>JALMGJ010000030.1:272500-1752500 GCA_023362775.1 Charina bottae | reverse complement strand
ATTGGGTATCATCCGCATACTGATGATACCTCATCCCATGGTGACGGATGATCTCGCCCAGCGGTTTCATGTAGATGTTAAATAGGAGAGGAGAGAGAACCGACCCCTGCGGCACCCCACAAAGGAGTGGTCACGGGCTGGATCTCTCCTCCCCTATCACCACCGACTGGGAGCGGCCCCAGAGGAAGGAGGTGAACCAGCGCAAAACTACGCCACCCACCCCCTACTCCCTGAGCTGCCCCAAAAGGATACCATGGTCAATGGTATCGAAAGCCGCTGAGAGATCTAAGGGAGCCAGGATGGATGCACTACCTCCATCCCGCTCCCGCCAGAGATCATCCGTAAGTGTGACCAATGCAGTCTCCGTCCCATGTCCCGGCCTGAAACCTGACTGAAAAGGGTGTAGATAATCCGTTTCATCCAGGGTCCTTTGAAGTTGCAACGCCACCATTTTCTCAACCACCTTTCCCAAAAAGGGAAGGTGGGAGACTGGACGAAAATGGTCCAGGATGGTAGGGTCCAGGGATGGCTTCTTGAGGAGGGGGTGTACCAATCCTCCTTGAAGGCAGTTGGAACCACCCCCTCCAACAAGGATGTATTAATCATAGCCTGGACCCATCCACATGTCACCTCCCTGGCTGATTTCACCAGCCAGGAAGGGCAGGGATCTAAATGACATGTGGTGGAATTGACAATTCGAAGGATCCTGTCCACTTCCTCAGGTCCAACAGGATCAAATCGTTCCCAGATAACAGGGCAAGACAGCTCTCCCGGCATCTCCCCAGACTGCATTCCACGCATGGAGTCCAGCTTAGACCGAATCCGAGCGATTTTATCCTGCAGATGCTCAGAAAATTCTTCTGCACGGCCCTGCAGGTGGGTGGTCGCTACCACCCTACCCAAGAGAGATCGAGTAATCTTAAACAGGGCTGTCGGGCGGCATTCTGCGGATGCAATAAGAGCAGAGAAATATTTATTTTTCGCGGCTCTTACCGCCACAAGGTAGGCCTTAATAGCGGCTCTAGATTGTGTTCGGTCGAATTCCGTCTTCGTCTTTCTCCAGCGGCGCTCTAGACGTCTCTTCACCCTCTTCAAGACCCTCAACTCCTCCGTAAACCACGGGGAGTGACGGGTCGAATGGGGCTTGAGAGGTCGCATCGGCGCGATCCTGTCCAAGGCACCAGGCGCCTCCCTATTCCAAGTTGCGGCCAGTGTCTCCGCTGGACCGTGCAGCAGATCCTCAGGTATTACCCCCAGCTCCCTCCGAAACCTCAATGGGTCCATAAGTCGCCGGGGGCAGACCAATCGAATAGGTCCAGCCTCCCTGCGGAGTGGGGCGGCATAAAAGAATCTCAGAGATATCAGGACGTGATCTGACCATGACAATGGGGATAGATCTAACTTTCCCCTCAGGTCACTTTGCCATTGCTCATTCAAGAAAATCAAATCCGGAGTGAGTCCACTGTCTCGAGTCGGGTCCCGAATAATCTGAGACAGGCCCATGGCTGCCATGGTAGTCATGAACTCCCGAGCCGCTTCCGAGGCACACCCCAGGGACGGCAGGTTAAAGTCCCCCAAGACCATAAGCCTGGGGAACTCCACCGCCAACCCTGAGACGGCCTCCAGCAGCTCAGGCAGGGAGGTTGCTACGCAGCAGGGAGGCTGGTACAATAGCAACACTCCCAACTGTTCTCGGGCACCCAACTTGAAAAACAGGGTCTCACATCCGGACACTTGTGGAGCAAGGCCCCTGAAAGCCACTAGAGATTCTCTAATGACAACTGCCACCCCTCCTCCCCTACCCCCGTCTCTTGGCTGGTGCCACACCTGAAATCCGGCCGGGCACATCTTCGAGAGGGCTACCCCTCCCTCTGGGCCCAGCCAGGTCTCAGTAATACAGGCCAGCCCCTCTCTCCGTGATTAATTCACTTATGAGAGGGGCTTTGTTGTTTACTGACCTGGCGTTAAGTAGCAGCAGTAGCATTACTGTCTGCACACTGATTGGGAATGTTTCTCCAGAGCTTCAGAAAAGTTTCATTCTCACCCCTACTTAAAGATGCAAGGAACTGAATCTGGATCCATAACTCAAGGTCCCAGGACACATGCAGCCTTCTCATCCAGCCATGAGTGTGGTCATCAAAGTCCCTCATTTGTAGCTGAATTTGTTTAATATTCATTAAATCATGTTAGCCATATTTAATTAAAAAAGGTAAAGATGCCCTTGAGTCAAGGTTGATTCCTAGGGACTGCATGGTAATAGAGGTATAATTTTGTTGGCAACAGGGAGTGGTTTCTCATGTCTTTTTCCAGGATGTTTGATAACTCCCCAGCTGAGTCTACAGGCACTCCTGATGTTCTCCCACCAAATACTAACCAGAGCCAACACTGTTTGGCTTTTGACAAGGACAGGCAGTTGCTGCCACCTGCTGGAACTTGTAATTTTAATTTAATTTTACTTTCATTTGAATGGAATTAAATGTCTTTTTCTGCTCCTGCTCTGCTCCCTTTTTTGAGTCCACCCCCTGAACACTAAGAACAGCTGCTATACATCACATAAATCAGTGTCTCAGCTTCAATTCTTCTCCACATGGTCACAAATCTAGATTATATTCTGGAAGGGAATCCCAATGAATTTAAATTCAGTGATACTTAGATTAGAGCAGAATTTATGGTGGCTAGGTTAGTCATCACCATCTTAAAGGTACTTGATTTCAGTTGATCTGTTTATCCATCTCAGTGTGTGCGGAATTATGTGGCAGAAGGTATACCGCATATGATGGACTTATTTGTTTGATCTGCAGTTGGCTTACTAAATTATCCATCTCTCATTCCCCAATTCTGTTCTCAAACTGGAACACAGTTAATCATCAAAAGGTATTCTTTTCCAGATTTTGCAATGCAGTTTGCAACTCAAAAATGTATACAATCTATCTATGTAGATATAGGGGAGAAGACACATGGAAATTATATTCAGGAAATAATGCTTGCAAAAATATATACATTGAACAAATAAAGTTGTATTAGAGAAAAGCAAAATAAAAAATGGGTATAGTTCGAGAAATGACGAGTTCCCTTTTCAAATCCTACCTGTATGCTATGGCATAACCTTGTTAGTGCATACATTTATAAAAATAAATATATATTCCTGGGAAAATATATGATGTCACCACTAGGTGGCACTGTAGTTCAGCAAAAAGGAGTCTGTGATTCTAAGTAACAGGTCCATCCACCTTGTCCAGTGATTTATTTAAGATGTTTATAACCTCCCCATACTCCTACGGATTTTATGTAGGTTTTAATGCATACAATAAGCAAAACCCAACAGGAAAATCAAGGAAAATAATAATTTAAACAAGAGGCAGTTAAGAGACAAAGGGGTTAGGCTGTAGATAGTAAATCATCAACATGAGAATAAAAAGTGAAAGCTTCACCAGTTCTTGAAAGGTAGATAATGTCAGCATCTAGGCAAAGGGCATTCTAAAACTAGTGTACCACAAGAAAGAAGACTGACTCCCACCTCCCCACACAGTGTGCCTCTTACAGGCATGGGATGCTGAAGAGCTCCTACTGCAGATTTAAATGTTTGGGTAGATACAGATAGTCCTCACTTTAGCGACTGCCTCATTTAGTGACCGTTTGCAGTTACGATGGTGATGAAAAAGGAACTTTACAACCAATCCTTGCATTTACGACCTTCACAGGTCTGTAAAGCAAAAGAAAGCTGAAGTAAGATCATAAGCACAGTTGCAGTTTCACTTAGCGACCATTTCACTTAGCAACCAAGTTGCCGGTCCCAGTTGTGGTTGCTACACGAGGTCTAACTGTACATACTGAGAAAGATCCTTCCTTAAACATGCAACTGTTCTGTTAATGGCCTTGATCATTATAGTATTAACATTCTGAAGATCGACCAGTAACAGAGAGGCAGTCAGTGCAAATTTTTTAGGACTGATGTTAGTGGTTTCTAAAACGCAGTGTGATAAAAGTCTTGCTGCTTCATTCTGTTTCTGAGCTATCTTCAAGGGCAGACCCATATAGAGTGTATTGCAGTAATCTAGAGGTAACCAGAGCATGGTTTCCTGAGGCCATGTCTGTCTAGGAAGGCTCACAATTGCTGGACTAGGCCCAGCTGGCAGCGATGTATTGGGTTATTGTTATAATTGATTGATTCAGCATGCATGTGGTCTTGTATTATTACTCAGTTATCTTGGTCTCCCTGTATACATGTTCTAATTCTTACGGATTCACTGGTATTAATTCTTCTAGAAGCTTTAGTGTAACAAACAGCAGAAAGCCCTACTTGTAGAAAGGTCACAACACTGGCCAACTGCGCTCCATGACACCAGTGCCACATGGACCTCAGGGGAGAAAGATGAATTCTGGATTAAATCAGTTAAGCATGTATAATGTTCTTACAACTTCATTTCTCCTCTCACAGGAGGCTTGCCAATGGGAAAGTGGCAACAGAAAATTGATTGACTGATTATATGCCATCAAGTTGTTTTTGATTCCTAGTGACCACATAGATAGATTTTCTCCATGACGATCCATCCCTGACCTGTTCTTTCAGGTCTCCCAATGTCCAAGAATGACTGAAGACTGGAGGTCAGCTTAAATCCAAAATCTTTGTTGGGCCCAAAATGGAACTTGAGTTGAATATAAGTTTGTTAATTAGGGTCATTATTCTGGTTTAAGAATCTAATTTAATCTAAACAGGGAACAGTTTAAATAGACTAGGACTGAAGCATAAATCTCACTTAGTAACTTTTGGCTAGCTTCTCATCTTGATGTACTTCATGAAGTAGTATTAAAGATACATGCTACTGTCAGATCAAAGAAATAAGAAAAAATGAGATTAGCGCTCTGCTCTGAATGTTTCTCCAACAATTAAGACCATACGGGAGATTTACTTCTTAAGAACGGTCTGTTTGATGAGGAAGAAGCTCTTTTTAGTTGTCCACCCTGATCAGTATACCAAAAACAGCTACTGGAGCAAGACCTCAGAACCACTGGCCTGAGCCCTGATAACCTCATATCTGCAGCCATGCCTCCACCCTTTGACATTCTAATGTAGAGGGACTCCTTACAATAGTAGCCTCCATGCAATTTTGAGCACTGATTGTACGGGGCACAATCTTCCTCTTCTTCACCATGTTCTGGGAACAGAACTAATTGGAGTAAACCATAGATGACATTCCTAGAGCAATCTACTTGGGAACAACACAGAATTGTAGGATACTGATGAGGGTATCTGAGCATCTCTGTGGTCAGTAAGAATTTTTTCTGTTGCTGCTTTTTACTGTTGTTGTGTGGCTTTACCTTGTATTTTAAAGGTTTATTAACTGAATCTGTAGCAAACAATCTGTGAAATTAGAAAAGTAGTCCAGGAAAAATGAAAGGCTCCATTGTGTCTCTTTGCCTGTTTTGTTATTATTTTTTAAATCACAGCACTAAACATATCAATAATAACAGACAAAAATTTAATATAGGCTGATATTTATATAGTCTATTCTAATTATTCTCTCTGTCACACATAATTCAAACGTAAACTTTTAAAATTCTGTTGAGGAATTGGATGATGCCACTTGGAGGAACTCTTCTCACTTTTAAAATAAGGTTTCTTGTTTGGTAAGTATTTGGAATATTACTGAAAAAAATGAAATAAACTTAGCCTTACAAGTTTTTAAAAAACATCAGGTTTTTAATAGTTACCTTATAAAGTTACTTTATCTGAAGTCGTTCATACAATAAAGGCAATTGACTGTGTTTTCTTCTGTACACTTTTTTCATGATTATGCACAATATTTCATGCATAATAGATTCCCTGAGTATAAATGCTTCCGAATTCTTCCCCCTGCACAGCACATACTAAAAACAATAGGGTGAAACCATATAATCTAGTATAAGAGCTGTATTCTGTGAGTACTTGTAAGAGGAGTTCAACAATTACAGTTGTGTAGATCAAAGTGGTCAAAAGCCAGACTGGATCGTCAGTGGCAAAATGGAACTACTGAGGAACAAAATGGTATTATCATATTCAGATTTTGAGGTTTGCAGAAGCACAAAATAAACACTTTTGATAGGAAAAGAAAATAATACTGCTGAGTTATGTTGAAGGTCCAGTTGTGACATTTCAGTCTGATAGTAAGAAAATATTGCTATTTTTGGAAGTGGGTTTTAACTTGAAAAACAAAAATAATTTATGGAGCCTTTTCAAATTCAGTGAGCATGGGAGCTAAGGACGTTGCTGCAGCAGTGGATTTGTGGGTAATTGCCCTCTAAATTGGAATTATGATAATTTATAGTCAACAGCTTAGAGGGAAAATCCCAATTCTAAAAACCACTAGACCCATCACCTCTTCTATGAATTCCTTTCAATCATACGTCTTCTACCATACTGACCAGAATAAACTTCCCCATCATGTCCAAATGTGTCCAGTTGAACTCCTTGAATTCTAGATAGTATAATAATTAACCAATATATCTGGAAGATGGATTAGAAGAACATCTGCAGGTGCCTTTAAGAGGAAGAGCCAGCAGGTGCAGGCAAAAGGTAACCTGTGTGGCTTCAGGGGAATTAAAGCATTATGAATGGGCAGTGCCTATTGTAATTTTTATTTATAATATTTTATAATTATTTTCTTAAACCATCTTCTGTCATTTCAACATTTATGAAAAATGCTGCATGCAAAGACTGTCATTTGCTATGATTTTATATCACATACAGTTTCTAGCAGAGGGAGAAATCCTTATTGTGGATATTGTTTATTTCTAGTGATACAAATAAACTCATTTCATTGAATCCAGACATTTTTCAGGACTGATGTATAAAAACTAGCCAGTGCTCTTTGAGAGAAATGATTGAATAGCATCCATGGTTATTTAAAACAGGGGTGGTTATTTTTCTGTAGGCTGGGGATTTTTGTTTTTTGGTTGCCCTTGGTTGGCAGGTTGAGAATATTGGAGACTAAGATAAAAAAGTGTTCATTTGGGGCAGGCAATTTGCTCTTTATTTTGGAAAAGCACGGGAAGAATCATACTGGAAGTAGCAGTGTTTTTGTCATAATTTTGTGATGCAATCTGGAATGGGGTGCATTGTGGATGGTGAAGTGTGTACAAGGGCTACAATGCTTGCTCATCTCTGGTTTAAATAGAAATTCCATAGTGGAAATCCCCCCCCAAATCTAGTGGAAATACTTAATTTACTCATCTTTATACTTGCTTAGTCTATTGGCTAAGGCAGGATACCCACTACAACTGTGCTGAACTAACAGTAATGAATTAATGCTTTGTAGCACTTCAATGATGAATGGATAACCCTGGAAGATACTGTAGGTCCTGTGGAGATCCATGCTTAGTGCTGTGATGGGTCTCAATTCTACCATCTTCTTTTCACCCTTCTTGTGATTTGGAACTTGTACCTGCACAGTTCTTCAATTGCAGGCCACTTTCAAACAGGACAATATTCTGTGAAGCAGGACACACAGCTACTCTGCATTCCAGTTATGTTGATCTAAAGTTACCTTTTTCTAGTTGGTGTCTTCCAGATGTGTGAACTGAAGTCTTACAGTCATACAGTCAACTGGGCCTATTGCCTGTTGCTTTTCATTCATTCACTTGCAGCTTCTCTTGCTCAGAGAGAAATCAGAACTCCCAAGTTGGAGATATTCTCATGTCTACCTATATTCTAGAATAAAAAATGTTATGTACATATTCTTTAAAAGTGTGAATAAAGCTATAGTCTCTCTCTGGGCTCATTGTTGTTGCATGCGTATGATGCAAAATTATGTACTTGTTTCATTCCAGAGTTTACATTGTTGCTTGTGTGATGCAAGTAAATACTACAGAGAACATAAGTTGCAGTTTAGTGCTGCTTCCAAGGTTGCAAAATTCTTTCTGTATAGGAAAATGTGCTAATCAGACATGCTGACTGTCAAGTATAATGATCATCCATGTATGTACTTTATTATGTACTGTATATATGATCCAAGAAGATACAGGTGTTTATAGTTTCTCAACATGCATCTTAGGGGTAACAAATACCCCCTCCCCTTGAGGACAGACATACTGTCCCACCTCTCGAAGGGAAAGATCTTCACAAAACTAGACCTCAGAGAGGCGTACTTCCGAGTACGAATACGGGAAGGGGATGAGTGGAAGACCACCTTTAACTGCCAACTAGGGCCTTTTGAGTATTTAGTAATGCCATTTGGCCTACAGGGGGCACCAGGAGTCTTCATGCACCTGATCAACGAGATACTGCACGACTTCCTCTACCAGGAAGTGTTAGTATATTTGGACGATATACTAATCTACTCTGAGACAATAGAAGAACATGTAACACTAGTAAGGGAAGTGTTGAAAAGACTATTGGAAAACCAGCTGTACTCCAAACTCTTGAAGTGCGAATTCCACAAGGACCAGCTAGATTACCTAGGGTACAGAGTCTCCAGTAAAGGGGTAGAAATGGACCTGGCAAAAGTCAAGGATGTACTAGCCTGGAAACCACCCCGAACTAGAAGACAACTGCAAAGCTTTCTCGGATTTGCAAACTTCTACCGGAAATTCATTCCCCAATTTGCGCAAGTGGCCCTACCCCTCACACTTACTAAAAACCAAAGGAAAGGGAAACCCCAGAACAGCTAAAAAACCAGGGACAGCGCTAAAATGGACACCTGAGTGCCAAGAAGCATTCAACCACCTAAAAACGTTGTTCACAACAGACCCAGTGCTGAAACACCCTGACCCTACACAACCCCTCATTGTCCAGGTGGACACTTCAGACGTAGCCATAGGGGCCATTTTGTTGCAAAAGGATGAAAAAGGGCAGACGAGACCGTGTGCCTACCTATCACGCAAATTCTCGGAAACAGAGACACGCTGGCACGTATGGGAGGGGCGTGGTGGCTCAGCGGGTAAGACGCCAGGCTTGTCGATCAGAAGATTGCAAGTTCAGAGGTTCGAATCCCTAGCCCTGCGTGCGGAGTGAGCTCCTGCACTAGCTCCAGCTCTTGCCAACCTAGCAATTCGAAAGCATGCAAATGCAAGTAGATTAATAGGTACCACGTCGGTGGGTAGGTAACAGCGTTCCACGCGCGTCATGCAGCCACATGACCGTGGAAGCGTCTTCGGACAACGCTGGCTCTTCGGCTAACAAACGAGCACCGGCCCCTAGAGTCGGACACGACTGCACAAATGTGCAGGGGGAACCTTTACTACTATATTGTAGCTCTTTGTCCAGTTCAGAGATTCTCAAGATTTGCAATAAGGGTGGCTTCCTAAAATGATAAATGAATTTGTAAGAGCTTCCCCATGAATAAAATTAATGATTTCATGGAGGTTGAGTATGGCTGGGCAAGAAATAAATATACCCCTGACCTTTAATAATTGAATTTTAATCTCTATATTATAAGGGTTCTTAAATTTTGCAGTGCTGCTTTTGCTTGTTGTGGGCTTGTGCAGCCAAAGTGTGAGCACTGTCAAAACTCACTCCCATGTTGCCCAAGGAAAGCCCACTCTGGCTAGGACACACAAAGCAGGGAGCAAAGACTGGAGTGAATTTTGAAAGGGCTCCCTGATCAGATTTAATTAATTTTTTCAACTAGTTGCTCCTGATTCACTGGTAGCTTGTGATCCACAGTTTGAGAACCCCTGATATAGTTGAAATGAATTGCCTTAGAGTGTTGAATGTCTTCCTTACATGTCATTAATTCAGAGAGGCATGGAATTGATTAGGTGCCATGAAGTCATTGTCGACTCTAAGCAACCACACAGATTTTCTCCAAGATGATCTGTCCCTAACCTGGTCTTTCAGGGCTTCCAATGATATACTCATCGTCACTGTAACTGAGTTCATCCACCTTGCTGCTGGTCATCCTCTTCCTCTCTTTCCTTCCACTTTCCCAGCATTAGAGCCTTCTCCAGAAAGATGGGTCTTCACATAATGTGTCCAAAATAGGGTGGAATGGAAGTAGGGGGCACGGAAGATCAACACCAAACATAGATTGCTATTGATAAAAAGCCCATGAATCTCAATGAGGTGCATTTACACTCTTTTTTTGGGAGTGGTGGTTTAGAAATTGTGGGAAACAGAATATTAAAACCACAGGTGACATTGTGTAGTTTTGAGACCGCAGCTTCCAGTATGCTGGGGCAGCAATAGGGATAGGAATTCTGGAAGTAGTGTTTCCCATACATCTGGAGAGGACCAAGTTGGATTTCACAAACATGGAAGTGGGATTGCAAAGGCTTCAGCCAAGGTGCTTTTTAGCTGTAACAGACAAGAGACCATTTGCAGATTCTTTTTCCTTCAATTTAACTTTTATTAAAAGAGTTCTAAGGTACTGCATCCAGTACGTGATATTTATTACCAAAATTATTAACAAATATACAAAACTTATATATGGAATATTTATTACATCCATTTATTCCTCTATAATACTGCATTTGTTCAAGTAGGTCACCTACAGTGTAAACTTCCCTCTGTTTGATCTTGACTAGTTTGGGAAAGGCCCTCTAACATCATGTAGATATGAAATAATTTTAAAACTTTATTTGGCTTTTACTGGTAACATCTGATTTTCACATTTGGCACGTGGAAGAAGTATCTACAGTGCAGAAATGAGGCATTTTTTCTGATTTAATTTTGAATCATAGTTTTTAAAAGCTAAGGAGAGAGACTCCACATACATTAATTTGATATTAGTAATAATGCATATGACACGTGGGTCAGGTATCATTCAATTGTTTCTCCCTCCCACTTTGCTCAAGTCTTTTGCTATTCAGTCTCTTCATAAGGACTCGCTGGTAACAGAAAATCCTCTGTTTTGTTGCCGTCTTCCCGTATTCTCTCACAAATGTTTCTTTTATAAACAAAGAGGAAGGTATCATCTACTGGGGAAGGCTTTCTACACACAGTTCCTTGTGAATGGAAATTTATAGGTTTTTACACTCAGATGTAAAAAAGTTAATAAGTGGTCCATGTGTGTGAGTGCGTGCTTGTGTTTTTAATCAGCAACATGATAACGTCATTCTAATCCAGAACCGAATGTTCGTGTGTAGTCTTTAAAAGAAAATAAAAAACAATTTCCAGGAAATTCTTCCCACCCATCTTTCTTTTCTTTTCTTCTTTTCTTCTCTCTCTCTCTCTCCTGTTTATCATTGTTTACAAATGTAGCTTAAAGTAATTTCATAAAGCTGATCCAGAGAGTGCTTTGATTTAGTTGCACTCTTCTGCATTCTCCCTCAAGCATCATATTGCTATTTGTAGGAGGCCATCTCACCAATGTCTCATATCAGATGAGTACAAATTTGGATGGCGGCATTTGAATACCAAGTACTTGGCCCATTCCCGCTTTGTTACCAAAGAGCCCCACTCCCCTCTGTGGCACCATACATTTCGGCCAGCTTCCTAAAGCGAGGTCCCCAGTCTGTCAGATAGTCATAGCTCTGTTCTGAGTCCGTAGTTACAGACTGTAAGGAACTGAGCGATTCAGCCACTGAGCCATTGCCCTCAAACATATAGGTCTGGAGGGAGTCAAAGGGAGGTGCCCAGAGGTCCATGTCTGCTTCATAGAGTTTCGCCAACACATAGCTGTGAACACTGCTGTCCATCGTGCAGGTCTGAGGAACGTATCTTGAGAGGCTTTCAATTTCTGGCACCATGTCTTGTCGGCTCTTCATCATTACTTGGGCCTCTCTGGGATTCCACAGGGCAGAAATGTCAAAAGCCTCAGTGTCTTCTTCCCCACCCCCTTCATCATCATATCGGACAATGTTCTCATGGATATTCTCTTCCTCATCAATCATGTAAGGCTGCTTCCGGTGTCTTTTCATGGATAAGATCAGTAGCACCAGAACTATAGGTAATGAACAAAGATACAGAAACTTAGACAGCAATTCTTCCCTAATATCACCCCATCTCTTGGTCAAAGAAAGAGAGAGGATTTCAACACTGGTGGTAGCTCATGAAACATGGCATTTTTATATACTTCATGTGAGGACAAGAACTACCTATTTCTGTGCTATACTAAGGAATCTTCTGGTAACAATCTATGCTGAGGTCACTGCATTGGTGGAGAGCCAGTTTGGTCTAGTGGTTAAAGCAACGGGCTAGAAATCAGGAGACTGAGAGTTCTAGCCCGCCTTAGGCATGAAAGCCGGCTGGGTGACCTTGGGCAAGTCACTCCCTCTAAGCTCAACTCACCTTATAGGGTTGTTGTTGTGGGGAAAATAGGAGGAGGAAGGAGTATTAGGTATGTTAGCCACCTTGAGTTATTTATAAAAATAATGAAGGCGGGATAGAAAATAAATAAATAAACGAACAATATTTTGCTGAGTATCTAATGTAGCCTTAGATAATGTGATAACTTCTAGATATGCTGGACTTCAATTCACATAACTCCCCAGCTGAATGCCAAAAGATCAAGCCAGTGAAGAGATTATGGATGTCCAACCCATTATGGGAGGATACCCAGAATGCTGATGAAATGCATGGGCAATATGGCTGTGTGTGCTTCAAGATAGATTTGGAACAAGTGCTTTGGAGTTCCTGCAAACGGAAGCACAGCACTTGTTATTAATTAAAGCAGCTTCTACCTTTCTCAGCCTTTCACATGAGCCTGTGAAAGAAGTCACTGCTTAAGGAGTCAACTAATTAAGGTGACTCTTAAAACAACGGCATCTTTTTTCAAGCTTGCAGCAGAAGATTTACCAGTGTTAATGAAGAGCAGAGAGATGTTTTGCTCATGTGAGGTCC
This sequence comes from Charina bottae, assembly GCA_023362775.1. NCBI lineage: Eukaryota > Metazoa > Chordata > Lepidosauria > Squamata > Charinaidae > Charina > Charina bottae. The sequence continues at coordinate 1,739,743 of JALMGJ010000030.1, read as the reverse complement.
AAAGTACATCTTCTGGATCATTTCAGAAGCAGGTCCAAATCCTAATGCAGGGCTTTCCAAAGTTTTCCCGCGGCGACACACCAACCGCCGTTGGTGTGTCGCCGCGGGAAAACCCGGAAGTGCCGCCGTTGCGGCAGCACGCAAAAACCCGGAAGCACTGCTGCTGCTTTCGGTTTTTGCGCGCCACCGTTGGTGTGTTGCCACGGGAAAACCCAGAAGCGCTGCCATTATGGCAGCGAGCAAAAACCCGGAAGCGCTGCTGCTGCTTTCGGATTTTTGCACGCCGCCGTTGGTGTGTCGCCGCGGGAAAACCTGGAAGCGCTGATGGCACGCCATCAGCGCTTCCAGGTTTTGATGCGACACATCTGGGCCCCGCAGGCGACACACTTTTGTGTCACGACACACAGTTTGGAAAGCTCTGTCCTAATGGCTTCTAAGGAAGTATCGCATTGAAACCTATCAACCTCATTAATGCTGTGTACACAACCTATTTTGTATGTTTTTTACTAGAACATAAAGTCCATCAACCACAACAAAATACAAATTATGCCTCATATGGTAATAAAGAAGCATGTGATCTGTCCAAAAATTAATGAACAATATATGTCTTGCTTAGGAATTTGTGATCAGTATCATAACCAATTTGGAATGGCTTTGACACAAAATCCAACTCCAGGCAGTTCGTTTTAGCAGTGCAATTGGAGACAGGGAGCTTTTAAACTTGCAACTATTATCTGATATTTAGGATTAAGAAGCCTTTGACTATTATGCTGCAAGTCACCCACAGATCTATAGGACAATCCATGCTACTTTTTTTGTCCATCCTTGGTCTAGCCAGAGTGTAAATGTCCTAAAAGAATTACAAGACAATTCAACATGAAACATTTTATACATAATGGTAATCAAAAAGACCTAGTTTTCTCCACCAAAATTGCTATCGCCGTAGGAATTGGCATTACAGTCCAGCAAATATTGCTGCTTCCCTTATTTTGCCTGAAGAATATGTAGATTTAGCTTTTGTTCATGAAATGGTATGTATACTTACCTAGCAAAACAAAGATGCAAGCTAGAATGGCAATAAGAGCTCCTCTGCTCAGGCTGACAGGGAGTATGTAGGCCTCTGCATTACAGGACATCACAAGACCTTTTTCATCACAGCTGCAGACATGAATGGTTACTGTCCCAGTGCTACTTAGCACAGGACGTCCATTATCAGCTATCAAGATGGGAAGATAAAAGGTATTCTGCTCATGTTGCCGAAAGCCTGATTTCTTGGTTAAAATCCAAGCTGTGTTGTCTAAAGTTTGGAGAAGAAAGAGGAAAGAGAGAAAAGAAAGAAAAGAAAAGAAAAGAAAGAAAGAAAGAAAGAAGCCAATATTTATTCACGATATTAAAATATCAGATATACGTATTGCAAAACTAGTTTTATAAACTTACATTATTATGTTTACTTGGATCTACTGCTGCAAGATAACTACTTCTGGAAACATATATATTGTTTGAGACTTACTCTAGACTTTCAGTGACAAACGTTTCTCTGCCTTTGGAAGCTGGCTTGCTCATGTCCATGCTGGGAATGCTATTATTAATATTGTTAGTGAAACATTTATTTATTTGCTCAATTTATATGGTCCCCCACTAGCCAGGTCACTCCGTTCACTTTACAGTGACCACAGAGATATCATTTCTCCCCTATTTCAGACAATGAACTTAGTTGCACATAAGAAAATAGTGAAAAAAGAGCCAATGACAAGATGGGCAGTGAAAAGAAAGGAGGGAGGAGAAATCAGGAAAGGAAAAAAAGAAAAGGAAGGAAGGAGACAAAAGAATTAGTGAGAGAGACCTAAGACTCTCTATATGCATTAAATTTCAGAATTTCAGTTTAAATATCATGTGCTCTTTTCTTATAAGTGAAACCATTTTGAATTTTTGGACAGCTTTATGTTTCATGAACAGACATGGTAGATTGGACTTCAGCTTGATTTATTGATTAACCTTCTGCTGTTAATTTATGTACAAAGAAGAATGAAAAGCAGTCGAGTCTAGGTGGTTTCCTAGAGCAGAGCTTTCCAAACTGTGTGTGGCGACACAAAAGTGTGTCGCCACACACAGTCTGGTGTGTCGCCACACAACCCGGAAGCGCTGATCATCATCAGCGCTTCCAGGTTTTCCCGTGGTGACACACCAACTGCAGCGTGCAAAACCCGAAAGCAGCAGCAGCACTTCCAGGTTTTTGCGCGCTGCCGCAAGGACGGCACTTCCGGGTTTTCCCGCAGCGACACACCAACGCCGGTTGGTGTGTTGCCGCGGGAAAAACTTTGGAAAGCCCTGTCCTAGAAATTCATCTTCCAGGAATGGTTATACTTGTCCTGCCTGCCCCCAACTTTCTTTTTGACTAGCTTAATGTTGAGCAGGCATCCACCTCATTCTTAACTGAAATTTCTAGACAAGTTGACAAATTGACAATTGTGGTGTGATGCATGTGTGCTAAATCCTCTTTATGCATGTCTCGTGAGATTCCAGAAGGATTTGATCCCATCATATTGTTAACAAGAAACCTTGATGAGATAAGGGATGAATGTCAAAAATGTGAAAAAAAAAATCCTGTTTCATTTCTTCCAAGATTGGACAACAGTTTCTGCTATTTTTTTAAATAAACTGTTTATTTATACAGTTAGCTATAGAATATAGACCACCTACTTCTGAAAGGACTTGAAGCAGCTTGCAAAGGAAAGAAAAACAGTTGCAACCATCAACAAATCAGCTTAGGTGTATCAGCACCCATACATTCTTTACCTGCTTCTTGAAGGCTTGGAGGTAGGGTGTAGCCCTTATTTGGGAGGCAAAGGGTGGAAAGAGCTACTGAGAAGGGACACTGTTAAGCCCCCATCACCTCACCTCCTGAGGGTTGTGAACTTTCAATACTCCTTCTGTCAGAATACAAACAGAGTGGGCTGAATTTGGGTGGGACAGATGGTCCTGTAGATACCCAAATGCCAATCCCTTTAAGGATTTAAAGGTGAAAGCACTTTGGATTTGTAGTGGCAATGCGGACGACCATTGTTATTTCGAGGAGTTAAGTGGCATCTTTTGATTTTCTCCCTCACACAAAGAAGATTAGAGTTTATTTTGAGTTATACTGATGTTTAACTGGCTTGTTTTTATTTCTGTTTGGAATGGAGGGGGAGATAAGGGAAAACCCCCAGATTAAAAGTTTAAGCATAAGTCTACTCCTCCAACAGCCCCTCCAGAAAATATTTCGGCTTGGAATGGGGTGGGGTGGGGAGATAAGATATTGTTTTTGTTAAGCACTAGCTTATCTGTATAGCTTCCCAGGCTCTTGGAAACAGGTGCTCCAGACTCTGGGAACCATCCTAGTCAAGGTCGGGTCATGCAGCCTTGGTACCATGGAAACAGGGTCATGAGGTTTTAGAGCCAGACTTTGATAAAAACCTTGGGATTGTCTTTTGAGTTTGGGAGCTTCTGCACACATCTTAGTGCTGGATGCTGTGGAAAAAAGCCATCCTGGGGGATCCCTGCTGTCTTGGTCAAGAGGCTCCTGACAGCTAAAGGGGATAGGGTCTCAACTTGCTGGTATGTTATGTTTTCCTTTCTTTATGCTATGCTTTTTATGCTTTTGTTTAATCTGCCTAAACTGTGTTTCTGGTTAAACTGTGTTTCTGTTTAAATTTGTTTGCTTAAGTTTATAATAATGGCTGTTGTGGGTCTTCCGGGCTGTGTGGCCATGTTCTGGAATAATAATATATATATTATATATTATTATTATATAATATATAATATATAATATATATAATATATATATATATATATATATATATATATATATATATATATTTGTTGTTTATTCGTTCAGTCGTTTCTGACTCTTCGTGACTTCATGGACCAGTCCACGCCAGAGCTTTCTGTCGGCCGTCACCATCCCCAGCTCCCCAATGGTTGAGTCCGTCACCTCCAGAATACCATCCATCCATCTTGCCCTTGGTCGGCCCCTCTTCCTTTTGCCTTCCACTTTTCCTAGCATCAGCTTCTTCTCCAGGGTATCCTGTCTTCTCATTATGTGGCCAAAGTACTTCAGTTTTGCCTTTAATATCATTCCCTCAAGTGAGCAGTCTGGCTTGATTTCCTGGAGTATGGACTGGTTTGATCTTCTTGCAGTCCAAGGCACTCTCAGAATTTTCCTCCAACACCACAGTTCAAAAGCATCTATCTTCCTTTGCTCAGCCTTCCTTATGGTCCAGCTCTCGCAGCCATAGGTTACTACAGGGAATACCATTGCTTTAACTATGCGGACCTTTGTTGTCAGTGTGATGTCTCTGCTCTTAACTATTTTATCAAGATTTGCCATTGCTCTCCTCCCAAGAAGTAGACGTCTTCTGATTTCCTGGCTGCAGTCAGCGTCTGCAGTAATCTTTGCGCCTAGAAATACAAAGTCTGTCACTGCCTCCACTTTTTCTCCCTCTATTTGCCAGTCATCAATCAAGCTCGTTGCCATAATCTTGGTTTTTTTGAGGTTTAACTGCAGCCCAGCTTTTGCACTTTCTTCTTTCACCTTCGTCATAAGGCTCCTCAACTCCTCCTCGCTTTCAGCCATCAAAGTGGTATCATCTGCATATCTGAGATTGTTAATGTTTCTTCCAGCGATTTTAACTCCAGCCTTGGATTCCTCAAGCCCAGCATGTCGCATGATGTGTTCTGCGTACAGGTTGAATAGGTAGGGTGAGAGTATACAACCCTGCCGTACTCCTTTCCCAATCTTAAACCAGTCCGTTGTTCCGTGCTCTGTTCTTACTGTTGCTACTTGGTCGTTATACAGATTCCTCAGGAGGCAGACAAGATGACGTGGTATCCCCATACCACCAAGAACTTGCCACAATTTGTTATGATCCACACAGTCAAAGGCTTTAGAATAGTCAATAAAACAGAAATAGATGTTTTTCTGAAATTCCCTGGCTTTCTCCATTATCCAGCGGATATTGGCAATTTGGTCTCTAGTTCCTCTGCCTTTTCTAAACCCAGCTTGTACATCTGGCAATTCTCGCTCCATGAATTGCTGGAGTCTACCTTGCAAGATCTTGAGCATTACCTTACTGGCATGTGAAATAAGTGCCACTGTTCGATAGTTTGAACATTCTTTAGTGCTTCCCTTTTTTGGTATGGGGATATAAGTTGATTTTTTCCAATCTGATGGCCATTCTTGTGTTTTCCAAATTTGCTGGCATATGGCATGCATCACCTTGACAGCATCATCTTGCAAGATTTTAAACAGTTCAGCTGGGATACCGTCGTCTCCTGCTGCCTTGTTATTAGCAATGCTTCTTAAGGCCCATTCAACCTCACTCTTCAGGATGTCTGGCTCTAACTCACTGACCACACCATCAAAGCTATCTCCAATATTATTATCCTTCCTATACAGATCTTCCGTATATTCTTGCCACCTTTTCTTGATCTCTTCTGCTTCTGTTAGGTCCTTACCATCTTTGTTTTTGATCATACCCATTTTTGCCTGGAATTTACCTCCGATGTTTCTAATTTTCTGGAAGAGGTCTCTTGTCCTTCCTATTCTATTGTCTTCTTCCACTTCCGCACATTGCTTGTTTAAAAATAATTCCTTATCTCTTCTGGCTAACCTCTGGAATTTTGCATTTAATTGGGCATATCTCCCCCTATCACTATTGCCTTTTGCTTTCCTTCTTTCTTGGGCTACTTCCAGTGTTTCAGCAGACAGCCATCTTGCCTTCTTGGTTTTCTTTTTCTTTGGGACGTTTTTTGTTGCCGCCTCCTGAACAATGTTGCGAACTTCTGTCCATAGTTCTTCTGGGACCCTATCTACTAAATCTAGTCCCTTAAATCTATTCTTCACCTCCACTGCATATTCCTTAGGAATATTAGTGAGCTCATATCTAACTGATCTGTGGGTCTTCCCTATTCTCTTTAGTCTGATTCTAAATTTTGCAATAAGAAGTTCGTGATCTGAACTACAGTCAGCTCCAGGTCTTGTTTTTACCGACTGTATAGATGTCCGCCACCTTTGGCTGCAAAGGATGTAGTCAATCTGATTTCGGTGTCGACCATCTGGTGAAGTCCATGTATAAAGTCGTCTTTTAGGTTGTTGGAAGAGAGTGTTTGTTATGCACAGTGAGTTGTCTTGGCAAAATTCTATCAGCCTATGTCCTGCTTCATTTTGTTCTCCCAGACCATGCTTGCCTGTAATTCCAGGTGTCGTCTGACTACCCACCTTAGCATTCCAGTCTCCTGTAATGAAAATAACATCTCTTTTTGGTGTATTATCTAGTAGGTGCTGCAGATCCTCATAGAACTGATCTACTTCTGCTTCTTCGGCATCTGTGGTTGGGGCGTATATTTGGATCACTGTGATGTTAAATGGCTTACCCTGAATTCGAATTGAGATCATTCTATCGTTTTTTGGATTGTATCCAAGCACTGCTTTAGCCACTTTATTATTAATTATGAAGGCTACTCCATTTCTTCTGTGGTCCTCTTGTCCACAGTAGTAGATCTGGTGGTCATCTGATGTGAAGTGACCCATCCCAGTCCATTTCAGTTCACTGACACCTAAAATGTCTATATTTAATCTTGACATCTCACCAATAACCACATCCAATTTGCCCTGGCTCATAGATCTTACATTCCAGGTTCCTATGGTGTGTTGATCTTTAGAACATCGGATTCGTCGTTCACCACCAGCACCGTCGGCCGCTAGCCGTCCTTTCGGCTTTGAGCTAGCTGCGTCATCACGTCTGGGGCTAGTTGAACGTATCCTCTGTTCCTCCCCAGTAGCATTTTGACCATCTTCCGACCTGGGAGTCCCATCTTCCGATGGTATACCGACATATCTTTGGTTGTACTGATCCATTTAGTTTTCATGGCAAGAATACTGGGGTGGGTTGCCATTACCTTCCCCAGGGATCGTATTTAGTCTGACCTCTCTGCCACGACCTTCCCGTCTTGGGTGTCCCTTCACGGTTTAGCTCATGGTTTCATTGAGGTGCTCAAGCTCCAGCACCACGACAAGGTAACGATCTCCTTTGCTGGAGATATATATATATATATATATATATATAATTTATAATAATGCTTAAACTCTTTTTATCCATTGGTATGCTTATTGTCTCTGGATCTAAAAGAACCAATTGCCTGAGCACCTGATCACTGCTTGGACACTAGGAAGAACAGGATTGCACCCAGAAGGAAACCAGTAACCAATGCAGTCACCTGAGCATAGATGTTACACCAATAAATATGCTACCCCAAGCTAGCAGATGGACTGCTACATTTTGGATCAGTGGAAGTTTCTGAGTAATCTGCAGGTTCATGTAAAGCATATTTCAGTAGTATCAGTGCATGCTCATGGGGATGTAAAACACTGTTGTCAGAGCACTCTGATCCAAAAAGGCTTTCAATTGACCTACCAGCCAGAGCTGGACAAAAGGCCCCTTGAACAAACCCTCTACCTGCTGCTCAAGAAGTAGCCACAAGTTCAGGAAGACCCCCAGATTGCAGATCTGGATCCCATCCAGAGCCAAGCTAAATGCTAGATCAATCACCAAAAAACCCTGTCTTGTACGGATTTTATCTGAGCTTGTTTTAACGCATCCATGCCCTTACAGCCTCAAGGCACCAGGCCAGAATGTCAGTGGCATTCCTGGTCTGGTCTGGGATGGTTAAGTACCACTGGGTATCATCTGTATAATGATGATACCACACCCTAAACCTGATGTATGACCTTCCAAAGCAGTTTAATATGGGGATTATTCATATAGATATTAAACTGCATGGAGAAGAGGACTAAGCTCTGCAGGACCCCATGTTAGAGTAGTTATGTGTGCAACCACTCTTCCTCCATACACACCAACTGAAACTGCCCATTTAGGAAGGAGGAAAACCATTGCAGAATAAGGCCTCCAAACCCCAACTCTTGCAGTCAGTCCGGAAGGATATCTTGGTCAATGGTATTGAAGGCCACTGAAACATCTAAGAAAACCAGGAGGGGAACACTCCCTCCACTCAAGTGCCCTCAGAGGTAATTCAGCAGGGGCCCATGCTCAGGCCTGAATCCTGTCTACAAGAAACCTCCCAAATCCATTTCATTTAGGATCCTCTGTAGCTGGGTCACTTTTAGTAAGAAATATTTACACAGTGAAAGCTGTGTTTATATAAAGCCTCCTTCCCAGGGCTGAGAGAGAGTGACTGGCCCAAGGTCACCCAGCTGGCTTCGTGCCTAAGGTGGGACTAGAACTCACTGTCTCCTGGTTTCCAGCCTGATGCCTTAACCACTACACCAAACCGGCTCTCATGTTCATCATTTTTGTTGTTGTTGTTCAGTCGTTTAGTTGTGTCCGACTCTTTGTGACCTCATGGACCGTAGCACGCCAGGCCTTCCTGTCCTCCACTGTCTCCCGGAGTTTATTCAAATTCATGTTAATTACATCGGGGATGCTATCTAACCATCTCATCCTCTGCCATCCCCTTCTCCTTTTGCCTTCAGTCTTTCCCAGCATCAGGGTCTTTTCCAGTGAGTCCTCTCTTCGCATTAGGTGGCCATAGTATTTGAGCTTCAGCTTCAGTATCTGTCCGTCCAATGAGCAGTCAGGGTTGATTTCCTTTAGGATTGACTGATTTGACCTCCTTGCAGTCCAAGGGACTCTTAAGAGTCTTCTCCAGCACCGCAGTTTGACATTACTGAATCTAAATTTAGTTATACTTAGGAGACACCAACTAAAATAAATATTTGGCAATGTTTGTTATTATAAATAGATCCAAGCATTGACCTATTTCCCTTCATCTTGTTGGGATGGTTTTTGCAAATAATAGGTTGGACCCAGATTAAACAAAGTAGATCTACTGAAATTAAAGGGATGTAAGTTAGTCGAGGGTTACATCCGTTTCAGTTCAATCGATCTATCCAGCTATTATTTGCAGAATATTGCATTGCACAATGTAAATAATATTTTATAAATAATATTTTATATTATGGCTGCGATGACTATGTTGTAATACATTTAATGTCCTATTTTATTCTAATCTATAGCACTTCTAAATATGAATATTCATCATTCTGAGATCCTTATTAAAAATAATGAAAGAACTCAGTGTTGAAATGAATGGCACCAAAGGGCAGAACTAGAACTGTTTATTCTTCTGCCTGACAAAAAGGATGTGCCTGAAAACTGCTTTTTGACAACAAACCTCTCTTGTCATTCTTAATTACAGATGTTGAAATAAATAGGCGAGAGAGAGAGAGAGAATTTCCCCATTTCTCCCCCTTTCTCCCTGTCTTATAGCTGAAGCGTTGTTTTAGCAGAATGCCCCAAGTATTAAATGAACTTAGATCAGCAAATGTTTTAGTGCTGGCTTCCTTCAAATTCATCATTGGTGTAAGTTTAAGCAAAGAAGACAAGGGTCACAAATATGTTCCAGCAAGGCAGTGTCTTGCAAACCTTGACAGCAATTTCCAAATAATTAATCTGGGCACTTCATTGCTGTAGACTGCTGATGTGAGAAGACACTCCACTTCTTGAAAGTTATACCCTTTTAAAAATTCCAGTTTTGTCATTTAAAGGTAATTAAAGTGGCAAAATATGTCATTTTTATATTACATCGATTTACACCATGTTGAGGAAGGCTGTTACAGAGCAATAGCTAAGTGTGTCCTTGCTAGGGAAAAGATAAAGTCCAATTCGAGTTGAACTTGATTCCTCATGGCTTCATGGACATATCCATGTAATGTTCTTGGCACCATATTGAAATGTTTTCCAATGACCCCTGCTTAGCTTTTTGAGATCAGTAAAGGTTAGCTAGATGTGACCTTCTGGACACAGGGATATGTGTCTACCCTCTGCCATGACCTTTCCAGGCTGAACTGAGCAGGGTTGAAAAGAGTCTGTACCTTTTACGCATGTGGGTTCCTGAGTATGCATGGAATAATAACTGCATGACCACATGGTGAGGCCAGTTGTGGAGAGGTTAGAGGTTCTTAATGCCTTTAATCAGACTGGTCAGTCAATTTCATAAAGCTAAGATTATTTTTTTTAAAAAAATTAAATTGAAACAATATGACAAATCAACTTTCAGAGAATGATGCTATGTGAAAAACTGATTTTGTGAGTAAGGTATCCTAAAGCAATTAGTATTACATTTTCAAGGAACTGCTTGGGAGGTTTTGTAAATCTTACTTTTCCCCTGCTTCTCCAGCTGTTGAAATAGCGTTCACCATTAGGTGATGCTATAGTGCTGCTTATTTCTATATCACTTCCTACATTAATAGCTCATTCATTTCCCCAACTGCCTTATCAAGTTAAAATAGCATCATCCACTCAACAGAGGGAGGTGTCACCAGACTCAGGAGAAACTCTTGGTTTGCATAATGTATTTTTAGAAAGAAAAATCTTTAAGTAGAAACTACAACTAGCCCAGAGAAACTTCAGCATGCTCAGGAGCCAAGGAATTTGCTACTTGAAGAGGGAAAATGGGAATTCCAGAAGAAAGGAAAGGGAATGGAATGGAACCTGCTGAATGTATGCATAGCTGAATGCATATTGATTCTTATTACAGTTTAGGCTCATCAGAAAATATGTTTATTCACCTCAGTATTTGATATCGCAGTTGCACCTCAATGACACTGCTCCAACACTCTTAACAACTAGTTACTTTTTTATTGGTTTTATTGTTTTATGATTTTTTTTAAAAATGTATATTATTTTTTTTGGGGGGGTATCTTCAAGTCATTATTGACTCCTGGTGACTGCCTGGATTAGTCCCTGCAGTTTTCTTGGCAAGATTTCAAAAGTGGTTTGCCATTGCCTGCTTCCAAGGGCTGAGAGAGAGTGACTGGCCCAAGGTCACCTGCTGGCTTCATGCCTAAGGCAAGACTAGAACTCACAGTCTCCCGGTTTCTAGCCTGATGCCTTAACCACTACACCAACTTGGCTCTCATGTATACTATACTGAACCCAATTTAATATTATACACTCTCTGGAGATGGTTAGCATGACATGATAGATAAATCTTAGAAACAAACAAGCAAACAAAATATACATTTATTTTGTTATGCACAGTTGCCTAATTTCTTATTTCTGATTCTTATGACCAATTTTTTTCTGTCGCTCCTCTTGGTTTTCCCCCCTAACTTTCTATTTCTTTAAACATTTTCTTTGACCTCTGTACTAAATGTCTTGCCATAGGAAGTCACATTTGGTCACATTGGATCTGAAGTGAAAAGGTTCTTTTGAAAGGGACTTGAGTACATTTGTTACACCTATTGGCTTCTCTAAAAGAAGATGAAACTTTTTCTTGGCTCACACAGCAGCTGCGGAGTCCCAGGAAAATACATGTTTGAGGTAAGAAGATATTAAGGAGGTGCTGACAAATTATAATGGCCTTGTTGCCCCCTGTCTATGCCTCTTAAATTCAAATGCATATTTTTCTGGGACTATAGAATTGCTGTGCGAGCCAAGAGCAAAAGAGGTGGCTTCTTTAAGGAGGAGGAGGTGCCGCTAGATGTAGCAAATGTGCCCATATCCTCTTTGAAGCCCTTTTTCTGTTTTGGATCTTCACACCACCAGAAGGAAGGAAATCTGAAATAATAAGGCAATGACCTTTTCTGTGTTCTAAAGAAGTGTAGAGAAAGCTCAGGATTAAGAAAGAACAAAATAATATTCATCTGGTCATCTCTTGCCCCCTCCCCCCCCCAAATTTATTATTTAAAATGGAAGTTTAAAACATCCATTCACTGAAGATAACCACAACATGGTAACAAGGCTTGGATTTGCACAACCTTGGTATCGTTCCTCAAAATAAAAGGCCTTATCACTGCACTGAGAAATAGGAGGCAAATTATTTATAACTGTTCTGAAAACAAAATGATACATCATTTCATGGCTGCTTTTTAATATGGTATTATTTGCAATCGCTGGCTCATGAAGCAGTTTTAAATAGAGCTTCTGCAATTCAACCTACTTCAGAAGATATTAATTAGCAAAACAAATTGACATCTAGTTCAATTACCTTGATTGTCCCTTAGAGTAAAATTGGGGTTGTTTGCTGTCTCAGGAGCCAAGCTGTAGTAGAAGTGCTGTCCCTCTTGTGGGTCATCCTGGTCTACTGCGCTAACTGTCTGAATCAGCTGTAGGACAGAAGAACAAAACAACTGATCAATGACAATTCCAGTGGAGATAAACAGTTTTAAGAATTGCACTGAAAGCAAAATGAACTTCGCTTTTGAATAATAGCTTGTTGTAGAGGGAGCAGAATGCTATGAGGGCAGTCAAAATTTTGCAGGCATCAATTATTAGGCAAAAAACAACAACAACACCTGGACTTGATTTGCTCCATGTGAGAAGGACAAATTTGTATGGTCCATATCTCAGTGGAAGAGCACATACATGGTCCCTGCAAGAAAATCAGCCAGTAGACTAGGAAAGAGTATTCATTATCTATGATCTTAGATTCGGTCCCTGCAAGAAAATCAGCTAATACGGCTAGGAAAGAGAATTTCTTATATATTACATTACACTGTAAGATGCCAGGCTTGTCGATCGGAAGATCGCAAGTTCGAATCCCTAGTCCCGCATGACAGAGTGAGCTCCCACACTCGCCCCAGCTCTTGCCAACCTAGCAATTTGATAGCATGCAAATGCAAGTAGATGAATAGGTACCACTTCGGTGGGTAGGTAACAGCGTTCCGCACGCGTCATGCCGGCCACATGACCGTGGAAGCATCTTCGGACAATGATGGCTCTTCGGCTAACAAATGGAGATGAGCACCGGCCCCTAGAGTCGGACACGACTGCACAAATGTGCGGGGGGGACTTTTTTACACTGCACTGCACTATATTATTATATTAATTATATTGTCATCCTATTAGATTATATGGTATAGATATCCTATTCCATTGGTCTGCCCCAGGTGACTGATGGACCCAATGCAGTTTTGAAGAGAATTTGGATTTTTTCCTGAAGCTCTGGCACATGGTTCAGCTGAGGCCCTGGTTGCGACTTGGAATGAGCATGTGGCAAGGGCCTTGGACTGGATTGTGCCTGCATGGACTCTCTCTGGTTGCAGATGTCACAGAGCACCTTGGTTTACTCAGGAGCTCCAAAAGATGAAGCAACAAAGGAGATACATAGAGCACCACTGGGGAAAGAAAAAGAGCAAAGCCAACCAAGCACAGGTAAGAGACTTTATTAGGACTTACCTTGTGGCAATAAGAGTGGTGAAGCAAGCTTACTTCTCTGCTCTTATTGTATCTGGAGATAACTGGCTGGCAGCCCTGTTTTGGGTGACCAGGTCCTTCTTGGGTAAGGAGGAGATGGGGGAGCCCCTGCAGGGACACTGTGGGGAACGTTCTTGGTATATGTCAGATAAAGTCACTCAACTTTGCTTGGAGTTGAGCTCTGGCTGGGCAGTTTCTTTGGAAGTGACCAAAACATGTCTGAGCTCAGTTATCTGGGAAGAGTTTGAACTGGTTGATCCTGAGGAAGTGGACAGGGTCCTTGCTACTGTGAGCTCTGCCACCTGTGTTCTGGACTCAAGCCCTCCTGGTTGGTCAAGGCCTCCAGGAATGTGGCATGTGATTAGGCCCAAGTGGTGATTTGCTCTTTCAGTTTTTATTTTGTGAGCCACCCAAAGTTGTAACAGATAAGATGGGCAGCCATACAAGTCTTTTAAATACCTCTATCTATCTATCTTGGGAAGAAGCTTCTGGTTCGAGAAGATAACATTAGGACCAATGAGAACCCATTCTTGACCAATAAGCCACAACTGATAGGTTGAATGCAGATTTAATTATACTTAGAGAAGACACACAAATAAATGGGACATCAGTTATTTTGGGTCCATTGATTTCAATAGGTTTATTCTAAGTCTGGATCCTATCCTATGTTTTCAGATCTTGACTGGAAATTTTGATTTATGTTCTCTGTTCAACCCTGAAACTGAATAGCCATTTAAATGGAGACTTGTTAAACTGCAGCTCTTGGAATCTCTCTGATCTCTGAATGGTTGTTTAATTGGTAAGTCTGGAGCCTTTCAAGTCATTTCAAATAAAATTCAGCATCCTTTCAAGTAATTTTTGATCACATATATGGAATGTACTTTAAGTGTATCTACTGAAATCTTATTAGGTAGACATATGAATTATCACAGCAAAAATATACTTTTTAACCACTATTTTTAATATCTCAATCTTGACTTGATTAGGTAGATAATATGGGGTCTATCATTATATCCAATGCTCCTGTAACATTATTTTCAGGAAAATTTGTTCTATTGGTTTAATATAATATTTAAATGCATTATAATTGAAAGATTTACCCCTTATTAACCAGTTAAAACAAGGTTGTGAGATTTTGTTTTGTTTTTTTTAAAAAAATCCTACTTGGAAATATAAAATGCTTTTATGTCTGTTAAATTAGGTCATCTGTAGATGTTTATTGGCCTGTAGGCTAAGGCATCAGCAACAACATATTATTCTACAGTGAAGGATTCTCAGGGCAAAGTATATAATGATTCAGAATCAATAAATCAACAATTCTTAAATTTTTATACCTGACTCTATTATGCTAACTCAATAATTCTTGATGAGTACATTGATTTTTTTAAAAAAACCCAAGATAAATATTCTGTAGATTTTGCAAGATGAAACTGCTGGCTTGACTGCATCACTGTTACTATAAAATCCATGAAAATAGAGAAGGTCTAGATCAGAGCTTTCCAAACTGTGTGTCGCGACACAAAAGTGTGTCGCCACACACAGTCTGGTGTGTCGCCACACAACCCAGAAGCGCTGATCATCATCAGCGCTTCCGGGTTTTCCCGCGGCAGCACACCAACTGCAGCACGCAAAACCTGAAAGCAGCAGCAGCGCTTCCGGGTTTTTGCGCGCTGCTGCACTTCTAGGTTTTCCCGCGGCGACACACCAACGCCGGTTGGTGTGTCGCCGCGGGAAAAACTTTGGAAAGCCCTGGTCTAGATATTTTTCTATAATGGTGAAAGACACACACGGAATGTTTTATTCCTACATTATCACATGGAGTATTTTATTCCTATATTATAATGTATTATAAATTTTTTTTAAAAATACAATTTTATTGAAAGTTTAAAAACAAGAGTAAAAATTAATACAAACTAAAATAGAATAAAAAAGGAAAAGGAAAAAGGAAAAAGGAAGAAATAAAAGAGAAAGCTAAAGTGCAAAAAGAAAAAAAAGAAAAAATGGTAGAAGAAAAATAGAAGATATAAAGAAAAAAGACATAAAGAAGTGGCTTCCGATCTTCTTTGCAGCAGTTGTAAGTACAATTGTAAATTTAGTTCTTTCTCTAAAGTTACATCATGACTCGCATCTTTCTATAATTTATCCTATCTAATTGTCAAAACCATAGATCATAAGTTCAGTTTTTCCTGTTTTATACAAAAAGTCCATAAGGGGTTTTCAGTCAGTAATAAATGTGGATGTTGTCTTTTCTCTAATCAAACAAGTCAATTTGGCCATCACAGCAAGTTCTATCATCTTCACTAACCATTCCTCCATTGTAGGTATTGCCAAATCTTTCCATCTTTGTGCGTACGGTAATCTTGCTGCAGTTATAATATATAAAAACAAAATTCCAACTTTTTTCCAACTGTTTATCCATCAGTCCTAAGAGGAAATGTTCTGGTTTCAGTTGTATATTAATTTTTAAAATACTCTGAATTAGTGTATGCATTTGAACCCCAAATCTTCTAGCTTTTTTGCACGTCCACCAAGCATGATAAAATGAGCCTTCTTGTTTTTCACGTTTCCAACATGAATTGGAAGTACCTTTATACATTCTAGATAATTTTTCTGGTGTCATATACCAATGGTACATCATTTTATAAAAGTTCTCTTTAAGTTTATAACATAGTGAAACTTTCAATCCTTTCAACCACATATTTTCCCATTGTTCCATCTGTATATTATAACCAAATGTATTATAATGGATCTTCACTTAAATTTGTGGATATTATACAACAGTTTGTCAAATTAGGAGGTTATTTAGTTAACTGGAATAAACCCACTATATAGTTGGAAATTTGTAAAAAAGGGGTTTTGTTTATTGTATATAGTCTTGTAACTTTCTTGGAATAATTATTCCTAAAATATTGAAAATGCCTTGAATATATGTTCATTTATTGATTTAAATATTTCAGATTGAGATACACACACACACACACACACACACACACACACACACACACACACACACACACTGTATATATATATATATATATCCAATCAAAGAGAATATTAGATCCTTGCCCCTCCTGGCTGGTGAAAGCAGCTCGGGAGGGGACTTGTAGTTGGGTCCAAGCGATGGTGAATGCATCCTTGAGAGAGGGGGTGTTCCTGACGGCTTTTAAGGAGGCGCTGGTTCGCCCCCTTCTCAAGAAGCCGTCGCTGGACCTGACTATACTGGATAATTTTCGTCCAGTCTCCCACCTTCCCTTTTTGGGAAAGGTGGTTGAGAAGGTGGTGGCATTGCAGCTCCAGAGGATTCTGGAGGAAACGGATTATCTGGACCCCTTTCAGTCAGGTTTCAGGCCAGGTTACGGGACGGAAACTGCATTGATCGCGCTTATGGATGATCTCTGGTGGGAGCGAGATGGAGGAAGTGCATCCATTCTCGCTCTTCTTGACCTCTCAGTGGCATTCGATACTGTCGACCATGGTATCCTTCTGGAACGGCTTAGGGAGTTGGGGGTGGGTGGTGTGGTTTTACGCTGGTTCACCTCCTTCATCCGAGGCTGGGCCCAGTCGGTGTTGATTGGGAGTGAGAGATCCAGCCCGCGGGCCCTTCTTTGTGGGGTCCCACAGGGCTCGGTACTCTCTCCGCTCCTTTTAAACATCTACATGAAACCGCTGGGAGAGATCATCCGACACCACGGGGTGAGGTATCATCAATATGCTGATGATACCCAGTTGTATATCTCCATCCCAGGTGAAGTAAGTGATGCAGTGACCGTCCTGTCCAAGTGCCTGGGGGCTGTAGGGGCCTGGATGGGGAAAAACAGGCTTCAGCTGAACCCTACTAAGACAGAGTGGGTGTGGATTAATGGCTTCTTGGCTTCTGGGAAATTATCATCTAACTCTGGATGGGGTTGCACTACCCCAGACAGACCCGGTGCGTAACTTGGGAGTCCTCTTGGACTCACGACTCCTGCTTGAAGAGCAGGTGGCAGTCGTGGCCAGGAGGGCTTTTGCCCAACTTCGGGTTGTGCGCCAGTTGCGCCCCTTCCTGGAACAAGAGGCCCTTCGAACAGTCACTCATGCCCTGGTTATCTCCCACATAGACTACTGTAATGCGCTCTACATGGGGCTACCCTTGAAGAATATCCGGAAGCTACAACTGATCCAGAATGCAGCCGCGCGGACAGTTTTGGGTGTCCCAAGGAGGACACATGTAACACCTTTGCTGCGCGAGCTGCACTGGGTTCCAGTTTGCTTCCGGGTACAATTCAAGGTGTTGGTTATCACCTTTAAAGCCCTACATGGCATGGGACCAGGATACCTAAGGGATCGTCTCATCCCCATCACTTCATCCCGTCCCACCCGGGCATGCAGAGAGGGCATGCTACGGACCCCATCGGTTAAGGAGTTCCACTCTCGGAAGCGTGCTTTCTCTGCTGTTGCCCCTGCCCTTTGGAATATTCTGTCCCCGGAGATCAGACAGTCCCCCTCACTCCTGGACTTCCTTGTTGTTTTCTTGCAGATGTTTCATTGCCAGACTAGGCAACATCTTCAGTGCGAAAAAGGAGTGGGACTTGCTCTCTGTTTATATACCATGGCTTGTCCTGCTTGTGTTGGTGGAGGTGTTGTTCTCTCCTTAGGAGTTCCTTGATTGGGCTGTTGTTCGCTGCTTGGTTGATTGACTGAGTTAAGAGTTCCTTGATTAGGGTATATTGTGCTGTTTGCTTGTTCCTCTGGTGCTAATCCTGGTGTTAATTTTTGCATATCTGGGTGTTGATTGCTGACAAGGAGATGTTCTGGTCTTTTGGCTTTTCTATTGTCTCTTATGAATGGTATGTAAATGTTTATCTCTATGTGTCTGTTGATGGCTGCTTTGTCTGAGTGCCAAGCTTCCAGGAATTCTCTAGCATTTTTGGATTTGGCTTGGTTTAAGATGTTCAAAGTTTCCCAGTTGAAAGTATGGTTGAGTCTGTCCATGTGTTGTGAGATTAAGGAGTTTTCATCGTGTCTTCTGACTGCTAGTTGGTGTTCATATACCATATTGGCTTGTATACGTGGGAGTGCTATAATTTCTAGACTCTGCATTACAATCTCTGCTATGAGTCCTGAAAGTGGTGATCCCATCTGCCATGTTTAGTCTGTAGCTTTACAATAATGTTGTGTTATTGGAAAGAAATTGCAGCCCTGGATTTAAAATCCTGGATTGAAACGTGTCCACTCTCAGCCTTTGAAATGGCTTTTTATTGACACAATGGAAAGACTGATCAATATGATTTCTTTTGGACAAAATTTAATTCCATGTTTAAAAGTGGAGTCACTTTTACTTATCTATTGTATGTGTTTTATTGAGATTCTTCCTCCCTTTTTGTTTATTATAGCTATAAAATACATATTTTAACATTCCTGGTTCCTTTGCCACAGTTTGGAGGACATAAGAAATTAATTTTACTTCTGCTTTGCTGCTCTTTTAAATATTGCAAGGGATTTAATTTAATATTTAGCATTATATTCTATTGCAATTGTAGTGGGAATGAACACACTTGTGCTCATGCGAGGAGACATCCCTGTGTTCCCATTCCTTGCACTTACTAACTACCCTCTAAGATCTGCTTCAGAAGTTTCAGAGAATGCAGTTCATATCTAGACAACATCAGGTTGGGGATAAAGTCATAGACAGTGGTACCAGTTTTAAATATAAAACATTTATTTAGCATCTCACCTGTCCAACTTTTGCATTTTCACAGACAAATGCCTCATAGAACCTGGGAAATTCTGGTGCATTGTCATTTACATCCAGGACTCTTATTGTCACTGAAACACTGCCAATCTGTGAAGGATTGTCTGAAAGGAGATAGAGTGAATTAAAATCAGAGGTGTTCTTTCTTAGCATAAATTAATCCTGGGACTATGAATTGCATGAGAGATCTCTGGAGAAAGCACTGGCCAGAGAGAGTAGATGGTATTTACTGTGTTAAGACTGCAATTAAGCTATTTCAAATATTTTTAGATCAAAAATTAAAAAAAACATTTTATTCTAAAACTAATATAATTACTAATGTAACTTTATACATTTTGGGCAATATGTGCCATCTCCATGTGATAATAGGACTGTATATGGCTAGCGGTGGCCATACACCCAGGGATGCAAAACAAATCTGTCACAAATCGCAATGGGAGCAAAATAGTATGATTTGCCATAATGGATTTTATATGACACAGATGGATAGGAATGAACCAAGTCCATCAGCACTCAGCAGTTTCAACTCAGAAATATGCACAAAGAAACATGTATTTTGGAATGTGGTATCCAAGAAAGGACACAATATTTGGAAAAGTTGCATAACAGAATAATAACTGAAGTTGGGTGGCCAATAAATTTAAAATAGTAGTAGTAGTAATAATAAATTAGAGGAATTGCTAATTTTATAAAACTAGTACTTCTATGTGTAGTACTGATCTGATATCATAATAGTTTAAACATTTCTCTTGAATTGTATAAATGACAATGGTTTAATATTTATTCTTCACATGAAGGTGTTAATTCTTAAATGGGGTACTTCAACATAATCCCTGCTGGCCAGAAGCTTATCACTGGCCTTGTAAATCCCAGAACCAAAAAGATAATACAGAGTCTTAACAGACCATGTATCTTAATAGTGGAATAATTTTTTCTACACCAAATTCACCATGTGATGTAACAATATCATGTCATAATTTTCCTCCTCAAAATATGATGGTATCTCATGGAATGTTTAAGTAGACAATAAATCAGAATGAACTAGGATGTCCATATTTTATTGATAGTTCTGTGTCCACTGTGGATGGTATCAGCTATTAAGTATCTAGTCCTGCCATGATTTTTCTATTATTTCTAGGAAACTTACTATATGTCATGATATGTGGGGGAGCAGTTGTAAAACTCAACAGCATGGTGATATCATGTTTGACAGTGAATTCCACTTCATAGGAAAATGAGAACTAAGGCCAAAGTAAGTTGCTTTGATAATCCTTCCCTGATTTGGTGTAATATCCAGTTCCACTCACAAGGGAAATGTTTTCAGAAAAATTTCTGTAATTCTAAAGCAGAGGTGAATCAAAACTACGTTTTGGAATATACCTGAGATCCTAGCACAGTGCTTTCCAAAGTCCCGCCGTTGGTGACAAACCAACAGCTGTGGCGGCAGCGCGGCGGTGCGTGTGGCGGCGGCCTCGTGTGTCGTGCTAAAACCCAGAAGCGCTGATGGTGCGCCGCTGCTGCCGCCACCGCCACGCGCGCCGCCGTAGGGGCGGCGGCGACACGCCTCCAGCACTTCCGGGTTTTGTCGCGACACACTAATGTGTCGCGACACACAGTTTGGAAAGCTATGTCCTAGCAAGTGTCTTTTTCTGTCCCAAATAATGTTTATTTTTTAATTTTTTTTCTGCAGGCCAGTTAAAACAAACAATTGTTGTTTGCCATTGGCTCAAGGAGTTTTTGAACCAGAGGCCTAGAAGTGAAAAGCTCTGAGCTTATTAGCAATTCCCTGAGTCAGCAAATCTTCCTTGATATTGCTGTTTTCTACTCTGATAAACTCTATAATATTCAAAGCATCTGTTCTGCAACTAATAATTCCTGGGGAGAGTGGTATACGTTAGCTCTTATCTGAACTGTATTTCAGAAAATGACAAAACCTCCCTTACACTCTAATTCCATTGAATGTTAACTATTTGAGTAACCAAACTTCACAGAGCCCCCAGGGGTATACAAACTAAATGCTAGTTTCATTATCTGCATCAGACACAACATGGGGTTTCCACTGTAGCACATATGTAAATATGCACTGGCTTCTTAATTGCAGTTGAATGATCGAAAGCTGGTTTTGGGAGGCTGGTTTTAAATCCTGATCAGATGAGGCCTAGGTTAAGGTTAACTGTAGTTAAGGTTAGGGCTAATGTATCTTTTCACTGTGCTTTAGGGAGGCAAGGGCATTTTCTCCCCAGAGGAAAGAGAGCAGGAGATGGCAGTGACAATCTGAAGCTTGCCCTTACTGACCTTTCATCACTGCTGAATGGAAGTGCAATCCACCCATCCTTGGTATAGTATGTGATGTCCCCTTTGCTGATCCCTCTTCTGCCTTCATTGCCTCTTTCCCAGTCGTACCACTGCCAGTGATTTTCTCTAAGGTAATGTGTGACAAAGCCTAACAGATTTTATATACCTTGAAGTTGCCCTAGGAGTGCTTGGAATAAGGGGAAAACAAATTTGAAGTATTACTACTTTAATACTGATACAGATAAGGATGACTTAAAGCTGTCTCACTCATTAGCTGTGAAGAAGATCAAAGCTGTATCCCAGGGACATGGTAGAAATATGGTGTTGCTCAGAGTTGTTTGTGTCATGCTTAGGTGAAAGTATGTACATTGGAGCAAAACCACACATTAGAAATATAAAAGGGAAATGATTCTACTCTTCCCTTGTTTCTTTTCTTTCTTCTACTATGTGCGTAAACATACTTGTTTTCCCTCTTGGTAAGATCTCTTACCAATATAATCTTGTTATACAGAAACATATACTCTCTCTCACACACAAACGTGTATGTGTGTATTTATGTGTGCACACACACACAGTAAGAGTCCATTGGAGTTGGGCAGCCAATAAATTTAAATAAATAAATAAACAAACAATAATTTGATTGCCTTACTCATTTCCACACCCAGCACACTGATATTGTGCCATGAAATGTCTTCCCGATCCAGAGGTCTTGCAGTCATCAGAGCACCCGTTATAATGTCCACATAAAAGAAGCGGCCAGGATCGCTGCTTCGATCAATGGAATATCTGTAGAAGTTCACATTCAGAAAGTATTGTAGTTAGAAGCTGCCATTGCAAACTGAGGTCTAATTTAATCTCATCTGGATTTTTTTTTTAGCTCTCTGGACTTAATTCAGTTCAGATGCCAATTTATGTGTGTATCTTACTGGCTCAATCACTTAATCCCTGAAAAATCTTTTAACATTGACTAGTGCAGTAGGAATAGAAGGAAATAATGCTAGTTCACTTTAGATTCCACCTTTTTGTCTCTTCTAGCAAAGAAGGACAATACAGTATAATGCTTTGCTTGTTGCACTTACACAAGGAATATGTGTTTAGATATTTCATTTTAAAAAGGGTAAAAAATTAACATCAATATTAAATTAAGAAATATAAAATTACTGAAGGTTTGTTAGACTTTCTTTGAGAAAGAATAAGTTGCATGGCTCTTTTTTTAGAGTTTAGGACAATTGAAAACAATTAAAATGGACAGAATTAGCAGTTGATAAGATTAGGAAAAATTAGATATCTTTCTTTGTTTAGTCATTGACCTTTGGATACACCAAAAGCAGTTAATATTCATAGTGGGTCCAGGGCAGAAAAAAGCATCATTTAGTACAGTATGCAAACATGCTTATTAATGAAATAATCACACCAAAGACAGGGGGACTTCCTTCTAAATATTCATGAATTTACTCAGGGCAGTAAAACTGAAATCTTATCCATGCAATACAGTTCCACAAAGTTTCTACAAATTAAGCACCAATGTTTTCAGTGTGACATAGTTTCAGTTAAGAGTCTGCATAGGCTGTTGTGGGTCTTCTGGGCTGTGTGGCCGTGTTCTGGAAGTTGTGGTTCCTAACGTTTCGCCAGCATCTGTGGCCGGCATCTTCAGAGGGCAGGAGCACAGACAGAAGCAAAATCTCTGTGCCCAGGTAGAGTGGCAATGTTTTGTTTGTTTTCTATTTATAGAGCTAAGTTATAGGAGATTAGGTGGGGTTTTTGTTGTTGTGTTGAAATGTTAATGAGTGGCTGATGAGCAAGATTAGCATGTTCATTGTGAGAAGTATTCCCATGTCCTGGTGGTTGGACTGAGTTTGTTGACCTTTTGCAGGCTGTGTTTTTCAGGACTGGTAGCCAGGTTTTGCTAATTTTTAGACTTTCTTCTTTTTTATTGTAACTGTGCTGGTGTTTGTGAATTTCAATGGCTTCTCTGTATAATCTGGTGTTGTGGCTTTTGGTGTTGTCCAGTATTTCTGTGTTTTCATATAGGATTTTGTGTCCCGTTTGCTTGGGAGCATGTTCAGCTACTGAAGATTTTTACGGTTGCTGTAGTCTGCAATGTCTTTCATGTTCTTTTATCCTGGTGTGAATGCTTCGTTTATAGATTATATAATTATACAAATCAAAGGAACACCCATGGGATCACCACTTTCAGGACTCATAGCAGAGATTGTAATGCAGCGTCTAGAAATGATTGCACTCCCATGTATACAACCCAAAGTATGGATCTGGTATGTAGATGATGACTTTGTCATAATAAAAAAGGAACAACTGGAGGAAACATACGAAACCATCAACATCGTCTTCAATTGAATAAAATTGACAAGGGAAGAAGAAAACAACAACACACTACCCTTCTTGGACATCCTCATCAGTAGAGGAAATGAGGGCATTTCAGAAACACAAGTCTACTGGAAATCTACCCACACTGACCAAGTGCTCCATTACCAAAGCAACAACCCAACCTCCCACAAGAGAAGCTGTGTAAGAACATTATTCAGACGAGCAAAAATGCACTGCAGCAACCCAGAACACCAGAAAAAGGAAACATATCGTCTATACAGCATCTTCCAGCAAAATGGATACCCACTCAACTTTATCAAAAAGTGCCTGACCACCCAACCCACTACAACACAACCAACAGAAGCTATGAAAAGGATGACACTGCCATACATCAGAAACATCTCAGAAACTACCAATAGACGGTTACAACCACATGGCATCACCGTAGCACATAAACCAAGCGATTCAGAACATCTTAAGTAACCCAAAAGACCCAGTAGCCCAAGAAGAAAAAACAGGAGTTATCTAAAACATACAGTGTAAGGACTGTAGCAGCCACTATGTAGGACAGATGGGCAGAAGACTAGCAGAGCACATCCACGAACACCAATTAGCAGTCAGAAGACACGATGAAAACTCTAATCTCACAACACATGGACAGACTCAACCATACTTTCAACTGGGAAACTGTGAGCAACTTACACCAAGCCAAATCCAAAAACGCTAGAGAATCCCTGGAAGCTTGGCACTCAGACAAAGCAACCATCAATAGACACATAGAGGTAAACAACATTTACATACCATTCGTAAGAGACAATAGAAAAGCCAGAAGACCAGAACACCTCCTTGCCAGCAATCATCACCCAGATATGCAAAGATTAACACCAGGATTAGCACCAGAGGAACAAGCAAACAGCACAATATACCCTAATCAAGGAACTCTTAACTCAGTCAATCAACCAAGCAGCGAACAACAGCCCAATCAAGGAACATCTAAGGAGAGAACAACACCTCCACCAACACAAGCAGGACAAGCCATGGTATATAAACAGAGAGCAAGTCCCACTCCCTTTTTGCACTGAAGATGTTGCCTAGTCTGGCAATGAAACGTCTGCAAGAAAACAACAAGACTCAGAGAGCACCAAGGACTCCACATTTCTGTCACTGTTAAATTCCTCAGTTTCATCCACGACATCCCCACCCAGATGACATAGTTTAGACCTCATATTTTCCACAATGTCCTGAATGCCTTGCATAAAAACTTGGTAGGAATCAGAAATAATCAGTTTAATATCTTAGCGGAAGTCAGAGAAAGCCTGTTTGAAATCCTCCATATCTCACGCAGTAGATTATGGCACCCCCTAGGAGCTTAACCAGCAGAAGTCGAAGATATGAAAGAATTCTGGAATGTGTTTATACAAGCAAAAGTGAGATATGCAGACAGTTCCCCAGCGAAAATAGAAGCAGAAAACTGAAATTTCAAAACAGCCGATTCAATGTGTAGGAAAATGCTAATATCTTCAAATTTAGTACAAAAATAATAACAGGGAGACAATTATTTACTCTCAATCCTCCTTAATATTTGGAGGGAAAACAAAGTCCAAAACCTAAAAAGAATTTTAAAGAAATTAATCCTAAAAATAATGATAAGCACCAAGAGAGCCCGCTTCTCCTTGCTGTAGAAAGCCTCTCTTAGGGTATGCATACTTAAAAGAAATATAAATTGGGTGATTTAGAAATGGGGTGGCTGGTCTTAGTGTCCCTTTAAGGCTACAGCATGGCTTGGAAAATGGTGACATTCCAGGCTCCCGGCTAGCTCTTACCAGTCGAGTGTGAACACTGTTTGCGATCTTCTGGCTGCAAGCAGCCGTCTGGAGGACAGATGGGGTGATTCCAGGTGTTTTCCTTTCTCTGGAAAAACACTCCTGGGCTTCAGGAAAAACTTGCCTGAGCCCGAAAAAACTGCCACGTTGTCAGTTTTTCCTGCTGAGCCTGCAGGCACAGCTGTTCAGTCCGCCATGTCCCCACTGGAAGTCAAGACTAAACAAGTTTTAACTTTGGCTGGATTGCCTCTAAGATCTTTGCAATTCCAAATTAATTCTCTGCTTAGTTGGCTGTCATCAAGAAAAGCTTGTCACTGCTGGGGACAAAGTAATTTCAGGAGACTTCATCCAAGAACTTGCTTCTCACTTTCTCTTCTAAACACTTTTTTTTTTTTAGAATTAGTAACTCTCCTTTTGAATATTTTGTAGATACAGGTAGGTTGCGATTGGTGCGAATTTTAATAGTGCAAAATTTGATTGAGTGCGATTAATAAATTGATATCAGGTCATGTTTAATGCGAGCCAAAATTCAGTTAGTGCGAGGCTTGCACACGCGCAGTTGAGGCTAGCGGACGCACAGTTGCAGTTGGGGTTCTAGATGCTAATCATTGTTTGTGCAAAATGGAGGAAAGGAAGGTTCCGTCCGAGGAAAGCTCAAAAAAGAAGAGGCTGATTTTGAAGAACTACAGCAGAATACAGGAGATAGCAGGTGCGCTTTGGATATGAGTTTATCGTCAATTACTGTTATACTGTATCTCATTAATAAACATAAAAATTATGTTTAAAAATTTTAATTGTCTATTTCCATTGAGCTGGAACCAATTACTTGTGTGTGTTCTGCTGAGCTGGGAAACCAATAGATCTCTTTTTATGCTGGTTAAGTACTAATGGCTGTAATGTGCTTTCTAGGTTTTTTTAAATCTGTTATTCTCTTTTTCCCATTACACATGTAAACTATACTAGAAATATTATCAATATAATGTTTTCCTTATAAAATGAATTAACTCAGTACATAGGATGTCTGATGATAGAATATTAGAATATAAGGCACCTCCTCCAAATTTAATTTCTGGAGGGAGTAGGGACCAAAGATTTGGGAGGTGTGAGTAGAAGGATAGGTCTGAGAGAGGTTCAGAGTCCAAGCTGAAAAAAATCTTCTAACTGTAGAGTTAGAGATCTTAGGATAGATATTTATTACCAGGAAACATAAAGATTAGCAGCCTTTTGACAATATAAGGCACTAAGGGTAATCTTGGAATAAGAATATTCTAAATATTCATCAGGAGAATATGCTAAAGGAGTTAACATAAGTTGTAATTTTCAGGAAGTCTATTCACAATAATTTTAAATTATGTAATAAATGTTAATTTGATTTTTTTCAAACTCTAAAAAATAGTGACTGTTTTGTTTTATACTTTCCCCACATTCCACCAAGTCAGTTTACACCCCCCCTTTCTCCCTCCTGAATTTCCAAATCAGAAAAACGTGGCAGCAAAACCAATAGCTCCTTTAAGTATCCCTTTCAATTATTGTGATTATGCTATAATTTTGAAGATAAAAAGAAAGGATACACACAAATTAGAGGATCCAACAGGATAATGCATGGATTAATCTGATATTGATAGGTGCTACTCTGAAAATAGTAAAGTATTTGTCAGCAGAGAGGAGACAATTTAATATGCTTGTTCAAAGCAAAGATGAAATTTAGTTGATTCATATTATCAACATCATACATAAGTATAGAGTTTTATTCATGGAAAGAATGTAAGCTGCATTTTGTCCTTGGATTACGGGAATTATTTATTTATTATTTTATTAATCTTTATTTTAGAAGAATACAAAATATAAACAAAATATAAACCATATAATACTATAATATACCAATCAAAGAGAATTATACTATACTATACTATACTATACTATACTATACTATACTATACTATACTATACTATACTATAATCGGATATAAAATATTATTGTAAAATATCATAACATCTCTGCTAAAGAAGAGCACATTGCTTTATCCTTTGATTCATGAAAAATATTGCCTTTTCCAGGACATAGTTACACATTTCCAAA
Organism: Charina bottae; assembly: GCA_023362775.1. Classification (NCBI taxonomy): domain Eukaryota; kingdom Metazoa; phylum Chordata; class Lepidosauria; order Squamata; family Charinaidae; genus Charina; species Charina bottae. Next base: position 1,712,236 of record JALMGJ010000030.1, on the reverse strand, counting down.
AGCCACTCTTTAACATCTGGAATAATATAATTTTTCTAATTTCTCACTCTTCCTATTTCTAGGAATTTGCAGCTTTTTAGGAATGTATCCTTTGGTATACCACAGTGAGCCACATACTATGTTTGCCATGCAAAGACACCACAAGAGATGGATTGCGTGGAATAGAATGTTGATTGCACAAACTATTCTTTTCATCACATAAAACCTCCTTTGAAATCCCATAGTGGCCTGCAGTCTCACAGTATCTGTGCTACAATGGTAGTAGATTAGCTTTCATGTACTGGAGAGATAGGTTTTAATAAATGTTTACTCTGATTCAAAGGGTAGTATAATGATGATTTTGATAGAATAAACTGGCCCCAAATAACAAAAGAATGTACAATGTTTATTATATTATATTATATTATATTATATTATATTATATTATATTATATTATATTATATTATATTATATTATATTATAATATTATATTATATTATATTATATTATATTATATTATATTATATTATATTATATTATATTATTTCATTTGGCATTGTTAACCCCCATTATTCAACCAAACTGAGAATCCAAGGAGTTAACATAATGGGCATTAGAATGATTAAGGGAAAAAAACCTGATTGAGTTGTTGATCACATCAGGGTCCTTGGCATATATCATTTGTATGGTGGTCCCAATGTCCACATCTTCAGGTACCTCCACAAAGTAAAAGCTAGGCTCAAAGACTGGAGGTTCATCCACATCTTCCACGCTGATATGCACAGTTGTAGTGTCACGAAATGGACCTAGATTCAAGAAACGCATTTCTAGGTGTGGATTGGCACCTTCTACTTTTAAAGTGTAACTTTTCTTGGCCTCAAAGTTCAGTGGCTGGAAGAAGAGGATAAGAAATAGAAGACACAATTATAAAGCCATCTCTGCAACTGAAATGAACCTATTCTTCATGCTTATCAATACTCTTAAAAGAAAGCATTCCACTTCTATTTCCATTTCCATCTGTATTGTTGAAATGTCTAAGCTTATTCACACATGATATTGGAGAGCGACTGTGTTGCCTGCGGGGCCCAGGTGTGTTGCGTGAAAACCCAGAAGTGCTGATGGTGTGTTGCTGCCGCTGTGCGGCAGCGTGCGTGGTGGCGGACCATCAGCACTTCCGGGTTTTCGCGTGGCACACCAGGACACTGCCACTGCAGGAAAACCCAAAAGCACTGTGTTGCCGCAGCGGCAGCGCTTCCGGGTTTTGCGCACCGCCGTTGGTGTGTCGCCAACGTGAAAAGTTTGGAAAGCCCTGATTTAAATGTTTGAAATCTCAAGTTCTTTCCATTCTGTTTATGGAAAGAAAAAAAATGCACAGATTTTGGTAAATTCTTACTCAAAAGCAAGCCAGGTACAGTTCTGATTCACCACACTGGTTAAACACAATAAAATAACTATTTTATCAGGACCAGCATTTAGAGAATAATGTTCAGGATTAGTAGAAGCGATCACACTAAGAATATACCAGAAGTGTTACATAGACTGCACATTTTTATATTTTAATGGCTATAATCATCTGTGCTTATACACTATTAATCCCACTGATGTTAATGGAGTTATGCACATGCTTGAGCATTTAACTGAAATTAATGAGTTTCAAATATGTTATATTTGGATAGTTTATAAGCCTTCTACTATTATTGCTGAAACTCTTAAGGAGACGTCTTTATTATAGAGCAAATGGAATAAAAAGAAAAGTATCATGCTAGGCTCTCCCTTTTGCAGATCAAATTCTGTTCCATGCTGAGCTTTCATGCCTTTTTGCTGGGTACATTCTACCTCAGAAGAAAATGACACTGATAATTGTATTGCACTGATATGTAATGTGCACTTTTTATGTGTAACAGTAAAAGGATAATTGAAAAGAATCCTCATGACAACAGCAAAGCAAGCTCTAGGAATGACCAAAGAATCTTCATAAAAGTAGATGTGGAAATGGGGGTTGCAAAGATCTTATACAACGTTATGAGGCCTCCAGCTGGTAACTTAATTTCCAAGAATGCAGTGGTTATATGCTCTTTACTTTTACATAATGGATACTTTGTTGAATGTTGAATGCAAAATGGAATCCTTTTAATTGGCACAGACCTTGATCAAAACAAAATGTCTGCTAGTTTCAGAAGTTGTTGGTTTTAGAAACAACCTCTAATTTGGAAGAAGTTCAATTTTGCTTTCTATCCATATTTTCACATTCATGCACTGAGCAATGTCAGATCCAAGATTAATAGGAAACTATAGGCATCTCTGTGACAGCTACCATATGTACATTGTATACATATATATGCAAATTGCTCAGTACACTGCATATAACCCAAGAATCTGGGAAGTTAAGAGAGTACTAATTCCTCCCAATCTGCATCATTTTTTTCTCAAATGTCCCTCTGCCAGCTACTGTTAACCCTGCTGACGTTTTGCAAACCCTGGTGATGTTTGCAAACCAAATTCAGAACACTGGTAGGCAAAGCAAGATTATCAGCTTGGAGAGTGATATAAAAATGGAAAACCTGTTTTTCCATTTCTTCTGATGCAAATCATGTCCTTTCAAGACAAGAACTAGCAAAGTTTGCAATCCCCCTTTGGCCTTGAATGCTTACTAGGTGACCATGGATAGGTCACTATCTTTCAAACTAACCCATCACCAAGGACTGTAGAGAGAATAAAATGGGAATGGACAGATCCTTCCTTAAGCTTACTGCAAGAAAGCAATTTGTTTGCCCCTTGGCAAAGTTAAAGCATGCATGCAGAATGCCTCACTTTATCAGCACTTAATCTGAAAGATGGAGAAAGTCTTATTTTTTGCAATGGTGTGTTTGAGTCTGAAGTGACTTCAGTAAATCAAGTTGCTGGCCAGAAGAGACTTGCCACATACATACAGATAGTGCTGTGTCCAAAAGTGTTTGGACACTTTTGAGAAACATAACTGATTACCCTTCTCACAGTGATGATGCCAACTTGGTAATTAGGATCAGTGGTAATATCAAAGACATCCAGTCCATCCCCATCCACAAAACTGTATTTCATCTCAGCATTAATGCCTTCATCCAAGTCTTTAGCAAATACACGACCCACGGTAGAACTGACTGGAGCAGATTCCAGTACACTCATTTGATAATGCTCTGGAGAAAATAAATTAAATGAGAAAAGAAAAAGAAAATCAGTGCCAACAACAAATAAATTGGGAAACAATTGAAGCAAAGTTAAACACCTAAAGATATCAGTGGGAGAATTTAAACAAATTACTTATTTGCCAGATTTATATCCTACCTTTCATTCAGGAGCTCCAAGTGGCATAGATAATGCTCACTCCTCTCATTTTCCCCCGTAACAACCATCTTGTGAAGAAGGTTGGACCAAGAGAAAGGAATTAGTCCCAAATCACCCATTGAACTTACTTGGCTCAGGTGGACTTGAACTGGATTGAGGGTCTCCTTGGTGATAGTCCAACATCTTAACTATTATATCATACTGGATGTTTAATTTGGATGGAATTGTACCCTAATTATACAAATGAACAAAAGATTTCTAGACATGAAATGCACCAGTCAGTGTCAAGAAGTCTGTAGAGAATCAGGTCTGAATGCTCTTTTTGCTAGGTAAGAATTTAGAAAGCCAGTTTCACTGGATAAAGACCAAACAAATTTAACTCCAATTTGCTGAGTTTCAGTCAGCTTCCCAGCACATTGGGAACATATCATGTAGTTCTTGTCAAAATATTCTTGTTTCTTGTGGCAGCTGTTGCATACCATTAAAGCCTAATGGGAAAAGAGAAATCTGCGGTGCTAAAAATCCTCCTCCAGCCCTTTGATCTTCATGAAACTTGAATTGATTTCTTTTGCTACCAACTCATGCTGTATTATTTTTTAACTATGCTATTTATTTTTAACTATGCTATTTATGCTATTTAGATATTGGGAATGATACAATTTATTACGTATCATAAGCTTTGGGGCTAGAATAGCAGGGAGAAATGGCGGTGTACTATTATCATGTGGAGACACAAATTAAATTTGATCTGAGAAGCATGGAGTCGATTGCCAGTAGAATTGACAGAACTTCTTATGAGAAGAAAAAGTGTTCTTTCCCTCACCACAAACTCCATTACATTTATAAAAAGTACCATTATCATTCACAAAGTACAGAGTATCAGTTGGTCTCTAGTCCTCAAAAGCTTCTGTTACCTGACCGTAGATTATTGTGCAGGAGATTCTATGACGGTTCAACCATCATATGGGAGAGCCAGTTTGGTCTAGTGGTTAAGGCAATGGGCTAGAAACCAGGAGACTGTGAGTTCTAGTCCTGCCTTAGGCATGAAAGCCGGCTGGGTGACCTTGGGCCAGTCACTTTCTCTCAGCCCTAGGAAGGAGCCAATGGGAAACCAGGAGACTGAGAGTTCTAGTCCCGCCTTAGGCATGAAAGCCGGCTGGGTGACCTTGGGCCAGTCACTCTCTCTCAGCCCTGGGAAGGAGCCAATAGGAAACCAGGAGACTGTGAGTTCTAGCCCCGCCTTAGGCATGAAAGCCGGCTGGGTGACTTCGGCCCAGTCATTCTCTCTTAGCCCAACTCACCTCACAGGGTTGCTCTTGTGGGGAAAATAGGAGGAGGGAGTATTAGGTATGTTTGCCGCCTTGAGTTATTTATAAAAATAATAAAGGCGGGATAGAAAATAAATAAATAAATAAATAAATAAATAAATAAATAAATAAACACAAACACACACACACACACACACACACACACACACACACACACACAGCTTATTGCAGTAAGGGCTGGAGATTATTTCTTCTTTATTTTCTCAAACTGATCTCTCACATCATGTTCCTCCCTAAATGTGTTAGCTTGTTAAATGCTCCAAGACTCTTCAATGTTTTGGCTGCAACAGATTACCAGTCAGGAAATAACAGGCCCTACAGATGCATTTGGAAGGACAATAAGTGAGTCTTTCCTAGTGATTTCTGGAGGCTTAAAAATGTAAATAAATGAGAATTTTTTTGCAACTATATCCATATCCATATCCATATCCATACACATTCACACACACACAGGTCAGTCTCCTGCAGATTGAGCTTGAGTGCTGATTACAACAGGGAAACATCTGTATAGCTTTTTTTGGCAACAGTATGGAAGTAGTTGGTGGCTGCTTTCTTCCAGAGATTTTTTTCAAAGTCCTATCTAGCCTACAGCCCTGTCATTTGTAGTGGTCTCCCACCCAAGTATTAATGGCATCTAATTGCTTAGCTTTTTCAATCAGCCACAATAATATCTATGTTTAGTGCCTTCCCCACATCCCCCTCTATTGGAGTAATTGCTGAATATTTCTTAAATGGCCTGTTTTTTAGAACTGAAAATAAGCTCTACAGTAACTGTGATCTAAGACCAACCTATAGTTACACAAGGCAGAAGCCTTATAAGAAAGGATTTCTTCTTGTCCAGCTCTTCAGCTCTGGCCTTTAACTAAAGCAGGGCTTCTGAAATTGTAAGTCACAAGCAAAATACGCTCCTGGATAAGTTGGTTGTTGGCTTGTCCAAGTAGAGTGGAAGTGAAGTCTGGCAATGATCCAGCTGTGCACGTCCAAGTTAAGCTAAGACACCCAAAGCAGAACTGTTGTCAGAATTCATGCTGCCAAGGGTGACTGTGTGATTTACTGTTCCCTGAACATCCCTCACTTCTTATTCATTCGCCGGCCACACTTGCCAGCACTCCTGTTTGGTATGCTTCAGCCTATGTTGCTCTGCCTGCTGCCTTTATATTCACTCCCAGTGGCTTCTCTCTGACTGCCCTACCTGGAGGGGGCAACAGCAGAGCAGACTGCAAGAGAACGGCTGCTTCAGCAAAGGGGGAGGCGAGGTGACAAGTAACAGCAGTGGCTGCGGAGGTGTCTCAGCAAACCTTGGTGAGCTTGGATGAAAGGGGAATGTGCATTCCATTGTGAAGGAGGGGGGAATGCCATTTCTCTCCAGTTGGCAGAAATGAGGATGTACTCCTGGTATGGTTCCTATCAGCTGTGCTCAATTGCAGGGCCAAAACCAAGAAGCTGTTCTCTGTAGAGCTCCAAGGCTTTTCCTTATCCATTGCCCAAACTGCACCTAGATGGGGACTCTGCAACAGGCCTGACCTCTCCTCTAACTGGCACATCCCCCCACAACACACATTCCAAAGGAGCTGGTCCCAGTTTCTGCCCCGGGCTGGCCACTCTAAACCTCCTTCCCCCCCTTACGACAACCCTGAAAACTGGGTGAGACTAGGCCCCGGGTCCCTGTGGCTGTGCTGCAGTTTGATGCTGTTCCCCCTTTCTTGCCACAATGACAGGCTTAGCAGAGCCTGGGCGGGTGAAAAACATCAAGGGATGCCCGCAGCAGCAACCAGCATGCCTGCCACATTAATTGCCCATGCCCAAAGTTGGAGGTGCCTGAGCAGAATTGCTTTCATTGCCTGCCTACAAATGTACCTGGGCAAGATTCACCACTTGGCGTAGCTCTGAAGCTGCCTTGGGACTGCCTGGGCAGGCTTGCCTCCATGAGGGAGACTACTATGATGGTGGAGTTGGTTCTTCTTCTGGCCCACATTTCCCAAAGGGTCTTCTGGGCACAGGTGGTGCCAAAAGAAGAGGAGCTGACCTATAGTAGCTGATCCAAGTCAAATGGTAAATCGATACCAAAGAAGTAATCAGCTTAAGAACAATAAAAATCATAACAATTTCTTTAGGTTGTTTTCAGCACCTTTGTTTGCTTTTCAAACCCTACTGACTCTCAGTCATTTACTATTCTCAACTGCTCTTAAAACTTTGATCCTTTCTTCATACAATTGAAGCTACACTATGGAACTTTCTGTCCCCATTTTCTCCATTTTCCAGGTCACCATCTTCCCATGGTTACTTCAGCCCCTGGTTTTACATAAGAAGCCAATGGCATGTTGCTCTCCTCCAGATCCAGATCTCCTCCAGATCTAACTTCCTTCATGTCTTCCTCTTCTTTTCTCCTCAACTTCTTGTTGCCATATCTATCATCATTTTTCTCATCACCCAGGGTGCATACAATTCCCTCTGTTTTTTTCCCTCATTCCTTCTTCTGTTTCATGCCACCTCCCCTTCTTTGAAAAATATGCACCATTTCACATAATGCTGGATCAAGATATTTCACCTAGACATTTGGGGAGTGGCATTTCTGGGCTCAAAAACCCTTGGAAGATTGGATTAATATTTAAAGGAGGGATAACATCCCAGAATGTTAAAATAGGGTTGGGTGGGTAATTGTTAATGATAAAGGACCAAAGAAAATCCCATTTTTAAGAGAGGGAGGCTTCCTTGCTGTTTCAAGCTGTGGCTAAACTCTATTCAGCTCCTGGCAGTGGCTCAGATTGTTTTACAAAAATAAACACATTTCATGACGTATTCATTTTCAGAGTCATTATCTTTGTCTACCTCTGTCTTTTCCACCTTTTGCTTCTTTGTCTTATACAGTACTTTACATTGTAATCTTTTGGTGCAGGGATTTATCTTGCTGTTACTTTTGACGTGCCTCACATACTGACTAATAAATACAAAACTAATACAAAACAGACTTTATTATGCAAAGTAAATAAAATCACTACTTTTTCTTTGATGAATAACATCCCAGAGATTTTCAGATTATAGCCAATACTTGAAGTGAAGTGAAAGGTCCTCTGTGCAAGCACCGAGTCATTACTGACCCTTTGGAGGGACGCCGCTTTCGCTGACGTTTTCTAGGCAGACTTATAGCAGGGTGGTTTGCCATTCCCTTCCCCAGTTGTGATTACTTTTCCTCCAGCAAGCTGGGTACTCATTTTACCGATCTCGGAAGGATGGAAGGCTGAGTCGACCCGAGCCGGCTACCTGAGAACCAGCTTCTGCTGGGATCGAACTCAGGTCGTGGGGAGAGTTTCAGTTGCAGTACTGCCACCTACCACTCTGCGCCACACGAGGCTACTATAGCCAATACTTACTGGGTAGCAAATAGATAACAAATAATAATGTATCAGCTGAAGCATATCTTCAGATTGAGAGATCTGTTGAGAAGCTGGGGGACACCAAAATACAAACAATGGATGGTACTTACTCTGTGGAAATCTGGGTGGATTATCATTAACATCAGAGAGAGAAACATTGACTGTGGTTGTTCCAGCTAATCCTCCCAGCTGTCCACCCATGTCTTTGGCTTGGATAATAACTTCATAGTATTCTTTTGCTTCTCTGTCCATGTTCATTAGTGCTGTCCTAATTAAGCCTATTGAAACCACAGAGAATAACACAGAAAAAGACAATTTACTAAATAATAATGTATTTGAAATTAACTGGAATTGGTCTTGATTTGAAAATATTGTCTTTTCAAAATAATTATTTAAAAGATTTCCCAGAAAGAATGATCCTTTACCAACAGAGGACTGACTTTGCTGATATCATTTTGGATTACCCAAAGCAATTGCTAGGAAGGGTTATCTCAGAAGATAGTGAACCTCTCTTCTTACTGAGATTCTAGTGGGACATTCTATTTATTTTTGAAAAAGAATTTAGTTTTTCAATAGGAAATGTAAATGAAACATTAAAAACAAGCTTTCCAGTTAGCATTAAATGGTAATTACTATTTGAAACATCTTATACTTTTTTCTTATCTACGCAGTGATGCAATATGCATATGCATTTTAATTCATAATGATTTAAATCAAATACTTGTTATTTAATCAGTTATAATGCAATTTCTTTTTAAATAAATGTTACCTTTCTGATCTTAACAGCATGCATATTTGATGCTGTAAGGAAGTCAATACATTGTTGTTGGATCCATTTAAGAAATTTTGACTGGATGTTCAGGCTGTTACACAAACAATGCTTCAGAACTTTATTATGATGCTCCCACACTGCTTAAAGAGATGCCAATGCTTTCCCCCTGGAACCTGATAAGCAATTAAGCCAATTGCAATTAACAAGTATCTCATGTGCAACGGAACTTCAGTCTGCACAACAGAATGGCATATCTGCTCTTGAGAATACAAGAAGATGGTAATATTCATAGAAATAAAGACAAGATTTTCCCATCTCTAATTAACATCTGAGATTATGGAAATCGGTTTTCTTTTCTGAGAACTTTACTGAAAGAGAACATGAGGGGGCAGCAAGGTTTTTCTGATAAATCCTGCGGAGATCAACAGCTAACTTTACTGAATATTATTGCTCTTGTGTATAAAATAGCAGTCAGAAATCCATAAAGTCTCCTGGCTGTTTCATGGTTGAACAGGATTTAAATGTAGGTTTTCAAATTCACCACTATTTTATATTTTATTTTATTTTATTTTATTTTATTTATTTTATTTTATTTTATTTTATTTTATTTTATTTTATTTTATTTTATTATTTTATTTTATTTTATTTTATTTTATTTTATTTTATTTTATTTTATTTTATTTTATTATTTTTAACAATTTATGTAGCTGCCCATTTTACACCAGTGAGTCTGGGTGGCAAACAGGGGATTAAATCCAACTAAAAAAAATAGTAGCCTATAACAACAACAATAATAATAACCAACATAACAACACAATACAGCACAACACATGCCTGGGCCTAAAAATCCAATATTAATCCATACAGATCGAACAATAAATCTACCAATAGGACTGGTTTAATCTCTCAGCCCCAGTGCCTGAGGAAACATTCAGGTCTTCAATGCCCTACAAAGGCCAGAAGGATCAGGGCCAGACTGATCTCTCGGGGGAGGGGGGAGTGCTGTTCCATAGGGCATGTGCTGCAACAGAGAAGGCACAACACTGAGGTCCCACAAGATGACATTTTTTGATGGAAGGGACTTGGACCATGCCAATCCTGCCAGTTTTGGTGGGGTGAGCAGAAATGACTGGAGACTGTCCCATAAGTATCCTGGCCCAATGCCATGTAGGGCTTTATAGGTGACAACCAGTGCCTTGAATAACATCTGGAAGCCAGTGCAGCTTGTGGAGCAGAGGCATCATGTGGGCGTATCATGAAATGCCCCAAACCACCTGCACCACTGCATTCTGGACCAGCTGTAACTTCTGAAAGCTCTTGAAGGTCAGCCCCATGTAGAGTGAATTACAGTAATCCAGCCTGGAGGTGACTAAGGTATGAGTTCTTTAATGTTTTATTTTGCTTTTAGATATTAGTAGTGTACTAGTAGCATTAAGACTCAGCAGTATTATACTCCTGTTCATCTGTATGATCAGATCTTTGCCTGCCACCTGCCTCTCTCCACTGACCTTGAAAGACATAATAAGCCACTGCTTCTAGTGAGAAAATTGTATTTTTATACCAATCACATATTGTGTGTGTGTTTCTTTTAACCTTGATTTCCTACATACTTTACAGTAGTTCTATTAGATTTTGATACAGCATTTACTCAAGTTAATAGTGCTGTACCCATCTGCTGTTGTTGCCGAACCAGTCATGTTATTTTTCATAAGTGTGCTCAATGCTTTAGTGCTTGGTGCTTTAGTGAAAAACGATGGGACACATGGTTACTGACCATTTGGTTTTTGATGAGGAAGCCCAAGCTGAATACGCCATGACAGCTAAGGGGAAATGTCACATTTGGGGATGATTTTGGATGAAATTACCTGTTCTGGAGTCCACAGAAAAATATGGCTGTCCTTGGAGAATGCTATAGACTACTCTGGCACTGTTCCCATAGGTAGGATCATCAGCATCTGTTGCTGTCACTTGGATAACAGAGGTGCCTGACAAAAACAGTGCAGAGCCTTGTTAGATTTGTAGCTGGGGAGAGAGGACACAGTTCTAACAAGGATCAGTGAATTGTAACCTTTGCTCATGAGAAGATTCTCTTTCTGATTCTTAAGAAAGTTGCACTCATGAGTCATTAGTACTAATTTATTATTTATTTATTTTATTCAATTTGCATAGCCACCCACCTCAAACCAGTGACTCTGGGCAGCGAACAATCATAAAAACAATTAAAACAATACATTACAAAAGGAAATGAAATACAAATACCAGCCAAGAGATATTAAAATCCATCGGTGTCAGCACAACCAGAAAACGGGGCCCTTCACACACTTGGGACCCCAGGCCTGGGCACATAGCCAGGTCTTCAAGGCCTTCCAAAAAGCCAGCAGGATCAGGGCCATCCTAATCTCAGGAGGGAGGATGTTCCAGAGGGCAGGCGCTACTGCAGAAAAGGCACATCTCCTGGTCCCCGCCAGCCGACATCCCTTGGCTGATGGGACCCGGAGCATGCCCATCCTGCCGGACTGGATTGGATGGGTAGAAACAACTGGGAGAAGATGGTCCCTCAGGTAACCCTCAGGTAAAAATTCATTACGCATCAGAAAGTGATCTGTAGTGAAACAACACATGTTGTTGGTGCTCTGTTAAGAGTTATGTGGATCTTTATTTGGTATTTTTTTGCCTCTTCCTTTCTATCTTTTATGTTTTATTGCTTTAAAATGTGTGCGTGCGTGCGTGCGTGCGTGCGTGCGTGTATATATATATATATATATATATATATATATATTCTTAGCGTTTTATCAACTGAATATTGTCTGTCACAACCAATGGATCAACATTTGGTTGATCCAAAAAAGTGGACCCTGCACCTGCGGGAAAAACGCTAGGAAGAAAAAAAAATCAAAATATACTCATTATTTTATAATAAAAAGAAAAAGTGGGATGAACCTTCAGAAATATTTTTACAACCATCTGTATATTGCACTATTTCTAGAAGCAAAACAGTGTATGATCACCATCACCATCGCTTGTGGCTCCATTAGGGTTTCTGTTTTGTCAGCTGATGAAAAGTGTACCCTAACTGATTCAAAGTGCAATGAAAATGAAGAGGCCACTGGCTATATTCATATAGCAGGGTGACTTTCCTAAAGCGAATACAGAACTCTTATTTCTGGAGATGATCTGAACTTAATGCTACACACTATGATCTTTCTCCCCAGACTATACAGCCAATCATCCTGGCAGGAAAATTTCAGAAGATCTTTAGGATCATTCACAAAAACTAGACTTGTTCTGCAAGGACCAGTCTTTATAACTACCATTCTTCTTCCCTGCTTGTGCTCTGATTTGCCTGAAATTACACATCTAATTTTATTCTTCCTTCTGCATGGTTGTGCTGTGTCTAAAGTGTTGGACTAGATGTGGGGAGACCCAGAGTCTAGTCCACCTTCAGCTGCAAAAGCTCACTGGGTGACTTTGGGTCAGTCACTCTTTCTCAGTCCAACCTAACTCAAAGAGTTGTTGTTGGGAAAAATAAGAGGAAGAAGCATTATGTATGATGTCTCAAGCTCTTAAATGAAAGCTGGGATATAAGAGAAACAAACCAACCCAATGGTTTTGGTCAAAAATATGGAATAAAGAGCAAATATTTATCAAGTGTATTTACTGCATGGTTTAACACATACCAAAAATAAGTTCTTTAAGTTCTCCTTACCTACTGGTGACATTTCTGGAACTGAAGCAACATATGGTCCATCTAGGAATTTGGGTTCATTATCATTGATATCTTGGATTTTGATAATAAATTCAGATTCTGGTTCCATTGGTCTGCCTGTTCGTCTGTCCAAGGCTTGGGCCCTTAAGGTATACTGAGACCTTTCTTCTCGATCTAGTCTCTGAATGGCATGGATATCTCCAGTAGTGTCATCAATAGTAAAAACAATTCCTGCTCCTTCTCCTGAGAGAATATATTTGATTGATCCATCTCCTCTGTCCATATCTGAGTGAAGCTGCAAAAAGTAATGAGATATAATTGGTGCATAGTACTCATGAGCAGTTATTTAATGAATTTGCTTTAGGATGTTTGTGATAATATGGTATCAAAGGACCAGCAAGTTTAAACATAGTAATTTTGACTGTCATTGTTGTTGTTATTATCATCATCATTATTACTAGCAGCAACAGCAGCAGCTTTGTGGCATTTGCTTTAGTTGACAAACTGTTTCCTGTTCCACATCCCACAGATTCTTATGGCACAAACTGCCATATGGTAAGTAGTATTTTATTTATTTATTTATTTATTTGATTTTTATCCCGCCTTTATTATTTTTATAAATAACTCAAGGCAGAGAACATATCTAATACTCCTTCCTCCTCCTATTTTCCCCACGACAACAACCCTGTAAGGTGAGTTGGGCTGAGAGAGAGTGACTGGCCCAAGGTCACCCAGCCAGATTTCATTTTATAGTTGGGGAACTAATGTTACTCAGAAATGAGATGTATATTCAGGTTCTCTGGGTTAATATGTTAGAATTAGTGGAGGAGGGAGGAAGAAGTGACATTCATAGCAAAGGTCAAACATTCAGACTTATGATTATTTTCAGTGCTTGAATATAGAATTGGAAATAAATGAAAGAATAATTTTCATAGACTTATCCTGGTATGGAACTGACTGACAAAGTACAAATAATTTAGAAATTCAAAAATCTAAAAAACAAAGGTCAGTTGCTGTTCATTATATGAACAACTGAGGCAAGAAAAAAGTACCAACTCTTGTTGGCTATGAAATAAAACAATAATCTGGGCTCATCATTGCCAAATAAATAATATCAAAAATATACATTACAGCTTTCGCTTATTGCATTTCTCTCATGCCATGTTCTCTCTAGACTGTGAAGATTCCTCTATAAACTTTAGACTGCAAGTTTTTGGGAACAGTAGGTGCCTTCTTATGTGATGCTGAAAAGTGTCATGTCCCTTAATGGTAGCCAAAGCCTTATTCCATCTGGCAACCTTCCATCATCCTCAGCAAATATAGCTGCTATGAATGATCACAATTGCTGTCCAAAAGCACACTGGAGGCTGTCAGGCTGGGCAAGGTTGTGGTAGCATAACTATGAAATGTAACTGAGGGGACAGGCTATAAATAAGAGCTGGCATGATTCTATGGAACAAGCTGTGATTGGGGATACTCAGAACAGGGAACATATTAAACAAATGGCTGTTATTAATTCCAATGGAGGAAAGCAATACACAATACTTAGGAATAACATCGTAAAAGAGGGAAAACCAAGGAGTGGAGTCCTTGGTGCTCTCTGAGCCTTGTTGTTTTCTTGCAGACATTTCATTGCCAGGCTAGGCAACATCTTCAGTGCTAAAAATTTATATATACAATTTATATATTAAATTGTAATTTAATATATAAATATAGATTTAAGTTATTTGCACATCATTTTCACTGCAAATAAAGAATGGGCTGATTATTATGTCTATTTATTTGGCAGAGCTGACATAAGCTGGATCCAGCCTATAACATACTGTACATATAAATATTTCTAGGGTGTACATGAACACAGCAGAAAAACTATTATCTTAAAAAAATAGTAAAATACACAAGAATAAACAAAGGTCAAAAAGCATGCATGAGTTCATGCACACATCCCCATACCACCCCCACCTATCTTAATTACAGTAAAACAATACAGGTTTAAAATATACAGTAGGAAGTTAAAAAAGCTTAGGAACATCAAATTGTCTTTGCTTGACACTAAGGGGATATCACAGTGGGAAAGTAGGGAAGCTTCTTAATGGAAATATTTCAAAAGCAATATGAGATGACTCAGAAAGACTTCTATCTAATTACAGGTTATCACATCTCTTGGGGTATCTAAATGCCATAGAAGAAGCTTTGAAGTCTGTCTCAGAGAAAGGACAAGGGTGATGTGGGAGCAGTTCATAATAGCTTGGATTTGGAAATGTACATACAGTAGCTCTTGATCTACAGTGGCCTCAGTGGTGGAAGGAAAAACACAGCACTGGAGTTAGGAAAAAGCACTATAACTCCCCATCCTACTGTCCTTTCCCTTTCCCTATCCCACCAAACTGCAATTAGTGAATCATAAAAATATACACATAAAATAAGTCATAGAAAAAAATAAAGCTATTACGGGGTCTACATATTCCATCCAAAGCAATTGCTTCTTTGCATTATATTATAATGTCCCACTCCTAATCAATGCTTCCTAGTTATCCAAGATTAAATCTACAATACAAAAATAGCATTGTGGCAGTAAATTGATTTCAGAGAATATAGTTAAGCTACGAAGAAATAATAAAGTTATAATGTGGATATTGTTAAAAAAAATAGGATAAGGGAAATACAGTAGTTTGGGAGATCTTTATGCACTAGCACAGCTGCTACAGATGATAGTGCATGATAAAATGTTAAAGGGAGTTAATGAATTAACATACTGCATGGTAATTAATTAGTTCTGAGTACACATTGATAATCTGGGAGGCAAAAAAATAGATCAGCAAAATAGAGTACCCATTATCTTTTACAAAAACAAGAAGAACAATTCAATTAATAACAAGTTTCCTTGCAAAAATAATTGAATAAATATTAAACGTAACATAATTTGCGGCTTGATTAAAAAGCTTGTGGAACCATAACTAGCAGCAGAAGAGTTAATAGACATTTATTATCTATAATACTGTTTGCCTTTCCAGAGTTTACATATACTGGTAGAAAAAAAGTTGAAAAACATAATATCATAGCACACCAGAATCAGTGTCAGCCCTTCAAGGTAGTCCAGACCAGGAAACCGAAACCAAGAATCCCAATACTACCTTTATTGTAAGGTTACAGTAACAGAATCTTGAAAAGTTGATGTTTTATGGATTTGCTTACAGATAAGGGATGGGATATGGGATGAAGAAATATTTATTTATTTATTTATTTATATTGATTGGATTTTATCACTGCCCATCTCCTCCCAAGGGGGGACTCTGGGCGGTTTACAATAAGATCATTATTAAAATTCAATATCCATTACAAATACAATAATATCAAAATAGAAATATATATAACAATAAAAATGTGGATGAAATAAAATCCAGATGGCTAAAAGATCTTTGTCAGTGTGCGAGCTTAGGGGCTATTCCAGGTCATTCTACAGCGCTAGCCATCCCCAGGAATTACTGTTCCCCCTACTGTTCCAGGCCAACTGGCAGAGCCAGGTTTTTAGCTTTTTACGAAAGTCCAGGAGCAAGGGGGCCTGTCTCACCTCCGGGGGAAGAATGTTCCAGAGGGTGGGTGCTACTGCAGAGAAGGCCCGCTTCTGAGACCCCATCATATGGAATTCTTTTACAGACGGGGTTCGTAGCATGCCCTCTCTGCATGACCGGGTGGGACGGGATGATGTAATAGGGATGAGACGGTACTTAGGTAACCTGGCCCCATGCCATGTAGGGCTTTAAAGGTGATAACCAACACCTTGAATTGGACCCGGAAGCAAACTGGAACCCAGTGCAGCTTGCGTAGCAGCGGTGTTATATGTGCTGATCTTGGTGCACCTAGAATTGCCCGCGCGGCTGCATTCTGGACCAGCTGTAGCTTCTGGATATTCTTCAGGGGTAGCCCCATGGAGAGCGCATTACAATAGTCTATATGGGAGATAACCAGGGCATGAGTGACCGTTCGAAGGGCCTCTCGGTCTAGGAAAGGGCATAACTGGTGCATAACACACAGTTGAGCAAACTCCTTTGAGCAGGAGTTGTGAGTCCAAGTGGACTGCCAAGTTATGCACCGGGTCTGTCTGGGGCAGTGCAACCCCATCCAGAACTAAAATGACAATTTCCCAGATCCCGAGGAGCCATTAATCCACAGCCATTCCATCTTACCAGGGTTCAGTTAGTAAAAATATCTGTTTGTAACCTTGTAGGCTGATAGAATTTTGCCAAGACAACTCACTGTGCATAACAAACACTCTCTTCCAACAACCTAAAAGACGACTTTATACATGGACATCACCAGATGGTCGACACCAAAATCAGATTGACTACATTGACCAAAGGTGGCAGACATCTATACAGTCAGTAAGAACAAGACCTGGAGCTGACTGTAGTTCAGATCACGAGCTTCTTATTGCAAAATTTAGAATCAGACTAAAGAGAATAAGGAAGACCCACAGATCAGTTAGATATGAGCTCACTAATATTCCTAAGGAATATGCAGTGGAGGTGAAGAATAGATTTAAGGGACTAGATTTAGTAGATAGGGTCCCGGAAGAACTATGGACAGAAGTTCGCAACATTGTTCAGGAGGCGGCAACAAAAAACGTCCCAAAGAAAAAGAAAACCAAGAAGGCAAGATGGCTGTCTGCTGAGACACTGGAAATAGCCCAAGAAAGAAGGAAATCAAATGGCAACAGTGATAGGGGGAGATATGCCCATTTAAATGCAAAATTCCAGAGGTTAGCCAGAAGAGATAAGGAATTATTTTTAAACAAGCAATGTGTGGAAGTGGAAGAAGACAATAGAATAGGAAGGACAAGAGACCTCTTCCAGAAAATTAGAAACATTGGAGGTAAATTCCAGGCAAAAATAGGTATGATCAAAAACAAAGATGGTAAGGACCTAACAGAAGCAGAAGAGATCAAGAAAAGGTGGCAAGAATATACGGACGGTCTGTATAGGAAGGATAATAATATCGGGGATAGCTTTGATGGTGTGGTCAGTGAGTTAGAGCCAGACATCCTGAAGAGTGAGGTTGAATGGGCCTTAAGAAGCATTGCTAATAATAAGGCAGCAGGAGATGATGGTATCCCAGCTGAACTGTTTAAAACCTTGCAAGACGATGCTGTCAAGGTGATGCATGCCATATGCCAGCAAGTTTGGAAAACACAAGAATGACCATCAGATTGGAAAAAATCAATTTATATCCCCATACCAAAAACGGGAAACACTAAAGAATGTTCAAACTATAAAACAGTGGCACTTATTTCACATGCCAGTAAGGTAATGCTCAAGATCTTGCAAGGTAGACTCCAGCAATTCATGGAGCGAGAATTGCCAGATGTACAAGCTGGGTTTAGAAAAGGCAGAGGAACTAGAGACCAAATTGCCAATATCCGCTGGATAATGGAGAAAGCCAGGGAGTTTCAGAAAAACATCTATTTTTGTTTTATTGACTATTCTAAAGCCGTTGACAGTGTGGATCATAACAAATTATGGCTAGTTCTTGTTGGTATGGGTGTACCAAGTCATCTTGTCTGCCTCTTGAGGAATCTGTATAATGACCAAGTAGCAATGGTAAGAACAGACCACAGAACGGACTGGTTTAAGATTGGGAAAGGGGTACGGCAGGATTGTATACTCTCACCCTACCTATTCAACCTGTATGCAGAACACATCATGCAACATGCTGGGCTTGATAAATCCAAGGCTGGAGTTAAAATCGCTGGAAGAAACATTAACAATCTCAGATATGCAGATGATACCACTTTGATGGCTGAAAGCGAGGAGGAGCTGAGGAGCTTTATGACGAAGGTGAAAGAAGAAAGTGCAAAAGCTGGGTTGCAGTTAAACCTCAAGAAAACCAAGATTATGGCAACCAGCTTGATTGATCATTGGCAAATAGAGGGAGAAAAAGTGGAGGCAGTGACAGACTTTGTATTTCTAGGCGCAAATATTACTGCAGACGCTGACTGCAGGAAATCAGAAGACGTCTATTTCTTGGGAGGAGAGCAATGACAAATCTCGATAAAATAGTTAAAGAGCAGAGACATCACACTGACAACAAAGGTCCACATAGTTAAAGCAATGGTATTCCCCATAGTAACCTATGGCTGTGAGAGCTGGACTATAAGGAAGGCTGAGCGAAGGAAGATAGATGCTTTTGAACTGTGGTGTTGGAGGGAAATTCTGAGAGTGCCTTGGACTGCAAGAAGATCAAACCAGTCCATACTCCAGGAAATAAAGCCAGACTGCTCACTTGAGGGAATGATATTAAAGGCAAAACTGAAGTACTTTGGCCACATAATGAGAAGACAGGATACCCTGGAGAAGATGCTGATGCTAGGGAAAGTGGAAGGCAAAAGGAAGAGGGGCCAACCAAGGGCAAGATGGTTGGATGATATTCTGGAGGTGACGGACTTGACCGTGGGGGAGCTGGGTATGGTGACGGCCAACAGGAAGCTCTGGCGTGGGCTGGTCCATGAAGTCACGAAGAGTCGGAAGCGACTGAACGAATAAACAACAAACTTAAAAGGGGCGCGGTAGCTCAGCAGGTTAAACCGCTGATGCTGTGAGACTGCCGATCAGTATGTCGGCAGTTCGAACCTCCGCGTGGTGAAGTGAGCTCTTGTCACTTGCCCCAGCTTCTGCCAACCCAGCAGTTCGAAAGCATAAGCAAGTAGATAAATGGGTATCACATTACGTGGGACAATTTGCTGGCGTCCTGTCGGGGGGTCACCTCCGGAGCGAAGAAGACCTCACGAATGGCGGCAGAAACGGAGAACGGAGACGACGGATCCCGAACAGCAACATCCAGGACGTCAGCAGCCGACTCTGAAGCAAGGTATTCTGGGACATGTAGTCCAATACTTCAAGAGTCGGTTCCCTTACCCCTTTCCTAAGCGCGTGGTAGTAACGTTGTTAAATATATGAATTGTTAATATATGAATTTGTAATGTTGTAAGCCGCCTAGAGTCCTCCGATAGGGAGGGGATAGGTGGGGTATAAATAGGAATAATAAATAAATAAATAAATAAATAAATAAATAAATAAATAAATAAATAAATAAAACCTTATAGGGGGTGAAGAGTTACTAAATTTGTTTATACTTGTGATGAAGGTTGGAAGTCACTTCTTTATATATTTCTTTTCTTTCTCTTTATTATATCCTCTCTTTTCTTTTTCTTTTTCTTTTTTCCTGCACTTTTTATTCTTTTTTTCTCTTCTCTTCTCTTTCTCTAAGTTTAGTTTGCATTAGTTTTTACTGCTGTAATCAAAACTCCTAATAAAATTATATTCAAAAAGAATATAGATATGATCAGAATGTAGAGTATATATACCATGGATCAGTTAATTAGGTTGCATATTATTTTATAACTGTGGAGTTGCAAAGTAAATATTATTTGCCACAAGTCTGTAAATGATAGATTTTCAATTATATAACTTTTGGCATCTAGATATAGGCCAGCAGTCCAAACACCTTCAGAATCCATAGCCTTGACAATATGTATCTTTGTGGTCAGGGTGATAGCTAAGCACTTTAATATTTTCTTTAGATCTATCACAAGCTCTCTCCCTAGTAGCAAACCTCTCTTTAATTGATGGCTGCAATGATTATCCCTGTGAAATTTTGAGCATAGGAAGATAAAGTATTTTACTTCTTATTTTCTGCCTATTTGCATTTACCAAGCATTTCTTATTCACATAATCTTAGTATGTGTTTATACGTGTGCGTGGGTGTATTAGCAGAATGGCATTTGCACATTTTTTTTTACCTTCAAGAAGCAATTGCTTCAGTCTTCCTTGCTTCCAGCCATCAAAGTGATATTATCAGGATATCTGAAGATATTTGAAGTTGTTGATGTTTCTCCGAGCAATTTCAGCTTTTATTGTGGTTTACACAGTCAAATGTGTTTTTGGAACCCCCTTTTCCATTATTTATCAGATATTAGCAATGTGATGGGAAGTGTCCCTGCCTCTTTGGAATCCAGCCGCTTTGTCTTGCAGGTCTTGTTTCATGAACTGTTGAAATCTGGATTACAAAATCTTCAGTATTATCTCAAAAGTATCTTGATTGAATGATTAATTGATTGATTTATGTGCCACTGAGTCAGTGTTGACTCTTAGTGACCACATAGACAGACAGATTATTCTTCTCCAGGATAATCTGTCCCTAACCTGCCCTTTGGGTCTCCCAACGGTATACTCATCGCCATTGTAATCAAGTCCATACACCTTGCTGCTGGTTGTCCTCTTCTTCTCTTTCTTTCTACCTTTCAAGCATTATCAGTTTCTCAAAAGGGCTAGGTCTGCATAATGTGTCCAGAATATGATAGTTTGAGCCTGGTCATTTGTGCCTCAAGTGAGAACTCTGGATTGATTTGTTTGATAAACTATTTTTATTTTGCTATCCATGGTATTCTCAGGAGCCTTCTCCAACATCAACACTAACATTTAAAAGCATCAATATTCTTGCTATCCTCCTTCTTCAGAGTCGAACTTTTGGTTCCATAGAGTGAAACCGGGAAAACCATTGCCTGCAGATTCTGATTTGTATAGGTTTAGGCAAGTCATGGCATCTGAATATCTTTTCCAATGCCTATTGATAGTTGATCCTATCCACCACTTCAGTATATTCATTGTTACTTCTAAGGCTGGTGGGTGTACCTGTTGTCACTAGTTTGACCTTGTTTTTATTTAGTCTTAGTCCCATTTTTTCACTTTGACTTTCATTACTACAGCTTGAAAACATTTGCATTTTCAGTTATGGGAGTAACATCATCAGCATAGCACAGACTATTGATGTTTTTTTCCTCCAATTTTAATCTATGCTAATTTATTTCCAATCCAGCCTCCTTCAATATTTATTCAGCATGTAGGTTGAATGAATAAGGAGAGAGAACCTTGTCTCACTCCTTTTCTGACCTGGGGCCACTCTATTTCACCATGTTTCGTCTGGACTGCGGCTTTCTGTCCTGTGTATAGGTTTTGCATAAGATGTTCTGGGATTCCCATTTTCCTAGGGACATTCCACATCTTAACATGGTTGACACACTCAAAGGCCTTTTTATAGTTAATGAAGCACATATTGACTTAATTTTGATATTCTTTGGTTTTCTCAATTATTAAGTGTGCATCAGCAATAATGTATCTTGCTTCTCAGCCTTTTATAAAACCAGTTTGAACATCAGGTATATTTTTTTCATGTAGGGCTCCAATTTGCATTGGATGATCCTAAGTATTATTTTGTTATCATGTAGAATTAAGGATAGTTTGCATACTCCGTCAAGTCTCCTTTCTTTGGTATTGGTATTGGTATGTAGACTGACCTCTTCCAATCTGTATCATTCTGCACATTTGTTAGCATAGTTTGGTGAGAACCTTTACTGATTCTTCTGTGGCTTGCCATATTTCTGTACATATTTGATCAATTCCTGTAGCCTTCTGACTGTAATGACTGGAGTGCTGATCTAGCTATCTTCTTGTACTTTGTTGTTGTTGTTCAGTCGTTTAGTCGTGTCCAACTCTTCGTGACCTCATGGACCATAGCACGCCAGGCCTTCCTGTCCTCCACTGTCTCTCGGAGTTTACTCAAATTCATGTTCATTACATCGGTGATGCTATCTAACCATCTCATCCTCTGCCGTCCCCTTCTCCTTTTGCCTTCAGTCTTTCCCAGCATCAGGGTCTTTTCCAGTGAGTCTTCTCTTCGCATTAGGTGGCCAAAGTATTTGAGCTTCAGCTTCAGGATCTGTCCTTCCAATGAGCAGTCAGGGTTGATTTCCTTTAGGATTGACTGGTTTGACCTCCTTGCAGTCCAAGGGACTCTCAAGAGTCTTCTCCAGCACCACAGTTCGAAAGCATCAATTCTTCGGCGCTCAGCCTTCCTTATGGTCCAACTCTCACAGCCATACATTACTACTGGGAAAACCATAGCTTTAACTATACGGACCTTTGTCGGCAAGGTGATATCTCTGCTTTTTAATATGCTGTCTAGGTTTGCCATAGCTTTCCTCCCCAGGAGCAAGCGTCTTTTAATTTCATGGCTGCAGTCACCGTCTGCGGTGATCTTGGAGTCCAAGAAAATAAAATCTGTCACTGCTTCCATTTCTTCCCCTTCTATTTGCCAGGAAGTGATGGGACCAGATGCCATGATCTGAGTTTTTTTAATGTTGAGTTTCAAGCCAGCTTTTGCACTCTCCTCTTTCACCCTCATCAAGAGGCTCTTTAGTTCCTCTTCACTTTCTGCCATTAGGGTGGTATCGTCTGCATATCTGAGGTTGTTGATATTTCTCCCGGCAATCTTAACTCCGGCTTGTGATTCATCCAGCCCGGCATTTCTCATGATGTACTCTGCATATAAGTTAAATAAGCAGGGTGATAATATACAGCCTTCTTGTACTAGATTGTTGTAAATACGCAATATCTTCTAAGGTATCTTCAGTACTCTGTTAGACAGAATTTCTGTTATACAGAATTTCAGTATACATCTTTCATATTTGTTGATCTTCTTAATGAGTCAGTTACTATCTGCCTATTGACATACTTTAGGATACCAGTTCAAGGTTGATATCTCCTTCTGCATTTGGAGATCTTTTGGAAGACTTCCCTTGTTTTTCTGTTTGTGCTTCCATTTTCAGTGTCTATAGAGAAGTCACTGTAATACTGTTTCTTGCCTCTTCTAACAGCTTTCTGAAACTCTTTGTTAAGTTATTTCCTGAGGTCTTTGTCTTTCTTGGCTTTGGCTTCTTGTGTCAATTTCTATCATCTGTTCTGACATCTGTAGTGGCAACCTGCGGAAGACCTTTGTATTTCAAGGAGTTAGGTGGCATGTTTTGATTTTTCTTCCCCCACACCTAGGAGAGTTTATTTTGAATTATATTGATGTTTAATTGGCTTGTCTTTGTTTCTGCTTGGCATGGGAAGTGGGGGGAGAGAAAAGTGCCTGGGCACACTGATCAAATAAGTTCTATCTTTCTGCAGTGAGGAATGGTTACAGAGGACTTCAAGGTTAACAGATAGTTATCTGACTATGACAAGGGATTAATAGTTAACATCCCCCAACTCCAGATCATATGGTCACTGCCCCAGACAAAAAAACAGGTTTAATGTGTGACCACTGCTGGGAGCCAGGACTTTAATAATCTGGGTCAGGTCTATGGTTGCAATGATGGCCATGGGCTCCTGGGCAGCTTCTGACTCCATACCCAGATTAAAGGAAAATGGAAATGTACAGAAATATACATCTGGGGAACTCCACTGCTAACCGGCCACAGTGTGGCACAGCTTTCTTTCAGGAAAGGGGGCAAAGGGAGCCTCTTTCCTTTTCTGCACTCAGGCTGAGATGCAGGGAATTTGCATCAATGCATTTATGACTCACTGAAGAGCCAGCTGTTGCTTCTGCCCATGGCCCACTTCTACCTGCTGCTCAGTGCTGGCTTAGGGAAATGCCTAAATTACCTGAATTGACCATGGGATCAGCTTGATGTTGAAGTCCCTCCCTCTGAACACCTTGGGGACTTAAAATCCCAGATCACGCCAGACTTTTCCAGGCACACGGTAAGTCTATGTTTAGTCATTCCTGAATGCAGCTGTGATTGAGAAAAACTATTTAAAAACCCCATATATTTCTGTACAGCTAAGGGAAATTTAAATCAGTGTTTTTCAACCTTGGCAACTTTAAGATATGTGGACTTCACCTCCAGAATTCCCCAGCCAGCCAGCAATTCTGGGAGTTGAAGTCCACAAACCTTAAAGTTACCAAGGCTGAGAAACACTGATTTAAACACTACCCCCATTCCAAAGGGGCTGATTCTGGTTTCTGCCCCACCTGTGACAAACATGGTAGGTGAGGCTTAGACTAAAATCTTAACTTGATTCAACCCCCCAAAACCTCCATGCTTTCCCATTAATTATGACTAAAAAGCAACAAATGGCAATTGCTTTTTTTCTCCCGTGTGAGACTGTATCTATTTAATCAATTTTAGCCCACATTCCATTAAAAGTAATCTGAAATTGAACTAAATTTGCAGAATTATAGCCTCTCATGAGATTGTGACACATGCCAAATTGAAGACAAAACATGCTTTTTTTTTCCTTTAGAGAGAATTGCCAATAACATTTTATTTCTTGGCAGAATTGAAAATAATGTTCAAGCACAGTTGACTACTGAGGGGATAAATTCTGCCAAGTTTCAGATGATTAGGTTCAAGGGTTTTATGCTGGTATCCTGGTTAATGAAAAATGCTGTAAGACAAATGGCCAAAGCAAAATGCAAAAAAAGCTGTTTCATAGTAGAATTTTTAAAATTAATAAACATGTCAAATGGCATGCTGTGATACTCTTCATTTTTGACTCACTAGTGACTCTTTGATCAATATATGAAAAGTCTTCAGCATTGTGGCCCTCAGGCTAATGAATTAGTCCTCAGACAGCTCTTGTGGTGATTTGCAACCCTTGATCTAAAGGATGGAACCTAGAATTGTGCCTCTTCCCCTTCTAGAGAAGTTCACATTTGTTATATGCAAGTGATATATGCAAGTGAGAGCCACTTTGGTCTAGTGGTTGAGGCACCAGGCTAGAAACCAGGAGACTGTGAGTTCTAGTCCCGCCTTAGGCATGAAAGCCAGCTGGGTGACCTTGGGCCAGACACTCTCTCTCAGCCCAACTCACCTCACAGGGTTGCTGTTGTGGGGAACATAGGAGGAGGAAGGAGTATTAGGTATGTTCGCCACCTTGAGTTATTTATAAAAGTAATAAAGGCGGGATAGAAAATAATAAACAAACAAACAAACAAACAAACGAGGACAACTGTAAGCCCTCTGCAATGGTTCTAATCCAGATGCAGCCACCTATGTCTACATCTTGCCTTATAAAAAAAAATCTCATTTCTTTAATTAGGACCCCTTTCATACAATGGAATTGTAGATGAAAGTACACCAAACTTAATCAGTATCTATGATGGCTGACAACAAATTGAAAGTGGAGAGGATTTAAACATACATACATTGGGTTCAGAGATTGGCTGCACAGCATTGCTGGTGGCTTATCATCTACAATACCCTCAGATGGCATTTGTGGAACTCCACCACCAAAATAGAATTGCCCCAAATCTCAACAATCATGGCTCATATCAAGCAGTGTTCTTTCACGATGGGAAAGCAGAAATTGTGCAAGATGTGGTGATCTCATGAAATTGCTTTTTTAAAAATGCTTTCTTGGTTTGGAGGGTGCCTATGCCATCATACAAAATTATATGATGATATCCAGCACCTGAAAGGGCTGCTGATTGTTGATATTACCCCCAGCCCTTTTCTAAGAATTGAATCTTTATGGTAGTACTGAATTGTCCTCCAATATACTGTGATAAACATGAAAGTGTTTTAGTTCTGTCAGAAGTGTTTCTCTACTGTGTCCCTTGTTTGTCTTTCTCCACTAATTGCTGATAAACGCTTCCTGATATTTTTTGAGCATCTCAGTCTTTTAAGAACCATTGGGTTTTCTTACAACCTCCACAGTCTATTGCTGGTTTGTAGGAAGGGTTATAACGCAACCAGTACAAACTGTATTATTAAAAAACCTCATACTTGTATTACTCATAAATAAGATGCTTCTGATTGCATCATCTAGTTTTATTCCAGATCAGGAAATTAATCTTCTTACTTATGAGTTTGACCTTAAACTACTTTACAAGTCAAAGCTAAAATTCACCCATATTCAGGTACAGCTCAGCATGAACTCATTCTGTTCCAATCACTCCTGACCATCACGTCTGCTATCTCTGTTTTTTAATATCACTGACAGGTGGACTTTTACTGCACTACTGAGGTGCCACAGACACTGAATATATAAGCCTCCCAGAAGCTTAATGTCCATTTTATCAAGACTGTTATTTAGTATGGCAGATGTGGCCTGTGTGATGTTGTCAATGATAGTCCAGTAAAAAGGTAAAGGTAAACTCTAGGGGGTGGTGCTCATCTCTGTTTCTTAGCCGAATAGCCAGTGCTGTCCGAAGACGCTTCCGCGGTCACGTGGCCAGCATGACAGGCATGGAACGCTGTTACCGTCCCACCGAAGAGGTACCTATTTATCTTATCTGACGGGAACCGGAGGGCAAGCCATTATCGGGGAAGGCGCCCCCGGTGTTTGTTACCGGTGGTGCGTTCCGGCCCCCCGTGTTCATACCCAGGCCCTGGTAAGCAGTTCCTCGTGGGCTCCGGTCTCCGACTGCTGCTGCTGAATGCCAGGTCGGTGAACAACAAGGCCCCCCTTATAAGTGATTTAATCACAGAGGAAGGGGCTGACCTGGTGTGTATTACCGAGACCTGGCTGGGCCCAACGGGGGGAGTAGCCCTCTCGGAAATATGCCCAGCCGGGTTTCGGGTGTGGCATCAGCCGAGACACCGGGGCAGGGAAGGAGGGGTAGCAGTGGTCATCAGAGAGTCCCTTGTGGCCTTCAGGGGCGCTGCTCCACAAGTGACCGGATGTGAGACCCTGTTTTTCAAGTTGGGTTCACGAGAACAGTTGGGAGTGTTGCTGCTGTACCAGCCTCCCTGCTGCGTAGCAACCTCCCTGCCTGAGCTGCTCGAGGCTGTCTCGGGGTTGGCAGTGGAATTTCCCAGACTTATGGTTCTGGGGGATTTCAATCTGCCGTCCCTGGGGGGGTCCTTGGAGGCGGCCTGGGAGTTCATGGCTACCATGGCAGCTATGGGCCTGTCTCAGATTATTCGTGACCCGACTCGTGACAGTGGTCTCACTCCGGATTTAGTTTTCTTGTCCGAGCAGTGGCAATGTGATCTGAGGGGAGAGTTACATCTTTCCCCATTGTCATGGTCAGACCACGCCCTGGTGACCCTGAGACTCTCTTGTGCTACCCCACTCCGCAGGGAGGCGGGACCTATTCGACTGGTCCGCCCCCGGCGACTGATGGACCCAGTGAGGTTTCAGAAGGAGCTGGGGGTTATTCCCGAGGACTTGCTTCACGGTCCAGTGGAGGTCCTGGCTGCAGCCTGGAAAAAGGCAGCAGCCGGAGCCCTGGACAAGATCGCGCCTATGCGACCTCTCCGGCCCTGTTCGGCCCATCACTCTCCGTGGTTTACGGAGGAGTTGAGGGCTTTGAAGAGGGTTAAGAGACGTCTAGAGCGCCGCTGGAGAAAGACGAAGACGGAATCTGACCGAACACAATCTAGAGCTGCTGTTAAGGCCTACCTTGTGGCGGTAAGAGCGGCGAAACGTGAATATTTCTCCGCTCTTATTGTGTCTGCAGAATGCCGTCCGACGGCCCTGTTTAAGATTACAAGATCGCTTTTGGGTCGGGAGCAAGGGGAGACCCATCTACAGGGCCGATCGGAAGAGTTTTCTGAGCATCTGCAGGACAAAATCGCTCAGATTCATTCCAAGTTGGACTCCAAGCGTGAGACAAGATCTGGGGAGATGCCAGAGGCTCGTACTTACCATGTTATCTGGGAGCAGTTTGATCCTGTTGGGCCTGATGAAGTAGACAGGATCCTTGGGATTGTAAATGCCACCACATGTCAACTTGACCCATGTCCCTCCTGGCTGGTGAAATCAGCTAGAGAGGTGACATGTGGCTGGGTCCTGGCGATTATAAATTCGTCCTTGAGTGAGGGGGTGTTCCCGGCTGCCTTTAAGGAGGCGCTGGTGCACCCCCTCCTCAAAAAACCGTCTTTGGACCCTACTATTCTGGGCAATTTTCGCCCAGTCTCCCACCTTCCCTTTTTAGGAAAGGTGGTTGAGAAGGTGGTGGCATTGCAACTCCAGAGGATTCTGGAAGAAACAGATTATCTGGACCCTTTTCAGTCAGGTTTCAGGCCAGGATATGGGACAGAGACTGCATTGGTCGCGCTTATGGATGATCTCTGGCGAGGGCGGGATGGAGGGAGTGCGTCCATCCTGGCTCTCTTAGATCTCTCAGCGGCTTTTGATACCGTCGACCATGGTATTCTCTTGGGGCGGCTCAGGGAGTTGGGGGCGGGCGGCGTGGTTTTGCGCTGGTTCACCTCCTTCCTCCAGGGCCGTTCCCGGTCGGTGTTGATAGGGGAGGAGAGAGCTGACCCGCGACCCCTGTCTTGTGGGGTGCCGCAGGGATCGGTTCTCTCTCCTCTCCTGTTCAACATCTACATGAAGCCGCTGGGCGAGATCATCCGTCACCATGGGATGAGGTATCACCAATATGCTGATGATACCCAGTTATACATCTCCATCCCGGGTGAAGTAGGTGATGCGGTCGATGCACTATCTCAGTGTCTGGAGGCTGTGGGGGTCTGGATGGGGAACAACAGGCTTCAACTGAACCCTGGTAAGATGGAGTGGCTGTGGATTGATGGCCCCCCTAGATCCTGGAAGTTGTCATCTTTGGTTCTGTGTGGGGTTGCACTACCTCACTCGGATCCAGTGCGGAATCTGGGGGTCCTCCTGGACTCGCGACTCCTGCTCGAAGAGCAGGTGGCAGTCCTGGCCAGGAGGGCCTTTGCACAACTTCGAGTTGTGCACCAGTTACGCCCTTTCCTGGATCAGGAGGCCCTCCGAACAGTCACTCATGCCCTTGTCATCTCCCGCATAGACTACTGTAATGCGCTCTACATGGGGCTACCCCTGAAGAGTATCCGGAAGCTTCAGCTGGTACAGAATGCGGCGGCGCGAGCAGTTACGGGTGCCATAAGATCGGCACATGTAACACCTCTGCTGCGCGAGCTGCATTGGTTGCCAGTTTGCTTCCGGGTCCAATTCAAGGTGTTGGTGATTACCTTTAAAGCCCTATATGGCATAGGACCAGGGTACCTGAGGGACCGTCTCGTCCCGATAACGTCAGCCCTCCCCACCCGTGCGTGCAGAGAGGGCATGCTTCGGACCCCCTCAACAAGAGAATTCCATCTAGCGGGGTCCAGGAGGTGTGCTTTCTCTGCGACAGCCCCCGCCTTATGGAACATCTTGCCCCCGGAGGTGAGACTGGCCCCTTCACTCCTGGCCTTTTGGAAGGCCCTTAAGACCTGGCTCTGCTGCCTGGCCTGGGACAACGGAGGTGGTAGTGCCTCTTGGGGTTGGCTGGCCCCGTAGCAATAAGACCTATGCTACAGTCCCCAATCCATCTTGGATTCTATTTTATTTTATTTTATATCTGGATTTATTTTTATACATCTTCTATTTTGTATGTTTTAAATATTTAAAATTTTTAAGTTTTAATTATTGTAACCCGCCCAGAGTCCCTTGTATGGGAGATGGGCGGGGAATAAATTAAATAAATAAATAAATAATAAATAAATAAATAAATAAATACTTCCATTTGCATGCCTTCAAATTGCTAGGTTGGCAAGAGCTGGGGCGAGTGCGGGAGCTCACTCCATCACGCGGCGCTTGGGTCTCAAACCGCCAATCTTGCGACCTTCTGATCGACAAGCCTGGCATCTTAACCAGTGAGCCATCACACCCCAGTATCAGATCATATTTAACATCCTGGTATCACTAACACGTGAGACGCCATATCCAACAGGATTTAAATAGCAATGCAGGTTAAATGGTGCTGGGGATTATGGCACAGAAAAAATATGGATGTATTTGCTGAAAATGGAAGACAAGTTTCAGACAGTTCTCTTTAGATCTGAGTGAAAACCCTGATAGAATAAAATTGAGTTTCATCTCAATATTAGCAAATATTTCTATTTGCATGCAGATACCTAAAAATGGCTAGAAAACTTATGTTTGCCTCCAAAATTTATAAATATATAGAAAATTACTTTTTATAGCAATTTTGATGCCACAAAAATTCCATGTTTTTTTAAAAATATAAGTGTATGTATATGACATACATATACCTGACATACATATACCCTAGAAAATATTTGTCTCTATATATTTTAAAATAATTTGTTGTGACACATAAAATACAAAAACAAAAAGCCTCTGTTCATCCGCTGATCTAGAACAAAAGTCAATTTAAAGTTAAGACAATTTGGGAAGTAATTTGGGAAGAGGATATGACCCATTAAGGAATTCAGTAGCATTGTTGTACTTTACTATAATCTCTTAAAATATTGTTGTCTTTTTAGAAAAGGTTTTGATGCAGATAAATTAAAGATTTTGCAAGATGTGTAATTTTAGGAAAACTGGCCCTTGCCTTAAGATCTTGACAAAGGTTGCAATACATTATAATGAAGAACACTTCTATGCATGCTTGTTGCAGCATGTTAACATTGTGCTCGGGTGAGAGACGAGGGTGAGAGACGAGGAGGGGGAGCCAAGATTCTATGGGTATGTAAGAGTACCCCCTGGGTGAGAGCCAGGTGGGGTAGGAGTGACTGTTGGTGGGTGTCGGTACCTCTCCCTGACCAGTGAGAGAAGTTGAGGGAGAGGTACAGAGTGTGAGTGGGGGTGGTGCTGGACCCTAACAGTGCCGAGAGCGAGAGCTGGTGCACTGGGGGGTCTTGTCACTGCCCGACATTGTGTGGGACTGGATGATGGATGAATGGGATAAGGGACCCTTGATTAAGCCCAAGAATTCCGGAGGCCTGGGAGTGGAGGCTACTAGGCCAGAGCCGGGAATCTCTGGGGGCTGTATGGCGGGCTATTTGATTCAGGTGGTGACGGGCAGGGGACGGTATGACGGGAACCAGAGGGCAGGCCATCATTGGGGAAGGCGCCCCCGGTGTTTGCTACCGGTGGCGCGTTCCGGCCCCCCGTGTTCATACCCAGGCCCTGGTAAGCAGATCCTCGTGGGCTCCGGTCTCCGACTGCTGCTGCTGAACGCCAGGTCGGTGAACAACAAGGCCCCCCTTATAGGTGATCTAATCATAGAGGAGGGGGCCGACCTGTCGTGTATTACCGAGACCTGGCTGGGCCAAGAGGGGGGAGTAGCCCTCTCGGAGATGTGCCCAGCCGGGTTTCGGGTGTGGCATCAGCCAAGACACCGGGGCAGGGAAGGAGGGGTGGCAGTTGTCATCCGAGAGTCCCTTGTGGCCTTCAGGGGCGCTGCTCCACAAGTGACCGGGTGTGAGACCCTGTTTTTCAAGTTGGGTTCACGAGAACAGTTGGGAGTGTTGCTGCTGTACCAGCCTCCCTGCTGCGTAGCAACCTCCCTGCCTGAACTGCTCGAGGCTGTCTCGGGGTTGGTGGAGTTCCCCAGACTTATGGTTCTGGGGGATTTCAATCTGCCGTCCCTGGGGCGGTCCTCGGAGGCGGCCCGGGAGTTCATGGCTACCATGGCAGCTATGGGCCTGTCTCAGATTATTCGTGACCCGACTCGTGACAGTGGTCTCACTCCGGATTTAGTTTTCTTGTCTGAGCAGTGGCAATGTGATCTGAGGGGAGAGTTACATCTTTCCCCATTGTCATGGTCAGACCACGCCCTGGTGACCCTGAGACTCTCTTGTGCTGCCTCACTCTGCAGGGAGGCAGGACCCATTCGATTGGTCCGCCCCCGGCGACTGATGGACCCAGTGAGGTTTCAGAAGGAGCTGGGGGTTATTCCCGAGGACTTGCTTCACAGTCCAGTGGAGGTCCTGGCCGCAGCCTGGAATAAGGCAGCGGCCGGAGCCCTGGACAAGATCGCGCCTATGCGACCTCTCCGGCCCTGCTCGGCCCGCTGCTCTCCGTGGTTCACGGAAGAGTTAAGGGCTCTGAAGAGGGTTAAGAGACGTCTAGAGCACCGCTGGAGAAAGACGAAGACTGAATCTGACCGAACACAATCTAGAGCCGCAGTCAAGGCCTACCTTGTGGCGGTAAGAGCAGCGAAACGTGAATATTTCTCCACTCTTATTGCGTCCGCAGAATGCCGCCCGACGGCCCTTTTCAAGATTACAAGATCGCTTTTGGGTCGGGAGCAGGGGGAGACCCATTTACAGGGCCATTCGGAAGAGTTTTCTGAGCATCTGCAGGACAAAATCGCTTAGATTCATCCCAATTTGGACTCCAAGCGTGAGACAAGATCTGGGGAGATGCCAGAGGCTCGTTCTTACCACGTTATCTGGGAACAGTTTGATCCTGTTGCGCCTGATGAAGTAGACAGGATCCTCCGGATTGTAAACACCACCACATGCCAGCTTGACCCATGTCCCTCCTGGCTGGTGAAATCAGCTAGTGAGGTGACATGTGGCTGGGTCCAGGTGATGATTAATTCGTCCTTGAGTGAGGGGGTGTTCCCGGCTGCCTTTAAGGAGGTGCTGGTGCACCCCCTCCTCAAGAAACCTTCCCTGGACCCTACAATCCTGGGCAATTTTCGCCCAGTCTCTCACCTTCCCTTTTTAGGAAAGGTGGTTGAGAAGGTGGTGGCGTTGCAACTCCAGAGGATTCTGGAGGAAACAGATTATCTGGACCCCTTCCAGTCAGGTTTCAGGCCGGGATATGGGATGGAGACCGCATTGGTCGCGCTTATGGATGATCTCTGGCGAGGGCGGGATGGAGGGAGTGCGTCCATCCTTGCTCTCTTAGATCTCTCAGCGGCTTTCGATACCGTCGACCACGGTATACTTTTGGGGCAGCTTGAGGAGTTGGGGGCGGGCGGCGTGGTTTTGTGCTGGTTCGCCTCCTTTCTCCAGGGCCGTTCCCAGTCGGTGTTGATAGGGGAGGAGAGAGCTGACCCGCGACCCCTGACTTGTGGGGTGCTGCAGGGGTCGGTTCTCTCTCCTCTCCTATTCAACATCTACATGAAGCCACTGGGCGAGATCATCCGTCACCACGGGATGAGGTATCACCAATATGCTGATGATACCCAGTTATACATCTCCGTCCCGGGTGAAGTAAGTGATGTGGTCAATGCCTTATCTCAGTGCCTGGAGGCTGTGGGGGTCTGGATGGGGAACAACAGGCTTCAACTGAACCCTGGTAAGACGGAGTGGCTGTGGATTGATGGCCCCCCTGGATCCAGGAAGTTGTCATCTTTGGTTCTGGGGGTGGGGTTGCACTACCCCACTCGGATCCAGTGCAGAATCTGGGGGTCCTCCTGGACTCGCGACTCCTGCTCGAAGAGCAGGTGGCAGTCGTGGCCAGGAGGGCCTTTGCATAGCTGCGAGTTGTGCGCCAGTTACGCCCTTTCCTGGATCAGGAGGCCCTCCGTACAGTCACTCATGCCCTTGTCATCTCCCGTATAGACTATTGTAATGCGCTCTACATGGGGCTACCCTTGAAGAGTATCCGGAAGCTTCAGCTGGTGCAGAATGCGGCGGCGCGAGCAATTATGGGTGCCAGGAGATCGGCACATGTGACACCTCTGCTACGCGAGCTGCATTGGGTGCCAGTTTGCTTCCAGGTCCAATTCAAGGTGTTGGTGATTACCTTTAAAGCCCTACATGGCATAGGACCAGGGTACCTGAGGGACCGTCTCGTCCTGATAACGTCGGCCCGCCCCACCCGTGCATGCAGAGAGGGCATGCTTCGGACCCCCTCAACAAGAGAATTCCATCTAGCGGGGTCCAGGAGGCGTGCCTTCTCTGCGATAGCGCCCGCCTTGTGGAATATCCTACCCCCAGAGGTGAGACTGGCCCCCTCCCTCCTGGCCTTTCGGAAGGCCCTTAAGACCTGGCTCTGCCACCTGGCCTGGGACGACGGAGGTGGTAGTGCCTCCTGGGGTTGGCTGGCCCCGTAGCTCCACAATCTATTCTGCGGGTCCAAATCCATCTTGGATTTTGTTTTATTATGTTATGCTTGCGTTTTTAGATATTTTGTATAGTTTTTAAATTTTTTATTTATTGTAACCCGCCCAGAGTCCCTTGCATGGGAGATGGTCGGGGAATAAATTTGAAAAATAAATAAATAAATAAATAAATAAATTGTCAACGAGTGATTTAAAGAGTTTACTTTACAAGAGTATTCTCATCACACAGCCTGCACACCACAGAAATACACAATCAAGATTAGATATACTTCTCACTGCTGACCTCTTTGATTTTGGAAAATTTAGCAGAACAGGATCCACCCTCCACCTTTCTAGCATACCTTTCTCAATTATATATGAATTGACTCAGACTGCCTGCTTCAAGACCACATCCATGTAATCCAGTACCCTCTACTCTGATTGACTACAGCTCTCCAAGCTTTCCTTTCCAACCTGAGATTCTTTTTACTGGAGATGCTACTCAGGGAATCTTGGACCTGAAACTATCACAGTAAGGAAACCATGGGACTATTCACATGCAGCGTCACTGAAACAATATTTATTTCAAGTGTGGGAAATCCACCACTAAGAAATTACTTACAGGTAATTCATAAGACACAATAGAAAAGCCAGAAGACCAGAACACCTCCTTGCCAGCAATCACCACCCAGATATGCAAAGATTAACACCAGGATTAGCACCAGAGGAACAATCAAACAGCACAATATACCCTAATCAAGGAACTATTAACTCAGTCAATCAACCAAGTAGCAAACAACAGCCCAATCAAGGAACTCCTAAGGAGAGAACAACACCCCCACCAACACAAGCAGGACAAGCCATGATATATAAACAGAGAGCAAGTCCCACTCCCTTTTCGCACTGAGGATGTTGCCTAGTCTGGCAATGAAACATCTGCAAGAAAACAACAAGGCTCAGAGAGCACCAAGGACTCCACTTACAGTTAAGTCTGAAGGGTTTTTAAAGTGCCAAGGAATCACCTGTGAGCAGGCTTGTGACGGTGATAATGATCTCATTTCAGAATGGAGATACCAATTTATTGAAGCTATGGTAGGAACAAAAATCTCACAAGATATACCCAAGCTCACAGGCATATCTTAAGTAGTCCTCTGTATCCCATCCTTTTTATATTTATATTATATAAATAATACAATGCTTTTTAGTGCATAGATTCATTCCATTATGTGTTAAAAATATAGAGCAAATATTTGTGAAATGATTGCTCTAAAAATATTAAGATCATATTGTAAAATGAACAATATACATTGTTTAGCAGTGTTCTTTGGGCATATCTATTATCCAAACAGAGTGTTGGAATGACAAAAAGTGATTAAATATACAAATGTTTTTACCAGACAACTCTGCAAACAAACAACTTATTCTTCAGTGTCTCCGAATAAGAGGCTAAAATTGAAGCTGACTGGCAGTGATATGAACTAGTTGGGAAGAGTCACATTTCCCAGTAACAACATACTTCTAGCAAGAGTTACAAATCACATTTCCCACTATCGACATATCTGCAAGGTGCCCCTACTGCAAAGAAGATAGCTCAATTCTGCACAAATTAGTAACGATTGCACGTTTATTGGACTGCACAATAGTTGGCTGCAAAGGCCCTTTGAAATCCCCATTTTGTACATCTAAAGCAAGATTGCTCAAATAATTCTTTGCAGACTTCACTATGAACTAATTTGCTCCACACCTCCCAGACTTGGTTGCAGATAAGCTCTTAGTTATTGAATAGCTTATACAGTTCCCATATATATGACACACTTTTTGGCAGTTTCAAAATACACTTTAAAAAATATTTTGACATAAAATATCAGAAACAAGTATTTTAAGAGAAAATACAATTTCAAGTGTAGTTTTAAGTACAATGTAAATGTTATGGTAGATAAAAATAATTGCAGGTTGATGACAAAACAGGATCAAATATTATGGGTGAACACATGTGAAAGTGACCCAGACTAGAAATCTTAGCCATTCCCAACTAGTATTCTCTACATATGATGAACAAACAACTATCCCCATATTTCCTACATAGCGTGGCTAATAGGAGTTGTAATCCAACACATCTGGAAGACTCCTGGTTTGGAAAAACTGACCCACTGATAATATAGAGCAGCAATTCCTAGAGGTTGTAAGTAAATGGATTATATTCTCAAAAAGCCTGATTCAGGGCTGGATTAAGTTCTTTGTAGGCGCTAGCCACATTTCTTTCACAAGCCCTTTGGTGGATGCATTATGGGTAAATTGATTTCTGTAGGTAGACAGGTGATCAACATGTCTTGAATTATGGGGAGTGGGGCTAGCAAAACAGTGTGTTGAACATTATTCTTGTTAAATTACATAATGATATGTTGATCACTTGTATCTACTGCCCTGTTCAACAGCTTTCCATATGCATATGGAGCTCTAGGGATGTCTCTTGCCATCTTAGGTATGAATTGTGAAGGGGAACATACTTTTTTTTAAGCTGAAGCAGGTAAAAATTGTCTCTGATCAACTATGGGACAACAATGTTTGCCTTTTTTTGTATCTCTCTCCACTGAGAATCAGATTGTGCAAAAAAACTGTTACTGCTGATTTTGCAATAAAAAATACTGAAAAGTTCATCTCTATGAATGTTTTCTTGATTTCTTTCACTTCATTGTAAAAAAAATGGACATTGACATGATTCTGCCTCTTTGTGTATGCACCTATCCTTGAGATCTCTCTCTCTCTCTCTTTCTCAATATATGTCTTTGTTAATGTTTTTAATCATACAAAGAAAGGGAAATATGATTCTTTTCATTAGCCTTTAGTTTTTGTAGGCCATAGGTTCAATGCCCTGGGCCTACTGAATAATAGAGCCTTGGGTAAGTTATTTAAGATAATTTAGAATGGAATATAAAGAATGCTTTCCTATTACTTCAAACTAGGTCTCTTTGGTTGACGTTACAAACATTCATCAAATATCAGAAAGGCTATACCATATTGAATGGAACCCACATGCATTAGCTCATAAATGCATAATCCAAAACTGCATGATTATTTTCCTGTAGACTTGATGGTGTGATTTCTGCCTACATCCCCATGTGAAGAACATTTGTATTCTGCAACCACTGTAGAGTAGAACCTTTTTTTTAAAATTTACTGTAATGGTATGTGGGAACGACCTTGGGAGACGGGGCGAAGAGATGCTGCCAAGGGAACAGTCAGATAAGAGACAGCACAGCCCGCAGCTGGATAGTGGGCATGGCAAGAGGCTCAGAAGGGACCCTCCCTAGTTTCTCAGGCTGTAAAGGAGATGGTGGGAGAATTGTACTTTCAGACTTGCAAGATTCTGTTAATGTAGCTGTACAATAAAGTAGAAGTAGCTTGTCTGGTTGTGTTTCCTGTCTGGCCTACCTGGTAAGGCTGACATTTACAAAACAGCCTATATTAGTGTTGTACACAGTTTTTGGGGTGGGTGGGTAAGTTACCCTTCTCATTCTATTTGATGGAAAAGAAATAGTTGTAACATATTTCCCAAAGGAGAAGATGATAGTTGAATTCTCATAGGTAGAGTATGGGTTTCTTTAAACTATAATTTAGATTATAAAGTACTAGTGGAAATCTTGCTCTTTGTCCAATATTTTTCCAGTATTCTGTAACCTCCCTGGCTTCCCAAACCTATATTAAACCACATAGAAAACTATGATAGGATTATTCCCATGAGCCATTTTCACTTAAGAAAGAGGAGCAGCTATGGAAGCTGAAAGGT
This sequence comes from Charina bottae, assembly GCA_023362775.1. Taxonomy (NCBI): domain Eukaryota; kingdom Metazoa; phylum Chordata; class Lepidosauria; order Squamata; family Charinaidae; genus Charina; species Charina bottae. The sequence continues at coordinate 1,674,365 of JALMGJ010000030.1, read as the reverse complement.
GGTGGAAAGAAGTATAATGAGAAATAACAAGATTAAACTAAACAAATAATGAGATACAACAATGCCAGATACCTTCTTCCTCATGGCAAGAAGCCTTTATTTCTATGATTTACAAAATGGGGAACAATCCAACTTGTTCAGAGGCGTATAGACCTATCTCTGTATTAAATGTGGATTATAAGATATTTCCAGCAACACTTGCAAAAAGATTAAATTAACTAATTTAAGATATATTAACTAACTTAATATATCCCAATCAGATTGGACTTTTCCCCCAAAAAGATACATGAGGGACAGTATCAGATATACTTTGAATGCTACTGATAATATAAATCAGGAAAATAAGAAAGTGGTTATGATTCTTGATGTGGATAAAGTCTTTGATAATTTGAAATGGATTTTTATATTCACAACACAGAAGAAGATGAAGTGTGGATTTTCTTGCATGGGGCAGAGCATTTAGAAAGAACAAGAAGCTAAATGGACTTTTATTATAAAATATAGTATAACGAAGAGGACAAGACAAGACTGTTCCCTTTCTCCTTCCTTCCTTCTATTGGCTTTTGTGAGGAAGATAGGATAAGAAAATAAATTTCAGGAATCAAACTGGCAAATCAAGAACTAAAAATTGTATGCAGATGACGTTGCACTTACAGTTACTCATCCAAGGGATTCTTTAGAATTGATAAGCAGTATGGTTTGGTATAAGGATATTGAATTAATTAATAAGAACAAGACTGAAACGGAGTTTACCTAAAGAAGAAAAGCAACATTTGCAGCAAACAGAAATCAACTAAGTACCTGGGAATTTACTTAATAAATCAATTAAGTACTTGGGAATATACTTAATAAAAACAGTAAAGATTTTTAAAAGAATAATTACTGTATTTACAGACTTGGAAAAATATAATGGCAGACCTTTGATAAAGATGGATAAAGTTAAAATTGTCCTGGTTAGGATGAATAGCAGCAGTAAAAATGGATATTTACCAAGACTCAATTTTCTATTTGGCAGTACCAAATCCCAAACAGTACTATCAATCCAGCTGTCTAACTTGAATCACAGACTGGATTTATTACCTTATGGCTGGGTTACTTTTACTGGGAGAGCAGGACTCCCAGACGGCTTTAGTTCGATACAAATAGAAATGCAAAAAACTATAATACATTATTCAATCATAAGCAGCAGATTAAAAAATATGGAATAAACACAGAAAAAGAATGAGCCCAGACTCATTGCCCTATGCCCCAATATTAAATATTTATTTACATGAAGGTGAATATACAAACTATATAGACTTTGTATTTCTAGGCGCAAAGATTACTGCAGACACTGACTGCAGTCAGGAAATCAGAAGACGTCTACTTCTTGGGAGGAGAGCAATGACAAATCTTGAAAAAACAGTTAAGAACCGAGATATCACACTGACAACAAAGATCCACATAGTCAAAGCAATGGTATTCCCCGTAGTAACCTATGGCTGCGAGAGCTGGACCATAAGTTCGGGGAGGTGGGCGGGGATAAAATAAATAAATAAGGAAGGAAGGAAGGAAGGAAGGAAGGAAGGAAGGAAGGAAGGAAGGCTGAGCGAAGGGAGATAGACGCTTTTGAACTGTGGTGTTGGAGGAAAATTCTGAGAGTGCCTTGGACTGCAAGAAGATCAAACCAGTCCATACTCCAGGAAATAAAGCCAGACTGCTCACTTGAGGGGATGATATTAAAGGCAAAACTGAAGTACTTTGGCCACATAATGAGAAGACAGGATACCCTGGAGAAGATGCTGATGCAAATAGAGATTGCAGTGGCTTATTTTGGCTTCCTTGTGAAAGTCTTTGAGCAAGAACAGTTTCTGTATTCAGAACTTATTCCTCAACCATTTCCCAAGTACCTGTAGCCAAGGCTGAAGTTAAACCAAAATCATATTGTACTAAATGTGAATTGCTATTGAAAGCAGAAATGGAAAAGTGGAAGGCAAAAGGAAGAGGGGCCAACCAAGGGCAAGATGGATGGATGATATTCTGGAGGTGACGGACTCGACCATGGGGGAGCTGGGGGTGGCGATGGCCAACAGGAAGCTCTGGCGTGGGCTGGTCCATGAAGTCACGAAGAGTCGGAAGCGACTGAACGAATAAACGAACCAATATACAAACAACCGTAATCATTGGATATGATAATAATTCATACAGACTGTAATACCTTAATAAGACAAGGATGAAATCCTTTAAGACTCTTTCTTCAGAATGGTCAGAATAATCTTATCTTCAAATAAGCAGTATAGTTCAAAAGGAATTGCAAAAACAGGGCAGAATACTTAGAGACCTGACTGAATTTGACTCGTAGAACAAAATTCTGAACATTTTGCAGGGCTTGTTTACAAGCTGCTATTGAAATATTACTGAGAAATTGAACAAGTTAAAGGCTGTATGATTAAATGGATGCAGAATTTAAACAGGATAATTGATATGCAACAATGGGAATATCAGTGGAGGATGAATATTAAATTCATCATTAATTTAACCTAACCCTAACACTTAGAGGAAATTGGGTACAAGATGTTTTACCACTAGTACATTACCCCAGTGCTGATTGTCAAAATAGGTAACACATTTTCTAAAAATGCAATAATCTGGTTGGATCATCCATTCATATTTGGTGACAATATTGTAAATAAAAATAACATAAATAAAAATCAAATAAAAATCCTGGGTGAATTACATTATTTGGAATACACGACCGATGCCAAAGGCTTGGATTATATGATTAATTTCTTCTTCTTGTAACATCTATCGATCATCTATTTGCGTTCTGGTGTTATAACATTATGTGTTCCTTATTTGCTGTGATTTGTTGTTTGTCATTGTTAAGGAGCAGGGTAATGCACAATGTTGTTAAATCAACACATAGGTAAGAGGGAAAATTCATTTCTGCTTTCAATAGCAATTCACATTTAGTACAATATGGTTTTGGTTTAACTTCAGCCTTGGCTAGAGGTACTTGGGAAATGGTTGGGGAATAAATTCTGAATACAGAAACTGTTCTTGCTCAAAGACTTTCACAAGGAAGCCAAAATAAGCCACTGCAATCTCTCTTTGTCCCCAGTCTTTCTATATCAATCTGTACCAGTCTGTGCTCTGACACTGAAGCAGTTCAAATAAATGCTGTCAGAGATTTTGTTAGGAAGATGTCAATTACAGCTGATAATTGTCAGTGCTGATCTTTGGGAAAAAGGCAGATCATTGACAGTCTTTCAAAACAGACATTACTCTCAGTTCAGGGTGACATGAACAGGAAGCTCTCAGATATAAATCAGATGTCCACAAATATATATATTGCTGGAAGAACAGGACAAAAAGCCTATATTGTCCTATCTCTCTCTCAACTTTAAAAACTCTTTTGTGAAACTCACCACAAACAGAACTAATTCTAATTTTGTTTAAATCTATTTGCCCTTAACCATCCCATGACTACAGTAGGTCTCTGATTTCCCCATCCCATGTTCAGCTGCTTAATTTTCCTTTTTTAATAGTAATTTTAGTAAACATTACACTTAAAAAGATAAAAACTAATACAAACTAAGAAAAATAAAAGAATAAAAAGAAAAAATAGAAAGTGCAGAAAATAAAAAATAGAACGGAAAATAGAAAGGAAAGAAAAAAAATTAGAATATAGTAAAGAAAAAGAAAAGAAATATATAAAGAAACAGTTTCCCCCTTCATCATAACAAGTATAAACAGTTTCAATAACTTATCACCTTCTCTTAAAATACAACAAATGATATCTTCTCCCCATGTCTCATCTCTTATCTATAAACAAATCCTTAAAACCTCGTCATTCAGTCCTGATCAGGAAAAGTGCATTAAGGATTACCAGAGATAACAACATATCTATTTTAACCTTGATCAAATAAACCAACTTTATATTCCTTTCAGCTGCTTACCTTTCCAACATACAAAGGATCTGTTCCAGTGTATTCTTCCAGAACAAAGAACTGGTTCCACACCCAACTCCTCTTCATTCGTTGATGCAGAAGCAAGTTGTCTGAGAGACTTTGTCCTTGTCCTTTGCTTGGAGGTCTGCTGGTTCCAGATAATACAGTCGTAATGAGGTTCATCATAAAGCAAAAACTGAGTCCAAGCCATTTCTTTGCATTGTCCATTCTGCTTGATGTCCGCATTGTCATATGAGGATTGTCCTCTAAAGAATCCAATAGATAGGCCCGTGAAACTTCAAAGTACAGCCTTTCAGTGATACTGGGCAAGCACCTTAAGGAGAATGATATCCTGTAAAGTTAAAGAAGAACTACTATCAGCTTCTTGCAAAAAAATTCTTAAAAAATAAAAAAGAAAGCTGAGCCATGGAGTATTTGATCTCCCTCATAAAAATGTAGGCCTACTGCATATAAAGGAAGCTTCTTGTTTGAAATGAAGGTAATAATTGACTAGCTAGAAAGGAAGACCTTGTTAGGAGAACTGCTGGATTTCACTGTATTATTAATTGACTTGGGTTAACAGATTTTTTTTCTCAGAAATATTTATGACCAAATGCCTTTGATAATACTTATATGGAGAAATTCAGTTCATATAAATTATAATTCACAACTAATACCTCTGCACTGATTTGGTTCTCTCTCTCTTTTCATTTGACTTCTGCAACATTTTCTTTGTCACCTACAACACTTTTTAAAAAAAATCAATGATACTATAACTCTTTGATTTAAATTTAACAGCTGCCATTTATTTTTCACTTTCATTATTTTTTTAGTAGCCAACCTTCAACTGCTTTAAGCCAGCTTCACATTTTTGCTTGCTCTTTGAAGAATTGGTCACCTCAGCTAATGCAACTTTTCTGGAGTTTTGAATGGTTGGTTAATCATTATATTATCCACAAAAGTTCTCCCAACACTGATAGAGGCATACTGTTGTGGGCACAGACTTTAGTGACTCAACTTGTATTTTCTTCCTCCTTGAGCCTGAAAGACTAATTTGGACCAAGGATACTGACCTCCATAAGAGGACATCTCATCAAAGATCTTTTGATGTTATATTAGTTGGTGACTTCATCCAGGAACTGCTTTGTAACAGTCTTTTCTTTCATTGTTTTGATGGACTTAATGAGGTGGCAGTGCAGCCCCTACCCTGTCAGTGTAATTCAGGAACATTCTCGGCACACCTTATTTTCAAATGGGGAGAAGTGGGAAACTTTGTATTCTCTTGGGTTAGACTGCTGGCTGGGGAATTCTGGGAGTTGAAGTCCACACATCTTAAAGTTGCCAAGGTTGAGACACATTCTCAAGAAAGTTTATTTATTTTTTAAAGTCTACTAGGATCTTACTCTACTCTCTGTTATGAAATTAGGTTACTGATTGGACTATCAATTGAATTATTTTAACTACATGGATGAAAAGAGAACCAATCAGGAGATGCCAATCCCATCCTGCTTTTAAATAATTTACTAACCCCCCCCCCCCAAAAGCAAATATTATTGTGAAATTATTATACTACTGTGGAAAATATGCATATATGTAAATAGAAGTGGTAACCCATGAACATTTACAGGCATGAGAAGTCAGAAGATGGATTGGCACTCAAGTGACAAGTCCAATTAATAGAGAAAAAAAATCAGTAGCAATCATTATTGACTAAGCATTGCTGGATATATTTTGTGAACAGAAGTAATTGTAAGAAGAATAAATTCATTCAACATGTGTTCTGAAAATACATTAATATTTCTGGATGCAACCTGGAATCCTTCCCCATTCTTTTAACCTAAGGCTATTGCGGCTGGGATGAAAACAGCTCCTATGGCCCAACATTTCATCATCTAAATCTGTGATTTAGGCTGCTCTGTGCTGCAGTGTGCTAGCTGCTGCCATGAGGCAAAATTAATGGTCTGAGTTTTGAAGGTGAAAAGTAAAAATGTCCAATTTTCATATTTGTATTTATTTATCAAATTTCGTCACCGCCCATCTCCCCCAAAAGAGGGACTCTGGGTGGTTTACATATCTGTTAAGCAGGCAACTTGTGTTGAGCCACATGTGTTTAAAATTTCAGCTTTGTAGCTGTATTAGAAATGCCTAAGTATTTTGATACTTTTCTCAGCGATGCAACTCAGTGAGTCTTATCAATTCATTTTCTGACAGGACTACCAAAATACGATATGATTCACAGTAATATAGATTTCTCTCTCCCTCTCTTATCTCCTTCCCTTCCAAACTACTAGAACTATACAAAACTTCAAAGGGGTGCTTTAATTCAAAGAAAATTGGATCAGATTACCTCTATTGAAGTGGCTTTGTGAATCGAAACAGAGACCCATTCAATGCAGCAAATCGAAACAGATGGCTTCACAGATTGGATGGCTTTTCTACTGCTTCTGTGGTCCTTACAGACAATACACAATGATGTTAGAATTTTACTTCTACATAGGGAGAATGCCAAAGTTTGGTGGGAGATGTGACATGATGTGATAGACTTTATGACATTGACCTGAGTTTTATCACCTCATTGAACTCTCAGGCTATCAGAGCTCTTTAGTATTGGCAAGGCTACCAATGCTTTAGACCTCATTCACTTTCTTGGTTCTTGAGTTCAGTTACAAGCCTTTACTTTGCTCTCCCTTGGGCTAACAGAATGCTGAAGATTTATGCATCTCCTGCTAGCAGATCCGGGAGTCCAACTCTACTCTCAATGGCCTGAATATGGACTTAAAGTTGATGAGCCTAGTAAGCACGCTTGGCTTGGTCTTAAAATCTACATGGTTGCAGCAGGCTTAAATCTCTTGATAATAAGTGAACTGGTGTCCGAATGTAACTTAAGGAATTGGCCCAAATGTTTACTGCTTTTAAGAATATGATAGTGGCAAGGCTATGAATAGGACGATATCTTTCTCTGTGGCCTACTTCTGGCATTTTTCTCAATGTATCAGCCTGCCCCTGATCATTAGTTGGAATGGAGCATTGTCCACAAGCCATAATTGTGATACAGTTTATACCAGGGTTTCTCAACCAGGGAACACTAGGGTTCCGTGAGAGGACACTAGGGGTTCCCTGGGAGATAACGATTTATTTTAAAATTATTTCAAATTTGGGCAACTTCACATTAAAGAGGTAAGTTTCATTCCTTATTTTTAGTTTAAGAACACTGTTAATGCATATATACAGGCCTACACATGAAACAAATATAATAATTTTGTAACGTCTGGCCTATATTTGAGCCGGGGTTCCCCGAGGCCTGAAAAATATTTCGAGGGTTCCTCCAGGGTCAAAAGGTAGAGAAAGGCTGCTTTAGAGAAATTAAAACATTGTTAATTATGTGTTCCATTCATCTTGCAAGTGATATAGATCTCTGATTTCTGCTAAATATAAACTTAACAATGTTCATGCTTTGGAAACTAATTTTTTATTAAATTGCACCAGGCAACGAAACCTGGAAAGGAGAGAAAAATCCAGTAAGCTACTTTTAGATTCCAATCAGTTTTTTTGAATATCATGGCCTTCCTAAGCAAGGTTTTAATCCTATTACATGTTTATCTTGGAACTATTGCCTTGATAACTAAAGATGTTAAAATATTAAGCTACTAGCTGCCTGGAGCCACATGTTATAGCTCATGTTTCTGGCAATGCCCAATAGTCCAGCTTGATTTTATAGAGCACCATCAAGGTACTGATGATACTAGATTTCTAACTGGTGTAGTAGCTTTAATTCAAAATAAGACATAATCCAACAGCTATTATTTCTTTCAGTTGAAAGCTTTGATAAGGTTTCTTGGAAGTTTTTGAAGTAGATTTGGGTTTATTGTGGGTTTTTTTGTCAAAGATATAAATTTTGGATATATATGCTAGACAAAATGCTCAAAAAACAGTGGCCGCAATTCAATCCTTTCATTTTACCAGAGGAGCACAGCATATCCCAGCAGCACTGAAGCTATATTCAGCTAAGGCTCATGTACAACTACTCTTTGGTGCCCAGCTAGGACCTTACCCTTCCTTCACTCCCCTGGAAAGTGTTCAATCCAGATTCCTAAGGGCTATATTCCAGGTAGCCCCCTGCATTCCAAATGTAGTATTAAGGAGGCAGGCAGGGTTGTCTAAAGTGAAACAGGTGCATGGACTTGTATTATAGCACATTGGCTGAAATTACTATTCTTTCCCACAGGTTTGAGTTCTTTCCTTACTGAGGACAACCATAAATCAGTATGGTTCAGGACTATTTCACAAGAACTGCAACATCTTGGCTTCTCCAGGGAGGTGTTCCTAATAATGGGCTATGAGCGTGCACTTAGTGCATTTAAACAACGTATCAAAGATCTGGATGTCCAACAGGACCAGTCTACTCTACCTAAGAATGTTTTCCTGAGCAGTCAAGCCCATTCTTATAAACTGGCGAGATACTTACATTATATAACTGTCTCCAAATTCTGAAGGGCATTAACTCGAGCACGTTGCAATGCTTTTAGCACAGCAGTTTTCTTTGGGGGGGGGCGATACAAAAAAGTTCCCTATGAGCTGAGATTGTGCCCCTGTGGACAAGGGGCTATTGAAACTACAGATCATGTCCTGCTGTACTGTACCTTCTATAAGGACTCACAGACCCATAACTCCCTATTTGATAAAATACTTGGGAAATTCTGATCTTTTTTATGTACAGTTGTCGCTACCTGATCAGTATGATTCAGTTTCTTTCAATGTAGCTAAATTCTGTTATACTGTCTGTAAAATTAAGCAGACTTTGATTGCCCACTGATGATCCCACCATTAATATTATCATGTTTTGTTTTATTTCATTTTAATGCATTTTTATTTGTGTTGTACAAATTTGTATTTTATTTGTAATTCTGGTCTGAGACCATAATAAAATATTGATTGATTGGATAGATATGGTTTATTCAACCCATGTAGCACATGTGTTTACTAGTGGCATGCTGCGTCCTTTATAAATATTCCATCTTTCTTCTTTTCTCTCTTAGTTCAGAATCACTGGCTTATGCAATAAGAAATTCCGAAAACATTAAAGGTATTGTAGATGTGAGACACAGTGTAAAATATTGATGAATGAAGATGATGCATTATGCTTTATAGATAACCCAGAACTTCTATTCCATATCTTATTTTGTTAAAATGAGAGTTTTGTATTTTATCTCTTTATTCCATAAATTGGAATAAAAGTTATTTTATCTCTATTCCATAAATTGAGATAATCAGATTTTGTGCCATTCACTCTCAGTAATAATTCAGACATGTTTACCGCTTATATTGATGTGACAATTTCTAGAAAGCTTTCTCAACCAATAAATTTGAACAACTATTTTGGTTCAGGTGTCACAAGATCTAGACATATGCTTTGGCATTCCTTTGAAGATCTGGGACAAGATGTGATTAAGATAAACTCCAAGATAGAGTTATATTTTAAGAGGTCTTCCTATTGTTATTTCCTGACATTATTTTAAGAAATTTTATATGCTGCTAAACAATTTAAAGTATGATTTTGGCAAGGTCATCCTTCAAGATTTTCACATTAGAGTTGCCTATTAAGGTAAAGGTTTTCCCCTGCACAGACATGTCCGACTCTAGGGGGCGGTGCTCATCTCCGTTTCTTAGCCGAATAGCCAGCGTTGTCCGAAGACGTTTCCGCGGTCATGTGGCCAGCATGAGACGCGTGGAACGCTGTTACCATCCCACCGAAGTGGTACCTATTTATCTACTTGCATTTGCATGCTTTCGAATTGCCTATTGGGAAAGGTGAATTTAATTTTCCATACTTTTATTGGGCATTTATGTTAGCTTTTTTTAGACTAGAACGAAGACTTTCATAATTCAGCTCCTCTTTAGGCTCAAGTGAAAAAATATTATTTAATCTACTGAAATATTGGCAGTTATTTTCTTGTTTGTTTTCTTGTTTTTTCTTGAGTTCTATGCTCTAGGTTTTCTATATTCTGTATTTTAATTGAAGCGGTTTTTAAAACTTCTGTAAAACTAAAAACCATGTTTATTATACTTCAAAACACTTCTTCATACAATTTAAGCATTTGGCATTTGAACCTTTTGGTCCCAATCTCTTGCCACTTCTGAAATTCTGTATTGTTGAAGGTCTTGCAAAAATTAACTGAGGTTCCCAACTAGAATCTTATTTTTATAAGAAGTTGAAGGAAGTAGATAAAATCAATATTAGTTTATTTATTTATTTATTTATGTTTCAATTTATATACCGCTCCATCTCCCCACAAGGGAACTCTGGGCGGTTTACAAAACACAAAAATTAAAATCCGACAATTAAAACAACCCAATAAAACACTCTAATATATTAAAATTAAGTATAAAAATCCAAGATGCGTGGTATGATGTTTGGATGTTTAAAAGGGCCCTATGGCACCAGCCATCCCCAAGAGGAACTGTTCCCCCCCTCCCCCCACGCAAGGCGGCAGAACCAGGTCTTTAAGTTCTTTCTGAAGGCCGGGAGCGATGAGGCCTGCCTCACCTCCGGGGGTAGCATATTCCAAAGGGTGGGGGCCATTACCGAGAAGGCACGCCTCCTAGACCCCGTCAGGTGACATTCCTTTACGGACGGGATCCGTAGCATGCCCTCTCTGAATGACCGAGTGGGACGGTTCAACGTTATGGGGATGAGACGGTCCCTCAGGTAACCTGGCCCCATGCCATGTAGGGCTTTAAAGGTGATAACCAACACCTTGAATTGGACCCGGAAGCACACAGGCACCCAGTGCAGCTGTCGCAACAGAGGTGTCACATGCGCTGATCTAGGCGCACCAATAACTGCGCGAGCAGCCGCGTTCTGGACCAATTGAAGCTTCCGGATACTCCTCAAGGGTAGCCCCATGTAGAGCGTGTTGCAATAGTCTATATGGGAGATGACCAGGGCATGAGTGACTGTACGGAGGGCTTCCCGATCCAGGAAAGGGCGTAACTGACGCACAACACGAAGTTGTGCAAAAGCCCTCCTGGCCACGGCTACCACCTGCTCTTCGAGCAGGAGCCGTGAGTCCAGAAGAACCCCCAAATTACGCACTTGGTCTGAATGGGGTAGTGCAACCCCATCCAGAACTAGAGATGACAACTTCCTGGATCCACGGGAGCCATCAATCCACAGCCACTCCGTCTTACCAGGGTTCAGTTGAAGCCTGTTGTTCCCCATCCAGACCCCCACAGCCTCCAGGCACTGAGAAAGGGTAGCCACTGCATCACTTATCTCACCAGGGATGGAAATATATAATTGAGTATCGTCTGCATATTGATGGTATCTCATCCCATGGTGACGGATGATCTCACCCAGCGGTTTCATGTAGATGTTAAATAGGAGAGGGGAAAGAACCGAACCCTGCGGTACCCCACAGACGAGGGGGCGAGGGTCGGATCTTTCTTCTCCTATTACCACCGATTGGGAACGGCCCTGGAGGAAGGAGGTGAACCAGCGCAGAACTACGCCTCCCACCCCCAACTCCCTGAGCCGTCCCAAAAGGATACCATGGTCGATGGTATCGAATGCCGCTGAGAGGTCAAGAAGAGCTAGGATGGATGCACTCCCTCCATCCCGCTCCCGCCAGAGATCATCTGTAAGCGCGACCAATGCAGTTTCCACCCCATATCCCGGCCTGAAACCTGACTGGAAGGGGTCCAGATAATCCGTATCATCCAGGATCCTCTGGAGTTGCAACGCCACCGCTTTCTCAACCACCTTCCCTAAAAAGGGGAGGTGGGAGACAGGACGAAAATTGTCCAATATAGTAGGGTCCAGTGATGGTTTCTTGAGGAGGGGGTGCACCAAAGCCCCTTTAAAAGCAGCTGGGAACACCCCCTCCCCCAGAGATGCATTAACCATCACCTGGACCCAACCACATGTCACCTCCCGGGCTGCCTGTACCAGCCAGGAAGGGCATGGGTCCAGATGACATGTGGTGGCCCTTACAACCCGAAGGATCCTGTCCACTTCCTTAGGTCCAACAGGATCGAACTGTTCCCAGATAACCGGGCAAAGACGTTCCCTCGGCATCTCCCCAGACTGTGCTACACGCTTAGAGTCCAACTTAGACCGAATCTGAGCGACTTTATCCTGCAGATGCTCAGAAAATTCTTCTGCACGGCCCTGTAGGTGGGTCACAGACTCCACACCCAACAGAGATCTTGTTATCTTAAACAGGGTCGTCGGGCGGCATTCTGCGGACGCAATAAGAGCGGAGAAATATTGACGTTTCGCCGCTCTTACCGCCACAAGGTAGGTCTTAACAGCGACTCTAGCTTGTGTTCGGTCAGATTCAGACTTTGTCTTTCTCCAGCGGCGCTCTAGGCGTCTCTTAACCCTCTTCAAGACCCTCAACTCCTGTGTATACCAAGGGGAGTATCGGGTCAAGTGTGGCAAGAGAGGCCGCATAGGCGCGGTCCTGTCCAAGGCCCTGGCCGCCTCCCTATTCCAGGCTGCGGCCAGGACCTCCGCTGGAGCGTGCAGTAGATCCTGAGGTACAGCCCCCAGCTCCCTCTGAAACCCTATTGGGTCCATTAGTCGCCGGGGGCGGACCAATCGATTGGGTCCTGCCTCCCTGCGGAGTGGGGCGGCATAAGAGAATCTCAAGGTCACCAGGGCATGATCTGACCATGACAAAGGGGAAAGATGTAACTCTCCCCTCAGAGCATACTGCCACTGCTCCGACAAGAAAACTAAGTCCGGGGTGAGTCCACTGTCTCGAGTTGGGTCTCGAATAATCTGGAACAGGCCCATGGCTGCCATGGTAGTCATGAACTCCCGAGCTGCCTCTGAGGCACGTCCCAGGGACGGCAGATTGAAATCCCCCAGAACCATAAGCCTAGGGAATTCCACCGCCAGCCCCGAGACGGCCTCCAGCAGCTCAGGCAGGGATGTCGCTACGCAGCAGGGAGGCTGGTACAGCAGCAACACTCCCAACTGTTTTTGAGAACCCAACTTGAAAAACAGGGTCTCACAACCGGCCACTTGCGGAGCAGTGCCCCTGAAGGCCACTAGAGACTCTCGAATTACAACCGCCACCCCTCCTCCCCTGCCCCTGAGTCTCGGCTGGTGCCACACTTGAAACCCGGCTGGGCATATTTCAGAGAGGGCTACCCCCCCCTCCGAGCTCAGCCAGGTCTTGGTGATACATGCCAGGTCTGCCCCCTCTTCCGTGATCAAATCACATATGTGATTTATGTGACCCTTGGAATAGGCTGACCATATTTCCTTGAGACAAAAACGGGACATTGGGATGGCAAAACGGGACGGGGCCTTATGTAATATTCTGTATTCATTAAAAACACAGGGGTTCCCGCCCCCCCGGTCTGCGCGATTGGCTCCCACCTGCAAACCCCACCCCGGTCCCTCCTTTGCCATGCGCTGATAGGCGGGAGGGCTTCCTCTTCCGGGCTGCCTCCAATCAGCAGCTCCGGCTCGGATCCTCCTCCTGCACCATACCTGCTGGATTTAAAAAACGGGACAAAATTGAGATTTTGATCAAAATGACGGGACGGTTGAAAAATGCGAAAAAAACAGGACTGTCCCGTTCAAAACGGGACGTATGGTCAGCCTACTTTGGAATAATGCATTTCAAACTCCTATTCTTGCAAATGCGTACCAGTTTGTTTGAAATTTCCAGTGACTGCAACTGATGCCTGGCATAGCATCCTGGGGAAGTCATTCCCTATAACTTGAAGAAATGTCTCACAGGAAGTCCTTTCCTGCAATTTTCATCACCGGAGGTGCCACTGACAGCAGCCAATCCTTCTACTGCCAGTTGACTATTTTATATGACCATCCTCCTTTGTGGTTGGAATAGGTTGGTACCATCAGACCTGGGGTTAAGCTGCTGTGTCAAGTCCAGTGTGCTACCTCTAGCAGGTATTTCATTTTGGGGGGAGAGGGGAACTCATGGGTACTAACTGCCAGCAAAATGTCTGTCTCTACTTCCTTTTTCTCTCCTAAAGGAACGTGATGCTGCAGAAAATTTTTGACAGTACTTCAGATAGCAGGAAGAACAAATCATTCAGTACTGGATCAAGTAAAACTGGATAGCTACTGGAAATACTAATAATGAAGATGACATTTAAACATTTTGGACACATAGGACTTCCAAGGGAGAAATGGTGGATTGAAGACGGCTCTGCTTTTTCTTTTTGCAAAGCTGACAGCCGTGGTGGATAAGGGGAGCTGGCACAGATTTCAGCTCTTTGGAACCCTCTCCGGATCAAGGAGAGGACTGGATCACCCACACGTACTTCATACAGAGGTTCCCTGCATAGAAATCGCTTAATTGCGATCTCCAGTGGGTTGAGCGCTCTGGAAGTCAAAGGAAGAAACATCTTGCCAATGCTGTGGTTCGGAGCCTTTAAAGCAGAGCTTTCCAAACTTTTCATGTTGGTGACACACTTTTTAGACATGCATCATTTCGCGACACACTCTTACAGCAGGGCACAAGGCAGGCACTAGGACCTGTGTGGAATCACAGCAGGTTTGGAGGCAGCAAGGCACAAGGCAGGCACTAGGACCTGCGCGGAATCACAGCAGGTTTGGAGGCAGCCAGGCACAAGGCAGGCACTAGGACCTGCATGGAATCCTGGCAGGGCTCGGAGGCAGCAGCAGCCACGACTCGCCCAGACACTGCAGCCGACACACTAACGTGTCCTGACACACAGTTTGGAAAGGGACACTAGATTTGCTTTCACTTCCTCAATTAATTACCATTGGATATTATCTATTAAAGTTTTCCTGGAAACTAGGAACCTTCTGAAGGGCAAGTTTTAGCACACCGGGAGAATTTCCTTTGATCCTTGATGTAAGAAGATTTTTGTAAGTTTAAAGATTAAAAAGAATAACTTTGACTTTTAAAAACAGCAAAGGAAGTTTAGAATTGGCTTTGAATAGCTATAGTGCCAGAAGAATTTGTAACAAGTTTTTTATGGATTGTTTAAAATTTTATATTTTAAGATTTTGAAATTAACTGTGAGAACTCTCTCCTCAGAAAGTCCTGCCAGTGAAAAATAAACACATAATAAGAGTGGACTTTGAAGCTTAACTAGAGGGAACCAGAGAGCATTTCAAGGGGAAGATACCTATTAACAATGGAGCAGCATTATCTCACTTTAAAAGAAATTAAGTCTGTTTGGGAACAATACACTCAGGATTTACTTTTAAAAATATCTGCTACTACAAAAATGGAGTTAACAGAGGCTATAGAAAAACAGATGCTACCAGATAAAAGAGAGACTGAGGCAGTTTCGGATGTGAATTTGAAGCAGGATCACAAAAGTGATATTGAAGGAGGTGCCATGGTTTTGAAAATCGATTCAAAAATGGCAGTGTACAAGAGTGATGTGGAAATAGATGTACAAATGGACAATCAAAGGAAAGGACCATACAAATAATAAATTAGAAGAGTGGCTTGGAAAGACTTTTTATCTCGGATTTACAAAAGGAGTGTGTTAGCCCAATGAAGTTGTTTCTGGGAGGAGACAAACAGAAATCATTGAGGCTGTTCCTGAAAGAAAACAAAGACATGATAAGAAATGAACATGGGGGACATTATTCAACAGGGTTAAACATTAAACTTTTAAAAAATAAACAGAAACTCTATAAGGTGAATCTATTTGATCAGGGTTAAATTTTATATCTTGTGCTATCTGGTAGTTATTAATGGGTTTTCTTTCTTGATCAGGACTGTATGACAAGTTTTAAGGATTTGTCTATAAGTGAACAGAGTTTTCTTTTGTTTTATTTTTTAGATAAAAAAGTATAAATTGGATTATAAAATGGATTTTTTAAAAATTAAGGTTAAAATGTGTATGCTAACACTGGTAGCTTTTAATAGATCTTTGCTAATTAGGATTAAACAATGATTTCCTATATTTTGATAAGAAGGGATATGATATGGGAAGAAGAGATTATTATTTTTTATTTTTTTACTAGAGAAGATGTTAAGTTACTGAAATTGTTTACACTTGTCTGGAGGAAGGGGGTTCATCTTTTATATATCTTCTTTTTCCTGTCTTATTTCTTTTTCCATATTTCTTTGTATTTCTTTTTTCTTTATTTTTAATATTTTCTTAGTTTGTATTAGTTTTTTATCTTTGTATATGTAAACTTTAATAAAACTATTATATAAAAAAACATTTTGGACACATAAAATGGAAGGAAGGGTCTTTGGAAAATGCTTGGAAAAATCAAAGCCAATAAAAAAAGAGCCTGAGAGAAAATAAGATGGCTGGATGCCATCTCTGATAACATAAAGGTAAAGGTTCCCCCACACAGTCGTGTCTGACTCTAGGGGCCAGTGCTCATCTCCGTTTGTTAGCCGAAGAGCCAGCGTTGTCCGAAGACACTTCCGCGGTCATGTGGCCGGCATGACGCGCGCGGAATGCTGTTACCTTCCCACCAAAGTGGTACCTATTTATCTACTTGCATTTGCATGCTTTCGAATTGCTAGATTGGCAAGAGACAGAAATGAAAATCTAATGATAATAGTAAATTATTGATACACACAATCATAACATGATGAAGAACGATAAAATAATTTGTTTCCAAATAAAACCTGGAAAATATAATATATGAGGAGAAGGGGTAGAGGATTGGAAGGACTGGTCAGAAGAATGAGGACTGGCTAGAATAAACAAGAAATCAGGAAGCCATAAAGCAACTCCCCTCTCCCAAATATTTTCAAAGGTTCTTGATCAAGTGAGAATAACAAACAGAACAGAACAAAGTGCAGCAAAGCATGATGCAAGATCCAATTTCAATCCACTGTGCTTGGATAGATCTTGATAAACTGTTCCTTGTAATTAGAAGATTAACCTATCAATCACTCATTGATGAAAACTACAAATAAACTGCTGGTCTTTGACTCAAACAAGAAAGAAAAACCATTCAATTGCACTCCCACACTCCTTTTCCAGAACTTATTGTGTTTTCCATATATAGAAAAGCAAAAGCAAACTGGTTATTATTATAATAGTTTTTGCAGACCTGCTGTCTGTCTTTTGGCAGCTTTCTGAAGCACTGAATTACTCGGGGGGCTCTGAAACAGTCTACGTTCTGCTTGCCTTGGAGAGCCACAGAATCTCTCCAAATCAGCTCAATTCATTTTGGGATTTGGGATTCATCCAACTTCAACCCATAACCCTAATCCCATGATGCAGGGATCTTAGAGCACAAGCCACCAGGAGGTGATGCTTGACATCATCTTGCAAGCAGTCTTGTTTATTGAACATCTGTGCACTTCAGCAAAGTTTAGGATAATAAAGAAAACAAATGATCCAACATTAAACTCATTCTCAGTGGAAAAGGAAGGACTTAGTTTGTTTGCTTCTGCAGGTAAAGTTAATTGCCACACTTCTGAGTGCATGGTCAGATTCTTCTGCACAAGGAGACATAACTGAACATGGAGAAATGGCTCTGGCTGGATTTTCAACAGAAATCCTGTCTTCTTCAAGAAATTTCATTCAGATTAAATATGAAACAGTGTAAGTAAAGACTTGCTCAAATTGATCTCAACTGCTGGTAACTTCATAGACATATCCATGTAGTTTTCTTTATAGCAATATAGAAATGGTTTGTCACAGCTTTCTTCTGGGATGTTTGTTCAACTTCCCATCTTAGACTACTATGCTAGGATTTTTCTGGCAATCCTGACTTTATTTCTGTATCATGTGATGATACAGTGGGAGCCACTGTGATGTAGATTGGCCTAGGAACAGGGAGATCCAGGTTCTAGTCCACCTTTCGCCTTGGAAGCTCACTTTCTCAGTCATTCTTTTTCAGCCCAACCTTCCTCACAAAGCTATAAGTACATACTAAATAAAAATGCTAATTCTAAACACCACTATATCAATTTAAAGTTAGTGTGGATTGAGATATATTATTTCATATCTGTAAGCCGCCTGGAGTCACTGTGTGTGAGTTGGGTGGCTTTGTTTAATAAATAAATTATATACATATACATATACACACAAATACACACACACACATGCACACATGTACATGCACACACACATATACGAAGTTATAGATATGGAATAGTATGGAGGGTGACACCAAAGCAATCTCTTTTTTCTATACTCTTTTTGATCATGCAGAAACTATGGAAGGTGAGCAGGCTTTTTGCTCCTCTTATGGGAAACTTTTACAGCCCTTCTTTCTTTTCAAGGCTCCATGCTTTGTGTAGATATTGCCCTGTTACAAAGAGGGTAGGTGAGATGTGGGGTATAGTAGCCTATTTGATCCTTTAGATCCAGAACCTCTCCTGGCTAGGGATGAAATAATTTTTTTCAATCTGAGGTTGTTCATAAAATTACCCAATCCCCTTATTGTGAACTATAATGTGAACCAGAAGCGACAAGTGTAATGAAATTTGCTGTATTCAGAATGTTGCAGTGTGATTCAAGACTCAAAATATGCACAAGCATGTAAAGTAAGAAATTATGCAGAAAATATATTATATTAGGGACAATCACTTGCCGAATGTCTGCGTATATGGAAAGTTTATAGGTTTTTATGCAGATTTTTTTTCCTGGCCAAAATTACTTGGTATAGAAATAGAATGTAGCAAACGTGCAACATCAAAATGATAGACTTACCTATCTCTCCTAGTACACCTGAGTGAGAAATTGTATAAAAAAGCAAATATAAGGAAACAAAGCTAAATAATTTTTAAGGATTCAATTTAAAGGTAACCCTCCTGGATGAATTTAACCTTGTTGATAACTCTTCTGAGTGTCCTTGTTGTGGGTCCTTCTAGGTGTCCTAGTAGTGGGTGTGAAATGGGTAGCAACTATGACAAATGTATGTTGCCAGCTGGAGCAATAGCCTGGACTCTATATACTATATATCTAGTCCCGCCTTAGGCATGAAAGCCGGTTGGGTGACCTTGGGCCAGTTACCCTTCTCAGCCCAACTCACCTCACAGGGTTGTTGTTGTGGGGAAAATAGGAGGAGGAAGGAGCATTAGGTATGTTCACCACCTTGAGTTATTTATAAAAAAATAAAGGCAGGATAAAAATAAATAAATAAATAAAAATAAAATAAATACTTAACTCCATTAACAAAATGGCCATCTTTGAAATCTCATTGCTGATAAAGGCTATATGCTGAGCAATGCAAGGGAAATAAATAATAGTGTCAACAGCAATCAAATGTGGGCACCAGCTTTTCAGTAAAGAGGGGAAGATTCTAGAATTTCTAGAAGATCCTCTCAATTATTGCATGCAATCCCATGTGTGTCTACTGAGAATAATCTCCACTGAAGAGAGTAGAATTTACTTGCAGGAAAATATTGCATGATATTTTGTACTGAATTATATTAAAGCTTTTGTATTTCCTTAAAAATCAAGCCAGCATTTACATGAAACCAGCTGCATTATTTCTTTTTGACGTACATTCTGAGAAGAGACCTCATCAGCAAAGATGTAAGTACACATTGGTTTTGATTAACTGGATTACACCAGCCTTTTGAAAATCATCTGTTTTATTGTGTGCATTATTTTCTTACTCCTGCCAAATACCAAACATGGGGCAATTTGCATATTAATGTGAATGAGTGCAGTAACTTGAGAAACTTTCAGTCCCTTGCTGGGCTTGATGCCCAACATTCACAAGCATCATAGGATCAAATCCTTTCAACATTATCATTATTATCTTTTACTT
This sequence comes from Charina bottae, assembly GCA_023362775.1. Taxonomy (NCBI): domain Eukaryota; kingdom Metazoa; phylum Chordata; class Lepidosauria; order Squamata; family Charinaidae; genus Charina; species Charina bottae. The sequence continues at coordinate 1,654,718 of JALMGJ010000030.1, read as the reverse complement.
GGTTTGATTAATTAGCAGAGCAAAGGTAAGATGCACTCTCTATGCATGTATGATTAATGGATCCATTTACTTTGGTAGTAAAAAGCAATTACTGGCTAATCCAGGGCTTTCCAAAGTTTTTCCCGCGGCAACACACCAACCGGTGTTGGTGTGTCGCCGCGGGAAAACCCGGAAGTGCGGCAGCATGCAAAAACCCGGAAGCACTGCTGCTGCTTTCGGGTTTTTGCGCGCCGCCGTTAGTGTGTCGCCGCGGGAAAACCCGGAAGCACTGGTGATGATCAGCACTTCTGGGTTGTGTGGCAAAAGACACACAGTTTGGAAAGCTCTGGGCTAATCTATTCCTCTTTGTGTTTTTTCTAAAAGTTTCACAGCTCAGTTCAGATATATAAAAAGCAAAGACTATAGGGGCATAGGAATAATATGTTTATCCTCATGATTTCAGTGCTCCATGTGATTGGGAATTCTACACAGCCAGAGTTCCCAATCATATAAAGCTATAACCACGTTCAATATAATAAAAAAATTAATTTTATGTTAGAGTTTTCCCATCAATATGGAGATCAGGGACAGAGCTGGAGAATGCATCTCTTTCCCCCATCCATACTAAGGATTTCATAAAAACTTAATTAGGGCTTCTGTTATGTTGCACATAGTTCCCAAACTTTGGGGACTAGTGGATAATGCCACTGGAATTTTGAGGGCATTATGGCTGCTCTAGATGAAGCCAACTGCAAAACCCTGTTTCACAGAATTGCAAACTGATGAATCTAAGATTCAGATAATTTGTATTACCCCCAAATCATAAATCTGATCCTTGGGAATGAGTTCTCTCTCTCATTCTAGATCAATTATTGAAACCTTTGTTATGCTTACTCTATACTTCTACCAAATAAGACATATTCATCTCTCTCTCTTTGAATCTCAGGATCCATTCAACTTTGAGCACACATAGAAACAGCCCACTGACCTCAACTGCATACAGACCTTAGGACCCCTCCCCCCCAAATGTAGCCTACTTCTCTGCATTCTCCCCTTCACCACAGGTTTCAATAGCCTTTACATATGAATTAGAGCTTTGCTGAAGGACAGAAGAAAATAACCTGGATGGAATGAGAGGAAATGGCATTTATTCTACAAGAATTCCCAACAAAGATGACTTCCCTCTTAGCCAAAATCTGTTAGACCCTGATCCACCTGGCTGGAAATATTCAGTGAAAAATATCAGACAATTCAATCATAATGTAGTATGTTAAGGTTCTACAGCTTCAATCAATTATTTTAAAAGTTTCATCCACTCACTCTTCTATTCCAAAACAACTGGTCTGGCATTGATTTCTCTGCATACCGTTATTTTTTTTGTCATGTAATCTTAGAAAAGATGAGAAAACTTGGCTGGAAAGCAAAATGGAATGTTTGACCTAATCCCATAGGCACTTTTTTTTCTTTTTTAAATGGCCCAAAAAGTTTGAAAATGTCAATAAAACAAAAACTTACTGCACTAGGTGAAGACCCCAGGGATCCTCTTCTTTAATCATACCCTCTATGCCACAAGTAGTACAGAAGCAAGTTAATATGCTAAGTGATGCTGAATTCCATAAATACTTATAAACATTGGTTCAGACTGACAAACATTCAGGCAATTGTTATGCAAATAGTTGGTGGCAAGTTTCTCAATTATGAGTGAAGTTATCTGCTTCTCCCATAGATCATAAGAAGCTCTAAGAAAGAAAATCAGAAAGTTTCTACTCTAGTGTACATGGGGTTATATTGGTTCTAAATGGAAAACAGTGTTGTGGGAATTCTTGTATTTGTCTCAATATATCTTGTTAAAGAACTTGTGGGAACAGTGCTTGGAAAGAATCACTTACAGTTTTAGGCAGCTGCCAAGAACCTGACAATGCTGCAGTACTGATGAACAATGATCAAAAGCTGTAGCTAGTAAAAAAAAAGATGGGCAAGAGTGAATGGGGGGAAGGATTAGGGATGCCAAGCAGGAAAGAACACAAAAAGATGCTTCATTACAAAGGAGCAGATCAGTTGTGGTGTTTATGGGATTGTTTATGACATTGTCAACTGGATGCCTCCCTGGCATACCTGAGTAAGCTAAAGGAGTACAGACACAACCTTGAAGAAGGAATGCAAAGGGATTGCATAAACATCAGTTTAACTCTGAAAGGGAGGAGGGGGTGAGAAAGAAACTCAAGACTGCCCCACCTTGATTCTCTTTGGTACATGAGGGGAGAGAGAGAAACTCTGTCAGGCTTTCAAGATTCTGTTGTTATAACCTGCAACAACAAGATAGAATTCCAGTAGTCCTTGTGAAGTCAATTTCCTGACCTGGTCTACCTCTGTGTGATGACAGTAACATGCCAACAACCTTGGAGCTGCTACTTAAGATGCTCCTTCCTCTTCAGCCTAAAGATAGGGCCTTTTTCTCCCTTTGAGTTAATGTCATTTTATAGCAGAGGTGAATGGAATACCACAGTTGGAGTCTTCAATTTTCCATTGTTTTATCCCTTCTTGCTAGGTTTCATTAGAGCACAGACAGTGGAGATTTCTATTCTCTAGTAAATCCAGGGCTAACGTGTCCTTTTGTCTCTCTGTGGGACAAGGGATCTCAGATCCTGGTACAAATAATTCCTGATTCCTCCCCACCACTGTATAGCTGATAACATCATTACAGAGCTTTCTATGGAATAAAATGCCTCAAAAAGAAACAGGACTTGTTCTCCATAGAAAGAGGCAGTGTGTCAAAAAGATTTGTAGGATAATGCTTTATTAATATTTGAGGATCTGTATGATAGATGGTGAAGATGGTGGTTATCATTAGTACTGAAAATAATTTGTTGAAATCTCTTGCTCTGAAGAAGATTATAAACAGATTTGCTTTCTTGTTACAAAAGCAAATTCAAGTTCATTGATTAACTCACAATCTTTCCCCACAGCAGTCAACTACTGGTTACCCCAAGATGTCTTCATTTCAGCAGTATAATTTAGGGGAAGGAACTCTTTTGCTGCTATTGTTAGGCAACTGGTAATCAAAAATACTTACTGATCAAATTGTATGGCTCTATATGTGTAAATCCTAATCTACCATTCCACCATCCCTACTATAAAAGGCCTCTCTAAATTATGACCATTAATTTAATCTATAATTCTTCCTATTCATCTTGAGCAATTAGGTCACAATATCTAAGTGTAAAAGCTAATGTCTTATAGTGGTGGACCATAACTGGTGAGATCCAGATTCAAATCCATTCTCAACCACGGAAGGGCTCTAGGTCTTTGGGCAAGTAACTATCTCTCAGCCCAATTTACATCACAGGGTTATTGTTATGGGGAAAAATGGAAGAAGGGGTGCTATGCTTGTTGCCCTCAGTACCTAGAAGAAAGGTAGAGTATAATTCAAACAAACCAACAACAAAAAATATCAAATAAACTCATGCTGATATGATCAGAAAATAACTTTTACAGTCAATAGCAAAAGGTTTATAATGGTCTATAAAGGCTTATAATACTTGGTCTAATCAGACCAAGTATTACTTTCAGAGTTATATTCACTAGTGATTCTTTTGTGATTTTGGTGATTTTTTTCATTAGACTACTAAAAATAATTCCATACTATCACCTCTTAATGTATTTCCTTTGACTACTACCCTAAGCCTCTGATAAACTCAGTTTAGCTCTTTATTTTTTTATAAGAATTTTATTAAGTTTCAGACAAAGATAAAAGCTACAGAAAAACAAAAAAACTACAAAGAAAAAAAGAAAAAACTAAAAAAGTGTGAAAACACAAGAGAAAAAAGGTTTTTTTTAAGAGTTACAAAAAGAGGTGACTTCCGACTTTTAACAGCAAGGATACACAACAATTTTCCATATTCAATCCCTTACTCTATATTAAACCAAAATCACATTATTTCTATAAATCATTCCATTTGCACATGACAAAAATCACTAAATACAGTTGCTCCATCCCCTTATATTAAAAGAAAAAAAAAGAATATATAACACACACACACACACACACACACACCCCTACCTCCTAATCAACTACCCCCTCAAGCAGAGCTTTCCAAACTTTTCATTTTCGTGACACACCTTTTAGACGTGCATCATTTCGCGACACAGTAATAACAGGGCTCCCCGCCCCCTGGCCCATGCGATTGGCTCCCGGGTGAAAACCTCGCCCCCCAGCCCACGCAATTGGCTCCCAGGTGGAAACCCCACCCCCCAGCCCACGCAATTGCCTTCCGCCTTGGGCAGGACAGGGTTGCCCTGCCCTGCCAAGAAAAGCTGTGGTCATGAGGCGAAAAAGCCTCGGATCACCGCAGAAAGTGATGGTGGGGCGGGCGCCCTGGGGTGGACCACAGCTTTTCTTGGCAGAGCACCACTGTCGTGAGGTAAAAAAGCCTCGGATCATGCAAAGAGTGACGGGGGGGCACCCCGGGGTGGAAAATATCCGTGCCGATCAGCTGTGCGGCGGGGAGGTGGAGGTGTGCCGGAGCTACCCCGGTAGGGGCCGAAAAAACCACCGGGAGCAAAAATGAGGGGGTCCACCCCATGTCCCACCAGGGTGCCCCTTGGAAAGGGAAGGCTCCGGGGACCCCAAAAATGCCCTCAGTTCTGCGAAAAAACACTGCAGTGAGCGGCAGGGAGGCGAAAAGCCGGCAGCGCGGTCCCTGAGGAAGCCTCCCTGTTGCTCGGTGCATCACCCCGATCAGCACTTCCAGGTCGTCACGCGACACACCTGGACATTCCCGGCGACACACTGGTGTGTCGCGACACACACTTTGGAAAGCTATGCCCTCAAGGATAACATTTATTTAATTATTTCCTTCCTACTACTATTCTATACATTCCTGTCTACTATAATAAAGATCAAACTAAAAAGCATATAAATTGTCTACCATTATACTTGATAATACAACAATTTTAATAATCTTAATCATGTTAAACCCAAAACCATTTTTTTAATAATTTAGTAATCTTAATCCAAATCATTAAAGATAAATGAAATCAGCCAAATCCTAAAAGCAATCCAAACAGATATTCTTAAACCTTTCTCCCACTTCAAAATAGACCAAAGCATTTACATGTCCCCACAATGCGCACAGAGCTTTTTTCTTACAGAAATCAAACAGCCCAAGTGCCCCCCTTAAATCTCTGACTTCTCTTCAGAAAACCTCCCATACATAATAACCCCTTCTTTTCCATGGCATTCCATCAGAAGATCATTTTCTCTTATGGCTTGCAACTCAATCTCTCCCTTTAATTTCTTCAACTCGACTATCCAATCTTCCTCCAGCATTTCAACAGAGATCGAAGAAACATTTCTGTCACTGTTAAATTCTTCAATTCCATCCACACCATCCCCATCCAAGTGACACATTTTAAAGCTCGTATTTTCCATAATGTCCTGAATGCCTTGCATAAAAACTTAGTAAGAATCAGAAAGAATCTGTTTGAAATCTCGCTGGAAGTCAGAGAAAGTTTGTTTAAGATCCTCCATGCCTCAAGCAGTAGATTATGGCGCCCCCTAGGATCTTAACCAGCGAAAGTCAAAGATATGAAAGAATTCCGGAATGTGTTTACACAAGCGAAAGTGAGATACGCAGACATTTCCCCAGGGAAAGTAGAAGAAAACTGAAAGGTCACAACAGCCGATTCAACGTGTAGGAAAATGCTAATATCTTCAAATGTAGTACAAAAATAACAACAGGGAGACGATTATTTACTCTCAATCCTCCTTAATATTTGGATGGAAAACTTAAAAAGTCCAAAACTTTAAAATAATTTTTTAAAAAATAAGCACCAAGAGAACCCGCTTCTCCTTGCTGTAGAAATCCTCGCTTAGGGTACATATACTATATATATATATATATATATATATATATATATATATATATATATATTCGTGACTTCATGGACCAGCCCACGCCAGAGCTTCCTGTCGGCCGTCGCCATCCCCAGCTCCCCCAAGGTTGAGTCCGTCACCTCCAGAATAACATCCATCCATCTTGCCCTTGGTCGGCCCCTCTTCCTTTTGCCTTCCACTTTCCCTAGCATCATATATATATATATATATATATATATAGATAGATAGATAGATAGATAGATAGATAGATATAGAAATGGTGTGAAATGGTGTGGCTGGTCTTAATGTCCTTTTAAGGCTACAGCGCGGCTTGGAAAATGGTGATGTCCCAGCCTCCTGGCTACTCTTGCCAGTTGAGCACGAACACTGTTTGCAATCTTCTGGCTGCAAGCAGCCGTCCGGAGGACAGATGGGGTGATTCCAGATGTTTTCCTTTCCTGGAAAAACGCTCCTGGGCTTCAGGAAAAACCTCCTTGAGCCCGAAAAAAACACTGCATGGTCAGTTCTGCCCGCTAAGCCCACAGACACAGCTGTTCAGTCCGCCATGTCCCCACTGGAAGTTTCCTCACTTTAGCTCTTTAAATTAAAGTGTTTGTGTGTGCTTTCAATTACATGTTTCACTTTTGTACAAATATTCTCTTTCCTGACTTGGCAGAATATCATAAATTGTACTTGGTCTATGTATATCAAAGTGCCCCGGTAAAACGTTTAAAGTAGTACAGTAACAAATACTTGATTGTGGAAAGGAAATACAGAATTATTCCATTTACTTAGGTGCCAAAGAGTCTTTAATTATAAGAAGAATCAACCTGATTTTAAAGTGTGGTTTGAGTGTTGAAGGTTTTTCATACCTATTGTAGATGCAAATATTTTTTAAAAAGTAGATTCTTGCTCTTGTCTACTGCCCTCATCCCCATCCCCCACCCCAGCAGATCTGGGACTTTGGGGGATAACTTTCCCTTTCCAATATAATCCTGACAAAAATCATTGCACTGAAACTGCTAGATGCATCAGGATGAAGTTTTCATTGGCCCCAAGATTTGATAATACTTGATGCCATAATTTTTATGGACTCCTGCTTCCCTCCACAAGCCATACGTCCCAAGGAGAAGCAGCTTTGCAATACCAGGTATATAGCTGAGTCAGCAAGCTGTGAGAAGGAGAAAGAGGAATGCAGTCAAATGTATAAAACTGCATATGTATGTATCTATATTTAGATTTTATTTTATACACATCTACATAGTAAGCAGTTTTTAGCAGCATATACAATGCTGAAAGAATATATTAGTGAAGACTGACTTCTGTGGGTAATCACTTCTTTTAAAAAGAGTTTTCATATGCTTCCTTATCCTGCCGTAAAGAAAGCAAACAGCTTAGTAATGAACACAGTAGGAGGAAATTGAAGCCAAATGTAGAGTTTGCTTTAAGTGAGCTGTTTATTTTGCCTTTTAATTTGTTGCAATATTTAACACTGAGAGCAGGGTGTAAGTACTTTTCTTCATTAAGGAACTTAATTTTAGTGCTTTCCTTACCGTTGCTGTTCTCTTATACACCTTTTAATAGTTATATCATTGACCTGTAATTCTTACCTAGAAACTCCACAAGGACTGCAAATAAAATGAATAAACTGCAATATTCTTTGTTTTTGAATACGAGCAAGCTAGTTATTACAGTAGCTAATGTATAGTGGTGTTTTATGCAATAATGTAATGTCTTGCTCACTGGTGCTGCGTGTGATACATTCACTAACCCATTCTCCTGAGTCTATTTCTGAGTGTTACCTTTTCCCAAGCTAATTTTTGCTCATTTATTTTGATGTTTGTATTTTTTTATTGAGTTATATGTTCTAATCAGGGCCATGGTGGCTCAGCGGGTAAGACGCCAGGCTTGTCGATTGGAAGATCGCAAGTTCAGAGGTTCGAATCCCTAGCCCCCCGTGATGGAGTGAGCTCCCGCACTCGCCCCAGCTCTTGCCAACCTAGCAATTCAAAAGCATGCAAATGCAAGTAGATGAATAGATACCACTTTGGTGGGTAGGTAACAGCGTTCTGCGTGCGTCATGCCGGCCACATGACCGTGGAAGCTTCTTTGGACAACGCTGGCTCTTCGGCTAACAAACGGAGATGAGCACCAGCCTCTAGAGTCGGACACGACTGCACAAATGTGCGGGGGGAACCTTTACCTTATGTTCTAATCTGGCAACATTTTAATTCTGGTGACTATGGCTTTTAAAACATGCAGAAAGTATTTTGAAAGAACACTTCATCCTTTGACCTCTTTCAGGTGAGGAAATAATCGATACTTCTTTTTTCACATGTACACAATAGCACAGCTGTGAACAGCCACACAGTGCTTAAAAGTTGTATGGCTATGGAACTATGTATTGTACTTTCTTGTTTCTGTTTTTTGGGGGGTTGCATTTTTTTTAGCCTGATACAGCAACATGATTCCTTAGACAAGTCTAAGCTCAAATTGGTCTCACTGAATTCTACTGGAAGAGAAATTAAAATCCATTAGCTAGAAAAATTGAACCCATGGGGCTTTACTGGAGGCTGATTGCACAAAGTGACCTGTATTCAAGGTGATAAAAGCTTAAGGTGAATATGGAGCGCTCAAGAAGGATCTTTTTAAATTGGGTGATTGTCACAAGCTTTATAAAATTAAGAATTTTCAAAGTAACATTAGATTAGTACTGCATATAAAGGTAATCTTATATCAATGTAGCACTTTATTGGTGTGATTTTAATAAAATATTTAAATGTTAGTATTTAAAGAATAATAAATCAGAATAAACAATTAATAGGAGTTTCTACCTAATCTGAGAAAGTCTTTCCTTATTGTCAAGAATCAGGCAAGATCTAATGTTTTAAAACCTTAAATTAAGAGGAACCCAAACCCAAACTTGGATGTCATACAAGTCCACGTGCAGAATTATAGTTCATAAATGGTTCCCAGGATAATTAAATTAAGTATCAGACTTGTTTTTTAAATACAATGTTATTTTTGATATTGATGCATATTCCCATAGTTTCATCTGCTATTCTTCTAAGGAAGGAATGATGTATACTTTCCAAGAAGAAGCATAAAGTATCTTAGCAGCTCTTATCATATACGAAGTATACAGAGCCACGTTTGTATACTTTGTCAGAACTGGATGGTTATCCACCAAATGACAAATGCAATTCGATTGAAGCAAATGTAAGGTAACACACATTGGTGCAAGAACTCCCTAACTCACACATACGCTGATCGCTCTGAGCTGTTTGAAACTCAGCAAGAAAAAGAACTTAGGGACATAGCAGATAGCTCAATAAAGACATCAACTCAGTGTGCGGCAGCTGTGAAAAAGGCAAATTCGTTGCTAGAGATCATGGAATTAGGACTGAACAGGGAATAGGGACTGAAAATAAAACTGCCAACATTGTAATGACCTTATACCAATCTAGGTTATATCTACAACTGCATGCAGTTCTGATCACCCCATTTGAAAAAGGATATAATAAAAGCTGGAAAAAGGGCATAAAGAACAACCCAAATAGCCAAGAGGCTATGCAGAAAGGCTAGAAAGCGTGGGACTCTTGAGAAAAAAGGCAGCGGAGGGGTGACACGATTGAGATATATAAAATAATGTAGACATTTTGGACAAGGAGGAAGTACTTCTGCCTCTTTCAAAACAACAGGACCAGGTACATTCAGTGAAGCTGATTGGAAGGAGATTTAAAAGAAACAAAAGAAAGCACTTCTTCATAATGAGCCTAGTTAACATGCGGAATTCTTTACTGCAAGACATGGTGATGGCCACTAACTTCAAGGATGGCTTTAAAAGGGAGCTGAATAAATTCATGGAGGACATGTCAACAAGGGCTATTGGTCTTGAGAACTCAATGTTACCTCTGGGAAGGGGACAGCATGCTCCTCTGGTCGTAGGAGCACAAGGGAGGAAGAGGAGGATGTCCCAGTCTCCTGCTTGCAAGGACCACAGGGCCATCTGGTTGTCTACTGTGAAGAACAGAATGCTGGTCTAAGGTGAGGCTTGCCTGCTCCAGAAGGGCTATTCTTATGTTCTTATTCCCAGTGGTATGTATTCTGTTGGTTGAGGAACACTGTTTGAAATGAAAATTTACAAGCCCGTGACATAAACCGAACCTCAGTGGACCAATCAGGAAACAAGTTGTGATAATGACTAAAATGCTGATTCAGGGCCTCTCATGGCTGCATTTACACTTAAGATACAGCGCAAAGAATAATTGTGGATTTTCTGATGACACTTGTAGTTTAGCTCTAAGTTCTAGATGATTTGGTATTGAAAGTGCCTCCTCTCCAAATAGTCACTAATTAGTCACTAATTCATAGCCATGTTTTTATACTACTTTAAAAGCTGAACAAAAAGGGGTAACTCACTTAACTGTGGTATCTGAATACAGAACCTAGTATTCTATGGTTGAACTGAGACTTTAGCCATGTTTATAAGCCCACTGAAATGGATGCAATGTATGTTAATCTTGATTAACTTGTTCAGTTGACCTAGTGTACTATATTTATGACTATATCACAATTCTTCTTATTAGCTGTAAGACTTTCAGCATCCATCTTGAAATGAAGCATTTCTCTGCATCTAGGTGCAGACAAGTTCCATTTTAAGCAGGATACTGGACTCTTCCTCACTAACAGGGAAGGAACCCTACCTGCTTCTTTCCATGGTCCAGTGGGCTGTTTATATATGACTTCAGAGATGATGAATCTTCAGATACTATCAAACTACAGTTCCAAGCAGCCTCAGCAGCCTGGGACAATGGTGAAGTTGCTGAGAGGCATACTTAGAGATATTTGGATTTAGAGATGTCTGTGTTGGAGGTGCTATATATGCATCTTCAAAAGGTAAAACAAAAAGTATAAAAGAAGACAAGGAGGCATGGTGTCATTCCCTTTCCACTCTAAAACAATTGCTTGCTGTCTTTTGTTACTCAATGTTGAAGGTTATTTTCCTGGCTGAAAGCTGTACATAAGTGTGAGTATCTTTCACACACACACACACACACACACACGTATTTTCATAATTGAAAGAGATTGGTTTCTAACTACTTTTTCTACGATAAACAAACTCTGTCTTTTGGTACACACATAGAAAAATATGGCACATTCACCTGCAGTTCAAATTACTGATGATTTTTGAAGTGATTTACATTTGGAAAGCTGAATATTTAAAATCCAGATGAATAATAACCTCACTTTAGAATGTTCAAGACCATCACATACTGTATACTATCCTGAAATTCTTAAAACATTTCTCCTAAGGCAGAACAATATCATTAACTTTGGATTATCCTTCATATGGGAAGCTGAAGTTGACAGGGATACACTTAAGGCCACCTAGTGAGTTCATGACAGAGATGAGATTTGCAGTTCCTTCACTAAATCACGGTGCCACAACAGCCCCATTGTGGCCCATAAGGATAGATTAGATAGATTATAGGCATGAAAGAATCAAAGTAGTAAAAAAGAAAAGGAGGTCTGGTTTTACCTAGAAGCAAGATAAAGCAGAATTTTTTGATGGCATGTTCTTGCAGCTACCTTTTCCTTTGTTCTGTGGGCCATATGAAAAGCACAGCCTCTGCAGGGATGTCATCTTGACTTTTAGTTTCAGGAATGAGGTATTTCAGGGATAAGTCATGCACAATGTTCTGTCATTCTAGCTACACATTGCCAGGTTTGTAAGCAGTATTTGCCTCCTCATTTGTGATAAACAGATTCCAGGCAAGTGGAATTATCAACTGGAAGATAGTTGCCTCATTCTTCATTCAGTTTGTTAATAAGAGTATGCAAACAAAGCCTTTAAACAGAAAGCTAACTTTTCTACAGTGGTGTAGTTCAGGTGTAATGTTATCTCCCTAAAACCACAGATTGTAAATCAGTGACCATAATTAGATATAGACACATTCCTTCATCTCCTCTCTCAGGTGTTCATTAGATTAAACAGAATGGCTCTGTGGATTTATCTTAACACCCAGTGGGTTTGTAACAATCAATCCAAAGGTTCTTGTTCTTGAGCTAAAGAGAGTTATCTTATAACAGATTTCACTAGAGGTCCACTGCATTATCTCTAACCACTATGATCAAACCTCAGATCAATACGTGGCACGCCATAAATCTTGTGTTTTAAAAAAAGATGAAGCTGAAACTTTCTTCATTTTCAACTAATTTCCCATCTACCCACCCATGGGAACAAGTAGATGGGGAGGGGCTACACAGCAATTTCTCTTTCGCAATTAAAGGAAAATAAAAGTTTTCTAGTTGGAAATTTGGCAACTCCAGAATTTATTTTTTGAAAAAAGTGAGTGGAGGTGGCTGAGAAGGAAGATATATTTTCTATTTTCAGAACTGTCACTCTGTGCTTTCTCATAACCCCAAGATATGAGCAAACCTTCAAGTGGTGCATAGGCACTGACTTTTTATTTTATTCACTTACATTTATATGTAGGGCAGGTGTATTAATCTCAGTCTGAGATTTGCTACTAGTTCATCCTGGAGTCCTGCAATATGTGGTAACCCAAAGGCTAATTTATCTTTTCCTGGAACTGACATTTATAAGTGCTGGCCAGAAGCGACATCTATGCTACATGGTCTTGACCTTACTGATTGCCTTAACTCCAGGAAGGAATACTATTAGCCAAAAAGATAAAGAACATTTTCAGCTGTCTGTGAAATCAACTCTTGGAAAGGAATAAGAGTCTTACACTGTATATATAACTATCTAAGGTGCTACAGATAATTCTTACATTCATGCTTCAAAAGACTCCTGGGAATGTAAAATATTAGACCATGGCCCTGACAGCAATCCTTTAGACTAAAAGAATAAAGCAAAAGAATATAAAGCATCTTGACCTCATTCATCACAGAAGTGTTCTAATACTGTAAAAAATGATGTTTCTGAAGCTTTAAATGCTGCTTCAAAATCTTTGTGTAGAAACCTCTGAATGTTGTTCCTTCTATTCAGTAGTGGCTCTCCTGTAGACCAAAGGTATCTCAGGTGTTATACAATTGACTGGGTCAGGATGATCAACTATACACAAAAGTCATGCACTTCAAAGTGAATACATTATAATCCTATAAGTGATTATGCTATTATCCTGTAATATTTTATTTGCTAAAGACTGATATTGCACAACCCTTCTCGTCTCTTCCCAAAGCTCACTCAAAATGCATACATATGGTGTCTTAAGCATTGTTTTCTGTGGCTTTTCCACGGCTGCCCCTACCTTATGGAATGCCCTCCCCTGGTGATCTCACAGGCCCCCACCCTTTTAGCTTTCCAGAAGGCCCTCAAGACCTGGCTCTTTACCCAGGCACTGGGGTAGACTGGTGGGAGCCTATGGATGGTTGTTGGGGCATCCTGGGAAGGCGATTGAGGCACCAGGTTTTTAGTTTCTGTTTTATGGGTTTTGCAGTTTTATTGTTGTGAGCTGCCCAGAGTTGTGTTCTAAGACGGATGGCCATATAATTTTTAAAAATAAATTTTAGTGAAAATGCAGACGATAGACCAAATAAGCAAGTAAATACACACCTAAATAAAAACTCACTAAATATATGTAGCAAGAGTAAGAACAGACCATGGAACAACGGACTGGTTCAAGATTGGGAAAGGAGTACGGCAAGGTTGTATACTCTCATCCTACCTATTCAACCTGTATGCAGGACACATCATGCGACATGCTGGGCTTGATGAATCCAAAGCTGGAGTTAAAATCGCTGGAAGAAACATTAACAATCTCAGATATGCAGATGATACCACCTTGATGGCTGAAAGCGAGGAGGAGCTGAGGAGCCTTATGACAAAGGTGAAAGAAGAAGTGCAAAAGCTGGGTTTATCTATCTATCTATTTATTTATTTATTTATTTATTTATTTATTCGATTTATCACTGCCCAACTCCCTCAAAAGGGACTCTGGGCAGTTTACAGACAAACATAATTAATTGTACTACAATATAAATGAAATTAAATAAAGCATTAAAACATTAAAATAACAGTTTAAGAATATAATAAATATAATAAAATTGCAGTTAAACCTCAAAAAAACCAAGATTATGGCAACCAGCTTGATTGATCACTGGCAAATAGAGGGAGAAAAAGTGGAGGCAGTGACATTCTTTGTATTTCTAGGTGCAAAGATTACTGCAGACGCTGACTGCAGCCAGGAAATCAGAAGACGTCTACTTCTTGGGAGGAGAGCAATGACAAATCTTGATAAAATAGTTAAGAGCAGAGACATCACACTGACAACAAAGGTCCACATAGTTAAAGCAATGGTATTCCCCATAGTAACCTATGGCTGCGAGAGCTGGACCATAAGGAAGGCTGAGTGAAGGAAGATAGATGCTTTTGAACTGTGGTGTTGGAGGAAAATTCTGAGAGTGCCTTGGACTGCAAGAAGATCAAACCAGTCCATACTCCAGGAAATAAAGCCAGACTGCTCACTTGAGGGAATGATATTAAAGGCAAAACTGAAGTACTTTGGCCACATAATGAGAAGACAGGATACCCTGGAGAAGATGCTGATGCTAGGGAAAGTGGAATGCAAAACGAAGAGGGGCCGACCAAAGGCAACATGGGTGGATGATATTGTCTAGGTGACGGACTTGACCGTGGGGGAGCTGACGGCTGACAGGAAGCTCTGGCATGGGCTGGTCCATGAAGTCATGAAGAGTTGGAAGCGACTGAATGAATAAACAACAAAAAAATATTGACTTTGAGGAGGTTCTTAGAAAAGGCAAAACCCTCTGTGCAGCAGGAGGCTGTGTAAACTCAGTGGAAGGGCAAACACTCATGTCTCATGTTCTGTCCCAAGAGACTTCAGGTGGAACCTAAGAAAGAACTATGTTTGTAACTCCTTCAGCCAATACAAATAATACTGAATTAGATAGACAAAACATTTGACACTATGCATTGGACACTGAGTTAACCAATAGTCAATGAGATTTTGTCCAAAGCATTGATGCGTGTAATATGTGTAATGCACACTGCATATTACTTGAAAATATGAGATTGTTTCTTCTATGACCACTGAGAATACTTATTATATGTTAATCTATCTAAATAAATACTGAGTTATTATCTCCCTATATTTAAATATTCAGTGTTATTTATACATGCACAAATTCAAATGTTTCACATTCTAAGACAATAATTCCAACCTTTTGTTTCATGTGAATCATCATCACTGAAAGTTTTTGTGGGTCTCCACAAAAGCTATTAAAGCAGAGCTTGTGGGAAGAATGTTTTGCACAGCTCTTATGCATGGTAAAGGTAAAGGTTCCCCCCGCACAGTTGTGCAGTCGTGTCCGACTCTAGGGGGCAGTGCTTAGCCGAAGAGCCAGTGTTGTACGAAGATGCTTCCACGGTCATGTGGACGGCATGACGCATGTGGAACGGGATTACCTTCCCATCGAAGTGGTACCTATCAATCTACTTGCATTTGCATGCTTTCGAATTGCTAGGTTGGCAAGAGCTGGGGCGAATGTGGGAGCTCACTCCGTCACGCAGGGCTAGGGATTCGAACCTCCAAACTTGCGATCTTCTGATTGACAAGCCTGGCGCCTTACCCGCTGAGCCACCACGCCCCTATTAAAGCAGAGCTTGTGGGCAGACTGTTTTGCACAGCTCTTAACGCATGGTATTACCATTAAATAAAAATGTATTTGAAAAGTTTATTTAAATAATATCTTACATGATTGCCAGTTCTTATGAGATGTTTGTGTTCTTGCTGGATGTCTCACACGATGTTGGTATTCTTATTTGAAGTCTTGGGAGATTTTGTAATTCTTGTGAGGCCTGATGCTATTGCAAAATTGTAGCCATATTTTAATGGGGGGAGTAGGCAGTACCCTTATGGTCTATCATGGCCACTACTTTGGGAAACATTGTTCTGAAACAAATGGTGTCATTCTATGCATACCCTACTCAGAAGTAAGTCCAAATATGTCTGAATGTGACCACACATGCCATTAGTAAGGTCAAAAACAACTTTGTGCAGTGAGTCAGCCATACATTATATATAAGGATGGAATCTTTAATTATTTTTGTTTGATGATTTGGGTGCCTTTCAGTAGCAAAGCAGAATATAATGATTTTAAAGAAATGAATTTCAAAGAAAACTGGCTTGCTCTAATCACCTAGTGAGTTTGTGGCTGAGTGAGTTTTTCAGATTTTCTAGTTCAGAGTTTACCATTCAGTTCTGTGTATCGCTTCTGAGACATACTGTAAGTGGCTATGAGAGCAGCGGCTTGAACCAACCCTCATGACAGCCGGGCTGAACAATTCTAAGGTAACTCTGAAAAATTCCAACATGTCCAAAGGCTTGCCAGAAATAAATCAGCACTGTGTCAGAGTTCAGTCTGACTCAGACTCTGAACATGGGGGAAACAAAACTTACGCTGAGCAGGGTCAGGAAAACGAAACTTATCTGGAGCACGGTCAGGAAAACAAAACGTATGCTGAGCAGGAAACTGAAACTGGGCACGATGCGGCAGAGCGGGAGAATCCTGAGCAAATTATTGGTCCAGAATCAGGAGCAGGTTCAAAGCTACCAATCAGCGCAAGGGAGAGGCGATCTGAAAAGCGTGCCAAGCAAAAAGAAGCCTGATTGGTTCCCAAGGAGAAATGGCACGGAGAGAACAGGATAAAAGGACACCAGCGCAAGGACCCAGTCGCTGGAGAAAAACGTTCCACTGAACTAACAGCTTCTTTCAGAGAAGTCGAGCTGGAACCGTCTTCAGAAGCCTGCCCTGCAGCCGTCGCGGAACCAGAAGCAGCGCCTTTCACCATTTTGGAATTGAGTCCAGCTTCCTTAGAGTCTCGCCCTGCCTCCTTGCCACGGGAAGCCGAATCTTGCTTAACCGCCTTGCCACGTGCTTCAGCTCAGTCTTGCTTTGCCAAGCCAGCCAAGCCTTGTCCTGTCACTCCAGCAGAACCGTGCCTTGTTGCTCCAGCTCGATTTTGTCTTGTCAGGTCAGTCCAGCCTTGTTTTGTCACCTCAGATCATCCTTGCCTAGATGCTTCTGATCAGCCTTGCCTTGCCAGTCCTGTTGAGTTTGGTCTTGATTCTTTGCCGCAAATTCCTGCTACACCTTGCCTCGCTACCTTGTTGCGAACCCTAGCTGAGTTTTGCCTTGCACTTTTGCTATGTTCTTCCGCTGGTTCCTGCCTTGCTGAATTATCAGGTCCTCCTCCACTGCCTGGTTGGGTTGAATTTGATCTGCAATTTACCATTTTAAGGACTTTATTCTATGTAAATAGTTTAATTGTAAATAAACTATTTTCTATAAACCTTCCTGGCTGTCTCCTACTCCAAACAGAACACACTGGGGAAGAGACCAGCATGCATTGCCCTGATTTTTCCCCTTAAAAAAAGGAGGCTTTCTGTTGCTTGTGCTCAGTCACTCACCTAAATCTCCCACCACATCAGAGATGGGAGGGGACATTTGGGGAATGTATTCCCTTTCAGGTATTTCAGCATCTGGATTTCAAACATCAGAGCGAGCCAGCTGCAGAAGTGGGAAATTTAATGTATCCCAAGTGCCAAGAAGTACAGTAAGTGAGTCAATGAACTGCAGTACTGTACCCCCGTACAGTATCTGGGTGTGTGGGGGTATCTGGATGTGTGTGTGTAAACAAATCCATATGGCAACTGTGACTTAACAGATCTGATACTTAAGCCATTCAGAGAATATTTGCTAATGAGTGGCCATATATATTCAGGGAAGCAATCTGAATATTGTTACAGCTTCACATAAAACAGGAATTGGCAATGTATTTGATCACTAGATGGCACTCCCTGATCCTTCATATATAGAGAGAATAAAGAGAATATATGTACAATATTCTCACGTAATATAATAAATACACAAGACAACAGCCTTTTGAAATTTTGTATAATTATTTTGAAATTTAACCTTTTCTCATTTTTTAAATTTGCTGTTTATTTTGGTACCAGGAAAATCATCAAAATCACATGTTGTACCTACTATCTGATTTGCTGTGCATGAAGTGATGCAGGTAATCTATTTGCACATCTATGACAACTTAATCAAACATGTTTTGCACCATTAGTCCAACCCTTAGAAATATATGCACATACAGATTTTCCCCCCAAACAACTCTCTTCTTCTCTCATAACTTTGCACCCTATGCTCATTAATACTACAATGTATGCCTGCATCCTCAAATACATGATTCAGATGTTGCATTTTCAATTGTCCAGAAGTCAAGCACTTGATGTGCATGTATGAATCAGCCTTTAGGAATCACCTCCGTAGACTCTGTTTCTATGCTCAAATGAAGCTAGAACTTAACTAAATCAAGATACTCATTTAGTGACTGCTTCCCAGCTCTGGAATTATCATTTCTCAAGTTCTGGGGCTGGTATAAAAATGAAATCAAGAACTCTTTCAAAAGATAATGACAAGTGTGGCTTATATGTTTAATGCCATTTTAAAAACTTATTATTTACCTGAAGCTGAACTGAAAAATGCAAAAATTAAATCTAAGAAAATTTATCAAGAGGGTAAAATGTTGATCTTTTTTCTATTATTTCAAGATCAGTGAAAGCATAGCAGTACTCCACTCAGCCATTGCAGTTTGTGTCTCTTCATAGCAATACAAACTATGTTATATATTCTTTTTTTCTTTTGTTATGGTGTATATTTAAAAAAACAAAGACAGGTTTCTATATGTAATATAGTAACAATCTTATTATATTCCAGATAACAAGGCTGCCCTAAAAGATAATTGTGATGAACTGGCACACAGTTATTAATCCAAGAACTCTCAATTACACACCATCAGGTGAAGTAGAAGAGTACTTTATTAATGCAGATGCTCAATCCCATTCAAAGACCAGTCTGAAGGAAGCCATGCGAAAACGCTAAGATAAAATCCCCCGGTTTCTCTAACCCCTCCCTAAAGGCTGCACAACTTCTAAAAGCAAAATCCCCCCCTCTCGCTAAGCCTAGCTAGCAGTAAAATTCCATTCTACTTTCTAACGGTTTTCTACTCCCATTCCCACATTCCTTGCTAATGAACGCTGATAAGCCAGCCACGCTGACCTTGAAGGTGCTCAGGCCTCTCAGCAATCATGCTTCTCCCATGCTCAGATACTATTACAGGACTGCTAATACAATTACTACAAAACCCATCTCCCATACACATATCCCTTATGCTGGAAGGATGCTAACTCCTGACAATAATAATATTCAGATATTTATTGGAAGAACAACTTGGGTGATAAGTGAACTAAATAATTCTTCAAACCTAAAATGCAAAATGAAGGATTTCTTTGTTATTGAATCATAGAATCATAGAATCATAGAATTCTATGATTCTTCTAGTCCAACCCCCTGCCCAAGGCAGGAATCCTCATACCATCTCAGACAAATGGTTGTCCAATCTTTTCTTGAAAACCTCCAGCGATGGAGCACCCACAACTCCGGGAGGCAAACTGTTCCACTGCTTAATAGTTCTCACTGTCAAGAAATTCCTCCTCATTTCCTCATTCCTCTGATGAGCTTCCATCCATTGCTTCTTCTCCTACCCTCAGGTGCTATGGAGAATAAGTCGATGATATTGCTATCATTCTAAACCTGCAGTTGAATTCAGTGTGTTGTTTTACATCATAATCCCAGTGTATAAGATGAAACTTTCAAACATGTTGCTGAAAGGAGTGTTGAATAAGGAAACATTTCCAATGATCGTGTCAATATTCTGTTCTCAAGTATAGACAATCATTAATACTGCTAGATTCATGTGATTTAATGACTTGGTGTAGTTAAGGTGCTGGACTAGGAGGGGAGAGATCCTGATCCTGAGTCCGTCCTCAACCATGGAATCTCTCTCTTTCTTTCTCTTTCTCTCTCAGACCAGCCTACCTCACAGAACAGTTGTGGGGAAAAGTAGGAGGAGGGATTTCTATATATGCCACCTGAGCTCCTGAAAGGAAGGCAGGATATAAACCTAATAAACAAACAAGCAATTCTGAAATATAAGCCTACATGTTTTTGTACCTTAAAGGGGGATGATATTTCCACACAAGGCTTGATCTCTCTGTATTTATATATATAGGAAGTACCACACATATTTATTTATTTATTAAATTTCTATTACCGCCCATCTCCCCTGAAAGGGGAACTCTGGGTGGTTTACAGTAAAATCAGAATTAAAATTCAAAGAAGAGCACAAATACAAAAATATAAAAATACAGTTACGAATAACAATAAATATAAATGGGGTATCATTCTATAGAGCAGGGCTTTCCAAAGTTTTTCCCGCGGCAACACACCAACCGGCTTTGGTGTGTCGCTGCGGAAAAACCCAGAAGTGCGGCAGCACGCAAAAACCCAGAAGCGCTGCTGCCGCTTCCGGGTTTTTCGCGCTGTAATTGGTGTGTCACCCCGGGAAAACCCGGAAGCGCTGATGATGATCAGCGATTCCGGGTTGTGTGGCGACACACCAGACTGTGTGTGGTGACACACTTTTGTGTCGCTACACACAGTTTGGAAAGCTCTGCTATAGAGAAATGGGAGCTAATTCATAGCCTCTGCCTCTATCCATCAATGTTACAGTGATCAATAATGAGGAAATTATTCAAAACGTTATTAAAAAGGGGGAAAAAAACCTCAGCGTTTAGATGTGCATCAGGTGTTGCATGTTCACTGCAGCCGCACGAAATGCAGCTACCATAAGGGCAAAAGAATTTCATGTTTGAGTGATGGAGATTCATTATAATAGCTATTAGTTCTTCCTGGCTTTTGATGAAGCAGGGCTAAGAAATATCTATTCTGAATATTCCTATAGATATTATAGTATTCCCCTCTATATTCCAACCTTGATGTTCAGTTTTTTTAGTGAAAGCTAGGGTTTTTTTTATTTTTGAAAGTTAAGTATCAGCCTGGTTTGCTTGCTGTACTGACATATAGAACTTACTGTCCTTTTAAACTCAGTAGGGTTTATGAAAGGGTAGAAGAGTACAGTTAGCCCTTGCTTACCGATGGTAATGGGGACTGGGAACTCCGTCACTAAGTGACATGACCGTAAAGCATGATCATGCCAACTTATGACGGCAGTTCCAGCAGTCCCAGTTGCTGTCTTTAGGTGAATCCCGCGCAGTCACAGCATCCAGCAGTCACATGATTGCCATTTCCAACCTCCTGCCAGCTTCCCCATTGACTTTGCTTGTCAGCAGCTGGCAGTGAAGGTCGCAAATGGCAATCACGTGACCACGGTACACTGTGACATCATAATTACAAGCTGGTTGCCAAGCACCCAAATTGCAATCATGTGACTGTGGGGAGGCTGTGATGGCCACAACTAAAAGGACTGGTCATAAGTCCCCCTCGTTCAGTGCCATCGTAACTTTGAACAGTCACTGAATGAGTGATTGTTGAATGAGGACTACCTGTATTGGGATATTATGATCTGCAGAAGCCAGGCTCTTGCTCAGGATGCAAGGAAGGACACTGAACTCTCATCAGAGACCAGTGGAGCTGTTTACCTGTGGTGGCTATCTAGACATTGGTGCATTGCCACCAGTGTATCTGGAGGGCCAGGGGAAGGGTGTATCAGGGGGAAACTGGATTAATTGGACCCAACACTACAACATGTTCCCCAAGCATGGCCCAAAATAGAAAAATCATGCAACTTTGGAATTGTGTAGGGATTTTGTTGTTCTACTGGAGGCAATATATGTTAGAGTAATTCTATGTAGAATTCATATGAATGGATTCCTTCACTGTGATATTCTTTAGCTGGTAAAGACAGTATTTTTCCATACAGTGTTCACAAAACATTCCACCAGTAAACACCAGGTGTGTGACCTTCGCTAGCCAAAACATAGTGATATCAGTCCAAAATACCTTATCTCATGGGAACCGCTTTCCCAGAGGGGAGACAATATGCAACACTGCCATCTCATGGCGATTTATAGTAAGTACAACTGTTTAATGCATTGTCAGTTTGAAAATGTCCTGACCCACATATAGCCAATCAGAATGCTGAACCAAGGGTATATCTCAGCTATGAACTATGGGTCTATACTCTCTCCTCTCTTCTTCTTGACTTCTATCTGTCCTGTTGCCATGTACTCTGTTACTGAACTGTAACTATGCCTGGCCTTTGTATGGGCCATGATTTTTCCTCACATCTGCTGATGGAACTCTGCGTATGCTTTGTTGTTTTTTCCTTTTGCAATAATGTACTATATCCATTATTGCCTTATGCTACAATAAAATATTGTTAGCCCTACTCTGTTTGGATTACTCTGCGCCTGGAACCCCATTAAGCCAGCAATATCCCACAGGTTATGGGATGCCCAGTCCGGATGGTGCTCTGTGCGCTGCGCTGGATCTGGCTGTAACAAGGGGGTTTGTTTTTGAGGCTGCATTTTAGAGTAACCGTGTTTTTCTTTGAGTGGTCAGCATGGCTGCTACAGGGCTAACTAGTCTGCCTTTTGAGCGCTTGAATGGCACAAACTATCGGACCTGGTGTGTGAAGATCAAGTCTTTCTTCCTAAAAGAAGGTTTGTGGAAGTATGTGAAAGACCCACCTTCAGTTGGTCCCGTTACTGAAGAAGTGCAGTTGTGTTTGGATCGTGCTTATGGCAATTTGATTCTGGGACTGGAATCATCTCAGTTACTGCATATCAGCAATCTAGACACTGCACATGCATGTTGGGAGGCTCTCAAAGCCCTTTATTCCAAGCAAACCTCTGCTGCCATTGTTGGTCTATCACGTCAGCTTTACAATCTGAAGCTGCAGCCCGGTGGAAACGTGATGACCTACCTCCATAAACTCAAGACTTTGTTTCTTGAACTTGAGGAGCGGGATGTTGTGGTCCCAGATACCCAGAGAGCTTGTATTATATTGTCAAGCTTGGACAATAGCTTTGACATGCTCATCGAGGCAACTCAGACGTTGAGGCCCCAAGACCTTACTGTGGATTATCTTACAAATCGGCTGCAAGAAATCCAGCAAGCTCGTGACCTGGAGAGGATACAGGGTAAGCCATCTGTTGCTGTTCCTGAGGCTTCTAAACAGCGTTTTCCTGCTGGAACAGAATCTGCCTGTGCTGTAAGGAGATGCTACCGGTGCAACTCGACCCAACACTTCTTGAAAGACTGTCCCCAGCCACCTTGCCCGGCGGGTAGTGCCAGTGGAAAGAGGTTCGTGCGAAAGAAGGGGAAACAACCGCCTAGACAACGTACCCAAGTGTCTGCTCTGCTCACGGCTGTGAGTAAACGATCTCCAGAGACTTGGCTCTTGGACTCGGCTTGTAGCCAAATCATTGTAAACAATGAACAGTTGCTATTAAGAAAGAACAGGCCTAAAATCCAACAAGTTGCTCTAGCTGATGGATCCATGGCTGATGTGTCCTTTCAGGGTAAAGTATACATTCCTTGTTTGGGGATAAGTGTGCAAAATGTGTTGTGTGTTCCTACACTTGATTTGTCCCTCCTCAGCGTTCCAGCCCTGGTGATGTCTGGATATACTGTTGTGTTCAAGGGTACTGGATGTTCTATTGAAAAAGATGGAACTGAATGTGCTAGGGGGAGATTAGTGAATCAGTTGTATGAAATGCTTCCTAAACAGGGGATTGTGTCAGGAAATTGTGTTTCCAATGTTCCCGCACATAATAAATGCATCCACTACTATCACAGAGTTCTGGGACATCCTGGGTGGGGAAGTTTGTCCCAGATGGCCAAGGTGTATCCTGAGCTGGGATCTAAAAAGTGTGATGACTTTCTTGATTGTACTGTGTGCAAACAATCTAAGATCAAGGCTGCGCCTGTTGCTAGGAAAAGTGACAGAGTGTCAACTAGGCCTTTTCAGTTGGTTCATGGAGACCTAGCTGGCCCCAATGCTCCTAGTGAAGGAGGGGCACGTTTCATGTTTCTTCTGGTGGATGACCATACTCGCTTTATATTTTGTTATTTGCTCAAATCTAAAGCGGAGGCCTTTGCTCGCTTTAAGGAGTTTGTTGCAATGGTGGAGAGAAACTATGGTTATCAAGTAGGTCAGTTTCAATCTGATAGTGGTGGAGAGTTCCTAAGCCATGAGTTCCAGAATTGGCTTTGTAGGAACGGAATCTCCCATAGACTTGCCAATGTTGGTGTTCCAGCTGAGAATGGAATAGCAGAAAGGAAGATTGGTGTTGTTAATACCATTAAAAATAGCCTGATGTTAGATGCCCAGGTGCCAGCCCGTTTTTGGGGTGAGGCTACCATGACTGCAGTGTATCTAACCAACAGGGTGTGGAATTCAGCTGTAAATGAAGTTCCTTATTTCCTTTTGTTTGGCAAGCGCCCTTCACTGAAGCACCTGCATGTTTTTGGAACATTTGCATATGTTCACATCCCTAAGTCTCAGCGAAGGAAGAACCAGCCAAAAGCACAACGCTTAAGGTTTGTTGGTTATTCCTCAAGATCTAAGGGTTGCCGTTTTTCTGCAGGCTATGGTCAAGTGGTAATCTCCAGAAGTGCTAATTTTGAGCACCCTACTGGTTGGGATAGGTTGAATGCTAGTTCAGAGGTGTCGTTGCAATCTAGTGTACAGCCAACTGTCCATGCTCCTGTGGCTGGACAACAACCAGTTCAGCTGCCTTCTGTTTCTCAGTCTCCTAGTGTGGTGAGAAGGTCCCCTCAGGTGAAGGAAGAGGAAATTTCACCTGAGCAGGTTCAGGACCTGAAGGGGGAATCTGGTAGTGAAAAGACAGAGGACAGTGATGAGGAAGAGGCAGTGGTCATTCCTCGTAGGTCTGCACGTTCCACAAAGGGTGTGAAGCCTGACAGGTTTGTGATTCAGCAGGTGAGAGTGTGTCAAATTACCTGTGAACCTCAGTCTTTCCAGGAGGTGCTGCTCCTGCCTGTGGAAGAGCAGGAGAAATGGAACACAGCGATGGATAAGGAGTTTGAGGCATTAGTGAGTCAAAAGGTGTTTGAAGTCACTGACTTGCCCCCATCCCAGAAAGCTGTAGGTTCCAGATGGGTATTCAGGAAGAAGCTTCTTCCTGATAACACAGTGCAGTACAAAGCCAGGCTTGTTGCTCAGGGATTTTCACAAGAGAAGTTTTTGAACTATGATCTCACATATGCACCCACAGCTAGACCAGAGTCTTTACGTATGGTACTTTCTCTGGCTGCACAGCGTGAACTGGTTGTCCATCATTTTGATGTTGACACAGCATATTTGAATGCAGAGCTCCCTGAGACAGTGTACATGAAGCAGGCTCCTGGCTATGCTTGTGACAATTCCCAGAAAGTGTACAGACTACGCAAGGCGCTTTATGGGTTAAAGCAGGCCGGTCGTTGTCGGCATCAGTGCTTAGATTCAGCTTTAACGGAACTAGGGTTTAAAAAGTCAGTTGCTGATCCCTGTGTGTACATAAGAGGTTCTGGAAGTAGTTATACAGTGCTGCTAACGTATGTGGATGATTTTTGCCTAGCAACTGGTTCTTTGCACCTTGTACAAGAGTTTGCCACACAGCTAAGACAGTACTTTCAGTTGAAAGACCTAGGCGAACTGAAATATTATTTGGGTGTTGAAGTTACTCGATCTCAGAGTGGTGAGTTTTATCTGAGTCAGAAGAGAAAAATTGTTCAATTGTTAAGTCAGCTTGAGATGTCAAATGCAAAACCTACCAGAACGCCTATGACTCTTGATTTCCTAAAGGGTGACACGTGTGAGGAACCTTGTCCTCAACCTGAGTTATATCACTCTGCTGTAGGAAGCTTGCTACATTTAACACAGTGGACACGTCCTGACTTAGCTTACTCAGTTGGAGTGCTCAGTCGTAAAGTTGCCAAACCGTCTATGCGAGATTGGCAAGGGTTAAAAAGAGTTCTGCGTTATCTCAAAGGCACAGTAGATCTCTGTCTTAAAGTGTCCACTACTAAGTCTGAAATGCCTGTGGTTTATGTTGACAGCTCCTTTGCAGAAGAGGGAGATAGAAAATCTGTGAGTGGATTTGTCTGCCTGTTTGCCAACACAGCCGTTGCTTGGCGGGCAAGAAAACAAAATGCAATCGCAGTTTCAACTAGCGAAGCAGAATATAGTGCCCTCAGTGAGGCAGTAAATGAACTACATTGGTGTAAACAACTATTCCAAGATCTCACCGTAAACATTAAATTACCGTTTACAGTTTATGAAGACTCACAATCATGCATTGCACTTGCTCTATCTGAAAATGTGAGAGGCCGCACAAAGTATGTCGATGTGAAGTTTCAGAATGTAAGACATGCAATTCAGGAAGGGTTTATCCAATTGGAATATTGTCCTTCTGAATGTGGCAGATATATTCACAAAAGCTTTGCCTTTTGAAAAACATGCAACCATGGTTACAAGATTGGGACTGGAGCAAATGTGTTTGGAATAAATCATTTGTGTCTGTGTTCTTGCAAAATGACAGTTTTCACTCCCCAAAATGTTTCGAAATCCATTCGGAAGTGGTGTTAGAGTTATTCTATGTAGAATTCATACGAATGGATTCCTTCACTGTGATATTCTTTAGCTGGTAAAGACAGTATTTTTCCATACAGTGTTCACAAAACATTCCACCAGTAAACACCAGGTGTGTGACCTTCGCTAGCCAAAACATAGTGATATCAGTCCAAAATACCTTATCTCATGGGAACCGCTTTCCCGGAGGGGAGACAATGTGCAACACTGCCATCTCATGGCGATTTATAGTAAGTACAACTGTTTAATGCATTGTCAGTTTGAAAATGTCCTGACCCACATATAGCCAATCAGAATGCTGAACCAAGGGTATATCTCAGCTATGAACTATGGGTCTATACTCTCTCCTCTCTTCTTCTTGACTTCTATCTGTCCTGTTGCCATGTACTCTGTTACTGAACTGTAACTATGCCTGGCCTTTGTATGGGCCATGATTTTTCTTCACATCTGCTGATGGAACTCTGCGTATGCTTTGTTGTTTTTTCCTTTTGCAATAATGTACTATATCCATTATTGCCTTATGCTACAATAAAATATTGTTAGCCCTACTCTGTTTGGATTACTCTGCGCCTGGAACCCCATTAAGCCAGCAATATCCCACTATATATAGGAAACAGGGGAGTCTACAAGGTATGGTCAAAATAGTCAAGATTGCAGCCATGATAGTGCAATTGAAGGTCCTCCTGTTTTTATGTGTGTTACATATGTTCCTTTCCCTGGTGGGAAATTATGAGAAAATGAACAAAGCCACAGGTTGACTTTTAGATCTTTAGCCCCGGACAGCACACGCCAAACAGGTTTTTTGAGTTTGGTAATCATTTTACCATGAATTCCTGTATCTCCTCCACAATTAGGATTGCACTACATACTAGAGATTTTAACGTTTAGGAAACCATGCCAGATAGATTGAGAGGGAAAAAATGTATTCTTCCTTTCACCCTCTAATGTGAAGAAAACTCTGAAATGTTACAGGACATAAATAAATAAAGTAGTAAATTTAGTTCATTTTCAGCCCGGTTACTTCTTTTTAAAAACTGCCATACAATTTTAAATGTTTATAAAAATTTAAACCTGAAAGCATATGAAAGGACCACAGAAAACTGTTGTCTAAACATGATTGGACTATGAGTGTGGTATGTTAAATAATTCTTTCATAGCTAGCTAACAAATTATATACAGCAGGTAACTGACCAATTCTTTCCCCATTTTATCAGTGTAAAAAAAACATCATAAAACACTCTAACAGATGAAACACTTTTGCGGATGAAAAAAAAATGTCCAAAGGGGCTTTTGGCAGCATATATCCCCAGGGACTGAGGTCAAAGAATTATAGGATCAATCTACAAAAAGGGAAAGAAAGCAAGATCTGCAAATTATAGACCAATTAGCCTACTGACTGTTATGAATAAATTTCCTGGACCAAGGAATATCTTAGGAGACAAACAAATGAGTTTTCAGGCAGGATGAGCAGCTACATACAAATGTTTAATTCTATACATATGACAAGGAATGGAGAAATCTTGTATGTAAGCTTTATTGACATAAAATTAACCTGATGCAACAAGCTATGGAAGAAAGGTGAGGTACCTTCCATGGATAAATAATTTCTAAAGGCTATATGATATCTCTTAGGGAAATGTTACCTGGGGCAACACAGGAAGCAGCCTGACCCCCCCCCCCGAAAAGAGTAAAACAAGGATGTGTTTAATTTTTATATTAACTCCCTAGTCCATAGCTTTCCAAACTGTGTGTTGGGACACATTAGTGTGTCGGCTGCAGTGTCTGGGTGTGTCGCGGCTGCTGCTGCCTCGGAGCCCTGCCAGAATTCTGCGCAGGTACTAGTGCCTGCCTTGTGCCTTGCTGCCTCCAAATCTGCTGTGATTCCACGCAGGTTCTAGTGCCTGCTTTGTGCCCTGCTGTAAGAGTGTGTCACAAAATGATGCCCTGCTGTAAGAGTGTGTCGCGAAATGATGCATGTCTAAAAAGTGTGTCACCAACATGAAAAGTTTGGAAAGCTCTGCCCTAGTCTAAAGGCTTATATACGTGCATTACCATCACATTACTCCCTTTCAGGGTAAGCACTACATTCATATCTCATAAAAAGTTTTCAGATTTCCATTCCCTGATAAAGGTAAAGGTAAAGGTACCCCCCGTACATTTGTGCAGTCGTGTCCGACTCTAGGGGCCGGTGCTCATCTCCGTTTGTTAGCCAAAGAGCCAGCGTTGTCCGAAGACGCTTCCACGGTCATGTGGCCGCATGACACGCGCGGAACGCTGTTACCTACCCACTGAAGTGGTACCTATTAATCTACTTGCATTTACATGCTTTCGAATT
This sequence comes from Charina bottae, assembly GCA_023362775.1. NCBI lineage: Eukaryota > Metazoa > Chordata > Lepidosauria > Squamata > Charinaidae > Charina > Charina bottae. Next base: position 1,626,011 of record JALMGJ010000030.1, on the reverse strand, counting down.
GCTAGGTTGGCAAGAGCTGGAGCTAGTGCAGGAGCTCACTCTGCACGCAGGGCTAGGGATTTGAACCTCCGAACTTGCAATCTTCCGATCAACAAGCCTGGCGTCTTACCCGCTGAGCCACCACGCTAATTAAGTGCCCTTGCACTTTAGTATATAAATAATGAGATGGTACACAGATAATAGTTTTCTGTCAAAACCATTGGAATGAAATGAGCCCTTAAACCTACTGTAAGGAAGAACTGTTGACCAACAACTATTAACAACAACAAAAAACCAGAAGTTACAGTTTTAGCAAAAAGATCAGTGAAACAAGTAAGATGAATACATGGGATTCCAATTGGGCAAGTTAAGCTCTATGAATATTTATGACTCATCTTCCAAGCTAAAAATCATTTATTTACTTACTTATTTACATATATGCATATGTATGCCTCTTATTCTAGTGACTCTACACTATCTTGTGAAAGGAGCATATTAAACATCTTGTTAAAAAGAAAATTGTTGCTACTATTTTTAAGATTCTTTCAGATTAGCTGCAATTAAACTTGTTGAGGTGATGGTAGTATCTCAGTTGTTAGATAAAGCCCAAATATGCACTTACAAGTTCCCCGGTCATTCTGTTCAGTTTTATTTACAACTACAGGTAGTCCTCATTTAACATCCACTTGTTCAGCAACTGTTCAAAGTTACAACAGCACTGAATGAGGGGGACTTATGAAGGGTTCTCATAGTTGCGGCTGTTGCAGTGTCCCCATGGTCACATGATCACGATTCGGTTGCTTGGCAACTGGCTCACAATTACGATGCCACAGCATCTCATGGTCACGTGATTGCCATTTGCAACCTTCACTTTGGCTCCTGACAAGAAAAGTCAATGGGGAAGCCAGCAGGAGGTCACAAATGGTGATCACATGACCATGGGACATTTTGACTGCATTGGATTCACTTAATAATGGCAAATGGGACTGCCAGAACTGCTGTTGTAAGTCACATGACATCGCACCTTACGACTGTGTTGCTTAGCAATGGAGTTCCTGGTCCCAATTACTGTTGGTATTACTTTTGTATTCAAGTGACCTTATTTCTTTAAGCATAGTCAAATTTTGTAATATGCAAGATTGCAGCAGTTTGATTGACGTGCTTAGTTAAGCAGCTAATTATTAGTTTCATTATGTAATGTGTTTTAGAGACTGCTCATTAACCATAATAATCTATCTATATATGCACTCACAAGGATTACGGACCATTAGAAATAGTTAGAAATAGTTCAGTCTGAACTTAAGAGACATCCTTCCACTTACTATGCATACCAAAAGCAGGCTTATGTTTGGAGGTTGGGTTTAGTTTCAAATGAGATGTGAGCCCAGACATAAATATTTAACTTTTGGTTTAAATTACTATTTGTCCCAGTTGGTCAAGCCCTGTTAATCTGGATGGGTGATTATGAATCAAGATGGAAAATGGCCTATATTCAAAAGTTTAGACTTACTATATGGGTCTTTTCCCAGATTTGTACTTTGGATTCTGACAATGGCATAAGGACCATGGATAATATGGAACTCTGACTTTCTAAAGTTCACAAACTCAACTGTCTAAGGAGAATTGGAGGAGGGTACCTCAACCATCTATCTGTCTAAAGCAGAGCTTTCCAAACTGTGTGTCGCGACACAAAAGTGTGTCGCCACACAGTCTGGTGTGTCGCCACACAACCCGGAAGCGCTGATCATCATCAGTGCTTCCGGGTTTTCCCGCGGTGACACACCAACGGCGGCGCACAAAAAATGAAAGCGGCAGCAGCGCTTCCAGGTTTTTGCGTGCTGCTGCAACGGCGGAACTTCCGGGTTTTCCCGTGGCGACACACGTAGCGGTTGGTGTGTCGCTGCAGGAAAACTTTGGAAAGCCCTGGTCTAAAGCATGGGACTCTTTAATGCTTTATGTTCAAACCCACTAGTCGGCAGATGTCAAAACATGCTTTTACCCAGCATACCTTTTGACAGGACACTGAAGAATTAGAGACAGTGGGTCCCATTTTTCCATATAGCCCCTTTTACAGGGAAGTTGCAATGTAGTTATTATTAGTATTATTTCTATTTTAATTAATTACTTTTATTTTGATAAACATGCCAGGAAGAGATGAATTCACATTGTTCTTTTTTCTCTGATAAATATCCAGACTTTTCTAATAAAGTAGCCATGTTTTGTGCCATAAGACAGCAGCTCATCAAAGTTAATAATGCCTGGGCAGAAGTTGAGATAAGTCATTATTACTAAAACCTTAAGGTGTCAGCTAGGGTACGGAGATGTATGTATATAGCACTTGTATTCTGGAGAAAGTGAATTGGATGTTCCTTTTTTCCTTGATTAACCTCATGGTTAATCTTTAACCTCATGGTTAAGCTTTCTTGATGGTATAGTTGGCTAAGATAAACAAACCAAGAAACACACAATCTTTTCTTATGTTCCTCACTTACATTAGAATATTGACAGAAAACCAAGGTCAATATTTGTTCTTTGTGAAATTGTCTGCGACCTTCAGGTAAACAACAATAACTTGAATTATTTGCTGTAACTAGATATGTAAACTACTTAGAGCCCTTAGTCTACTTTTCCAAGCAGAAATCATTATTCTGCAGGTACCTCCTGCTTCAGTTCATTCTGACTACTACTCCTGTTCACTAAGTAGGATCACATTTCAGTGTCCCCCATTGATGGACATGTGTAGTTAGGTTTCCACTGTTATGACATCCTTTCTAACTTTTTCTGCTGGGATGGTCACAGCCCAACTTCCTTATAGTTAGGCTAACTGCACTCTTCTATTTTATAAGGATTTTGGAATAAGAGTTCCAAAGAGTTCCAGTTTCTTTTAAAAAAAGAAGTTGGTTTGCTATTTTTATTTACAGTGCAGTTATAAAGCATATTTATAATTTGCCTTAAATAGTATGTTTTCATGTTACTAGAAAAATGGTAACATGAAAAGAGTAAACAGTTTTGGCCAACTTAAATAAGTTTATTTTGGGATCTGCATCCCACTGAATCCAGGCCATTGCTGTGTTCAAACAGGCATAGCTAATCTGATTCTTTATACCCTAGTAGTACAGTGCATGATAGTATAAGATTAAGTCTGCACCAAACAGCCAATAAATCCTTTCTATTTACTTCAAATTACTCTGTCTGTAAGGTGGAAGGGACTATGATGAACACATAGGGTGACATCTGGTAGATCTGAGAAACTGATTTCAATTCATTCATATATTTAAATTTCATAGCTTAAGAAATTAGGGAATTTTCATAATCTTCATTTATCTCTTGAAGCATAAATATCCACAGTATGCTATTTAAAAGTATTTTGTATCCTTTACAAAATTAAATATACTATGACTTTCTAAAAACGTTGCGTATTATTTCTAAGCCTTAAAGATAAAATCAGTTGTTAACTGACAGTCAAATAATGCTAAAATACACCAATTTCCTATCCAAGTGCTCATTTTCCCTTGAGATAAGTGGAATTTTTGAAATACTCTTTCATAAATCCCAGAACATTTCTTTTGTACCCTTCAAGTTAGTGAACTATTTAAAGGTACACTCCTCTGCATGTTTACTTGATCAGTCTGCATGAAAATTAACATTTATAAAAAAAAGAAGAGAACAATTCCAACTGTTTCTCTTAGATCTTATATAAAAAGTCAGTATATATAAAATTGTCGAAACTATCTTCTGAAACAGAGAAAGATTTAGAGCACAGTGCGCTATGCAAAAATAGCCTTGTACCATACCTTTTTGCTGTTTTTGCTTGTTTTATTTTTACTGATGTTATTGTGTTGGCCTCCTTTCCATGCTCCTGTCACTTATTGATGTTGTTACAGATATAAGTAGATATTCGTTCGACGGTTTGTCAGGCAGGAACTTCTTCAGCAATTCTCTCTTTTTATAATCACACGGTACCTTTAACCCAAAGGGAGGGGAAAATAAGAGAATGTTTTATTTGTAAGTTAAGACCCCATCGACTTTCAGGCAGGAAGGATCATCTTATTTATTTGTTCAACTTATATCACCGCCCATCTCCCCCCACAAGGGGACTCTGGGCTCTTATATCTACAGGAGAATCTTTAATCTGATGGCTTTGAGGTCTTTTCCACTGAAGCATTAAATACTGAATGGCTACAACGGTCCATGATATACAAGCTGCCATTCATGAGGAGGCGGCGGATGGCACACAAGCCACTTGAGTGGACAATGAGAACAATAGGATACTGTTTTCTAATGCCAAGATGATTGTAAATGAATAATACATGGAGATAACGGCTACCCAACATCTATCTAAACAATATGAAAACAGGCTGTCTCAAGAACATTCACACCTACAATTACAATTAAATCACCATATGCCCTTGTAGACATTGATTATGATGGGAAAGAAACGGTAAACACTGAAATAAAAATGAAACAGTAGTTAGTTCTGTAGTTGGAAAGACACAAAATTGCTCACTTAGAGGACAGCAAAGTACAATGGAGGCACAGCTCTTTTAGCTTGGACAATTGTAAAGAGAGGCGATTTCAAGACATGGACCTTACCTTTTCCCTCTCTGACAAGCTATACATGCAGGAATTCCCTATTTTCCCTACTGTTTGAACCAGAGATCCCCAACCTATTCATGGATAATGATATAACTAAATACAGTTCAGTCAGGTTCTGAAACAAATATGCCAAGTGTCTACAAGATTGCAGTCTGCATGCAGGCATTGCATGGATTCCCCTTTCCAAAATATCACATAACACTCCCTGAGAAATTTCTCGTCAATAGTAATGGAGGGCTGATTTAATACATTTAAACTTTAAATTCAGAAGCGTAAACAAAAGCAGCATACATTTTATTTCTGCTGGATTCCTTCTTGCAATTTTGGAAAAGTTCCATATAATTTCCTGCTCTCTTCTGCCTTGTCCGAAGGTGTGCATGTTTTGATACTCCTTCTCTTGAACAATGAGACTGGGAGGCAACCAAAAGTCTCGCTAACTAGCAGATTCCCCCCCCTGGAATGCCTTTCTTTATAGGAAGAGAGAAGTTATATTAACAATAATGTAAAGGTCTGTAGGGTTTTCATAAAACACCATCAGTCCTCTTTAGAAAAGGAATGGTTTACTGTAAGATTGCAATCCTTAATATTCTGAGCAAAATGTGTGATTGAAGTTCCACTCATCATGTTGGCAGCCTTTGGAGGCAGTCATTGTTTCCAAGCGAGGTAGATTCTGTTTGTTAGTTTTCAGTTCACATCACTGCTTCTCCTTTGAAATGTATGTTATTAGCACGGTTGGAGCCTGTTTCTTACATGTCATGAACCTAACTTTGACATATCTTTCTAACAACTATTTTGGGGATGCTGTATGGCTAGAACAATTGTCAACCTTGAGGGGGAGAAGAAGTAAGGGAAATTTGGGCAGAAACAGAACACATTAAGAATTTATTAAAGGGATTTCACTGACAAAAGTTGCCCCCACCGTTTTGCTAAACAGGAAAAAAAAAAAGACGTTGCCATCATATTTTTGTAAATGTGCATGTATGCCAATCTAATAAGATCTGCTACTTCAGCACTTTATTAAACAACTTGTTTCTTTCTTCATAATCATCCAAAATAATGCCTTCACATTTAGGCTGTTTCAAGGCATTTTGCCAGAGTACTATTTTAGAAAGCTTCCCGGAAATACATTATCCTTACATACTTTAAAAAGATGGAATTAGTATGAAATCTTGATTTCCTGAAAAAAAGCCAACCCGTATGTTGCCTCAAAACACCCTTTTCTTCTATTCACTCTTCCCCCCAAATCTTAATTTTGCTACCATATCTGGGTTGAAAAAATTCGGCTAATGACTGCAAAGTCATAGAGAAAACTCTAACTCATTGCTTCCATCTAATGATCATCTGGATTTTTGTGGCCCAGGTTAATCTACAGCAGTGCTTTCCAAACTCCCGCCAGTGGCGACACACCAACATTGGCGGCGGTGGTGGCGCCGTGGCTGCAGTGTGTATGGCGGCTGCGGCAGCGGCCTCATGTTTTGCTCTAAAACCCGGAAGCGCTGATGGCACGCCACTGCTGTTGCCGCTGCCGCCGTGCGCACCACCACCGCACGCACTGCTGCAGGGGCGGCGGCAACATGCCATCACCACTTCCAGGTTTTGTCACGACACACTAAACCAGAGCTTTCCAAACTGTGTGTCGCGACACAAAAGTGTGTCACCACACACAATCTGGTGTGTCACCACACAACCCGGAAGCGCTGATCATCATCAGCGCTTCTGGGTTTTCCCGCGGCGACACACCAATGGCGGCACGCAAAAACTGAAAGCGGCAGCAGCGCTTCCGGGTTTTTGCGCGCTGCCGCAACAGCGGCACTTCCGGGTTTTCCCGTGGCGACACACCAACGGCGGTTGGTGTGTCGCCGCGGGAAAACTTTGGAAAGCCCTGCACTAAAGTGTCGCGACACACAGTTTGGAAAGCTATGATCTACAGTAACCCATAATAATTGAGAAAGCTATAAGTTACATATAAAATAATTAAAATAAACAGTGGAAGTAAGTACACAAAATGGATTCACTTCTTAACAGTTCACATTTTGTGCTTATTTCCTTAGTGTTAGTTCTTTCTTGATAACTTCTACCCTTCTTCTTCTTCTCCCTCTTTCTCTTTTTCTCATTAGGATTCGCATGGACTGATTCCTTAGCCAGTATGTCAACACATGCCTGAATTCACTTGTAGAAAAGCAGTTTCTCCTTTTGTTTGGGTCTAGTATGGGTGAGTGTCCTTCCACATCAATAAGCAGTGGCTTCCCTCACACTGGGAACTTTCCAATAATTGCCAGAACAAATGAAATTTAAGCTTATCTGTTCTTTCCCCCTTTCACTTAGAAAATGAAGGAAACTGAAGAACAAGACCAATTTTAAGTGGTGACAATATAGCACAGAAATAGATTAGATAAAGTTAGTGCAAAGTCATGTTATGGACATGTTCTGCTGCCTTTCATGAGAGAAATGCATATTCTGTCATCAACATTTTGAAATGGTCTGCTCAAGCTGAAAAAAAATGCTAAACTATACTTTTAGGTAGCTAAAAAAACATCCATTCAAAACTAAATAAAACAGCCATAAAAGGATTTACTCTTACATGGTAAATGCAACTTCTGGCATTTATGGCACTTATTTGGCAAGTCCACTCTTTTTTCCAATGGGAGAATGACAGCATGAGGACCACAAAGGGACAGATATTGATACTGTTATTCATGCTGATATTAGAAATAGAGACCAATCAATGATAAATTCATATAGATTGTTGGGTGTGATAGACAAAAGGAAAACTATTCTATTTCCACAAACAATTCACTGGTATATTTTATGATGAGTTCTTCATTTCTCTTTGTTCCCAGACACCTTTTTCATTCCGAAGGAAAGTCAATAGTTTTGTGAGATGTTATTCTAGTACCTTCTCCTGGTCTGTTTCCCTATTACTCTTTGCACTGATATTCCCCGCTTGATAGCACTTTCTGAACTTCAGAGTTGTGGCACCCAGTTGGCACCACAAGCTATGACAAAGTCGTATATTTTTTTCCACTGAGGAACAAAACACATTAGGCCATTAATTAAAATCTACACATCTACAGGATTTTCCCTAGATACTGCAAGCTGACCTCTTAAACAGAAATGTTGAGATGGGTACATTTGGATAAGATTGCTTATTCTAATAGTTTTCTAAAGTTTATATAATCTTATCCTACATTCACATATTTATATAAATCTTAGCAGTGGACACATCTAAAGTATTCCATTACTGTGATTACGCTTGGAAAAAAATCTGAAAAGGACAGCTGGAATGTCCTATTGAAATAGTTTCTCTAATATTTGCTGCTTTTTAATAGAAATCAATTTGCCTTTTATAAAGGCAGATCAGTGATCCATAAGAGCTCAGTACTGTCAATACTGGCCTTCTCCAACTTGATGTTCTCCAGATATACTCAATATACAGTATTCAAGATGATGTACAACAGCTCTAGTAACTTTTAAAAGATAGAGAAATTCAGAGAGCATAGACCTACCAATGAATGTTATTGATGATAATTATCTACAGATTCCATATTCAGAGGATATATACCAGATGTTGTGGAAAAATAGTAGAAGACAGTTGCTTTCAGCCTGATGCAAGACCAGAAGACTCTTTGGTTGACCTGGCAGGGCTTCTCTTTTGGCTTTTCTTAAAAAAAAACCTCAACTTCTTCTTTTATATTCTTCTTGCTTGGATTTACAAACGATATCTATAGAAGTTGTTAAATTGAACCGACTAGTCATGAAAGCATGTTTATGTTGCTGCCATCCTAAGTGGTATCTACTGTACAGTAGGAAAAAAGCTCTGCAATTTTTATGGGTAAGAACTTCCCCAAAGATGATGTATCAGAGAAATGTGCCTGCATGTAATCTTATAATAAAAACATTTTGTGATTGTAGTTATATCCATAAATGAGGTGTGAAAAAGGCAAACTTGCCTCTAACTTTCTCCTTTAAAGGGGCTTATTATAGCCTTAGAAAGAAAAAAAACTGACAGGAATCCCAAGGAAGAGGGTTAGTATTACAGTAAAAATGGGTATTTACATACTTTTTTGATATTTAAAAAGCGTTCCAAGAAATGTAGAGAGTAGGACATCACACGCTTATATTAAATACATGATTATGAGAAAGAGATTAAAATTCTAAGATGTAACACACTACTTGTGTTATATTCTTGTAATGCTTGCCTTTTTTTAAGTCTTAAAAGCAACTAACATTTATTTGATATTGAGCCAAAATTAATCAATCAAGAATATCTAATTATAATAATATTGTGAATCTTTCTTAGAATCATTTACAGAAAATAATAGAATAGATATGCTGTACAACTTAACCTCATACCGTGTATAATCTCTGTGCAAGCACCGAGTCATTACTGACCCTTTGGAGGGACGCCGCTTTCGCTGACGTTTTCTTGGCAGACTACAGAGCGGGGTGGTTTGCCATTGCCTTCCCCAGTCATGATTACCTTTCCTCCAGCAAGCTGGGTACTTATTTTACCAACCTCGGGAGGATGGAAGGCTGAGTCAACCTAAGCTGGCTACCTGAGAAACCAACTTCTGCTGGGATCGAACTCAGGTCGTGGGGAGAGTTTTGGTTGCAGTACTGCCACCTACCACTCTGCACCACACGAGGCAGTACTGTGTATTTATTTATTTATTTATTTATTATTTGGATTTGTCCCCGCCCATCTCTACCATGGTAGACATGGTATAATAGTGTATTATTTTATTTATTTATTTATTTGGCATATTTCTCCACCACCCATCTTGCATACAATGACTGGGTGGCTTACAGATATAATATACAATATAAAAGTTCAGATCAAGAAAAAAGTGCAGTTAAATCCTTTTGACACTGATAGGATGAAGAAGAATGGTGAAAAATGCAAAACCCATAAATGTCAGTGAATCACGAGCCTAAGTATTCTTTTGTGCACAGGTCAATTCCAAGACCACATGACTGTGTGCCAAATCCCATCCTTCTCTTTCCCTCTCTTGGTGCAATTAAATAATTAAATTAAATTAAATTAAATTAAATTAAATTAAATTAAATTAAATTAAATTAAATTAAATTAAATTAAATTATTAAAGCCTTCTTTGCCCACTTTTCTGTCCCAGTCATGCTTAGATTTTGGAATGCAACTCCTAGAATGACAAACAGTGGCCAACACAGTCTAAGAACCCAAAAAGGCTATGTACCCATTTTATAGATTGAAGCTATAATATTTGATTTGAAGCAAAACTCAAAATTTTCCAACCATGAAGTAATCAAGACCAATTTCCCTGGAGAGATACATAGATGATGGTTATCATAATTTCTCATTATATGAATGAATTTTTTTCATTTTAGAAATCAAAACCATCCCACATCTCGATGGAACTTTATTGAAATTTATTCTAATTACAGTCTGGAAGCCACATTTCAATATCTTACTTCATTCACAATCTTGCTAGTTGGTTTTAGCCATAAGTATTTCCAAGACCTTTTGCTACCATACAGTGGAGGAGAAGACCACCCATATCTCCCATTCTACACACAGAGGTTTGTGAGCCTTCTCTACTGTTTCTGAAGGAAGTAGGCTAGATTTGCAGATACATGATACATCCTTCCTCTAGTACAGTGGTTTTAAACTGTTTGTCCCAATTACCCCTTTTCCTAGTCACAAATAATGTCATTACTCCCCCCCCAAAAAGACTGTTATTTTACACAAGTGTCTCAGCAGTCCCAAACTGGATTCTCGACTCACAATTATAAATTGCTCCTTTACCCCCTGGATTCTTGACTCACAAGCAATTATAAATTGCTCCTTTACCCCCAGGATATGCCACAAACACCCCTTGGGGTAATTACCACAGTTTAAGAACCATTGCTATAGTACCTTTTGGCCATTGTTGGGCTCATGTGGCCATTGTTCTTCCTGGTGCCTTCTTACTCAAATAAATGCTGAAATACAGAACTTCTATGTCTATGTAGATCATGGACATGGAACAGAGCAACTGCTGGACTGTATGCCCTGATGCTCATTGTTTCCCCCCCCCAATTCCTCAGTTACTCTGTTATACACTGAGAAAAGCCAGCAGGTGAGACAGACAAACAGTTGAATCCCCTAACAAACAAACATTATTGCAGCGGGAAACATAATTAGGATTAGGGATATCCACACAATCTCTTTGCTGTCATCTGTTGTCTATCCGGATTTTTGCAGCCCAGATCTGGTAGCCCTAATGAGGGTGGTAATACCTGGGAAGGGAGGGTCGGTCTCAATGGGAACATTAGTGAGGGATTCTATTTTTCCCAATTAGCTGCTTGATGTTGGCAACCCTAACTGGGTATAATGATATAGCTAGTCCTGTTTATCTAAGTCACTGTACTTTTCACCTCTATCTCCTCCAGGCACTCTTTCAATCTGCGCTATAAAATAACCCTAATATAAACTTGCCCTAGGTTAACTGCAAAGATGAAATATAATCTATATGAACTACTTTGAATGTTTGAAATACGCTTATCATTCTTAGATTATCAGGAAGATGTCATAGATCAAGGAAATACTTTTACAACCTTTAAGATATTTATCCAATATATTTTCTAAAAATAATGAAGAGTGCAGGTTATATTCTTAACAACTGCCTATTCATCAACAGTAATATGGGGTGTAGAGATTTGAAGTTTTGTTATTCATAGAAGTAGGATTAGTGTTATAGTAAGGACTTTAAGTTTTGTGAGACACAAGATCATTTAATGGGATACAATAGTTGGTTCTAATGACAATCATCATCCAAGAAACTTCTCAGAGAAGAAAGTGCCAGCTAAAGTGTTTTATGTACAAATCCAGAGGATTGAAAATCTAAAGTTTTCAGCTAGTGGATGATGTCCTAAACTGTGAGGGGACCAGGCTCTTAATAGGCTTGAGAGACAGTAAGTGGCTGTGCTGAATTAAAGGAAGTTGTACCCCTGTTGAGCTGAGAGCTAGTTTGGAAGGAGAGAACTGTGTATAAGCCACATAAGCAACAGGAGGTGTTAGGAAGAAAAACAAGTGAATAAACAAGAAGGCCAAACATTAAGGGAAAAAAAACAGAACTGATGTCCTCTATATTGTGAAAATAGGAAGTAATATTGATTTGGGAAAGGTGGATTACTGCCAGAGCAAATTTGAGCAGAGTCTTAAGGAGTTAGGGTAGAGGAACTTCTGATGTACAACTGGGAGACTGGGAGGAAACCTTTCTGATTTGTGCTCACTATTCCTGGGAGGAATTAAACCTTCTGTATCAATAATGATGCCCCAAACTGCCCATCTTCCCCCAAAGGGGGAACTCTGGGCGGTTTACAATAAAAATATAGCGTTGGGTGAAGATTTAATAGAAAATTTAATAGAGAGTTAAGAAGGGAAATTAGACTTGAACTGTCTCCCTTGTTTTAAAGCAAGTATACATAAACAGTACCTGAACCTTTTTTGGGGGGAGGGGGTTACTGATCTCTGATTGTGCCATTTTTATTCTCAGTAACATGGTATCACAGCTTTGGACTTTTGCTCTCTTCTGGTGAGAAAAAAAAGATAGTGGCAGTAAGTATTATGTTTTAAAAGGGGAAAGATTCATAATGCTATAGACAAATCCCTGAAGCAACTGGATGCACAACTCAGCAGTACCTCTAGCCCCATTCATGCATTCAGCACATGAGCATTTTTGCTCATTCCCCTATCAACATCTCTCCTGTAATATTGGCTTCTCCAGAGGTCCAAGTATTCAGCACCGATGTCTGCAAAAGTCAGGCATTTGTGATCAGTAATAACTGATTCATGAAAGCAAATGTGATCAGATGGTTCAAACATTTATATTTGTACTTTACCAAAATATTAAAAAAAATGTTTACTAAACAAATAGTAAAGGACTTTTAAAGAGTGTCTCTTATAAGCTTGTGAGCTTGTCAAGCAGTATAATAATCCAAAAGAGTTCCACTGGATGGCACGGTGTTGATGTGATAGTGGTGGTGCCACAAAAAAGTTATATAAAATAAACTGAAACTTTGGTTAGTTGTTATACCAGAGCTTTCCAAACTTTTCATGTTGGTGACACACTTTTTAGACATGCATCATTTTGCGACACACTCTTACAGCAGGGCATCATTTTGCAACACACTCTTACAGCAGGGCATCATTTTGCGACACACTCTTACAGCAGGGCACAAGGCAGGCACTAGGACCTGCATGGAATCAAAGCTGGTTTGGAGGCAGCCAGGCACAAGGCAGGCACTAGGACCTGCATGGAATCAAAGCTGGTTTGGAGGCAGCCAGGCACAAGGCAGGCACTAGGACCTGCACGGAATCCTGGCAGGGCAGGTTGGGAGGCAGCAAGGCACAAGGCAGGCACTAGGACCTGTGTGGAAGCCAGGAGGCAGCAGCAGCTGCGACACACCCAGACACTGCAGCCGACACACTAACATGTCCCGACACACAGTTTGGAAAGCTCTGTGTTATACATTTATATTTCTTCTGCTGATTTATTGCTCCAAGATACCAGGACACCACATAGGTTCTTTTCAGTAGAAGACATTTTCAAGTGATTAGGTTAACTATACAAATCATGTTCCCACTTCTAAAGATGAACTAGGTCTTTGAAAGAGATACCTTGGGATTCATTTCATTCTACAACCTCAGCATTTTGTCACATTATTTTGCTATATTTGAAGACCATGATACATAGAATAACTGAACAGCGTTTCTGACAATCTGACAGCCTTGTTAACAAGTAGTAATATCATTCATTCATTCATTCATTCATTCATTCATTCATTCATTCATCATATTTATATCACCACCCAACTCCCCCACAAGGAGGGACCCTGGGCGGTTCACAATAAAACAATTTAAAATTCAATAAAAGTCATAAATAAATACCAATAATCAATAAAAATATAAAATACAATCAAATCCAAGTAATGGCAGTTCTACTTCATCCCATGAGCAGGTAAGGCCGATCCAGGGCAGGTCTAAAGAACCAGCTGACCCCATGAATGACTATTCCCCTCCCCACTCCAAGCATGGTGGCAGAACCAGGTCTTCAGTTTTTTTCTGAAGTCCAGGAGAGAGGGGGCTAACCTCACTTCTGGGGGAAGGATTTCCCAAAGGGCGGGAGCCACTCCAGAGAAGGCCCGCCTCCTGGACCTCGCCAGATGGAACTCTCTTACAGACGGGGTCTGCAGCATGCCCTCTCTGCATGACCGGGTGGGACGGGTTGATGTAATCGGGATGAGACGGTCCCTCAGGTAACCTGGCCCCATGCCATGTACAGCTTTAAAGGTGATAACCAACACCTTGAATTGAATCCGGAAGCAAACTGGCATCCAATGCAGCTCGCAGAGCAAAGGTGTTATATGTGCTGATCTTGAGGCACCTAAAATCACCCACGTGGCTGCATTCTGGACCAGTTGAAGCTTCCGGACACTCTTCAAAGGTAGCCCCATGTAGAGCGCATTACAATATTCTATATGGGAGATGACCAGGGCATGAGTGACCATTCAAAGGGCCTCTCGTTCCAGGAAAGGGCGTAACTGGCGCACAACACGAAGTCTTTGAGCAGGAGTCGTGAGTCCAAGAGGACCCCCAAGTTATGCACCAGGTCTGTCTGGGGCAGTGCGACCCCATCCAGAACTAAAGATGGCAAATTCCTGGAAACCGAGGGACCATTAACCCACAGCCACTCCATCTTACCAGGGTTCAGCTGAAGCCTGTTGTTCCCCATCCAGACCCCCACAGCCCTCAGGCACCTGGACAGGGCAGCCACAGCATCACTTAGTTCTCCCGGGATGGAGATATATAACTGAGTATCATCAGCATATTGATGATACCTCATCCCATGGAGACGAATGATCTCGCCCAGCAGATTCATGTAGATGTTGAAAAGGAGTGGAGGGAGAACTGAACCCTGCGGCACCCCATAAAGGAGGGGCCGCAGGCCCAATCTCTCCTCCCCTATCAACACTGATTGGGACTGGCCCTGGAGGAAGGAGGTGAACCAGAGCAAAACTACGCCACCCATCCCCAACTCCCTGAGTTGCCCCAAAAGGATACCATGGTCGATGGTATCGAAAGCTGCTGAGAGGTCGAGAGCCAGGATGGATGCACTGCCCCCATCCTGCTCCTGCCAGAGATCATCCATAAGTGTGACCAATGCCGTTTCTGTTCCATATCTGGGCCTGAAACCTGACTGAAAGGGGTCTAGATAATCCTCCCGCAAGGATGCATTTACCATCGACTGGACCCAGCCACACATCACCTCCCGAGCTGCCTGCACCAGCCAGGAGGGACATGGATCTAATAGGCATGTGGTGGCATTTACAGTTCAGAGGATCCTATCCACTTCCTTGGGTCCAACAGGATCAAACTGTTCCCAGATAACTGGGTAAGTACGTTCTTCAGGCATCTCCACAGACCATGTCTCATGCTTAGAGTCCAACTCAGAGTGAATCCAAGCGATTTTATCCTGCAGTTGTCCTGAAAACTCCTCAGCATGGCCCTGTAGATGGTTTTCTGAATCCCCTTTCCCTAAAAGGGATCGGGTGATCCTGAACAGGGTTGCTGGGCAGAATTCTGCAGATGCAATAAGAGCAGAAAACTACTGACGTTTCACCGCTCTTACCACCACAAGGTAGATCTTAACTGCGGCTATAGCTTGTGTTCGGTCGGGTTCAGTCTTTGTCTTCCTCCAGCAGTGCTCTAGACGTCTCTTAATCCTCTTCAGAATCCTCAGCTCCTCCGTAAACCACGGGGAGTGTCAGGTTCGATAGGATAAGAGAGGCCGCACAGGCGCAATCCTGTCCAAGGCCCCGGCCGCCACCCTATTCCAGGCAGCAGCCAGGGCCTCCACTGGACCGTGCAGCAGGTCCTCGGGTATAACCCCCAGCTCCCTCTGAAACCCTATTGGTCCAACAGTCGCCAGGGGCAGACCAATCGAATAGGTCCCAACTCCCTGCAGAGGGGGGCGGTACAGGAGAATCTCAAGGCTAAAACATCTTAACTGAACTTGGACTCTTGAACTTGTAATCAACAAACAGGAAAAGAACCTGTTGGGAACTGAATAATAAGTTTAGCAATGCATTAATTAAGGAAATAAAGAGTAGGCAATTTGAACATAGAAATCATGGGGGTTTTTTTAGAAAACTTTATTAAAGCATTTTCAAAATATACATAAAAACTAAAAAGATTGAAACAAAGAAGCCTACAAAGAAAAAGAAACAGAACTAAAAAGCTGTGAAAAAACACAAAACAAACTACTACAAAGTGACTTCCAACTTTCTATAACAAAGATATACATAAATCAATATCAATCTCTTACTCCAATTCATATTATAGTAAACATTATTTCTATAAAGCATTTAAATTCTCATTATTATATGCCCTTCTAAAACAAAATTACCCTCCCAATTAAAGAAAAACATATAAAACCCTTCAAACATAATTTGGAACCTAATATAGTAACAAACACTATCCTTCTTCACTATAATTTGCTCCTATCTGCCAACTAAACTAACATTAACCAAAAATATAAAAATTATCCAAACAGCATAAACATTTATCTAAATCATGGGTGTCCAACCTTTTGGATTCCCTGGGCCACATTGAGTGAGGAGGAATTGTCTTGGGCCACACATAAAATATATAATATAGTTAATGTATATAAGTAATAAAACTTCATTTATTTTTTATATTTTTTATTATAATTTTTTTAAAAAGAGGGCAACATACAAGTAGTGGGATATTTGACCTTGTTTTTGTGAAACTAATGCATCAATGTCTAGTTTGATGAAACGGGTTGCAATTCTCAGTGAGTTCTCAAGGTGCTCGTCAGAAATTTTAATTCTAATTTTACTCTTTGTGTGCCTCATCCTTGAAAATAGTTGCTCACAAATGTACGTGCTGCCAAAAAGCGATGTCATGTATAAGGCGTGATTGTGAAGCGAGGGATATTTTTCTCTGGGAAGATAGGTCTTATAAAAGTCCAGTAGAGAGACATGATCAAAAAGTTTTTTGAGTTGAATGTCTGATTGTAACTCTGCATTCCATTTGAAAATTCGGAGGTAATATAGTTATGTCGACTGAAAATGGAGTTGAAAATATACCAAAATATTGATGATTTTTCCAGAAATCTTGAAACCTGTTCTCAAATTCCTGTATCAAACCGAAAAGCAAGGCTGCTTATTTCTCACTGTTCACAGGACTGTGTTTAGCCAACGTATTAAAATGTATAAAATTATTTCCCATAACTTGAGCCTGCCATACTTTAAGTTTCACTTCAAACGCTGTTATGGTTTGAAACATTGCAGTGATAAGTTGGTTTTCACCTTGAAGACGCATGTTTAACTCATTTAAATGAGTGGTCAAATCCACCAAAAATGCTAAATCTGTGAGCCATTTTTCATCTTCAAGTTCTGGCACAAATTTTCTTTTTGATTCCCTAAATGACTTGATTTCATTTCACAAATCATAAAATCTTTTCAGCATTTTACCTCGACTTAGCCACCTTACTTCAGAAAAGTAAATGATGTCCCCATAATCAGCATCCATACTTTTAAGGAACTCCTGGAATTGGCGATGATTCAGTCCCTTGGCCCTTATGAAATTCACTGCTTTGATGACAATTTGCATGACATTATCCATTTTTAAAGCTTTCACGCATAAATTTTCTTGATGTAGAATGCAGTGATACTTCATCAAACGTGAGTTGCTGGCAGCACTTGCATCGTCTTTTATCAATTTTGTACGTCCCTCACTTTTACCAACCATCGCCGGGGCGCCATCAGTAGATATACCAGATATGTTGACAATGGTTAAAGAAAATTGCTATAATGTCATTTTTACTGCTTCGTATAAATCAAGAGATTTAGTTGTGTCTTTTAATGGCACCAAAGAAGCCATTTCTTCAGTGATATTATATTCATTATCAATACCTCTAATTAAAATGGCAAGTTGAGCTGTATCTGTAGCATCAGTACTTTCATCCATCGCCAAAGCATAAAATTTGAAATTAGCAGCTTTACTCTTCAAACCTCTTTCGATATATTTTCCTATTTCTTCAATTCGCCTGGCTATAGTCTGGTGAGACAAACTGATTTTAGAAAAATACAATTGAAACCAGAGGTTTTCCTTTTAGGTTTGATGGCTAAACAGATTGAAAGAAAACATGGGACTTTGTTTTTGTATAAGATAACAGCAGCAAGACTTTTATATGCACAGATGTAGAAGGACTTACCTATACCTACAATGGAAGAATGGATGGAGAAATTAATGGAATTGGCCGAGATGGCAAAATTGACTACTTTGATTAAAGAAAAGACTTTGTCTAGCTATGTTTCTACTTAGAAACCTCTTTTGGACTTTTTGCTTGAAACTGAAAGAAATGAAAATTTAATTTTGGGATTTGATGATTATAACTGTTTATGATTATAGAAATATTGTGTACTATTGTTAATTTTAGAGTAAGAGGTTAATGTATTTTTTATTTGTATCTGTACCAAAGAAAGTCAGAAGCTATTCTTTTTCTTTTCTTTTCTTTTCTTTTCTTTTCTTTTTTTTCTCTTTTCTCTCTTCTCTTCTCTTCTCTTCTCTTTTCTCTTTTCTCTTCTCTTCTCTTCTCTTCTCTTCTCTTCTCTTCTCTTCTCTTCTCTTCTCTTCTCTTCTCTTCTCCACTCTTAATTTTGCTTTTTTTCTGATCTTTTCTTCTTAATTCTCTTTTTTTCTGTTACTTTATATTTTATCTCTTGTTAAAACTTAAAGTTTTATGAAAAAAACTTAAGAACATTAAGAAATTCTTCAGGTTTCATAACAGCTTTCGTAATTTAATGGTTGTCCCACCCTTACAGAGCATGTATTAGGTCACATGCTTCTGTCTATCATAGTAACTGAGGTTGACCTATGGTTACTGTATACCACACATGTATGGCTGTTAACTGAGGTTGGTGTACAGCTCTCTAAAAATCCTGAAATACAGCATTCAGAAGGGTCTCAGAGTAAAAACTAAAATCTCCAGGATAATCCTTTTAAGATGGCTAACAATATCTAGAATGCATCTGGCAGCTAAGCTAAGGAAATGAGTGATCGATAACAGGTGATAAATCATCTTGTCTTCCTACCCTATCATCACGTGCCAACACCAAACTCAGAAATGTTAAAAGGATATCTTAATAGAGAAATGGTTTCTCAAAAGATCACAGTGACTCTTCCTCTTTGCTCATCACATCTTGCTTGCTGCTGTACCCCCCAAAAAACCTATTCCATGTTTGTCATATTTTTATAACTCAATAGGATCCCTGAGCCTGAATAGGGCTTATCTTTGCAGCTGTAACATGTTCATTCAAATGATACATTATAAACAACAGTTCTCGCAGAATAGTTATAAGAGTTATAACATCATTTCTGTTTACAACTCCAGCAAGCCAGATATGCATGTGTGGTTTCTTGTTATGACCTTTTAATGGTGACAGGTCTAAAGACATTTTGAATAATTACCTATAAGAAGAGGTCTTTTTAATATAATTTTATAGGCATCATAGAGTGAAGTGATCTTTCACAGAATCTTCAGTTTCATTACTGTATAAAAAAGAATCCTCAATGACTATAGACTTGGACTGAAAACTACAAAAAGTCACACATACCTTTAAGTATAACCAGAATACTCCTTGAAATTTTGGGCTCTTATCCTAAGACAAAGTTTATTTCAACATTATGGGTACTAAAAATCTTTGCAGCATATAATCATAACAAATCATCTGTTTCCAAAGATGCTGGAAAGGTCAGCTTAAATGAGTGACAAGCATACCAATTAAGGAAACTCTTAATTGCTGTACTTTTATCCTATAAGCAGAGAGAAAATGAACATTAATGTAATGAAATCACATATCAGAACTGATGTACTGGAGCATCATATGATTCTGCTGATGCAAAAGACTGCATTGGCTTATACAAACTTTACCCAATTAGTAGATTTACAAAATGTATATGCATCGATCTATATTCTCACAGTGAATATATCATACTTATCGAAAAGGAAAAGAATCCTGAATTTAAGAAAATCCACCCTTTGCGCTGTTCCCCAAGAAGGAAGAACAGACTGAAAAAAATTATAAATATTGACCACTGACCAATGCTATATCTTGGTGCACCACCAAGTTTGCCAACTCCAGCTGAGTTATCCCTTTATCAGCAAATACGTGTTTCAGGGTTGTGAGTATCTAGAAACTATAGGCTGTTATCATTATTAAATAATGACTACAAGTTGTTTACAATGATTCTGGCTGATTGACTGAATAATTCTGCAAGAATTTATACATGAGGATCAATGTGGCTTTTACCTAAAAGACAGTTAAAGGACAATCCTAGAAATGTGTTCGACATTTTGGAATATTTGGAGCAACATAATGAAAAACAAGCCACATTGATTTTCTTAGGTGCAGAGAACTTTAGTCCCCTCTAGTTAGCCCATTTCTATATTCACCAAGTCTCAGGTTTTATTATTTCTTCACTTTGTTTTCAACTTTCAGCCAATGGTCTCTTTCCTGGTATATTAAACAATTTGTATTCCCATGGAAATGTTTTGTTAAATCAATTTTTCAAAAATCTTAGCAAAAGTCCTAATATTCCAAATTCATCTGGTCCCTTAATTCATTTAAAACTTTTAAAAATTAAATTCTTATTCAGCTTTTTGCCATTTGTTTTATATTCTTTCTTTAAACTATTAGTTAACTTTTCTTCTATTTTGGGGTGATGTTTTACTCACCATGTAGTTTTTCAAACTTGCTGTTTGGAAGACCTCTTTGAACTGTAAAATAATTATCAATCCTTTTTAAAATAATTTTTATTAAGGATTTTAAAAAAAAAAAGTCTCCCGGCTTTTAGACCCGTGGGATGACCACTATCCTGTAGTCTCCTCATGAGGAGCAGCCATCCAGAGCACAAATGGGCAATCTCTCATCCTCTCCTTTATCCATAGGGGTCCCATTGGACCGAGCTTCCCACCGGTCCATCGGTTGTCGCCGCATCATCATCTCCACCCTTTCAGAGATGTCAGAGATTTTCCTCATCTGGAAGTCAAAGGTGGTGTATTCTATAGGGCAACCTGTGACCTATACACAACATCCACTTGGAGCACAGGCACCTCTAAAACAGACAGTGTTCTTCATTGGAAAGCTTATCTTTTTTCAAACACTGCTGTTTTGGAAATAGGAATTTTCCTGCAAAACATTTGTCCAATCAGTTATGAAAACTGTGGCATATAATTGTTTCTACATTTTGACTAGCCAATAAGAAAGTATGCTATATGTTAACTGCTGAGAGTAGACAAAATCAGAAATGGACAAGTGCTGTCAGCAGAGGAGATGGTGTTGCAGCATCTTTTCCTTTTTCCTGGAATATAGCAGTGAAATTAAGGTTTCAGCACACCTGGGGGCTAGTTTAATAGTTCAAAACAAAAATAATGATTCTGTTCACTCCATGAAACTTTTTTCTCTTCTCCATTCCCTTCCCATGTCAGTTTAAGAAGATTCTGCTTTATCTATTTATTATCTACATGGTTTTAAATATTTTTCTCTCTGCTACTTTTAGACTGCAATCATAAGCACACTTATTCACATGTACTTAGGAATATACCATTGGACACAACAGAACTTACTTCTGTGTAAGCCTGCATAGACAGGGTGCATTGTAAGGGTTTCTTACATACATTAGGTAAGCAAGCTTGTTTTGGTTTTTTAAAATTCTGTTTTATCCCAGATGTATTTTAATTATATAAATTTTCATTATGACTTCAGATCTTTTGGGGGTTTTGTCCCTTATTTAAGAAGTGATGGTTAAGTTCATTAACCTTCATCTCTCCTTTCACTTTCTCCAGTCCATTCCAGTGGATTGCACTTCAGACAAAACTTATGCTTCTTGCTTAAGTACTGCTCCTTTCCACAAACTCTTCTGTTCTACCCAATTTTATTTGATTTCTGGTCTCCTCTTGGTTTGTTTCTTGTTTCCTTATTTTTTCTTTTACCTTGTGCTTCCTGAGTAGCAGAAATGAATAAAGTACTGTAAGATTTAACTAAGAAATATTTTGAACCACCTGCCCAGTCTTTCAAGAAAAGCAGTGCCCCTTGTAGAACACTATTCTGAGATCATCCAGTAACATGGCTGGTGGTATGGACAAAATGGCCTTGCCCCAAACAGGAATAACACAAAGGGTTAATTGTACTTTTGTTAGAAGCCACTGAGGTAGTGGGACTACTCGAAATTCATTTCATGAATTCTTTAGCATTATTGCCTTTTTGGATTAAGGTTAAGCCTGGGTGAATATAAACCCTGTTAATCCACAAGAGAAATCCCAAATCAATGTCTTCATTTTCCTGTACTTTCAGCATGATAGACACAATAAAGAATAGGAGAGAGAAAAAGGCATTTATTTATAATACCCATCATAAAATCATGAAAAGAAATTCACATGAAGCAGGTTATATTCATTTCCCCCCCTAACAAACAAAAAAGCCAAAGACATCTTTACTGGTGAGTCTATAGCATAGTGATTTTACCCTGGATCTTTAGAGAATTGATGCTGTAGAATTCAAATGGAATGCTAGTCTTTGAAAGCAAAGAAGCCTCAATTGCTGTTCAAACAATCTTTAGAAGAACTGGTCAAATTGATAAATACCTGCAGATTCAGTTTTTTATATATTAAGAGAAAGAGAGAGAAAGAAGATAACAATAATCTGATGTAATTTTTCTCTGCTACAAACTGATGAATAGCTTTTCTCAAGCGGCTCTCTTGGTTTGGGCTGTCCATATCATAATGTTGTTTTTGCACTGACAACAAAGCTAATAATATTGTCTGGTATCATTGTCCCAATTCAAATATAATACAACTGTGAAAAATATACTGGACACCACAGACACAGCTTTCATGTCATTGCATTGGTCCTCAAACTTGGACGCTGCATTGGCTTCCGATAGGTTGCTGGGTACAATTAAACGTGCTGTTTTTTACTTTTAAAATATCTCTCTTAAATCTTCCCCTCAAAGCAGAATCAACATGTCCTATGCACTAAGAATCCAAACCAATGGTACATATGCATAGAAACCTATCAAAAGCTGCTTTGATATGGCTTGGCTGTGCTGAGCTTCCATAGATGCCAGGCATCACACGGAAAAGCCTGGAAGGAGCATTTTCATCAAAGTGAATGACTCCTCTGAGGCTTCATGCAGCCTCATTCAGTACAAGCCTCAGATGACAATTAGACAGGACAGGACAATATAAACGGAATAAGGTACTCAAATTTTATCCTTTGCCTTTCCAGTTAGGTTAATGGGATAGCTTGCACTAAAGTTCCAGATGCATATTTCAGCAGCAGCAACAACAACAACAAAATATGCCTCTGCAATTCAATCCTGATTCTATTTGAATTGAAGATTCAAGGAGGGCATGATTTGATTCGATATGAGATTCAAAGGCAAAATGATTTGTTTTGAGCCATTTCAGGATTGGATTAAAAAATAGTCATCCATAGACCCTAATGGAGAAGTTACAAAAAGGCTAAACCTACTTCAGCTTTTGGGGCAGAATGAGATGCAGAAAGTGGTACACAAATTGTGCCACATTTCTTTTTTTTTTATGTATAAGAATTTTATTAAGTTTGAAACAAAGATAAAAACTACAAAAAAGCAAAAAACTACAAAAAGAAAAAAGAAAAACTAAAATGGTGTGAAACACATTTGAAGATTACATTAAGAAATGATTTCCAACTTCCATCAACAAGAATATACAACAATTTCCATATTCAATCCCTTACTCTATCAAACTAAGATCACATTATTTCTATAAATCCTTCCATTTACACATATACAAATCATTAATACAATTGCTCCTTCCCCTTATATAAAAAAAGAAATATATAAATCTCTAGCTCAGCTTCCCTCCCCACAAAAAATAACATTTATTTAATTATTTCCTTCCTACCACTATTCTATATACTTCTGTCCACTATAATAAAAATCAAATTATAAAAACATATCAATTGTCTACTTTTATAATTAATAATACTACAACATTCTTGACCCTATTAAACCTAAAAAAACAAGCAATTATTATTATACCTTATAGATACCTTATAAATCTTACAAATCAAACAAACCTTTAAAAAATCAAATAAACCTTAAGCCAAATCATTAAAGAGAAATGAAATCATAATAGCCTCATTGTCAATTCAATTAAACATTCTTAAATTTTTACCCCACTTCAAAATATATCAAAACATTTACATATCTCCCTGTTACATACAAGGCAATAAATTGTGCCACATTTCTTCAAAAGCTGTCACCACTGTACATTTCTGAAATATTCCACTGCATCTCTTTTAAGGCAGAGCCAGCAAGCATCAGGAACAATACGACTGATGCACTCTTGAAATTGTCCAGCAATGAGCCTATGTTGTGATTCAACTTTTCTGCTTGCTTTTCTTGGCATGATGTTGAAGAACAACCTTGTGTGATGGTCTGCTTTGCTGCCTCTGGTAACTAGGTTTTTGGGAATGCCATGAGGGATGGCATAACTTGTTGGCAAGCTTGTTCCCTCAACACTGGCTTCAAGGGGGTGGCAGGCTGGGCAGGACATGTTAGTTAATCTGCATTTGGGGGAAGATGACTTGAATAAATACCCATCAATTTGCCATAGTGGGGTAGTTTAAATTTGCTCCCTCTAATCACTGGGTTTTGCGGGGTGCCAGGAGAATTGGCATAGCTGGTTGGCAAGCTTGGCCCCCTCTGGGAAAGGCTGCCTCATCATCAGGACTCATTTGTGTCAGGGTTGTGGCTTGTAGGCAATACTCTATGTCAGTGTAGCAGAATTAGTAAAAGAAAATGCCCAATGAGATACAAAGCGACAGAGATGGGTAAGCCACAGAGAAAGAAAATGGCGCAGGAAAGATGCCATTCTTGCCATCTTCTTGTCTTAAAAACAGGAAACATTTAGGCAGGGCCTATTGCTCTGGCACCTATTCACTCTATGTTGAAAAACAACATTGCTGCGATCACACAGAAGAATCTTTCTTCCGAAAATAACGTTTAACCCAAGACTGCATACTGGAATGGTTAATCTTGAGCCTATACTGAGAGAACAAAGTTGAACTCCAAGAATTAGCATAGAAGTGTAATGTTTCATGGGCACAAGAAAGAGCAAAATTGAAGACTTCTGATTGCCACATAAAAGTAGTTGAGAACTGAGAAAGAGAATGTCACTTAAATCAATGTTACCTTGCCACTCCAAAGCCCATCATACCACTCCCCACTCAGCATTCCCAATATGTGGAAATGAAACTGTATATTGTCTGCAACAACTGCAGAAGTGTCAGAAAAGACTCAAACTTGTGAAACACTTCAAAAGACTGTGAAGTGGTTTGATAGCATATGATTCTACTTGCAGCTTCATACCATTCACACATTGCCCTTGATGGGGTGGTCTGATTGAAGCTTCATCTAATTTTAGCACTCCTTCAAAGCTTTGCACAGTACTATTAGAAAGGACATGGAACTGTGGAACAGAGGAACATATATCAGATGCTTGCTCCAAATCAGTGTTTCTGTGCAGCGGATTAAATTATGCAATCTCCAAGTGCTCTTTACTTAAAATATTGAGAGGTATACTTCACCTCAATGTATGCATAGGATTTTTAAAAATCTACTTGCTTTGTGATTTTCTTTACTTGAAAAGCAGAAAAAATATATTTTCTATGATGACAAGAGGACCCCAACATGCTTCATAATACTATTGAAGGCCATTGTGACTCTCCTGAGGGATAAGTTGCTGAAACAAGCCATGTATTAACAGATGACTACCATTTCCTAAAAATAAAATAAGACACTCTTATTCACAGTAATTAGCATGCTAGTCCAGCACTGGGGTCTACATCATCAAGGAAACTAAAACTATGATACATTTCAATTACTGTAAGGTAGATCAGAACATGCTCATGTGGGATGAGATAGTCTAACGGAGGACTAGCCCTATCATTAGATGGAATAAAACAGCCATTTTAGGATGCAGTTTGGGTATATTATAAATAGGTAGCAAATGGTCAATCATTTGATTTATTATTGTTAAATTTTTACAGCCAAAGAGAAGAGTTATTTATGAAATTATCATCCTTGAGTGTTAACATAACTTCACTGACATGCTTTTTGACTTGGAAATCAATGGGCACCTTTTGTACTTGTTGCCTCACTTTAGGTATCAAAGTGATCTTTGTGGTATGTATGTACCATAGTTTCCCCAAGAACACTGGACATTCATTTCTTCAAGCACTTATATATATCATGAACAATTTTTCTGAAAAAGTTAGTAAGTTTGTTATAATTGCTTGGTTTAGACACAGTGTTGAGTATTTGTGATTCATACATAGAGTATTTACATGCAGCTAAATGTCCACCGTGGACTTAAGGAAAGTGGATTTTAATAAACCACTTCTCAGCAACCTTATCAAAAAAAGAAAAAGTTGGAGACTGGACAAAAATTATCCAGAACTGTTGGGTCCAGAGATGTCTTCTTGAGAAGGGGGCATACCATCATCTCCTTCAAAACAGGTGGAACCCACTACCCCCACTTTCTTGAGAATGAATTTACAACTGCATGGATCCAACCACACATCACATCCTGGGAAGCCTTAATCTACAGAAGGGACATGGTTCTAATAAACAGGTAGACCAACTACAATCACAAGGATCCTGTCAACTTTCTCAGGAGTCACAGGATAAAACATTTTCTAGGTAACAGGACAGGACCATGCCTTAGTCGGTTTGAAAGGACTTGCCCAACAATAGTCTAACTTGCAAGAAAAAAAACCACACAACCAAATCTTTATTATGGCCAAAGACCAGCATAACAGTCTAACTTGGAGACCTGACCAAATTTAACTGTCATATGCCTAGACTATTCCTCACACAAACAGGACTGCTGACCAGCTATCTGCGATGCAATAAGAGTGGAAAAATAACTCAGTTTTGCTGCTCTTATTGCCATGATGTAATTCCTACTATGGGCACTTACATATGCTCAGCTGGGTTT
This sequence comes from Charina bottae, assembly GCA_023362775.1. Classification (NCBI taxonomy): domain Eukaryota; kingdom Metazoa; phylum Chordata; class Lepidosauria; order Squamata; family Charinaidae; genus Charina; species Charina bottae. The sequence continues at coordinate 1,599,345 of JALMGJ010000030.1, read as the reverse complement.
GTTCTTCCTGTTTCTCCAATGGTGCTCTAGGGTTCTCCTCTGTTGTTTCATCTCCTGAAGCTCCTCAGAAAACCAGGGAAACTGGGATTGCTGCATAGGAGCTATCCTATCTAGGAACCTTGTCACATCCTCATCCCAGATAGAGACTAAGGCCTTGCTTGAACTATCTACCAGGAAAAAATTCAAGCTCCCTTTGAAACCTGGTTCCATAAATCATCTGGGACAGACTAACTGACTAGGTCCTGCCTCCCTGTGTGAGGAAGAGGCAGTACCAGCAAACCAAAAAGCTACCAGAGATCTGACCATGACAAAGAACAAAAGGTAATGTCCTTCACCTTCAAATCATATCCCAATTACCCTGAGATTGAAAACCATTCTAGTATATTGGGCCCTCAATAACCTGGGTCAGGTCCATGGTTCCTATGAGCTGCACTAGACTTTATACCATGTAAAAAGTTGACTCTATTTTAAGCAAAAAAAATAACCACCACTGAAGAAATACAGAATTACAGTTGGATAATGCAAGTGTGTGAACAACACTGTTCCATAAAATATGTGAGAATATGATAAAATTTTATGGGAACTCTACAATAAATGGTTTTCTGAAGAACACTTAAGTAATCACTGGTGAAACTGTAATGTCCATGAACTGCCCAATAGAGTGGGAAGCAATTCTCAGATACAGTATAATGAATTTCCTTCCAACAGTTTATGCTAAATATTTATCTAGTTAGACATGGTTCATAAGTGAGGAAATACATTTCTCATAATACAGCAATTTGGGGAGCACAGTATGTGATTACTAAGATATGAAAAAGGACATACCTATTTTATCAAATTTGGATGTAAATTTGAAAAAAAAGGAAGCACCAGATCACCATCTATTATGGGATATAAATGTGATTTTTAATTTATTGTTTCATGGACCACTAGTTTTTCATTATAATTGTTTCTTTAATGTCAAAAACCCTGCCTACCATTGGGTGAATACAAGCATTTAATGAGTCTGTACATTTCTATATCTGTACCTCTTTTGAGAGTAATAATCATCAACTCTAACTTTCTTCTAATTAGTTAGATCACATAGGCAAACACAGTATCCCAAAGGGCTATTGCTTATTTTGGAGAAAATGTTAAAAAGTAGTATTTTTCTAATTCACCCCATGCATACCACATAATAGTAATATAACACATCTTGCCAGACTTCATCACTGCATGTAATTTAATATGCAATAAATTATTAATGTAAGTACTTAACACTACACTGCACTTATCAAATAAATGAGAAAGCCACATTAGGTGATCCATTCCGTAAATTTTTTAAAAAAACTTGCTTGTTAATTCAAGATAATAATGCGTTCATAAACATGCTTGTTTTATAAAGAGATTTGCTTTAACAGAAACAGGAAGACCAGAGTTTCACATCTCTTCTCATATTTTCTAATTTGCTTAATCATCCTACTTAATGTGCATATGTGTCTATTGACCATAATCAGAACATCTAGAAAGTAACATGAAAACATTTTGCTAGCAGAAGATGACTAATTCTATCTTTCTGGAGCAAGATGGAATACGTTGTCCCCTTTGTTTTTACAAAATGCATCCTGCTCTTTATTATTGTTATGTTCTATCCTCTAGTCTTTTTTTAATTAATGGCATATAAAAATAACTCTTTCACGTGATTCCTTAAACACCACATGTGAGAATAAAAAAATTAATTTTATTTTTTCCCACAAAACTTAAGGGTATGATTTCAACATTTATCAGATTTTATTCAAAATAGATTATGGCAAATATACTACAGGGCTAAAAAAAGCCTTAGACTTAGAGGAACAATTAGATGATAATACTTGGCAGTTTCTATGGCAGCCTGAAGGATTTTTATCACTACAGCATCCATACAGGAAATATGTCTTCAACTTTTACATTGGTGGCATCAAACACTCCAAAAGAATCTCACTTATATATTCAATGAGATGCTGCCAATGCTGTAAGTTGAATAGATTTCACCTCTGGTGGGAATATGATAAAGTATCTGATTTTTGGAAGAATGTGTTTAACAAAATGTCCTACATAACTAAAGATTCAATTCTCTCCAAAGCTATGTTTGCTGCGCATCCTTGATGGCAGGAATAAAAAAAACTAATTAAGCTTTATTTATAGCAGCCAAATTATTCATTGCTAAATAATGGAACTATCTGGATAATATTTCAATGGTTTGATGGCATGATAAGATCTGGTCTCCATCTTTATTTGAAAAAGTCTCCAATAAAGTCCATTCTATATACCTTTTATTTGAAGCTACCTGAGCTCAGGACAATCGGAACCAAAGCGCATATCCCATCCTCTGCCAATGTTTCACCTTGTGTTAGCCCTTTGAGGTAGTCCAGACAACGAGCACAACCAGGAGCATCAGCGCTATCTTTATTGTAAGGTTACATTAAACAGAATCTTGCAAGACTGAAAGTATTTCTCCCCTCCTCTCTTTTTAGTCTCTGGAAAACTAGGGAGGGTCCCTTCTGAAACACTCCCCATGTTTCCCCCCCACCTGTGGACTGAGCTGCCTCTTATCAGACTGTTGCCTAGGCTGCAGGTGTGATGACCCTGATTTCAATGCCCCAATAATCGCTTCTCCATGCAGTTCTTTTGAATTGCAGATTAAGCTTTATTAAGGTTACATGTAAATCAAAGCATTCTCAAAGACCCGAATGACGTTTCCCGCTAAATGATTTGAAAGGGGAAAACCCCATACCCTGGTGCACTGCATTGTTGTATGCGAATTCAGCAAAGGGAAGTAAGTCTATCCAGTCATTTTGTTGATAACTAATATAACATCTTAAATACTGTTCCAGTACAGCATTCAGACATTCAGTCGCTCCATCCATCTGCGAATGAAACAACAAGCTTAGACTTTGTTCAGCCCCAATTAATTTTAAAAATGCTTTCCAAAATTTTGAGGTAAATTGACTGCCGTAGTTGCTAATGACCCTTTCAGGGACCCTGTGAGGGTGGTAGATGTGTTGAATAAATAGCTTTGCAAGCTGATTGGCAGAGGGTACCCCCTTGCACGGGATGAAATGAGCTTTTTTCAGATTGCAAATATTGCAAAGAGCTAGCTGGGAGGCAGGGATGTCACCATTTTCCAAGCCACGCTGTAGCCTTAAAGGGACACTTAAAGACCAGCCACCCCATTTCTAAATCACCCAATTTATATTTTTTTTTAAGTATGCATACCCTAAGAGAGACTTTCTACAGCAAGGAGAAGCGGGCTCTCTTGGTGCTTATCATTATTTTTGGGAGTTTTTTTAAAAATTCTTTTTAAGTTTTGGACTTTGTTTTCCCTCCAAATATTAAGGAGGATTGAGAGTAAATAATTGTCTCCCTGTTATTATTTTTGTACTAAATTTGAAGATATTAGCATTTTCCTACATGTTGAATCGGCTGATTTGAACCTTCAGCTTTCTGTTTCTACTTTCCCTTGGGAACTGTCTGCATATCTCACTTTCTCTTGTGTAAACACGTTTTGGAACTTTTTCATATCTTCGACTTTCGCTGGTTAAGCTCCTAGATTTTAAACAGATTCTTTCTGACTCCTACCAAGTTTTTATGCAAGATATTCAGGACATTGTGGAAAACATGAGGTCCAAAATGTGTCATCTGGTTGGGGATGTCGTGGATGAAATTGAGGAATCCAAGAGTGACAGAAAAGTTTCTTCTAAGAGTGAGATCGGGATTTCCATTGAGATGTTGGATGAAGATCGGATATTGGAGTTGGAGAAATTTAAAGGAGAGAGATATTTTCAAGCCACAAGTGAAATTGATTTTCTGGCCATGAAATGCCATGAAAAAGAAGGGGTTATTATGTATGGGAGGTTTTTTGAAGAGAAGTCAGAGTTTTTGAGGGGGGTCAGTTGGACTGTTTGATCTTTTTAAGAAAAAAGCTCTGTGTACATTGCGGGGATATGTAAATGCTCTGGTTTATTTTGAAGTGGGATAAGGGTTAAAGAATATTTATCTGGATTGCTTTTAAGGTTTGGCTGATTTCATTTATCTTTAATGATTTGGATTAAGATTAATAAGGTATAAGAAAAAATGTCTACTTGGATGGTTTGGGGTTTATTAAGATTAAGATCATTAAAATTGCTGTATTATTAAGTATAATGGCAGATAATTTATGTGCTTTTTAGATTGATTTTTATTATAGTAGACAGAAATGTATAGAATAGTAGTAGGAAGGGAATAATTAAATTGATGTTATCTTTGGGGAGCGGGAAGTTGTTTAGGAGGTTTATATGAATTTTTCTTTCTTTTTTCTTTTAATATAAGGGGAGGGAGTAACTGTACTTAGTAATTTTTATAATGTGCCAATGTGGAATGATTTATAGAAATAATGTGGTTTTGGTTTAATATAGAGTAAGGGATTCATTATGGAAAATCTTTGTATATCTTTGCTGTTAAAAGTCAGAAGTCACATCTTTCTGTAACTTTGAAAAAAATTTTCTCTTGTGTTCTCACACCTTTTTAGTTTTTTTCTCTTTTTTGTAGTTTTTTGTTTTTGTTTTGTTTTGCTTCCAAACATTTGCACTGGGGACGCCTCACTGGAATGCAAGGTGAAATGTTGGCAGAGGACAGGATCCAAACTCTGGTGCCAATTGCCTTAACAGCTCAAAATAAAAGATAGTTACAATGAACCTGGGCCATCGCTATCCTAAGAGATCCTTAAAACCCATTTTATGACAAGCCAAATAGTAAATCATTGTCTTACAAGGAACAGCGGAATCTCATTGGGTAGATAAGAGATAAGCATCCTGAAAACAAAATCTGAATCCTGAATCAAACCTTATGAGTATGTTAAAATGTACCAGCACTATGTAAAATTTTGACATTCAAATAAAAAATATAAAAAATTAAAATTAAATTTCCAAATGTGCTGTTCATGTCTAATTTTTGTGTGTGCTGAAGGTCCTACTTTATTTCTAAAAATATATTGGGGTGTGTATATATATGTTTCTGCAGTAGATGGTAGTTCTAAAGCTGCTCTGCTATCTTTTTAATGTTATAAATCAGCAACCTAAAACCATTTCATTCAAATGAAGCCTGTCTCTCTTGTACAAATTCAGCTTCTCTCAGAGTCTCTCAATATCTAATGAATTGAAATGCCTCTGCCTGGCACTACTATCTCATCTATGCACTGAGACCCCTAAGGTCTGTTTGTCTAACTGGTCCTGCTCATTTTTTATTTATTAGGCTTATAAAATACTCCAAGTCAACTCAATTCCATAATTTGGGATTAAAACAGATAGTCATGTTTAAAATTGGAACAGGTAGCATTTCTTAGAACAGTATCTGGCAGTCCTGAAATTAAAACCCTGAATTTGCTTCCAGGACTGTCCATCTAAATTTTTCAATGTCACTCCTGTTGACATGGATTACAATTGCTTCCTTTGTACCAGCACTATCCAACAGCTTATCTAGATGGTGCGTGAGATTTGCAACCTTTGCTCCAGGCAGGCAGGTTCCTACAAAATCTATATGTGAATCACAAAGAAAATCTATCATGACAACAGGTCATTAAAAATACCCTGTGAATATTTTGATGATTTTTTGCACGTTGTTTCTGTGGACACAGAAAATTCACAATTGAATTGGATTTAATGATATCAATCAAGTGGGTGGCAGAATAACAGCACACATAATACAATTCTTCAGTGTATATGATTAATTTACATGATAATGTAGTCCAATCAAGTAGTAAATAGTTAAAATGTTGTAAAAATAAAGGTTTCCCCTGCACAGTCGTGTCCGACTCTAAGGGGGAAATGTTGAATATTTATTTAAAAAATGCATCATCTATCCTCTCTTCCACATTAGAGACACTAGGCTTTCTAGTCTGACTTAGAATATAAAAAAAGTAGCTTTAGATGGATAAGACAGAAAACTCAACATGGACTATTTTTTTAGACAATAATTGATTGTCTAAAAAATTGAACTCTTAATAATGAAAAACAATAGAAGATATTTCTTAAGATAATGAAGTTATTGTTTTAAAGACATATTTGAAATAGTTTTCCGAATGCTATAAATGCAAAATTTATGGTTAATTTTTGCAAGTTGAAAAATGGGCGAATAACTTATTCTTATGCCCTCATATATCCAAATTTGATTGGAAGCAACATTTTACAATTTAATTTAAGTAGTTTATCGAGGCTACAAATGTCTTCAGCCCAATATACATCTGGAAATCGCTGACCCTTGATCTTCTGTCTCCTTGATCATTGAAAAGAGCAGAAACACTGATTAATATCTTCCCTTCTAATAAAGCACCAGAAGGGGAGTTTGTAATTGTTTAAGTATTCAAGTGTAATGCTGAATGGTGGATTCCAATCTTTGTAAAGCTTTTTAATTATATTAACTCATCAGGACAATTTCCTAAAGAACAAAAATGCAAGTACTCTGGTTCCAGTTTTTAAGAAAGGAAATCACAAATTGCCTATCTAATTACATACCAGCCTTATAAATGTCACTTTTTATGCAAAACACAATTGCATAACTGAGAGAAGTGAATCATCTCAAATAATGCTTTGAAAGAACAAGTTACTTTTAAAATTTGACACTCAAAGTTAGATCACTCTTTCCTAATGGCCCTTTTGGTTAATAAGCACATAATGTAAAGTAAGTAAAACAGTATGTTGCTTTTGTCAAAATTCATATTGCATTTGACTATTGACAGGAATAAACTTTAAATTAAAATAGCAGTACCAGTATCTATTGATGGCTTTTGATCCGGATAAGTGAGATTTTCATACAAGTCTATTGTCTGATAATATCCTAGTTACTAGTGTTATCAAAGAAGCCGTGTCCTTGTATTGCTGCTTTTAATTATACACCAGTGATATTGTTTCAGATTTGAGGGATGAGTACTTCCTTTCAGTCAAAATATATGAATAGGTGTTCTTTATATCTTGCACCCAGATTATTTTGCATGGAGTTTTACTGGGTATAATTGCCGTCATGTGAAGTCAGTAGTGCATAATTATGAAAAAAACTAAAGTATGGGTTTTTTCTGGCCAAACTGCTCTAAATATAGAGAATTATTTAGAATTTCACTGAACAAATGTCCACATATTTGTTACTTAAGCTCCCCACCCTCCCATCTGGAGATGGCCTTGCTTATTAGAAGACTCTAAAGATAAAAAATAATTAGCCAATAATCAGCCAATAAATAGAAGCACAAAATGGAATTATCAAATTCTGCCAATTCTTCACTTAATCAAAATACATTTGGCTCCATATCTTTTATATGACATAAAGATCAGGAGATACGCATGTCTTTTTAATACATTGTTGAGAACGATTCTTGAGGAGTCTCTGAAGACACATTATTTTCTTCTTTTCTCCATTCTGAAATATGTATACATTCAGTCAAAACAAGTTGCTCTATTAGAGTGTTTAATTTCTGTTTAAGATGCAGATAGCAGGTTGTCTCAGTTGTGACTTTTGGAGCAGAGGAGAGATAGGACTATGAATAATGCAAAATGGTTCCAGGCTCTGATCCAGCAGATTCCATTTTTGATTAGAGTATTTTTCCTCTTTAAATAATTTTACAGCAAAACAAATATGTTAACCCAGGGTACATGGAATAGCAATTCAACTGAATATTTTTATGGCTTCTAACAATAAGATTGCTTCATAGTAAGCTATGTCTGAGCTGGTTGCCTAGAACTGCTCAGACATACCTTAGCATCTAGACAACTGTGGCTTACCTTGGAAGCTAAGTAGAATCAGTTCAGGTTAATACTTTGATGGGGGCCCACCTGGGAATTTCAACTGAAAAATTTAAGGTTGTTGGCTAGACTGGGAAATAAAAAAAATACTTCCAAAGAAAACAATAGCAGACCACTTTCATAACCCTGGCAAGAAAAATGCATGATGAATCTCCAGGAACTGAACTCAACTAAAGTGCATATTTTTCTTATAGTCAGGCATAATGAAAACATTTGAAAGTGATCATTATTTGTAAGTTCCTTCTCCTTTTTTGGTAGGAGATAATACAGGTGCCTTCAGTGGCATTTGATTGCTGTTGCAGGAAAAGTCCTTGCAATCTTCACTTCATCTCATTGTATGTGAAAGGTGCTCTAGAGGATATTCATTATTTGCTATCTGTTCAGAAGCTTTAGCAGCCTATGTAAAGTATTTAGCACCAATCCTGGAATGAAAAGAAAAGTTGTTTCCTGCTTGCTTGTAATAACAGGATAATTCTTATGGCTGATGAAAAAGAATGAATTTATGCTGAAAACTTTCCTTTCCCTTTGATTGTAAACACACAATTAACATGCTTCGGGCCCTTTGACCAAAATACAGTCCACCTAACTTCAGATACTGAAAGCAAATTCATAGGTATGGCATATAAATAAGACTTTGAAAAGTGTATAAATAATCAAAAGGGAACAATTGTTAGCCTGAATCCTGATGGAATAACCGCAGTGATTCAATCATATCTTTTGTGTATCAACTGACAACAGGAACATTTTTCTTTCAGAAATAATTGATATATCCAGAAATGCACCTACTGCTGAATACTCATAGAAAGTAGGAGTAAAACCTATAACATACTGTGAAAAGAATTCAATATCATTACTAGTGTGTATTCAAAAGGAGAAGAAATTGAGAAGAAAGTTAAGAATGCCTCAAATTATTTATAATGTTCACTTAATGCACTTCCTAGCAAAATATTTAAGTATTCCAGATATAAAGGAGAATGTTTTTGAAATTGCAGAATATTTTCACACAAATCACTTAGCAAAAGCTTCTGTAAGGAAAGCAAGAGGAACCATATTTACTCTTTCACAGGACATCCAATGGAACCTGTTAATGGAAGTTTTTGACATTACTATATATCAGGAATGGTCTAATCTGACAGCACTTTGTGAATACAGTTATGAAAAAAAAAGATGAAATGGGGCTAAAGAAAAATGTGATTCTCAAACTTTCCTGGATTGTATTTTAATAGCCTTGAATAATGAGTAAAAATAAAATAATAATAAAATAATGAAATGAAGTAAAATTACAAACATTAAAAAAATGGGACAATTGGGGAGGTTATGGTCAATATTCTCAGTACTAATCAGTGCTATGAAATACTCAAGATTTGATTCCAGAAAGGTTCTTTGGAGCATGTAGGGCTGCAACCTTTAAAGCAGCCAATCGTTTCCTGTAATCAGTGGCAACCATGTGATCCCAGGAACAGATTTACACACAGAGAATTACACACGGGGGCTGCATTTACACTGCCAGCCATTCTGAAGCACCTTTTCTAAATTATTTCCAAAGCCCTGCAAAGTGTAATTTTCACCATGAGAATGGATCCTTAACAGCTAAAGAAGAGATGTTAGCTATGAGGAATACAACACATGTTTCACATATGCATGATCCTTGAATGGTACACTCCTGGAAAATGTTATGCCTCAGGAAGCAAAAAGGAAGGCCATAGTAGCATTGGGGCAGGTTTACCAGAGGCCCAGAAGCTATATGCTGGGCTCTAGTTTGGCTCTGTTATTTAGAGCCATGGGCGGTAAAAGCAGCAAAAAAGGGAAATAAATAAAGAACTTGAACCAGGTTTTGAAAAACAAATATTGCATGCTGTTTGTGCACATTGACCAAATGTTTAAGATTATTTAATTTTGGAAATATCTCCATATTTCAAATAGTGTACAAGCTGAAAGAGCTGAAGCAAAAATTTGAAATGAAACAAATTCAAACGTGAGCCAATTTTGTTACAAATGTGTTTGTATATTAAGGTATTAAAATGAATTTGTGATCAAATATTGAGCTGATAAACAAATATACAGCTGCCCTACAAATGGTTGTAGATGGCCAGTAAAATCACGAAATATCTAAATCTGAGAAACTTCCAAAGATATTTTAACAATGCTGCCAAAGCAAATGAGCAAGAGGAAATTCTATAGCCTGTGGTATGACTAGAAGCGAATACCATAAAATACTGAAGGGTTCTGTGTTTCTGAGTGACTAACTGAGCTTTAGAGCATGGGAGGCCAGCTGTAGTTTCCTATTGCCCCAAAGACCCAAAGTTCAGTTGTGCATTAGGCTCAGCAGAATGGCAGGGGTGCCCTCTGTGTCCTTCAGCCTTCCAAAAAGGAATGTGATGCAGACTAGCAGGAGAATTAAGTTCTATTTATCTTTAAAGGTTTAAATGCATTTGCGAAGATGCGGTAAGCACATGCTTTGCACATAGAATATTCCAGTTCAATCTTCAGTATTTCCTGGGATGCTAGGACTTGTTTGTGACCTTGGAGAGCAGTGTATCAATTCTGACTAGTATACTGATTCAGTATAAAGCATTTATACTGAATTCATTTGATCCTTGTATACAAAATATTGGCCGGGGTTTAAAGAATCGTGCATTTTTCCTTCATTAGTGGAATAACTGTATTGTAGCTTATATGGCATGAAACCTCAGCTCCTTCTGTGCCACATAGATGGAATCAAGAATCCACCATTTTGCAATTTGCCTTGCAAGGTGGATCTTTGACTATATACAGTGTTATTGTTGGTATTTTTTTGCAGCAAAGGAGATCTGCAGTACTTGTGGATGCATGCTACTCTGTTCTTTCTCCATGAACCTTAGCTCCAACAATTATAGTTCCTTCCCTTTAAAAATAGAACACTACATCGCCTTTCCTGGTTTTGCATCTTAACACATTTCTCTTTCATTTCTCTTTTCTAAGCACAAACCTGAATTCTAGACCTTTCATCAGGATATTTATGTGTCTCTCCAGCCTACCTCTGCTCCCCAAAAGCCCTTTTGAGTTTTGCTAATGCCTCTAGCTTTTTTCTGTGCCTGCCAAAACTAACAGTTGCAACAAACCTCCAGATCAACAGCCTTGTCAGAAGGAATAATCTAAAATTAATGTGCTTGTCCACATGTATTACTGTTCCTGACAGAGATTCTTTGCCTTCACTGGCTACAGCCGACAATCCTTCAGAAGCTGTTTGCTCATTGCCAAGGTCTAGTGGCTGATAGAAAACGAAGATAAATCCAGCATCTCATTTCATATGAAGAACACAATGGTGCTCACCCACAAGACTCCAAGTAAATTTTACAAAGACTTTCGAAAGTCTTACCTGCCTCATGTTTCTCTGTTTGCTTTAGTTTTAGTTGTTTTGTTTTCTGCAATCCACTGAGAAGAACCGTCTTGATCAGTTTCAACATCTTTTGATCAACACGCTCAAAAGGCACTAGACCTGACTGAACATCGCAAAATATGAAATTTAGTACTGCTGCCTGAATTTTGAAGGTTTTTTTTCTTTTTTGCATTATATTCTACCTCTTGTTTATCATTCAAAAGAAATACTTTTCAAAATATATGTTATGCTGGATCAAAATGAAGAGTCTAAAAAGTGCATACCACTTCATGTCTATGAAGGTTCTCAGTCATCCAGGTGGAATTGTCTGTAGCTTGACCATTCTCTCTCTCTATTGCCTACAGGGAGACCAAAATGCTTGTTTACAAAGCCATTGCACTACCAACCCTTCTGTACGCCTGTGAAACATGGACCCTCTACAAACACCACCTCCAACTTCTTGAAAGATTCCATCAACGCTGCCTCCAAAAAATTCTGCAAATTACTTGGGAAGATAGGCGGACTAATGTTAGTGTATTAGAAGAAGTGAAAACCACCAGCATTGAAGAGACCGCATTGGTCGCACTTATGGATGATCTCTGGCGAGAGCGGGATGGAGGGAGTGCGTCCATCCTTGCTCTCTTAGATCTCTCAGCGGCTTTCGATATCGTCGACCACAGTATACTTTTGGGACGGCTTGAGGAGTTGGGGGCGGGCAGCGTGGTTTTGCGCTGGTTCGCCTCCTTTCTCCAGGGCCGTTCCCAGTCGGTGTTGATAGGGGAGGAGAGAGCTGACCCGCGACCCCTGACTTGTGGGGTGCCGCAGGGGTCGGTTCTCTCTCCTCTCCTATTCAACATCTACATGAAGCCACTGGGCGAGATCATCCGTCACCACGGGATGAGGTATCACCAGTATGCTGATGATACCCAGTTATACATCTCCGTCCCGGGTGAAGTAAGTGATGCGGTCAATGCCTTATCTCAGTGCCTGGAGGCTGTGGGGGTCTGGATGGGGAACAACAGGCTTCAACTGAACCCTGGTAAGACGGAGTGGCTGTGGATTGATGGCCCCCCTGGATCCGGGAAGTTGACATCTTTGGTTCTGGGTGGGGTTGCACTACCCCACTCGGATCCAGTGCGGAATCTGGGGGTCCTCCTGGACTCAAGACTCCTGCTCGAAGAGCAGGTGGCAGTCGTGGCCAGGAGGGCCTTTGCACAGCTTCGAGTTGTGCGCCAGTTACACCCTTTCCTGGATCGGGAGGCCCTCCGAACAGTCACTCACGCCCTTGTCATCTCCCGTATAGACTATTGTAATGCGCCCTACATGGGGCTACCCTTGAAGAGTATCCGGAAGCTTCAGCTGGTGCAGAATGCAGCGGCGCGAGCAGTTATGGGTGCCAGGAGATCGGCACATGTGACACCTCTGCTACGCGAGCTGCATTGGGAACCAGTTTGCTTCCGGGTCCAATTCAAGGTGTTGGTGATTACCTTTAAAGCCCTACATGGCATAGGACCAAGGTACCTGAGGGACCGTCTCGTCCCGATAACGTCGGCCCACCCTACCCGTGCATGCAGAGAGGGCATGCTTCGGACCCCTTCGACAAGAGAATTCCATCTAGCGGGGTCCAGGAGGCGTGCCTTCTCTGCGATAGTGCCCGCCCTATGGAATATCTTGCCCCCGGAGGTGAGACTGGCCCCCTCCCTCCTGGCTTTTCGGAAGGCCCTTAAGACCTGGCTCTGCCACCTGGCCTGGGACGACAGAGGTGGTAGTGCCTCCTGGGGTTGGCTGGCCCCGTAGCTCCACGATTTATTCAGCGGGTCCTAATCCATCTTGGATTCTATTTTATTCATTTTATACTTGTGTTTTTAGATATTTTTGTATAGTTTTTTAAATTTTATTTATTGTAACCCGCCCAGAGTCCCTTGCATGGGAGATGGGCGGGGAATAAATTTGAAAAATAAATAAATAAATAAATAAATTGAAACAATGATCATCCAACATCAACTTCGCTGGACCGGCCATGTTGTTCGAATGCCTGACCATCGTCTTCCAAAGCAGCTACTTTACTCCCAACTTAAGAATGGAAAACGGAATATTGGTGGACAGCAAAAGAGATTCAAAGACACTCTCAAAGCTAATTTAAAAAAATGTAATATCAGCATTGAGAACTGGGAAGCTCTAACTCATGAGTGTTTCAATTGGAGGTCAGCCTTTATTAATGGCGCTATGGACTTTGAAGAAGCACGAGTACAGGGCGAAAAGGAGAAAAGAGCTAAAAGGAAGGCACATCAGGCAAACTCTCATCATGACCGTCTCCCACCTGGAAACCTATGCCCTCACTGTGGGAGGTTGTGCGGATCCAGAATTGGCCTTTATAGCCACTTACGGATCCACTGTTAAAATTATACCTTTGGAAGACAATCTTACTCGGCTACGAGTGATCGCCAATGATTGCCTACACTGCAAAGGTGGGAACATCTAGAAAAGGCTGTTGGGGAAATGTAGCTGGTTGCAAAGCAAATCTAAGAGAGAGATTTGGATGGGAATTTCCATTGGAAGAAATACTACCATCCCCAATTATTATATTATTAATTCCCAATTATTACCATTCCACATTATTAATATGGCTAACTGCCAGATACAAACCAGAGGAATTTTGCCAGGAATGACAAAAATGCAATGCTTTTAACTCTAGTTGTTGTTGTTTCTCGAATATCTATTACAGACTTCTGGAATATGTAGTTTGAAGGTGCTAAATTGAGAAAGGCTGGCCTACTCTTATCTCTCATTATAAACTCCATTATAGATGAGGAATTTCACTGTTCTTTTTTTGCAGAGCAGTGCACAACAAATAAACAGACTATGGATTTAGTTAATTATTTCTAATCTGTTGGGCCCTGCTTTGGAAAAGAGGGAATGATGCAGCTGCTTGACTACATTTTTTTCAGTAAGATAGTTTCTTTCCTTAGAAAATCCAGTCACTACTGGAAATGAAAGGTTGTACCTATGTTGTACATGTAACTATATTGTAACAGAGCACTCAGGTAAATTCATAAGCATTATCTTGGTGTAATATATTCAACCATCTAGTAAGGTAGACCACTTTTTTGAACTTTATTCCACAAATGGAAGCTGTGGCTGAGAGTGACCTAAGACACTTCTATCATGAATTTATGGGACAACTATGATTTAAATGAGGAACTTTCTGATTCACAGTTTAAACTTCAGCTGTCAGGCCACTAGACATACCTTGCTAATAGTGAACTGAACTTGTTGAGAGTTGATAGAATTGCAGCTAGTACATGACCATTGGGATACTACAATCCTGTGTTACAAAGAAAACATTTTTTCAAATCCAGAAGTTGTACTTCCCACTCCTACCTCCCCAAAACAATCCAATAAGGACAGCACTGTACAGGCTTTTATCTTGGAATCTCAAAATGTCAAAAAGAAAGAAAAGAAAAAAATAGAAAAACAGACAAAGGAGAGAAAAGTGCTCCTCCTGAATCCTTAACTGCTTATGGTATCCCAAAGCAAGTTGTGATTAGCTGGCACCTGAAAGGAAGTATTTTGGTTGGGGTCTGAGGATCTACTTCAACATTTTATTGAAGATCCCATTTACATCAGTTTAACAATAATTCTGCATCTTCAGAAACCTGGCTCTGTGAAACACCCTAAGGATCTCTAATAAAATTATCAACAGCCTCACCAGTTAAATGGATACAAACTTGCTCTAAATTTATGGCCTATCCAGGGAGTTTTTATTTGATAATGAATTAGAGTGCTGAAGGGGTCGAGGCTGCAGGGTGCTCCATTCACTCTGCACTAACTATACAAGCAATTGCCATTGGCGTCCCTGCACATAACAAAGCCTTATGCTCAAGATGAGCCAGTGCTGAGTGTTTTTCAAGTGTATGTAAAGCACCGTCTGCTCTGTGCTGATTAGTGCCAGATGGAAAGAGCATGTTAAAGATGGGAAAGGCAGAAGTGAAGTTCACAAATTGAAATGCTTATGCTTCTTGTCCGGATAACAGAGATGGATGTCTTTTCCTTCTTCTTTGGAAATGCTTAGTTCTTAGGTTTTCCAGTGTGTATCTCCGCCCCCATGGTTGCTTGTCTTTTTTGACCCAAACAATCTATCTGCCCAGACCTGCCACTTCCTTCCAGCAGAGTGCTCTCATTTTAACCTCTGGAACCATCCTTTCCTTTCAAGGACCAAGGCTCCAAACATTTAGGCAAAGCAATGGGATGTTTCTCTCTGCAAGTTGCTTGTAGTCAAAAGGGACTGCTGAGCATCCATGAAAAGTGCAGTCCTTGTGAGGGAATGCTTCAGGCTGGGTTCACACAGCCAGTTAAATCACTTGGGCAGAGCTTTCCAAACTGTGTGTCGGGACACGTTAGTGTGTCGGCTGCAGTGTCTGGGTGTGCCGCGGCTGCTGCTGCCTCCTGGCTTCCACGCAGGTCCTAGTGCCTGCCTTGTGCCCTGCTGCCTCCAAACCTGCTGTGATTCCGCGCAGGTCCTAGTGCCCACCTTGTACCTTGCTGCCTCCAAACCTGCTGTGATTCCGCGCAGGTCCTAGTGCCTGCCTTGTGCCTTGCTGCCTCCAAACCTGTTGTGATTCCCGGCAGGTCCTAGTGCCTGCCTTGTGCCTTGCTGCCTCCAAATTGTTGTATATTCTTGCTGTTGAAAGCTGGAAGTCACCTGTGTGTATGTAACTTTCTAAAAGTCTTTTTTTTTTGTGTTTTTACACTTTTAATGTTTTTGTTTGTTTGTAGTGTTTTTTTTTGTAGTTTTTTATCTTTGTTGTAAAAAATAATAAAAACTTTGAAAAAAAAACATAAAGAGGGAAGGGAAAGAGTAAGATGGCAATTACTTGATAGAAAGAAGGGCAGAAGTCAAAGTTATATGTTTTCTTTCTCTTTTTCACTTCTTTTTCTTTTTTTTCTTATTTCCTATCTTTTTTCTTTTTCTTTTCATTTTTATACTTTTCTTGCATTGTAAAATTCTAATTATATATATGAGTGAGTTGGGGTAGCATAGTAGCTAAGGGCCCAAGCAGGGCAGTCTCCATTTTGAGTATCTTCTACTCATCAAATAATACAGGGGGGCTTAGGCAAGTCATCATTTTTTTGGTCGGCCTCAGTTCCTCAAGTGCAAGATATAGATCACCATAGTGTGAATTACAGGGATTATTAATGATTGCACAGATTATGTGAAACACAGTTAAAATGTATTACATAAATATGAAGCATTAGTCTCCTTAATGAAGCATGACCACAATGTGAATTATTGTTCAAAATAAACATAAGTGGCTATGGTTTGGGATCCTATGTATACTATACTATATGCACGCACGCACACATACACAAATACTATTATTGAGATGTATTTGTTGTGGACTGCATGGAAGTTTAGCGATGGCACCAGGTCCTTGGTTAATTCTTTTGGGTTTTAATATTTTTTATTGTAAATAGATGTGATTTTATCTCTTGGTTATGAGCTGCCCAGAGTTTGGTACAAGGTGGGCAGCTATATAAATGTTTGAAATAAATAAATAAATAAATAAATAAATAAATAAATAAAATCTTCCTCCTTGGAGCTTGTCTGCAATATTATATTGCAGGTTTCATCATCCAGTGTCCCTGAATAGGAGAACAGATAAAATATGAAACAACATTCTACATTGTTACATAACATATTACAATATTAGGGGTCATGGTGTGGGTGTGTTTTAATTTACTGCATAAATTGGGATATCTGAATACTGACAGCAGAACATTTGCCAGCTGGTAAACGTCCACATTCATTGTGTAAAAGTTCACTATCCATGTATCACCTGTAATTTAATACGGCATGCAAACTTTATGTGGATAAACGTGTCATATTGTCTAACATGACAAGAACATTTAATTTTATTAAGAGGAAAAAATACCTAGTGTAAATTATACAAAGCCTACAACTTATACTGCAGATTTTGGAATTTTAATAGAACTACAGTAATTACCCCAGAACTATAGATTCTCTTAGCACTCCTTTTCTGAATAAGAAGCCTAGTTTTGAGAAACTACCCAGACACTTGACAGGGCAGGGCTTGCTAAGAAACTTTACTGCATACTATGATGAAAGGCTGAAGGCAAAAGGAGAAGGGGAGGCAGAGGTTGAGACCATTAGATAGCATCACCGATGTAATCAACATGAATTTGAGTAAACTCCAGGAGACAGTGGAGGACAGGAAGGCCTGGCGTGCTATGGTCCATGAGGTCACGAAGAGTCCGACACGACTAAAAGACTGAACAACAACAAAATGATGAAGCCTCTTTAAAGAGATGAGTGCCTATATCATCATAGTGGAGACCCTTCTTATACCCACAGAAGCTAAATATGTCATTTCTTTGTCCTTCCTTTCTCAAGGTTTGTCCTCCTGTTCTCAACAGCCTTGATTCTGCTTGTTCTTGACCTATGGTAGAGCCAAGATGGAGATGGTTAATCCATACTTGGCTCCTCAATCTCTCAGCAGCTTTTGGTACTGTCAGTACAATGTAAAACATTTTTAAAACATGTATTAAACATATGAGATATTCATTTAAAACAGAGCCTCACCAAATCATCAGCCAAAACTCATCAATAATTTCATTCCTTGCTTAAAGGAAAACAGATACTCTTTATCTATGAAGATAAAATAATTCACATTCACTCTACTTGGGCAGAGTTTTATGACAGGACTCAGGCAACATCTTGCAAGATCACTTGGGATTCTTCTGAGCTGGTAGAGTCCAAGAAAAGGAATAGGGCATGAGCTCTGCCTTCTGTGCCCTATCTCGTTTCCTCAGATATTGGCCAGGATGTGTGCAACTAGATTCAGGAGGTGATCAATAACCTTTTTGAGAGACACTTCCCTTGAAGGAGGTGGTGGTGTACCTTCTCCTGAAGGGGCCATTTCTTCCTGTTCTGGAGAAAGATTCTGGAGGAAGGTCTGAGGCTTCAGCTACATTGGATCCTACAGGACATGGATCATCTACCCCTTTCTGTCAGGACTCAAGCCTGGACATGGAATGGAATGGGAATGGAAACAGCATTGGTCATCTTGGTTGATGACCTATGTTGGAAGCTGTATTGGGATGTGTGTGTGTATCACTCCTGGTCATATCGGACCTCTCAGTGGTGTTCTTACTATCAACTATGGTATATTTCTGGATTGTCTGTGAGGGTTGGAGGTGGGAGGCACCATTTTGCAGGTTCAACTCTTACTTGAATAGATACCAGTCAGTATGAGTTGGGGAAGAAAATTCTTCAGTGTGGGATGCCACACATTTCTAAGTTATGCTTTTTAACATCCATCTGAGACTGCTGAGAGAGGTAATCCAATGGTTTGGAGTGAGGTATCATCAGTACACTGATGATGTTCAATTATTGTCAGCCTTACAA
Source organism: Charina bottae (assembly GCA_023362775.1). Taxonomy (NCBI): domain Eukaryota; kingdom Metazoa; phylum Chordata; class Lepidosauria; order Squamata; family Charinaidae; genus Charina; species Charina bottae. The sequence goes on along the minus strand of JALMGJ010000030.1, from coordinate 1,580,777 downwards.
GGCAGATCAGACCAAGAAATACACTCTATGTAAGACTAAGCCAGGCTTGTTGATTGGAAGGTCGGCGGTTCGAGACCCTAGCCCCGCATGACGGAGTGAGCTCCCGCATTCACCCTAGCTCTTGCCAGCCTAGCAATTCGAAAGCATGCAAATACAAGTAGATAAATAGGTACCACTTCGGTGGGATGGTAACAGCGTTCCATGGTTGTCATGCTAGCCACATGACTGCGGAAGCGTCTTCGGACAGCGCTGGCTCTTCGGCTAAGAAACGAAGATGAGCACCGCCCCCTAGAGTCGGATACAACTGTGCAGGGGAAAACCTTTACCTTTACTTTTTATAATAACATAATCTTGCAAATTTGATTGTGCTTCCCCATCTCCCTCTTTTATATTCATGTGAATCAGGGGAGTCAATCAAAGAGAATATTTGTAGCTCAGGGTTGAACTGTGGAGTCCATGGTGCTCTCTGAGCCTTGTTGTTTTCTTGCAGACGTTTCATTGCCAGGCTTGGCAACATCTTCAGTACGAAAAGGGACTGGGACTTGCTCTCTGTTTATATACTCTGGCTTGTCCTGCCTGTATACAGGGTATATAAACAGAGAGCAAGTCCCACTCCCTTTTCGCACTGAAGATGTTGCCTAGCCTGGCAATGAAATGTCTGCAAGAAAACAACAAGGCTCAGAGAGCACCAAGGACTCCACAATCAGGGGAGTGTCTGTCTGAGATGTTTTCATAATCCATCTCCCTTGTTTGGACTTAGCCAATGTTCCCCTTTTTGTTGCCTTGGTAATAGATCTTCCCTCTCTGTCTGTCTCTCTCTCTGTCAAGGTCATCCTCTTTACTCTCAACATCTATACATCATCATTCAGTGCCAGGCTGGGGATGCTGTGGAGGTCCTATCCCGGTATCTGGAGGCTGTAAGGGGCTGGATAGATGAAAACATACTCAAATTAAATCTCTGCAGATGGAGTTTGTAGATGATCAGTCTGGCTTGATCCTGACTCCTAAGTTATCTCTAGACTGCCCTCCCCCTGCAAGAGCAGGTCTACAACTTTTAAGTCATCCTAGGGTTGCAATTCCTGCTTGAGTAGGTAAAAGCTATGGCTAGGAGGAACTAGTGCACCAGTCATGGCCCTTTTGAATTAGGATAGCCTTGCAAGGGTGAATCATACTCTCATCAACCCAGTTAAATTACTAAAATGTACTTTACGTGGGGCTGCCCTTGAATATGACTTGCAATTGATTCAAAATGCAGCATCCTACCACTGAAGATAGGTTCAGAAATATTAGCCCTGTGTGGAAGATCACTTCATTGGATGGTGAATGTTATATATGAGCATACTCACATAAAAGCAAGTAATCAACCTCCAGTCCCCAATTACATCTGAAATATAGCAATTGAATGTCTTGAATTTTCTGCAACTGGACAAACTTTCAAGCTAGCATACATATCATCATCATCATCATCATCATCATCATCATCATCATCAATTTAAACTCAGATCCTACATATTTTATTAGCTTATTCTGTAGTCTATGTATTTAGCTTAGAATTCTGAGTGTTTGTTTTATTATATATATTTTTATGGTTCCTTCAGGGAAGTCAAGTCCCTGCACTTTTCTTGTCAAGATTTCAGAATTGGTTTGCCCTTGCCTCCTTCCTAGAGCTGAGAGAGAGTGACTGGATCAAGGTCACCCAGCTGGCTTGGTGCCTCAGGCGGGACTAGAACTCCCAAGTCTCCTGGTTTCTAGCCCAGTGCCTTCAACCACTAGACCAGACTGGCTCTCCTACACCAATAGGGTTATAGTTAAGGAAAACTGGGGGGAAAGGTATTACTTTCTTCATTTCTTTCCCATCTCACTAAAAGTATTGTACTTTCTCTTTAATGAACAGCCACAGTGATCTCTGGAAAGCCCTGTTCAGTCTCCAAAAATATTGAGATATTTGGGGGATTTATATTCAGGAGAGAAAGAGAGAGATCCAGCTTCTAGTTCATGCAGATAATAAAAAGAGATTCATACATATCAGTGTCCAGGAAGAAAAGGGACCAGACCTGAAAGTAAACAGGGTATCTAGGCAACCCAACAACTATTTTTACAGATACAGCACGGTTACTGCTTGATTTTCCTGCACAGCACAGGAATTCTATGAGGGGAAAAAAAAGCAAATATAGCTTTCATAGCAGCAATTGGTCACGTGATGAATGCATAAGGGCTCCATTGTAATGACAGCTATTATGAATTTTTATCTGTTTTTCTATTTGAGTACGTGCTATTTGTTTTTAAGTGCCTATTGTAATGGATGGCCCTTAATGCCTATGTATCAGATCCTACTTGTGGTGCTTAGCCTATAAAATATAGGAGGTACTTGCCAGAACCTGTTAAGTACTAAATGTGTAGCTTACTCAGTAGTAGTCAATGCGTTTATAACAGAAGCCATGTACAGGCAATCCTTGCTTACCAACCATTTGTTTGGTGACCGTTCGAAGTTATGACGGCGCTGAAAAACGAGACTTAATGGGAAGCTGGCAGGAAATCACAAGTCTCTGTCCTGTTCAGACTAGGCGATGACCAGATACTTTAAATAGAATAAACTTTATTTACAAGTTCAACTAATTACATGTATAAAGTCTTTTGAAGGTAAACACGTTGTAGAATTAGTTCCAACCCAGCAAGGTTGGAGCACTGAATGAGGTAGACAAACTAGATTCAAATGAGGGTTGTAATACAGCAGCAAGACGGAACGCGGCTCGGTTTCTAGGCAAGGTGACTTGAACAGGTTCGGCTGGAAAGCGCAGTAAGCTAAGCCTGGACTCGACTGGAATGCGTGGCGTGGCAAGGCAGGGCTCGACTAGAGGACTCGAGATGGCAAGGCAGGATTCAACTGGAGGACTCGATGCAGCAAGGCAGGACTCGACTGGAGGACTCGATGTAGCAAGGCAGGACTCGACTGAAGGACTAGATGTAGCAAGGCAGGACTCGACTGGAGGACTCGATGCAGCAAGGCAGGACTCGACTGGAGGACTCGATGTAGCAAGGCAGGACTCGACTGGAGGACTCGATGTAGCAAGGCAGGACTCGACTGAAGGACTAGATGTAGCAAGGCAGGACTCGACTGGAGGACTTGATGCAGCAAGGCAGGACTCGACTGGAGGACTCGATGTAGCAAGGCAGGACACGACTGAAGGACTAGATGCAGCAAGGCAGGACTCGACTGGAGGACTCGATGTAGCAAGGCAGGACTCGACTGGAGGACTCGATGTAGCAAGGCAGGACTCGACTGAAGGACTAGATGTAGCAAGGCAGGACTCGACTGGAGGACTTGATGCAGCAAGGCAGGACTCGACTGGAGGACTCGATGTAGCAAGGCAGGACTCGACTGAAGGACTAGATGCAGTAAGGCAGGACTCGACTGGAGGACTTGATGCAGCAAGGCAGGACTCGACTGGAGGACTCGATGTAGCAAGGCAGGACTCGACTGAAGGACTAGATGTAGCAAGGCAAGAATCAACTGAGAGGCGCGGCATAGCAAGGCAAGAATCAGCTGGGAGACATGGCGAGGAATCACGGCAAGACTTGTCTCAGCTGGAGCAATTCTGAAATGGTGAAAGGCGCTGGCTCTGATTCCGTGGAGGTTACAGAGCAGGTTCTGGAGGGTCGTTCCAGCTCTACTTCTACTGAAGAAGTTGTTAGCTCAGTGGAATGGTTGTCTCCGGCGGCTTGCTCCTTGTGCTAGCATCTTGGTGGCTTAGAGCATGCTCCCTGCTCTTGGCCAATCAGCTGCTCAGGATTCTCCCGCTCTGCTGAGTCATTCTGGGTTTCGTTTTCCCCAGTTTTCTCCAGATAGGTTTTGATTTCCCCTTTTTGCTTAGCATAGGTTTCGGTTTCCTTCTTTTGCTTAGCATAGGTTTCGATTTCACCTTCCTCAATGTCACATGCAAACTCAACTCTTACAGTTGCGGTCATGTGACATCGCACTTAATGACTGTGCCACTTACTGACAGAGTTGCCAGTCCCTATTGCGGCCGGTGAGGATACTTATGTATCCCTACTGCAGTTGGTAAGTGAGGATACTTATGTATTTTGTATATATATCGTTAGTCTTCATACAAAGTCTTTGAAGATAATTTTCTGCTTAGGAGGAATGACCAGAGGATTTCTGCAAAAGAGGTAGATTCAAACAAACAAACAAACAAACCATTTGCAGTGAACAAATTTAAAACATGCAGCAACTCTTTGGTAAAAGTGATACTGAAGTAGAGTTCGTACTGAATTATCTGCATACTTTAATATTTGCTTTGGCTGAATTTTAATTTGTTCACTTTTAAAAAGAGTTTGTGAAGAAAGCTCAGCTATGTATTAAGTAATGTTTTTACTCAAGCTGAAATAATTTTTGCCAAGCACTTTTGAGGTGAACCAGCTTCCCTAACTTAAACACCAAGAAGCCTTTTATTCTTTTATTCTCATTCATCTCACACATGGAAATAATTTGGCATAAACCCCAAATGATTATGTTACTAAAAGGTTAAGTTCTTAGAATTTAAAGACTGGGAAGGGATTTTTGCTTGATAAAAAAATTGCATTTGTATGAATCTCACATGCATTCTGTGGAGAAATTAGCAGTATACAATAAAATACAATATACAATAAAGTATAAAATAAAATAAAATTGGAGTGCGATGGCTCCGTTGTTAAGACGCCAGGCTTGTCGATTGGAAGGTCACAAGTTCGGAGGTTCAAGACCCTAGCCCCGTGTGATGGAGTGAGCTCCCGCACTCATCCCAGCTCTTGCCAACCTAGTAATTCGAAAGCATGCAAATGCAAGTAGATAAATAGGTACCACTTCGGTGGGATGGTAACAGTGTTCCGCACGCATCATGCCGGCCACATGACCGCGGAAGCGTCTTCGGACAACACTGGCTCCTCGGCTAACGGAGATGAGCACTGGCCCCTAGAGTCGGACACGACTGTGTGGGGGAACCTTTACCTTTTTTAAATAAAATACAACGTAGTTCAGATTGGAATCTACAGTAGCACTTTCTTTCCCTTTGGTATTTTGATAGACTTAAAACACTTTTTACTTAAGTAAATTTTGCTGGAAATGTATTTGGAAATTGGTGAATGTTGGCAGTGCAAAATCAACAAATTATAGCACCAATCAGATACATCTTCTATTTTTCCATTCTATTGGTGAATACGGTATCTCCCGTTGGGGGAGATGGGCGGTCATATAAAATAAAATAAAATAAAATAAATAAAATAAAATAAAATAAAATAAAATAAAATAAAATAAAATAAAATAAAATAAAATAAAATAAAAAAATAAAATAAAATAAAATAAAATAAAATAAAAAAATAAAATAAAATAAAATAAAATAAAATAATAAAATAAAATAAAATAAAATAAAATAAAATAAAATAAAATAAAATAAAATAAATTTAGATCTAGTTAGTTTGGCAACCAAATATCAGCTTCTGATATTATGGAATGAGTGTCTGATACTGGTAAGCATCTAGTTACAAGATCTACTTTTCTAAACCTTTTGTAGAGATTCTGTCTTCCATAATCATTGAAAACTTTCTTTGATGTGTTTTTTTTAAACTATAAGCCTACTAGCTTGCTATTTCCTGTCTAAATGGCATTTCTTTCTTTAATGTGTAACCTGTGGTCTAGCAAGAAAGGATGTAATGTTCATATTACTATAATCTCTGAGATAATGATTTCTCACTGTAAATGTAGTAACAATATGACTGTAGCAATTTACCATGCTGAAATTTTTAAATGATAAAGAAGCATATTGCTCCTAAGCAAACATATCAAAAGTTAAAATGAATGGGCACCCTATTTAGGGCTGACAAAATCAAACTTCTTGATGGAATTCCACAATTTGTCTCATTCCCCACAAAATAATCCAGCCCTTTCATACCCTTTTCATTCCAAGAAAGAGAATTCAATCTGTCTTCTAACATTGTAAATTCTTATAAAATAGAGCAATTTGCCTAATCTATCGTAATTTATTATTTATTTATTTATAATTCAAATTTATCACCAAATTTATTATCCAGACTTAATGTCCACAACATACAATTTTATATAGGACATGATATAGTACAAAGGGATTCTCTTTATTAAGTAAGCCACAAACATTTTTTTAGTCAATAAAATATCTTGATGAGCTTCATCTGATATGCTCTTTATGGCTGGGGTAGGATGGGGAATATTCCTGACATGTGCTTAAAAAAAAGACTATAAAATTTTAGTCATTTCTCACAAATGAAATCAACTATCTACCCTTAGTTGTTACTCTTGCCATAGGTATTGATCCAAAAAAGAAAAGTATATTAGTTTTTGTAAGCCAAGGTTGGAAGCATAATATTATTTGACCAAAAAAGACTAAGAAAAATTAAGGTTACCTATCAGAGTATAATTTCCTAGAGTTTTCTCCTGTTCTAAGTATTTTTTTCTTAACTGCTTTTCCACACTACCCAGAAGCTGTTACTTGTCCTGGGATCAGGATTTCACCTCATGCAGAGCAGGAATCTGGGACATCTTCAGAGCAGCAGCAGCTAGAATTGTCAGCATCTCCACACCTATTGTTAGTGCTCAAGGTGCTTTCAAATTCAGATGCTCTCCACATCAAGATCAGAGGTCTCCACATCAGTTGCTTGAGCTCCAAGACTGCTTTGTATTGCATATTACTTTCATGGTCACTAGATCAGAGGGTGTAGTGTAATGTTCAGACAGCAACATGGACTCTTACTTGGGGGAAGGGGGAAACCTTTATAAGCACCTGCTGGGATTAGTGTCCATTTGAAATCAGGAAGAGGTATCTCCAGCTCCTTATAAAAGTTCTGAACTGAATCATTGTTGAAGCAAGAGCTCCCTTCCAACTGCTAACTTCAGTGCAGACCTGTTTCAGTACAGGACAATGGATATGCATGTCGTCTTCTAGCATCACATTAGCAATGCTTCACTCAACCCAATTTGGGCGGTTTGCACCATCTACGATGCTAAAATATGCTGGCTAGTTTGTGCTTCAGTGTAACATACAACCATAGCTGTTACAACTATGGTTCAACATTCTGAGAGCCACTGGAAGTAACGTTTAGGTCAGAGATCATGCAATTTTCTGGGTCAAGTGCCTGAGTAAATATGTATCTGCCACTGGAATATCCCAGTTATTATATCTCTTCATGATGGCATGGAGCACTAGAAATGAAATTCAATGTATTTTTTTTTCTTGCATGTAATTATGCTCCTTCCAAATTTATCAGAGATCGTGTACAATTCACTGAAACTCACAGGATCAGTACAAGCAACATTATCAGCATTAAACCAAAATGGCAATAATGTACCCCTAATTGAATCCTCCCTTCCAAAACCAGATCCTTTTATGTTTTTATTTACTACCTTTTATCTTTCCTCTTTTGTTCTATAGCTAGATCAACTATATTGCAAAATATCTAAAAGTCCCTCTGGATTTTTTTTAAAGGTTTAATTTAAGATAAAGAGTACCTTATTGCTTAAACCATTTAATTTTCAAATTTTTGTTCCAAACTTTTAGAAAATTTAAGTCTAAAAACACCCACCCATTGGGTTCATCTTATTCATGTGTGCCTTCTCTAATTTATCTTTTTCAGCAAAACTGATTGCATGATAAGAGCCCCACATATGTACAATTGTGGAGAACAGTGAATGGGCTTTTATTAAAAAAACATTATAAATAAAAGGAGATTTAGAATATGCAGTCCCTATATACCTTCCATTTATTCTTATTATTATATCAGAAAGGGGTTTTAATTTTACATTCAGAAGGCACAAATGTGATCCAAGGTTTGAAAGAGTTGCAACTGGAGCATATTAAAGCTTAACTATTTTGAAGCAGGCCATTTATTGCTCAATTTACTGATTGCTTCTAGCAGAGTTCTCTATTTCTTATATTCTTTCTGTACAGAATAAATAACTGAGGGAGACCAAAGAACCCTCCACCGGTGAAATTGGATTAGGAAGTTTGTTCCAATTGATTAGTTTTTAATATGGATTTTGTTTCATTGACTATGTATTAATGCACCTGAGAAAATTGTCTGCTTAGGGGAAGTCATTACTTGCTATGCTGGACAATCTCTCTTATGGTAGAGGAATATATATATATGGATTTAGGGAGTAGCAATCCATCTAGTTCCCAGAGCACATCTGTATATGATCTAGAAATCTTACTGAAACTATGCAGGTCTGCATTTGGACAGTATCTTTACTTTATTAGGAGCTGACAGCCAGAAAACACAAGATACATCGAATATGTATATCTGATATATTTGGAAACACATATACCTAAAATCTATAGATTTATTATTATTATTACTTTAAATTTATTGGCTGCCCAACTCCAGTGAATATTTTATTTTATAATATTTATTTACATTAAATAGTATTTATTTAAATAATAATTAATATTAATTAATATTCATATTAAATATTTATTTATAAATTAAATGTCCAGTGGATATTTATTTTAAAATAAAAATTAGCATAAAATACAATAAAAGATGATGATGATGATGATGATGATGATGATGCAAATAATAGAGTGATCACCAAGATTAGTACTATTCTAGTCATCTGTGGGACAAATGGAACAGATAGAGGCACAGAATTGAGCAACCTGGGATTCCTGGTCAGAGAGAAGAAGCAACAAATAAGCTTCATACTCTCTGCCAGGGTATTTCTTCAGAATGGGATAGATGAATGTCATCTGAGATTCCCTGTACAGAGACCCACAGAGGAGCATGTGGCTCAGGGACTTCATAGTACCTAACAAGGCAGATGGAAAACTATACAAAAAGCCCATTCATGTTGCCTTAATTTGCAGAAAAGATCATGCATTAAAATGCAGCAGGGACCATTAAGGGTGCCGATTTTGTTTATGAAGTGTCTTGAGTCTTTTATGTGGGATGAAGTCTGTCCACAGTGGGTCTGTAGAAGAGTAGCCAAATGTTTTGATAATTCGTATGTTGGAGAGCCGATGGCATTTAAGATGGGTCTGAGTGGGATTGCGTCTCTGTGGATTTTGGGGAGTCCATATAGTCTTGGTGATAGAGCTTCTGTTTTGCAGGTACGTTGAAGTACATTGAGGGGGAGGGAGGAGCTCTTGATCAGTGTGTTTGTTTCGTGATTTTGCTGGTTGGGTCCCTTCTTAGTTTTCTGTATGTGGTGGGGTCTAGAAGTTCTCTAATTTTATCCTTGTACTCATTTGTTTTCATAATTACCGTGGCATTGCCTTTGTCCGCTGGTAGGATGATGATGTCAGGATCTCGACTGAGGGTCTCGATGGCATTTCTCTCCTTCGTTATGTTGCTTGTGGGTGGCTTGGCTTTCCATAGGATCCTTGCCATTTCTCCTCTTATTTCGTCTGCTTCCTCTTCTGGAAGATGGTGAATGGCTGATTCTACATTGGCAATGATATCTCCTACAGGAATTCTGGTGGGTTAATTAAACTTAACCCCACGGACAAATTAATCAGCTTTGATGTGATCTCCCTGTTCACCAAGGTTCCAATAAAGGACACCATGGCACTCATCGAACAGATCTTCCCAAAAGACATCACGGCGCTATTCCAACATTGCCTGATGACCGGCTACTTTCAATGGGATAAGGATTTCTACGAACAAACAGATGGAGTCGCCATGGGAAGCCCCCTCAGCCCAGTTATAGCGAACTTCTACATGGAACATTTCGAAAAACAGGCTTTAGAATCGGCACCCCTCACACCAACAGTCTGGTACCGATTTGTGGACGACACCTTCACAATTTGGAGTCATGGGGAAGAAGAATTAGAGAAATTCTTGAACCACCTCAACAGCATCCACCGGAATATACAATTCACCATGGAAAAAGAAATGGCAGGCGAACTACCATTTTTAGATGTCATGGTCATACGCAAACCGGACCTGCAATTAGGACACAAAATCTACAGAAAACCCACCCACACAGACCGGTATCTACACAAAAATTCCAGTCACCACCCACAACAAAAAAGAGGCATCATCAAAACACTAGTGGATCGCGCAAATCAGAACTGTGAAGCTCAATTTCTCAATTCTGAACTCAACCATTTGGATTGGTCCCTACAGGCGAATGGCTACTCCAAGAATGAAATCAGGAGAGCTATCAAACTGAAAAAACAGCACTCAACTGAAGAAAAACAGCCCCCCACAAGCAAAATATTTCTGCCCTACATTAAAGGAGTCACAGACCGCATGGTAAAACTAATGAAAAAACAGTCCAAACAGTCTTCAAACCCACCAGAAAAATACAACAAATGTTAAAATCAGCAAAAGACAAAAGGGACCCCCTCACCGCTGCAGGAGTTTACCGCATACCCTGCAGCTGTGGACAAGTATACATTGGGACCACAAAACGCAGCATCCACAACAGGATAAAAGAACATGAAAGACACTGCAGACTACAGCAACCTGAAAAATCTGCAATAGCTGAACATGTTCTCAAACAAACTGGTCACCAAATCTAATTTGAAAACACAGAAATACTGGACAACACCAACAGCCACTATGTTAGACTATACAGGGAAGCCATTGAAATACATAAACACCAACACAGTTTCAATAAAAAAGAAGAAAGCTTAAAGATCAGCAGAACCTGGCTGCCAGTCCTGAAAAACACAGCTTGCAAAAGGTCAATGAACTCTACTCAACTACAGAAATATGCAAATAACTCACACAATAGATGTGCTAATCCCACACATGACAGCACCACACCACCTAATCACCACAATAAACCCTATCCTAATCTCTTGTAAATGACCCACAGAAAACACACACCCTCTCAGCAGATATAAACACCAGCAGGAAGACACACCCTCCACTTGGGCACAGAGAGAATCTTCTAGCTGTGCTCCTGTCCTCTGAAGATGCCAGCCATGGTGACTGGCGAAATGTTAGGAACCAAAACTGCCAGAACACGGCCACACAGCCCAGAAAACCCACAACAATCATCGGATTCCGGCCGTGAAAGCCTTCAACTATACATTGAATTTTGTTTGTTAGATTGGTCTTCAGAGCTGTCTATATGCCGGTCACCCATGCCTTGGTCACCTCCCAAATGGAGTACTCCAATGTGCTTTACATGGAGCTGCCCTGGAAGAGTACCTGGAAGCTACAGCTGGTTCAGAATGCAGCTGCATGGGCAAGTTATATGTGTTCCTTGATCAGTGAACATTACACTTCTGCTCCACGAGCTGCATTGGTTACCAGTATGCTCTCATGTTCAACTCAAGGTACTGGTGATGACCTATAAAACCCTTCATGGCATTGGACTGTGTTATATGAGGGATCACTCTCTCTGATTATGTCCAGCAGAAGAGGCATGCTCCAGGTTCCATCTGTTAGGGAATGTCTTCTGGCAGGGCCCAGGAAGAGAGCTTTTTCTGTCATGGTGCCTAATCTTTGGAACATCATTCCACCAGATATTAGATTGTCCCTTACTAGCTTTTCAAAGTCTTAAAGGTGTGATTCAGCCAATTGGTTTGGGATCTGGATGTGTGGTAGAGCCCATGTAGTTTATGTTGATTGTTGTTGTTGGTTTTTGTACTTCGGCTGCTGATTGTGTTTGCATGGCTTTATACGTTTTTATATAATTTTAATATTTTTAAAATTCTTTTACTTAATTTTTTAGTTGTTGTTAGCCATCCAGAGTCTTGTTTTTGAGATGAGTGGCTATATAAATTAAATCAATCAATCAATTTATTTATTTATTTATTTTACTAGGAGGGCAAAAACCACAATAAAAGCATCTTGATAATACCACTCAAAAACTAGCTTTGTGTTACATTCACACCATGTCCTAATGTTGAACATTTCTCACTATGGCCAACAGCTTCCAATGACAGAGTAAGGATATGCAAAGTCATTATAAAGATGTCAGAAGGACATGTGGTCAAATGTATTATCCAATACAATAAAATAGCATTTTCCAAAGGAACTTTTTAAAAAGGCATGAAGTAAATGCCATAAAATGATTTTACATATAATCAAAAACAATCCTGTGCAACTATCCACCAGCTTTTACTAATACAACTAAGGACAGGATTTTGTATTAGCATCCAACCCAATTGGTTAGAAGCAGTGATACAGATTCTCATCTGACATAAAATTTAATGACTATACTGCAGGGGTCCCCAACCTGTGGGCCGTGGCCTGTTAGGAACTGGGCCGCGGGGCTCCTGCCTCTAAAACCTGCCCCCTTCCATGTGATTGGCTCCCGCCCACAAACTCCGCCCCTGGTGCTTGTGATTGGCTCCTGCCCGCAAACCCTGCCCCCCGGTGCGTGCAATTGGCTCCTGCCCACAAACCCCACCCTCCGGTCCATGGAAATCCAGGAAACCCCGCCCCCCGGTCCACAGAAAAATCGTCTTTTGAAACCGGTCCCTGGCGCCAAAAGGGTTGGGGACCCCTGCTATACTGTATGTTATTGTTATTATTTGGGAGGGTCATCATAAAGGTTAACTAGAATTAATTTGCCATTTTGTTGTTGCAAACTGTTCATTTTACTAAACCGTTCTGGCTTTCAGAAAATAAATATTTTGACACCAAATCATATTTAATCTATAACAAGGACTTTGAAGAAGGACCGATTGGCATATATGATCAGTGGACTATATATCATATTTGTTGGACTGCTCTCTCTCTCCTGCTTGTTCCCTATCACTGGACTAATCTTTCTAGGATAAGAGCAATGCACACAATGCTAGTGCTGTCTTTGCACATCCCTGAACATGTGCTTGGATCCATGGATTTGTGTCAGCTTGGGCCTATAGATTTCAATGGTTCCAGTGGAGTTAAATCCCATCTCCTCCTGCTTAAATCATGGGCTGCAGAGGTGGTGACGGGGAAAGGCAGTGAAACCTTCTTGGTTTTCAAGAGCTGAGCATAGTGTAGCCATTAATAATGCCTGTACAGACAAAAAATCATAAAAGTGACAAATTACAGAAAGCAAAAAAAAAAAAAAAAGGGCAGGGGATGGCAGGAGGAGAGAAAGAAGCAGCACTGCCAAATCTGAGAAAATCACTGCAGGTGCCTGAAACTTTTTTCTTTCATTATTGTATGCTGCAACCCTTTTTCTTATTGATGCATATTTTATCACAACATTCTTGCTATATATGATCTGAAGACTCAGAGCTTGTCCCTGGGGATAGCAGCAGTGATAAAGATAATGAATACTTCCTTTCTTGCTCCTCTCAAGATAGACACAACTCCAATTGAAATTAACATCATTTTACAACGAAACACCAATTTGCTGCCACAATCAAAAGTGACAGTTGCAGAGTTTATCCAGTTATTCCCTTCATCTCATCTCTCCTCCTGGCTTGTGAAGATATGCTACTGTATGTATATTTCGGATGGTCCCCCTGAATGTACAAGAGAAATATAAATTGCATTTACATGCATATACACCAATATCCATTGCCAGAATGTTTTTTTTGTGGAATCCCATCTACATTAGCAAGCAAAACCATTTTGCTAGCTGTATAGAAAGAATGAAGAGCTATGTCCCTCCAGCAACAAAACAGTGTATTACTATGCTAGGCACAGAAGACAAGAAAGAGAAGAACTTGAAAGCTTTCTTTGCTGGGCACAATGGATAGAGTGCCCCATCTTTTCTCTGCCTCCCTTGAGTTTGATTATCTGCAATTCCATGCCTTTATTGATAGACCAGGTGAAAATAGACATGCCAAGTCTCAGTGCTAGTTTCTAACATCACCCTGTCTCCCAAAACAACTATACATATTTTATTTATACAACAGTTAAATGCTCACCAGAACCGAAAATTCTTCACAACCTCCTGGGAGACTAACAGATTGGTTGGCTCTCACACTTCAGAGGACTGTTCTACAGTGGGGGAACAGCCATAGTAAGGGATAGCCCCTGGGCCCCCATCACCTTCATTTCACATGGAGTGCAGACACTTAGCATCCTCTCTAGGAAAGAATGAACAGGGTGGACAGATCTAATTGGGAGATATGGTCTTATAATGCTAAATATATTTGTGCCATTCAGCAGCTGAAATGCTGCATCTGGGACCAACTGCAGTTTCTGAGTCATCTTCAAAGGCAGCCACATGTACACTGTATTGCAGTAGTCTATTTGTGTGCTGATAAGGGCATGAGTTGCTGTCACCAGAAGAGCCTGCAACTAGCATATCAGCTGAACCTGGATGAAGGCTCCCTTGGCCATAGCTGTTACTTGATTCTTAAGCGGGGGCCATGTCTAGGAGAATCCTCAAGTCATGGACCTGCTTCTTCATGGTGACTATGACTGTTCAGAGCCAAACGTGGAACTGGAACAGAGCCAGTTGTACTTTTTTCTTGCTAGGATTCAATTTAAGCGTATTTTGTCCTATGCAGTCCCTCACAAACATGAAGTGGCCTACCCTAGGTGACAATGTACAACCAAATGTCATCACCATATTTTTGGTACCTCATCCCAAACTGTTTGAGCTGCTTCATGTAGATGTGGAATAACACAGGGGAGAGACTTGAATCCTGTGGTATCCCATATTGAACCAGCCCTTGGCTCTATCTCTCTTTCCCCATTTATTTATTTATTTATTTGTCTTATTTATACCCCGCCTATCCCCTCCCTACTGGAGGACTCTAGGCGGCTTACAGTATTATATATCTCCAATCCAATTATACAATTATACAACATCATTATTACAATTTATTCCCGCGCGACAGGGAGAGAGGAAGGGAACCGGCTCTTCTGCTGCAGGCATTGGACTACAAGTCCCAGAATGCCTCGCTCCGCGCCGGCTGCTGACGTCCAGGAAGCTGGTGTCTCCGGATCCGTCGTCCTCCGTCATCCTCTGCCGACATCGCCGCTCTTCCGAGGTCTTTCTTGGAATCGAGGACGACCCTCCGCTGGACGCCCGCAAATTGCCCCACGTGAGTGGTACCCATTAATCTACTTGCTAAATAGCTTTCGAATCGCTGGGTTGGCAGAGAGCTAGGGCAAGTGACGAGAGCTCACCTCGTCACGCGGTTTCGAACTGCCAACCTTATGGTCGGCAGTCTAACGGCTCAGTGGTTTAACCCGCTGAGCCACCGTGCCCCATGATCACTGACTGGAACTGTCCACTCAGGAATAAGCAGAACCACTGTAACACAAAGTCCTAAAGGATACCTTGGTCAATGATATTGAATCTTGCCAAGAGGTCTAATAGGACCAGGAAGGACATGCTCCATCCCTCTAGGTCCCAATATAGGCAATCCACCACAGTAACCAATGCCATCTCAGTCCTATGCCCAGGTTTGAATCTTGACTGGAAGGGATCCAGATAATCTGCTTCATCTTTCCCCAAAAGGGAAGGGAGACTGGGTGGATGCTGTGTAAACAGCTGGATCAGGAGATGCCTCTTTAGGAAGGGGCATGTATCTAGCCCACAGGTAGCTAAGCTACTAAGAAGCCTTTCTCAGGTTCTACCGTCTCAAAAGAATCCCGGAAAGACTTGCAAGAAATTGCCCGAGTCATTATGCTGGACTAGGTGGTATCCACCTAGTTTTTCAAATTACCCTTCACTGCAGGAAAAGCTGCCTATCTGTGTTTATCTACCTTAACTGCATTCATGTTTAAAATCTCACATACAGTTATTAATAACATAAATAAATAATAAAAGAGAGTTTTAAAATGCTGTCTTGACACTTTCATTAAGTGCTCTTCATTCTACTTAGATTATACATTTCCTTATTTTTTTAATGCTTCTGTAGCAAGTTAATTTGAATACTGTTTATCTCCAGGTCAGCAGAGCATAAAGTTTGCATTTTTCTGGCATTATGTGGATAATGCTGAATTGGCAATGTTGTTTTTCTAGCCATGCTGTCCAACATGTGCTGTAACAGCTTGATGCATTACAAAATACATTAAGAACCTGGGAAACAACAGATGAAATTAGAAAAGACAACAAAGATCAGGTTGTCACAGACCTGGAACTAGACCCTGGTCAGGAAACCTTGCAATGCATGTTAAATTTCAGTATAAGAAAAAGACACTGGGTTGCAGTTAAGACAGAGCACACACCTACCAAGCTGGGCTGCAAAAAGCAAGTGCCATCTGGGGCTGCTGAGGCTGTAGTTACGAGTTAGACAGAAAGCTGTGGAAAGTGAGAAAACAGTGACCAAAAAGAAACACCACAAAATGTTGTTTCCTCTTCTTGTTATTCTTGGCTACAGGAAGATTCGCTTCCTAAATCTAAATACAGAAGATCTGGAACTTGGCATGAATGATAGTATGATGAATGCCCTGAGTAGATTCCAGAAATAAGACATCATACTCTGCTGTGCCATCATGTCATAAATGTAGCTGTTGCATCTAACTATTTTGGTCAAAAATAATAAAACAGATGGTAAAATGCAAAAATGTTGAGAAAGAGGGTTTGTTCCCTGTGCCACTTAAGAAAAAAAAATGATAACAGTGTTGTTTGCTTGATAATGAAGACATCTTGTATTAAAGTTAAAGTCTTCAAAGACATCCTGAATAATAAAAGATGTCATTGGTTCCAGATAATTCTAAAAAAAGAAAAAGAATCTGAATTTTATAAATATATATAATTATATCTTTGTGTGTATGTGACATTAGCTGATTGGATGAGTAAAACAAGGACTTAGTATTCTGTAGTGGGAAATTGTTGTGATTATGGTTCAAAATGCATTAATCTTACAGATATACAGTATATACTCACGGATAAGCCCACCCACAGATAAGCCAATCCTCAAATTTTTAACCAAACTACCGTGAAAAATAACCTACTCGCAAATAAGCTGACTCTTGAAATTTTTGTATGTTTTAATTTTCACAATTGGCTTATCTGTGGGTAATCCATGGTTTATCCATTTTTCATGGTATTTTGGTTAAAAATTTGAGGGTCAGCTTATTGGTGGCGGGGCTTATAGACAAGTATATATGGGATATATGGGTACTTTAAAGAAGTATTACCATATATATTCATGGATAAGTCCATCCTTCGATAAGCCAAACCAATTTTTTGGGGTGTATTTTGACACCTAAAATTCTCGGCTTATTCACGAGTATATATGGTAATACTATATTGTATACTGTAGGGCAGAGCTTTCCAAACTGTGTGTCGGGACATGTTAGTGTGTTGGCTGCAGTGTCTGGGTGTGTTGCGGCTGCTGCTGCCTCTGAGCCCTGCCAGGATTCCACGCAGGTCCTAGTGCCTGCCTTGTGCCTTTCTGCCTCCAAACCTGCTGTGATTCCACGCAGGTCCTAGTGCCTGCCTTGTGCCCTGCTGTAAGAGTGTGTCGTGAAATGATGCCCTGCTGTAAGAGTGTGTCACAAAGTGATGCATGTCTAAAAAGTGTGTCACCAACATGAAAAGTTTGGAAAGCTCTGCTGTAGGGCTTTGTTTACTATACCCATATTCCACTCTTATTCCATATTAGACATTATGTCCAGAAATTACAGCCTTAGCCAAATTATCTTGGCCATTTACCGGAACTGGAGAGTACAAAAACAACAATAAAAAATAAAAACTGATCTTAGTAGTCATGTGGAAAAGAAAATACACCCTGTTGAAATTTTTGACTTTTTAACGTATTTCAACATACAGATATTTGATCTTCAAATCAACAATATTGATAGATAAAGGGGATATAATATATCAAACATCATGCACCATTTAGATTTTGTAGTCCATTGTGTAATTTAAAAAAAACATAAATACAAATTTCGCATGTGGAAAAAGTAAGTACATCTCTACATAAATCACTACCTCAAATGCCTAAAATTAGAATCAGGTGCACCAGATCAGGTGCAAATGATTAAAATATTATTAGAGAGGATCTGGGAGGAACCTGCTTTATTTACAGTAAATCTCAGACATTTAGTTTGATTTGCTTTTTGTTGTTGAGGTGTGTGATATCACCATGCCTAGATCAAAAGAGCTCTCTGAGGCCTTCAGAAGAAAGGTCATACATGCCTATGAGTCTGGGAAGGGATTTACAAAGATTGCCAAACAATTGGATATCAATCATTCCACTGTCCAGAAGATTATCTACAAGTGGAGAAAATTTCAAACAACTGCCAACTTGTCCAGGCCAGGCCCTCCCAGCAAGTTCAGCCTGAAAGCAGAACACAAGATGCTGAAAGAAGTCTTTAAGAACCCCAGAGTTTCATCATGTGACTCTCACCACTACTGTACTGATAGTCAGTACTCAACACTACTCACCATTACTGATGTCAAAGTGCATAAGTCTACCATTAGAAAGAAGCTGCACAAATTAGATCTACATGGGAGGTGTGCCAGGACAAAACACTTACTGTCCAGAAAGAACATCAGGAGAAGACTAAAGTTTGTTCATAAACACCCAGGCAAAGACCAGGATTTCTGGAATGATGTGCTCTGGACAGAAGAGACAGATACAGAGTTATTTGGCCACAGTACCAGAAGACATGTTTCTCAAAAACCAAAGACAGCATTTCACCAGAAGTATTTGATACTAACTCTAAAGCATGGTGGTGGAAATGTTATGGTTTGAGGCTGCTTTGCTGCATCAGAGCCTGGGCAGCTCACCATCACAGAATCCACTATGAATTCTTCATTGTACCAGATGATGCTTGAGATAATGTGAGACTATCTGTCAGAATGAAGGTCAACAGAAAGTGGACCTTGCAACATGACAATGACCTTAAACATTCCAGTAAATCCACCAAGGAATGGCTGGGGAAAAAAAGAAATGGAGGGTTCTGGAATGGCCAAGTCAAAGCCCAGACCTAAATCCCATCGAGATGCTGTGGGGCAGTGGGGTCAAACTCAAAGAGAAATGGGGGCCACTAAACTGTACATCAGGATCCACGTGGGCCACATATTGACTTAGAAAACATGTTTATATATTTCTTTTTGATTTATTCATCAACAGATTAAAATCAGGTAGGAACTACATATAACTAGTACATAAAAAAGAAACTTATTATTACGAATTTGACTATTTGTTTTCAATGTTTATTTCTAGTGGATAAGTAGCAGGCTAGAAACGGGAGACTGTGAGTTCTAGTCCCACCTTAGGCACAAAGCCAGCTTGGTGACCTTGGGCCAGTCACTCACTCTTAACCCTAGGAAGCAGGCAAGGACAAACCACTTCCAAAAACCTTGCCAAGAAAACTGCAGGCAGTCCAGGCAGTCACCAGGAGTGAACATTGACTGGAAGGTGTGTGTGTGTTTGTGTGTGTATTTCCCCACCACCCCACTCTGATCTTCCTCCCAGTCTACTACCAAATTATCGCACAAACCACTTCCTCACCTCCTGCTCCCACTTACTACCTCTCTGCAATGTTCCCTCTAATTTCTGACATCCTGTGTGTGAAAAAAAAAGTTTTGTGCAGCTTTTCCCAAACCACGTACACATTTGTATGCCACAATACGAGAATATGAGTAAATTGCAAATGCGTGTAATAATGACATATTAAAATATTTACCTATTTCTTAGTTAAACTATAGAAACTAGAAAGTATAACAGTATGTCATACATGCTATTTATGAATATGTACATAAAAAGCATTTAAATCACCTCCTCTTTCATTTCCCCCCATTCTCTTCTACCTGTATTCTGAACTAATTTAATTTAATTTTAATTATTTAATAATAATTGAAGTTAATTAGTATTAATTTTAAAATTGAAATTTTTATAAAGTGAACAACAATCATGGACCGTTTGCAGCCTGAAACTCAACACATATTAATTAAATGTGTATTTTGGGGAGGGGGGAGAGAAATGAATTCAACTGGTTTGGGAGGGAGGAGGGAAATTAAACCCTGTTTGGAGGGAGGAGGAAAATTAATTCAACCTGTTTTGGAGAGTGGTGCTCCATCATGCGCTAAAACAGGGCTTTCCAAAGTGCCGCCGCTGGCGACACACCAGCGGCGGCGGCAGTGCAGTGGCGGCGCACGCGTGCACGGTGGCGGCACAGGGGGGCGTGCGGCGGCGCGGGGGGGGCGTGCGGCGGCGCGGGGGGCATGCGGCGGTGTGTGCGTGCACAGCGGCGGCGGCAGCCTCCGCTAAAACGCGGAACCACTGATCCCGCGCCGCTGCTGCTGCTGCCGTGCACGCACGTGCCGCTGCTTCCGGGTGGTGTGTCGCCACACCACGCTGTGTGTGGTGACACACTTTTGTGTCGTGACATACAGTTTGGCAAGCTCTGCGCTAGAAGCTCTGAAGCCCAGAGCAGGCCAGCTACCAGTGCAAGGCTGCCTGCCTGCCCTCTGGGGAAAAGGCACAAGCTCGCTGTCTCAGCTGAATTGCAGCAGCCCAGGGTGCTTGACAACAAAGGTCCGCAGTGACAGACTTTGTATTTCTAGGCGCAAAGATCACTGCAGACGCTGACTGCAGCCAGGAAATCAGAAGACGTCTACTTCTTGGGAGGAATGCAATGACAAATCTCGATAAAATAGTTAAGAGCAGAGACATCACACTGACAACAAAGGTCCGCATAGTTAAAGCAATGGTATTCCCCATAGTAACCTATGGCTGCAAGAGCTGGACCATAAGGAAGGCTGAGCGAAGAAAGATAGATGCTTTTGAACTGTAGTGCTGGAGGAAAATTCTGAGAGTGCCTTGGACTGCTAGAAGATCAAACCAGTCCATACTCCAGGAAATACAGCCAGACTGCTCACTTGAGGGAGTAATATTAAAGGCAAAACTGAAGTACTTTGGCCACATAATGAGAAGACAGGATACCCTGGAGAAGATGCTGATGCTGGGGAAAGTGGAAGGCCAAAGGAAGAGGGGCCGACCAAGGGCAAGATGGATGGATGATATTCTGGAGGTGACGGACTCGACCTTGGGGGAGCTGGGGGTGGCGACGGCCAACAGGAAGCTCTAGCGTGGACTGGTCCATGAAGTCATGAAGAGTCAGAAGTGACTGAATGAATAAACAACAACAAGGGTGCTTGAGGCGGCTGCAGCACAGACTGAGAGGGAACTCCTGTCAAGTGGTGCTTCTGCTCTGCTGCACCTGGCTGCACCAAGCAATCTTTGCTGCTGCAATTCAGCTGAGTCAGGAAACATCTGCAGGACTCCTTGAGGGTCACAAGCTCAGAGTTTTGGCAATGGGTGGCCAAATTTATTACTATTTAGTTTTAAAATGTAATATTATCTATGTTTTATTGTATTTTTATTTTGTTAAATATTTCCCAATTGCCTTTTAATCTCGTTCTGGCTGCACTTGGGAGTGTGTTTGGCACCTCTGCTGTGGGGTGATTTGACACAGGCAGTGTATGCAAGAAACCCCTCAAACATCGCACAGCTGAAAAAATTCTGCAGGGAGGAGTGGGAAAAAATTCCTCCCAGCTGATGTCAGAGACTGGTAGACAGTTAAGAAATGCCTATTTGAGGTTGTTTCTGCCAAAGGGTCATCACTTAAAGGTCATCCCTTAAGTTAGAGGCAAGCAGGGTTAGCTGAAACATTTTGCTAGTTGTTTAGCTACCATTTTTACAGTTATATCATCTGCAGAACACTGTAAGTGCTTCCCTTTCAGTTAAGTGATTATGGGTGAAGATGGCCATCCCAGGTTCAACAAGCAGGCGGAAAATCTTGGGAAAACATCAGATGCCACAATGTGTTTTCGCTACCTGAAGACAAACACAGAAGCAATCCTCACACAAAAGAAAGGGATTTCATACCTGCAAATGTATGTATTTACTAGATATCAGAAATCAGAAAGGTTTTGAAATCTATTTTGTTACCATATTTTTCACCTGCATAATTCTGCACTTGGTTACTTACTGTATATTCAAATGCAGTGATTTAGTATGAGCAAAGAGGATCAAAGCTTTCTTACATTATACTATCCCAATTCAAGAACAACTTGTTTCACTCTTCTGGAAAATAAAGAAAAATAACTTGTATGACCCCTACTGTTCTAAGAAACATAGCACTGGTTCAGGGTCTTTGGAGTTCTTTAAAATGTTTGAAGGATGCCATGTTAACAATTATTCACACTGCTCTCGTCAAGCATGCATCACATGGTCCTAATAATGTAAACTAGGTACTTTTAGATCATTTTAGATTTATGACATTGTTGAAATCCTTTACACTGATAAGATACTGCTTCTTATGATGCATTATGTCTCATAGCTGGAAAGAGGATGGGACACACTTGCCTTGACTGAATCTTTGAGTAATAGCAATATGCCTAATACCAAGGCTAGTATGTATGTGTGTGTAAAGAGAATAATTTAGGATGGGATGGGATAAGATGAGACGAAAGACCATGCCCCAGTAATTCACACCTGACAGCAAAATATTAAGTGGTCAGCCGTGCATATTGCCAGGTCCTTGTGACAAAATGCTCAGCAGTGTCTTATTTGAACTGATGAAATATCCTGCCTTCTGAAGTTGTGGAATACTGGAATTCTGTACCTGGTGCACCTAACTCAGTGTGCTAGTATGTTTCATCCTTATTTCCACTTGTAGAATTTTACCTGGATTGTGAAATACAGCTTCTATTCCACAGTAGACTAAGGGCTGTATTTGCATTATCCTGTGTTTTGGGCTAATGAATGAGTGAGTGTAGTATTTTCTATTGACTGTAACTGAAAGCAACATTTTACAAAAGCCACATAAATCTACCTCACAGTAATACAACTGATTTTGTCTAGACTGCCATGCAGTATTTTATCCTTGAAAAACAATCATTTTCCGTTGTAGAATGTTTTTAAAATGTTATCTGCACAGAGATATGACAGAACATTAAACTGTTTAAAAAAGCCTTTTTCTCAGCAAGAAAAAAAATCAAAGAGCACCTTTTTTTGTCTTTCCAAAGCTTGTATGTAACCTTTATGAAACAGGAGAGATGGAATGTTGCAAACAAAGAGAAGAGTAAAAACATTAATAGGGCATTCATGTACTGTACATTTTCTTTTTAGTTTTGGGGAGAGGTGTGATGGTTAGCAAAGACTCAATTTACAGATAGCTATGAAATGGTTGGCAAAAGTTCATTCATTATACTTGCTTTGATAATCAGCACTTTTCTCCATAAAAGCTTTTCTTTTTTCACCTTCTAAAGTAAGTACCAGTGCTAAATCCTGTTATTTTTCTTTTTCTCATGCTTGGGTGAACATAATCATTTCCCAGGCAGTAACTTCACAATGTACATTTCATAATCACTTGGTAAGCTAGTTATCTGATTAAATACAGAAGACCATTTGCTAGATATCTAATTTCTTTTACTGTGTGGCGGAATGATACAGATGACCATGCAATCCCTGCACTTCTTCTTGAGTTACATTTAAAAGCCACTCTCTGCATTCCCCTTGGCTTCCTGATACCTTTCAGTAAGGTTACATTGATAACTCTGTAAGGTTCCAAGCACCTATGCATATGGGAACAACCTATGTGATGACATCTTCCTCACCGGATGGCAAGATAAAAAAACATCCAAGAAATCCCAGAGTGAGACAGTTCACTCTGTACTATTTATGCATCAATTCTATGGACCCAAAATCACATACTTCCCACAGAATAATTCCAAAAGCAATAGGCTCAAAGTTCCAGACAAGCAATATGAGACTTGAATGAAGAACTTGGAGAAAATAAACTAAGTCTCTCTACTGCTGTTGGTCATTATTAAAATCCAGTGATAACTTTAGAAACTAAACAGAGACTTTGAAAACAAAACACCTTTCAAGCTACAGACAATTCCACCTGGATGACTGAGAACTTTCATAGACACCTTTAGGAGCGCTTTTGGTCAACCAAGTCTTGCGTGTTTTGGCCCATTGCCCTTCCTTACCACAGAGATGGCAGTTGGTAAGACTCTCTGACTGGTTTTTCTGGCCACTTTTTAGCTGGTGGACAGCTATTTTTTCAAGCGGGGCTTCCTCTTTTTGGGAGTAAGTGGCCCCCTTCCTAGTCACAGTAATATCAGAAGTAGGTATGGGCATTGGGGCACCCACTGGATCCCAAATAATCACAATTTTTTCTTAGTTGTTGAAATTGGGATAGTTGTAAAATAGCACAATTGTCAAAATATCATGAGATCTCATGCAAGAATGCCAAAATCTTGCAAGATGCCATATAAGAACACTGAAATTTTGTGAAAGCTCATCAAATAATATGAGATTTCTCTGAATTTTAGCAGTTTCACCCAGAATTTCACCAAAGTTCTCTAGAGGCAGGAAAACACTGGTGATCCCTGATCCTTAATCCATATTCTTGATGTATTTATGGATGGATGGATGAATATATGAAAATTCTTCCCCTTTTCTCTTTATCAGCTTCTGCTAATCTGTTTTAGCCTTCCGCACTCTGGTATGCTCCAAAACTCCTGGAATTTCAACTCCACATGAACAGAGCCCAGATTGACTGAGAATGCTGGGTATTTTAGCCCAAAGGATAGCAGACTGGGCAAAGCTAATTCGATTTACTGGGAAGCATGCTGTAGACTGTAATGAAATCTCAGAAGAGTCTTATCTGTACAATATTATCTCTTTCTACTTGCATTCCATATGATACTATGGATAACTAATCCTAGTGCATCTGCACTTCTTGTAGTTAGCCATCTCTGTAGTCAGAAAGACTCTTACTGGATGTTTAGGCCGCAAGTTCAAAATCATTTTCCCATGCTTCCACCACCTACTGTACCTGTCCTTGTATATGCAAGCCCTGTTTAATCTTGGTGTGTAGAAAGTTCCTACTCTTTTCCACTTCTATGTAATATAAGCAAAGGCTGAGATTTTGTTAGCTCAATTTTGTCCTCAGAACTTTGAACTCAGTTCAAATAACCATTTCCAGCTATCACAAGAAGGGGAGAAGAAAATACAGTCTAGGGCAGGGGTCGGCAAACTTTTTTTGCCGGGAGCCATTTTGACATGCTCGTGCACATTTTGAAGTGCTCGAGAGCCAGGGGGCGGGGTTTGCAGGCGGGGGCCAATCGCGTGGAAGGGGGTGGGGTTTGCGGGCGGGAGCCAATCGCGTGGAAGGGGGCAGGTTTTGCGGGCGGGAGCCAATCGCGTGGAAGAGGGCGGGGGAGGTTTGGAAGAAGAAGGGAAAGAGAGGCTCGACTGCTTCGGCAGCGGTGCTTCCACGTTGTCGCTGCGGCGGCAACGGCTGCCCCTTCGAAAGGGCAGGCTCCGGGGACCCCGAAAATGCCCTCAGTTTAGGCAGGGAGGCTGCCCGCAAGCTGCCTCAGCTGTTCTGCGGGGAGAATTTCCACCCCAGGGCAGCGTGTGCATGTGGAGAGGGGAGGTTTCTGCCTCCCTGCCGGAACCGAGGGCATTTTCGGGGTCCCCGGAGCCTGCCCTTTCGAAGGGGCAGCGGCAGCAGCAGCTGCAGTTCTGCCCCTTCGAAAGGGCAGGCTCCGGGGACCCCGAAAATGCCCTCAGTTTAGGCAGGGAGGCAGAAACCTCCCATCTCCACATGCACACGCTGCCCTGGGGTGGCAATTCTCCCCGCAGAACAGCTGAGGCAGCTTGTGCGCAGCCTCCCTGCCTAAACTGAGGGCATTTTCGGGGTCCCCGGAGCCTGCCCTTTCGAAGGGGCAGCGGCAGCAGCAGCTGCAGTTCTGCCCCTTCGAAAGGGCAGGCTCCGGGGACCCCGAAAATGCCCTCAGTTTAGGCAGGGAGGCAGAAACCTCCCCTCTCCACACGCACACGCTGCCCTGGGGTGGAAATTCTCCCCGCAGAACAGCTGAGGCAGCTTGCGCGCAGCCTCCCTGCCTAAACTGAGGGCATTTTCGGGGTCCCCGGAGCCTGCCCTTTCGAAGGGGCAGAACTGCAGCTGCTGCTGCCGCTGCCCCTTCGAAAGGGCAGGCTCCGGGGACCCCGAAAATGCCCTCGGTTCCGGCAGGGAGGCAGAAACCTCCCCTCTCCACACGCACACGCTGCCCTGGGGTGGAAATTCTCCCCGCAGAACAGCTGAGGCAGCTTGCGCGCAGCCTCCCTGCCTAAACTGAGGGCATTTTCGGGGTCCCCGGAGCCTGCCATTTCGAAGGGGCAGAACTGCAGCTGCTGCTGCCGCTGCCCCTTCGAAAGGCAGGCTCCGGGGACCCCGAAAATGCCCTCGGTTCCAGCAGGGAGGCAGAAACCTCCCCTCTCCACATGCACACGCTGCCCTGGGGTGGAAATTCTCCCCGCAGAACAGCTGAGGCAGCTTGCGCGCAGCCTCCCTGCCTAAACTGAGGGCATTTTCGGGGTCCCCGGAGCCTGCCCTTTCGAAGGGGCAGCACTGCAGCTGCTGCTGCCGCTGCCCCTTCGAAAGGGCAGGCTCCGGGGACCCCGAAAATGCCCTCGGTTCCGGCAGGGAGGCAGAAACCTCCCCTCTCCACACGCACATGCTGCCCTGGGGTGGAAATTCTCCCCGCAGAACAGCTGAGGCAGCTTGCGCGCAGCCTCCCTGCCTAAACTGAGGGCATTTTCGGGGTCCCCGGAGCCTGCCCTTTCGAAGGGGCAGCACTGCAGCTGCTGCTGCCGCTGCCCCTTCGAAAGGCAGGCTCCAGGGACCCCGAAAATGCCCTCGGTTCCGGCAGGGAGGCAGAAACCTCCCCTCTCCACACGCACATGCTGCCCTGGGGTGGAAATTCTCCCCGCAGAACAGCTGAGGCAGCTTGCGCAAAGCCTCCCTGCCTAAACTGAGGGCATTTTTGGGGTCCCCGGTCCCCGGAGCCTGCCCTTTCGAAGGGGCAGCACTGCAGCTGCTGCTGCCGCTGCCCCTTCGAAAGGGCAGGCTCCGGGGACCCCGGAAATGCCCTCGGTTCCGGCAGGGAGGCAGAAACCTCCCCTCTCCACACGCACACGCTGCCCTGGGGTGGAAATTCTCCCCGCAGAACAGCTGAGGCAGCTTGCGCGAAGCCTCCCTGCCTAAACTGAGGGCATTTTCGGGGTCCCCGTCCCCAGAGCCTGCCCTTTCGAAGGGGCAGCACTGCAGCTGCTGCTGCCGCTGCCCCTTCGAAAGGGCAGGCTCCGGGGACCCCGAAAATGCCCTCGGTTCCGGCAGGGAGGCAGAAACCTCCCCTCTCCACACGCACACGCTGCCCTGGGGTGGAAATTCTCCCCGCAGAACAGCTGAGGCAGCTTGCGCGCAGCCTCCCTGCCTAAACTGAGGGCATTTTCGGGGTCCCCGGAGCCTGCCCTTTCGAAGGGGCAGCACTGCAGCTGCTGCTGCCGCTGCCCCTTCGAAAGGGCAGGCTCCGGGGACCCCGAAAATGCCCTCGGTTCCGGCAGGGAGGCAGAAACCTCCCCTCTCCACACGCACACGCTGCCCTGGGGTGGAAATTCTCCCCGCAGAACAGCTGAGGCAGCTTGCGTGCAGCCTCCCTGCCTAAACTGAGGGCATTTTCGGGGTCCCCGGAGCCTGCCCTTTCGAAGGGGCAGCACTGCAGCTGCTGCTGCCGCTGCCCCTTCAAAAGGCAGGCTCCAGGGACCCCGAAAATGCCCTCGGTTCCGGCAGGGAGGCAGAAACCTCCC
This sequence comes from Charina bottae, assembly GCA_023362775.1. Taxonomy (NCBI): domain Eukaryota; kingdom Metazoa; phylum Chordata; class Lepidosauria; order Squamata; family Charinaidae; genus Charina; species Charina bottae. The sequence continues at coordinate 1,553,286 of JALMGJ010000030.1, read as the reverse complement.
CTCTCCACACGCACATGCTGCCCTGGGGTGGAAATTCTCCCCGCAGAACAGCTGAGGCAGCTTGCGCAAAGCCTCCCTGCCTAAACTGAGGACATTTTCGGGGTCCCCCGGTCCCCGGAGCCTGCCCTTTCGAAGGGGCAGCACTGCAGCTGCTGCTGCCGCTGCCCCTTCGAAAGGGCAGGCTCCGGGGACCCCGAAAATGCCCTCGGTTCCGGCAGGGAGGCAGAAACCTCCCCTCTCCACATGCACACGCTGCCCTGGGGTGGAAATTCTCCCCGCAGAACAGCTGAGGCAGCTTGCGCGAAGCCTCCCTGCCTAAACTGAGGGCATTTTCGGGGTCCCCGTCCCCGGAGCCTGCCCTTTCGAAGGGGCAGCACTGCAGCTGCTGCTGCCGCTGCCCCTTCGAAAAGGCAGGCTCCGGGGACCCCGAAAATGCCCTCGGTTCCGGCAGGGAGGCAAAAATCGCGCGTGCAGGCTGCCGGGCTTCCCGAGGCACAGCTGATTGGCGCGGAGAATTTCCACTCCCTTCAGCGCTTCCGGCTTGTCACGTGACACACAGTTTGGAAAGCCCTGCCCGTTGTCAAGATGGCTGCCGGAGACGGCTGCCAGGTTGCCAGGGGTATGCCCACAGCAACGCGCACCATGCCCGCTGCCGCGCCTGCCCCGCCACACTCGCTGCTGCGCCACGCCCGCCACGCCTGCCTGCGGAAGAGCCACACTCAAGGGGCCAAAGAGCCGCATTTGGCTCGCGAGCCGCCATTTCCGACCCTTGGTCTAGGGTAAAGAATTTAGAGCAAGAAATTCTTCAAATCCCACACTATAGTACCTACACAATTGTGGATTCATTTAAGGCTCAAATTTGGCAGCTTGCTAATTAAAATCTCCAACATTATATAAACTAGGTCAGCTCTATTTTCAGCTTTCCATTGCCATTAATTCATTTTTGAATTCCAGATCCATCTCATAGAATGGTAGGGGAAAGGAGCAAACAGAATCACTCTTGTTTTCTAGTGAAAGATATGGTTTCTTAGAAAGTAATATAAATATGGTACCACTTTAGATTTGTTTGGTTAGTTTAGATGTTCAGTTCTGAACCAAACACATTCATATTCAGTTCTGAATAAGTATTTAGGTTTGGGAACCAAAGTTAAGACAGCATACTTTGAGGTTGTTTGAAGTGAAGCCTTTATTTTATTTTCCAGGAGGGAAATTTACATGCTGATCTAACACATTTTTACTAGTATACTACTGACAAAAAGAAAAATCCAGTTGCTTCCCTTTTAGCAACTAATGAGACTCACAAAAAGAATGGGATTAATTTAAGCATACTCAAAATTTATATGTTTTAATAAAAGTTTTTCTGCTACTTAGTAATTTAATTGAACTGATTTGTGCTTGTTATGGATCAGGTTCTGTTGCACAAGATTTAAATATATGTATGAAAAATAACTAAGCACCACTTCAGGAAAGAACAAACAGTGTAACTGTGCTTGGTTTAATTAATTTCAGTCTCAGATCATCAACTGCCAAACCACTGAAAAGTATTTTACAGGCATCTTACAATTGATATCTTAAAGAGATAAAGTAGACTACAGATCATGAACATTCATGTCAGTGTAAAGATAATTCAGTTATAACAAGTTTTTCTAGATGAAAGCTTAACGTGAAATTTGTAACAAATACTTTCCATTTGATTGTAAATATAATTTCAGCTTTGTTAAGACAAATAAAAAAACACTGACTTGAAAAGCAACACATTCTGTTTCTCAGTGCCAAAGATTTCATCTCTTAAATGTTCTAAACGTATGATACAATCTTAGAGACCATGATATTTTCTTAAACCATTAAAAAAAATCAGGTCCTTTATATTATTCTCTTCAGTGATCAGTATTACTGTTTTAATTCTTAAAATATGTGTTAGAAAGAACTGGCAATAGGAGAAGGAACAAATATTTGTACCTTCTAAAATGTGTACCTTTCAACATAAGAGCTTCCTTAAACCAAGTCATAACCATGATCCATATAGCAAATTATGGCCAGGCAACAACACTAAGGGGTGTGGTGGCTCAGCGGGTAAGATGCTAGGCTTGTCGATCAGACGATCGCAAGTTCAGAGATTCAAATCCCTAGTCCCACGTGATGGAGTGAGCTCCCGCACTAGCCCCAGCCCTTGCCAACCTAGCTATTTGAAAGCATGCAAATGCAAGTAGATTAATAGGTACCACTTCGGTGGGTAGGTAACAGCGTTCCGCGTGCATCATGATGACCGTGGAAGCGTCTTTGGACAACGCTGGCTCTTTGGCTAACAAACGGAGATGAGCACCGGCCCCTAGAGTTGGACACGACTGCACAAATGTGTGGGGGGAACCTTTACCTTAACAACACTCCAAACAACACTCCACTCAGATATGTCCTGTCCTGAAGATACGAGGAATTGAACCAGGGACCTTTGCATACAAAACACATGTTCCAATGGCTGAATGGGATAACCGATCATATATATTTTTTTATTTTGGTGTTAGAAGTTTTTAATAGAGATATTAGACAAGATGAACAAATAAAGGGCTTAAAGATTAAAAAAGAGGTTTTCAAATTGAGGGATTTTGCTGATGATTTAGTAGTAACACTCTTTCAGGTAAATTCCCTGGGTCAGGGAATTTTGCCTGAATTGCAGGCCCTGTTTCTACAACCCATTGAACCTAATCAATTACTACCCAGTCAAATCTCCTTACTGCTTGTTCTGGCAGTACACAATCACATTAACTGAGTCGAAAATCACCATTATGATGACTCCTAACCCTTTTATTTTTAAAAGTACCTGATATCTCACAATCACCTGTCCCAGGATAGTACTGGAAAGACTTAATATATCTTAGACCTCAACAGGCATGGTTTGGCCACTGAAATCACTCATTTTGGGGAAGGTATATTCTGTGGCAGTGAGTTCTGTAATGGAAAAGCATGTTTTCTCAGATCTTTTTCTTCATGGACTAGGTAATCAAAATGAGGCAATTGACTGGATTTTGTTTTTCCACAATTTGGCTGATTGGGTAGAGTTTTTTTTAACCCAATGCAAGATTTGGTCTATTTTGAGCTTGGTTGAACAGATTGATTGGGGTTCATTAAGTGGGTAATTGACCCAGTTCCAGAAACAGGTCCATTCAGTGCTATTGCAGTATTACTTGTGACGGTAAGAGCGGCGAAACATGAATATTTCTCCGCCCTTATTGCGTCTGCAGAGTGCCGCCCAATGGCCCTGTTTAAGATTACTAGATCTCTTTTGGGTCAAGTAGAGTCGGTGACCCATTTACAGGGCCGGTCGGAAGAGTTCTCTGAGCATCCGCAGGATAAAATCGTTCAGATTCATTCCAAGTTGGACTCTAAGCATGAGACACAATCTGGAGAGATGCCAGAGGAGCATACTTACTCTGTTATCTGGGAATGGTTTGATCCTGTTAGGCCTGATGAAGTAGACAGGATCCTCCGGATTGTAAATGCCACATGTCACCTTGACCTGTGTTCCTCCTGGTTGGTTAAGTCAGCCCAGGAGGTGACATGTGGTTGGGTCCAGGTGATGATTAATACATCCTTGAGTGAGGGGGTGTTTCTGGCTGCCTTTAAGTAGGCGCTGGTGCACCCTCACCTCAAGAAACCGTCCCTGGACCCCACTGTTTTGTTTTTTTATAAATTTTATTAAGATTTTAAATATACAAAGTTAAAAGTTGAAAATGAAACAGAGATAGAAATACAAATTAAAAAGGAAAGAAAAGAAAGGTGTAGTAAAGTAAAAGAAAGAAAGGAAAAATAAACATAGAAATTGGATAACTTCCGATCTATCTATGGTCATAAGAATAAAGAAAAATAGTTTGTTCTTACATGCTGGCTATTCATATAACATTCATATACATTTCTTGTCTAATATATTCTATTTAAATATAATCTAATCATCAAAACCCCATGCAAGCTTTACTCCTCCTGCTTTTTGCAAATAGTCCATCAAAGGCTTCCACTCTTTTAGAAAATAACGGTTTGAATTTTCTTTTAATAAACATGTCAATTTGTCATTTCTTCCATATCTAGTAATTTCAACATCCATTCCTGTATCGTTGGTAAACTTTGGTTTTTCCAGTTCTGTGCATATAAAAGTCTTGCTGCTGTAATCATGTATTGTATTATTCTAAAAAAATGTTTTTCTATTTGTACATCCAAAATTCCGAGTAAAAAAAATTCTGGTTTAAATGGTATTCGTATTTGTAATATACTTTGCATCAGTGAATGTATCTCAATCCAAAATTTCTTTGCTATTTTACATGTCCACCACATATGGTAAAAAGACCCCTCTTGTTTTTTACATTTCCAACATAGGTTGGAAATATTCCCATACATTTTTGCAAGTTTTTGTGGGGTCATATACCATCGGTACATCATCTTGTAAAAGTTTTCTTTTAGATTATAAGACAAAGTAAATTTTAATCCTTTAGTCCACATATCTTCCCATTGTTGGAGTTGACCCCACTGTTTTGGACAATTTTTGTCCGGTCTCCCACCTTCTCTTTTTGGGAAAGGTGGTTGAGAAAGTGGTGGCACTGCAACCCCAGAGGATTCTGGAGGAAACAGATTATCTGGACCCCTTGCAGTCAGATTTCAGGCTGGGATATGGGACGGAGACCGCATTGGTCACACTTATGGATGATCTCTGGCGGGAGCGGGATGGAGGGAGTTCATTCCTCCTGGCTCTCTTGGATCTCTCAGTGGCTTTCGATACTGTCGACCATGGTATCCTTCTGGGACGGCTCAGGGAGTTGGGGGTGGGCGGCGTGGTTTTACGCTGGTTCACCTCCTTCCTCCAGGGCTGCTCCCAGTCAGTGGTGATAGGAGAGGAGAGATCTGACCCGCGACCCTTGCTTTGTGGGGTGCCACAGGGTTCGGTTCTCTCTCCTCTCCTATTTAACATCTACTTGAAGCCGCTGGGCAAGATCATCCATCACCACGGGATGAGGTATCAACAGTATGCTGATGATACTCAACTGTACATCGCCATCCCGGGTGAAGTAAGTGATGCGGTCGCTGCCCTCTCATCATCTGGGGTCTGTGGGGGTCTGGATGGGGAACATCAGGCTTCAGCTGAACCCTGGTAAGACAGAGTGGCTGTGGATTGATGGCCCCCTGGTATCCAGGAAGTTGTAATCTTTGGTTCTGAATGGGGTGGCACTGCCCCATTCAGATCCAGTGCGGAACCTGGGGGTCCTCCTGGATTCACGACTCCTGCTCAAAGAGCAGGTGGCAGTCATGGCCAGGAGGGCCTTTGCACAACTGTCATCTCCCACATAGATTATTGCAACACGCTCTACATGGGGCTACCCTTGAAGAGTATCCGGAAGCTTCAGCTGGTCCAGAATGTGGCAGCGCGGGCAGTTATGGGTGCTATGAGATCAGCACACGTGACACCTCTGCTGCGCGAGCTCCATTGGGTACCAGTTTGCTTCTGGGTCCAATTCAAGGTGTTGGTTATCACCTTTAAAGCCCTACTTGGTATGGGACCAGGGTATCTGAGGGACCGTCTCATCCTGATGACATTGACCCGCCCCACTCGTTCATGCAGAGAGGGCATGCTTCAGACCCCAACAACAAGAGAACTCCATCTAGTGGGGTCCAGGAGGCGAGCCTTCTCTGAGATAGTGCCCGCCTTGTGGAATATCTTGCCCCCAGAGGTGAGGCTGGCTCCCTTGCTCCCGGCCTTCCGGAAGACTCTTTAGACCTGGTTCTGCTGCCTTGCCTGGGACGTGGGAGGTAATAGTTCCTCCTGGGGGTGGCTGGCCCCATAATGTCCTCCTTTTATATACGATTTTACCGTTCTTGGATTTTTATCTATTATTTATTATATTGTTTTAGATGTAACTTATGTTTATAGGTTTTAATTGTTGATATTTTGAAAACCGCCCAGAGTCCCCCATTGGGGGAGATGGGCAGTGATAAATTTGAATTATAAATAAATAAATAAATAATTTTTTGTGATAATGCAGGTCAACCTCCCCCTCCTGCTCCTGCTCCTTCTCTTTCTTCTTTCTCTTTTTACAAAGGGTCATTCCCAGTTTCATTACATAGTTCCTGGAGTTTTTGTAAAATAAAAGTATATCTGATTTTATGTTTGCGTTTATAACATATTTTAAAACCTTTGATAATCTAATGGAGATTCCCTGCTTATTTAAATAAATGAAGAGATACAAATAGATGCAAAAGAGGGTTTTTCTAAGAAGCACTTCAACCCACAGAAGCAAGAAATTCTACTTCCAGGAAGTGCTGAGGCAAAGCCAATCCAACTTCATCTTGAGATGCTGTATGGCCTTGCTTCAAAGGGGAATTTCAGTGAAACCTTGATCAAATCAAAGTACCCACTCAGAGATTTGCACTGCCCTAGTTTCTAAGCTTAAAAATTCATCTGACTTTTATCTTTGTCTCAAATATCTGCAGTTGCTCTTTTATATTTGAACAACATTGTAAAACGTAAATGTGAACAGATTTTACAATGGAATTCTGTTAAATGTTTCATCCATAGTTGGTGTGGAATAAAAACCAAATTGCTTCCTTTGTTAGAATGGTATCTGACGATATTTATCAGTTATTAACAAGCCAATAAAGCCAAACTGATAAAGTTTTAGAATATTTTTTTCAGGAAATCATTGTTAAAAAATATTATGGCTTGGAAATTTCATATGGAAAGGGCCATTGTCTTTGAAAAAAGGTATAATCAATTGTTTTTAGAAAAAAATATTCATTTTAAAATGAACAAAGTTTGAATGGCATCTGTGTTATATATATTAAGACCTCCTCTTTTTTCAACAGTACATATGTTTGATCCAGTTTGGTCTAGTGGTGAGTTGGGCTGAGAGAGTGTGACTGGCCCAAGGTCACCCAGCCAGCTTTCATGCCTAAGGCGGGACTAGAACTCACAGCCTCCTGGTTTCTAGCCCAGCACCTTAACCACTAGACCAAACTGAAGGATGCCTATCTGTAATGGTATGTGGGAAAGGCTTTGGGAGATGGGGTGAAGAGATGCTTTCTAGGGAAAGGTCAGCTAAGAGACAGCATAGCCTGCAGCTGGATAGTGGGTGGGGCAAGAGGCTCAGAAGGGACCCTCCCTAGTTTCTCGGGCTGTAAAGGAGACAGCAGGATAATTGTGCTTTCAGACTTGCAATATTCTGTTAATGTAGCTTTACAATAAAGTAGAATTAGCTTATTTGGTCATGTTTCCTGTCTGGTTTACCTGGTTAGGCTGACACTACCAGACAAACTCGTGTGTGTGTGTGTGTGTGTGTGTGTGTGTCTGAGAGAGAGAGAGGGGGGGGAGGGAGGGAGGGAGAGAGAGGGAGAGGGAGAGGGAGAGAGAGAAGAAAATCTATTTTTATTTCAAAATGTTTTGCAAGACTTGTCTGTAATAGATGAATGTGATCTAAGAAATTATTGATTCTTGCATCACACTTGCAGGAATATTTTATTAACTTGTCTTGTGAAGGAACTCCTTTCTGGATGACCACTTGGCATTTCCACTTGATCATCGTGACATATCTTTTGAATATACACCTACTCTTTATGGTACATTCAGTATGTTGTTCTGCAACTTTGCCAAGGATCTCTTGCTGATATTAAAGTTGTTGCCTTATTATCTCTCTCATCATTTGTTATCATTGCCCTTACTTCTCCGCTCTGGCTTCCTGTCATATTCATCATCAGGACCAAATTTCCTTTAAATTTTTTAACTCTACCTCCATATTTCTCAATAAAATTCCTTTTGCTCCTGTTATTCTGTAGGAACTCAATTAGTTATCACAATCTATCCTTAATCTTATTTCTGTGACTTCAGCCCCTTGCTCCATATGCCTAAAATATGTCAAGACACTATATTGTTATAAATCAGAGACTGAGGCACACAATATACTGAAAATATACTGCCTCCATACCAACCCAGGACCAGAGATGGTAATGAAAAGTAGCATAATTAAAGAAGAAAAGGATTTCTTCTTATTTCTGGCCATAGAAATCGTAAGGAGGCACAACAGTAGAGAAATCAAACTGGAAACAATGAAGTTACTTTCAAACTCAGAATACCCAGTTCATAAGGGGTGCATTTACTATAAATGATGCAGATAATATGTTGCCTTCTTAGCAGTGGAGTGAACCAAAAGAAATCATGTAAGTGGTATCCATGCTCAGAATATCTCTGGTTCCTACTTAATGTATCTTGTGGAAAAACTGACAATTCACAATTTACATAATCTGAATGTATATTGTTTCCAATAAATCATTCACAACTACAAAGAGTAAAGAGTGAATCAGCCCTCAAAATCTTTTGGGTTAATAGCCAATACTTTTCGCAGATGTTCTGCACAACTGCTAAATCGTAATTTACTGGATTTGACCATTCAGCCATCTGCCCAACATATTCTGTTATGACAATCAGATGTCGACACTACTGTGGAATAAAATTATGTTATTAATTACCCTTTAATTAGTTGACACATGCAGTATTTTAGCCATAATTGGTCTGAGATGCAATACTTACAAGGATGGAATGTGATTGTGAGTTTGCCTGTCATGAATACCAATTATGCCTTTGACAAAGCAATCTCATTATGAAGATGTACTGAATAGTTTTGACTCCTCTTTTGCGTATGATAATACTGAATTAAAGCCAGGAATATATGGTATACAAAAATGCAGCTACACTTCACATATGTACACAATCCATATATCATTTATGATGCATTGAGATTTTGCCTGGGTTACTTATGGTATGTCACTGACATATATTACTATTACATAGCTGTTTATGCAACATTTCTGTCAGATTTCCCACATGAAAATTGTTTTGGCAAATTGTTTTCTATACAAAGCACAGCTTTCTCATGGTGATGTGAAGTGCAGGTGGCCAGATAACAACTGTCACGTGTGTATTGTTTTGGCTAGTTCCTAAACGTTTGCATGGGAACAAGTCCTCCTGATTCCCTCCGTGGGAAGCCTGCTCCGGGGGGAGCAGAGGGAGGGAGGAGACAGCATGCTTGCTACAACATTGCCACCTATTGACAGGTTATGCTTTTGGCCTAACCTAAGTTTTCCTCCAATCAGAAAGCTGGAAAAAGCCTATTTCTATCCATGCAAAATGGTGTTCCATGCTTCTTGACTTCTTGTGCCTTTTAGCCATGTCATTTGTGTTTTTTGCTCCTGTGGACTAATAGAAGTGTGAGCTATACCTGGCTATGTGCGTGATGCCATGGCAATATGCTCCTTCATATCTGTCGTACAGTGGAAGCCAACACATGTGCATTTTCTGTGTATACTCTACTTGTAAGTTTTGTTTTTCCTTTTGCAATGCTGTACCATGTATATTCACCTTTGCTTTTATCACAAGTAAAGATTTTATAGCTTTTACAAGCTGCACTCTGTCTGTTTACCCTCAAGCCTTGATTTTTCCCTATAAGCCAGCGTTCATCCTATCAGGTTATGGTTGCCCAGAGAGAAATTTGCGTTTTTTTGCTCTGTTGTACCTGGTTGTAAAAGGGAGTTTGTTTTTAGAGGCTGATTTCAGAGTAAACGTGTTTTCTTTGAGTGGTCAGCAATGGCTGAACAGAGTCTGGTCAATCTGCCATTTGAGCCTTTAGATGGCACAAACTATCTGACCTGGTGTGTGGAGATGAAATCATTCTTTTTGCAAGACAATTTGTGGCAGTATGTGGCAAATCCACCTCCAGAGGATAAGCCAGTGTACATCCTATCAATTTCATGTTTTATTTATTTAGAAAATGTATATGCTACCCAATGCCAGTATTAATACTGTAATAAGTAGCCTGCTAAGAATAGCCTGCTAAATATAAGCTGTATATTGATGGCAGCTATTTCCAAACACATGAATGTACCTTCTCAATAGCATAATATAGATGTTCAGGTATTTATTTATTACATTTTTATACATCACAATCATCTAACTCTTGGTATGCAATACATGAAGCAAGATGAAACCTGCCCCAGAACAATTCCTGAGAAGCTGAGATTCAGTCTTCCAATATAATTTGATAATGCTCAGAGAGATAGGAGTAGAACTGATGGAAAGTGCTGCTTTCAATGCCCAGCTTCCTGAAAAACTGCTGAGTTATCCAGAAGCATCAATGGAATCACACCCCCTCTCTCTTTTCAGGTACAGACCATCCATCAGGACAACCAGGGTTATCTTCTTCACAAATCAAGATCTAAACCTAGCTGGAAAGGATCTAGTTAATCTGTTTCCTTCAAGGGTCTTAGAGCTGCAGCACTACAGTGCTATCCATTCAATTTAACTAAATATGGAATATAGGATGTCTACCAGTAGTCAAAATGACTGGGTCCAATTTCTTAAGACCTTTACCTACTGCCTCCTTTAAGATACTAGGGAACACTGTCTGCTAAAGATATGTGCTGATATATCTCAGAAATCATTGGCAGGACTCAAGAGCAAGAGAGGTTTCAAGAGGCTTAAAAAAAATATCTGTGATCTATTGGTTGTCTCAATGTTTTTTATGCCTTCAAGTCAATGTTGACCCCTGGTGACTGCCTGGACTAGTCCCCACAGTTTTCTTGGCAAGATTTCTGCAGCAGTTTGCCATTGCCTCCTTCCTAGGGCTGAGAAAGAGTGATTGGTCCAAGGTCACCCAGCTGGCTTTGTGCCTAAGGTAGGACTAGAAAGCAGTCTCCTAGTTTCTAGCCTGGTGCCTTAACAACTACACCAAACTGGCTGTCCCAATATTACTAGGCTAACCATACGTCCCGTTTTGAACGGGACTGTCCTGTTATTTCACCATTTCTGGAGCATCCCGTCGTTATAGTAAAAATCTCAATTTTGTCCCATTTTTGAAAGTTTCCCAGTGAAGCGTGTGCACGCGCACACACCCCGCCCCCCACACGCACATATGCCCGCCCCCTGCGCGCCCCCTGCACACACACCCGTACATGCGCACGCACGCCCACTTTGTCCGGCGATGTTTTTGCCTCAAGGAAATATGGTCAGCCTAAATATTACCCTAGAATAATAAGGGTATAATATTTTGAGTAGCTCCTCCAGATGGAGTTTTAAGTAAACCTGTCTTCACTATCCTGCAGTGGCAAAATTACTTTGTTTGAAGACTATTACATATATGTGCAAGGGGCAGGACTACATGAAATATGGGAGTCATCAAAGATATCAACATTGTAGTATTGTTAAATCTGTACTTTCCAGATTGAGGTATGCCTTTGTCAGTTTCTTAGGCTGCAAATTATGTTCATTTCATAGAAACTAAAGATAAGATTTATTTTTCAGTAAAAGTTCATGGGCTTGCATCCTAAGTAATTGAGACTGCAAACAATCCTAGTTAGTTGGGAGTACTTGTTTACTTAATTGATTTATTTGGCTGCCCATCTTGTGAATGCAACTCTGGGCGGCTAACAACTTAAATTGTTAAAACAATAAAGAATAAAAATCTACAATGGTCACCACAGAGAAACCCAAATAAGAAATAAAACAGTAACAAAAATATCTCAATGGGCCATTTTAACCTCCTGACTCCCAGGCCAGGAGCACATCCAGGTTTTCAATACTTTATGAAAAGCCAGCAGAGTTGGGACAATCTGATCTTGGAGGATATGGTGTTCCAAAGGGCAGGCACTACCACAGAAGAGGCACACTTCCAAGGTTCCAAAATATGACATTCTTTCATTGAAGGGACCTGCAACATGACCCTCCTGTCAGACCTAGTGGGATGGGTAGAAATAACTGGGGAGAGGCAGTCCCAGAAATAACCCAGACCCCATGCCATGAAGGGCTTTATACAGTAGGTGACAACCAGCACACTGAGAGCCAGTGCAGTCCATGGAGCAGAGGTGTAACATGGGTGTACCAAGGTGCGCCTGTCACTGCCCACATCCCTGCATTCTGAACCAGCTTCGGCTTCTGGAAGGACAGCTCCATGTGGAACTCATTGTAGTAATCCACTTAAAGGTAAAGGTTCCCCCCACACATTTGTGCAGTTGTGTCCGACTCTAGCGGCCGGTGCTCATCTCCGTTTGTTAGCTGAAGAGCCAGCGTTGTCCGAAGATGCTTCCACGGTCATGTGGCCGGCATGACGCACGCGGAACGCTGTTACCTTCCCACCAAAGTGGTACCTGTTCATCTACTTGCATTTGCATGCTTTCGAATTGCTAGGTTGGCAAGAGCTGGAGCTAGTGCGGGAGCTCACTCCGTCACGCGGGGCTAGGGATTCAAACCTCCAAACTTGCGATCTTCCGATCGACAAGCCTGGTGTCTTACCCGCTGAGCCACCATGCCCCTCACTTGGGAGCTGATTAAAGCATGAATGACTGTGAGTAGTACTTCCTAGTCCAGGAAGGGGCACAATTCACCACCACCAGGATCCAGCCACATGTTGTCTCCTGAGAAACCTTAGCTAACTAGGAGGGATGTATGTCCAATACACAGGTGTCTGAACTAATAGTTCCAAGCACCCAGTCCACTTCATCAGGACCAACAGGATCAAACTCATCCCAGATAATCAGGCCAAAATGAGTCTCAGTCACCTCCATGGTCTTTGCCTCAAGGGTGGAGTCCACTGAAGTAAATCCAAGTGACTATCTGTCAAAAGCCTAGAATATTACTCATAGTAGCCCTGAAGAAAAACCTCCAATTTGACCCTCCCTGCCAGGAGGAGCCAGGTCACTCCAAACAGGGCTACCAGACAGCCATTTTACTGTTAAGGAAAGCTGAATATCAGTGAAGTGCTGGTCCAACCCATTTTGCTGCCTGAGTCAAAACTATGAATATTTCTTTCTCCCTTCCCCAAATCAAGTCATCATCATCAAGGCCAGTCTAGTTATTTTGGCACTCAAGCATCTGAAACAAATAATTCTACAAGTACTGCTTCTTAGCAATCATAAACAAACAAACAAATATTTGCTACCCTTTTAGATCACCCAAGATCAGCTTCTTGAAGCATCCTTAGCTCTTAAAAGCTCTGGGTACTCCACCCTGTTTCAGTTTTATCAGTTGAGTTGTTTGTCTAGATGTGTTTGTTATGGAGCTGTCTTTGGGTTAGTGGCTTGAAATGGAGCACATCATCACTTATTCTCCACAGATAGAGGGATGGATGGATGGATGGATATCTTCTGACTGATCACAGAAGTGCAGCAAAGAGAACTGGTGGAAGGGGCAAGTTACTTGCCTGGGGAAGTTCTTGCCTCCCCTCCCCTCCCCTCCTAAAACGGCTTCAGGAGACGTTTCTAAGGAACAAAAAGCCCAGTTTCACTTATTCATCACAGCTTCCCACAACTATTATCTCTCAAGTGTATACAATTTAGATTTGTGTGATGCACCTGCCTCTGTAGGAAATGACAGAGTCACCAGCTAAAACGATTCAAAACCCTTACAAAAAAAATTACATACTATAGCAGTTCTCTTCAAGCAAAGCTTGTTGAAAGCCAAACACAAGATATGAAAGAATTCCCACCAAAATAGAACTTTTTCCTCTCCTCCAGAAAACTCTCCTTGGGAGGTAAAAAAACTCTTTCCCAAAAACGCTTTAGAAATATCACACACACACACACCCAGCTGTACAATACCAACTGTAATGCTTTGTAAGTATCAGACCTGATACTTAGGGGTTGGCCTCTTAGGTCTTGATTTTCCCATTAATTAATCTTCATATATCTTACATTTCATATCTATGAAATGTATTAATATTCATTAACATCCATCTGGCATATGTAGGAGCTAATTCCACCAAGTTCCCAGTGAAACATCATAGTATTCTGCCTTTTCATTAAGTCTGATTTAGGTTCTACTTTTGGATTATTCTAGACATGCTTTGTTAACTTCACCTTCATCCTATAAATCTGCATGTAGTTGAGCTCAGATACTACTGGGGGTCAGGTAGATGTAAAGGTTATTTTGAACTCTGATTACTGAGCAAGCATCTTTTTTGCTTTCAAAATGTAAACATTTGAGAAAGCCAGTGGGTACAGCTTGGGAAATAAGCTCCTACAATTTGAATGTAACATAAAATTCCTTTGTTAGCCTAAACTTATGACATATTAGGTCAGGTTAGCCATAAACCCTACATATGGATAACTATTGGACTCTTATGCATTAAATGTTAATATATTAAATCTCCAACGTCCTTGTGGTCGCTTTGTTATCCTGCCAATGGAAAATGTAATGTCTATGAAAGAGGACAGAAGGGATTCAAAAATAACTTGGACACATTACTGGCCTGTTCTGGAAGAACCATCCTCCCAGCTCCCAGCTCACAGTTCTGCTGTGTCCCAACTCAGGCTGGGCACAGACTGATTATTAGTTTTCTTCACTTGTTTATCTACAACCATTCTGAAATTGAACTCACAGGCAGAAGCAGCAGCTGCTGCCATTGACCAAAAAACCCCCAGGAGGATCTAAAACAGTCAGAAGCAATTGTTGCCAGAACTGATTTCAAATAATTCACTATCTGTTCAGGCTCCCTGATTCCTCCCAGAAAAGACAGAAGGATAGCAACTGCTATTGCAGTTGATGAGGAATGAGAGTAGATGATTCACTTTCTGAAACATTCAATTTAACAGGCAGTGCACCAACTACTAACGGCAATGTGATCAACAAGGTGCTTTGAAATTTACTTTATTCACAGCAAACTGATTTTATTACCCCTTAGTAGAGCAAAGACTGGGTTTTTTTTCTTCATTAGATCTATAGAGCTCAAGTGATTGGGATTCTGGGAAAAAAATAGCAACAATGCTCTTCTATTAATATTGGTTATCAGTGTTGGCCCCTATTTGTAGGAGATATAGAAATAAGACCAATTTGATCCTAAATGTGTATAGCAGTAGCAGAGCATCCTTCAAGTCCGACTTGTCTCCTGGTGGCTACATGGACGAGTCCATGAAGTTTCTTAGCAATATTTTTGGTAGTGATTTGCTATTGTCTTCTTTTTAGGGGCGAGACAGTGTGACTGGGCCAAAGTAACCAGTTGGCTTCTGTGCCTGAGGCAGGACTAGAATTCAGGTCACCCTATACTATTCCAGCACCTTAACATCTACACGAAACTGGTTCTCCATAAATATGTGTGCATTTAAGCAAATTTACCAATAGAACACATTTTGTGGGCAGTCTTCCCAGTATATGTATTTCTTGAATTGGGAACTACATGGCACCACATATTGCTTATGAAAGTAAAGAGGAAAGAAAAAGGAGATTGAAAAATAAAAATATGAGAAGTCTTTAGGATCATTGGAAGGGAAGATGTATACTTGTCGGCATCTTAACTTCTCCCCCCTGCATGGCAAAAATGGAAAAGGACAGCTCTTGGTATGCAGCTCATTTTTGTTTCACTGACAGGTTTGGAAAGTGCAAACTAAATAAGTGTGCATTAAAATGTGAACTGGCTCATGAACTCCTCCCCATGCCAAGCACCAATATATCTATCTGAACAAAGTATTTTGTCTGAGCTGGATTAATTCAGTCCATGTATTTGACTTTTTCTAATAAACAGCACATCCCTGATGTCTCTTTGGGAATAATAAGCTAACAAAATTAATTACAAAACACAGTTCTCCAAATACAGCATCTCATTTTTTGTATTCATTTTTTTCTTTATTATAACCCTACTTCTTTTGAAAGCAGAAGTTCATACAAAATGCTTTCTATTGCATCTTTTCTCTACATGCTTCATATCTCTTCTCATGATTGGGCAACCCACTGTTTTGGAAAAGTTTAGAATATACAGGTCATATTATATATTGTTGCTTCAGGCCAAATGCCATAAGAAAACAATTGAGTTATTCCTGATACAATTTGTGACTTTTCCCTTCTCCAGCATGAATAACATCAAAGTTCAGCAGCATTCAGAACAAATAATAAATTTTACTTTTAAGGTTAGAAGATAGGTAAGTGCTTTCAGCACTTCTTAATACTTTCCCTTACCAGGAACTTTCCAGTTTCCTAGCACTTGATGATCATAGGGTGACATCTGTAGATTTGTTTAAAGAACTGAACTACCAAATTATAAAGCATGATATAGCAGTGTGGATGAGCTCTCTGTACTTGTACTAAAAGCCAAATTAATTCCCAATGTAACTTTTGTCTGCTACTTAAGTCATACTAAACATTGATTAATCTGACTTTCTGTACCAGACCTGAAATAATCTGATTTTTTTTAAAAAAACACCACTGCAAGTTATTTTGTGATCAGATGCATCCAGTTGCATCCATAGTTATCATTCACAAATATGAGAAATTAGTAAATGACATATCAGTGCAATGTTGTTTTAGGTTTCATTCACTCATAGGATTATATTTATTTTATTGTTCAAATGCATATCATATCTTTTAATCAAATTATCAGGTGGCTTCCTCAATCACTCATTTCTCTTTCAGTTTCACATTTGTTTTTTATCATTATATTTATTTTTTTATTTATTCTTTCGATTTCTATCACCGTCCTATCTCCCCTGAAGGGGACTCTAATTAATCTAATGCCCAAAAAAATCTATGCCAAAAAAAATCAAAGTAATAAAAAATAACCTTAAATAAAACACAAACTAAAGCATTAGCATATGAGATCAGGTAAACAGGGCAGCTTTGTTTGCTAGTGGTTTAATAGTTCTGATGTCAGAAGAGACAAAACACTGCTGCCTAGTTAGGCCTATGTGACATCAGGACAGATCAACCAATAATATCAAGGCAGCTGGATTCCAAAGTCCCAGCACTCAAAGGATTATTTGAATCTGTTCTAAATGGGGCTGCTTTCAAAGAATT
This sequence comes from Charina bottae, assembly GCA_023362775.1. NCBI lineage: Eukaryota > Metazoa > Chordata > Lepidosauria > Squamata > Charinaidae > Charina > Charina bottae. Next base: position 1,536,485 of record JALMGJ010000030.1, on the reverse strand, counting down.
TAGTGAAATTCTATCATGGAATGCTGTGACATTTCTCCTGAGAATAGGTCAGTAAGAGCACATGAACTAAAACTGCATTTCCAGGCTCAGTTCAAAATCCTGTCTTATACAACCTTAAACAAGCCTGGTCCTGAAAGATTTCTGGAATCAGTAGTACCATCAAAAACACTTACGATTGGTCTGGAACACACTTTTTGAGTGAATCAGCTTTTTGTGAATTTGGGAGTATAAGAAATGCTTTGGAGACTGCCAGAGCTGTTGTTATCACTAGGCAGGCAGCTGACTTAGGCAACAACTTTTGGAGTGTCATAAAAAGGAAGGGAAAAAAATGTTACTTGTACTGCCAGGGACAGGGAGAGGTTCTTGTGGGATATCTATCTCAGGCACACACATTTCTTGGCTGGATTTGGGTACTACACACCTCTATCTAGGTGGGTAGGGGGAATCAACATTTTCTGTATAACTCCTCAGGCAACAAAATATCTGAAGCAATGGCAACTGCTTTTCCAGTTTGCAATTATCTTCTCCAAAACCATGCCAAAGACCAAGCATATAAAACTTTTTCTAACTTGTGGTATGGAACATATTGCAACTGAACCTTGGGATTAGATGTGAATGGCTGATTTTAACCTCTGATGTTCTAAATGGTCTGACATATATACTTCTCTAAACTCAGAGCCAGGGATCTGCAGGTTTTTCAGACCTCAGGCATCATCTTGCAATGATGCATGATGTCCTCAGCACACAAACCAATCAATGAGATATCATGCAAAATTTCCCTAATTCTGTGAGATTTAGGTATTGTCATAATGGGTTCAGGAATGCCTCTTGGTGGTCTGGTGTAATCCCTGAGCATCTGTAGTTACTGACTTGCTATAAAGATATGTCCTCCTGTTCATAAATACCTTCTAATGAAGTTCAGTTTTAATTCCATTACTGAGTAATGTTAAACAGTTTCACAATGGAGAGTCCATTCTGCCATGGTCCCAAGGAACTTACTTTCTTACAGAAGCTGTACACTGCACAAAATTTGCAAAATGAAAATCAACACACTTTCAAGAAAAAGAAAAGTAGAGCATGGAATCTTGATTGTCAAGTCATGGAGTCTGAATGACAACTTCTTCCTGCAACTTGGTTGTATCCTTCCAGGCCAAAGCCTTTTAGCTCCTTGTTATTGCCCACAGCCGTATGTCAGCTGTTGCTTGTAAAGTAGATGAACTAACAATAATTTCACTTACACTGTTGTGTATTTTGTCTCCCTCTCCCTTTTGTCTAGTGAATGCTAGGAACTCAGAATCTATTGCTGGAATGCAAGTTGCTTTCCTTCAAATTCTTTTTAAAATTCACCTTTTACAGAAAGACCTTGATTAATCCTTTCCCTCTGGCAAGTCTTTATCTCCAAGAACAACTCAGGCTGTATTTTTAAACATATTAAAGTTTAAGCCCTATTGAATAGAATGGGGCTTGCACCTGGATAAGTAAGTTTAGGTTTGTGTTGTAAGTATGTTAGCTGCATTTTTTAACATCTATCTCTCATGCAGGGGATGAACTTTCATCTCCTTAATTTCCTCCTGATCATCTGAATTCAAGATGATTCAAGAGCCTTGAAGATAAGACTCCCTCTTCATATACTGTAAAACAGTATGTGTAATGATGGTGCTACATAAATAATAGGCATTTTAAAGGCATTTTAAAAAGAAACATTTCATGCTCCTGAAATCATGAAAGATGGCTAATGATGTAAAAAAATCCTTTTTATAATGCCAGTTGGGCATTTAATAAAGCAATCTTTCTGTAAAGAAACTTGCTTCAGACACAATAATTACAGTGTTAAAAAAACAACAGTTTACTGCTTGAATCTTGCAAGTCTGCTTGAAGAATGTCAGAGCAGCACAAAAGCTGGCACCATTAGCTTTCATCCATGCTGAGCTGGCAATAAAGTGAGCATAGAAGAAGAATATATTAATTGGCATTACTTGAGCCATTTAAAATGTTCATTTTACAGGAACGTTTCTATATTTTTTCTTAATTAAGAAAGATGGGAAAGGGGAGACAACTATAGTTTTTGCATCAAACCAAAGTAGAATATACATAAGATTTTACAGGTTGTATCACACACCAAGACTTGCTTCTGAAAAGGGGGAAAAACTAATTCCATTTGGGAGGTTTTGAATATAGTAATGATAGTTGATAGATATTATTAAAACATTGATAGCTTGTCTTTCTTTTACTTGTTGCATTTAAAAATGCCTTCCTGATTACTGCACCTTGAATCAGAATAAACAATTAACTGACTAATTATTCTAGTCACACCAACTTACAATGAAATCTTTATTCAGTGTTTACAGCCATCTTTGGCAAAGAATGCCTTGCTGTTTTTAAACTAAGAAGAACTGCACCCTTTGGCTTCTCTCGGCCTCAGCTGCCTTGGTTTCAGAGCTGGATGCCAATAATCAGTCTTCTTTTTCTTTCTTCTAAAGTGGGCACTTTAAAAAAAAAAGGGTGAAAGAACTATTCTCATCAATGCTCCATATATTCTAGCTGATTTATGTCCCAGCCACTGGGTCTCTTCCTTCCGTATCTTTTAAACATCTATTTTCTTGCACCTAAGTTCTTCCTTTCTACCTCTCTCCCCCTCTATGTGTAGAAATAGAAATAGGCAGCATCTTATAAAGGGTCTGCCACAATCAGTCCAATGTCACCTGTTAAATTTGGCAGGAGAGAACATAAAATTGATTCTGGGTGAAAGGAAGAGACCAAAAAAAAAGGGGGGGGAATTCCCTGATTTTGTTTTAAATACCAAAAACATATTTTTATATATTTACAGAAAACTCAAGTTGTATGAAATATACACTTTTGTTCTTCCAAAATACACCTTTATCCTTCATACTTTCACAATTCTCCATCCTTATATATAATTTTCTTTTTTAAATGAATATTCTATTTCAGGTTACCACATAAAGTCCATCGAAAAGTGAATTGCATAACTGTCTCCACATTTTAACTTGTATAAGAATCTCCCATTCTGCCCTTAAACGTCCAAAGGCCCTTTCCTTAACTATTTCCTTGAAGAGAATCCTCTATTTTTGCCAGTCAGTTCTGTAAACAGAAACTTCATTTTACTTTGCTTTGTTCAGTGGTTTTTAATACACTTACATTTTAGAATATGTACACTTCCTTATCATCTCCATGAAGATTACCTCTGTGTTAATTTTCCCTATAATGTCTTTGTTTTTTGTTTACCATGAAGTTAGTGCTCCCATTGATTTATGGAAGAACTCATCTTGAGAGATATGCATATTTTGTCCACAGGCCTCTCATACGGATACTATTTTCTCCATTCAACATTCCATTCTATCCCCATGTGTGCAAAATTCAAATCCTACATTGTGGAACAAAAGCCCCAGTGAGCTAGAAGGGAATTCCATAGGTCTGTCATTGTAAAAGAATCATATTTATTTAAAGTTTGCTTATACCATCTGGCATACCATATACAAATTATAATACAATAGAGCTGTAATTTAATTAAAAAGACAATAAAATCAAAACACACTGGCAACAGCTGCATGTTCAAAGTTATAAATAAATAAATAAATAAATAAATAAATAAATAAATAAATACATACATACATACATACATACATACATACATACATACGTCTTCATCTGATATATGAAAGAATAGGTACCAGGTACAATATCTTAAGGTATTCCAGAGGCGGTGTGCCACAATTTGGAGGGGGGGACCTCTTCTGTATAATTATAGCACAAGACACTTGGAGTAAGATCTTAGACCGAAACAGGAATGGAATATACCTCTTCAGATGTCTGGGGGCTAAGGACCAATACTATGAGTTGGGCCCAGACTTAAATTATCTCAAAGATCATTACAATGCAATCCCTTTGGATGATTTCCTTTAGATCAATTCCCTGTTTCACATGTACAGTACATACATAACTCACTTTCATGCAGTATCTTTTGACTTACAACATACACATTTAGTGTTACATATATCTTCTTCATTCACCGTCAAGATATATGGAGATCACATCAGTCAAATCTATTTCTTTATTTATCATTGTACCCCATCATTTCAGCAACTGAATTCAAGGTGACTTACAAAACACAGCCTCCTAATAGCCATCATATTTTTTTTAAAAATGAAGTGGCATTACAGTAAGAAACCAGATAACAACTTTGCTACTTCTTGGATGAGAAAGAAAGCAGGCAAGTGGCTTCTTGTTTGCCTGCTCTTGGAATCAAAACAGGGAAATCTGGGACCCTACTGTTCTTCCTAGAGAACACAAACATCCACCTCTACCCATTTTCTTCTTTTAGATTCAGAAACATAAAGGATTGGTCCTTGATGAAAACCTCCCTCAGTCACCTGTACTGAATTCTTGGGGATTAAGTTATCTAGCCTAGTCCTCCAAAGCACCAAGTGATGAGTGGGCAAATAAGCAAGCAAAGATGGCCCTTTCCCCCTCGCTTTGGAAAGCTGTGCTAAGGCAAAATTTCCTCCTGATTACCCTCCAAAATAGGATGTGAAAGTAGGCAATACTTTTCAGACAGAAAAGGCAAGTAAGAAATTGGAACCAGCAGCAACTCACCCATCATTCCTGTTGAGGGAAAGAAAAGCTGACTGATTATTTAGTGGCATTAGCTTCCCCTAGAAGGAACAGTTGCTGACATCCCTGACCTTCTCTCTTTGGCTGGTACATTCCTGGGGGCAGGTGGAGAAATGTGCAAACAAGGGAATGTAGCAGCAGTTCCTTTTTCCATGCTCACTTTCTCTGGACATCACAATAAGGTGGACTGCTTGAGAGAAAGCTGCAACTTCTGTCTGCTCAGTCACCTTTCTTTCGGTAGTACAAAGTGGGCCACTGAGCTGCATACCTCTTCCTTTGACTTGGTCAGTTCTGGGTCGCACTGTAGTGGACCAAGTAGTAAGAGGCTGTGGCCACTGTCTCTAATTGCACACCTCCCATCTCCCTTTATCCATCTGGGCATCTTCTTTCTTTGAACAATGCATTCAAAGGACATGAGCAAGCACAAGAAGACAGTGGCCTGTGCATTCTCACACCTGCCTTTGCCTGATAACTCAGCCTCTCACACCTGGTCCTGTGAAGCACTGAAGGCAATCACTACCACCATCCCATTTGGGAGAAGTGACTGTTTGGGCGAGCAGTGCTGCAGTGGCCGGAGAAAAACAGACAGAGAAAAGCTAAGTAAGTGGACGGGAGTTGCTGCTCTGACTATCTCTCTAGGCAGCCTGGTGACCTCCAGATGTGTTGGACCAACTCCCATAAATCCCAGCCAGCAGCATAGTAGTTGAAGTCAACACATCTGGAGGGTAGCAGCTCAGGGAAAGCTGCTCCAGGGAGTAGCAGTCCTCCTCCCTGATGCAATACAGAGAGTAGATGAACAGGAGAGAGGAGGCAGGAAGAGTGGGCTTCTCTTGCCTACATACTTCCATTCCTGCCCCAGAAGTGGCAAAACAAATGGAAAGAGGAACAGGAGAACTTGCTTCAGGGCAGGGAAACTGGGGTGGGGAGGAAGCTGATTACCATCTAGTTAGGTTTGGACGCATCTCCTTATTTCAAAGTAAACATGGGGCGGAGGGGCGGGTAGCTGTTCTATCGCACAGGCGCTCCCTCACCCAATAACCCCTCTATCTAGCCCACTGCCAAGGTTCCTTGGCTCTGGACGCTCCATCATCCACTTCCCAACCGGCTTGCCCAGCGCGGATCCTTCCCCAGAGACGACCCGCTTCTAGGACCCCTTTAGAATCGCTGCTGCGCATCCCTTACCCGGTGAGGCAGCGTTTCTTCCTCTCGCCCGGAGGTAATTTAAGGAAGCAGAGCCGGTCTCTGGCCCTCGCTTGTCTTCCGCCCAGAAGCCTCGCTCTCATTCACCTCGACCCAACAGCACCGAGCGGGAAAGAAGCGCCTCCCTGGCGCTCTTCCCCACGCGCGCCTTCGCAAGGTCCCGTCAAAAACTCCAGCCCCGCGCAAGCTTGCGCCGGAATAAGTGGCCGACGCAACCTGACTCGCTCCTGCCGCCTGGCGCTTCTTTGACAAACGCGGACGAGGCAGTTTAGCAGGAGTTTCCCGCGGCTTCTGCAGCCCCGGCGGACTTCGTAGTTAGAGCCCCTCTCCTCCCTCGCTTCCTTTTGGTCTGCCGCTGGGTTCAGCAGCAGGCAGCCGAAAAGAAACGGCCTTCTATCCGGAGGAGAAGGAGCAGACCAGGAACGTGAAGAGAAGGAAGGCTAAGCGGGTGGCTGGGCAGTCTCGCGAGCTTCCTTTCCTTTCCCGCTTCTTGGAAAAGTAGCTCGGGTTGTTCGCCCCCTCCCTTGTCTCGGGTTCCTTCTTCAGAGATATCTCGCATCTGACGGGGAGACTTCTCTCAGTTCCGTGGCTTTCTGAAAGCCCTCGCAGGTAGGCGGGAGGAAGAGGAGGGGGGCTCGTCAGTTCAGAACGTGAGATGGGAGAAAAAGCCTTTCCATATATTTTTGGTGGGGGAAAGTGTTCTATTTTCTCCCTTTTTCCCTCCCCCAGCTTGCTCTTGTTCCAAGTGGCTGCTGTTTGCCCGAGCCAGAGGTACTCATCCCGCTGCTCATGAATATTCCGAGAAGCGAGAGCTGCTAAAATAAATTGAATTAGCCCACTGGTGCCAGGAATGTGAGCTCCTTCCTCCTGGAGGAGCTGTCTGGAAAGCCACCAGCTTAAAGTGATTAATGGCCAGTTGGTTGGTTGAAGAGGAAACAGAGGCAGCAGTGCGCAGTGGGTACTTCTGCAAGAATACCTTCCTCTCTCAGGACGGTCCTTGAATTTGCAGTCCACACAGATCTCCTTGGATGTGAAAATGATGGACTATCATCATCAGGGTTTGGGATGGTAGATCATGAACATTGCTTATGGCACACTATATAAAGTTACCTATTTTGGGTTATCTATTCCTTGGATTTTTATTCTCTATTTCAACCAGGAGCTCGAGACAGGGCAATCCCACCCCTTTTTTTATGGAATAGGCTGACGGTTCTCAACGTGTGGTCTGGGAACCCCTGGGGGTCCCAAGACCCTTTTAGGGGATCCGCAAAATCAAATATTTGAACATTTCTCAGTTTTAATTTCTGATACAGTAAATATTGATAGATACAACCCACATCAACCAAAGCTCTTTGGGGTCCTCAATCGTTTTTAAGAATATAAAGGGGTCCTGAGATCAAAATGTTTTGAGAACCACTGGACTAGGCTAAAGGAGAGAGAAGGACTGGCCCCAAATCTTCCACTGGACTTCATGGTTAAATGGGAGTTTGAACCTTGGTTCTCCAAGTCCTGTTTTCTCTCAAAGCCATTCAAGAGGTGATGCACACAAGCCTTGGTCTCCACACTGCTTTCAGCAGGAATTCACAGTTTTTGGCCACTGCCTGTGGCAGCTTGGCTAAAAATGAACTGGTTACCAGTGACTTTGAACTGGGTAAAGTCAGGAATATATTGCACAAATTCTGCTGTTGGAAAGATTGATTTGGGGTTTCCTGCTGAACATCCAAGGCAGTTGGGGTTGGCTGGCAACTCAGAAGCCTAAAAAGCTGCTTCAATCCTTCATGTGTTCTGCAATTAAAGGGTAGCAATGGTTATCAGCTTGGTAACCGCTTAGCCAACGTGCTCCATGCACTTTAGCAATGCAGCAGCTAAGAAGGCCACTCTCATGCCCATCAGATACTATCAGCCCTTCAAGGTAGACCAGACTAGGAACCAAAGTCATGCATGCTAATACTACTTTTATTATGAGGTTATAGTATAACAGAATATTGCAAGACTGAATGTGCTTCGCCCTCCCTCCCTTTATCTTCAAGAATGCTAAGGAGGGTCTTTTCTGAGACGCTTACTCGGGTTGCAGTAAGTTCTGGCCTGGACTCAGATTTCTTCTATCTGACCATTGCCTTAGTTGCAGCTCTTCCTCCTGTTCCTCGAGGTTATTTTATTTATTTATTTTATTTATCAAATTTATCACCGCCCAACTCCCCTGAGGGAGTTATTCCTGCAGCCTATTACAGTTACAGAGCAAGAGGAGATGTCAGAAGCCTGCTGATTTGGCCAATGCAAATCTTGGACTGGGACTCTGGGAACCATCATGATACAGTGCCCTGGCAAGACTCAGCTCCCCGGCAACTAAGAGGCTGAAGATCTACTGTATTACCTACTTCCAAGTCCCTTGTCCCCTTTTGTAACACGAAAGTTGAGAGTAAGGGTTCAGGGCTCTTGCCATTCACCAGAAGGCAAAAGCACATGTGGAAAAATGCTTCCAGCGTGGCCTGCTCCTAGATGAGGTGTTTTCCAGACTTTTATACAACACTATAGGGGGTTCTGAATTTAACAGTGTCTTTGCTTAGCTGGTGGCTGAGCATGTCTTTGTACTAGTCTGATACTTGGAACAATTCTTCATTTTTGAACAAATGCCAGAACTACCATCTGCTTTGGAAGGCAGTTTTGATTCCTTAATTTAGGGTACTGTTGCTCTGTGAGGAAGGAAAAAAAAAACTGTACATGCTCAGATGAGGGGAAAATAACTCCTGTGCTTATATGAAACACAGATGGTATGGTAAGAAATAGCAGAGTGGGCAAATCAAGTATGCAAACTTAAACACAGACACAGGACAGTTACAAGACCAATGTTATCACTCTTTGTACATAAAGAGCAACATAGATGCATCTATTATCATTTTGTTTTCTCTTTTGGTAGATAGGATCCAAATAATTTTGTTTCCCAATATTACAGTAGGATCCAAAGTGAAATGGACTGAAATCTCACTTAAGATTTACTCTAGAAAAGAAATAACATTTTCTCCTAAGTAAGAAAACTTAAGCTGCCATTGGTAGCTAAATGTTACTCTCTTCTAACATTTCTGTTGTTATTATGAATGCTGCAAAACATCAAACTCAATTTCCATCCTGATCTGTAAAAAGGGAATAACTCTAAATTCCCATTCATAGTTCTTGGGTAAGAAGAATCTTTTAAAAATGGTTGTTATGATGTTCAGTGGCCACTCGTTATAGTAATCAGGAAAATAATATAACAACACTGATGTCTGCTTTGTGACACTGAAGATTATGTCCTTTAATATACTTGTAATCTCCATTTAAAAAGACATTTACATATAGATAAATTTCTTAAGGAAAGTTCTATGGGAAAGGAAAGAAAGATGAAAAAAATAGAGATTGGGAATTTATTAAAATGGGCTGGCTATTGCAAAAAGGTAACTGCATGAGGATTTTAAAAACCTATTTCCGTAAGTATAAAGTGAAGAAAAGAAAGGATCAAAGCACCTTAAAAAGGATGACAGACTCATGGTTCATATTTTTAAAATCTGCCCATGAAGCAGAAGCAGAAGCAGGATTGTCACTTCAACAGTGTGGAAGAAGTAAATTATGAGCTGTGGCATCCACAGCACACCTGATCCTCCAGAAGTCTTGGTCTGATTCTGCCATTTTTTAAATTTTCCCTTGGGAAATAAAGAAAGAGCATGTGGGAAGAGACTCACAGGTTTTAGGCTCTGATTAGCCATGTTGGCTCAAATGTTTCATTCCCAACAGTAACAATGATTGAAGGAATGCTTAACTATATAAACCTAGGCATATTTTTCCATAATCTAATTGATGGATTTGCATTAAATTCTAAAGGGAAACAATTATTTTTATACGCAAATATGCTTCTTAAAAAGAAAGAACATTGCCTGTGGATGGTATAAAGAAACCTGAAATGCCCTAATAAGCAGAATTCATGCTCTAAGCTCATTCATTTTTGTAAATCCTAGGAAATACAGCATAAGGGTGTTCAGTGATGCTAAATTTGAAATTTTGTAGCAATAAGTCCTAGTATAAAATACAATGCCAGTATAAGACTGAAGCTGAATTGACTTGTTGCCCAACTCTTAGAGAAGCTGGATTACAATATTTTGAAAATTTTTCCAGAGAGGTTGGAATACTGATGAATAGGCTGGGCTGATTTCTGATAGAGGCTTCATTAGCACAATAGTATACAGATTTTAGATTTTCAGAGATGCTGAGAAAACGTCAGTTTAGCAGACTTTGGATGCAATGGACAAAATCCCATTTGCCATTTTATGCAAGTGTTATGCCATTTTATGTATGTATAATGCCATGTGTAAAATCCCATTTGCCATTCAATGGACATTTGGGTCTAATGGGCATCCCTTTCCCCCTGCAATTCCATTAAATAGAAGATTTACCATATACACAAAAGGGGTCTTTTCTTTCCATGTTCTATTAGCATATTTGATCCAGCCAGCCTCCTTTCCTCTTTTGTTTTGAACAAATTACATGGTCAGAATCTACATCAATCTACAGTACATCTCAGGATGGTTTCCTTCCTATGCCAAGCAGATACTGCAGGAAATACCTGGAAGATTCCTCTTCAAATGGTCGATCTATGATTTTAATTGGTCTGCTTGAATTTTGCTCCTCAGAAGTTATTCTCATGCCCTAGTAATATTTCTGTTGGATGAAACTTGCTTTTCCTATACGTGGCTGTGAAAAATGGTCAGATCGTTCTATGAAGTCAGACAAATCCTCAAGAATTTGGGTTTTAGATAACTTTGGGTAGCTAAATCTGTATTTTATTTTAAAGAAGCCGATGGTTATCTCTGTTTTTCTGCTTGATTCTTTAATAAATATATTAAATCAACTGAAATTGATACAGTCCTTTTGCCTGTAGTCTATAGTGGTCCTGCCCACGTGTCAGATTCCTGGGTGTCCCCACTTTTTTAGTTCTTACGGAGATTAAAGGAGAACTCTGGAAAAAGGACATCCTTGTCTATCAGTACAATCCTTAGTTGGTTTTGGGCTGAGCTTGTAGACCATAAAAGGGCTCTGGCAGCCTGTCCTACATAGTGGGGTTACAGGTACACACATTCTAGCTGTCACAGTATCCAATATCTATTGTCACATTATTGTTTCACTACAAAATGTCTAAAATGAAACCAGGAATTCTATTAATAAGTAAATTCCTATTTGCTATTTTAATATCTATCACAAATTATTTGTAGTCATGGCTGATTTACATTTTGGTATATTGTCAATACTATGATTTAATATCATGTCACATTTATTTCATGTGGAAGATCATTAGGTGTACTGACAATGTTACTGGCAGTTTTGCTACTGTCACTACCTACATTTCAGGTTTAGATGACAACAACAACAATAATTCTTCAGCATAGGAATCTTCTTATTCAGGAAATAATATCCTGTAAATCCTATGAATTACTTTGCAAAGAAAATACTTTAGACAAGTTTACAAGATTTATAGTAAGTTTCATATGTACCTTTAACAGAGCCAGAGTGGGTGCAAAATACACGTGAAGCAAATGGGGATTTCTTCTTTCATGCTGATTTTTTTCTTTATATGGACAGTATATTATTGATGAAAAAATGGTGTGGTGTGGATTGAAATTCATGTTCATTCAGGACACACATTCACAGAATTAAGTGTTATAAGGCATGTGATTGTTCGGATTTGTGTATTCTTATCTGGATTTCTTTTTCAGTGAGCTTCATCTAAGCCAGTCAAGGGGAGCTTTTAATCTATGAGTCTAATATAGTCCATGGAGATTCCCTGAATATAAAACATCTTTAGGAATCCTTTGCCTCCTCTCACAAGTTCCCTACTCTCTTTTTCCAAGCCTTGATCCCCTATTCCAAAGGAAAAAGGTAAAGCTTTTAATAATTTTATCAACAATGAAGATAATCCTGAATGGTTTTAAAACAGCCTTTATTGTCAGCAGTGATAACTGTTGTAAAGTTTCATTGCCCAATAAGGGAGGTATTTTTTGAGATTGTGTTCTAGCAATTAAAAGAAAAATCAAGTGTTAATGGAGGCAATTAATATTGGTAGTAATGCTTAATTGGACCTTCTCTGTTCAGAAGCTGTTTACTTCTCCAGGGTTTTCTGCTTTTGGATATAGAGTTTCCATAGCAAAGATAGAATTTAGTTCTCTTTCAGCAGTGCAAGACTAACTATGCCAGTGGCATTCAGCTAAAGCATACAATCTGATTCCCCCTCCGTCCTGCTTCTGGCTTCAGAAGAGAGTGGAATGCAGCAAATTGGTTTATGGCCTAACAAGTTTACCATTTGGAGATTAATTATCTCTCAGCCTGCAATAGTAACTGTTCTGCTACTGTATCAGTATGTCTATTTGAAGATATTGCTAAGTGTGAAGTTATTACTAAATTCCCCAAAGAGTTAATCAAGGGCTTCATTAAAACTTGGCAACCTCTCAAGGCTAGCAGAACTTTGGTCGTCTTGTTGTGTATTTGGATCCCTTCTCCATTTCTGGGCTAGACTGATCTCATACCTTGTTGTCTTTATTCCTGCATAGCAACAGCTATATTGACTCATCTCCAGTGATTTTGAACCATCCAGGAACCTGTATCTGTATACCTGTCTGAAAGTACATAATCCTATGGCTGTTGTGGGTCTTCCGGGCTGTGTGGCCGTGTTCTGGAAGTTGTGGTTCCTAACGTTTCGCCAGCATCTGTGGCCGGCATCTTCAGAGGGCAGGAGCACAGACAGAAGCGAACTCTCTGTGCCCAGGTAGAGTGGCAATGTTTGTTTTCTATTTATAGAGCTAAGTTATAGGAGATTAGGTGGGTTTTTTTGTTGTGTTGAAATGTTAATGAGTGGCTGCTGATCGTGATTAGCATGTTCATTGTGAGAAGTATTCCCATGTCCTGGTGGTACTTCTCACAATGAACATGCTAATCATGATCAGCAGCCACTCGTTAACATTTCAACACAACAAAAAACTCCACCTAATCTCCTATAACTGAGATCTATAAATAGAAAACAAACATTGCCACTCTACCTGGGCACAGAGAGTTCGCTTCTGTCTGTGCTCCTGCCCTCTGAAGATGCCGGCCACAGATGCTGGCGAAATGTTAGGAACCACAACTTCCAGAACACAGCCACACAGCCCAGAAGACCCACAACAACCATCAAACTCCGGCCGTGAAAGCCTTCGACAATACATTACATAATCCTACTTTTGCTTACTAGCCATTTCCCCTCCTTCTCTGAGTCTAATATCTTTCTTCCTGCTAGCTTCTTAGTCCATTTCAGCTTCCTTTCCCTTTTTGTGAGAGACTCAGTGTGTGTGGAACCCCCCCCCCCAAATCTGGTTTTCCCCATGTCTTTCCCATCCTCAGGTTATTGCTGAAAGTACAACCGTATGCCTCAGATACCATTTGAAAGGATGGCAGACAGTATATTATTGATGAAAAAATGGTGTGGTGTGGATTGAAATTCATGTTAATTCCAGACACACATTCACAGAATTAAGTGAATTAAGGCATGTGATTGTTAAGAGCATGAGTAAGGGCATGCTGCGGACCCCGTCGGTAAGGGAATTTCACCTGGTGGGGTCTAAAAGATGGGCCTTCTCTGCGGTGGCGCCCGCCCTTTGGAACATTCTACCCCCGGAAGTGAGGCAGGCCCAATCGCTCCTGGCCTTCAGGAAGAACTTAAAGACCTGGTTCTGCCGCCTCGCCTGGGAAGATGGGGGGGTAACAGTTCCTCTTGGGGATGGCTGGTGCCATAGAGCCCTTTTAAACACAAGTTTGTTGCCTCTTGGATTTTATATTTATATTTATTATATTTATGATGATTGTATTTTATGTTATTTTAATTGTTTGACTTGTAAACTGTCCAGAGTCCCCTTTGGGGGAGATGGGGCAGTGTTATAAATTCAATAAATAAATAAATAAATAAACCTTCTTCATTCAGTTACAATCTGAAATGTAATCAGACTGGAGGGTTTAAAAATACTGATTAAGGTTATAGTCCTATACACTTTAACCTAGGAGTAATCACTATTGATCTTAATTGAATTCTGAGTAGGTTTGCACTGTTAATAGGAGCTTATTTTATAATCATCTTCCATTTAGTTTTGAAAAGGCTTTTTCTCCTTTGAGATGTTGGGATGACACAGGGTAAAATATAAACCACTACAGCAGTGAAGCAAGGATAATTATAATTGCTAAAGCAAATAACAATAGCATATGTGTAGTATTACACTAACCTATTTTATTATTTTATGAGTTTAAAGTACTTATATCAGTTATAAATATTTAGCACTACAACTTAACAGATTTCCTTACATATGAGCTTATTCCTATGTCATATTCTCATTATTGTTATAGATTACTGTTATTTTTATTTTTGTCTTAATTTCATATTCTGTTAGTGATTTGTTAGACTCTTTTTTGGAAGGGAAAACTAGGATGATCAAGAAGTTGATAGGTAGATAGATTAGATAAATGCTTTAAAATGTTTAAAATTTGTGGGTGGTTTTCCATGATTGATGTGGCAATAAAGTTGTTCAATTTTGTTCTATTTCAGTTTCAGTATAAGATGCTCTTCCACCTTTGCAGTCTGTTTTCATGCTGAAAGGCTTGGGAAATACTTCCAGCACTTTGGGAAGTGGGCTGGTAAAATTATTTACATTTGCAGGATAGGGGGAATGTCCTTGTAGTAGTGAACAGCAAAGATGCCACATATATATGAAAATACCTTTACTGGAAGAGAAAATGTCACAATGTAGCATCTTTTTTCTGGTGCATTGCTGTGTAGGAGAATAGAGGGAAATAGAGTGGCTTCCAGTTAATTCAATATTTAACTGAAAGGCAACTAAAAGTCTAAAAGATAGATACTTGAGTACAGGACAGTGATGGATCTGCGTAATAAGATTTCTGTGGACAAACTAAGGCTCAGAAGCATCATAGTAGGAATCTTAGTACTAAATGAAGGAGCACTATTTACTAATTAAAAAAAATCAAAGTGAGACAACTGAAGCAATAATGGATATAAACATTCATGTCCAACACTGAATGGCAGATGCTACAAATACATTCTTCTTCATGTCTAGTTAATGGTGAGAAATTTTATCCAAAAACATTCAGACCTAAAAGAGTTAAAAGAAAACGTAAATCTGACCTGTCAATCTAATCTAATCTAATCTAATCTAATCTAATCTAATCTAATCTAATCTAATCTAATCTAATCTAATCTAAGCTAAGATAAACTAAGCTAAGCTAAGATAAGCTAAAATAAGCTAAGATAAGCTAAGATAAGCTAAGATAAGCTAAGATAAGCTAAGATAAGCTAAGATAAGCTAAGCTAAGCATCCAAGTAGTGGGCAGAGACAATCAAAGGTCAAGAAAATAAAATGATAAAGAGCTAATCAGGAGGAAGAAGCTTCCCTTCACACCTGGCTATAGAAAGAGAAAGAGGAAGCTCTATTTTGTGTATGTTCTTTCCTTTTTTTCCCATATGAAGAGGGCACATCCCTTTTTACACTGTCTCAGAGCTAGGTAAGAAGAAAGTCCCATTCCCAGTAATTCCTATGCATGGAATGCAGTCTGGGGAGATGCTGGGAGAGTGGTCTTGCCCTATTATCTGGGAACGATTTGATCCTGTTGGACCTGAGGAAGTGGACAGGATCCTTCAAATTGTTAATTCCACCACATATTATTTACATCCCTACCCTTCCTGGCTGGTGAAATCGGCCAGGGAGGTGACAGGTAGATGGGTCCAGGCTATGATTAATGTTGGAGGGGGGTGGTTCCAACTGCCTTCAAGGAGGCGTTGGTACACCCCCTCCTCAAGAAGCCGTCCCTGGACCCTTCCATCCTGGACAACTTTCGTCCAGTCTCCCACCTTCCCTTTTTGGGAAAAGTGGTTGAGAAAGTGGTGGCGTTACAACTTCAAAGGACCTTGGATGAAGCGGATTATCTTGACCCTTTCCAGTCAGGTTTCAGGCCAGGATATGGGACGGAGACTGCATTGGTCGCGCTTACGGATGATCTCTGGCGGGAGTGGGATGGAGGTAGTGCATCCATCCTGGCTCTCTTGGATCTCTCAGCGGCTTTCGATACCATCGACCATGGTATCCTTTTGGGACGGTTTAGGGAGTTGGGGGTGGGCGGCGTAGTTTTGCACTGGTTCACCTCCTTCTTCCGGGGCCACTCCCAGTTGGTGGTGATAGGGGAGGAGAGATCCAGCCCGCGTCCGCTCCTGTGTGGGGTGCCGCAGGGTTCGGTACTCTCTCCTCTCCTATTCAACATCTACATGAAACCGCTGGGCGAGGTCATCCGACACCATGGGATGAGGTATCATCAGTATGCGGATGATACTCAATTATATATCTCCATCCCTGGTGAAGTAAGTGATGCAGTGTCCACCCTGTCCCAGTGCCTGGGGGCTGTGAGGGCCTGGATGGGGAACAACAGGCTTCAGTTGAACCCTGGTAAGACCGAGTGGCTGTGGATTGATGGCTTAGCGTCTTCCAGGAAATTATCATCTTTGGTTCTCGATGGGGTAGCACTACCCCGTTCGGAACCGGTGCGTAATCTGGGGGTTCTTCTAGACTCACGACTCCTGCTCGAAGAGCAGGTGGCAGTCGTGGCTAGGAGGGATTTTGCACAACTTCGGGTAGTGCGCCAGTTACGCCCATTCATGGAGCCCTCCGTACAGTCACTCATGCTCTCGTCATCTCCCATGTAGATTATTGCAATGCGCTCTACATGGGGCTACCCTTGAAGACTATCCAGAAGCTTCAGCTGGTGCAGAATGCATCCGCGCGGGCAGTTTTGGGTGCGCTAAGATGTACGCTAAGAAAGTAGAAGGCAGACGTAGTGAAGAAAGAAAGTCAATTTTCAAATTGACCAGGTCTACTTGCACAGGATTAAATTAAATAGGTACACAGCATTAAGGTTTGGATTTGAGGTATAAACTCTGGAATGGTTTGTAACCTCGAAGTGGTACCAGCATTGGGTAAGATGACGCTCTTCTTCTTAGCCTGTGCTTCTTTGCGGAGTGGTTTTCTAAGACGAGGAAAAGGACAGTCATGCTAATGAAAAGAAGTAATTTGGAACTAATGCCTAATATCCGTAAAATAATCAGCAGTGCCAAATATCAGTTCAGGGTTGTCCACATTCCACATTTCTGATGGAGGCAACCACAACTCAATGGTTTGTTTCATCTTGTTATCTTCAGTAGACTAGGAGTAATAGTTTCCAGGATAGATGAAGGCCAGGAGACTCTCTGAATACATTATGGATACAAATATGCAGCATACATCACACACATTTCTGGTTCCTGCAATACAACGTGCCAGTGCATGAAAGCCTTTTGCGACATATAAGCCCTCTTCTGCCCATCTATTGCCTATTATAAAGATAGGAATTTCAGAAGTAAATTAATAAAAAGCACATTACTGTCAAATCTCTGAATCTCAATTTGCTAAAAAAGTTATATTGTAGAGAGGGTGGGAGTAAGCAAGAGTAAAATATATATGACAGCTTTAATAGTGTCGAGGTTGCCATGAATATACTTTGATTATTCCATATACCACCGCACCATGAAAATAAAATGCAGACACTGTCTAGTGCTCTAAGTAATAATTTAAGGTAATCAACAATACATAAAACTATGGTTATACATGCAACACAGAGCACCCTAGAGGATTCTATAATAGATAGTATGATTTTTTTTAAAAAAAGTCTACCAGCTACTCTAGCATATATTTTGTATATACAAAAGCAATGTGAATATGTGCATTTTTTTAAAAAAATGCCACTGGTGTGCAGCAATTTGAAGTTCAGTCTCTGACAGTATCATTTTTGCAGTAGTAGTGAGTACTGTGTTTCTGATTGCCTTTCTAAACAATGTTGCTTTATGCACAAGAAATAAAAAAAGTAACAGACTGTAAATGGGATTGAAAGTGCTGAACATTCCTATCTTCCAAAGACATCTGATGTGGTGCTGATATTCTTGGAATTTGACAAGCGGCTGAGGGATGCTTAAGCCTAGATATAACAAAACAACTTTAAAGAGTATTGTTGAATGATTCTCTTATCCTGCCTTTAGAATAATTTCCTTCTGTATCAATGCCATAGCTATAACAGGATATTGGAGTGATGCTGATGATGTAAATACAACATTGTCAGAACAAGTATTTTGGTTCCCTTACACATGTGCATGCACACACAAAGCTTTATTAAGAAACAACTAAAACAAAACAAACAAACCTTAGTGTGGCTCATTTTGTACTATGAATTCAAGTACATCACTGGATGAAGCTAAATTATTCAGATTCAGATAGGAACATGCCGGTTTCCCTACAGCTAAATAAAATTGGTAGTGTCTGTGACTGGTTCTATGCTTGATGCCCTAAAATATATTAAAGGCTACTAAATCCCAGATTTAGATTAGATTAGCAGGACAGGGGACAGTCTGAGAGAATAGGCTTTTCAATATGTATTATGTGAACAGAACTGAAGACTTGAGTTAAACAAATAGCACACTCATTTCAAAGGGTAAACTCATTGAGCTGGTTTAACTATTAGGCAGTGAGAAAGCTGTCCCAAGGAGCTGATTTGGGGTGCTGCAAAAGTGCAACAAATTGTTAGCTGTTTGATTTATTACTACTTTGGGATTGCCAAAGATGGTGTCAAACTAACTTGGATGCTATACAAGTTAAGTTGTGGGTGGCTGGGAAAACACATCATTTGCTATTCTGCCACCACCATTTATTATTCCATTTCTTGGGATTGCAATAACAGACATCTGTCATTCCACAAGCAGACAGAAATTTTATTCTTTCAGGACAAGACTTTCTACTCCCCCCTCCCCCCGTTTCTGTAGTAGCTCAGTTCACAAGTTCTACCCTAGCAAACATTTACTTCCCCATGCTTTTGAGAAGGTGGTGGAGACATGCTTATTAATTTGAACATGCATTGAGTGCCCCCTTTCAAAAAGCTAAAACATTTTTTAAAAAATGTGCTCTGAATGGAGGGAAGGGAAAACACTTTTCCACAGACAGCTTTTTCTAGCAACTAATCATTTTTGTGTTTGATTCAGTCTGGAAGTTTGCATCTTTTCCTAAACTGCATTAATGTAGACCTAGAGAAAGTTCAGTGCTCAATTGATGTCTAGCTTTCTACAGTTAGACTAAGTTGGAAATATTAAGGAGGAAAATGTAGTTGGATTGTATGGCTTAGGAAACTGAAATGAAGCAGGAGAACGACTTATCAATTTCTGCCACTCTAATGATTTCTTCATAGCAGACACTGTCTTCAAGAACAAAAATGGTGCCTGTATACATGGACATCATCAGATGACATATAGAGAAATCAAAATGACTACATTATTGCTAAAAGGAGGTGGAGTTGCATGGCCAGGTGCTGATTGTGGAATAGATCACAAACTGCTCATGTGCAAGCTCCAAGTTAAGATAAAGAAGAGGATGAAAGCCAACTAGTTTCCATGTGTGATCTTGAGCATATACCCACCATTTTCAAGGAGAATGTCAGTAATTGCTTTGAAGTCCTGAACCTCATTGATAGAGAACCAGAGAACCTGTGGAATGAACTTAAATAAGTCATTACAGATGAATGTTATGTCAAAACAAACTGTGGAAATTGCCAAGAAGAGGAGAGTAGCCAAAGCCAGGAAAGACAAAAATCTCAGGAAAGAATAAAGAGTTTCAGAGAGCTGTTGGAAGAGATAAGAAGCAGTATTATGACAATGTATGTAAAGACATTGAAGAGGAAAACAGATATGGAAAAACAAGGAAAGTCTTCCAAAAGGTCTCTGAACTCAGAAGGAGGTTCCAACCTCAAATTAATATGCTAAAGGATGCCAATGATCACATAATAACTGGTTCAAAGAAGATCAAAGAAAGATAGGAAGAATATACTGAAATACAGAGATGTCAACATCCTGGGTCCATGTTGGCAAAGGAGCGAAACCAGCTGTATACTCTCCCCTTATTTATTCACCTGTATGCTGAATATATATTAAGGGAAGCTGGACTGGAAGAAGATGAGTATGTTTTTAAAATTGGAGAAAGAAACATCAATTTGTGCTATGCTGATGACATATTCTGATAACTGAAAATGCAAAGAATCTGCAAGCTGTAGTAATAAAAGTCAAGGAGCACAATGAAAAATATAGGACTAAAATTAAATATCAAAAAGACCTCATCAAAACTAATGACAACATGTATAACAACCAGCCTTAGAACTGGCAGTGAAGTTATGGAAGTGGAAGATAGCTTCTGCATTTTAGGATCAACTATCAATAGTAAAGAAACAAGCTGTCAAGAAATTTGTTGCAGACTTCCACTTGGAAGAGCAGCCATTAAGGCCTTGGAAAAGATATTCAGATGCCGTGATGTGTCCATACCTACAAAAATCAGAATAGTGCAAGCCATGGTATTCCCTGTGACACAATGGAAGCAAAAGTTGGACTTCAAAGAAGCAGTATTGAGCTTTGTTGTTGGAGAAGACTTCTGAGAATATCATGGACAACTACAAAAATAAATAATCATTGAACAAATCAACTCACTTGATTCTCACTTGAGTCACAAAAGAAGAGGCTCAGATTATCCTATTTTGGACACATTATGCAAAGACCTAGCTCTCTGGCGAAGGCTCTAATGCTGGAAAAGGTGGAAGGAAAGTGAAGAACAGGATGACCAGCAGCAAGGTGGATGGACTCAGTTACAGTAGTGATGGGTAATCATTGGGACACCTGAAATACCAGGTTAGGGCAGATTGTCATGGATAAAACTTAAGAGTCAACATGGACTTGATGGCACATAATCAATCAATAGTCAATGATATCATTAACAAGCACTAGAGCCTGAGGACCTCAATATAAACTGCCATTCATTTGGTATGAATCACATCCTCTTCTCTATACTATCCTCTATAACTCTGCAAAGTACAGACATTAGGCTCCTTTTAGATTTCTCTACTATCTGGAACAGTGGAAAGGAACTCCTTACTCAATTCTAGATCTTTGAATAAATTTGTGTCTGTAGTATGTGGTTTGTAGGCTAATTACTCCAGGAATCTAATCTGAACTGGCAGAATATGTAAATACGGTAGCTAGGTTTCCATTTTTTAAGTGTATAGAATAGTTTGCTTATTTGAATCTGAAGATTATCAGGAAGCCTTGGAATTTTGCATGTAGTCTTATAAATCATCATGTTTCTTGTACTGTCTCTTTAATCATGTAAATGAATCTGCAGACGCCTGTGGTGATCTATCTTCAATCCCACTTGCTTCTTTGGAAAAAATATTACCAAGAACTATAGTATTAAAAAAATTCTATAGGAAATACTATGGGGAAAAAGCGACAAAACCCATCAAACTCTTTCATGCCAATTTTCAAAACTGACTTGGCAACTTGTTAAGTGCAACTTCTTTTTTGAATCTAATATCCTCTTAATGCTTCTTGAAATGCTTTCTTTCGCTGAACCCATGAAATTTAAATCCTTGAAAAACTGAGTAAATAATAAAGACTGTACTGACTAGTTTTAAAATTTAGAGACTGTGGGAGAAGATGAAAGAAACATTATGTTGCTATTATTGTTTGAACAAGAGCATTTTGTATGCTTCAGGGCATTTACACATTCCCTTGCAATGTAAACTTTGCAAAGAAGAACATTTATATATATTTAAATGAGTTATTTAAATGAGAGAGTTCCAGAAACAATAGAGAAGAAAGCTAAGATACAACTATTTTAAACTTCTGTGCTGTCATTTCATTTTAGATGGGGGCCTCTATCCTTCTCATTGTATAATCCATTACGTACAGTTTCTTCTCTCCCCCATTCTGTTTTAATTGCATGTAATCAATATCTGCTCAAGCATAAGAAGTGATATGTCTTGTACATGATAAACCTTTGCTGACAAACCTGATTCCTTCCTTCCTTCCTTCCTTCCTTCCTTCCTTCCTTCCTTCCTTCCTTCCTTCCTTCCTTCCTTCCTTCCTTCCCCAATCTACAGGAGGTAAAATACCTTAGGGAAATCACAATTATTTATATTTCATCTTAACCTTTACTTATGTGATCCCGTCATATTTTACAGCCATTTTTAAACACCACTTTACTAACTTTTAACATGGACAGTCAGTAAAAATCACTTTGAAAATATATAATTATTTATGCCACAGTACTTTTTGACAAAGCTAGCAGCAATATGTTGCCTTTTCCATGCTCTCTGTTCTGTGAATAAGGGGAAATTGAGGTCATTGCCATTACTACTCCATGATTGCCATCTTCTGCACCTCAAGCAGATTCCAAAATCCTCAAATAAAGCTATGAAATAAACTTAGCCCAAAGGAACAAGTCATAAAACAAATGCAATAATGGCTAGTACTGGAAGGAATTTATATTCTTATAAAACATATCTCACCTTACTAAATATCACTAAGCCAAGCTTTCAAGATGGCATGTCTTCAGGCAAGAACACCATAATTCATTTGTATCAAGTGAGATATACAGTAGCTAGTGTATTATCTTCAACTGTTACGGCTCATGATCTCCGGATAGCCTCTCTCTTGTTCCATGACTGATATACTGGTAATGTACATTTCTCTAGCCAAAAAGGTGCAATGCATGCACAACAGGGAAGTATCAGGAAGCTTGGGGCCTTCTATTTTAAGACAGAAGGGGAATTTGGAAAACAAGAAGGGATGAAGTAGCTTTAAGCCTGAACAGAAGTAGCTGATGTTGCAGTATTTTGTTTGCACAACTCACTTGTCTTATAGAGTCTTATAGAAGGAGAAGGAAGAGTTTTGTGTTTGTTTTTTAACCCAGTCTGAATGACTGGGCATTTTTAGTCTTTACTTGTAACTGAGTCTTTATATTCATCTTACAGTTATATGTATGTGTCAGAACATATTGATCATGTCTCCAACAATTTTCAATGCAATTTTAGCACAGGTTATTATTACACATTGTCAAATGACAAGACAAACATCAGCCCCCTGCAAAGAAAAAGGTAGAAGACCACACAAGATTGTATAACATTTTGCTGATAACCAGCATAAATGCACATTTAGAAATAAGTGCTGTAATTTAAGTAATGCACCTTTTGCAGCGTGGCCTGCGGTGTCCTGGTGTGTCGCACGCAAACCCAGAAGCACTGATGGGGGGAACCGTAAGGAGCGGCACCCCCGCCAATTGGCGGCGGCGCTGATTGGTGGGGGTGCTGCTCCTTACGGTTCCCCCCATCAGTGCTTCCGGGTTTGCGTGCGACACATCAGGACACCACAGGCGACACAGTAGTGTGTCGCGACACACACTTTGGAAAGCTATGCCCTAATTATACATTCTACGAAACAGCCATGTCAGGGACTAACAATATTTACAAGCAGACACAGTAGATCAAGAAGGGTCTTTTTAAAAAGAAAGCCATTTCAGGAGAGGCAATTTTAAGTGAAGTAGTAGCAGTGGGCAATCATTTCTCGTGTTTAAAATGCATAAGGTAAATGGGTGAAAGTGGTAGAGAAAACAAGCCTCTCCCTGCTTTTGAATGCCAGACTTCTGACATTACACCATAACAGGCATCTGTGCATTCAGTGCAAGACAGACTATTAGGTTTCTCCCAAGGAAGCTGGTGCAGACATATTTGTATGTATGGAGGCCTCATCAATACAGACATCCATTCCTTTTGTCACCAATTGCATGGTGATGTTTAGCAGCATTTGTACCACCTCTTGGATGTTTATTTGGAATTTTGCAAAAGGAAAAACTGTTTAAGAAGGTGAGCAATATGGATTGCAAAAATGCTAGATGTGAGATAAGCTAAAATTTTCAGGGGCTGCATGGAGGATGAGGTCCTCAAGCTAGGCATCCCAAAGCAAAATGTTTCAACTGATGTTCAGCTTCATTTTTAAGCAGATTATAAAGGCAAATACTTCCTTGACCTGAAGCCAACACAGGCATGCCATTTTCTTGGCAGCAGTACAGAAGTGATTTGATATTCCTTTCTTCTGGGATAAGTTTTCCTTTCTTCTGGGATAAGTTTTCCTTCTTCTGGGATAATTTTCTAGCCTAGCCTACAGCCACTGGGATTTTCTAGTGGATCCTTATCTAAGTTGTAACCAGGTCTGCGCTTTCTTAGCTGCAGGGGATCAGCCACAGAAGGCTAAGTGATGCCTCCTTCTGTGGCAAGCAGCCCCCATATACTTTACATAACCCATCTATTTTCATTTTATCTAATTTATTTTAGAGTGAGTGAGGATGGTTAAGTATCCAAAGTGGTATCAGCTGTATACCAGAGGAAGATTCCTGCAGGAAAATACCAGAATCACCTAATAAGGACTGAGTATACTCAATGGTACAGAATGCTGACTGACTTTGTGATTGGTAGTAGAGGGGGAGGAAACCAGATGTGAGGTATAGTAAAATACAGAATTACAGAAGAAGACATAGCTAACAAAGGAACTTGTCATTCTTCAATGTATTATTACAACTCCCACTTCTTCTGATCTGTTTTCCTTTGAGCAGTGAATACTTTCTGAGTTCTGATATTCTCTAAGCAGTCATAAGAGCAGTAGACATCATTTTTATAAAATATTTTAAAATCTTATAAAACTCAGCAGCTTATATCATTTGGAGAAAATGATCCTCAGCTACTATTAACTAAAAACACAGATCTGGAAAATGCTTCAAAGTGTTATCTTCTCCAGCGTGGGAAGAGAGTGCAATTGAGAGTGACAATTGCATTGCAGGGAAACTCCATTAATCTGAATCATCAGAAAAATACCCTGAACATTGGGATAATTAGGTCAGTTCAAATTGATAGGACTATTAGGAGAGGTTGGCTACGCTGATGCAATCAGTGCAAAAATGAACAAATTGTAATTGGATAAACCTAAAGGAAATTATCTTAAGGGGCAGTATATCATATAAATGTGTGAAAAACATGGCTTAGTTAAAGCTATAGTCCTAAGCATATTTCCTTAAAATAAATGGGTTGATATTGTTAGGTTTATAAAACAAAACAAAACAAAATGATGTCAGTGACAGCTTCTTTTTGATTTGCATATTTCTCTTTCATACAGTATAAACATCCATCATTATTGAAATACATTTGAAGCGCATATTGGGTAATTATTACAACCAAGAAGATATTAAAGAGGGTGCAAGCTTTTGAGTTCTCCAGAACTGTTCATCAAGCCAGACGTTACAAAAATCGAGATTGAGGTGAAACAGAAGAGTCCAAAAATTAGGCCTGGAGTTCAAAGCCAGTCTTAAGATAGGTAGCCATTATCAGTGTATGGTTATGTCTAGGATGAAGAAAATGGTTGAGCCCCAGTTCTGAAAATACAAACTCTGACCTGAAGAGAATAGAAATAAAGGCATATTTCAGTCATATCAACAGAGCCAAGGAGTTACTGTTTAGGTGATGTACCATATAAAAAATTGATTAAGCCAAATTATCTATTAGTTGGAGAGCATTGTCTATTAACATTATCTATTAGTTGGAGAGGTATAAATCTCAGCTATAGATATGGGACACCTCTTGTATCATATAACAAATAGTGTCTGTGGATTTGGGGAATAGGTTGTCATATACTATCTTTTGTAGCCTCAACCTGTGCATGGTTATGAAGAAATTTTATTTTCAATGTGCTCACTACTAAGAAAACAGGCATAAGATGTATATATTTGTTTCTTTGAACATAATTGGGTTCAGGTTGTAAGCTGCAGATTTGATTCTGGTTATATTCATTTAAAAATCACCAAATTAGACATCACACTGTATCATTAGACCCTGTCTAATTTTTTAAAAAAATTATATGGTGATAATGGAGGAAGCACTGAAATTCTTGATGAAAACTTAGAATTTATTTCTGCATGTAAGAAGCAAGCTTAACTCCTGGTTAACGTCATGGATAAGTTCACATAGTTCTGGGTAACAATATGGAAGGGTTTGTAATTCTTCTAGGATTTTTTTTCTCCCCAATTTCTTAGTTTCTCCTACAGCTCAATTGTTTTCTGGTCAAGTTTTTACTAGGTCCATGGCTGCTTACCTTTTTGAGCTAGGCAAGTTTGGTTAAATGCTGCCACCTAGCTGGGCACATAGACCTGGTACTGCAACCTAATTGTTCTGCTCGGTCACAAATGTAGATACATGGCCTGCCATAGCAAAGTTTTAGTCTTCCTAATGAATTTTTTTCTTAATGATTGGTATGTTTGTTGCTTTTTATCCTCTTTGTGGAACATTTTCTAAATATTTCTCACTATATTGGTACTGAAAATAATTCCGTGTCAGTCCAATGATTCAAACACTGTTGGAGACAATGTGTGATTATTGTTGCAGGGAAGCATAGCAAAACTAGTCAGCAGACTAACCGCATATACTATTTTCTGACTGCCATTGATCACCTTATTTATTACCTGGATGAACCTGTCTTCTTCCTTTGGGCATTTAAGCACACAAAGTGAGAATATGTCACAGGAAGCTGAAAAACACGACAGGTATAATGACAAAAGAAACACATAACATTAGGCAATTTGTGGACATCTGTAGCAAGAACTCCCTAAGTAATTGTAAAGTACTTATAGTCACAAATGGTGGGACAGTTTTGCAGAGAGAGGAACATAAAGGTGTCAGCCTTCCCAGGTAAACCAGACAGGAAACATGACCAGATGAGCTACTTCTACTTTATTGTTAGGCTACATTAACAGAATCTTGCAAGTCTGAAAGTACAAATCTCCCGCCTGATCAGTTAAGGCGGATACTTTCTAAGTTTCTTTCTCTGTCCATTAGCCCTTTTATCTGATCATTCCCTAAGCAGCATCTCTCCCCCCCTTCCAAGGTCATTCTCACATTCCAATACAAAAAGACAGAGACAGTAGGGATCAAGGATTAGGGACCAACAGAAGGGATAGAGAATTACACAAGGAAAGTATGTTCTACATTCTAATGTATGGAAGCCTCTCCCAGTTCCTTTGATGACCTTTCAGAAAATGCCAGTTCAGATCTGAAATGTACTTCTCTCGTGGGCTAGATTCACATTCTCATTTGATATGAAATGGGGGTGGGGGGAGATTCCTGCAAAGCCAAATTCTAATTCTTTCTGACATATTTATCAGTCATAGTTCTATATTACCTTTCTGGAAATGTCAACAATGCTCTCCACAGCAAAATAAAAAAGCACCATTAAAAAAATAAAGTTATTTTTCTGCTTCATTGACATCACAAACATTTGTACTGAGAGTGTTTTTGCTAGTTAGGCCAACTTGTACTGCTTGTACTCTTTCTAAGACAAATGAGTAGTGATTTTCATTGGAATGTTCCATTTGCAGATTTGTTGCATCAATTCTTACATGTCCTGAACACAAAGCAAAGAATGGGAGCATTATAGAGAGGGAGAATTAATGCAATCATTGAAAGCGTGAATTATGCTGCATGAGAGCTCCACAAGTTCTGCCATTTGCTGGTGAAATGTATTTTTTATACTAAGTAAAGGGACAGAACATAAAGTACTGTCTAATCTAAAAGTTTGGTTTTAGACACAATTGGCACAAATGTTTTTATTCATAATCTAAATGCTTTGATGCAGAGAGATTATCGACAAAATGTTAAATAAAGACAGTGACATCTATTTAACTGAGGATGCACCAAATAGTTGAACAAGCTCTAAGTGAGAAATTGAACTATAGAATTTTTGATCATTCAAACAGTGTCATTATGCTAGAACGTTCTCAAAAACAAGCTCTGCTGTATTAATACAACAGAAGTCTATTATGCTACAATAAAGTTAATTCTAAATGGAGGCATGGATTAGAATAGCATTTACAGTATATAATCTATAGCTGTGTTCACAGAATTCAACAAAGCTCTGAGAGATGGCAAGGCAGGCTAATAGAGTTCTGTAGACTTTTCAAACTACTGATTGGCCACCAAAATCACATATGGAAAAGAGTATTATAAAAATATTTGTTTCCTAGGTACCTAGGTTACTGGGGAACATAAAAGTGATTCTGCCAGGGAGTCCCCATAGCTACTGGTCAGAGGTGCAAAATATCAGAGAATGCAAAGTTATCCAGATAAAGCAGTTATATATTGAAGCTGGAGTATCTAGTTAAAGTGGTCAGGCAATGGAAATAGTGGAGGTGTAGAAAACCCAATGTGATTTTTTTCCTCTCCAGTCTAGACTGATTTGGAACTATTTATAACTTGGTAAGGAAAGCTTAGACTGGTAGTTCATACATGCCTTGGTCACATCCAAGCTAGATAACTGCAAAGTACCCCAATAGGCTGTCACTGAAACATGTTCAGAAATTTTGTTATAATTGAAGGATGTTGAATACTCTTTGCTTTTTGGAGCATGATATTTTGATATTGTTTCAATACCTGATAATTAAAGTACTAATCATTAGCTGTA
The DNA here is from genome assembly GCA_023362775.1 of Charina bottae. Lineage (NCBI taxonomy): Eukaryota > Metazoa > Chordata > Lepidosauria > Squamata > Charinaidae > Charina > Charina bottae. Next base: position 1,508,212 of record JALMGJ010000030.1, on the reverse strand, counting down.
AATCTATAGTCTGGGACCAGGTTATTTGAAGGACCCCCTTCTCCAATATGAGTCTATCTGCCATACATGCTTACACTGCTTCCAAGCAGTGGAAAATTAGAAATGCCATAACTCTCCTAGCATTTAGTATAAGATTCAGATTCTTCCAGTTCCTCATTATATATCCCCTAGGTTTTCTTTCAAAGGAATGGGGGAGAACTTTACATGTAATCAGCCCTCCAGAAGAAGTATCAGCCCTTCCAGAGAAGCCAGGTCAGGAAACAGACTCCATGAGAAATATTGGAACTCTGCTTTATTGATATAAGCTTTCATAACAAAATATTGAAAAGCTGGCAGCATTTCCCTTCCCTCCCTCTTATACCAAACATAGTCAAGATGGAACAACTTTAAATTTCATTCTCATGCTATCTTATTTTCCTGGGCTGAGTCTATGCTTTGCTAATAGTCTTTGCATGCCTTCTCTGAGGTCATATCAGTGGTTCTCTACACCAAGTCACATACTCAAATTTGATCAAGGTAGAAGCTTTGAGGGAGTAGATCTTAAAACACTGGGTATGAACCCTTGTGCATATTATTCAGCCAATATTTATGGTGATGCATTGGGGTTGCCTCCTCTTTTCTCTTCATTTTAACGGCAACGCATCAGGCAATTACAATATGGCTCTTTCTGTATTGGGATTGGCTCTATGTATTGAATTTGGCCAGTGTTGAGTGATGAGAATTATGTTAAGTTTATTTTTGGCTAACAGCTGCTCAAAATGTGCAAATTCCCTCAAAAATGGGTTGAGAAAAACCTGAATTAAAAAAAATGGAATTGACAAAGCAAATTGACAGACTGGTTTAACTCCGTGTGTGTGGCACCTGCTGACATAGTCAGCTGCAGATCTACAGCATTTGAGGAGTGAGTAGGGTTCAGGTGGAATTGCAAATGAAGAATTAATGGATAGAGTTATGTATAGCCCTCTAGGTTAGTCTGGTACTTTCAGATGTATCCCTTCGTCACTCTTGAGGGAATATTCGGCAACTGCTCCAATCAACTTGTTTATGTGGAGAAGATAAGAGGACTTCATTTTCTCCTTTGCATCAGGCAGAACATAATGTCTTGCATTTATTCTTCTTTTGTCAGTTAGTTTGGAGGCCTTCCTGACTTGAAGGATACGACAGAAATGGCGAAATAAGCACTTCATGCTTCTTTCATGATATGCACTCTGTGCTCTCTATGTAACTCACACAAGAGGCACCACTATAATTACCAGCAGGTACTGGGCTCAAATCCAAGGCAATCCTGACACTCTTAACCCACATTTTTGTCTCTGTTGTAAGAGAAAGAACTTGTAAATTAGTACTGTTTGAGTTATCCATCTGTTTGCTATTCTCCTGTGATAAAGGAATGATACCATATTCTGAGCTGAGGAGAATTGAAGGAAGTGTATCAAAGGAAGAAACAAAGGCACACTTAGGGAGACACTGCCTTGTGGTGAATCTCTTTAATGGCATCATTTTGGCAAAGAGCAAAACACGCAGTTGCACAGTATTTCAAACTGTTGAACGCTGCCTGAAGAGAATGATGATCACAGGATACCAGCTCACCAGGCATGTATGGGAACATGAGAGATTCACTAAGCCACTTGTTGAAGTGTGTTATTCTGAAGTGTCCACTAAGCTACAATACAGTATTTATTATTTAGATTTGATTTGTGGGGTTAGTTTATGTTATATGTCTATCAGTCTTGTATACTGAAGACTGATAGACCTCTGGTGGTTTACATGCAGTTATTGTTCTTGTTGTTGTTGTTCAGTCGTTAAGTCGTGTCCAACTCTTCGTGACCCCATGGACCATAGCACGCCAGGCCTTCCTGTCCTCCACTGTCACCCGGAGTTTACTCAAACAAACAAACAAATCTTTATTACGGTCATAGACCAGCATAAGGAGGATAAAACATACAAATGAGTTTAAAATATAAAGCTAAAACACAGGTCTAGAGGGGGAGAAAAAAAGGGGGGTGAGGGCATTGGGTAAATATAGAGGAGCATAGGATTAGTGTAACTGTAAATGCATTACTCTAGTAAATTAAAGTTGAAGGCTAGTTTGTGATACCCGTCATCATCAGGTGAATTTTAAGCGCTGCCGCACAGAATCTGGCAACATTGTATGTTGTGGTAGGGTTGTTGTCTGACAATATATATATATTGTATGTATGTATGTATGTATGTATGTATGTATGTATGTATGTATGTATATATATATATATATATATATATATATATATATATATATATATATATTTTATATAAAATTGTCCTGAGCATCCCGGATATTTGTGCAACAATGGTGTAATGAGACTAGTTTGAATGTCTCTGTAAAACAGGCACTGAGGGAGCACATGCTCTGTTGTTTCTATGTGGCCAGAGTCACAGGGGCACTGTCTCTCCTGATAAGGGATCTTTCGATATCGGCCTTCGAGGACAGCAGATGGGAGGGCATGACATCGTGCCAATGTAAAAGCTCTCCGATGGTTGGGTACCTCTAGTTTAGATAGGTATAACATGGGGGAGGCACAATACCTACTGGATTCATTGGCAATAAAGGTTGGAGAGCTGGCTAGATCCAATTGGCGTTCTGTGTCTATTACACACTGTTTGATGAGTGCTTTGGCCTGTTCGTAACCCATGCTGAGTAGCAGCCCTGGAGAGAAGCCCAGGGATGAGATTTTGTTTGTCACTGCTTGTTTCCATTTGGATTGGAAGTCATCGCTCAAAGTTAATGGGGCAAGGCCAAGGGGAAAAAGGGATAGTCTGAGCCAATAATTGAGTATGACCACCCACACCCTTGCCTCTATTTTCATGAATCCTGTCTCTAGTCTCAGTGTGGCATTAGAGACGCATTTTGGTACTTGAAGGGCCGATCTTAGGAATTTTGATTGCACAAGTTCTAGTGGAGTAAAGTTGGAGAAGGGGCCTAGTTGGGCTCCATACAGGAGTTGTGCTACTGGCTTGGCTTCAAATAGTTTGAGTGCTGCAGGTATGAAGTGGCCACCCCTTGACTTGAGATATTTTAAAATGGCATTTGAGCTCCTTTGTGCAATCTCAGCTACGTAGTCCCCATGGGCTTTTCTGCTATTGTCAGAATGGAGGACTACTCCCAGATATTTGAAACATGGGACCTGCTCAATTTTATGGCCATCTATGCTCCAGGAGTGACTCTTGGGTCTTTTGGCAAATGCCATGATTTTGGTTTTCTGGTAGTTGAGTAGGTGAATTCAGCTGGGTGGTCACCTTCAAGGGCACCATTTAGAATATGGAGGTTTAGCCTGTAAGTTGTTTGAGCCAGGCAAAAGCCTACGAAATTCGATTTCTGATCTTTAGAGCATCGTGGGAGGAGGGAACCATCATATTCAGGGTTGGGGAGGGGGCATTTGTAGCATTTGTACAGGATGTGGTCATTGGGGCCCATTCTTGCATTGAGGTCTCCTTCCAGGATTACAGATCCATTTGAGTTCTGCATTATAAGGTCCGCAGCATAAGTTTCTAGTTCAGACCACATGGCCTTGGTCTGGGGTTTCCTCCTCATTGGGGGCATATAAGCATTTATTACCAGCAGTGCCTGATGGTTGAATTGGATTAGCACTGCCATGGCACATGTCCTAAGTGGGGGAAGGGGCCTTGATATGGCTCGTAGTGTGGTGGAGATTAAGATCCCCAGGCCTCCTCTCGCTCTTCCGTGCTTTATCCCCGGTTCTGCCCCAACTGAAAATGAGTGGAATCCGTTTAGTATTATTTCATCCACAGACCACGTTTCATGGATCAGTATGATGTCATGGCGGGAGAGGAAGTCTGTGAAGCAGGGGTCTCTGGAGGATGCAGCCCATCCAGCCACATTCCATGTTAGGAGTGTGATCTTATGCTGGTCATCTGGCTGTCATACATCAGGTTCCTGCTCTTCTTTATCCCTCATGCTCCTGTTCTGGTGGGGTGGTGGTGGAGGGGCTTGTGTTTCTGGCATAGAAGCTGGCATAATCAGAGCTGCATGTGCAGCAAAATGTGGGTCGCTGGCAAGCAGGGATTCCACTTCTTTGGTAGGGGGTACATCCTTGCTTTTGTCCAATGAGGAGGGGGGTGAGGGAAGCTGTTTCTCCTGTGATTCAGGCTCCTTCTGTGACCGGAGAGGCTCCACATACTGGGGAGTAAATGGGGTTATATCTTTAGTTGTTGCTGGTGTGAGGTCACTGTCAGAATCGCTTTCAGAAAAATCAGTGTAGTGTACTGATAGTTTCCTGCGAATTTTTGAGTTGGGGTATGGGCTCAGTGAAGCAGCTCTATCTAAGTCGCTTCCAGCACTGGGAGTGTGTGACAAAATTATACTTTTAAACTCTGCTAATTTGAGCTTCAAATTGCTCAGATTACACTGTTCTGTGGCTGTTTGTTTGTCTACCTTGTTGTCAGCAGATTTATGATGTTTAATTGCAGGGTCATGCTCCTTTCCAGTGATAAGGTCACGGGCTAATAAATCTTTAAAGACCCTAGTGGATTTGATGCCATATCTTTGTAAATCCATATGAGCCAGTTCATTGGGAATCACAGGGCTGTGAAAAGTCAGAAGGATACGCATAGCGTATCCTTGTTTTGGCAAATAGTAAAATTCTATCAGATCAATTGATCTATTTTGGTAGCCTTAAAGACGTCAAAATATGGTTTCTGGTGTTCCATTTGTAAGGATTCTGGTGAATTTGAAGGAAAATTTGTGATTTTTGTAGTACACGCTGATAGCTAGCAGCTGGTTCTTGCTGTTTTGCGGAAGTTGAATAGTTTGCTTCCGGATTGCCAGCGTGGCAAGTTGCCTTGTTAACCCCTTGCTTGCCCTGGGGGGGATTCTGTTCTAGGGATTTTTGCAAATTGTCCACTTTGTTTTCAATATCATTTAGCCGTTGCAGAATGAGAATCATAGTTTCTGCCAACAGTAGACAGATCTCATGACAGGGTTGAGTGATATAATTGTGGAGAGGGGGGGGGGAGCAGGGGAGATGTCCCAATAAGTTATCTCCGTTGCCTCCCTGCTCTGGAGAGTGTTCTGGGCTGGACCCTTTGAGGGTCAGGGGAGGAGGCCAGTGTTGTTATTGCTGCATTTGTTGGGGGAGAATGGGTTCCTGAAGCTGAAGCTCTGTTACTCACATTTTTGGTTGTCGTCACTGCGGTGGGAAGATAGGAGTCAATTCTTATCTGTTTCTTTGTTTTGGTTGATTTGTGGATCCCGGTGTCATTACCAGGGCTGGTCTGGATTCTTTTCTTGCCTCTGGGTGGCATTTGGGCTGCGGGGGCTAGGTCAGATGCGGTGAGTCCAGCCTCAGTTCAGGAGCTTAATATAGGGGAAGCTAGTTGGTCGCCATCTTGGCTCCTCCTCCAGAGTTTACTCAAATTCATGTTCATTACATCAGTGATGCTATCTAACAATCTCATCCTCTGCTGTCCCCTTCTCCTTTTGCCTTCAGTCTTTCCCAGCATCAGGGTCTTTTCCAGTGAGTCCTCTGTTTGCATTAGGTGGCCAAAGTATTTGAGCTTCAGCTTCAGCATCTGTCCTTCCAATGAGCAGTCAGGGTTGATTTCCTTTAGGATTGACTGGTTTGACCTCCTTGCAGTCCAAGGGTCTCTCAAGAGTCTTCTCCAGCACCACAGTTCGAAAGCATCAATTCTTCAGTGCTCAGCCTTCCTTATGGTCCAACTCTCACAGCCATACATTACTACTGGGAAAACCATAGCTTTAATTTGTCGGCAAGGTGATATCTCTGCTTCTTAATATGCTGTCTAGGTTTGCCATAGCTTTCCTCCCAAGGAGCAAGCATCTTTTAATTTCATGGCTACAGTTACCATCTGTGGTGATCTTGAAGTCCAAGAAAATAAAATCTGTCACTGCTTCCATTTCTCCCCCTTCTATATGCCAGGAAGTGATGGGACCAGATGCCATGATCTGAGTTTTTTTAATGTTGAGTTTCAAGCCATCTTTTGTACTCTCCTCTTTCACCCTCATCAAGAGGCTCTTTAATTCCTCTTCACTTTCTGCCATTAGGTTGGTATCATCTGTATATCTGAGGTTGTTGATATTTCTCCCGGCAAACTTAATTCCGGCTTGTGATTCATCCGGCCCGGCATTTCTCAGGATGTACTCTGCATATAAGTTAAATAAGCAGGGCAACAATATACAGCCTTGTTGTACTCCTTTCCCAATTTTGAACCAATCAATTGTTCCATGTCTGGTTCTTACTGTTGCTTCTTGACCTGTGTACAGGTTTCTCAGGAGACAGGTAAGGTGGTCTGGTACTCCCATCTCTTTAAGAATTTGCCACAGTTTGTTGTGATCCACACAATCAAAGGCTTTAGCATAGTCAATGAAGCAGAAGTAGATGTTTTTCTGGAACTCTGCTTTATCCACGATCCAGCAAATGTTGGCAATTTGACCACTAGTTCCTCTGCCTCTTCGAAACCCAGCTGAGAACTTCTGCTAGTTCTCAGTTCACATACTGCTGAAGCCTAGCTTATAGAATTTTGAGCATAACCTTGCTAGCATGTGAAATGAGCACAATTGTACAGTAGTTTGAACATTCTTTGGCATTGTCCTTCTTTGGAATTGGAACGTTCTTCTGTGTATTCTTTCCACCTCTTCTTAATCTCTTCTGCTTCTGTTAGGTCCCTGCCTTCTTTGTCCTTTATCATGCCCATCTTTGTACAAAGCGTTCCCTTGATATCTCCGATTTTCTTGAAGAGATCTCTAGTCTTCCCCATTCTATTGTTTTCCTCGATTTTTTTGCATTGTTCATTTAAGAAGGTCTTCTTATCTCTCCTTGCTATTCTCTGGAAATCTGCTTTCAGTTGGTTATATTTTCCCCTTTCTCCCTTGGCTTTTGCTTCCCTTCTTTCCTCAGCTATTTGTAAAGCCTCATCAGACAGCCACTTTGCTTTCTTGCATTTCTTTTTCTTTGGGATGGTTTTAGTTGCTGCCTCCTGTACAATGTTATGAACCTTAGTTTATAGTTATTGTTCTATATTACCATTATTCTAAGTACCATTTTAAAAAACTGAGTATCATGTCATTACTTCAGGGCCACTGGACCTTTGCTAATTTCCCAGATGGCCTTCCACTGAGATTTAGGCCCAAATCTGCAGAGATTTGGGGGGCGTGGTGGCTCAGCGGTTAAGACGCCAGGCTTGTTGATCGGAAGATCGCAAGTTCGGAGGTTCGAATCCCTAGCCCTGCGTGCGGAGTGAGCTCCCGCACTAGCTCCAGCTCTTGCCAACCTAGCAATTCGAAAGCATGCAAATGCAAGTAGATGAATAGGTACCACTTCGGTGGGTAGGTAACAGCGTTCCACATGTGTCATGCCGGCCACATGACTGTGGAAGTGTCTTCGGACAACGCTGGCTCTTTGGCTAACAAACGGAGATGAGCACCGGCCCCTAGAGTCGGACACGACTGCACAAATGTGCGGGGGGGAACCTTTACCTTTTACTGCAGAGATACATCAGGACTAGATATGAATGGAGGGAAGAAGGAGTGTTAAAAAAATTGAGCCCTCATACTTGAACGACATCACAGATCTTTGTGGATCCAAGTCACCCATAAAATACAAATAATTCCTTGAATGAGAATTTAGAAGTAAAGCCTTTAATCAAAACTGAAAAATAGGCTGTGGAAGTTGCTTTTTAAAGTTATATTCTGTAGAATTTATTGCCCTTGAATTTCTTGAAGCTGGTGACCATTGCATTTTGTGACTAAACATGTTGTTTAAGATCCCCAATTTCTCAGCTTATGTTATAAATAAGGATAATAGATTGCCATTTTTGCTGTTGTACTGAACCCATAACAATGACATTCAAAAATAGCTGTCTAAAGGTACTTCTACACTGCTAGCATCTCCATCCCCAAATGCTCATTCTCAGGAGCAATTTTAGAATGGCCCACAGTTGTCCTCAATCAGCCATTCCAAGGACCTAGGCTGAGCTAGCCAACACTCCCTTTCTAAACCAATGAGAGAGTTCAACAATGGCCAGGAGGGCCTCATCCATCTTCTTATCCCTCTGTTTTGCTGTTGCTGTTCATAGCAGAAAAACAAACTTGCCACTACTTCCTAAGCCACCCCAAAGCCCAGCAAGAGGGCACCAGACATGCCCAGGACCAGGAAGTGGGCATTGAGAAGAATTTCTACCAATTGGAAAACTGCCTACTCCAAGGCATGCAGAGTTTAACTCCCATATGAAGTGCCCCTTCTCAGTCCCACATGAAGTGTCCCTAGACATATTTAAGTCTAGAGGCTCATTGGACTAAGTGGGTCTTACTTCTAAGCATACAGTATATGCCTTTTTGTTGTTTATTCGTTCAGTCGCTTCCGACTCTTCGTGACTTTATGGACCAGCCCACGCCAGAGCTTCCTGTCGGCCGTCACCATCCCCAGCTCCCCCATGGTTGAGTCCGTCACCTCCAGAATATCATCCACCCATCTTGCCCTTGGTCGGCCCCTCTTCCTTTGGCCTTCCACCTTCCCTAGCATCAGCATCTTCTCCAGGGTATCCTGTCTTCTCATTATGTGGCCAAAGTACTTCAGTTTTGCCTTTAATATCATTCCCTCAAGTGAGCAGTCTGGCTTTATTTCCTGGAGTATGGACTGGTTTGATCTTCTTGCAGTCCAAGGCACTCTCAGAATTTTCCTCCAACACCACAGTTCAAAAGCATCTATCTTCCTTCGCTCAGCCTTCCTTATGGTCCAGCTCTCACAGCCATAGGTTACTACAGGGAATACCATTGCTTTAACTATGCGGACCTTTGTTGTCAGTGTGATGTCTCTGCTCTTAACTATTTTATCAAGATTTGCCATTGCTCTCCTCCCAAGAAGTAGACGTCTTCTGATTTCCTGGCTGCAGTCAGCATCTGCAGTAATTTTTGCGCGTATGTATGTATGTATGTATGTATGTATGTATGTATGTATGTATATGTATATGGGGAGTCTTTGGTGCTCTCTGAGCCTTGTTGTTTTCATGCAGACGTTTCATTGCCAGGCTAGGCAACATCTTCAGTGCGAAAAGAGAGTGGAACTTGCTGTCTGTTTATATACCCTGGTTTGTCCTGCCTGTATTGGTGGGGGTCTTGTACTCTCCTTGGTAGTTCCTTGATTGGGCTGTTGTGTGCTGTTTGGCTGATTGACTGAGTTAATAGTTCCTTTTTGCTGGAAAATGCTATATAAGTGGTCTGTTTCCTTTTTCTGGTGTTCTGGGTTGCTGCAGTGTGTTTGTGCTTGTCTGAATAGTGTTCTTACACAGCTCCTCTTGTGTGAGGTTGGGTTATTGCTTTGGTAGTGGAGCACTTGGTTAGTGTGGGTAGATTTCCGGTAGACTTGTGTTTCTAGAATGCCATCATTTCCTCTACTGATGAGGATGTCCAAGAAGGGTAGCAAAATGGATATCCACACAACTTTATCAAAAAGTGCCTGACCACTCAACCCACCACAGCAAAACCAACAGAAGCTATGAAAAGGATTACACTGCCATACATCAGAAACATCTCAGAAACTACTAATAGACTGTTACATCCACACGGCATCACTGTAGCACACAAACCTACCAAAACCCTTCAGAACATTGTAAGTAAACCAAAAGACCCAGTAGCCCAAGAAGAAAAAACAGGAGTTATCTACAACATACAGTGTAAGGACTGTAACAGCCACTATGTAGGACAGACTGGCAGAAGACTAGCAGAACGCATCCACGAACACCAACTAGCAGTCAGAAGACATGATGAAAACTCCTTAATCTCACAACACATGGACAGACTTAACCATACTTTCAACTGGGAAACTGTGAGCATATTAGACCAGGCCAAATCCAAAAATGCTAGAGAATTCCTAGAAGCTTGGCACTCAGACAAAGCAGCCATCAACAGACACATAGAGGTTAACAACATTTACATACCATTCATAAGAGGCAATAGAATAGCCAGAAGACCAGAACACCCCTGGGCCAGCAATCAACAACAAGATATGCATAGATTAACAACAAGATTAGCAGCAGAGGAGCAATCAAACAACACAATAGACCTTAATCAAGGAACTATTAACTCAGTCAATCAGCCAAACAGCACACAACAGCCCAATCAAGGAACTACCAAGGAGAGTACAAGACCCCCACCAATACAGGCAGGACAAACCAGGGTATATAAACAGACAGCAAGTTCCACTCCCTTTTCGCACTGAAGATGTTGCCTAGCCTGGCAATGAAACGTCTGCATGAAAACAACAAGGCTCAGAGAGCACCAAAGACTCCCCAGTTCAACCCTGAGCTACAAATATTCTCTTCGATTGGTATATGTATATGTATATGTATATGTATATGTATATGTATATGTATATATATAGTATATGCCTAGGATTATACTATTAATGTTTTTGTAATGTATTCTTTTTGCATGTCAGAATATGAAAATTGAATGGATATGTATAAATAATGAAAGTAACTTTTCTGGAGGAATGATAATGTTTCCTGTTGTCAAAACACAATGAGGAATTATTTTGATTCCAGCCTTTCAAGAATCTACACTGACAGCCAAGACTAAAATGTATCCTTAACAAATACTGGAATAAAAGAATCCATTTTGTTTTGTTTGCTATTGTTCAAAAGTGTGATCTAGATAAGAGTACCCATATTTTATCACAATATAGCACAACAAGGAACTTCAATTACAGCAAAACAAGCTACCAATCTGACTTTATCAATTCTATTTTTCATTCCCTTTCTCAGACTCAACATTTGTTCTCTATGTCAGAGTAATCTCATCAACCTCAACCTACTTTACTGTAATCAATCTCAGTTACAATATTCAACCATAATGAAAAAAGAAAGCTCCCAACACAAAGAGCTAATAGCCACATTCACTATTCTGGGATGTATTGTTACTATTTGCCATCTGTTCTGTGCCAGTTCATTAAAATCAACTGAACTAGAGATGTTGAGTTAGAGATGCATGCAATCTCAAGGAATGCTCAGTGTTAACATCAGGAGAACAAAAATGAAGAAGCTTGTAGGACATCTTAGGAATATTCCACCTATATACTGCAGAATCAGAGAATGTGATCTTCTATACTGAGCTTGGTGCTTGGACACCTTGGATTGGGATATCATTGAATCCTATCATGTCAGAATACTTTTAAGTTTTGTTTCACATTCACTGATATGAAGTACTGCTCATGCCAAATGTTCATGTCTCCCAGAAAATAATTCCAAGGCAATACATTAGAAAATGCAGACACATAAATGTTGTTAAGGTGATGCAGAGATGCTACTGAAGTAATCTTCATTCATCATTAACAGCCAAAATTCTAGTGCTAATGTCCCCATCGTTTCATCTGTATCCATATTCTATTATAGTGTTCCCCAGCCTGGTGCCCTCCGGATGTAATGGACTTCAACTCCCATCTGTAGCCTTAGGCTGTGCAGGCTAAGGATGATGGAAATGGAAGTCTGGAGGACACCAGGTTGTAGAAGCTTATTACATTATACAGAAACATTTCAGTTTTATGCACCAATGTGGGTACATACATTGGAATGTCCACTAAATTGAAGCCCACATAATTAGTGTCATTTGCATAATTATATAATTGTCATAATTATACCATTTGAGTCAATTTACATCATCTGTTTAAATAAGTACATAAATAAATAAATTGATGCAAATGTAAATTGCATCAATTGTTTACATTGCTATGGAAACAACATTAGTTATTTGGGGGTGAAATCCAAACAAAATTTTTGTCCATTGTATCCACTGCCTGTATGGGAGTCCATAAAATTGAGGATATACTAATTATATTGTTATGTAACATGTGCATCCTTCATTTTCTTTGGTAAAAGTAATCCAAAAACAGAGTTATCATGATCAATTAGAGCTCTGCATCTGAAAATGATTGTAACTAGGATGAGTAAAAGTGAATTTCCTTACTACAAGGATACTTTATTGCAGCAGAAAATGGCAGCCATGTGTAGATTCCTTTGTCTGGTAACAGAACATGCCTCATTTCCTAGTGATGTTACACTTAGTTTTCCTGGACCTAGTTCATAGCAGTTGTAGCAGATTGCCATACTCTGCCTTCTTATGCTAGGACAAGAGATAAGTTCTGCTGTTGCCTGTAGAGAACACAAAGCCCATCGAGAGAAGAGATGGTATGGGCACCAGAACAGCACTCCTAAATCATTGAGTTAGTAGAAACACCAAGTCAGGCAGAGCCCAATGCGTGGTCCAGATCATGTACGCAGATAAATGCAGAAGATTCATTCTCCCTCTCTCCAATACAACGGAGAGACCTTTTCTTCCAGAGGAAAGACAAAATATAAACATAATATAATAAAATCTAAAAATTAGTTATGTAAAAGAAAAATGAACCCAACCCTCCCAAGCACATGTACTGTATGTATTGCATGGTGCCTTATTGCTGTTGCTTGATGCATGAATGAGAACATATGTGCACTTGAGAGAACATGCATTTAGGTAGGGGGAAAAATACAAAATCTCTGGAGAAGATTTAGAACCTAAATTGTTACTGCTGTCACCAATACTCATAAATGGTATTAAAAATAGAAATGTTGAAAAAGACATTATTTTCTCATTTCCTACTTGACCCATCTCTTTTTCTTCATCATCTCTATGAGCATCAATATAGAGAAACATAATTAACACTAAAACAGTCAAAACTAAGTTGCACTGAACTCAGTACAGTTTATTCTCAAATAAACACATAGAGGATTATAGCTGCAAAATTAGAAAGGAGAAAATGGTAATGGGCCAAGGGGAATTCGTGCCCTTATCTCTATGAGATCAGACTGCTGCAGTGTATTTTATACAAGGAGGCCTTTGAAACTGCAGATGCAGTAGTCTGGTGTGATGGAACGTGGGGAAAAGCACATTCTCAGTGTGGAGACCTTTGGCGCCCAGCCAAGAGCGTCAGGCCGGATCCACCTTGAGTTGCAGGAGTTTTTCCCTCAGAGCCTGTTGGCTTAGCTCAGAATGGCAAGATTTTCTGTATGTGTTAGAATCAATAAAGAACTAGAGCTTCATCTCAAGCTTAGCGTGGTTTCTTCGCCTAAACCCTGACACCTGGTAGGAGGGAACTGTTATGGCCGAATAACACCTGCCTTGGAGTGGCTTCCCTTAGGTTTCTGGGTACAATTCAAAGTTCTAGTCAGGGCCTTTAAAGCCTTAGGTAATGGAATTTTCTGAGAACTGGAATGGTGATTTGCAAAATGATGCTGTTAGAAGTAAAAGGAATATAAAGTTGGTTTATTTGATCAAGGTTAAAATAAGATATGTTGTTATTTCTGGTAAACCTTAATGGACTTTCTGCTGACACCAGGACTGAAAAGATGATGCTTTATGGATTTGTCTATAGATAAGAGAAGGGATATGGGATGAATAGATCATTGGTTGTAAACTAAGAGGAGTTGAAGAGTTACTAAAGTTGTTTACATTTGTTGTGATGAAGGTTGGAAGTCACTTCTTTATATATTTATTTTCTCTTTCTTTACTATATTCTTATTTTTCTTTCTTTTTTCTATGTTTTTTTCTTTTCCTTTGCACCTTTCACTCCTTCTTTCTATTTGTCTTTCTTTCTTTTAGTTTGTAGTAGATTTTACTACTGTAAGTAAAATCCTTAATAAAATTATATAAATAAATAAATAAATAAATAAATAAATAAGATGCCGAAGAACACATATCCTGTTTCCAAGACTGACTAAACTATCTATTTATTTATTTATTACATTTATATCCCGCCCATCTCCCCCACAAGGAGGGACCCTGGGTGGTTCACAACAAAGTTTAAAATCAATTAAAACAATAAATATCAATAATACACACACACACACACACACACACACACACACACAGTATATTATGCAATTCGATCCAGGAATGGTAGATCTCATCCCACTGGTCGATAAGGCTGGTCAGGGCAGATCTAAGGGACCAGCCAACCCCAAGACTGGCTGTTCCCCTCCCCTCCCCAAGCATGGTGACATAACCAGGTCTTTAGGTTTTTCCTAAAGTCCAGGAGAGAAGGGGCCGATCTTATTTCAGGGGGAAGAATATTCCAATTCTATCTAGCTTTCTTGGTTGGGAGCAGCTGTTAGGGACATGACACCTTACATGCCTACTGGCTTCCCAGGGATCAGCCTCTCCTGTGTGCTTGTCCTGACTGGGAATGTGTGAGGTAAAAAGGGTGGAGGCCTGGAGAGAGTGTTTTTACATGATGGTCTCCACCATATAGAACAGCCTCTTCCCAGAGGTTTGTCTGGCATCTATCCTGACATCCTTCCAAGGCCCTTAAAGCAGAAAGGGCTTTAGAAGTGTAGTGTTGCTGTTGTTATATTGCACCAAATGCAGTATCCATGTAGTCTTCAAAGCGGGTAGGTTCCTGTGTTTGTCTAATAGTTATATTTGTATTCATTTCATTTCAATGGTTTTAATTTTATTAATTTTTATTATATTAATACTGAATTTTACTATTGTATTGTAACTTCATTTTATGTTTTGAGGCTTTATCTGACTGTAAACCGCTGGGGGTTGTTTCTTGGGTACAGTTGTATACAAGTGTGGCAAATAAATAAGACATAAATAAATGAAATGAGAGCTACTTCTGCTATAGCCAAGAGTTTAATCAGGGAAAAACCCACAAAGAGCAGGGAAGGCACTGTCATTTCAATCTTGTATCTGTGCATGCACACAACTTTATGGAAAAGACCAACACAGTTAAATAATCAATCTGCAATCCAGATAGCTTGCCAGAAAAGGTAAGAGGCACAGGGTAGTCTTAAAATGGTTTTGGCCATACTGTCATGGTGTTGCCAGTCCACGGTTGTCTTTAGCTGTTCCAGTTTGAAAGAAGTACTTTCCCTCTTCTGACACAATTTTTTCCATGGACACCTTGCACTCTTCATTGACAATGCTCCTGGTTCTTTAGCCAATAGGTTAATACTGCTGTGCTGCTTCTATCGTTTGCAAATTTCAAAAGGGTGGTCCTTTGTGAGATATCTAAGAGATCTCTTGCATCAAAGTCCTGTGCATTTGGACCAATGTATGTGCTTGTAATATCATGATAACCAAACCTTAGGATCTCTCCACTGAAGATTGCTAGGAATGCAAAAATTATGCATGTTCCAAAAAATAAGCATGACTTTCTCAGTAATCTTTATTTTGCATATTATGAATTTTGCAAGAAAAAGAAATGATAAGCAAAACCTGACCATCCAGATAGACATCCAGATAGACACACACACTCACACAAACAAATAGGGTTGCAAAAAACTCTGTCCAACTACTACTGTAGATGACTGCAAAGAGATGCAGAAAACATATCTTTGCTGCCATTTTGCAGATCAGACCTGGTAGCCCCACACCTAAGCAACATTTCCTCCTTCCTCTTCCTCCTTCTCCTTGCCTGTATCTATGGATTCACTGCAACAAGTTAACAAATAATTAATGAAATGAAGGAGGGGAAAAACTATGGCTATAAAGATTACTCGGACGTTAGTTGTCCCCCAATATATATGAAAACAGTGTTGAGATCTGAGTAGATAAGTGATAAGTGACAAAATATCTTGCAACATTATCAACAAACCAAAACAGATACATGGAACCATTTTCCATTGTTATATTATGAATCAATATGATCAAATTCTGAGAAGATTTATAAGGAACAATGGGAAAAAATGGCTTTCCATCATCAAGAAAGCAGGTTCCTCCAATAATAAATCACACCCAGAAAAAGAAATGTTTAAATAAGCATTTACAATGTCTTAACTGGGTTTCTGTTTCTCTCTCTCCTTTGTACAATTCCCCAAAATTAGTTTCCTTCAACCAAATAATGATGCATCACTGTACTTCTGCCTAAATGTTTGCTTGTGATCAACTCTTCAGCAAAACCACTAAACAGTAAAACAGGTGTTTTAGTGCTGAAGTGAAACCAATGTACACATTTATATTTTCTTTTAATTCTTTGCTTGGAACTAACATCTTTACCTTCAGAACCATTTAACCATTTTATTGAGTCAAATAGCCGTGATGAATTTTTCAGCATTAAATCTAGACCAGCCTTCCCTAGGCTGATGCCCATAGAACAGGTTCTTTGGTCCTAAGCCATTTAAATTAAATGCTAGCATGTAGAATTGGATCCAGAATGGAAAGATTGTCAATGAAGCACTTTAAGGACTTATAACAGTGATTCAGACATACTGCCTCAGTCAAAATTCTGGTAACTGAATTCTACACTAAATGTGGCTTTCAGACCACTTTAAAAACCTGCCAATATTTACTCATTGGGTTACATTGCATTAAGACTTAACGTGACTGGTTTTATCTTAGCCTAATAGATGAAGCCAGCCAACTTGTGCTATATTCAGCAAAACATGGTTAAGCAAAGCAAAATGTACCATGATGTGTGAGTGAACTCATTTTATTCATGGAAAAATTAGTTATTGCAGTGAATTCATTGGCCAGTTCTTAAGGATTATTTGGAAACTACAGCTGGAAGAAAATGCTTTGTAAGTCTGAACCAGAAATAATATTTAACACTAGCTTCTTAGATCAGTAGTTAGCCCGTAAGACCATTTGTCTTAATCAAACTTGGCCTAACATTGTTATTTTTTTCTTCCCAAAAGAATTTCCAGTATCCCGGACTCCAAGCTGGACTAGCAGCTTGATGAGTCAGAATTTTTCAGAGCGCTGAAGACCTGGCTAGCTTTTCCCTGTTTGCAGTGGTCTATAGATAAGATAAGATCACTGGAATGTCTCCCTGGACAGGGGAGAATCGGAAGATTGATCACAGGGTCGTTGGAATTGCCTCCCCCGCTCTTTCTGTTGTTTTTCCACCATGGAGAGAGCGAGAGGCTGGAAGTGAGAACGACTGGAGTACACTACAAGCTCTTACAGGGAAGAAGTAAGTTAGAGCTAAAGCCGGCTTTTAGATTTACTTTTTTTAAAAAAAATATTAGAATAGATTGTTTTATGATCTAAGATCTATCTCTGGACTTTGCACATAAATGTTGGCAAATTTTGTGCTTTCTTTGCTATAGTAATCATGGTGGAAACATGATGGATTTATATTGGAAGCATAGTGAAACGTCTGCATTTTTTTTCTTTTTACCTTTCTATTTTCTCTAGAGTGGATTTTGTCTCACTTGGAAGTATAAGTTTTTTTAAAAATATTTTTTGAATATATTTTGTTGGACTAACTATTGATGAATCTGTTTATTTTCTTTATTTTCTCTTTTTTACTGGTTGATATTTATCCTTTCCCTTTTTTATAAACTGTTTGAAATACTATTTTCTCTCTTTATCTGGGATTATTGGATCTTTGTATCTTTTACTTTAATTTTTTTTTTATTTAATAGATAAATCCTGCTGGTAATTTTCCATCTGAACAGATCAGCTGACTTCTCACTCCCTGGGAAAAGTGTTGTTTAGACTAGAACGGCTGGCTACGGCAGCTTGAAAGAAGAAGGAGGGGTGAGAGAGAATGGCTTTTTTAACAGTACTTCAAGATTTTAAAAAAGAATTTTGTGAATCTCTTTCAGAAATTAAGAAATCATTGGAACTTTTATTGATTGACTTGGAACAAAAGGAACAAAAGATAGATTTAGAAATGGAAGAGAACCTTTTTGAGATATTGAAGAAACAAGAAAAGGGGGATTTAAATACATTGGTTCAAAAGAAGATTTTGATATCCTACATGAAATGGTCAACAAAACAAGTTACATATTACAACTTGGGTACAAACTCATCGTGGCAGTTGAGACAGGAAGATTTTAATATGCAAATAAGATAGTTATTGTGAAAGATTGGGAAAGATTAAGAACATGAGATATAGAACAAAACAGATTGCATACTGTGATTTTGGCATAACCTGAATATGAGATTTATCATAATGTGGGATACATGGTTAAGGAAAACATGGGTTTGGATTGGACATAGAGTAAAGTTGATATGAGAAACTGTATGGATTTATAAAAATGTGATATTTTAATTGTAGGATATGGGATTTAGAAATTAGTGATATAAATAAGTTGATGTTATAGATTAGGGGCGTGGTGGCTCAGCGGGTAAGACGCCAGGCTTGTTGATCGGAAGATTGCAAGTTCGGAGGTTCGAATCCCTAGCCCTGCGTGCAGAGTGAGCTCCTGCACTAGCTCCAGCTCTTGCCAACCTAGCAATTCGAAAGCATGCAAATGCAAGTAGATGAATAGGTACCACTTCGGTGGGTAGGTAACAGCGTTCCGTGCGTGTCATGCGGCCACATGACTGTGGAAGCATCTTCGGACAACGCTGGCTCTTTGGCTAACAAACGGAGATGAGCACCGGCCCCTAGAGTCGGACACGACTGCACAAATGTGCGGGGGGTACCTTTACCTTATATAGATTACTTTTTTCTTTATGGAGATGCAGGTATGAGAAGATGTACCATTGGGACAGGATATGAGTTGGAATTAGAATTAATGTTATTACAGGATGACATAACTTTATAATTATATGTTGGGATTTAGAAATTAGTGATATAAATAAGTTGATGTTATAGATCACTTTTTTATGAATTGTGGTTAGGTTATGTATTAGTGGAATATGTAGTCACAAAATTAGTTAATTAGGTAAATATATAAGATTGTATAATTGTAGTTTAAATAAGATTATGATTAAATTAATGTTATGTTTATGGATATATATGAATAGAATATATTGTATTTTATTAGAATTATAATAAGGCCTTTATTTGTTATACATATGATTTAAGACTAATTGGACTTTATTAAGGATATAAATATAGATGTAAAAATGGAAAGAGTGAATAAAAAACATTAAACTGATACAGCTAAGAACACTTAAATGGATATTATCCCAAGGAGTGGAAACCACGGATGGATAATTGGAGAATTGCAAGAAAGGTGAAACCTACATGAAGATCAGAAGATTGGATTATAGAAATTGAAGTATATATGACAAAGAAAAGTTCCTGTATATTGTATGAAAAACTAACATTTAAAGCAAATTGTTGTATTTAAAGACCAAAGATAGATTGGAGGCTATCTATTTTCTATATTTCCTTCGTTTATTATTTTCTTGACTTCACTTTTTCTTTACTTTTTTCTTACTTTGAATTTCTATCTTTATTTTCTGCTTTAACTTTTAATATGTATTTTAAAACTCAATAAAATATATTGAAAAAAAAAGAATTTCCAGTATCCCATGCATTTCAGTCACCTACTTCCTGGTCTTTGTTCTATCAGCTCCACCTTTTCTCCATTGGACCACAGCTTAGGTACTTCCATACCAAGGGAAGATCAGTTCAACGTATTCTAACAAATTTTTAGAAAAGAACTCAATATGCAGTTTCCACAAGTTTGGAGGATGTGTTGTTTATCTAAGGATTGAAGAAAGTATTGCTTTGAATACAATCCTAGCTTTGATGGTTGCTTTTTTAAAAAGAAAATTGGAGCGAAGTAGATTACAGATAGATAAACATTTCTCCTTGTGTAGCTGGACTCCTAACTATGTTGTCATTGTTGTTGGTTCCATAACAAGCCCATACAGCATGGCTATCTTATGATGTGGCCATTGATGTCTCAACAAAGCATTCAGAATATTTTTTACCATACTAATGCATAGTATATGAATTTTGCCTGTGGGTCTTACAAAAGTGCTATCACTGAAAACTCTACAGACAATAGTAAAGGACTGTGGATCTAGAGAATGTCAGGGACAATTGGATAGAATATAACAAGCAGGATAACCTGGGGTGCTTGATTATCATTAGGTAGAGCTCCTACTATCCATGGATATTAGCTTAGCTAGACTCTGAAATCATTGTTATTTGTTTAGACATATTGTTAAGCATTATCTGTCTTCATGAAGATTGTCACAGCCTCACTTGTGAAAAGAAAGCACAGCTCTCTTAATACCCAGAGATTCCATTATTTCATCTCTGTGAGGGAATTCATACTGAGATCGTTTATATTCTTATCTATAGGCACACATTTTACTTTAGCAGCAGTGACAGAGAAGAGATACTTGTTTACCTGTTTAAAAGGTTGTTCATACTCCTTTGAAGCATGTTGGTATATTATATATTAGGGTTTGTTCATTTATTTCTACAATGGTTAAGAAAATAAGTTGTGAGTTGGAAAGTCCCAGGTTTAAGACTTCTTATTTCACCCAGAAATGTGAGGTGCAGATGGTTAATAATACTGGCCTACCTCATGTAGCCTATAGAGATGGTATGCAGGAAATGCTCTGAGGTGTTATCTCAATTCTACAGAGCAGTCTTTATGCTGGTATACGTTCAGTAATGAGATATTAAGGGTACTTAAATGATCGGAAGGTTTTATATTAACAGTGCACATTTTCAGGCCAAGGGGCTGTACTTAGAGTTTGATTAATAAGTATGCTGAATCTTATGAATGTGAGTTATATGGGAGATGGAGATAATTTCACACCACTTAATCTCCCACCATCTGCTTATATCCATGTTGTCTTCTAAATGTGACCAATTGGAGCTCCCCCCCTTTCTTTTGTAGAACATCTGAGAGTTCTCATTTGGGAAAAGGATCAGAGGTTTGAAATTCTTTGAGCCAGATAATTGACTCTGATGGTTTAGGGAGGGGGCAGAAGAGAAGCCTTCACCTGCTTTCCTAGAATTGTATTCCTGGAGGTCATTTTTTGTGTGTGTGCGATGGAAGAAAAGGCCAGTTCTCTCCCTCCATGACAAGATTACTGTTTTTTTCAGTGGCTGGAGAAAAAAAAAGTCTCTGTTTATTCTATAGTCCCTTTTTCCATTTATTTGTTCCATTCAGCTATCATAATTAAAAAAACAAAACAAAAGCAGAGGAGGAGGAGGAGAAGGAGGAGGAAAACACAATGAAAATAGTGTGAATATTTAAGTATGGGCAATGCTGTATTCATTTTGTTGAGAAATCCTTTGTCAGTTTTGTCCTTATTTCACCTCTATGTAAAAGACAATTTTATTGCTTTGCCCCTTACAGAAGCAACAAATTCTTATACAGGAAGAGGTGGGCCCTTTCTCCAGGAAAAATAAAAATAAAATAAAAGTTAAAAGTTAAACTACTCTGGAAAAATTAGATGAATGAAACTCCACTTTTTTCTTCACTCGAGTAAGGTGGAGAATTTGAATGGCCATTTAACACAGCTATGTTTTCAGGGAAATTCATTAATAGAAATATGGGCATTTATTTTCTTCATGGATATTTTTTACTCCTAATCTGGTATCTTCCTCCCCAACACTCAAAATAGGAGGAACTGAACTGATCTATCTCGCTCTATACCATTAGAGAGTGTCAGTTTGGTGTAATGGTGAAGGTGCTGGCCTAGAAACCAGGGACTGTGGGTTCTAGGCCTCCCTTAGGCATGAAAACCTTGTGGGGAGTTGGGCGGTGATAAATCTAATAAATAAATTAAATAAATAAATAAAGCCAACAAACCCCTCAGGGTTGCTGATGTACAGAAAATAGGAGGCAGGAGTATGTTTGCCACACCACCTTGAGTTATGTATATAAAAAAGGTGAGACAAAAATCTAATTATTATTATTATTATTATTATTATTATTATTATTATTATTATTATATGTGATGCTTTATATGGCCACCTAGGCTATTATGATTTTCCTTGTTTCACTCCTGTCTTCTGAAAGCTCACAAGTTTCTTTTTCCAAGTTTTTTTTCTCAATTTAATCTTAAAACAGTGTTGTCCAGTAGGCTATTTTAATTAAAGAAGTTGCTGACGAGCAATAAGAAGACTCCTGCTGGATCAGGGCAGAAGCCCATCTAGCCTAGCATTCCATATCATACAGTGGCCAGCTGGTTACATCTGGGAAGTTCACAAGCCATTGATAGCCTGAGCCTCCATGAACCTGTTCTGTTCCCTTGTAAAACCATCCAAATTGGCTGCCATTGCCAGAACTGCTGGCAGTGAAACCTATATTTCAACTGTATGTGCTGTATGGGAGGGAAAAAAAAAGGATTTTCCTCAGTTGCTTCTGAACTTCCCTGCATATAGTTTCAGTACATGACCTAATATTGTAAGAGAAGAGAAAAAATATTTTTCCACATTTGTTATTTATTTAATGAACTTACACACCACTTCAACCACAATAGACTCTAAGAGGTATACAATATATGTGGTAATTTATTTTATTTTATTTAATTAAATTTATATAACCGCCCATCTCCCCCAACGGGGAACTCTGGGCGGTTTACAATAAAATAGTTAAAACAGAATATAAAACATCAATATACAATATATAAAAATAATAAATAATTAAAAATCCAGATGGACGATGGAATTAAAACGAAGGACATTATAAAGTTAAGGAATTAGCCACCCCCATGAGGAACTACCTTTTCCTCCTTCCCATGCCAGGCGGCAAAACCAGGTCTTCAGCTCTTTCCTAAAGGTCGGGAGGGAGGAGATCTGCCTCAACTCTGGGGGCAAGATGTTCCACAGTGTGGGTGCTACCACAGAGAAGGCCCGTCTCCTAGACCTCATCAGATGACATTCTTTGATTGATGGGGTTCGTAGCAGGCCTTCCCTGAATGACCTGGTGGGGCGGGTCGATAAAATGGGGATAAGACCGTCCTTCAGGTATTCTGGCCCCATGCCATGTAGGGCTTTAAAGGTAATAACCAGCACCTTGAATTGTACCCAGAAGCAGACCGGCACCCAATGCAGCTCGCGGAGCAAAGGTGTTATATGTGCAGATTTATTATTTGGTAATAATAAATATCTCCAGCAAAGGAGATCGTTATCTTGTCGTGGTGCTGGAGCTTGAGCACCTCAATGAAACCATGAGCTAAACCGTGAAGGGACACCCAAGACGGGAAGGTCGTGGCAGAGAGGTCAGACTAAATACGATCCCTGGGGAAGGTAATGGCAACCCACCCCAGTATTCTTGCCATGAAAACTAAATGGATCAGTACAACCAAAGATATGTCGGTATACCATCGGAAGATGGGACTCCCAGGTCGGAAGATGGTCAAAATGCTACTGGGGAGGAACAGAGGATACGTTCAACTAGCCCCAGATGTGATGACGCAGCTAGCTCAAAGCCGAAAGGACGGCTAGCGGCCGACGGTGCTGGTGGTGAACGACGAATCCGATGTTCTAAAGATCAACACACCATAGGAACCTGGAATGTAAGATCTATGAGCCAGGGCAAATTGGATGTGGTTATTGGTGAGATGTCAAGATTAAATATAGACATTTTAGGTGTCAGTGAACTGAAATGGACTGGGATGGGCCACTTCACATCAGATGACCACCAGATCTACTACTGTGGACAAGAGGACCACAGAAGAAATGGAGTAGCCTTCATAATTAATAATAAAGTGGCTCAAGCAGTGCTTGGATACAATCCAAAAAACGATAGAATGATCTCAATTCGAATTCAGGGTAAGCCATTTAACATCACAGTGATCCAAATATACGCCCCAATCACAGATGCTGAAGAAGCAGAAGTAGATCAGTTCTATGAGGATCTGCAGCACCTACTAGATAATACACCAAAAAGAGATGTTATTTTCATTACAGGAGACTGGAATGCTAAGGTGGGTAGTCAGACGACACCTGGAATTACAGGCAAGCATGGTCTGGGAGAACAAAATGAAGCAGGACATAGGCTGATAGAATTTTGCCAAGACAACTCACTGTGCATAACAAACACTCTCTTCCAACAACCTAAAAGACGACTTTATACATGGACTTCACCAGATGGTCGACACCGAAATCAGATTGACTACATCCTTTGCAGCCAAAGGTGGCGGACATCTATACAGTCGGTAAAAACAAGACCTGGAGCTGACTGTAGTTCAGATCACGAACTTCTTATTGCAAAATTTAGAATCAGACTAAAGAGAATAGGGAAGACCCACAGATCAGTTAGATATGAGCTCACTAATATTCCTAAGGAATATGCAGTGGAGGTGAAGAATAGATTTAAGGGACTAGATTTAGTAGATAGGGTCCCGGAAGAACTATGGACAGAAGTTCGCAACATTGTTCAGGAGGCGGCAACAAAAAACGTCCCAAAGAAAAAGAAAACCAAGAAGGCAAGATGTCTGTCTGCTGAAACACTGGAAGTAGTCCAAGAAAGAAGGAAAGCAAAAGGCAACAGTGATAGGGGGAGATATGCCCAATTAAATGCAAAATTCCAGAGGTTAGCCAGAAGAGATAAGGAATTATTTTTAAACAAGCAATGTGCGGAAGTGGAAGAAGACAATAGAATAGGAAGGACAAGAGACCTCTTCCAGAAAATTAGAAACATTGGAGGTAAATTCCAGGCAAAAATGGGTATGATCAAAAACAAAGATAGTAAGGACCTAACAGAAGCAGAAGAGATCAAGAAAAGGTGGCAAGAATATATGGAAGATCTGTATAGGAAGGATAATAATATTGGAGATAGCTTTGACGGTGTGGTCAGTGAGTTAGAGCCAGACATCCTGAAGAGTGAGGTTGAATGGGCCTTAAGAAGCATTGCTAATAACAAGGCAGCAGGAGACGATGGTATCCCAGCTGAACTGTTTAAAATCTTGCAAGATGATGCTGTCAAGGTGATGCATGCCATATGCCAGCAAATTTGGAAAACACAAGAATGGCCATCAGATTGGAAAAAATCAACTTATATCCCCATACCAAAAAAGGGAAGCACTAAAGAATGTTCAAACTATCGAACAGTGGCACTTATTTCACATGCCAGTAAGGTAATGCTCAAGATCTTGCAAGGTAGACTCCAGCAATTCATGGAGCGAGAATTGCCAGATGTACAAGCTGGGTTTAGAAAAGGCAGAGGAACTAGAGACCAAATTGCCAATATCCGCTGGATAATGGAGAAAGCCAGGGAATTTCAGAAAAACATCTATTTCTGTTTTATTGACTATTCTAAAGCCTTTGACTGTGTGGATCATAACAAATTGTGGCAAGTTCTTGGTGGTATGGGGATACCAAGTCATCTTGTCTGCCTCCTGAGGAATCTGTATAACGACCAAGTAGCAACGGTAAGAACAGAGCACGGAACAACGGACTGGTTTAAGATTGGGAAAGGAGTACGGCAGGGTTGTATACTCTCACCCTACCTATTCAACCTGTATGCAGAACACATCATGCGACGTGCTGGGCTTGAGGAATCCAAGGCTGGAGTTAAAATCGCTGGAAGAAACATTAACAATCTCAGATATGCAGATGATACCACTTTGATGGCTGAAAGCGAGGAGGAGTTGAGGAGCCTTATGACGAAGGTGAAAGAAGAAAGTGCAAAAGCTGGGTTGCAGCTAAACCTCAAAAAAACCAAGATTATGGCAACGAGCTTGATTGATGACTGGCAAATAGAGGGAGAAAAAGTGGAGGCAGTGACAGACTTTGTATTTCTAGGCGCAAAGATTACTGCAGACTCTGACTGCAGCCAGGAAATCAGAAGACGTCTACTTCTTGGGAGGAGAGCAATGGCAAATCTTGATAAAATAGTTAAGAGCAGAGACATCACACTGACAACAAAGGTCCGCATAGTTAAAGCAATGGTATTCCCTGTAGTAACCTATGGCTGCGAGAGCTGGACCATAAGGAAGGCTGAGCGAAGGAAGATAGATGCTTTTGAACTGTGGTGTTGGAGGAAAATTCTGAGAGTGCCTTGGACTGCAAGAAGATCAAACCAGTCCATACTCCAGGAAATCAAGCCAGACTGCTCACTTGAGGGAATGATATTAAAGGCAAAACTGAAGTACTTTGGCCACATAATGAGAAGACAGGATACCCTGGAGAAGAAGCTGATGCTAGGGAAAGTGGAAGCCAAAAGGAAGAGGGGCCGACCAAGGGCAAGATGGATGGATGGTATTCTGGAGGTGACGGACTCAACCATTGGGGAGCTGGGGATGGTGACGGCCGACAGAAAGCTCTGGCGTGGACTGGTCCATGAAGTCACGAAGAGTCGGAAACGACTGAACGAATAAGCAACAATAATAAATATAATAAAAAATAATACTATAAAAGGATCAATCATAATAAATACTGTAAATACAATATAATAGATGGTATCATAAGTTACTTAGACAGATATACTGTTCTGTTCTATTCCCTGAAGGCCACCTAGAGAGCCAGTTTATGACAAGCTTCCAGAAAATCATGCCATGCATGAATTTATGTATCTCTATCATGTTTCCCTTTATCCTTTTGTGTTCCAAGCTAAATAAATCAGTGCCCCCAATTGCTGTCGTCTTTTCTAATAGGAAAGCTGCATCAGCCCCTTAATCATTTGGGGCGACCTCTTTATTTGCAGATAAAAAAAGGAAAATAGACTGTCAAACTTTGTGGAGGCTGGTCTTGAAGTAATACTGATTAAACAGAGAACTTTAGAAATGCTCAACATAATCTACAGTGTTGGACGTTGTTTTGAAACTATTCAAAAAGGTTGCTAAAAAGGAGGTGGAGAATGTCACTTCTTGCATGTAAATGCACTAAGATACCCATGCATGTTTGCACACTTGGAGGTGGAACCAAAATAAAGGGGTGGGAGAGTATCTTTATATTTTGCAGGGAAATACTGGAGGGTAATCACAATGATTCTTATTTCCAAATCTCAAGACATATCTCCTTTAAAAATCCCAATTACATATTTTCATGTTACAGTTTCTACAAATATCTTTGCCTACCAGCAAAATGTTACCAGAAGGCCTCTTTTAACAAGGAGCCTCATACAGTATCCTTATAGTAACCACTGAGAAAACCCTATCTTGAAGCCTGCAATATGGAAATCTTGCCATGTGGCTCTTTTACTTGGTTTGGGGGATGGATGAGATTATTAGGTCCTAATGGAATTTTTGGTAGTCAGCCTTCTCCCTAAATTCTCCCTAGATTTCTGGCATTCATATCTGCCCATTCATTCCAGAATGGCACTAATGTTTATAGCAAGAAAGTAAAAGCAGCGTAACTTCTCCCAGCCTGTTATTTGGGACTATTCTGATTGCATTTCTTTAAATGGAAAGCATCCTGGTTTTGTGTATACATACACAACATACTTTCTCCCGATTTGTTTCCTTTCATGATGTTCTATAACTCTGGCTTTTTAGCCTGACCTTTTCTGTCTCTGAACATAGAGTAAATTCTGGTTCTTCACTGATGGATGTAATGGTAACCTTGAACTCTTGTACAATACTCATGTCTGAGATTTTTTTTAAAGTGACATGATTTCTTAATTAGCTGTTTCTTCACTGAGATCTTCGTGTCTTTAACCTTTCTGTTCAAAATTGTCCATGTTTCTTTTGAAGCCACAATCCCATGTTTACCTTTAATATAGTTTTTAAAGTTTGAACAATATACACTTCAAATTTTGTTGGGAAAAATATGTTCATTTTAAGTCAAATGAATGTGCCTCAGAGGGTTTATCAGCGGGAACCACCTGAGTATTAACTATCGACTTATGAACTCCTACAATATCTACCATGGCATCTGTAAACATCTGAAAAGATTCTGGAATCTATTTAGAGCAGTCTTCTGCAACCTGGTGCCCTTCAATTCTTTCGGGATTTCAACTCCTGGAATTCCCAGTGAATATGACCAAACTTGAAGGGCACCAGTCTGAGGAACTAAGCAGTTCCGGGACACATGTAGGAGCCCTTTTTAGCTCTTTCGGGACATATCATATATAGAAAGAAGGGGGACAGATAGCTGCCATTTTTTTCTGTAAAATGTCCCTAGAAATAAATTTGTTTGTTTGTTTGTTTCTTCGACTTATATGGCCTCCCATCTTATGTGCCATAATTCTGGGGGACTCATACCAACAGCAATAAAAGCACAAAAGAAACAATAAAAACCAGCATCTAAAAATCAACTCCCGGTTACCTAAAACAACACTCCCCAGTACATAACTATCACAGTCGCTGGGCTCCAACCTTACTCTATCTCGATGTCTTGGGGGAAAGCCAGGTTTCTAAAGCCTTCTGGAAGGCTAGAAGGGTGGGGGTCTGCCAGATCTCCACAGGACAGGTATCACTATTAATGTTACCTCATTACTTACTGCTCTCCCTATGAGCATTTGCAACTAGATTTTCTAGACTGTGAAAAAGCTATTTGAACAAAATTAAAATAAAGGAGAGGGGAGGGATTGAGGATTGCAATGATTGTACAGTATTTATATGTAAGTATAGAACCAGTTTGGTGTAGTGGTTAAGGCATCAGGCTAGAAACTGGGAGACCATTAGTTCTAGTCCCACTTTAGGCACAAAGCCAGCTGGTGACCTTG
Organism: Charina bottae; assembly: GCA_023362775.1. Classification (NCBI taxonomy): domain Eukaryota; kingdom Metazoa; phylum Chordata; class Lepidosauria; order Squamata; family Charinaidae; genus Charina; species Charina bottae. Next base: position 1,479,898 of record JALMGJ010000030.1, on the reverse strand, counting down.
GGCCAGTCACTTTCTCTCAGCCCTAGGAAAGAGGCAATGGCAAACCACTTCTGAAAACTTTGCCAAGAAAACTGCAGGGACTTGTCCAGGTAGTCTCCAAGAATCAGACATGATTGAACAGATTTTTAAAAAAGCCTATATTTCTCCACTTACACTTTGCAACAATCAGCACTTCTGTCAACTTCTCCACTTAACTGGCAACATATCTAATACTGATACTCTGTTTGGAATTCAGATTAAAAAGGTAAAGGTTCCCCCCGCACATTTGTGTACTTGTGTCCGACTCTAGGGGCCGGTGCTCATCTCTGTTTCTTAGCCAAAGAGCCAGCGCTGTCTGAAGATGCTTCTGCGGTCATGTGGCCGGCATGACGCACACGGAATGCTGTTACCATCCCACGGAAGTGGTACCTACTGTATTTATCTACTTGCATTTGCATGCTTTCGAATTGCTAGGTTGGCAAGAGCTGGGGCGAGTGCGGGAGCTCACTCCGTCACGCGGTGCTTGGGTTTCGAACCACCGACCTTCCGGATCGACAAGCCTGGCATCTTAACCACTGAGCCATGATATCTTATATCTCTCTATTGCCATCTAATGGTCATCTATATTTTTGAAGCCCAGATTGTAGCCTAAAAAAGAGGGAAAAAATCCTCCCTCCCTCCCTCTGCTTTTTTTCTACCATTCAATGAATTGAAAAATAAAGAAAAATAAACCATTCTTAGAACCACATGATAAGGATAATGGGGAGAAGAAGAACTGGCAAAGAGGGAGAAAGTTGTACAGATCTCTGTACTATTTTATATCTCTCAAGTATGAGATTTTTTATTTACTTTAAGTAAACATGGAATCATGCAAGCTCATTATTAAAGGAATTATATCATTGATATAATTTCCTGTGTATATTTTTAAACTAATTTTAGCTGCCCTTCTGGAACATTACTGGGATGGCACACAAGAAAATGTTACGGATAGAAATCAGGACAACAGACTATTAAACAAAGAAAATAGTTACCAAAAATATGCAGAAAGGATGAAATCTTTTCAGTCAGTTCACAGTCCCTGCTGAGAATAAAAATATCTGTGTCTAGAGACCCCAAAACAAGGTACTTAGCACCAAAGGAGTTTCCCCAGATAAGGCATTTCATAATTTGAATGCTACAGTTGTAAACGTGATTCTCATTACAACTGTTTGATGACAGCATTAGTCTCAAAGATCCCCTGTATTCCTTCAGCATCACCTTAGAGCAGGCCTGCACAACATTGGGCAGTCTGCTGGCATTTTTTAAAAGGTCAATAAATTCTCCACTGCTGCCCTGAAAGATGTACTGCCAAGCACCTTCAACATCTCCAGGCCCCACTGCCAGTTCCAGCACTGCTGCTGCTCTACAAGCTGCCAAACAGCTGGTTGCGTGCCAGGAATCCCTTTGCACCCCTTGACTACTATTAATTTATCAATGTGGCCCTTCCTCCTCTATGAGTTGTGCAGACCTGCCTTATATGGTGGAGTAAGCCGGGGCACTAGACAGGACAGCCACTGGATGACTGTGTTGAGTTGACCAACGTTGCCTTGAGTTGATCAAAATATATTTTAAAAGGTGGGATAAAAATCTAACAACAACAACAAAGCTGTGAAGGAGAATTTGGGGGAGTGTCAAGTTAAAAGCCCCTAAGCCAAATACATCTCCCTGGGCAAAAAAATCCCATTGACCCAGCCATATGGTGTCAAATTAGGCAGCTACCCCCTTTACAAAAAACACCTTCCCAGGGAAACTAAAACGATCAGCTCAGCCATAAAAACATTTAGAAGGCCAGGGAATGTGATATGCTGGGAAAAGGTCGTGGGAGGCAAGCAGAGCTCTACGAAACTATATAGTTGCATCAAGCCTCTATAATCTATAAATATAGATTAATACTGTTATTAAAAAATTAATTAGTTAAAAAGTGAGATTGAAAACTCCACTCTTGACTTCCTTCTGTGGCACTTGACTTCTGGGGATTGAGAAACAAAAATCCCCTGGCCATTAAAGATTGCTGATGGCTGGCTAAGATCATGAACAATAGGAAGGATTTGGGGGGGGAGGGGACGGTGGTACCCAACAATTCTCAACAGTTGAATTGTCCCCATCACAATATCCACCCAACTTGTGTTCCAGTTAGTTTATCTATAAATAATTTCTTTACCAGCATATTATCTCTAATTCATACATGGCCAATAGTTGAGACTTTTGTTGGGGTCTCGGGCACTTCTGTATCCAGCTGCATGCATCTTCAGAGTTTAAGGTATCAGTAGTGTTCCGTGCGCGTCATGCCGGCCACATGACCGTGGAAGCGTCTTCGGACAACGCTGGCTCTTCGGCTAACAAACGGAGATGAGCACTGGCCCCTAGAGTCGGACACGACTGCACATGTGCAGGCGGAACCTTTACCTTTAGAGAGAGTGACATTTGGATCATGGAAACTCTATTATATAAGATACCTACCTGAGACCTAACATAGCATCTGGTTTAGAGGAAAGTACTCAGAAGATAAGTTGTGAGTAGGAAAAAATGTCTGCACTCCTCCTTTGCCCACCCTTCTAATCTTCCCTATTTTATGCACATGCGTCTCTTTTGCACAATGGGGACCATTCAGTGCTTATTAGCAGGGAGGGTCCAGGGTGCAGATACAATACAGCAGTTCTGCATTCATTTTGCTAAGCAAGTGAGTGAAGCCAAGCTATCCTTTTTGATGTGGGCTTCTTACTGTAATGACCTGCAAATATTATGCTATCATTTAAAATCCTAATCCTAATCCTGTTCTGCTAAACTCTATTTATAAAGTTGCTTTTCAGTCTTTTTTTTTAGAGCCTATTTCCCTTCCAAATCAAATAAAGTTTGCAGTCTTTAGCTCTGGATTTAGTCTGCTTTTCAGATATTTTGCTCAAAATTCAGGATCAATATCCATATAGGGCTTTAATTTGTCAGAGTAGAGCTAATGAATTGTAACTTTTCCCCAGTGTTTACTCTTTAAAGCAGGCAGGCCTTGTTTTATTTTATTGTTCAGTCCCTTATAAAGCTATTTGAGCATCCTTTTATATTTCACACCCAAGCCCTAATAAAAGACACAATGGAATGAATAGATTTGGCATTTTACTTGGGAATGCTTTAGGGAGTTATGCAAGTGTATATTTTTGCCTTTTCTATATGAAATGCTTTTTGCTTTTTAAAAAACTTTACATAAGCAATGTAGTTTAATGGAGTATTTTGTGTTTATTTGAATCCTAAAATATGTATGCTGCCTTTTTACCTCCGGCTGCAGAAATGCAACCAGGAGGAAGGTCTAATAATGTTTACTTGAGATCAGAGGGTGCTGATGTGCAGCAGAGACTTATTTTTCATGCTTGAAATACTGTAATTTTCCCTTTAACTGGTCTTCCCACTGGGCAAATTTAACATTAATGCCTTCAAACACTACAAAACCATGCAGCTCATCTTCCTGTTGGGAGTCAGCCAAATCTACATATTTCTCCTTTATGACAGTAAAGTTGTGCAGTGATTTCAACATGTTATCACTCACATTTCTCCAAAGCTCTCAGTAGTGCATTTGCAGGCCCACTAACAGCACAACTTCTTAGGCATCCTCATACTTAGGTATCAATCAGCAACAGTGGCTTTTTGATGCAGTGAAATTATTTAGAAGGAGTAGGGGACCTTGAAAAGACATGCAAATTTTTCACTCTGTTTGTAGCTAGCTTCACATACCAGGATGGAAGGATTTTTGTATTGTGATTCTGATTCAGCTGTTGTTTTCTTCCAAGTGGTTTGATTCTGCATCCCCTGCAGTTCCAAAATTATATGTGAAGATTGAAAACCTGAACACAATGTTTAGCCCAGATTAAAATGTAGGACCTTCTAGAGTTTAGAGAGAGAAATATTTAGATGATGCCAACACAGAAGTGCAGACTTAAAATAAAAATGCCACCCTTTAAAGATAATTCCATGCCAGGAGCATACCACAGTGGGCTCAACTAAGGAAACCTGATATACATCCAGGCTTTGGATTTGTAAATAAATAATAAATTATTGTTAGTATTATTCTTTCAGGAAGCAATGGGATTCATAAGCTGACTATTGGTGGAGGAGCTTTCTACATTATGATACAAAATAGTATTTATATGCTGATAATACTTATTTAAATGAATTAATTTCATCATTTTTTGAAAATAACGCTTTCGCAAGAATATACTAATACACATGTTTTAGAAATCCAGGGTAGGAGGAGTATTTTTCTAGTGCTTTGATACTGGCATATTCTGTCACTCACTGTTTTCTAACTCTTAATGGAGGCAACATTTCAGAGCTGGATGTGAATGTATACTTCTGCAAAAGACATCCTTGTGGTTACAGAAGCAGGTGTGATTCTCAGATGACAATTCAATAAAATCTTCCTCTCTTCCTCACCAACTTTCTGCTTTATCTTCCATACTATCTTGGAAGATCCCACTGTCATGGAAAATTCAGAAGAATGGAGTGCAACACTGAGGAGAAATAATCAACCATTTGTTTCAACAAATGTTGGACTCTAGCTTCACAAGGAGAGGAACAGAGAGCTAAACTGTGAAGGGACACCCAAGATGGGAAGGTCATGGCAGAGAGGTCAGACTAAATATGATCCCTGGGGAAGGTAACGGCAACCCACCCCAGTATTCTTGCTGTGAAAACTAAAAACTCAACTAGCCCCAAATGTGATGATGCAGCTAGCTCAAAGCTGAAAGGACGGATAGTGGCCGACGGTGCTAGTGGTGAACGATGAATCCAATGTTCTAAAGATCAACACACCATAGGAACCTGGAATGTAAGATCTATGAGCCAGGGCAAATTGGATGTGGTTATTGGTGAGATGTCAAGATTAAATATAGACATTTTAGGTGTCAGTGAACTGAAATGGACTGGAATGGGCCACTTCACATCAGATGACCACCAGATCTACTACTGTGGACAAGAGGACCACAGAAGAAATGGAGTAGCCTTCATAATTAATAATAAAGTGGCTAAAGCAGTGCTTGGATACAATCCAAAAAACGATAGAATGATCTCAATTTGAATTCAGGGTAAGCCATTTAACATCACAGTGATCCAAATATACGCCCCAACCACAGATGCTGAAGAAGCAGAAGCAGATCAGTTCTATGAGGATCTGCAGCACCTACTGGATAATACACCAAAAAGAGATGTTATTTTCATTACAGGAGACTGGAATGCTAAGGTGGGTAGTCAAACGACATCTGGAATTACAGGTAAGAATGGTCTGGGAGAACAAAATGAAGCAGAACATGGACTGATAGAATTTTGCCAAGACAACTCACTGTGCATAACAAACACTCACTTCCAACAACCTAAAAGATGACTTTATACATGGACTTCACCAGATGGTCGACACCGAAAACAGATTGACTACATCCTTTGTAGCTAAAGATGGCGGACATCTATACAGTCGGTAAAAACAAGACCTGGAGCTGACTATAGTTCAGATCACCAACTTCTTATTGCACAATTTAGAATCAGACTAAAGAGAATAGGGAAGACCCACAGATCAGTTAGATATGAGCTCACTAATATTCCTAATGAATATGCAGTGGAGGTGAAGAATAGATTTAAGGGACTAGATTTAGTAGATAGGGTCCTGGAAGAACTATGGACAGAAGTTCACAACATTGTTCAGGAGGCGGCAACAAAAATTGTCCCAAAGAAAAAGAAAACCAAGAAGGCAAGATGGTTATCTGCTGAGACACTGGAAGTAGCCCAAGAAAGAAGGAAAGCAAAAGGCAACAGTGATAGGGGGAGATATGCCCAATTAAATGCAAAATTCCAGAGGTTAGGCAGAAGAGATTAGGAATTATTTTTAAACAAGCACTGTGTGGAAGTGGAAGAAGACAATAGAATAAGAAGGACAAGAGACCTCTTCCAGAAAATTAGAAACATTGGAGGTAAATTCCTGGCAAAAATGGGTATGATCAAAAACAAAGATGGCAAGGACCTAACAGAAGCAGAGGAGATCAAGAAAAGGTGGCAAGAATATACGGAAGATCTCTAAAGGAATGATAATAATATTGGGGATAGCTTTGGCAGTGTGGTCAGTGAGTTAGAGCCAGACATCCTGAAGAGTGAGGTTGAATGGGCCTTAAGAAGCATTGCTAATAACAAGGCAGAAGGAGATGACGGTATCCCAGCTGAACTGTTTAAAACCTTGCAAGATGATGCCGTGAAGGTGATGCATGCCATATGCCAGCAAATTTGGAAAACACAAGAATGGCCATCAGATTGGAAAAAATAAACTTATATCCCCATACCAAAAAAGGGAAGCACTAAAGAATGTTCAAACAACTTATATCCCCATACAACTTATATCCCATATATCCCATACAACAACTTATATCCCCATACCAAAAAAGGTAAGCACTAAAGAATGTTCAAACAATCGAACAGTGGCACTTATTTCACATGCCAGTAAGGTAATGCTCAAGATTCTGCAAGGTAGACTACAGCAATTCATGGAGCGAGAATTGCCAGAAGTACAAGCTGGGTTTAGAAAAGGCAGAAGAACTAGAGACCAAATTGCCAATATCTGCTGGATAATGGAGAAAGCCAGGGAGTTTCAGAAGAACATATATTTTTGTTTTATTGACTATTCTAAAGCCTTTGACTGTGTGGATCATAACAAATTGTGGCAAGTTCTTGGTGGTATGGGGATACCAAGTCATCTTGTCTGCCTCCTGAGGAATCTGTATAACGACCAAGTAGCAACGGTAAGAACAGACCATGGAACAACGGACTGGTTTAAGATTGGTAAAGGAGTACGGCAGGGTTGTATACTCTCACCCTACCTATTCAACTTGTCTGCCTCCTGAGGAATCTGTATAACGACCAAGTAGCAACGGTAAGAACAGACCATGGAACAACGGACTGGTTTAAGATTGGGAAAGGAGTACGGCAGGGTTGTATACTCTCACCCTACCTATTCAACTTGTACGCAGAACACATCATGCAACGTGCTGGGCTTGAACCAAGGCTGGAGTTAAAATCACTGGAAGAAACATTAACTATCTCAGATATGCAGATAATACCACTTTGATGGCTGAAAGCAAGAAGGAGCTGAGGAGCCTTATGACGAAGGTGAAAGAAGAAAGTGCAAAAGCTGGGTTGCAGTTAAACCTAAAAAAATCAAGATAATGGCAACCAGCTTGATTGATAACTGGCAAGTAGAGGAAGAAAACATGGAGGCAGTGACAGACTTTGTATTTCTAGGCGCAAAGATTACTGCAGACGCTGACTGCAGCCAGGAAATCAGAAGACGTCTACTTCTTGGGAGGAGAGCAATGACAAATCTCAATAAAATAGTTAAGAGCAGAGACATCACACTGAGAACAGAGGTCCACATAGTTAAAGCAATGGTATTCCCCATAGTAACCTATGGCTGTGAGAGCTGGACCCTAAGGAAGGCTGAGCGAAGGAAGATAGATGCTTTTGAACTGTGGTGTTGGAGGGAAATTCTGAGAGTGCCTTGGACTGCAAGATGATCAAACTAGTCCATACTCCAGGAAATAAAGCTAGGCTGCTCACTTGAGGGAATGATATTAAAGGCAAAACTGAAGTACTTTGGCCACATAATGAGAAGACAGGATACCCTGGAGAAGATACTGAGAATGTGGAAGGCAAAAGGAAGAGGGGCCAACCAAGGGCAAGATGGATGGATGATATTCTGTAGGTGACGGGCTTGACCTTGGGGGAGCTGGGGGTGGTGACGGCTGATAGGAAGCTCTGGCGTGGGCTGGTCCATGAAGTCACGAAGAGTCGGAAGCGACTGAACAAATAAACAACAATGATAAAGTAATCCCAGATTGCTGAGTGAACAAATGAATAAGGAAGGTAAAGCTTAAATATTTGGGGCACATAATGTGAGGGCAAGAGTCATTGGAGAGGATTTTGATGCTTGGAAAAATTGAAAGCAATCAAAAAAGAGTTTGACAGAAGAAATGGTGGTGAGATGCTCTCACTGATGACACAAGCATAAGGTTACACGAACTCTAAAAGCAGTTACTGACAGATAACCCTGGTGAAATGAAGTCCATAGGGTCACAAAGTGTCAGAAACAACTGAACAGTTGAACAACATTTATTTCACTATTTTTATAGTACTCCTAAGCAATACATTTTGTATACCAAAAGCAAATCTCCTACAGTTTCAAGTTTCTTTTTCTTTTTCATTTTGAGGCTAGATAGTCATGAAGTACTGTATTTATTTAAAATAGTGATATCCTGTCTGTCTCTTTCTTAAAATAGTTCATCCCATCTCTTTTATTTATTTAAAACATAAGCAAAAACAATTAACAATATCATCTTTTGCTACCAAACAACTGAATCTGAATCTTCGGGTACATTTTAATATCTTCGGGAGTTTAAGCAGGAAAAGATCTGACCACAGCTAGCCTGATGAATGCCAAGTAGCTAGAAGAGCTGTAAATGGAAACATACTGCATAGAGGAAACCAGATTGTGTAACCCTGTGCTACAGCCTGGATAATTTATTTATTTATTATTTAAATTTCTATCACCACCCATCTCCCCCAACGGGGAACACTGGGTGGTTTGCATTTGCTAAAGACAGAACGCTTTAGTGTTATCTGATTGTGAGCTAGCTTACATTTTCCTGTTTTTAATATTCCCTAAGATAAGAGTTGGTAACTGTATGGTTTTGATGATTAGGAAAAAAAATAGATTACAGAAAAAATGTAAGCAATCCTGTACCTATGGAGTAAGAGTTAATTTACATTTATACTTATAACTGTTGTAAAAGAAAATCGGAAGTCATTTATTTATAATTTTTCCTTTTTTTCTTTCTTTTCTGCACTTTTAGCTTGTTCTTTCCTTATTTCCTTTTTCTTCTCTCTTCATTCTAATTATTAGTTCCTGTTAGTTTTTATCTTTCTTTTTGAAATTTTAATATAGGTGATTTAGATTTAGATTTAGATATATAGATAGCTAGGGGGGCGTGGTGGCTCAGCGGGTAAGATGCCAGGCTTGTTGATCGGAATATTGCAAGTTCGGAGGTTCGAATCCCTAGCCCTGCGTGCAGAGTGAGCTCCTGCACTAGCTCCAGCTCTTGCCAACCTAGCAATTCGAAAGCATGCAAATGCAAGTAGATTAATAGGTACCACTTCGGTGGGTAGGTAACAGCGTTCCGCGCGTGTCATGCGGCCACATGACCGTGGAAGCGTCTTCGGACAACGCTGGCTCTTTGGCTAACAAACGGAGATGAGCACCGGCCCCTAGAGTCGGACACGACTGCACAAATGTGCGGGGGATACCTTTACCTTTACTTTTTATATAGATAGCTATATAGATAGATATAGATAAGAGTTGGTAACCTTGCACAGTCAGGGGATAATTTGGGTGAGGGGTAAGCAATGTCTGTCTGTCTGTCTGTCTGTCTGTCTGTCTGTCTGTCTGTCTGTCACTAAGGGCTGTACTGATGCAGTGATGTCAGCAGAGAAGGTGGAGCTGAGATTTGGGAGGAGTTTATTCATATTTTGGATGATTTACAGACATTTTAAGACAAAATCTGTACGTAAGGCCTAAAATAAATTTATGTTATTTATTTTTGGCATTATTTTAGTGTGTGTGTATGGGAGGAAATGTCACAAAAGCTCACTCCTTCAAGAATTCTGCTCTGGAGATGATCTGGAGTGATCTCAGAATCTACATATGAGCTGGTAGTAGGCAACAAGTTCCACAAAAAGCCAAAAAGAAGCAATAAAAGACTGCAACACTTCTGGCTTAAAGATGATACCAGTAACAAATAAAATGAAATTGAATGGCCACAGTGTTTTCCATTCCATGTATCAGAATGCCGATTCAGATCCACTGTTCCATATGTTCTGGAAAAAATACCCCAAAAGCAGTACAAATGTAAACCTGCATTAAAATATGAAAACATTTCTCACCAAAACCAGTTTCAGTTTAAAAAACTTGAAACATGTGACTCAGTCCTGATTTACCCATGTTATTTCTCCAGTTCACATGCAGTTCAGCCAAATTTTAATTAAGGAAGAATGAAGAATTCAATTTCTGTTGATTCTAATATGAACTGATCCAGTCTGGACTAATAGGCAGATGTGTCCTTGGTTTTCTACTAGGTTTCATGCTCCTGAACATGCAGTGCTTGCCAAAAAAAGTTTAAAGATTATAAACGCATTAAAAATACATGTTATAAACATATAAAATGGGTAACCTCATTTCAAAATTGAGAAAATTCATTCTTTCTCTCTCTCTCTCTCTCTCTCTCTCTCTCTCTCTCTTTCACACCCACAAATGCATACAGTTCTTTACCCATTGTTGCTATTTATGAGATTTTGTGGGATGCATAGCTAGGTTAAATCTCTTAATCAGCAAGTGTTAATCAATAAGCCTATAAAACTGCCTTATCATTTAAAGATTTAAAAAATTAATATAATTATACAGAGCAAAGGTGTAGATTAATGTATGAAACCTTGTAAGGTTGAAACACTGGCATGGTATGAATTCACTTTTCCATAAACATATCTCGATCACAGTTAAACTACACTGTAGAAACAAATATCTCCAGCAAAGGAGATCGTTACCTTGTCGTGGTGCTGGAGCTTGAGCACCTCAATGAAACCATGAGCTAAACCGTGAAGGGACACCCAAGACGGGAAGGTCGTGGAAGAGAGGTCAGACTAAATACGATCACTGGGGAAGGTAATGGCAACCCACCCCAGTATTCTTGCCGTGAAAACTAAATGGATCAGTACAACCAGAGATATGTCGGTATACCATCGGAAGATGGGACTCCCAGGTCGGAAGATGGTCAAAATGCTACTGGGGAGGAACAGAGGATACGTTCAACTAGCCCCAGATGTGATGACGCAGCTAGCTCAAAGCCGAAAGGACGGCTAGCGGCCGACCGTGCTGGTGGTGAACGACGAATCCGTTGTTCTAAAGATCAACACACCATAGGAACCTGGAATGTAAGATCTATGAGCCAGGGCAAATTGGATGTGGTTATTGGTGAGATGTCAAGATTAAATATAGACATTTTAGGTGTCAGTGAACTGAAATGGACTGGAATGGGCCACTTCACATCAGATGACCACCAGATCTACTACTGTGGACAAGAGGACCACAGAAGAAATGGAGTAGCCTTCATAATTAATAATAAAGTGGCTAAAGCAGTGCTTGGATACAATCCAAAAAACGATAGAATGATCTCAATTTGAATTCAGGGTAAGCCATTTAACATCACAGTGATCCAAATATACGCCCCAACCACAGATGCTGAAGAAGCAGAAGCAGATCAGTTCTATGAGGATCTGCAGCACCTACTGGATAATACACCAAAAAGAGATGTTATTTTCATTACAGGAGACTGGAATGCTATGGTGGGTAGTCAGACGACACCTGCAATTACAGGCAAGCATGGTCTGGGAGAACAAAATGAAGCAGGACATAGGCTGATAGAATTTTGCCAAGACAACTCACTGTGCATAACAACAACCAACAACAACCTAAAAGACGACTTTATACATGGACTTCACCAGATGGTCGACACCGAAATCAGATTGACTACATCCTTTGCAGTCAAAGGTGGTGGACATCTATACAGTCGGTAAAAACAAGACCTGGAGCTGACTGTAGTTCAGATCACGAACTTCTTATTGCAAAATTTAGAATCAGACTAAAGAGAATAGGAAAGACCCACAGACCAGTTAGATATGAGCTCACTAATATTCCTAAGGAATGTGCAGTGGAGGTGAAGAATAGATTTAAGGGACTAGATTTAGTAGATAGGGTCCCGGAAGAACTATGGACAGAAGTTCGCAACATTGTTCAGGAGGCAGCAACAAAAAACGTCCCAAAGAAAAAGAAAACCAAGAAGGCAAGATGGCTGTCTGCTGAGACACTGGAAGTAGCCCAAGAAAGAAGGAAAGCAAAAGGCAACAGTGATAGGGGGAGATATGCCCAATTAAATGCAAAATTCCAGAGGTTAGCCAGAAGAGATAAGGAATTATTTTTAAACAAGCAATGTGCGGAAGTGGAAGAAGACAATAGAATAGGAAGGACAAGAGACCTCTTCCAGAAAATTAGAAACATCGGAGGTAAATTCCAGGCAAAAATGGGTATGATCAAAAACAAAGAGGGCAAGGACCTAACAGAAGCAGAAGAGATCAAGAAAAGGTGGCAAGAATATACGGAAGATCTGTATAGGAAGGATAATAATATTGGAGATAGCTTTGACGGTGTGGTCAGTGAGTTAGAGCCAGACATCCTGAAGAGTGAGGTTGAATGGGCCTTAAGAAGCATTGCTAATAACAAGGCAGCAGGAGACGACGGTATCCCAGCTGAACTGTTTAAAATCTTGCAAGATGATGCTGTCAAGGTGATGCATGCCATATGCCAGCAAATTTGGAAAACACAAGAATGGCCATCAGATTGGAAAAAATCAACTTATATCCCCATAACAAAAAAGGGAAGCACTAAAGAATGTTCAAACTATCGAACAGTGGCACTTATTTCACATGCCAGTAAGGTAATGCTGAAGATCTTGCAAGGTAGACTCCAGCAATTCATGGAGCGAGAATTGCCAGATGTACAAGCTGGGTTTAGAAAAGGCAGAGGAACTAGAGACCAAATTGCCAATATCTGCTGGATAATGGAGAAAGCCAGGGAATTTCAGAAAAACATCTATTTCTGTTTTATTGACTATTCTAAAGCCTTTGACTGTGTGGATCATAACAAATTGTGGCAAGTTCTTGGTGGTATGGGGATACCAAGTCATCTTGTCTGCCTCCTGAGGAATCTGTATAACGACCAAGTAGCAACGGTAAGAACAGAGCACGGAACAACGGACTGGTTTAAGATTGGGAAAGGAGTACGGCAGGGTTGTATACTCTCACCCTACCTATTCAACCTGTACACAGAACACATCATGCGACGTGCTGGGCTTGAGGAATCCAAGGCTGGAGTTAAAATCGCTGGAAGAAACATTAACAATCTCAGATATGCAGATGATACCACTTTGATGGCTGAAAGCGAGGAGGAGTTGAAGAGCCTTATGATGAAGGTGAAAGAAGAAAGTGCAATAGCTGGGTTGCAGTTAAACCTCAAAAAAACCAAGATTATGGCAACGAGCTTGATTGATGACTGGCAAATAGAGGGAGAAAAAGTGGAGGCAGTGACAGACTTTGTATTTCTAGGCGCAAAGATTACTGCAGACGCTGACTGCAGCCAGGAAATCAGAAGACGTCTACTTCTTGGGAGGAGAGCAATGGCAAATCTTGATAAAATAGTTAAGAGCAGAGACATCACACTGACAACAAAGGTCTGCATAGTTAAAGCAATGGTATTCCCTGTAGTAACCTATGGCTGCGAGAGCTGGACCATAAGGAAGGCTGAGCGAAGGAAGATAGATGCTTTTGAACTGTGGTGTTGGAGGAAAATTCTGAGAGTGCCTTGGACTGCAAGAAGATCAAACCAGTCCATACTCCAGGAAATAAAGCCAGACTGCTCATTTGAGGGAATGATATTAAAGGCAAAACTGAAGTACTTTGGCCACATAATGAGAAGACAGGATACCCTGGAGAAGAAGCTGATGCTAGGGAAAGTGGAAGGCAAAAGGAAGAGGGGCCGACCAAGGGCAAGATGGATGGATGGTATTCTGGAGGTGACGGACTCAACCATGGGGGAGCTGGGGATGGTGACAGCCGACAGGAAGCTCTGGCGTGGGCTGGTCCATGAAGTCACGAAGAGTCAGAAACGACTGAACGAATAAAGAAACAAAGAAACAAATATGTATTTGCATCACAGGAAAACCGGTTATCAGAGTTTGGCCAACTATTTCAAGCTGGTTGAAGTTATTGGAGATATATATTAAATATGAGAGCCAGTTTGGTTTAGTGGTGAAGTTGCTGGCCTAGAAACCAGGAGACTGTGAGTTCTAGGCCTGCCTTAGGCATGAAAACCATCTGGGAGACTTTGGGTCAGTCACTCTCTCTCTCAGCCCAACCCACCTCACAGGGCTGTTATTTCAGGGAAATAGGAGGCAGGAGTATTAAGCATGTCCACTGCCCTGAGTTATATATAAAAAAGGTGGGACTTCTTCCAAATATGTTAAACAAGCTAAAGGGTGGAAACATCATCAAAACAATCAATACCTGGGCAGTCCCCGGTATGCAATATACAGCAGGAATAGTTGACTGGACACAGATGGAACTTGATAACTTGGATCGGAAACAAGAAAACTAATGACAACGTACCATGCTTTACACCCAAAAGGCGATATTGGTCAGCTGTATTTGCGAAGGACTGAAGGAGGCAGAGGACTCCTACAGGTGGAGGAAGAAAAGCATGATTTGAATGACTATGAGATTTAAGAAAAGTGAAGAACCCTTATTGAAGGAAGTCGATCAAGGAAAGCTTTTGAAAACAACAAAGGTGAAGGCTTTGTATAGAAAAGAAACAATCGAAAACCGATTTGTTAATTGGAAGAACAAGCCAATGCATCGTCAATACTTGAAGGATATAGAAGGAAAAGCCAATAAAAACCCCACATGGAGCTGGTTAAGGTCAGGAGTGTTAAAGAAAGAAACTGAAGGCTTTATTTTAGCGGCTAATTGCATGAAAGAGAAAATTCAGCATGTAACAAACAATAAATGTCGCCTTTGTAGTGAAAAGGATGAAACAATTAATCATTTGATCAGTGGCTGCAGCAAAATTTCACAACCTGACTATAAGCAGCATTATGTCCGTGTTGCCAAAATTATTCATTGGAAACTTTGCCAGATATTTGTATTTGAATGTAGTAGGAACTACTGGGACCATCAAGTTGAGAAGATTTTGGAAAATGAGTGGGTTAAGATCTTATCAGACTTTAAAATCCAAACAGACAGATACCTTGTTCATAACATGCCTGACATAACAGTTATTAAAAAGAAGAAAGTCTGGTTTATTGATGTTGCTATACCTAGTGATGCTAGGATTGAGGAAAAGCAATTGGAAAAAATTACAAAATACCGGGACTTGCAGATCAAAGTTGAACATTTATGGAAAAAGAAATCTGCTGTTATACCAATTGTGATTGGAGCCCTTGGAGCAATACCTAAAGGACTCCTTCGATATTTGGAAATTTTGAATTTATCAGACTGTAACACCCTAATTTTACAAAAAACATACCCTGCTTAGAACTGCCTATATTCTCAGATGCTACCTTAATAATTCTTAGGTCGTTGGTTACTACATGTATTATTAAGTTTTCACCAGTCTTTGACTGTGAATCTAATTGTAAATTACCAATAATAATAATAATAAATATGAAAAGATACTTATAAGTAGTCACAAGGGTGTCTGCAGCAAAACAATTTTTCAAACAAAATGTTCAGACCAAACAAAATGACATAATGTACATCACTGAATTTTGAGAAAAAAGAAAAAAATATTTTTTTTCAGACAGACCTTTTTTACCAGTCTGTCACTGATGGATCTTGGAATTCTAGTTAAAAAAAAAAGTATTAAGTCCTGCACTCCTAAAGCTTGGCACTCTTGTACTAGACTAACCAACCATTTTCTCTAGTAGAAAATAAATGGCTGATAAGAAATGAATTTTCTTTAAAAACAATTTACAATTCTTGGCTCATTTCCCATGATGATATCATTGTCTAGACACTATTTGTACTTAATTCCATGCATTAGAACACCTTTCCCTGTAGTAGTGACTTCCAGATTGATTGAACAAAATACTTGATTATATTTGACTGGGAAATCTGGGAATTGTAATTCAACATTTCAACCCAATTTGTAATCCAGTCCAAATACTTCTGTGCTGGAAGTATTTACGATCCACAGTTGTTTTCACTACCATACCCTTTTATAAAATACGCTGCTGATCTAAGGTGATTGCCAAGAAGGCTAGGTGATTGGTCAAGCCACAAGAAGACAATGTCTGATAGCTTTTAAAAAAATGCAAACACATTTACATTGACCACTGTTTCATTCTTCTCTCATTCTTCTTTTCCTGTACTCAATGGCCACATCCATTACATCAGAATGGATGTGATCTCTGTTTTCAATAGTAAGATGAAAGAGAGTGTGGAGAAGAAAGAATGTTTTATTTCATTAAATTACTTTTTTCACGATAAGCTGAAAATTTTAAGAAAATATCACGTATGTGAATAGTTAACAGAGAAAGGCCTTAGCAAAAAACATATAGGTGAACTGGTTTGGGGAACAGAAATAAGATTTGTGGAGTCCTTGGTGCTCTCTGAGCCTTGTTGTTTTCTTGCAGACATTTCATTGCCAGGCTAGGCAACATCTTCAGTGCGAAAAGGGAGTGGGACTTGCTCTCTGTTTAAATACCCTGGCTTGTCCTGCCTGTGTTGGTGCAACACCCCCACCAACACAGGCAGGACAAGCCAGGGTATATAAACAGAGAGCAAGTCCCACTCCCTTTTTGCAGTGAAGGAGTTGCCTAGCCTGACAATGAAACGTCTGCAAGAAAACAACAAGGCTCAGAGAGCACCAAGGACTCCACAGTTCAATCCTGAGCTACAAATATTCTCTTTGATTAGAAATAAGATTTGTTTAACTTTTATGTTAATGTTAGTTAATGCAAATCAACTTCCAGAACCAATATGGAATCAATATCACACTTTCAGAACCAGTACCATGTTTTTTTTAGAATGTTATCATGTAGCTAACAATGCTTTTAAGAAATGCATTTAAAGCAGCCTTATATTATGGATTAAAATGCTTTATTTTAGGGGAAATGGTTTCCAAACATAGTTTACGCTAAAGGAAAACACATACAACATACAAGGTTTAGAGGAAACACACCTAAAAATATGTATGAGTTTTCACCTGGATGTTATGAAGTAATGGTATGGAAGGAGATGAAGAAATGGAGTCACTGAGTGAAATAAGTTAATGAATTTTACTTCTCTTTTGAGGACTCTCTCCAAGGGCTTGTGCCAGACAAATTCATGTCCCTTTTCCCTTGAGATTCCAGCACTTGATGTGTTTCCCATAATCATTACAAGTTTTTAAAATGCAGAGGAAATATGCATAGAGGTAAGGATCATTGCCTGCACTAGCATACTCATTGAAACCTCTTGGACACCTACCAGTCTCTCTGCCCAACATATTCCACTTAGATAAAATAATATTTTAAAAATCTCTCTCCTCCCATCCCAAATAAACAGAGAAATACTAGTTTCTGAAATCTCTATTTACAAGAACACCTCTGGGGTCAACACAGGTACCACAGGCATAGTGTAAAGGATTGTAACCAAGTGGAAATGCAATGGTACATTAGGGTGGTAGTGGGACTTATGATGTCCTACTTATTCCCACTCATATTCATGAGGGCCATGGGGTGTCAACATACATTTGTGCATCATTTTGCATCATACATACTATATGATAATGTCATGATGCATGTGACATTACTTTAGTGTCATTGTAGCTTTTACTGGACACTTATGGGGATGGCAAGGAACCATTTGACCAATTTATCTGTTGTGAATCATTGTATCTATTGTGGAAGCATTCTGTGAAAATGCAAGATGGCTGTGGCTGAGCCTCAAAAGGTTGCCTAACCCTGGGGATGGTACATTACATGCAGTGGTAGGTCCACCTAACAAGAATACAACAATAATTATTTGCAGGAAGAATGTAGCTCGGTATAGAACATAACCTTTGAATGCAGAAGATCCAGTTCAGTACCTGGTAACCCTAATTTTAAGAATCAGGTAACAAATGTTTCAAAGAACGTTTTTGGGTAGACCAATAAGCTGACATGATATGCACTAGGTTCCTTTTTCAGTTTAAAACTCTTGGAAAAATATTGTTTTTAGTTTTCTTCAAGAGATATTATAATGATTGATCTTTATTACAATCTATCTTAGGAAATTTGCCCAATGATATGAAAACATGGCCAGCATTTGAAAACTTGGAGGGTGTATGAGAATGTCATTGCAGAAATGGTGAAAGGGCTCATTCTCTAATGAATAGGACTTTGTTAATTGTAGACATATTAATAATTGGTTATTAATATAATCTTGAATGATGATATTCTACTTGAAATATAAAACAAAAGTAGATATAAGATGAAATGACAGGTTCCATTTCCAAAAGGAATTGGTACATTATCTTGTTGAAACACAGTGTGGAGACGTGCATCTAATTAGGCATGAGAAAGTATTTAATTATTATAGTCTATTACTGTTGGAGAGTGTGTTTTCTTGCACACGCAGAGTATCAGAAAGCGATCAGCACCAGAGACCAATTAATGACGCCAGTCATTTTAGTAACTTAGTTGCAGTTATTTGTTACTCATACTAACAGATACTATTTACAGTCCTCTTCCAGATCCCTGGAAGTGTTACAAATCCTCATACCAGAAGTAGTAAGTAAGCAAACAGGAGTAAACAGAAAGAAGCAGTAAGCAGGCAGGTTCTTTTATACCATAGCTTTCCAAACTGTGTGTTGTGACACTTTAGTGTGTTGCAACACACTGTTTAGTGTGTTGGAAGCCGCAGCAGTGACATGCATGGCTGCGGCGCGGGGGCGCGCATGGGGGTGGCAGTGTGCACGGCGGCGGCACCGATGACGGCAGCGGTGTGCCATCAGCGCTTCCGTGTTTTAGCAGAAAACACAAGGCTGCCGCCATGCTTGCTGCCGCCACACACCCCCTCACGCCACCACCATGCATGCCACCGCCGTGCCGCCACCACTGCCACCGTTGGTGTGTCGCCAACAGTGACAGTTTGGAAAGCACTGTTTTATACTGTTCAGCCTGGATCACGTGCTGCCTGACCTTTCAAAGTTTGCAGGTGTTTACCTAATAAGGCTTTATTGCTGAGACTTACTCCTCAAAAGAATAATACACCAACAATTATTTTGCAAAGCCTGATACAAAAGGTGAAATTCTTGTCTGCTCTTCCATATTCAGAACTAGAGATTTGATCATGGCTCTGGTTTTCCATTTGGAAAAACTCCTTTTTTGGATGGGGGTTGAAGCCTTCAGTAAAATAAGATGCTCTCATATTCATATACAGTACATAGATTTATATATTTGCAAAGATGGTGAGCTGACAATGGGGTAAAATTTTATACAGGTTCTAAAGGTGGCACCGAGGTGCTAAGTTAGCATTGAGGTGAAAAGTGTTCCATATTCAAGTCCAGAAACTAGGTTTATTGCATTGTTTATTATTGATGACTAGGGTCATTAGGAATAGAAATCAAAACGGTCTCTCTCTTTGCTTGTGTTTTTGTCTCTGCTCTGCATTTTCTTGATTGGAAAACGCTTAAGCTGCTTCCAGAAGAAGAGTTCTTCTTTTCTTCTTTCCCCCCACACCTGCAAACAGAACATTCAGTGGTGCCAGAGTGATAGCTATTTTTTCTTAATAAATCTTACTTCTTCTTTTCACTCTTAAACATCTATGCTAGATATTCTGAATGGGTTTGGTACTTCTCACATATGCTAAATAATGGCCACAGTTCATGAACTCGAGGGTTCCAGCTAGGCTTATCTAGATATTGATCTCAACATTTTCCCTATGAAAAGGTAATCCTAATCCTTCTATGAAGCAGATGAGCATAGCACCAACTATTTTGACTCCAACCCTGTGGTGATCGAAACATGTTTCCCATTTATTCTCCAGTCATTAGCTGCCAATGAGTCAAAACAAGGCTGTTGCAATCCTCCAAAATTCTTAGTTTCTGGGTGCATCTAAACATCAAAGTCCATATATCAGAGCTTTCCAAACTTTTCATGTTGGTGACACGCTTTTTAGACATGCATCATTTCGCGACACACTCTTACAGCAGGGCATCATTTTGTGACACACTCTTACATCAGGGCACAAGGCAGGCACTAGGACCTGTGCGGAATCACAGCAGGTTTGGAGGCAGCGAGGCACAAGGCAGGCACTAGGACCTGCGTGGAATCCTGGCAGGGCTGGGAGGCAGCAGCAGCGACACACCCAGACACTGCAGCCGACACACTAACGTGTCCCTACACACAGTTTGGAAAGCTATGCCATATATGCCTAAGGATGGTTCAGCGAAAAGAAATCTCCAAGATCTCAGGCAGAGATGTCCTTCAGGCTTTTTATGTAAGAGCCTTTAAAATTAGAAAGCTAACTTTTGAACTTGGAATTTTGTGTGCACAAAGCATGTACTTTATGACTGAACTACGTGTCCTCCCTTTGCTGTATGTCTTGCATATTACCTTCCAAAGCAAATATTTTTGCAAAGTCTCTTGTTTATCTTGCATCCTGTAGCTCAATCCCATTGAGAATACATTGCTAAAAGTTCAAAATGTAAACTAATGCTTGTGTTAAGGAAACTAGCATAATGAGCTGAGCTTTGCAGAACCATTTCCCTTATCACAGATAGTAATGACAATAGAAAGCACTCAGGAGCTTATTTGTGAGTATAAATACAAAATGTATCAAAAAGCAAATAATGAGACACCTACAGTCTATCATTTATTCCATTTTCCTGCATAATTGAAGCCCATTTCTGAAACTGCCCCTGTATGTTATATAGCTAATCAAAGTAATTTAGGTATCTATGCTTCACTGCAATGCTTTTTGCCTATTTTTTAAAGCTTTTGGACTATCATTAAATGGCTTCTAAATAATACATGTTATTGTGGGCTGATTTGATGTACTCTATTAGAACCAAACTATTATATTTCACACTGTATTTTATAAGTGCTAAAAAGCTGCTTGAAACATGATTTATTATTAGGAGGTCATAATGGATAGCTATATAAATCTATTAGGTTTTATAGCTTGCATGCATGAATTATGATAAAAAAAGTAAAATAGGCATTTGGTTAGTTAGTAACTATAGTAGAGAAATGGGTTCCTTTTAATGAAAATGAGATAGCCAATATCACTGTTCTCTTTTCAGAGGCCAGCTCGTTTTCTAGCAAATTATCTGGGTCTGGTGATAAATTTCACTTCACAGGCCAATCTCTTCATGGATTTTAAGGTTCTGTAACAGGAGTATCTAAAGTTTTTCAAGCTGAGGGCCACACTTAACCTTTTAATATTCATGCTAGAAGCCACAAACCAACAAGTGGGTAGGGCTAGGCAGAAAAAGATGTGTGAAGATAGAAAATTTAATTGAATTTAAATGAATTATGTTTCATTGAATACTGTTATATTGTATACAATTGTGCACAAAAATATGGAACATTCCTAACTACCTAAATTAAATTGCTTTTGACCCATATGTGCTCAGATATTGATCTGAACCCAAATCCACTACAATGTTTAAATAAGAGATGTAAAAAACAAATATAGCCAGTATTGTACCTTTGGACAGTATGTACTTCCAAAGAAATCCAGAAGGATGTTATTTCCTATCACCCCCTATCTATCACCCTGCAGACAACAACTAATATCTAAACCCTGGTGAGAGTAACCTAACTCTACAAGCAGAGATCAAGGAAGAAACCAGCACCAGACTATGCAGAAGTATTCCTAGTAACCTTGACTCTCCTTCATTGACTTCTGTGGCCTCAGCAAAGGTGATTCCAGCCACCCCCCCCCTCAATTCTTTCAACTATGGCCTCCCCTATTCACTGAATCCCAGACTCTGTACTGAAAAGTTCTCCTTTTGTCCAACATCATGGTTTCTGCTCTTTACCACTGCTCTTTATTAGTATACCATTCCACTCCACTGTATTCTTTTCTACCACTTTCTCTCTTTCAGCATCATAATTTGACATTTCCTCTTCTGCTGTAATCTCCTCCATTTCCTTGACTCTGTTTATCACCAAACAGTTCTACCAAACTCCTCTCCCATATTGTTGTTTTATGATTTAAAAGAATTTGGATCAGAAGATATTCTGCTAGCTGGAGACAAGAATTTGGATCACAGGAGACTGTGGTGCCAGCAAGTCTGGCTTTGCAAGGCATTCTGTTTGTTTTTTTAAGTATCGGCCGGGTTCAGAGGTCAGTTACCATGGTAATTAATTGTCCTGACCTAAATACAAATGTATATATTAGCATGTCTTTTGTTTTGCAAACGTTGCCTTGCTTTGCCTTTCTCTCTCTGCTGTTCTGCCTTTTGCCTCTGTGAATCATGCTGAAGCCATCTGTGTGTGTGTGTGT
Source organism: Charina bottae (assembly GCA_023362775.1). NCBI lineage: Eukaryota > Metazoa > Chordata > Lepidosauria > Squamata > Charinaidae > Charina > Charina bottae. Next base: position 1,457,728 of record JALMGJ010000030.1, on the reverse strand, counting down.
GTGAGGAGAGAAATTTGTAGTTATGTTCTCTGCTTTTTTATTAATATATATCTAATGTTTGCTGAAAAAGTTTTTGTGTCTTTATTTGATCTCTCAATTGCAAAGCGTTTCTGGAACTCTGTTTTTCCAGCTCTGGAATAAGCAAAATACTAACATCCCATACATTGGACTTCAGTAACTTCCTCTTCACCATAATAATTTTGTCATACTCTTATATTGGAGGACTTTTTCTAAATCATAGGATTGTTTTGTTAATGCAATAGGTTCTTGCTCTTTGGTTATAATCTGTCTTGTGTTGATTTATATCAATGAGATAGGAGCTACCAGGAGAGTACAAAGGGGGTAGGAGTTAGATTAACATTTCATAAATTATTTTTTTAACAGCAGTGACACATACTATCTCCCTATGACTTAGTGGGCACTACAGTATTACCAATCAAAGAGAATATTTGTAGCTCAGGGTTGAACTGTGGAGTCCATGGTGCTCTCTGAGCTTTGTTGTTTTCCTGCAGACGTTTCATTGCCAGGCTAGGCAACATCTTCAGTGCGAAAATGGAGTGGAACTTGCTCTCTGTTTATATACCCTGGCTTGTCCTGCCTGTGTTGGTGGGGGAGTACACCATGCTCTCTGAGTACACTCAGAGAGCACCATGGACTCCACACTACAGTAGTAATAAATAACAGCTCTCATTGCCTATTTATAATATTTCCCTGGTTGAATGGAGAGAACTTGGTTGGTACAGGAGGTCTGCAAAAAGAAAGAAAGAAAGAAAGGAAGAAATTTTGAAAATCATGCCACAGGATTTAATAAATATTCAACAAGGGCTTTATTTACTCCTGGGTAAAATGGCAGGATTCACAGATCAGAAACAATGAGCTACATGTAGAGTATAAAGTCAAAAGCAGGTGAAACAAATGTGCTATAATCCCAAACTATGTTAACTCTAACCCTGATCCTCGAGGTCATTCAAAGGGTAATAAACTACTAATTATACTTAGATAAAGACAGAATTAGATTGTGTCCACCATCTTCCCTCCCTGAGGGTGACCAATTAACTCTAGCTGACAACTCTGTCTGTCACTTCCAATTGTCAGTGAGACTGTGCTTATTCCTAGTTCTATTCTATGGACGAGGGGATCTTTCTAGCTGAAAACCTTTCAGACCATCTTCCCTACTTGATATTTTGCTTGGTTACAAGAAGGCAATCTTAGATTGTTCAGTTCAGAAATTTGCCCAGTTGAGTTGCTCCCCGATCAAGGTGGACAGCATTGCAGCTTAAATGTCCAAACGTCTATCTGTCATTTTATGCTGCTTTTAATTATGTCTCTTTAAAAGCATGCTCACATTAAAAATGTTCACTCCCATTTGTTTCTCAGCAATTTTATGAGGGAGAGACAAAGTATAAAAACACAAAACATGAATGGAGAAGAAAAGAAGCATTAATTTCCCATGATGATTACTACTATAAAAATGTGTGGGCAGGGAGAAAAAAATACAATTAATGTCTTTAAGACTGGGATAATTTCTTCTAGAGCCCACTCCTCCTCTTCATCTAATGTTCATCAGTCTGCTAGATAGAGCAAAAGCTGTCATTATAAGCAGTGGAGCCAATAGTTTTAATATATCACTACTATAAGGTTGAAGGCGTAATTGCTACTTTTCATGTTCTCTCTACAGTGAATAGTATTTAGCCTTTGACCCATTGCTGTTTTGAAGCCTCAAATCACCCACCTGCCTTTACTGTGCCACATTAATATAAACCATGTCCTTAGAATGCCATCCAATCAGCAGAACTGTTGTGCAAATGCTAATGAACTTGCATGTCAACACTGGTTAGTAAGGAGAAGAGATATCTCTGCTGCTTCAGTCACAAAAGAAGACCTTTATATTATACTCTGTACTATTGGACAATGAACTGGATCCAGAATAACCCTGTGAATGTTCAGGCTTCTTCAGTTAATTGAGGAATTTGGATGCAATGGGCACTCCTGACTGGAAGAAGGAACAATGACAGCAATTTCTGCAGATCTCTCATTTCCCTACAACATTATTCCATTTCTAAGGAAGTTAGGGTTGCTAATGTCCCAGGAGTCCCCTAGAATTTGCTCTTATCTGTTCAATTGCCACAAAGGAGAAGGAAAACCAAGGATATTTAGAGGTCCCTGGGTTGTGCAGGTTTGGCTGAGTGGGGGATTCTTCAGGTTACTTGTGGGGCATAAGCAGGGTCTCTCTCAAGCAGTTTCCTCATCACTATTATTGCTACAAATCTTTACCCTCCAGTATCTTATCTCCCCTCTATCTTCCCTCCATTCTGCCAGCCTGCCTCATCTTCTCTCTGACTTCATCCCTCCTAAAGTCCAGCTGTTTCTTCTTCTACCTCTTCTCCAACCTGTTTAGGGTTTTACTGTTTTGTTATCTTACCAATATTTTCACATATTAATTGTCCTTTCTTTCCTCTTATCTCTCTCATGTTTACTTGCTTGTGTTTTGTTATTTCTGTACGAAGATTGGGGGAGGATGAATGTGAGGGTATGTGTATTTGGAGGTGAAAGAATGTGAGTCCATGCATGTATAGGAAAAAGTGCAAGTGATGTGTGTGTGTATTGTCAGGACTCTTATGGCTGACAACACAAAATACTGCAAGAATGTATTTCTCAGAACACAAAGGTTCTGATAACATTTATTATAGTATTTATTATGAAGCCATTATGAAAGAATTCCAGTGACTGCTGTGTATCAAATGCAAGCTCTATTTATATACAATCAATGTTGAAATTTCATATGCCCCTTTCTCCTGCCTGCACTGTGTAAAGGGCTAGAAGCAACTCTCTTTTGGGCAGGAGAAAGTTTCCACCTGTCCTTTTGGTAATGGCCTGTTCTAGTATCAGGTTCTTTACTTTTGACCATGTGGAAACTAAACTTTCACACATACAGAGATGGAAGACCAGTAAATTATAGCAATGGGTGCTTTATTTTACAAGCAATTAATTTTAGTCACTTGTTATCAATTTAATTCATATTATTAATATTAATAATTAATAATTGTAATCAACATTAATTTCATTTCATTTTTAATGTAGACTCTGTTTTTGATGCATACACACACACCATGCATATTTGTTGTAGAAAAAAGAGGTCTAGGATTGGTTTCAACTGGACTTTGCAATTGTAATGGAAAAGCAGATGAGTCAAATCTGGCTTCTTAATTTTCAATTTTCCAAAAATGTGTCTGAATATTTACATACTTTTACTGTGCAGTTCTTTTCATGTATTGTAACGGTACGTGGGAATGACTTTGGGAGACAGGAGGAAGAGTTGCAGCCTAGCAGCAGCTGAGTCCGCAGAAGAAATGGGGATGTGGCAAATGTCTCAGAAGGGACCCTCCCTAGTTTCTTGGACTGTAAAGGTGAGGGGGGAGAGATGTACTTTCAGACTTGCAAGATTCTGTTAATGTAATCTTACAATAAAGTTAGAGCTAGTACTTCTGGATGTGCTTCTTGTCTGGACTACTTCACAAGGCTGGCATGTGTGCATTTTGTGCACATATTTCCTAATCTGCCTATTTTCCATGCATTTACCTTAAATAAATGTATCCATGTAACTGATTCATTGTTACTAGTGTTAATTTTAATTGGAAGAACTGTGTATTGAGGAGTGGGTTAATTACTGTATCATAGATGAGTAGGTTTCAGGAACGGAAGTGACCCTACTGCTACCCACGAAGCAGCAGCTAGGGAGAGAGGATCCTAAGTATTATAAAAGGCATTATTTGTGTAGAAAATAGGAATCAGACAGAATTAAAACATGGGGGCAGGGGGAAGCATCTGTTCAATGTATGTTTGAGTGTTTTCACCGAGGAAGTACAATCAACCACATTTCTAACACCGAAACATGGGGTTGATTTTTGAATCCAGCATCTCTGCACATTATCCCTCATAAACACTGTTCCTCCCCAATTTCTAAATATATTTTCCTGATTATGTTGGAGGCCAAAGGCAGAAAGAAGTAGATATTCTCAGAGGACAACCATATTAAACTGTACTAGCTCATATACTCTGTGATCTGCCATTTCCCAAATGAGGTCCATCATCCATTTATAGTAGCCTTCTTAAGGTTTGAAAGAGATAGAGGGCAGAATATTCATTTCAGTCATTGTCCCTCTCTCAATTTCCATTGGTTCTTAAGTCCAAATACTTTTTCTCCCCTTGTACAGTATTGTTCTCTGCCTGTTGAAGTTAACAGTCCAGTACATGGTCATGTATGGAAAAACACAACTACTGAAATTATCTTTCAGGTTATTTCTTTTTAAAAAATGCTTGACTATACAAAGAAATAAAAAGAAGGAATGATAGAAAAGAACTTGAATAAAACAAACAGAATACATAAAAAAACCAAAAGAAACACTACAGTATAAAGGAAATAATTCAGCCCAGTTTTTAAACATAACAATCAGCCTTGAACACATGGAATAATATTGATCTTTTCTTCACATCACTAGACAACCAATTCATAACAGAAAGCAAACATGTAACATTGATGAGATGGAAAATCAGGGTTTGCACTGTTTTTCCAGTGTTAAACAGGGTTTATTTTTGCTTTTGCTGAACCATATGCTCAGTAAAACCATAGTTCTTCACAAAGTGATAAGCTAAATCAGGACAATAGTGGGATAGACACTTTTTTGTGTGTTTGTGTGCGTTCAAGTCAGTGTTGACTCCTGGTGACTGCCAGGATGAGTCCTGCAGTTTTCTTGGCAAGATTTTTGGAAGTAGTTTGCTGTTGCCTGCTTCCTAGGGCTGAGAGAGAGTGACTGGCCCAAGTCACTCAGCTGGCTTTGTGCCTGTCAGGATGGAGGTTGAGTCCGAGGCAGAGGAGGATGAGCCAACAATAGAAAAGGCGGGAACGGGTTTAGGCGTGAAATTCAAACTGGAGTTTGAGATGGCGATTGGAGACAGTCAGGGGGCGGGCTCACCGCCACCTATCAGTGCACATGAAAGAAGACTGGAGAGGCGAGCCGAGCAAAGAGAGGCGTGATTGGCTCCCACACGCAAAAGGCGGGAAAATCGTGCCCATAAAAGGCATCAAACTCTTGAGCAAGTTGCTGGAGACAACTGTTCACACTGCCTACAGATGCCTCCCATGAATTGCGATCCCGCCGCCGCACTGGACCTCGATCCCAAGCCTCGCCTTGCTGCCCCACCGGACCTCAATCCCGAGCCTCACCTTGCTGCCATGCCAAACCTCGCACCCGAGCCTTGCCTTGCAGCTGAGCCAACCCTTGCGCCCAAGCCTTGTCTTGCTGCTGGGTCGACCTTCGCTCCGAACCTTGCCTTGCAACCACCCAGATTCCTTCCATCAGCTGTGCCTGGCTACTGCACCAGACCTTATTCCAGGACCTACCGGGTCGCCATGTGGGCCGCATTTCCCGCACCATGCTGACTGCACTTGGAACAAGCTCTGGAACTGAACCACATGTTAGTGAGCAATTACTTTCTCAAATTTACTGTGTGTAATTATTACTTAAATAAAGATAATTCATTCACCATTTCCTGTGTCAGGCCTTAGTTGGAGTGGGACAGATTGTCTCTGGCCAAAATCCCCCACTGGGGGAAAAGGATATGTTATGGTGTTAACTTCGTGCTAAAAAGCAGAACCATGGAGCCTCTCACATCGGAGAATGCCCAGCTCACACAACAGACCACCATGTTGAATTCCCAATTGGTCCAGCTCCAATCTCAGCAAACTGCAGTGACGGTAGTCCTGACCCCACGACTCAAATGCCCCGTGCTGGCGCCGGAGAAATTTGACGGGACTCTGGCCCAGTTCCTGGCCTTCTTTGCTCAGTGTCAACTGTATCTGAGCCTCCGTTTGGAGGAATTCCCATTGGAATGCCATAAGGTAGGCTTTTTGATAAGCTTGCTATTGGGGGCTGCTGCACACTGGGCTTCGCCTTTGATCATCCAGCAGAACCTGCTTTTGGATTATTTCGATGGGTTTTCTCAACAACTTCAGAGCATATACGAGGACCCGGTCAAGACACAGTCTGCCAGCAGACGCGTGAGGGAATTGAAACAAGGGTGCTGACATCAGTACCTCAGTGACTTATTTATTTATTTATTCAATTTATATGACTGCCCATCTCCCCCAGTGAGGAACTTCCAGCTACTTGCTCAGGATCTGAGGTGGAATGAGGAGGCCTTTCTGGACCAATTTCAGGAAGGGTTGGCCACAGAGATCCTGGATGAGTTGGCCCAAACAGACCGCCCACAGACTCTCCAGGCCCTAATGCATCTCTGCCTCCAGATTGGCAGGCATCTGCAACAACGAAGGGCGTGATGATGCACAGCCATGCCTCCAGCCTTTGTTCCGCCCACCTCAGCAGCTCGGCCCCCTTCCACGGAAGAACCCATGCAACTAGGGGGCACGAGGCCTCGCCTCACCCAGGCAGAGAAAGACTGACATCGGCGAGACGGGTTTGCCTGTACTGCATTGGATCAGGCCACCTGGCCGCTAACAGCCCTGCCAAGGCTAGAGTCTCCCCCTCATTGGGAAACGGACTCAGCCCAGCCTAAAAGGGCAATTAGGTTGGGCCAAGTTGGTGGCTAGCCAGACTCAATTGCCCCGACTGACACCTCTCAAGGACCTGGCGATAACAGTCACCCTACAGGTTCCAAGGTCATCTTCATTGGTGCCCCAAGCCATGATCCATGATCGATTCGGGAGCCATTCCCAATTTCATGGATGAAGGGTTCACCATGGAGTGGGGAGTTCCTCAACATGAAGTAAATCCTCCTCTGGTCATTGAAACCATTGATGGGCAACTGCTTCACTCTGTTCCCATGTCTTCCGCTATGCAATGGCTACTCATGAGAATAGGGGGGCGCCTAGAGTGATTGGAGTTTTATGTGGTAGCTATGCCTCATTTCCCCCTAATATTGGGACTGGAATGGCTCAAGACACATGAGCCTCAGATTGCATGGTCATCAGGAAGAATAGACTTCCCTTGCTGCCGGGCAAATTGTCGCTCCAGATCTGCAGCTTCCCCCACAGTTCTGGGACTACGCCGATGTGTTCGATGAGAAGGAGGCCGACCAACTTCCACCGCACCAACCCTATGACGGCCCCATTGACTTGGTCCCTGGTGCAAGGCTTCCGGTAGGATGTATCTACTCGCTGTTGGAACCGGAACAAGCAGCCCTCAAGGACTTCCTGGACACTAATTTGAAGAGGGGCTTCATCAGATCCTCCACTTCTCCAGTAGCCACCCCTGTGTTTTTCGTGAAAAAGAAGTTGGGGGAGTTACAATTGTGCTGCGACTATAGAAGTTTGAACATCACCATCAAGAATCGCTACCACCTACCGTTGATTTCTGAGCTACTAGAATGACCTCACAGTGCTAGGGTGTTCACGAAGTAGGACCTAAGAGGGGCTTACAACCTAGTAAGGATTTGGAAGGGGGACAAATGGAAGACCACATTCCGCACCTGTTACGGCCACTTCGAGTATACAGTCATGCCTTTCAGACTGTCCAATGCCCCAGGAGTTTTCATGCATGACATGTTTAGGGACCTCCTGGACCGGTACCTGATCATTTACCTAGATGACATCTTGGCCTTCTCCTTCTCCCCAAGCGAGCATGTCCAGCATGTTCACACGGTGTTGCAGTGGCTATGGGAGAACCACCTATATGCCAAGCTGGAGACGTATCAATCTGCCCAGAGCACCATCGACTTCCTGGGACACTGGATTTCCACCATTGGTATTGTGATGGAACCAGGCAAGGTAGAGGTGCTACAGTCTTGGCAACCCCATTGGGCCAAGATTGTGCAGTGGTTGCTTGGGTTTGACAATTATTATGGGAACTTTATTCTGCATTTTGCAGAGCTCACCACCCTGCTTCGGAAAAGGACCCAGTTTATTTGGGTAGACACCGAGTAGTGGGCCTTTGAAAAGTTGAAGATCGCCTTCACCTCAGAGCCCATCCTTAGACACCCAGACCCACCCCAGGCATTCATGGTCAAAACGGATGCATCCAATGTGGCTATAGAGGCCATCTTGCTTCAAGTCGACCCTCAAATCGGTACTCTATGCCCTTGCACTTACCACTCCCGGAAACTGGCACCCGCCGAGAGAGCCTACACCATCTGGGACAAGGAGCGCTTGACAATCAAGGTGGTGTTCAAGGTATGGAGACACTACTTGGAGGGGGCCCGCCATCCGATTGAGGTGAGAACAGTCCACCGGAATGTAGAGCACCTGAAAACCGCAAGGAACCTAAACCAGAGACAAATCCATTGGTCCCTGTTCTTCTCGCGATTGAACTTCCGGGTGATGTACATTCCATGGGGCCAGAACCAATGGGCTAACTCCCTCTTTCTGAAGCTGGAATACAATCGCCTGGATTCTCCATTGCCAACCCAGCCTGTCATCACTCTTGAGTGGTTCGCTGTGACCAACGCGCTGCATGACCTATTCCAACAGATCCAAGAAAAGCAACAAAAAGACCCTTTTGTAAAGAAGCAGCAACAGGAAATATCACAGCTCCCCACAGATCAAGCAACCCCTTGGACTTGGGCCCATGATGCGCTCTGTTTTTGGGGGCACTATTATGTACCATCTGGGAAACTACGAGAGTTGGCACTACAGCTATGCCATGACAGCCCCACAGCGAGGCACTTTGTAGTTTTCAAGACATTGAATTTGATCTCCCGGGAGTTCTGGTGGCTGCATATACAGGACGATGTAAAACAGTACGTGGCATCTTGCCCTGAGTGCCGCAGAGCCAAGAACCAGACGGGGAAGCCTTCTGGCCTTCTAATGCTGCTACCCACCCCAGGACAACCCTGGGAGGCCATATCTATGGATTTCATCACGGATCTTCAAAAAATCCCAAGGCACCACAACCATTCTCATAGTAGTAGAGCCGATGACCAAAATGGTGCACTTCATCACTTGTGCAGGCTTGCCCACTGGGCAAGGGACCACATGGGTTATACATTAAACAAGTCTTCAGGCTACATGGGTTAGCCAAAAGTGTGGTATCCGATCGTGGTTCACAGTTCACTGCCCGTTTCTGGAGAGCACTCCTTAAGAACTTGAACATTGAAGGCCATCTATCATCAGCCTATCACCCGGAATCGGACAGGGGAATGGAGCAGGTGAATGCCATCTTGGAACAGTACCTGCACTGTCACATAAACTACCAGCAAGATAATTGGGCGGACCTGCTAGCGGTAGCAGAGTTCGCTTACAACAATGCGCTACACACATCCACAAAGATGTCTCCTTTGATGGCCAACTATGGTTTCCACCTGCATCTTTTTCCCCTCGTGGCTCCAGATTCTTCCGTACCTGCTGCCGACCGGTTCTTCCAAGAACTACAGGCCAGCCATCAGGTCCTTCGTGAACAGTTGGAAAGGGCCAAAGAGGATTACAAGTGATTTGCCGATTGCCACCGGAAGGCGGGACCCTCACTAGTGGTCAGTGATCTGGTGTGTCATTCCACGAAGCACCTAGCCTCTTCTCCCCCTTCCCGAAAATTGGACCACTGTTTCTTGGGGCCTTTTCCATTTGAAGCCATCATCAACCCTGTCACCTTCCAGTTAACTCTCCCTCTTCACATTCGGGTGCACCCCGTTTTTCATAGGTCCTTGTTAATCCCTGCATCGGCCGCCAGCCTGCTTAGATCCATGAAGCCAACCCCCCTCCAGTCATCATTTAAGGTGAAACCGAATATGAGGTCGCCCGTATTCTGGATTCATGCATATGCCACAGCCACCTCCAGTACTTAATTGACTGGAAAGTGTATGGGCTGGATGAATACTCATGGGAGAATTCTTCGGATGTACATGCTCCACTGCAGGTCCATCAATTCCACTGACAGTATCCACGTAAGCCCAGACCAAAAACTCTGGGGGAAGCAGGTCCTGCGGGGGGGATAGTGTCAGGATGGAGGTTGAGTCTGAGGCAGAGGAGGACGAGCCAACAACAGAAAAGGTGGGAACGGGTTTAGGCACGAAATTGAAACCGGAGTTCGAGACGGCGATTGGAGACAGTCAGGGGGTGGGCTCACTGCCACCTATCAGCATGCGTGAAAGAAGACTGGAGAGGCAAGCTGAGCAATGAGAGGTGCAATTGGCTCCCACATGCAAACGGTGGGAAAATCGCGCCCATAAAAGGCATCAAACTGTTGAGCAGTTTGCCGGAGACAACTGTTCATGCTGCCTACAGATGCCTCCCGTGAATCGCGATCCTGCTGCCACACCGGACCTCGATCCTGAGCCTTTCATTGCCGCCTCGCCTGACCTTGATCCTGAGCCTCGCCTTGCCACTGCGCTGGACCTTGATCTCGAGCCTCACCTTGCTGCCACAGCAGACCTCACACCAGAGCTCTGCCTTGCTGCCGTGCCAAGTCTTCAACTGAAGCCTTGCCTTGCTGCCGCGCTGAACCTGGCTCCTGAGCCTTGCCTTGCCACTGTGCCAAACCTTGAGCCTGAGCCTCACCTTGCTGCCATGCCAAACCTCGCGCCCAAGCCTTGTCTTGCTGCTGGGTCAACCTTCGCTCCGAACCTTGCCTTGCAACCGTGTCAGACTCCTTCCATCAGCCGTGACTCACTACTCCACCAGACCTTACTTCAGGACCTACTGGTTCGCCATGTGGGCTGCATTTCCCATGCCACGTCGACTGCACTTGGAAACAGCTCCGGAATTCAACCACGTGTTAGTGAGCAATCGCTTTCTGAAATTTACTGTGTGTAATTATTACTTAAATAAAGATCATTCATTCACTGCTTCCTGTGTCGGGCCTTAGTCGGAGCAGGAAAGTGCCTAAGGCAGGACTCGACTCCTGGTTTCTAGGTTGATGCCTTAACCGCTACACCAAACTGGCTTTCGCTTCAAGATACTCTCAAAGCTAATTTTAAAAAATGTAATATCAGCATTGAGAACTGGGAAGCCCTAACTCATGAGCGTTTCAATTGGAGGTCATCCTTTATTAATGGCACTATGGACTTTGAAGAAGCACGAGTACAGGGCGAAAAGGAGAAAAGAGCTAAAAGGAAGGCACATCAGGCAAACCCTCATCATGACCGTCTCCCACCCGGAAACCTATGCCCTCATTGTGGGAGGTTGTGCGGATCCAGAATTGGCCTTTATAGCCACTTACGGATCCACCGTTAAAATTTTACCTTTGGAAGACAATCTTACTCGGCTACGAGTGATCGCCAATGATTGATGATGACACCAAACTGGCTCAGCCAACAAAATGAGGCTGATAGCCAAACTTTTAAAAACCTTACTGCTCAATAAATATGAAATAAATAATTTGTCTAATTAGATACCAGTAATACATCTGGACCACATTTTAAAATGAAGAGATGTTTTAATTAGATATTTTTGCACTTTTAGGCAATCCACATTCCTCTTACGAGGTTTAAAAAATTGATTGGCAAAAAGCTGATCTAAAGTATTAATACAACTACTTGCAAAGAGAGAGAGAGAGAGAGAGAGAGAGAGAGAGAAAGAGAGAGATTTTCAGAGTGAGATTGTCCAAGTTGTACGTTTATCATTTGAATAAGATTTGAAATTTTATTTTTCTCCCAACACCTTCCAAATATGCCTCACAGTCTTTAATGCAGGAAATACAATAGAACTGTTGCCAAAAGGGAAACCCTTGCCATGATATAAGAGGACTCATTTAATAACTTTTTATTGTGCCCACAGTATTTTTGCCTTGGCCATTTCTGTTTTATAGAAAAATTGCAGTCAAAATCTATGCCCAATGATAAAACTAGTCATATGACGTTCTGCCAAGTGTCCAAGCACTGATCAGGTGCTTCAGACAATTGATTCTTTTAGATCTAAAGATAATAAGCATGCCAGTGGATAAAGAAACTTTAGCTTTATTATAAACTTAAGCAAACAGATTTAAACAGAAAACACAGTTCAAACAAAAATACAGTTTAGGCAGATTATACAGAAGCATATAAAGCACAGCATAAAGAAAGAAATCATACATACCAAAGCAAGTTGAAACCCAATCTCCCATAGGCTGTCAGGAGCCCCTTAATAAGGACAGTGGAGATACCCCAGGATGGCTCAATTTTCACAACCTAAACTGTGTTTTTGTTTGAACTGTGTTTTCTGTTTAAATCTGTTTGCTTAAATTTATAATAAAGCTAAAGTTTCTTTATCCACTGATGTGCTTATTATCTCTGGATCTAAAAGAACCAATTGCCTGAGCATCTGATCACTGCTTGGACACTTGGCAGAACATATGATAACCATCATTTAGATAAAGAAAATCTAGGAGCTTTTCCTTCCCATACAAAATTCCTTAATATCTAATACATCCACTTAAAATAACTTAACAGTATTAGAAAAGGAATAACTTTAATATATCAACTGAAGTAATCTTTAATTTTACAACATTTATCTTTTCCCATAGACACAACAGGATTTTAAAGCCACTATTATGTAATACTTATCTGAGATTAAAAAATGGTATTCCAAAATATTATTTTCAGATAGTTAAAAGAATTTGCAAAATTCTTTGCAAAAAAGTTTTTTGCAAATATCCATGGAAACCATAGAGTGCATATAAGCAATATGAGCCTTACTCCAGTTAATTGAATAACTTGGTAATTTTCTCAAACTGCTACACGATATCATTAAATGTTGGTATAGAAAATACAGAATTATTAAGACACAATTTATCATTTATAGATTCTGTGGCATACAAATGGAATAAATAAATAAATAAATAATTTATATTTAATTTCAGCCACTGTAATATGGGTTAATGGGTTCATGAGATATGATAGTTGAAAAGATAATTCCATTTATAATAAACCTAGCAGAATCAATATGTTGACTCAATTAATAAAAAAAAGGTAAGAATCCTGAATTTACATGAAATTTCTTCAAAAAAATTTCCATTGCACTATATCAAAGGCCATGGGATTACTGTATATTTTAACAGATTAATTTACTGGTTTGAATGAAATGTATCAATCCATCTGATCAAACTTGGAACTAAATTTATGATGGAGCCTCCTCCATATCTGAAATCCAAGACAATTGCCCTTCCCTCCAAGTGATCCTGATAGTAGCTTGTTGGAGGATCCAAAAATCACTCTGTTCTTCTGGGAACTTTGAATAAAGTTTGAATAAAGTTCACTCTGTTCTACTGAGAACTTTGAATAAAAAGGCTTCTGGGCTACATTCAGTTCAGTCTTTGTTTGTTTGTTTGTTTGTTTGCATTGCTCATATTTATATACTGTCACATTCCATGAGCACTCGTGGTTAGTGTACAATAAAACCCAAAGTAATTGTAACAGTAATAGAGAAATAATAGAGAAATAATATTCCTTAAAACTATCAAACTCTTTCATGAATTACTATAATAAAATAACAATCATACAAATAGGTGTACTGATGATAGATCTAAGCTATGTGTGATGGACTTCAGTAACATTGCTGGTTCTCAGGAAAGAGGGAGCACATTCCAAGGAGGAGAGCAAGATAAGAGAAAACACAGTCCAGAGCTGGAACGTGGGAGGACTAAGAAGTTTAGGATAGCACCACCCTAGAGCCTCCCAGGTTATTTCCCCTTAGGTTAGGTAGAGTATCTTTAGTCTGGCAAGATTCTGTCTATATAGTGTGAGCAAATAAAGAACTGCAGTTTGGCTGGATTGATTCTCTGTTGTTCTTGGGCTGGGCCTGACACTATGTGCCCTTATGAATATCTCAGTTTCTAAGGTTTTCCTAAAGGTCAGAAGTGATGGAGCCATCTGGATTCTGGTGAATGATTAGTCCATAGGGTTAGGTGTTCAGAAACAAGAAATCCTATCCTGGAGATGATAGATAGATAGATAGATAGATAGATAGATAGATAGATAGATAGATAGATAGATGAAATATCTTATGTGAGTTACTTTATCAGCCCTTTTAATGATATCTTAATTTATAATTTTTGGAAAGCATCAATCTAATACTATATTATCAGAGGGGGAAATGCCTGAAATTTGTGGGAGATGCACATGGGCATACACTTATAAATAGATCTTTCTCTTTGTTATCCAACAGAAAGGATCTCATCATTTCCAATTAAAAAACCCCAGCAAACTCTTTGAAAAGAGGAGTTGTTTGCTTAAAATATGTGAAGGTCATATTTACCCTATATAGTGAATAAGGAGGAGTCATTTATTATTTTTAAGTAGCTTGTCATTTAGCTATTATGAAGATGAATAACATTTGTTATTGACTAATAATCCTCTTGTTGCTTATGCGGAAAAAGACATTTGCAGGCATCTCTTATGTGCTTCCTTTGCTTTTGAGATTATTAATGGATTTTGATTAATTTTTGTAAACACTAAATTATGAGCATTGTTCTCCAAAGTGACTGGCAAGCTGTATACTTGAGCTCTGTTCTCTTGTTCTTTGCCTCAGATATGCTTCTTCTTGGGTGTTTGTGTAACAGTAACAACAAAGTTTCATTTTTTAATGTCAACCAGATTGTCGGTAGATCATACTGTATGCTGCTCGATTAAGAATTAGGTTTTGGACATCTGCCTTCCTGAAGAGATTTAATAAAGCTCTAAGTTACCTGTGCAGTTTCATTTGGAGGAGAGCCTAATTGCCTGGATCTTCTCCACCTTTTTTGGAAAGTCCGAGTTTTGCTGCCACAACAGATGGAGTTGCTCAGGAATGACTACATTTGTATTAATTTGTTAGACTGTCTTCTGATACACATCTTACTGCCTTCATATTCCAACAGGGAAAAACTGGAACAATAATCCTTTCCTACTGGCAATGAAAAGTTGATAATGGTGTGAAGAAAAAAGCTAGTTAAACAATGTCCACTGAGATGTATTGAGAGTTGTAAAAAAGAAATACTATAGTATTCTTTTAATGATGACTATCTCCCTCTTGCTAACAATTCCTTTCTGGAAAAGATGGTAAGAAGGTAGAAGAAAGGGATTATCTGGACCCTTGGCAGTCAGGATTCAGGCCTGGCATGAAAATTGCATTGATTACTGTCATGGATGACCCATGGCAAAATAGGGATGAGGGGAGTACAACTGTCCATAACCTGATAGATTTCTCAACAGCCTTTGATACTGTTGATCACAGTATCCTCTTGGGGTGCCCACAAGGGTTGGAAGTCAGGGGTACCGTTTTACAGTGGGAGTATCCTGTCAATGACTTGGAGGAAGAGAGATCAAGGTCTTCAGCATTCCAATATGGGAAACCCCATGGCTCAGTCCTCTCCTCCATTTCATTTAACATCTACACAAAGCTGTTGGCTTGGGGTGAGGTATTATCAATACGCAGATGATACCTAGTTATATATCCCCATCCCAGGTTGAGTGGGATATTGGTAGAAGTCCTAACCTAGTGCCTGGAAAGGGAAAAACAGGCTCAGACTCAACACAAGCTGAGAAGTAGCTGTTAATTAAAAAAAATTATTCCAGGACTACACTGGATGGGTTTTTGCTCTTCCTAAAAGAGCAAGCTCATAAATTGGGGGTCCTCGTGAACTTGCAGTTGTTATTTGAGAAGCAAGTGGAAGTTGTGGCCAGAAAGGTCTTTGCCCAGCTTCAACTGATATGCCAGCTGCAACATTTTCAGGAAAGAAGCACTGAGGACACTCACTCATGTCCTAGTCATATCTTGATTGTAATCCTGAAATAAGCTGTACATGGGGTTACTTTTAAAGGTCATCTGGAAACTTCAGCTGCTGCAAAATGTGGCTGCACATATGCTTACAAGTCAGACACAATACTGCCATGTAACACTACTACTATGGGAGTCGCAGTGGTTGCCCATTTGTGCAATTAAAGGTGAGGGTCGTTACCTATATGGCTTGGAGTCTAAATATCTTTGAGATTGCCTATTCCAGATCAAATCTATCTGACCAAGGGATGCAAACAGACTGCCTGTTGAAACTCCTCACATATCAGGAGGCCCAACAAATGACAGCTTGAAAATAAGTATTATTTGTGGAAGCACCTGTCCTATGGAACAGCTTGCTCCTGGAAGTAAGACTAACCTTGTGGCACTCCATAGGCTATCCCAGAAGGCCTTTGGGGACCACTCTATTTAAAGAACGCAATGCTAGGGTGTTTCGTGGACAAAATTATGGTACTGTACAATGAATGGTAGTTTTGTATTATGAATATCTGTCAGGGAGATAACTGGCGGAGAAGGAGGGGGCTCCCTCCAGGGGTAGAAACGCAGGCGTAGTACTGAATCGCTTTGCTTTCCTCCCAAGAGGCTAAGGAAGGCCCCGCCCTGATTTCTTGGACCTTTTCTCTGAGTATTACCAGTTCATTTTAGTTTAGCTGGATTCTGTCTAGAAGAGTAGGACAATAAACATTAGAGCTTCAACTTCAAGTCTCAGCATGTTTTCCTTCACTCGAAGTCAGGACATCAATCCAGCTAAACTCCTAACTCCCATCGAAAGAGGGAGGGGGAAGGAGTTTTGGAGAATGTCTTCGGAGGCACAAGAACTCCGGCAGGTGATACAGCAACTTGCGGCGGCCCTACAACAATATAATTGCATTGTTTTAGACTGGTGATTTTGTTAGGTATCTTTCTGAACTGAGAATTAAGGCAGTATAAAGTCTCATTTATATAAATATATTTGTGAGGTTTTTATTTTGGAATAAGAAGCCTAGTGACCTTAGAGAGCTAGCATGATGTGGTGGTGAAAGTGTTGGTTTAGGAGTGTGGAGATCCAAGTGCTAGTTTACCCTTAGCTTACACAGGGATAAGGCAAGATTCTTTTGTGTGTGTGTGTGTGTGTGGGGTTTGTAGCAGTGTCTGTGCAGGGAGGCTCTAAAGAGGCAATATGGCAGTCATAGCATTGTGCATAAAGCCCCACTCTTTATACCCATGTGTGATGTCAATGCACATATAAAATGCTGCAACTTCCATCTTGCCAGAATAAACAGATATTGTTGTTTGGTTTCCAATTCCTTGCAAAGATTGTCTGCAATATTGCTTTAATCTCTCCTTCTAATAAAGAACTCAGGCAGTTAGTATCGATGCCTATGTGTTAAGATGATGAAGAAATTCATTTGACCTGCTTTTTAAAATGAAATCCTGCACTTTCCAAATCTATAAATATTTATGGACTAAAATCAACACTTTCCTAAATTCTGTGATATAATTTGCCATTCAAAAATGTGCATGTGTATATATTAGGGGGAAAATGCAGCAAAACACATTGTAGTCAGGAAATATTTCCTGTATATGTTAGGAAATATGCATGCAACATGTATATTATGAGTGAAGTGAACAGAAATGTTAAAATATTCCACATGTACCTTTAAAAAAATATCAAAAGCCTGATGCAGAAATGAGGCAGAAGGTTGCTCAGGGCTAGTCTGAAACAAAAGGAGAGTAGAGCTGATTTGGGAAA
Organism: Charina bottae; assembly: GCA_023362775.1. Lineage (NCBI taxonomy): Eukaryota > Metazoa > Chordata > Lepidosauria > Squamata > Charinaidae > Charina > Charina bottae. Next base: position 1,440,302 of record JALMGJ010000030.1, on the reverse strand, counting down.
GCTGAAATAGAAGACAACAAAACAAGCTAAAAACTGCCTAATGAATGAGCATCATCAGTAGTCACTGAGAGTTTAGGGGAAAAAATGCCAAATCAGGAGCATTGTAGAGAACCACGTGTCTAGTCCACCTTTCTATGGCTAGAAATCTGAACAGAATCACTGCAGTTATCAACTATTAAGATGCTGCAATATCCAGACATAGAATATCTGCATCACTATTTCTAGAGAGGCAAGGATGGGATTGGCTTCATCTTCTGATATGCCTGTATTCTGGAATACTGTGTGCATATCAAAACTCCTGCTAAGCAAGGAATCCCTATATTTATTTGCACATTTCCCCCTTTTTTGAACATCTGTAATCAGATTGGGGCGGCGCGGTGGCATAACGGTTAAGATTACCGACTGTCGAATGAAAGGACGGCAGGTCAGCAGTTCGAGACCTGGAAGCACTGCGTAACGGGGTAAGCTCCCGTTCTCGCCCAGCTCCTGCCAACCTAGCAGTTCGAAAGCACGTAAAAATGCAAGTAGATAAATAGGCACCACTCCGGTGGGAAGGTAACAGCATTCTGTGCACCTTGGCGTTTAGTCATGCTGGCCACATGACCACGGAAGCATCTATGGACAACGCTGGCTCCCTTGGCTGAGAATCGGAGATGAGCGCCACCCCCTAGAGCCGGATACGACTGGAAGGGGAAACCCTACCTTACCTTATAATCAGATTAGAAAGTTTTAGGTGCATAGTAGCTGTTTTAGAGTTGTAGACATTCTTTACACATGGAAATGTATACGTTTGCTTATTGATTTGGTATTATGAGTGATTGAACATCTGATTATACTCCATGCTGAATTTTGTATTTGCAAAAATGGGGCCCTGTGTGACTATTTTGCTTTTAATCTGCCTCTTTACATCCCCACTTCTTTTGTAATTTAACATCTTTTGGCAACATACTGTATGTCAGAAAAATCCAAAGTGAATTCCTTACATTTTCTTTTCTCAAAGTCAACCCAGCTATTAATGTGTTTTATAAATGTAAGGATAATTCATTAGGCTGACCATACGTCCTGTTTTGAATGGGACAGTCCCGTTTTTTAGCATTTTTAAACCGTCCCGTCGTTTTGATTAAAATCTCAATTTTGTCCCGTTTTTTAAACCCGGCGGGAACGGCGCGGAAGGAGGATCCGAGCTGGAGTTGCCAATTGGAGGCAGCCTGGAAGAGGAAGCCCTCCGGCCTATCAGTGCATGGGAAAGGAGGGCGGGGTTTGCAGGCAGGAGCCAATCGCGCAGACCGGGGGCAGTGTTTGCAGGCAGGAGCCAATCGTGCTGACTGGGGGGTGGGGACCCCTGTCTTTTTCATGAATACGGAATATTACATAAGACCCCGTCCCGTTTTGCCATCCCAATGTCCCGTTTTTGTCTCAAGGAAATATGGTCAGCCTATAATTCATCCAGTTGAAGATGGAATAATTAGGAGGAGGCCAAGCCAAGCCAAACCAATTATGCAGAGATGAATTTGACACAATCAGTTGTGGGTTGATACTTGGGGTTCATAGAAGCCATTTGTGGCTTGCTTCTTAAGGTCAAGGGTTCTTTCTCTGTATTTCATCTCTGGCTGAAACATGGTTTGCTAGGATAAGAGAGAGGGGCTTTTGTTGTTATAACCAAGTTCTTCCAACTCCTTCTGTGAATAATATTAATATGATTTCTCTGTACTCCTTCTGATGATGTCCATGCATACAGGCATCATTTGGGTTGTTTTGAAGACTGTGTTAGCAATGAAGAAATCATTGGATTGGAAGAAACTGCCAATACCTAGCACCAAAACACCTTTTGCTATCATTTATACTGTAACCCCCATTTTTCTGCAGATTGCTTTTGCACATATCAATCTATTGATTCCTTTATAATAAATAAGAATGAAGCTATTTTTTGTAGCATTCTTTGAAGTGCTACCCTTTTCAATGTCTTGTGAATACAAAATGTTCTATTTATTGGGCAGGTGTTTGGTAAATAACCATGAAGGCTGTTTGTCAGCATGTCAGCAGTCCTTTAGGACAGGGGTCCCCAACCTGTGGGCCGTGGTCTGTTAGGAAGTGGGCCATGGGGCTCCCGCCTGCAAAACCTGCCCCCCGGTCCACGCAATTACTCTGCCCCCGGTGTGCGCGATTGGCTCCTGCCTGCAAACACCCTTGGTGTGTGCGATTGGCTCCTGCCTGCAAACCCCACCCCCGTGTGCATGATTGGCTCCCACCTGCAAACCCTGCCCCCGGTGTGCATGATTGGCTCCCGCCTGCAAATCCCGCCCCCTGTGCACGGTTGGCTCCTGCCTGCCAACCCCGCCCCCCCCCAGTCCATGGAAAAATTTTCTTCCATGACTGGTCCCTGGTGCCAAAAAGGTTGGGGACCGCTGCTTTAGGACATGAACTTGAACTGATTTCCAAGACCATATAGGGAAGGTGAGAGAACTAGTTTGGTGTAGTCATTAAGGCACCAGGCTAGAAACTGGGAGACCATGAGTTCTAGTCCCACCTTAGGCACAAAGCCAGCTGGGTGACCTTGGGCCAGTCACTCTCTCTCAGCCCTAGGAAGGAGACAATGGCAAGCCACTTCTGAAAATGTTGCCAAGAAAACTTCAGGGATTTGTCCAGGCAGTTTCCAGGAGTTAAGGTTGACTTGAAGGAAATAAAATAAAATAAATATAAAATATGCTATTGTGTTAGATCAATGGATTAGAGTCCAAGCACAAGCAAGCCTCTAGTTGTTCTTTCTTCTTATGTTGTAGTAAAAAAGGAGAGAAAAACAACCAACCAAGAGGGCTGGAGGGGCTTGAAGGCATACAGCATTGAGGTCATGGGGTTTCTCATCATAACCATATCCTAATGTTAGCATGCTGTATATTTCTCTTCATTCTCTTTTTATCTTTAATAGTTGGTGGGATTGGGGAAATGCACAATGCAGTGTTTCTTAGAGAGGGAACATGTTTTATTATAAATTACACAAAAGTGGTTGGGACTTGAAGTGAGAGTGATTCTTCAAAGAGTTGCTGACAGCTACAGCATGCTTGACCATGCATACCCTGAATCCCCTCTTCCCCTTCAAATTCAGATTCCTGCACAGCCCTTCCAAGAAAACGACTTGCACATGACTATGAAATCATAGAAGTCATACTCAGCTTGAAGGACTCTTTACTTTTTATCTGTCAAGGACAGTTCTATCCAAAAAGGACCTTGAATTTGGTCAGTCTAAAGTTGTTCAGTCTAATCTTCAGTGTAATAGCTTTTATGGCATACAGATTTGCTTAGATAAAAATAGAATGAATTAAGTAGAAAGTCCCTAAATCCTTTAGCAATGCAGTCACAACACCGATTTTTCCCCTAAAAAAAGCAAAAAAGACCATATCTAGGACTGGGAAATGAAAAGGACACAAAATTCATCATAATTATTAAATGATCTTCTGCTTTGCACATAAATAATTTGATTACATTAGATGAAACTTCTGTTGTTCCTATCTATGCTTCACTTTAATGTTTTGACATTCACTAAGTGTTTTCAAGAAAAGGGAGGGAATTTTAAGTACATACCTTCACAGCACAAACAATTTAACACATTCCTTGCGAGGCAACTCTCTTAAGAAGATGCACTGCAAACTACAAATAACTCTTCAAATGTTACATTGTCCACGGGAAAGTAAATCATTTTGTGTGAAGCACTGCTGTAATATTTTAGGTTTTGTCATGGTTTATTAGTTGTAAACCTGATATATTTATAGCCAACTTGATGACTTTACATTCCCTTCTGAGATATGAAGAGGAAAACACCTTGTAAATAAGATCATTTAGGGCCTGGTTTATGAGTAATCCATCAATAAGTTCCAGGTTTCTCTTGACTTTAATAGTTTAACTAAGAAATATAATTTGGTGTTTGGCATATAGATGAATAGTTATTAAAATAGTTGAACTCTTATTCAGTGTCTGGTGAGGAAAAGAAACTGGAATCAATAGTGGTCCAGGATAGCAGGAAATGAGGGAATGACTAGTTGTCTTACTTTTGTTAACCCATTTGGCCAATAATGTGGCACTGCAGCAAAATATATTGAGATCTCACAATTGTGTCCTCTCGACTGCAATAAACCCTGAAGTTATATGATGTCAGAACTGGGACAACATTTATAGTGGTCTTCAATAAATATCCAAAACTGGTTATATTAAATTCTGAATGGGGAAAGCTGCAACTATTCACCCAGTTGTAAGTTCCTGCATAGCAACTGAGACACAACAAAACTTCAGCCCAGGATGATTGCATCTGAGGTAGTCTTTCACATGTAAAAGTAGTGTTTTACCTACAAAGAGCAATGTTGTAGTTTATGCTGAAAGCCATTTTACCCTGGGTCTCTATTAAAGGTAAAGGTAAAGGTTTCCCCTGCACATTTGTGCAGTCGTGTCCGACTCTAGGGGCCGGTGCTCATCTCCGTTTGTTAGCCGAAGAGCCAGCATTGTCCGAAGACGCTTCCACGGTCATGTGGCTAGCATGACATGCATGGAACGCTGTTACCTACCCACCGAAGTGGTACCTATTCATCTACTTGCATTTGCATGCTTTCGAATTGCTAGGTTGGCAAGAGCTGGGGCGAGTGTGGGAGCTCACTCCGTCACGCGGGGCTAGGGATTCGAACCTCCGAACTTGCAGTCTTCTGATCCACAAGCCCAGCGTCTTACCCGCTGGGTCTCTATTAACTTTCCATTTATTCCCCACTGCATAGTAATTGATTGCCTCTGCCTGATGTGTCAGAGAGAAGCAGTGAGCAGATCCTCAGCTTGGGACTCAGGGGCAGAGGAAGGAGAACTAAGGCATTTTTTTTAAAAGTACAATTCTAAAATTACTGTCCTTAAGATAAGATACTGGCATATGTTGTGAAAGGAAAGGAGAAAGGGAAAGGAATGAGATGAGAAAGGAGAGGAATAGAAAGTTGGTTAAACAAGGTAATAGGAGGAGGACTGAACAGGAATCAGAATAAGAATCAAATACAGGATATAATTTATACAAATAATTAAGTATTTATTTGTAATCTTCACTTGGAATACATACCAGATTGGGAATTATTCAGTTCAGAGAGAGTGATTGTACTAGATTTATTACACTGTGTAAGAATTAAGAGCGTACCTTCACAGATCCCAGAAACCTCTGTAAAATGCAGAGGTTCCTTGGAAGATAAATCAGTGTGGGCAGGGATATCTGGAAACCATTGATATAGATGATTAATTCCTTGAGACACCCTTCCCAAGTCACCTGTGTGAGTGAATAATAATGAGAGGAATATATCTTGAACCTATTTAAGACTGATAATAATCATGTAGCTGTTGCTTAATCTCATGATCCTCCCATGTGAACTAAGAGATTTTACCATTTGTGACATATGTTGTGTTTAAGCATTTTCTCTTCAGACCCAACTCAATGCTTGGTATCCTACATTTCTACATATTTCTCTCACCTCTGCCCCAAATATCATGTTAAGTAATTATAAGGCCTTGTAATTATGTACCCTTCAGGAAGAGAATTTGGTTATTACTATGAAAGGGAAGAGACTGCATGTAATGCTTACAGAAAGCCAACTTCAATTAGTATTCTAGTTTAGCTCTTATTGTAATAAATGATATTACTGTGTAACCCAAATATTTCTTTTATGTCAGGCCCCATTTACTAGTTTCCATTTCCTAGAATCAATCTAGAAATCAATCATTTACCAAGGGAAATTTGGTGCAAAAATCCTCTAGCTATCAAATGTAATTATGGGTATGTTTTCTTTTGTAAAAAATGACAGAAATCCAAATATCAGATCCTTTTTATAGATACTGGATAAATGAAGTTATTATATATGTATTAAAGCTAGAACTTTATTTTGTCTTAAATTTAAACTGAGAAAGGAAAGCCTTCTCTTGACTATATTATTGCAGGGTATCCTTGTATGCACCTAACTATTGTATAATACAGCCACATTTCAAGAAGCTGATCCTCTCCTGGCATCAGTGCATTGATAGGAAATCAGTCAATGCATCAATAGGAATGAGATGAAAAAAGTATGTTGGGAGTGGAGCAGATGTCCATAGCAAAATTGAAGTCCCACCTTACCAAGAAATAATGTGAGTTTCCAAATGGAGGAAGCCAACAAATGTCCAATAATCATGAAGCATACCATAGCAGATAAAACACCACAGCATTAATACTTACTTAGATCTGAAAATTCCAAGAATATCCCTGTGATTTATAAATTACTAGACCAAGGGTCGGAAATGGCGGCTTGCGAGCCACATGCGGCTCTTTGGCCCCTTGAGTGTGGCTCTTCCGCAGCTGAACTCACCCCCGCCCCTTCCACGTGATTGGATCCCGCCCCCAAACTCTTATGCTCTTACGCGCTCTCGCTCTCGCTCTCCAAGGCCGGGGCCACCCGCACCCGAACGGCGGGGTGGGGGGGTGCACCCGGCGGGACCGCAGGGACCCTCCGGAGAGGCGGCTCGAAAGCGGTTTCGGGGTGGTGGTTTTTTAAGCGGGCCTGTGCGGTGGCTGCTTTTCTCTCCCGACAGACAGCGCTCCGGCGAAAACTCCGGTGCCGCCATTGCTCGCCGGCTGGACCCTCCTCCCCAAAGGTGGCGCTCCGCAGGCCCCGCTTTCCAGGGCCGTTCCTGCCACATCCTTTCAGCCTCTGACGCCCAACGGCGGGGTGGGGGGATTGATGGGGCGGGAGGGTGCGCCGTCGAGGCCTCCTTGGGAGGAAAGCGGGGAAGCCCCGCGGCTCCTCGAAGGGATCCACCGGGGATCACGCGCCTCTTCTCGCTGGGGCCCTCCGAGCAGTCGCTGCCTCCGGGTCGTGGGGATTCTGGCATGGGCACCCGCCGGATATGGGGAGAGAGGCCGGGAACGGACGGATGTGGCGGTAGGCGCAGGAGCGGGACTCCTCGCCCCTGCGCGACTGCCTGGCTTTGCCTGGCCTCAACACCCGAACGTGGCGAGGGAGAAGGGAAGAGGCTCGGGAGCGCCCAAGTGCCAGACGGGCAGCTTCGCCCGCACGCCTCTCCCAGACATGCCGCCAGCAGCAGCTCCCAAGGCACGCCGGTCCCTCCTCCGTCGAAGGGAGCGGCAGAGAGGGTGGCCCCGGCCTTGGAGAGCTGGGGTGCAGGGGGACGGGAGCGTCGCCGGCAGCCCGCGAGGACTGGCCATGGAAGGTGAGCGAGGACCGGGGTGGCCGGCCAAGCGCAGCGCAGCCCTTCCACGCGATTGGCTCCCGCCCCCAAACCCCGCCCCTTCCACGCGATTGGATCCCGCCCCCAAACCCCGCCCCCTTCCACGCGATTTGCTCCTGCCCGCAAACCTCGCCCCCTTCCACGCGATTGGCCCCCGCCCGCAAACCCCGCCCCCTGGCTCTCGAGCACTTAAAAATGTGCACGAGCATACCAAAATGGCTCTCGGCTCAAAAAGTTTGCCGACCCTTGTACTAGACCAATTGAGAATCACTTCTGGACCCTCAAAGACCGCAAAGACCACAAGAGAGCCTCTCTAGGCAGGGTTTTCTATAATTGAGGTTCCATCAATGAGAAAGCTCTTACCATAGTTTGCAGCCTTCCGCTCCATATTCATTCCTGCCTTTATCTACCTTCTCCAAGCAAAACAAGGATATAGTTTTGTGAAGGGCTGAGAGTAGAACTACCATATTTAGGCTGCAATAATCCAGACAGCCGTTAACAAAAAGCATTAGTTTTTACAGCCCAGTTATGATAGCCACAGGGCGTGGTGGCTCAGCGGGTAAGACGCCAGGCTTGTCGATCGGAAGATCACAAGTTCGGAGGTTTGAATCCCTAGCCCTACGTGCGGAGTGAGCTCCCGCACTAGCTCCAGCTCTTGCCAACCTAGCAATTCGAAAGCATGTAAATGCAAGTAGATTAATAGGTACCACTTCGGTGGGTAGGTAACAGCGTTCCGCGCGCGTCATGCAGCCACATGACCGTGGAAGCGTCTTCGGACAACGCTGGCTCTTTGGCTAACAAACGGAGATGAGTACCGGCCCCTAGAGTCAGACACGACTGCACAAATGTGCGGGGGGAACCTTTACCTTTACCTATGATAGCCTAGGTAATAGCATAGTGTGATCTCACTATTACCATATCAAAAGTCTGGGAGAGCCATTCCTTGGTGACAGCAAGTGGTCTTCCCCTTTTCTCTTGGGAAAAGTAGGGGAAACTTTCTGGGCTCTCCAAACAATTGTGCCAAATGTTCAAATAACTTGAGATTTTCAAGCTTTTAGCCCAGGAATGTTTGAAAAGTCCAAATACATTTGAGGCACCTCTCTCTCTGTGGTACATTCCTAACTTTAGTAGCTTTAATTCACTTCATTTCTCCAGGTTTCCATTTCTCCTTCCAAATGCCTTTGCCCCTTGTTTGCTGCCCTGTGGATCTTTGCATGTCATTATCCCAAACAAAGAGCCAAAATACATATTTATCCATACTTCCATATAATCAGAGTTGTTAACAGTAGTGCACAAAATAAACCTATAATTAAAGCATAACATAAATGAACTAGAAACATGATTGAATCCAAACCAAAATGTATTTCATTTTAAAACTTAAGATTAGTCTCTGGCCTCATTCATATATTCTCATTTCTTCTTGTTTGTTCTGGTGCAGTGAGCAGATCAAAAGTTTTAACAACAGTGTTCAATTTCTCGTAACTCACTGTTACATTTGCATCTGAACATAATTCACTTTACTGTTAACTATCTTAACAATTATTGCAAAAAAGAAGCCAAATGTACAAAACAGAGTTTAATGTACATATACTTATTTATCTAAATCTTCTTTTCCAAACCTGGTACCTTATGTGTGTTTTGGACCCCCACCCCCAGCCAACATGGCTAAGTTGGGAGTTGGGGAAGGCTGCCTTATGCTGGTTTTAAGAATGAGCACTGAGTTTGTCATTATAGACATAATGATAGATTGCAGACTATTTTTCTACAGAGAATTTGGATGAGCCTGAGTCTTGTTAGTATAACTTTAGACAAGGGGGACATAAATTTTGATGCCTACAGCTCTTGGAAATCTCTTGGAATAAAGAAATAATTTATTTATTAAATCTGGCTTAGTTTTCCACTGATCTCACTCCTTATTTGAAATGCAGCCATTGGCATTTCAGGTGGCTTGAAAAAGGTTGATCACCCCTACACAAAATCATCAGATGAGTCTTATAGCCAAATGAGGTCTAGGTCCTTCTACCTTCTCTTATGTAGCTTCATTCATTGAGGTCTTCATTCGGCTAAATATGTTTTTAAAGTTATAGCAGAGGCTCCCATTGCAAGACATTTACCTTTGAAGAAGGCATAAGATGGTTAATTGCTGTAATAGTTGTACAGAAGAATCCAGAAGATCCAGTGTTTTCATCAAAATGACGAAAGCAGCATCATGCAATGCAAACTCTACCTCTTTCTTGATACAAATGGAGTGGAATTGGTGTTGCATTGACACAGTGCTACTGTCATCATCTGGTCAGCTCTGCTTAAGTTTGCCCAGTAAGAATACAAGAGGTTCCCGTTAGAAAGGTAGAAGGAAAAAGGCCAGCACAGTTAGCTTTTACTGACCTTGTCAGTAAGCAACTTAAGGCAGAAACCAGTGGTTTTTAAAATTATTATTATCTAAGTGAAAGGGCAGAAATTCAATACCTAATTAATTTGTATCTTTTTTTTAATCCCAGAATTTGCAAAACAGTGCAGGTTTTCATATTAGCTGAGACACAAATGATCAATTTGTGCTTTCTTTTGGCAGATAGTGTAGCTGCCACACTACGTTTTACCCTATTTTCCTTCTACTCCTTATATATAATTCATAAAATTAATGGGGCTGCTGATAATTCTGAAGCATACTACATAAAGGGAAGCCAACTCTCCCACTGCAGTGTGTCAGATAAATATACAAACATTATCCAAAGAGATATAAAATTTTGGCAAACCAAATCAGCTCAGATCCAAATAATAAAATTCTCATTGGAGTGCTTATGTGTGTGTGTGTGTGTGTGAAAGTGAGAGAGGGGGAGAGGGAGTTTACTATACCAAGGCTTTGAAGCTCAGGATTCAAATGGCTTTAGAATATCATGGCATCTTACTCAAGAACACTGACAAAGTTGTTGACAGTTCATAGCCCTATGACAACCCACATCTGACCCACTGCCCCAGAAAATAAATCTTGTATCTGACAACTCAGTACTGAAACAGCTCGGTTTTCAGATGCTGAAATATTCCCAATGTCAGTTAGGGCCAAACTTTCATGGCCGTTGTACAAAGGTTTAGGCACCCTTGGTCAAATTGTTTGTTTCATTGAACCCATAAGTGAGCGTGACACAACATGGTACAAAGTTGAACATGATATATTTCTGCAAATTTCAGTCTGTACTCACTATTATATGCATTTTTTTTACAAATTCAAGATAAGAAAACAGTCTTACCTTCCCCTGAGTTGTTTCTTCTCCAGGCTAAATATGTCCAACTCCTTCAATATCTCTTCTTAAAGCTTAGGTTCTATTTCCATGATCATCTTCCTTGTTTATTTCTGAAACTGCTTTAGTTTCTCTGAATCCTTCTTAAAAATGTGATATCCAGAACTGGACACAGTTCTTAAGGTAGAATCTGACCAAACAGAATGAAATTTTTATCATTCCTTCCCATTATTTGGAAACTAGATATCTCTACTGCCCAAAATTACATTTGCCCTTTTGTGTAACCACATCACACTGTTTATTTATTTTCAGATTTCAGTAAATTTCTAGTCTAAGATTTTTTTCACAAGTACCATTGTTAAGTCAGATTTGCCATTCTATACATCTGCATTTGATTTCTGTTTCCTAAATCAAAAACTTTGTAGCTCTCTGTATTAAAATTCATTCAGTAGTTTCCAGCACAATTCTCTAACCTTTTAAAGTGGTTTTGAGTTTTATTTCTGTGTTCTAGAATATTAGCAATGTTGTGACATCTGCAAAATTAATAAGCACTCTCTCCACCTTTTCATCAGAATCATGTTTAACAAATACTGAACAACAGAATTCCTAGGACTGTCTTTAATAAAAAAAACGAGTAGAGGTCCTAGAATTGAATGGCAACCACTCAGTACCTCATTCCAATTCAATGAGCAGTATTACAGATATTCAAGTCAGCTATGTACACAATTTATTATCAAACCACCCAACCCATACCTAACAAGCTTGCTAATCTGCATGACCTTGAATCCTTTGTCAAATGTTTTACTGAAATCAAGTTATATTACATCTACAACATTCCTACAATCTACTAAATAACCTGATCAAAAAATGAGAGGCTGTTCATTCTGGCTTCTGGTAATTATCATACTGTTTTCAAAGTGTTTATAGATCAATGTCTTAATAATCTCCTCTAACACATTGTCAGATATTGATTGCAGATGAACTGGTCTACAGTACCTTTGATCCTCCTTATTCCACTTTTTGAAAGAATGGCCTTCATCTAGTCATTTGGCCTTTCACCCATTCTCCAATATTCATAAAAATAATACATAAAGTTTCAGCAAGGCAACCAGCAGGTTGTTCCAGTACTCTTCTATTATATTTTGTAATTTGAAAAATACATTTTACATAAATTAGGAGGTATTATTTATTCCAGCATTGTTCAGTTTCTGTCGGCCATTTTTAACCAAAGAATGTTAGTGTGCACACATATACACCTTATTTAATGGCCCCAAGCAAATTCTGAATATGCTTATGTGGCAATAATCCATCTATTAAACTGTTATAATGGCCAATTTTGTGTGATGTTAAAATTGTATTGAAGAGCCTTATTTTATGGTCTAATGGTTTACTTTATTCAATAAATAAAAATAGTATAAGAAAGAAAAGGTGTGGTGCTACATTAGATATGCATGGAGGACACTAAAATTTATTTTATTTTTCTTCTGATTCAAATGCATCTTTTCAGTTTCCTCTGTGATAAAACCAGCAAAAATGGGGAAAATACAACTAATAGCATCTATCTGCCTCATTTGCATCAGTGAAAGAGCACTTAGAAGTGAGTGATTAACATTTGTGCAACTACAAATCTAGGTTTATAACAAAATAGATTCTCAGAAGTAATTTATGTTGGGCTGTTTTATGTATGCACAAGGCAAGATGGCAGAGGAGAATGCCCTGGATGCACCTACTGTATGGAACAAGTCACTACTACTATACTGTTCTATCAATATAGATACATTTGTGGAATGGAAAGATATGGGAGTGCATGAGGGGAGGGCAGTAATATCCCATACTGTATTTCTTCCACCTGTAACCACATTCCCATTGATAGCTTCCCGTTCTTTGGGGTGAGGGGGGAAAATGGAAAAACTGCTCCCTCTACACTGATGACTATTTGACCAATGTAGGGAAGGGGAGGAATGAAAAGCCAAGATAGGAAAATAGGAATGGAACTAATACACCCAAATTCAGAAGAGCAGTATCTCATATACTAAGGTTTAGTTGCAAGTGCCCAGTGTAGTTATGGAACCATTGTTGAAACAGATATTGAACCCCATGGGCAAACCTCAGTTACAGAAATGAATGGAATTGGCATTCATGGAGAGTCTCTGGACACTTCCACACTGTCACCATTTTCATTCCCCAGTTTCTCAAAATTAGCTTGAAGCTGACTCCTGATTATCTTCGGTTTTGCTGATTTGAAATACTGAAAATAGGCAGACCTGGTCCATTGGAGAATGCAAAAATGTCATCCAATCAGTGCCCTGACCCTGAGTTGCCAGAGATCTTGAAGTCACCCTCAGTCCTCACATAAGGGAAAGAAAATAAATAGATAGCTTCCCCCACCCCATTCCCATTGTCATTACATGAGATGCATATTTCACTGAACAGTGGCACTTATTTCACATGCCAGTAAGGTAATGCTCAAGATCTTGCAAGGTAGACTCCAGCAATTCATGGAGTGAGAATTGCCAGATGTACAAGCTGGGTTTAGAAAAGGCAGAGGAACTAGAGACCAAATTGCCAATATCCGCTGGATAATGGAGAAAGCCAGGGAGTTTCAGAAAAACATCTATTTTTGTTTTATTGACTATTCTAAAGCCGTTGACTGTGTGGATCATAACAAATTGTGGCAAGTTCTTGGTGGTATGGGGATACCAAGTCATCTTGTCTGCCTCCTGAGGAATCTGTATAACGACCAAGTAGCAACGGTAAGAACAGAGCACGGAACAACAGACTGGTTTAAGATTGGGAAAGGAGTACGGCAGGGCTGTATACTCTCACCCTACCTATTCAACCTGTACGCAGAACACATCATGCGACGTGCTGGGCTTGAGGAATCCAAGGCTGGAGTTAAAATCGCTGGAAGAAACATTAACAATCTTAGATATGCAGATGATACCACTTTGATGGCTGAAAGCGAGGAGGAGTTGAGGAGCCTTATGACGAAGGTGAAAGAAGAAAGTGCAAAAGCTGGGTTGCAGTTAAACCTCAAAAAAAAAAACAAGATTATGGCAACCAGCTTGATTGATAACTGGCAAATAGAGGGAGAAAAAGTGGAGGCAGTGACAGACTTTGTATTTCTAGGCGCAAAGATTACTGCAGATGCTGACTGCAGCCAGGAAATCAGAAGACGTCTACTTCTTGGGAGGAGCAATGGCAAATCTTGATAAAATAGTTAAGAGCAGAGACATCACACTGACAACAAAGGTCCGCATAGTTAAAGCAATGGTATTCCCTGTAGTAACCTATGTCTGTGAGAGCTGGACCATAAGGAAGGCTGAGCGAAGGAAGATACAGTAGATGCTTTTGAACTGTGGTGTTGGAGGAAAATTCTGAGAGTGCCTTGGACTGCAAGAAGATCAAACCAGTCCATACTCCAGGAAATAAAGCCAGACTGCTCACTTGAGGGAATGATATTAAAGGCAAAACTGAAGTACTTTGGCCACATAATGAGAAGACAGGATACCCTGGAGAAGATGCTGATGCTAGGGAAAGTGGAAGGCAAAAGGAAGAGGGGCCGACCAAGGGCAAGATGGATGGATGATATTCTGGAGGTGACGGACTCAACCATGGGGGAGCTGGGGATGGTGATGGCCGACAGGAAGCTCTGGCGTGGGCTGGTCCATGAAGTCATGAAGAGTCGGAAGCGACTGAACGAATAAAAAACAAAATATTTCACTGTTTATTTAACAAGAATAATAACAACCATCATCATCCATAAGGCATCCCAATCAAGTCTTATCCCCATCCCATCTGTCTTACTTCTTATGCCATTTTCCATCACCTCCTCTTCTTACACTTCTCACAATACCCCTTTCTAGCATTTTACCACACTTCAAAAACTTTAAGTAGTACTAACTACCACTTCCTCTCTCACTTCATTCTATTCTCACATCCCAAACAAGGATGGCATTCTTGGTGCCATCTTGCAACAAGATAAAGAACTAAACAAGCAAATAAATAAAAGCACAATGGTCAGGTGGCAGAAGCTGGGTGAAACAAGAGGTCCTGGTCAATGGGGAAATTGGATCACCCATAATCTCAGTATTTCAAATCAAACAGGTTTCTTTGTGGTTTCAAATGCGTAACAGCTGACTTAGAAATAGCTTAGCTTAACTCTTGAACACTGTCCATGTCATGGGATCACAGAGGTCCAGAGCTGTTTTTGAATTCTGCAGAATAGTTACAACTAAGGGCACAATCCAGAGTAATGATATTGTGTTAAGCCCACTGCTTTGACCAAACACAGAAAAAGAATGGAGGGAACCTCTAATTACTGTGAAATACGTTTATTGAGCTTAAAGGTAAAGTTCAAGTCAAGCTTGACGCCAGGTGGCTACATCCACATGACCATGCAATTTCCTAGGCAGCAATACAGAAGTAATTTCCCACTGCCTTTTCCAGAATGCTTTTTCAACTTCCTAGCTTACTCTACCATCTGGAGGTCTCCTATCCAAGTGCTAACTAAGCTTCTCGGCTTAGACAAGGCCAGCCAGATACTTCCACCTATGTAATACATTCTCAATATGATTTTTTCCTCACAAATACTCATAAAGACAAAATGGTTTAGATTTCTGGTCTCCAACCTAGGTGCAAAATGATTCTAATTAAGAGTAACTAAATCTGTGCTGTGGCCACAAAGAATGTGACTTTTTTAGACCCTTCTGCTGTACTGTCTTTGACAGGTGGAAGCTAGCTTAATATTTTGGTTATTGTGCAAGAGGCTTACATTCTGAGTAGATGAGAAAAGGTTTTCTTTAAATTAGTATTTTCACTTGTCATTGAAGAATTGTGACAAGCAGCAAATAAGAGGAGAAAAATGGAAGCACCGGTTTTTCTTTTTTTAAAAAGCCTCTGGCCTTCCATCAACGTGATCACTAACAGAACCATAAATAGAATTCTGTAAGACTCTGTGGACAGGTTGGTAACTTTGTAAATAACTGCAAGCCTTGCCACAGAATTTACAGGACATGGAATACTTAGCAATAAAAAAAAGTACAGGGAAATACCAAGATTTAATTAGGGATCTTTTCAATAATTTAAAAGTAATCTTTTTTTGAAACATGAAAAATTTACAGTGAGTGGACTAAACAAAATCTCTGTTTCCATGTTAGAATGTCATTACTAATACTTTGTTTATCATAACCAGTAGGAATAACCAATGAGAAGCAAATTAGCTTTTAAATATATAAAAGTGTGACTTTATATTGATAACTCTTTCCTTTTGCAGGTATATACTGTATATTATTTAACTAACATTACAATACATTTTTAACAAGTTAATTCTTCATATGATGTTTTCAAGTTTCTATTTTTTTAGATTTTTTATCCTGCCTTTATTATTTTTTATAAATAACTCAAGGCGGGTAACTTACCTAATACTCCTCCCTCCTCCAATTTTCCCCACAACAACAACCCTGTGAGGTGAGTTGGGCTGAGAGAGAGTGACTGGCTCAAAGTCACCCAGCTGGTTTTCATACCCAATTTTACATTACAATGATACTGTATGCCTTTCATTTCATTGCAATGAAAATCCAAGATACTATTTTACGCTGTATGAGCAATGTACAACTGACTACATACTGGACATCCAAATATTGTTTACCCTCCCTGATAGACTTTATTATTAGGGCTGTGCAAATCCTTTGAACTATATAGGAGTCTGTGTGAAGCACTCTCCTCTCTCATAACCACTTTGTAAGCTGCTCCTTACTGCCTCTACATGTATGTGCAGGTAGAGCCACATATTTGCAATACATCTCTTTCAAAGGATTTGCACAATCCTAATAATTATATCACTATCAGGACTGTAATTTTATTTGCTATTGGCTTGGAATTCCATTCAGTTTTGGCACTGGTGTTGAAGTTTGCACATATTATCATGTTCTTATAATACTAGAGAATAAGGCAGTGTGTGTGTCAGTTTGTGTATTGCCTGTGAATGTATTATGTTTTTTAAAATAAGCTGTTTGTGGAAAAAAGAAGCATGTCATCTTTACTCACAGATGATGAAGAGCAATTTTTTTTAGAACATTTAGCCCCAGTCCCAGAATTGACACAGTTAGTTAGACATAGAAATCTCCCAATCCCATTATACCTCTGTATATCTGATGATGCTAAGTTGTGATGTGATACTCAAAACATCTGAGATACTGAAGAAAGAGTAACATTTGTTACATGTTTGTATTCCTTTTCATCTCTCAAATAAATAATGACTATAATCAAATACATAACTACATGGGATTGCACTGTTGGGGTATTAGACAAATTTGGTAAATGCTCCTGATGGGTTGGATTATGCCCATAAATTGGAGTCCTCATATTCCTATATTATTAGGATGGGTAATCTCCGGTCTGCAGCCCACATGTACCCCCCAGCATCCCATTAGAGCCCCAGAGTCCTGCAGAGGGAAAATGGATGCCATAAACCCCCCACCACCCCTGAAACACAAAGCTAGGTCTGAAACAACTTCACTGGACATATCCTCTGTGGTCTTCAGGCAAAGATAGAAGTTTTAATGCAGTCTCTAAATTGAACAAGTTTGCCTACCATGCAATATTATGTTGCATTTTTTATTTTTGTTCTAAAAGAATCTGGGTCACAAGATTCAGTTTAAAAAGACATGCTAAGGTATTTTTTCTTCTTCACTCACTGGAGACACAAAGTCTGCTGGAATTCAGGTTGCTGTTACCAAATAAGGAATCTCTTTGTATTCTTAAAGTGTTTAGTTACCATATAAGGTATTCTTGTTTGGCTGGGCTGAGTGTTGAGAAATCACATGCTAATTGGTTACTAGGGTGAACTATTGCTGGTGAGCAACATTTAAATGTACAAAGGTAAATCTTTTTCTTAAGCCTGCTCCGCACTTCTGCTGTTTCCATTACTATTCAAATGAAGATGTTAAGCCTGCCTGCACCTCTTGTAGGTAAACAGGTTGTAGATATGTTCTTGATTTTTGAATAAATGCAACTTTGTTTTTTATTGCAAAAGACTAGTTTATTGATCTCTCTCAATGCAAGCTTCTAAATCTCTGAAATCAAATAAAATTAAAATATTAGGCAAAAAGCAATGGATTTTGATCCAATGCATCACCAAGTTATGATTCTCCAACAGCAACCTCTAGTAATAAAAAAAATCATGGAACTCAAGGGATTTTCAAAATCAGTTCCAGTTTGACATGGAGCTCAGGAAAAAATGTATTAGTACAGTATAAGCAAATTGTTGGATATCTATATGATTTTCCTTCTTACTTTTGGGTGTGTTTGGGTGTATGCATATGCATGTAAATGTGTCAATAGATATGTGTGTATGTACTAGGGCCTAGCTTTCCAAACTGTGTGTCATGACACAGTACTGTGTCGCCTGCGGGGCCCAGGTGTGTTGCGTGAAAACCCGGAAGCGCTGATGGTGCGCTGCCTCTGCGTGCGGCAGCAGGCCATCAGCGCTTCCAGGTTTCCACGCGGCACACCAGGACACTGCTGCTGCCGCCACTGCAGCATGCAGAAACCCGAAAGTGCTGCGGTGGCGGTGCACAAAAACCCGGAAGCACTGCCGCCACTGCGCCCATAGCCACAGCGCTTCCAGGTTTTCGCACGCCATCGTTGGTGTTTCGCCAACGGGAAAAGTTTGGAAAGCCCTGTACTAGGGTAAGCAGGGCCCTATGTACTATTTGACCCCTAAACTCATTTGATTCTATTAGCTCTTATTCAATTTGAGCTACGAAAAGTGCGTGTAGAAGCAGTGTTTTTCCCCCTAGATTCCTTGGCCAAATCAAGAGTCATGCACATAGACTGAAAGTGGATAGGCAAGTGGATGCCAATTTGCACATTTATTTGAGAGGCATCTGATGTGACCCACTTTCATCACACTCTATTGGATAAGAGCTGGCATCAGAAGTCAGCATCCTCAGGCATCTGGCAAGACTCACAGCTGGAAAGGATGCTCAGTGACAACTCCAGCTTTTCATAACTCTTCTTTCTTTCCTCAGGGTTGTTATTAATTCACTTGTCCTTTGTAATCAAATGACTGGTGAAAGAAGTAAAGAGAAGGAGCAATAGTCTCTTCTTGAGTGTTCTTTGCCACTAGGCAGTGAGTAAGGATTGAGTCCACATGGAACTTAAATGGGTAGTAGCAAAATTAATGAAGAGTAAGTGGTGCACCTCAAGAAATCATCTTATAGCCTCCCAAAACCAGGAGTTGATAACTAATAATTAGCCTTGCTCAGGAAAGTAGGCCTTATTTCCAAGACATTTAGAGGGTATCGGGTTGCAGAAAGCTAAAGTATGTCCTGGATTTTTTCTGTTATAGGGCTGTTAAAAAGGTAAAAAAGAAACATTGCTATTTTCTTTCCACTTTGACCTTCATAACATTTAACTTTGTAACAAAGGTGCTTGAAAGCAAGCTAAATAATCTTAGTCTCTTTTTCAGCATATGCAAATCCCACTATATTTCTAGAGGCAATTCTCTCAAAGCACAGGAGTCACTTTTGTGCTAATCCAACCTTTTTCCCAGAAGGACTTTTTAAAGGCAAATCAGCACTATTTACTGTGTGGTTTAAAATTATGTTGTCCTTTCTTTCATCTCTTCCTTTTGGCAGGTTGTCAGATATCATTAGGGTGATTCTGGTGATTTTGGCAATGCTGCATTGTTCTTTTAACTTTTATACCACCCCCCTTCCCTCTCTAAAAATAAGTCAATAGTAGGGAACTGTGCTGTGCAGGGAGGAAAAACAAGCAACGGTTTATAGTCTGATCTTCATCTTTCTCCAACAATATATGACACTAAGATACTGTATTCTATTTTTCTATAAACATATTTGTATGGTGCAAGTGAACAGCAAACACATTCACACAGAGAACTATCAGATCCTCTTTGCAATCCTACAGGCATTACTGGGACACTCCAAATTTTCCTTTATCCAGAATAATGTTGGAGGTTTCCAGTCAAGTGGGGACCAGAGATTGCAATAACAAGAAGTATAACAATAACCAAAGCAGCAGCTTTGATTATATGCTAGATTAAAGGGGACAATGCCCAATAACCAACTCATAATTTTTTTATCTTTGTTAGAACTGCAGTGGTAGAGTTCATGAGAACTCTAGCCATTTTGCACTAACAAAACCTGGTTACTTCTGTGGAGGAATTATTGCCTTGGTTCATAGAATCTTGAAATGTATTTAATTATCAATTGAGTGAAGAGGATGGGTGAATAGACTATAGTACAGGTGTATGTGCCTGTAAATTCTCAGGAATGATCATATGATAGGCATTGTCAAATCTGTCATGTTGGATTTCACTGTTTCTCATTTTCCAACCTTACATTTGTTTCATTTCATATCTACATCCATTTAGTTTTTTAAAAGAAAAATACTACTGTATATTGATTTATTCACTCCATTTATATCCTGCTACAATCCAATAAGACTCTGCCAGTAAGATGTAGGCAACATCTAAAACATCCAGTGTACAGAATAATGATAATAATAAAAAAATCATGATGAATAATAACTTCAATTCATTATACTCAGCCATGCTAACTCTGCAAGCATACACTGATGGAGTGATGTCAAGTTGTAAAAAATTCTATGGAAGATCTCCATCTTTTATATTTTTCTGAATGAAATCAGAGAGGTACCCAGTCAGAGTTTGCCTGGGATGCTGTTCTAGAGAGTAGGCACTGCCACCAAAAAGCTGCATCTTCCAGCTTCACCCCCTTTTGAGTTCCTGGAAATGGGGAACCACTACTGTTTCTTGCTGAGGTGACTGCACCAGTTGGGCTGATTTGAGTTGGATTATGCATTTTCATGCTCATATCTTCTAATATTCACATTTCTGTGTATGCTCCCACATATACTTTTCCTAATAAGCTAATTTTCTTCTGAAAATGAATTTCCCCATTGTAATGAACCTCAAGTTATTCTTTCCCTAAAGTACACATTTTCTATGTATTTATTTTGTTGCAAGCCACCCAGTTCATGAAGAAAAATATAGACACTGATATTAAACTATATTCTAGTTCAAAAAGATCCAGCAACATGGATGGAGTGCTTGAGAATACTCCAAGCCCACACTCTTAGAATCACTGATGCTACACAAGGATCTATTGCTGCACATGTAAGTAATTTTAATTTGTTTGTTGTAAAAATTAATGCTCTTATAAAGCAACCTCAGAGACTTCAAAATATAGAATTGCCTAAAAAGCTCAGGATCAATAAATCAAGCACTGGTGGAGAAGGAGCTAGATGATCTAATGACCAAGCCCTTGAAATGGTCCATGAGATGATGAAACAGTACAGTTTTACAAAGCAGCTCTAGAGTGCCTCTTAGACACAAGGGCTGCAGCCAGCAGGAGTTATTTTGATTTTAATTATTAAGATGCCAGGAACCTACTTAATGAGAAACCTTGCTTACATTTAGGTTGGATAAAGGGTTCACTGCTGAGCCCCTGCATGATGATTGAGTGGTAGAACAGCCAATCATAGGTTGGCAACACTAGGCACCTCCTCACAGGTTATTTTCTATGAGCAGAGATGGATTTGGAGGTGCAGGAGGACAGGTCTTAGGGAGGCTCAGGGTCCAAGCCTGGGAACATCTCCCCCTGTCAAGAAGAGACTTAACAAAGAATAATGTTTGGGTAGGAGTAGGATAGCATTGATGGGATACAGATAACTTCTAGAAAGAAATGAACCTATTTTAATCTCTACCAAACTTTTTTACTTATTTAATAAAAGTCAACTGGTTCCTTTGGCCACCAAGTGTCTATGCTCTCCTATATCTTTCCCATGTTCTACCCAGTAATGTTACCTTAGAGCATAGCTTTCCAAACTGTGTTGCAACACTTTTTGTGGCGGCGGCAGCAATGACGGCAGCGGCGTGACATCAGCGCTTCCACATTTCAGCGGAAAACACGAGGCCACCGCCGCTGCCGCACACACCGCCGCCACGCGCCCCCTGTGCTGCCACCGCGTGCACCCCCGTACTGCCGCCACTGCCGCCATTGGTGTGTCACCAATGGCGGCAGTTTGGAAAGCACTGCCTTAGAGACATAAACCCTCAAAGGGGTTTAGTGGTGGCAGCTGAACAAAAGAATGATAAAGGAAAAGACCTCCACCAATTAGGAGGGAATGGGACATGGGGCAGCAGTGGTAGGATTTGAGTGGTTACACTAGAAGGTGGTGGGTAGGAGGAAGGATAGCTCAGTGGAGAGATACGATAGTATCAAACAATTTGTTTGGTAAACATTGTTAGAAGGTATGTGACTGGGACCTATAAATGGAAAGGAGAGGAAGACAGAACAAATTCCTGTCATAAAACCTAACAAATAGGGAAATATGGCTGCCAAATGTTGGTCAATGAGCAAAGTAAAGGAATGTGAGGAGTGATGTTTCCCTCGTGAAAGCATGAGTGTGGAAGATACTGTAAGAGGCTTCTCCTCACAAAACAAGCTATATTGCAGGGAAGTGTAGAGAGAAAGAGGTGGGAAACAGATCCAACTAAGTGGGGATTATCTAGAATAGCTAAAAGAAATTCAGATTTAGAAATGAGGAGAAAAAAGAGGAGAAATTCAGAAATGAGGAGAGAAACTGACAGGTAGAAATGGAAAAAGTGAGGAATCAAAAGGAACAAAGGATACACAAGAGGAAAATGTTTTAATTAAAAATACAACACTTTATCAAAGTCCCTCCTATAGACTTTATCATACAGTATATTCCAAGAGATGATCCTTATGCTTTTCTGAATAATTTTGAAAGGCTGCTAAGGATGGAAAGTTTTTAAAAAAAGGAGTTTATGGAATGTATTTCTAAGGTTATAAAAGGAGAATTAGCAGAAATCTGTAATGAAATTCCAGAGGATTGGGCAGATCTTGTTAAGTATTCAAACAAGCAGTTTATAGAAGGGTACTATAATGTCCATTTTGTGGGAAGAAAGGTCATGTCAAAGCTGACTGTTATTTAAGGAAGAAACTCCTATGAAAACGAACTAGAAATGACAAAAGATGCAACTCTTGAATTGAAGAGTGTTGTTTAAAGGTGTGGAATTTTGTGGAGTCCTTGGTGCTCTCTGAGCCTTGTTGTTTTCTCTCTTCAATTGGTGTGGAATTTCCATATTAATGTTGAGGAAATTAATGATTCTATAAGAGAAACAGTGAAAGTTGGTCAAAACTCATTAATTGCTATGGTAGATGCTGGCATTGATATTTATTTATTTATTTGTTCAATTTGTATGGCTGCCCATCTCAAATTAATGACTGGGCAGCTAACAATACTTAAAAACAAGACACAAAGCATATAACAAATTTATAAATAACATATTTAGCAACCAATATGTCACTAGTAATGCAGATTTTATTGGTTAATAAAGCTATATTTCCAAACAGATATAACCCAAAAGGGTTTGGATGCAAATGTATCTTTAAAATATCCGTGACCAGATTATCTGTAAAATGTTGAAATGAAGAGGATTACATGAGGTGGCAGTTATGGAAGATTCCTTTCTATTGTTTGTTGTTAGAAGAGATGCAATGGAACCTGATATATAGCTATGTCCATTAATCAGGAGTCAGGTTAAAAAAAATAAAGGAGAAAAGGCAGAAAGTTATAGCACTAAGATTGGAACTGAAACTAGGCTCAGGATCTATGCCTGGGAAAACTTCTCCCTGTCATGGAAAAAAAGATTAGGAATAATTGTGGAGCAGAGCAGACTAGTATTGATGGGATACTGATAATTTGTAGAAACAAGTAAATCACTTTTAAAACCCATCTTTTAAAGTTATTAAATAAAAGTCAATTTATTCCATTGTTCCTATATTAACCAAGTGTTCGTGCTATCCTTTATCTTCCCCACATTCCACCCAGTTATATTACCTTAGAGCCTTAAAAGATTTCTAAATCCTCGAAGGGTTTAGTGGTGGCAGTAGAACAAAAGGATAAGGAGAAGACCCCCACAACAAGGAGGGTATGCAACATCCTGTTTTAGTGGAATACAGTATATGCAAAATCTCACAGACTAACGTCAGAGAAATGTAGAAAATCTGACAGTGTAAATAGGCTTACAAGCTACTGGCCACATGAAATGCAAAGAGGTTTATGTTGCATGTAAGCATATGTATTATTTACAGTCCCTTGATTCTATTCCTGTTATAGACCAGAATAGTACTGCTCTTTTATCTTAAAATTATGTTGAAAGATGAATAATTACCTTAGTATAATATGAAACAGCCCCTATACCAGAAATCTTTTATACTTGAACAGAGCAACTCATTAAAACACTGTCCAATGGAAAGGCCATTCCAGCTGAGATTTATAGGGCTGATGACAAATATCTTGTTCAATGTTTTACTAAACTATAGAAAAACATATTCTTGCTAGAAAAGGAAAGAACATCACAGGGAAAAATCCTTATTACATCAGGAAAGATAATGTTAGAAGGGATCTTGTTAATGTTTGGCTACGTTACTCAGATTTTTGAGCAGCCAATAAAGCTTTATGAAAGCTGGAAGCATTCAACTACTTTACTTTTTTTTTTTTTAAACCTAGAATTTGGTTTTATCTATTGTGATTTCATTGCAGATCTAAAATTTTGACAACCGCTCTGAATTCCATTCTTTGGAATTATCACAATTATACAAATTAGTTTTATATTTTCTTACAGCAAAGGAAAATATGGTTTAACAAAGCATTTTTGATTGGAATAGGGTGACTGGTGACTCTTTATTTCCAAGACCTTGATGGCTTACTTTGGCCAGGAGGGAAAGTCTCTTTCCTTTCCTTTCCTTTCCTTTCCTTTCCTTTCCTTTCCTTTCCTTTCCGTTCCGTTCCGTTCCGTTCCGTTCCGTTCCGTTTTCTCCTTGCAGTTCTTTATTTCAGTGTTGCCTAAATTAACTATGTTAGCTTCTGAGTATAGTAGTTGAAATATGAAATACCCAAGTCTGTATTTGATCCATCCTAGAATTCCTTGCTTTAAAGACTTCTGTCACAGCAAAGGTTTTATACCACAGAGCTTTCCAGATAAGCTACCCAGGTTTGAGGAATGGATGTGCCCCACTGTTAGTAAGGAAACATCACCTAACCCATCCTAACCCTTTCCAGATGTTTGATATGTTCACATTATTTTAAATATTCTTACTATATTCACAATATTTTTTCCATGAAAACAAACTTCTGCTTTTGTGCTAGTTTATTCTTTCAAGGCAGCTGTATTGAATTTCAAAAGAGGAACATTCATGCACCAATGCTGAGCAATTTGCATTTCTTTGATATTTTTACCCTTTTGTGTTACACCAATTCCATTCATGTGAGAGAACCATGAGTATATGAGAATGACTTTGCAACTTGAGGACTATAAAATCAGGGATGCAGAGGATAACTGTGAGCGAAAGGTGCATATGGAATTAAATCTAGACAAGTCAACTGAGCATTTGACATTGTGAAAAGCAGTAAGGTATAAAGGCATCAAGAGAATTGCCTATAAATCTTTATACACATAGAAAATAAAATTCTACTTACATATCATACAAATCATTTGCTGATATTTCATACTTCCCACCAGATTCAAAATAAAGATAATACAGCACATTATTAAAGAGTTCTTGCTAATTTTTCAAGTCATTTTACAATGCAGAAAAATGGCATTCATTTATATTCTACAAGATTTGTCAGTTAAGACAAGCAGAAATTTAAACAATTATATAATTTGATGCTAGAGAAAGAATATGTTTCTAAACTTTCTCCTCTAATTAATGGTAAATCAGAGGTCGAATCTTTCATGGACTCTTTATACTATTAATTTTCCAACAAAAGAAATAATAGATTTAGGATCTTTTAAACTTTAAATCTAAGATGATTGACAAAATGGCTGTGCAATGGTTGGTTGAATATGACTCTATCCTGATATTTAATTTTCTAGAGGACATGGAAGTAATAAATGGATCTCCTTTCAGGGCCATACCTGTGATTTGGGCTAATTATTAGTCTGAAAGGGACAGACATTTTATATCAATCTACTTTAGGTAAGATTTATGTTCCAATCAGAGACTATATCCTACATATGATGAGCAAATTGACATATTTGGGTAGTACCCCATGTCATGAATCAAACACTGAAGATCAGATCACCAGATGAATAGATAAAAGTACTGTTGCTTTTGGCAGGGTTTTGAAGCACTTTTGGGAGAGTTATACTACAGACTGGTTTTTTCTTCTTCATTTTTTAAACTATTCCCATTCATTTTGAAAAAGAAATTATTTTTGAAAATATTTTCAAAGAGGGACAGTTGAGCGAAATTTGAATCAGTTGGTTGCAGGATTCTTGAATTTACTTCATATATTGAAGGCCGAGGAATGCCTCACATGTACAATTATTGCTCCAGCAGTCTGCATCCTCTCAACTTCCCTGCATTTTAAAGCAATCTCAGGGAATACATTGTGAAGGAACTTCTTTTGGAGGTATTTTTAGAATAGGAAGTACAGACAGCAGGGAGACTGCAGTTAGAGAAACTGCATTTTTTTAAAAAAGGAGGAAGAAGGAAAGATGCAATATTCTTTGCTACTTCACAACAATAAGTCTGCTCAAAAACATCAGTAAAAGAAATTATTAAGCATTTCTAAAGCACTTGATAGATGAGGCATAAAAATGAAGAGCTTTTAGATGACAGGTTTCACTATGGCACTAGATATGCCCTTTAGATGAAACTGAGGATCACGGTATTGATACTTGCAAACCCTGGTCCATTTCTTTGATAAATATTTTCCATTCACAGGGAGTGTGGGGCAAGAAAAATGATATAGATTTTTATTTATTGGGGTTTACTGCACAGTTTTCTGTTAAACTTTCTAATATAACTTGTAGAAACCAGTATTGGGGAAGCAAGCCGGAACTAAAAAGGACAGGGTTACAAATGAATTTATGGTGTACAAGCCAGCATTGAGCCCAATTCTCAGCCTCTGTTACAAAATGTTGCTGTTACAATTATTCTTGCTTACAAAACAATTTCTAGTATCATAGCAAAGCTCCATTAGCAAGTAAAGACTCAGTATATTTACCAACCACACAATATCCACACAGATATTATTCTTTAGGCAGTTTTCGAAAACATTTAGTTTTAAGTTGAGGTACGACACGTTGTGCATTGATTTTCCAAAATTTTTCTATAGGCTTTTGTGGGAAATTGTTGGCCTTACGGGGTTCCAGGCGCAGAGTAATCCAAACAACGTGTAGGGCTCACAATATTTTATTGTAGCATAAGGCAATAATGGATATATAGTACATTATTGCAAAAGGAAAAAAAACAACAAAGCATATGCAGAGTTTCATGGCCCATACAAAGGCCAGGCATAGTTACAGTTCAGGAACAGAGTACATGGTAACATGACAGATAGAACTCAAGAAAAAGAGAGTAGGAATATAGACCCATAGTTCACAGCTGAAATATACACTTGTTTCAGCATTCTGATTGGCTATATGTGGGTCAGGACATTTTCAATCTGACAATGCATTTACAGAGTTGTACTTACTATAAATTGCCATGCGATGGCAGTGTTGCACATTGTCTTCCCTTCGGGGAACGGTTCCCATGGGACAAGGTATTTTTGGGCTGATATCGCTATGTTGTGACTAGCCAAGGCTACACACCTGTTGTTTACTAGTGGAATGTTATGGGAAACGCTTACAGCAGAGGGAATGGAAAAATACTGGCTTTACAAGCTAGTGAAGGAATCCATTTGCATGAATTCTACATAGAATAACCTAACAGCTTTTTGCTGAATAATTTTCCTAATTCTTGTTCCAACATCTATTTGTAATGTGAATCTTCAATAAGCATATATAAACAAAGCTCCTCAACTCTCTAAAAATAGGCTATATCTAAATGTGGGTTGGCTCTCTTTGTGGAAGTGAATTAAGATACTTTCTATGCTGACCTTTCATTTAGGGACAGTTGTCAGAAACAGACAACATGATACATTTGTATTGAAGAGATCTAAGTTCAAACCTTCGTTCAGTCATGAAGTTCACTATGTGACTTTTAGCCCATCATTATCATTCAGACTAACCTACTTGTTAGGAAATGTGAAAATGAATGGAATGCTCCCAATTTATGAGTTCCTTGGAGGAAGATTGAGATACAAATAATACATCAGTAGAGTCACACAGAAGTTCAAAGGGATGCTTCGATTCAGCAGTGTGCTTCAGTGCAGTGAATCAAATCAGGTGGCTGCAAAATGCTTAGCACTGTGAAGCACTTCACAGATTCTGCTGCTTCTGGGGTCATTACAGTCAACATACAAATTACAACGTGTAAAGGCTTGAATGGTATGACAGACTCTCTGACATTAACATGAATAGCTGGCCAATTAAGTGTTTCACCCCATTAAATTATGTGCCTTTCAGACATCTTATGGGGTAGCCAGGCTAACATTGCTTTGGGCTTTATTCACTTCATCAATTCTCTACTTCTTTAATGTGGCCAGCCACAAACTTTAACTTTTCTCTCTCTTATGCTAATGTAACATTACACTTCCATGCTGGTCTTGCCAACAAGGTTGGGAGTTCAGGTCAGCACTGTGAATGTAGTCTCAAGGCTGACCATGTTCAGTAGTAGGCATTAAAAGGCACTTGCTTTTAAATTTGTAATGAGTGGACAAGATTTAACTTACTTAACAACGTGTGCCAAGCTGACACTTACTTGTACTGGCCAAATGTTTACTGCTTCTAAGAAGGTGGTGGTGGCAAGGCTACAAATGATAATTCCTCTGTGCCAGCCTCTTTCTTTGTAGCATGCTTATTTCTGTGGCATTCCATCTCACTGTGCCAGCCTCATTCTGCTGCTCTAATAATTAACATAGAGAATTGCCAATAAGTTAGATTCGTGACACAACTAAGCTTGCACAGAAAAGGCCAAGGTTTGCCAGTGCACCCTGCCCTAGCCTGGGACCACATCAAAATCAGTGATGAGAGAGTCCTTCCCAGGAGAGGCCAAGCTTGCCAACAGCTATTTTATTTATTTTATTTATTTATTATTTGTCTTATTTATACCCCGCCTATCCCCTCCCTACTGGAGGACTCTAGGCGGCTTAGAACATTCAATTACATATCAATTGTACATCATTACAATTTTTACCGCGCAATAGGGAGAGGGGAAGGGAACCGGCTCTTCAGCTGCAGGCATCGGACTACATGTCCCAGAATGCCTTGCTCCGCGCAGGCTGCTGACGTCCAGGAAGCTGTTATTTCTGGATCCGTCATCCTCCGCCGCCATCACCATTCTCCAGGTTTTTCTTGGATCGAGGACGACCCTCCGATGGACGCCTGCAAATTGCCCCACATGAGTGGTACCCATTTATCTACTTGCTATATTAGCTTTCGAATCGCTGGGTTGGCAGAGAGCTAGGGCTAGTGACGAGAGCTCACCTCGCCACACCGTTTCTAACGGCTCAGTGGTTTAACCCGCTGAGCCACCGGGCCCCTTGGCTATGCCAAGCCTCTTCATAATCCCCAAAGCCCAGTGATCAGAGGCAGCAAATGTACATCAACCCACAAGGGCAAGACAATGGCAGTCTTCAGTGTTATGCCAAATCAGGGGTCGGCAAACTTTTTATGCCGGGAGCCATTTTGACATGCTCGTGCACATTTTGAAATGCTTGAGAGCCAGGGGGCGGGGTTTGCGGGCGGGGGCCAATCACGTGGAAGGGGGCTGGGTTTGCGGGCGGGAGCCAATCGCATGGAAGGGGCTGGGTTTGCGGGTGGGGGCCAATCACGTGGAAGGGGGTGGGGTTTGCGGGTGGGAGCCAATCACGTGGCTTATTGGGGCGGGTGGGAGGGCATGGGGGAGCTGCACAGGCACCGAGGGGGGCGGGCCCGGCGGCGGAGGTCCGGGCCGCCCACCCGCCCCACCCGCCCACTTGCCTGCCTGCCTGCTTGCGGGGCGGGTGGGCGGCCCTTGCTCTGCGAGGCCCCCCGCTGCCTTCCCGGGATCCGAGCCGGAGAGAAAGGGTGATGGCGGGGCCGCGCTACTGCCACTCGGCGCGGGCGGGGCTGCCGCTTCCGCTTCCATGTTGTCTCCCCCCAGAACGCTTCCGCCCACCCGCGTCGGGCCAAGAAAATGATGGGGGGCAGGAAACGAGGCGGGCGGCGGCGATGACAAGCGGCGCGCTTCAGGGGAGCCGCCGCCGCCGGGTGGGTCCCCTCAGGGCGGGCGGAGGGAGGCGGGCAGCCGCTCCTCCTTCCCTCCCGCCGGTGGAGGAGGAGGCGGCATCCTCTTCCTCGCCGCCCGGCTACGGATCGAGCACCTCTTCCCCCAGCAGCAGACCAGGGAAAGAGATGGGGAAAGTTGTCCACCTCCACCTCTGGGCTCCGCTGGCTCCAGCAAGAGCGAAGGCACCCCGGAGGGGGTGGGGTCATCCTCCTCGGCCCCCGACCCCACCGCCCACCCAGCAGGACCCGGCGTCCCCCCCACCCCCGCTACTCCCCCGGCAAGAGGCGCCCGGGGGCGACCACTGCCCAGCCCACAGCGATCCGGTGCGGCTGCCCGGGAAGGAGGGCGGCCGGGCACGCCCGGCATGGCGACGCTCTCCTACCTGCCTGGCGAGCGCTTTGGGGGAGCGGCGGCTCGCCGAGGGCGAAGAGCCGCCTGCTCTCCCCTTGGCCGCCTCCGGTTGTAGCCGCTTCCCAAACGAGCGGCGCTGCGATCCCCGACCCGGCCACGCGCGCCTGCCCAGGAATGCCACGGCACCCAGAGGAGCCCTCTGCACATGCTCCGCGACGCTCCCTCCTTCCCACCGCATCTCCTGAGCTGAGCTCCGCAGCCGAGCCTGGGCGTGCGTGCGGGAGGGAAGCCGCCATCAAGGGCCTCCTCGCCGAGTTTGTCCGCCGCCTCCAGGGAGGGTGGCGGGGGGGACAGGGCTGGGCGCTGGGGTGGGGGCAGGGGCCGCGGACGGCAGGCCAAAGGGAGATGCCAGGGCGACTGTAGCAACCGGAGGCGGCCAAGGGGAGAGCAGGCGGCTCTTTGCCCTCGGCGTGCCGCGGGGCCAGACGAGCCTCTGGCTGCTGCTTCTGTGCCCGTGGCCTCTTCGCTGCCGCCGCCGCCCGCCTCACCTCTGCCGCTCTCCGCTTCTCCGCAAAGCTCCCGGTTGATCTTAATGTTTCCTTTTCCTCCCCTTCAATATGTTCCAGCAAGCGAGGTGGAAGCGCTGCTGGGGCTGGTGGCGGAGTTGGAGGGAGCGGAGGGACCAGGCGTTCCCGTGGGTGCAGCGCGCGCTCTGCAACCCGCCTTGGAGAAGCGGCCGCGGGAGGCCCTCCGGGTGCACCCTCCCGCCCCATCAATCCCCCCACCCCGCCGTTCGGCGTCCTCTCCCCCCGCTAACCCGAGCCCTGCGGCGGCCGGGGAAGCCGAGCCAGGCTCGGACCGGAGGCGGCCAAGGGGAGAGCAGGTGGATCTTCGCCCTGCGCCGCCCTGCTGCTCGCGTCCCGGGCCCGCGCCCTCACCCAGCACCTGGATGCCGCGGAGCAGCACCATCTCCAGCCGCAGCAGCCCCTGCAGCCGTTCCTGTGCCGCCTCCGACAGCGCCGCGTCCCGGGCCAGCAGTGCCTCCCTGCCGCGCCGGGCCTCACTCAGTGCGAGAGCCAGGGGGCAGGGTTTGCGGGCGGGGGCCAATCACGTGGAAGGGGCGGGGGTGAGTTCAGCTGCGGAAGAGCCACACTCAAGGGGCCAAAGAGCCGCATCTGGCTCGCGAGCCGCCATTTCCGACCCTTGTGCCAAATCACCCAGGAAAGGAGGTAGAAAGATATTATTCTTTAAGCAATTTTTGAAAACATTTAGTTTTGAGTTGAGGTAAGACACTTTGTGCATTGGTTTTCCACAATTTTTCTATAGGCTTTTTGCTGAATAATTTTCCTAATTCTTGTTACCTCTGCCTTAAAATTATTGCAATGTTCAAAAATTATTGCAATGAAATCCTTGAAGGTGTCTGATTGAAACTTGGCACAGTTAATGTCCCCTAAAGAGTCCACCATCCCTAATACTATTCTGCAAAGGAAAAAAAAGTTGCAGGCATTTTGATGCTTCCCTGTTATAGCCTATGGATGAGTCTTTTTTCAAAAATGAATCTCAAAGCAGCAGAGATCGTATTGGTCTGCCCTTGAATCTTAAAGTGCAAACTTGAATCAAACCATGCTCTCTTCAAACCTCCAGTCTTCAATTTAAATTGAATAAGGGCTGAGTCACATAGACCTATATTAGTAATAGTTGGAATAGGTAAGAGGCACAACTTTGGGTCTAGATGAGAGAAAGAATATTAATTTCTGCAGCCCTGAACTAGAAGGTCCATTGCTTTGATCTAGTGGCCCTGATTCAGGCAGTCCCTGGTCTATTTTAAGCCCCTTGTTTATGTACAAATGGGAGTTGTGCAAATCCTTTGAAGAAGGAGCTTCAAAACAGGTGGGACCATGCATTTAAGCATCCCTTTTTGAATTATTAAGGTGCATGCATGCACAGTCACTTTGCTTCATCAAGAAGAAAATAAAATGGTAATGCAGCCTATGAGAGCCAGTTTGCTGTAGTGATTAAGGCATTGGGCTAGAAACTGGGAGACCATGAGTTCTAGTCCCACCTTGGGGATGAAGCCAGCTGGGTGACCTTGGGCCAATCACACCCTCTCAGCCCTAGGAAGTGGGCAATGGCAAACCACTTCTGAAAGCTTGCCAAAAAAACTGCAAGGACTAGTCTAGGCAGTCACCAGCAGTTAACAATGACTCAAAGGTGCGCACACAGACACAAAAATATGCAGCCTCATCAACATGGTAAAAATCAGAAGCAGCTTCTGAAACAGCTATGAGAACATCCCCCCCCAAAAAAACTGGATTAATGATCCAAAACCAGATGCTTTGTATACATTCCATGTATTCTGAAACACACTTTCAGTGGCTTTATTCCACACTAGCACAAATGTTTATGCATTGCCCATTAAAATTGAGCAAAACAATTTATTTTAAATAACATTAAGAGTATAGGGTTCATCCACATAGCCTATTTATCATGGTATGATGATGCCTCACTTACTGTTTGCTGAGGACATGCTTTCACAATACAGCCTCTTTGTCATAGGCAACCTTCTGCTGAAGCAGATTGAAGCCAGTCCAACATGCTCTGGATGTTTATTGGTGTATTGCAAGCTATTGTGAAAGATCTCCCATGCAGATCATCCATGGCATGTGGAGGAGGAACAGCTATCTTCTGGCCTCCAACTGATTCATCTGCTGTGGCACTGCCCTCTTCCACCCAGCCTCCCATGGCCAATTGTGATGTGGCTACCAGGAAGTCAATATTCTCATTGGTAAGTAAATACATCTCAGATGTTCCCTCTTCTTTCAGCTACAGCAAAGTCTGCATTTCTCCAGATTTCAGGTTAAATAAAAGGAAACTATCGTCCTTTTGAAACACGTTCTACAATTGGCCTCCTTGGGATTACGATTGCTTTTTATTTATTAAACATTGTTGTATTAATTCTTTCAATCCCCTATTGAAATAATTAATTCTCTTTCTATCTACACCCCATGTAGAAAAAGCAATAGGAAGGATCTGAGGAAAGATTTGGTGATGAAGCAATATGTGCTGGCTTTTATATTTTTGTTTCTTTCTTGAGATGGGTGCATTGTGAGTTCAGACAGTGTGTGAACTATTGACGCTGGATTTTTGTTATTTTTTTGCTTGAAAGAATCAAACCTGTGTTGAGAGGAGAGCAATAATTCTCAGACTCATGCTTTGGAAATATAAATTTGCTACCTGAATATTTGAAGAATAGAATGGATCACATTATGATCCATTTTCCTGAAACTCTTAATGTTTATTCCATTTCTTGGATTCTTTTCTTGAGAGTTTCCTTCCTGTCAACCTCTATTTATGGATGATTTCAACCTAGGTTTGATCACCTTCAAGCTGCCTTGGAACTTCTCCTTGGTTCTGCTCTCTGGTTCCTCCAGACCTTTTCCCTGCCCTGGCTTGGAAGAAGAGAAGTAATTATTGCCCTGGAATTAACCCATGTTCCCTTCTGTGACGGCAGAAACATGCCTAGCCTTGTTGCTGCAGTGTTATAAAAGGTAAATTGTAAGGGCAACACTTTTTCTATCAGCATATTATCCTCCTTTCTCAAAGTCAGGAGAAGAGCACACTACTATAAACATGTAGCTAAATTCATTGCCTGGTTAACTGAAGATGAAATACATCTGCCCCATATAGGGAAAAGGGGTTTGCTATAGAGATGCATTTCTTGGAGTGAATACATGCTAATGGCTGTTTTGCTGCTACAACCTATGGTTCCTTCTTTTAAACCCTTACAAAATGCTTTTTAATCTCTGTATCTATACTGTATGTGCTGAAGCATCTATTATCAGCTACTCAAGTTAATTTTGCTTTGACCTTCTATTCTCACTGCGGAGTCTTTCCCTTTTACTGGCCCACTCAGATTTGTACTGATTCCAGGCCCATTATCCACAGAATGTGTGGTATAGCTCTCAAAACATCAGAAGAGGCCTGTCTTTCCTCCATAATCAGTTCTGAAATTTCTCTGCATACAGAAACATAATTCCCCATCTTGTTTTCTCTTTATCTGCTACAGATGGCTTTTGAAGTCTTTAGTCTGACTTTTTCTTTGTGATACATTTTCCTTCTTCCCCTATTATAGGTAAAGGTAAAGGTCCCCCCCCCCCACATTTGTGCAGTCGTGTCCGACTCTAGGGGCCGGTGTTCATCTCCGTTTGTTAGCCGAAGAGCCAGCGTTGTCCGAAGACGCTAATCTTGGAGCAATATAAGGTCATTAAAATCCCCTATTATAATTGTATTTTAATGACCTTATATTGCTCCAAGTTTTTACATACTTTGTTTTTTAGATTGAAAATTCTGCTCAGACCTGGGATGATTTTACCCTATGAGCAGATCTTTATTCATGTAATGAAGCTATCACTGAAGTTGGACCTCCTGGCACACCCTGGTCTATTCAGCTGGGAAATTCTTAGCTTTTCTATTAAGGACTCTAGGAAAAAAGATAAAAAAGGAAAGTATTGCCAAAGCCCAGAAAATACAGAACTCCCCAACCTAAGAACATAAGAGTTAGCTGTATAAGTGCAAAATGTGCGAGAATTAGGTTTTAAAGAGAAATCCCCTTTTTAAACAATATACCCAAATTTCAAGATGTAAAATTGGATATACTGAGGAAAAGGGGGAAACAGGAGAAACAAGGAAAGGCAACAATCATACACACAGAATCCAAATAAAATAAATAGTAATTTTAATAAATATAATTACCAGGGAATGTTCAGCCAAGTTCATATTTAAATTTGAGAACTAAGCTTTAAAGACAATAAAATATGATTCAAACTCTAACTTAAAAATAAAACAAAAAATATTTTCAAAATAAATTATTATTAAAGATTGAAAAAGTATACTACTTTTGGAGACTTTCTTTTCAGGCTTATTGGCAAGGCTCATTGACAAGGTTACTTCTTTTGGAAATCACAAGTAACATATCTGGGAAGTGTATATAGTCTGGATTATACACAACAATGTTAACAACAAAGCACACTATCTTAGATCCATGCATTTCACACAGATTTCACACAGTAGAAAACAAGGCAGAGGTAGACATGTAGTAGAAGGAAAACAGAATTTTTCCATTTTAGAAAAATTGGGTAAGAATTAAATTGAAAGAACTGCAGGTAAGCTGGACACAAATACTAATGGACTATAGCAGAGACAAATAAATGAGGAATTGTGGAAGAGTAGGAATAAAAGGGAAAGGCAGGGGACCACACAAGAAAGCAAACCAACAGAGCCAGTTTGCTCTAGTGGTTAAGGCTCCAGGCTAGAAACCAGGAGACTGAGAGTTCGAGTCCCACCTTAGGCCTGAAAGCCGGCTGGGTGACCTTGGGCCAGTCACTCTCTCTCAGCCCAACCTACCTCACAGGGTTGTTGTTGTGGGGAAAATAGGAGGAGGAAGGAGTATTAGGTATGTTCACCGCCTTGAGTTATTTATAAAAAAAATAATAAAGTTACATGTGCTTAACCATCAGTGAGGCTAAGTGAAAGGTGTAGAATCATTTTTCTGTCCTTGCCTTCTGGGGTATTCTATCCACAGCAGTATGCTAACAATGTGCAGAGCAAGAACGGATAAAAGGCAGAGTCAGATATAAAAGTGGAGAATGTTTACAATGTATGTTTCTCTTTCTTTATCTCATATCCCAAAGTCTACCCATGCTCTTCTCCTTCCCTCTGTCACCCTTCTTTCTTTTTGTGCCATCTCTTCTGCCATCACTCCATCCACTACAGCTCCCTCACTGAGTTTTTCCTCATCCTTACTAGATTTCTGAACTCATTACTTGGAGGAATTCCTGCTGTTTAGCAATCCATTTATTTTGTCTCCCCATTCTTCATTTTTTTTAAAAATTCTCAGTCATTTTTAAAATTCCTTCAGGGCTTCCTTTATTCCTGCTTAAACCCATGTAATTAAGGATAGCTATGCACCTAGAGGCTTCCATGGGATTGCCACAGAAAAGACTGAATTATTTATCTTTAATTTGGGAGTGAGATTAATTCCAACTATACTGTATTAATTTTGACCTCATTGTGTCCACTAAGATTTAGAGTGGGGTCCTGTCCTTAATACATATACCCGCACTTTCTTACACGCTCTTGGAATCCTTCAACTATTTTCTTGCAAGATGTTATATATGTTGAATAACAACCAAGCAAATAAGTTACATAAATACTGCCTTCTTATACGTGAGAAAATCCTATCACTATAGTCTACTGCAGAGCTTTCCAAACTTTTCATGTTGGTGACACACTTTTTAGACATGCATCATTTCGCGACACACTCTTACAGCAGGGCATCGTTTCGTGACACACTCTTACAGCAGGGCACAAGGCAGGCACTAGGACCTGCGTGGAATCCTGGCAGGGCAGGTTTGGAGGCAGCCAGACACAAGGCAGGCACTAGGACCTGCACGGAATCTTGGCAGGGCTTGGAGGCAGCAGCAGTCGCGACACACCCAGACACTGCAGCCGACACACTAACGTGTCGCGATGCACAGTTTGGAAAGCTCTGATCTACTGTATCTCTTTTGGTCTTTTTTCTTATAGTTTTTCAAGTAAATATATATTTCCTCCCAACTTGTTTATTAGTAATTTTTCTGGGGATCATAGAATCATTTTTAAGTTCTATGATAAAGCAGTTCAATGATTACTGGTTAAAATGGGGGTGATTTAATCGGAATTTATCATATGAAAGAATATCTGTGCTGGGGCAAGAAAACAATGGTCTTGATCCAGGAAATGCATTTAAAATAATTCCAAAAAAGAAACTTCAAATGAAATTGTTAATTTATTAATTATGTTCTGTAAAGATAAAACAATATTTATTTTAATCAGTGTATTGATCAGTTAGCAGAAAAAAGCAAGGCTGTTATTCCCCTAAGAAATCCATTAGTTTGCTGCTGACCTTAATTTATAAACCTGCCTGAATTGTTTTCAGTGTGAAAGGATGTGCAGTCTTTTTACAAACCGCTGCATTCAAGATGAGACACTTTCAACACATATTCTAATCAATTTATCAGTAGGAGATACGGTACATAATTTGATAAGGTGCTTGGCTCAAAATTGGTTAAAATTGGAAACTTGGACTGAAGTTGGCAAAAATTAGTCCAACTTTTTGCAACAAAAAGAGGTGGAGCATTTGTGATAGCCACTGCTTGGTTACTATATCACAGTCACTATTCAGCTATTTGTTTCTGAGTGGAATGTTAATGGATTCTCAGCATTATCCAGATTAATCACAGACAGAATTTGGGACTATTTTTACCAGATTCCTTCAGAGGGACAGATTCTTGGGGGAAGCAAAATAGCAGGCCTTAAAAAAAAAAGTAACTCACTCCCATCAGCATTTATATTAGTAATTTGGCCACCATTTTGTATCTCCTTAACACATATGGCCAATTTGTGACCTATGTGCTGTCCAAGAGAATCCCTCCAAGATTATACTGCTGAGTAATAAAGGAATGATTTTCTGTGAGAAAATAAGGAAAAGAGGTAATTTGAGACATTGATAGATTTAAGACACTCATTAAGATTTAAAAAACGAAGTTTACAATACATTTACCCCTCCTTGCTGGTGTTTGGCATGCCTTTATCAGTTGTTCTGTGATAGAGAAGGAAAGACAAGTAAGAAAAAAAATATTTGAGAGCCAG
This sequence comes from Charina bottae, assembly GCA_023362775.1. Classification (NCBI taxonomy): domain Eukaryota; kingdom Metazoa; phylum Chordata; class Lepidosauria; order Squamata; family Charinaidae; genus Charina; species Charina bottae. The sequence goes on along the minus strand of JALMGJ010000030.1, from coordinate 1,402,558 downwards.
GATGGTCACACAGGGACAATTATGTCACTAGTGGCTATGGTAAGAATATGTCATAGATGAAGTGTTTTATTGAAAAAACACCGTGGGAAATCGCATGATGTCTACCAGTGCTCTTATACTAAAAGAGATGCATAGTACTCCACTGAATAGATGCCCTTCCACTGAAACTAACGCTAGCTAAGCTGCAAACTGCCCAGAAGAAATGTTCCAGCTGCCATCCAAACTTTAGAATATGTCACAGGTACAGTATATCCTCAACAACATCACAGGAAGTATTCTGGCATGTATTCCCAAGATGCTAGTAGATGCCAAAAGCTCCAGCAACCAGAGCTATGGTGTGGCTACCAAGAGAAAATTCACTCACTCAGCAGTCTCTATATATGTTTCCAAGAAAATTTGTTTGAATATATTCCCATTATTCTTAATAACGGAGAGATAGAAAGAGAGAAGGAAAGGGAGGGGACTAGGCATTTGGTAGTTAATCTCAAGCAAAACTCATTTCACCAATGGTAGTTTAGGCAAAGGACAATTTATCTGTATTTTGGCACAGCACTAGAAAATTTGCATGCATTCCCCGAAGGGCTCAAATTGACTTGGAAAATAAAATAAAATAAAATAAAATAATAAAGGCATTCAAGCTGGTATTCTTTTGATTAGTCAGTTCTGGGAAGATACTAGGCATCAGTTTCCTAGATAATGTAAATCAATACTCAACTGAACTGAACAAAATACTATCAATTTGCACAGTAGTACTGCAAGTAATGCAATGGACCACATCAAATTTTGTTGTTAAATATAAGCTAATGAGTTAAGAGATTTTTTTTTTAAAGACATGTATTGAACTCCATGTATTTTTTCTTCTCAGACAATACTTAAGTATTGGAAGTCTGTAGCCATAATATAACTCCAAATTCTGACTGAATTAATTTTGACCCGCTGTTTTGTGTTTCTGAGTTTTTCATATACTGTACCTTAGAATTCAATAGGAACAAGAGACATAAGATGAGTCCAGAACTTAGAGCTAGGATGATAGGAAGCAGGACTTGATCTCTTGGGTGATATTCTTCAGGAATAAATAATGCTTTTAAATCCCCCATCAATATTAACTTTTAAAGTCTAAACATTTCCAATGCCTTTGATCTTCCTAATCATTTCTAACCCCCTAATCATTCTTGTTGTGCTTTCGTGAAACTTTTCTCCAGTTTGTCTGAATCCATCTAAAATTGTGGTTCCCAGAACTCAAAGTGGGATATGATCAGTGTACAATAAAATGGAATGATTGCTTCCTGTGCTTAACAAACTTTATTTCTGTTGATGAAGCCTAAATAGCATTTGCCTTTTCTGCATCCACATCACGCTACCATACATGGTCACTTTGCAATCAACTGTTATTCCAAGATCTTTTTCATGAGTACTTTTACCAAGCAAAGTATTCTCACCTTGCATCTGTGCATTTGATTTCTGTTTCCTAAGTGAAGAACTTTGTACTTTTCTGTGTTAAATATTATTCTGGTATTTTCAGCCTACTTCTCTAACCTACCAAAATAATTTTGAACTTTATTTCTAGCCTGTATGGTATCAGGTATCCCATCCAATTTTGTGTTATCTGAAAATTTAATAATTTATCCATTTCTTTATCCACATAATAAAAAGGCTGAAGTGTCTGGAGCCCAGGAGTAATACTTGTGGAACCTCACTCAATACTTCGATTTGATGAGGAAACGTTGGTGAATATTCTCTGAATATTATTTTAGGCCAGCTATATATCCACTTAATTAGTTAATTAGGTTGCTAACCAGATTGCCATGGGGGACTTTGTCAAATGCTTTACTGAAATCAATATATTATGTCTATCAAATTCTCAGTATCTACTAAGGAAGTCACTGGAACAAAAAATGAGATAAGGTTATTCTGAGAAGACTTGTTCTTGACAAACCCATGCTGACTTCTGGTAATTACTGCATTGTTTTGAAGGTGCTTACTGATCAAACTTTTTGTTTTCCCAGGTATCAGTATTAGCCTGATTAATTTAGTTTCCTGATACTTCCTTTTCCTCTTTTTTGAAAATAAGCAAAATATTTGCCCTCCTCCAATCATCTGGCACTTCTCTGGATTTTTCAGAGGCAAGACATAGCATTTCAGACAGACTAACAGCAAATTCTTTCAGTATCCTAAAATGTAATTCATTTGGTCCTGGAGATTTGAAGTGATTCAAGGTAAATAAGTGTTTACTGACCATGTTTCTATCAAACTCAACTTTCAATTATGTCCCTTCATCCTACCCTTCATAGTTACCTGGAGGAACAAATAATATCTTGTTGAAGACTCAGATAAAATAGGGGTTGAGTAGCTCTGTCTTTTCTTTGCTATCTGTTAGTATTTGCCATCTTCACTGAGCAGATTGTATAGTTTCATTTTATTTATTTCTTTTGAACTTCTCTGAAGACTTTTTGTTATTTATTTATTTATTTATTTATTTATTATTTATTTATTTATATTTATATCATCTATCATCTATCATCTATCATCTATCATCTATCAATCAGGTTTTCATTAAGGTTTTTGTGTAGTCACATGGGCTTCTTCTGCTATATTCTATTTTTCCATCATTGGAATTATTTCTGTATCTTCTTTTATAGGAATTTCCACCTACCTTAAGCTGCTTTTCCCATTAGCTTCTCCTGTTATTTTATCCTATTAATAAACTGGATTTATTAAAATCTGCTTTTCTGAATGTATGTATGTACTGTATGTCTGTAGCTTGAATCATGTCAACTGGATTTCTATTTTCTTAATGGAAACGTTTCGCTCCTTATCCAAGGGGCTTCTTCAGTCTGAGTAAAGTTGGTAAGGGAATCCTAAATATGTTCCTAGGTAGCTGTTACACAGCTACCTAGGAACATATTTAGGATTCCCTTACCAACTTTACTCAGACTGAAGAAGCCCCTTGGATAAGGAGCGAAACGTTTCCATTAAGAAAATAGAAATCCAGTTGACATGATTCAAGCTACAGACAATTCCACCTGGATGACTGAGAACCTTCATAGACGTATGTACTGTATGTATGTATATACAGTATGTTTTAATTTCCCTTGCAAGTGAGAACTCCAGCATTACATAATTGTTTTCATTCTTTCATACCTACAACTTTCACTTCCTCAGAACTTCCCTAGCAATTCTCTTGTGTCTTCCTCCTCCATATGAAGCAACACAACTTAGGAAGTTCCAGGAAGGACTATGCTTGGCAGAATATGTTTTCCAAAAGATGTTGGGGGTAATTCAAATCCTCTATTGCTGATGGCACATTTTAGCTATCATATTTTCTACAATGTCCTGGATATCTTAAATAAAAGTTTGATAAAAGTCAGAAGAAATCTGTTTAAAATCCTGGTGAAGGTCAGAAAAAATCTGTTTCAAATCCTCCATGTCTCACGCAGTAGATTATGGCATCCCCTAGGAGCTTAAGCAGTGAAAGTCGAAGATATGGAAGAGTTCCAAAGTGTGTTTACATAAAGTGAGAGTGAAATAGCAGAGTGTTCTCAAGGGAAAGTGAAAACAGAAAGCTGAAGGTTCAAATCAGCTGATTCAACATGTAGGAAAATGCTAATATCTTCAAATTTAATACAAAAATAATAACAGGAAGACAATTGTTTACTCTTAATCTTTGGAATTTCCTTTGGAAGGAAAATGAAATACAAAACTTAAAAGAATTTTTTTTTAAAAAAAGTAATAAAAAAATAACGTTAAGCACCAACAGAACCAGCTTCTCCTAGCTGTACAAAGCCTCTCTTGGGGTACATATACTTAAAAAAAATACAAATTGGTGATTTAGAAATGGGGTGGCCGGTCTAAGTGTCCCTTTAAGGCTACAGCGCGGCTTGGAAAGGGTGATGTCCCAGCCTCCCAGCTGCTCTTACCAGTTGAGAGTGAAATGCTGTTTGCGATCTTCTGGCTGCAAGCAGCCATCCAGAGGACAGATGGGATGATTCCAGGTATTCTCCTTGATCCAGAGAACGTTTCTGGGCTTCAGGAAAACCTGCCTGAGCCCGAAAAAAGTTACCGTGTTGTCATCTCCACCCGCTGAACCAGCGGGCACAGCCGTTCAGTCCACCATTCCCACCGGAAGCCGAATGATCATATCTACCTTGTTCTATAATGCGTACATCTTTATCTGAAGACCTTTAGGGTTTTCATGTCCAACTTCCAAAACTTTATGTTTATAACTCGCCTGATCAAACTCACCACCATGCTTTCGCCAAAAAAATTGTTATGAGCCCTTGTGTGTTACAAGGGCTAACAATCCGTCGGCTAGACAACTCAGACTATGGTCCTATAAAGCAAATCTTCTGATACATTCTTGAAATATTAGTATCTCATTATTTTTTCAAGAATTCATACAAAGCCTGTCTGTGTCTGTGAAGGATGATAAAAATAATTCAAGAGCCAGTTTGGTCTAGTGGTTAAGGCAACGGGCTAGAAACCAGGAGGCTGTGAGTTCTAGTCCCACCTTAGGCATGAAAGCCGGCTGGGTGACCTTGGGTCAGTCACGCTCTCTCAGCCCAACTCACCTCACAGGGTGGTTGTTGGGAAAATAGGAGGAGGAAGGAGTATTAGGTATGTTTGCCGCCTTGAGTTATTTATAAAAATAATAAAGGCGGGATAACAATAAAAATAAATAAATAAATGAAACAGCAGCCACAACCATGTGATTGAAGTCTTGTCCCTTTTTAACATGTACTTTGATACATGTAAAAAGGGGAAAGAGTTTCAATTGCATACTCACAGCTGCTACCTTTTCCTTTTGACACCCCCATCTCCACAGGTGCCCCTGTATGCAGCATTTCTCTAGTCTTCTCCCTGTGCATTCACTCCCTGGAACTTAGCTACTTTATATTCCTACTACAGTCTCTGCTTACTCAGCAGGAAGCAGTTACTCAATCACCTACAATGGGCAATCAGCAATTCTCAGGATAACCCACTCCCACTCCCCCCACTTTTTTTAAAAAAAATCAACTATTCAGGAGGTGAACTTTTACCTCTTACAGTTTTTTTTGTTACTTTTTAATTAATATTTTTAATAGACAAACAACAAAAAAAGAAAAAAATTAATACAAAGATATAATAACAGTTATTAGACAGAGAAATTGCTGTTGTACAGTTAATGCTCAGTATATTGTTGAAAGAGGACTGACCATAAAAACAAAAACAAAATAATTTTTATTTTTAACAAAAAGGAAAAGGATTTTAAAGGTCTTTTTAAATCTCTGAGATAGTTGAATCCCTAAGAAGACCTGGCTTCTTTGGTCATCCTCCATACTTTGTTTCTTCTACTTGTTAAACTCTTCTGGCAAACTCTTCTTTGTTCTCCCTCTTTGTTTGCTTGGGCATAAGACTCAGCTGAAAATCTACAGATATTTTATAAAATTTAACCAAACTGATTTGGACACATACCTATTACTAGCATTTTCATGAGCAGGGGTAGGATCTGTCTGTCTGTCTGTCTGTCTGTCTGTCTGTCTATCCGTCCGTCCATCCATCCATCCATCCATCCATCCATCCATCCATCCATCCATCTATCATCTATCACATTGTCTGATGTCATTCTATTTTGGGGGCAGGAGTCAATTTGCATGCTGCCCAGAGTTGTCAAAGCAGGAAACCCACCACTGGTGTACAGAAACAGATATTTGAGATTTGTAAGTTCTACAGCCCACTCTAGTTCAGCTCTTTGTAGGAAGTTCCCCAAAATATGGCAAGAAAGAAAGAACAAAGTGGAACCATATTTAAACAAAGAGGACATGAAACCCTGTCATCTGTTGACTAGAGGTACTCCTTATACTGTATATTAGCAAATATTCATTGGGCAAAATAAAAATATAATCAAGGAATAATCATGCTCCTTTTTAAACCAGGGAGTAGAAACAAGTCAACTTGGTGACATAGAGGCTAAGCTTCTGGCATCCTTCCTAAACAAATAAATGTTCATAGTGTTCCACATGTTAACTTCTCAGAAATTAGAACTCAAGGATTTGGGGAAAGAAATATTATTAAATCCATGACATTGCTCCAGAGCCAGAAAACATCATATAGCCAACCCACTGTATACAAAATGGTAGGTGTCTTGCACCACAGCTGCTCACATTGAAGACATTAATTATTCAGAGGGCCGAGTTTCTGAGTGCCACTTGCTCTATCAAGGGGATGAAGTGAACAAAAAACCTTGACGTTAGAAAGCAACTTGTAGGGTAATCAGCTTTCCAGAGAGGGGCAGCACATACAATGACATGCTTTACACTCCCTCTCTCTCCCCCCCCCCCCCCCCCCGCCTCCTCCACCCTCAGCACTGCTTCCCTACAACTAGCAATTAATCTTGACTTGCTTTCACTGGCCTTGTCTCCAATCAGCTGCCTGACAGACAATTATTAACTGAGAAACACACATCAGGAAATGTGCTATTGTGGCAAGACAGGCAAGCAATATCATCAATTTTTTACGAGTGAATAAAGCATACATAGGTTAAGGTAACTCTGATTGCCTATTAATCCTTCAATAAGAAAGTATAGTGATCGGTCTAGCATCTTTTTTTCTGCTTAGTGCCCCCTTTTAGCCTCTGTCTTCTTGTGAAGTAGCCATTTGCTCTTCTACCAGAAGGGTGATAATTCTATTTCTCCCAATGGGTTTACCCACTATATCACATTTCTCCTTCCTTTCAACGTCTGTTTCTGATCATCTGACACACAATAATAAATGCTTTTCTAAAAAAAGGTTGGTTGTCTCTGGAAAGTTATTTCCAATATATAAATGGTTGGTTAGAGTTGTGCTTTCTGCAACAATCATGTGAACTCACTGTTATGAGTTATGCTCATTGGTTCAGGGGTGGTGGTATATATTGCAGAGGGAAGTAGCTACAGGCTCTTTTACTAGAATTTGAAAAATCAGTACCTGGAACCTGGTGCAAAAGACATAGTGAACTTAACATTGAAAGATTCTGAATCCTGAATTTAATTTGGAGGCCAGAATGAAAGGCAGTTCATTGTCCTTCTTCCAAATCCTTTACTTTGTTATCTATTGGTTGTATGGTTTAGAACAGGCAATGGATCCATTTTATTAAACAGCTGACAATCAAATATCCTTGGTAACTGATTGCAAGTCATCTAAAGATCTTTCAGTATCTAGTTTTGCCCAATTCTCCATTAGTTTACCTACTTGGGTATTGGGTTAATGTCAGTCAAATGTTGTCAAAAGAGATCTCACTCAGTGCTGATGCCTAATATGTTGTTCTTTTAATTAGCAATACCAAGAGCTACACATGGGAGACTGTAACTGCATAATGAACCAACTAACTAGCTAGCTAACACCCTCTTTTGTCATTATGTTAAGTCTTTTCAGGGGTGAAAACTTCTCAAGAAAGCCTCCATTTATTCTGCCAATGACCTGTGACTGCACCCTTAGGGGACTTACTAAACTTTTACAATTGACTGCTTCTGTCAAGAGGGCTACTATGCATCCTGAACATTGGCTGATCTTGGGGGGGGGGGAGAGGATTAGGCTGGGGGCTTGAATAAAAGCTAGTTTTCCTTGTGACTCCTCTGACATTTAAGTAAATTTTAATGCTTTAAGTTAATGCTAAATGTTTTACTAAGTTTCCCCAATTTCCTCTGGGATACTCATTGGTTTGGAATTAATCTGAGCCCGGCAGGTGATTCTTTTTAGTCCTATATGACTAAGTAGGGAGCCAGTTTGGTGTAGTGGTTAAGGCATCAGGCTAGAAACCAGGAGACTGAGAGTTCTAGTCCCACCTTTGGCACAAAGCCAGCTGGGTGATCTTGGGCCAGTCACTCTCTCTCAATCCTAAGAAGAAGTCAGTGGCAAACCACTTCCAAAATCTTGCCAAGAAAACTGCAGGGACTTTTCCAGGCAGTCACCAGGGGTGAAGACTGACTCGAAGGCACACACACACACACACACACACACACACACACACACGACTAATTAGTGTTGGCCACACATTCTAGGCTGTCTGATCTTTTGGAAACCTTTGCTTGCACTTTTCTAACTTGAACCCTTTCAGGACTCTAGAATCAATACTCCCATGTACCACACTCTGCTCCAGTAATGGTATGTGGGATTGACCTTGGGAGATGGGGAAGAGCCACAGCCAGGAGAACAGTTGGACAAGAGGCAACTTAGCTTGCAAAAGGAATGTGGGCATGGCAAATGTCTCAGAAGGGACCCCCCTTGTTTCTTGGACTGTAAAGGTGATGGGGGAGAAATGTACTTTCAGACTTGCAAGATTCTGTTGATATAACCTTACAATAAAATAGAATTAGTCCATCTGGTCGTGCTTCCTGTCTGGACTACCTTGCTAGGCTGACATCAATATGATGCCCACATTCCTTTTGCGGGATAAGCTGCCTCTTGTCCAACTGTTCCCCTGGCTGTGGCTCTTCCCCCTGTCTCCCTAGGTCATTCCCATGTACCATTACAGCTCCTTGACTTATCTTTGAACATAGAGCTACCTACCTACCTACCAACCTATTGGATTTGTAATCCAGTCATCACCTAATCATCAAGCAACTCAAGGCAGCCTACAGGACAACTTAAAACCACCATCTAAAAGTAGAACAGCAAAATAGGAAATAACCATCCAGGGAATACAAAAAGTTAAAACTATCATAACGTATTGTGGGTTCACGAAACCACACAGCCCAGGGCCTCATGGAAAAGCCAAATTTTTATGGCCTTCCTGAAGGACAGCAGGGTTGGGGCCAAATGGACCTTGGGGGGAACACATACTTTTAGATGTGATTGCTAAAGATGAGGGAAGTGCCCAGTTTTTTTCAGCTTCATTGATTCATCAGTGTAAAATAACAGGATCAAAAGTGAATGTGAGCAACCTTTTTACTGTCAAGATAGGCATTCTCTTTTAAGTAATTAAAAGATTATTAGATATCAGTGTGGGTGGAGCTTAAACAAAGCAATGGTAATCGGGGCCTTTTGTCTACTGCAGAGCTTTCCAAACTGTGTATCGCAACATGTTAGTGTGTCGGCTGCAGTGTCTGGGTATGTTGTGGCTTCTGCTGCCTCCGAGCCCTGCCAGGATTCCACACAGGTCCTAGTGCCTGCCTTGTACCTTGCTGCCTCCAAACCTGCTGTGATTCCGCGCAGGTCCTAGTGCCTGCCTTGTGCCTTGCTGCCTCCAAACCTGCCCTGCCAGGATTCCGCGCAGGTCCTAGTGCCTGCCTTGTGCCTTGCTGCCTCCAAACCTGCCCTGCCAGGATTCCGCGCAGGTCCTAGTGCCTGCCTTGTGCCTTGCTGCCTCCAAACCTGCTGTGATTCCGTGCAGGTCCTAGTGCCTGCCTTGTGCCCTGCTGTAAGAGTGTGTCGCAAAATGGTGCCCTGCTGTAAGAGTGTGTCGCGAAATGATGAATGTCTAAAAAGTGTGTCACCAACATGAAAAGTTTGGAAAGCTCTGGTCTAGGGATACAACTGCAAAAGCAGCAGGGCACTTTGTTAAAGATGATTATTTTAGATCAATCAATCTTCATCACTATAGAATGATGGTCAGGTGGGATTCTTGGGTAGTCCTTGGATAAATAAATAGTGTATTTTGAAGCATGATTTTGATTTAATTTTAAAACTATTTGTAAAAGTACATTTATTCCCAGATTCAATAATTATGTTCATTGTATTCATGTTACTTTTGGGGGGACCTGGTGCTGATAAGCAATCTGTTACATTCATGAGACCAGTATGCAGTTCCTAATAAATCTTTCAAAACTCTTGAAAAGGTAAAAGTAATGTTATGGAAAGCTGCCATCAAAACAAACATTCTATCCTTGAATCACTTTCTTCATTCAAAATCCATACCACTATGTACCTTTTAATTATCATTTCACACCTATCATATGTTAAACCTGAGACTTAGCATTTTTGCTGGGTTTCAGCTTTAGCTTTTTTTAAAAAGGCAATACCTCTAAGTCTGGGTGCTCAAAGTAATGAAGCCTGATATCAGATCACATCTCAAGGTGGCAGACAATACAGAAAAGCTCTTCAAAATTTATTTTTATAAATATATTTTCACTACATTGGTACTTTTAAATTTGGTCCTTCCTGTCCAGTTGATTCATATACAGCCTTGACAATCTATGTGGGGCAGTATTTAAAGCAATAGATTTTAGTTTAGAAGGTCTGGGTCTTCTCAATAGTGGCTATAATCAAATGGAATGCCATGTGGGTTAGTCAATATGAATTTCTTTCTTTCTTTCTTTCTTTCTTTCTTTCTTTCTTTCTTTCTTTCTTTCTTTCTTTCTTTCTTTCTTTCATTGTTGTTGTTCAAATCCTTCTGCAGGGGCATGTTTTTGATTAAACTTAAACTGTTCTGCTTTTAGTTTAAGAACTATTTACACACTTATATCACAACAATACAAAATGGGTAGATTGAACAGAACTATTGGCAAGATTTAAAATCTCTAAAATTCAAATGCCCAGGAGAATGAAAAGGACTTTGCCTGGTACTTAAAATATATCAGTATGAGTGTGGGGCCAGCTTCTTTGGAGGTGGTTTTCAGGAAGGGGTGCCATTACCAAAAAGGCCATCTGTTTGGTTGTCACCTTAAGAATAGAGAGAAGGGCTAGACTGATGCTCTAAGAGGACAGGCATGATGGTAGAGAAGTAGGTGTGCATTTTTTATGTTTGGACTATTTTATTGCTTTAAAAGTAGTTAAAGTGATGTTGAGTTATTGTATAACGTGAAGCAAGATAGATATTTTAAAAAATGAAAACAAATGAACAAAATCCAACTTAGTGATGTTCTTGAGCAATTTATAAGTTACAATAATTCCTCATCAGAATTACTGACATAAAAACCATTTATCTTGCTACCTTGAAGCAAATAATTTAGATTAATTTCCAAAGGCCCTATAAAGTCTTGACAAAACAAATGGTGATATTTGTGTGTTGAAATACACTCTGTCAGTATACTGTATTAGCTGTTAGAGTGTATTTTGTATGCACAATCTGGTTCAAAAAGATAAAATTAGTAAGTCTATGAAGGTTCTCAGTCATCCAGGTGGAACAGTCTGTGGCTTGAATCATGTCAACTGGATTTCTATTTTCTTAGTGGAAACGTTTCACTCCTTATCCAAGGAGCTTCTTCAGTCTGAGTAAAGTTAGTAAGGGAATCCTTAAATATGTTTCTAGGCTGGCTGTGTGACCTCGCACCTGGGGCTAGGTCATGGTTATTTTTGAGATGTTTGTTTCTAAGTCCCTTTATCATCTAAAGGAGGATCGTTAAGATTACCCTGCTGCTGTTGAGCTTGTGAAATGGTCTTAATCTTCCTAGGCACAGAAGACAAAGCAGGAAGGAAGATAGGGGAAAGGTTATGCCTGAGGCCCCCACCTCTATTCAAGGAAGGATTTTCCAATTAATTAATTAATTGGGCCTTCACCAAATCTAAGTCTACCAGACCTAAAACAGCGACAGATAGGGCTGAGACTCAGAGTAAACGGAAGAACCTGGTCATTCCTTACATGGCTGGCGTGTCTGAAAAGATCAAACGGATATTTGGCAAACACCACATACCTGTATATTTCAAACCCACCAACACACTGAGACAGAGGCTTGTACACCCCAAAGATCAAACTCCAAAACACAAGGAAAGCAATGTAGTGTATGCAATCCAGTGCAGTGAGGAGTGCTCTGAACTCTACATTGGAGAAACCAAACAACCTTTGTACAGGAGGATGGCCCAACACAGGAGAAGTAACACCACAGGACCAGAGTCAGCAGTTTATCTTCATCTAAAGGAAAAAGGACACTCATTTGAGGACATTAATGTTCACATTTTAGACAGAGAAGATAGGTGGTTTGAGAGAGGGGTCAAGGAATCCATTCATGCCAACTTGGAAAATCCTTCCTTGAATAGAGGTGGGGGCCTCAGGCATAACCTTTCCCCTATCTTCCTTCCTGCTTTGTCTTCTGTGCCTAGGAAGATTAAGACCATTTCACAAGCTCAACAGCAGCAGGGTAATCTTAACGATCCTCCTTTAGATGATAAAGGGACTTAGAAACAAACATCTCAAAAATAACCATGACCTAGCCCCAGGTGCAAGGTCACACAGCCAGCCTAGAAACATATTTAAGGATTCCCTTACTAACTTTACTCAGACTGAAGAAGCTCCTTGGATAAGGAGTGAAACGTTTCCACTAATAAAATTAGTAAGTTCTATGAAGCTTGCCCACTTGGTTTATACTGAATGTGGGTGAATACACTTAAAACACATTTATTTATTTTTTATTTAAATAGATATGAATGAAGTGGGCCTAATTGTCTTCTATTCATTTTGGGGAGGTGGGAAACTTTTTTTTAAATGGTGTGTGACACAATGGCTGCTACAGTTTTGACTGCTATTAGTATTCAGCTATTCAGCACTTCTCTAGTGCACTGATTATTTGAATTTGGTGATTGGCGACCTTCATAAATTGAACAGCCCTGATTTTGTACCTTAAAGACCAGTCCCAGAAACATCTTTGATCACCTATTGATCTTAGTAATTCTAGAATTACTGAAGCCTCTGAGTGTGGGTCCGTTCCAGTAGAACCAATTATTCACTTCTCTTTCATTTGAGTGGGACAAGAGGAAATGGCCTGGTAGTGTCAGCATGGCTTACGAGACAGACATATTCACTAAATTGTATGTCACTTGAGCTTGTCTCCATCTCCCAATTTCCTTTTGTCTACAAGTATTTGCATCAGTGTTCCAACCTTGAAATTATTTCTCCATTAAATATTGAATGATTTGCATTAAGAATTAATCAAATTATTTGATCCATTAAGTAAATAATTCATAGACATTTGGCAGTGTTTTGTTTTGTTTTTAAATTTTCCACATGCTTGAATAGTAAATACTTGTCTTGAAGAATTATCTTGCAAGTACACAGTTGCTGGCTAAATGTTCATTTTTGACATGGTTTCTAGCCTGATGACTTAACCAATACACCATACTGGCTCAGTCTCTATTGCTCCTGTTATTAGTATTTGCCCAAGCCAGTTTGGTGTAGTGGTTAAGGCATCAGGCTAGAAACTGGGAGACCACGAGTTCTAGTCTTGCCTTAGGCACAAAGCCAGCTGGGTCACCTTGGGCCAGTCACTCACTCTCAGCTTTAGGAAGGAGGCAAACCACTTTTGAAATCTTGGCAAGAAAACTGCAGGGACTTGTCCAGGCAGTCACCAGGAGTCAACACTGACTTGAAAGCAATGAATGAAAGATTGAGACTATTATTTCGAAAACTGCAGGGACTTATCCAGGCTGTCACCAGGAATCAACACTGACTTGAAGGCAATGAATAAATAAGACTATTATTTCATCTCCAACCTTCTGCTTTCATGGCACCAGTTATAGGACTCCACTCCTTCATTACGTCTGAGTGCATAAAGGTAGGGGCAGGGTCTCTCTTTCCAGCTTGGCAACTGAATGGTGGCATCTAAGGAACAAAGGAATTGTCTCATGCCTGCCACGCTCTCTACATTCTGCCCCAATCACCAAAGATTCCATTACATTTTAGCAGTGTTTGTCAACCTCAACAACTTTAAGATGTGTGGACTTCAACTCTCAGAATTCCCCAGCCAGCCTTGCTGACTGGGGAATTCTGGGAGTTGAAGCCCACACATCCTGAAGTTGCTGAGGTTGAGCAACACTGCATTATAGTAAGATAGGTTTGCTATTTAAGGAGGCAAGGAGACTCAGGCTTCCTAAACCCATCTTGACCTGATGCACCTCACATCTGCTGTTTGCATATAAAGTGTGTTCACCCAAATAAAGAAAGCTTATGTATGCTCTGCTGCATACCTTCCCCATGTGATTGAGAAACTTAATGCATAGTCACATTAACATCTAATGGATATGTCTGAGTACGTATAGATTTCTTTTTCCAGACCTAGGTGCTGAATCTATGAATCTTGGGAGCAAGCCAACATTGACTGGTCTTTATGCACTGTTGTCTTCCTAAGGTGTGTAACTTTCCCCAACAGGCTTGCATTATGGGAAAACCCCACCAAAGACTCCTTTTTCAGAGCAAATATGAAGCAACCTAATAGAGTTCCCTATTCAGGGAGATGGGCGGGGATAAATTTAAATAATAAATAATAAATAAACCTATTCTATGGCAGGCAGACAATAGTAGTTGTAGTAGATGGCCAGCCAATCAGGCTGACTAGACATGGGCACAGTGGGCTGCAAGAAGGTGGACAATGGTGGTGAGAGAAAAATAGCAGCTGAGTAGGAAACCTGCCACCCCTCTTTCGGTGCCTGCAGCAGCTCTCTCATCCTCCATCAGGAGTGACCTGATCCTGCCTTTGGCTATCCCTGACCACTTGGGCAGCATCCAGTGACCCACTAGTGGCTATGGACTAGAAGCCTGAATATGCCACCATATAGTCATCTGAGAAATATTGGAAGATTTCTGGTGACTGGCCAGTTTTCTATTTTCCTGCTGCCAAGGGCCATCTCTCACTATTTTGTTCCTCTTCGGCTTCATTTCAGCTATTGTCTGTTTGTGTGTTTCTCTAGTGCTGTTGCCCACTATAATATGTTCTGTTTTTTCCCCCAGGGACTTCTCTCTGTGTCACTTGTTTTTCAACTTGTCATATACATATTGCAACTTTTGACATTTGAAACTTCATAACTGTTGGAAATGTTTTTACCTTGAGACAATCTGATATTTGAGCAAGGATTTCTTCCACAAGCTGTAACTGCAGGGCTGACTTGTAATATGTTTTAGTGATACACATTATTATTACTTTCTATTTCTTTTCCTTGACTTGTAATCTGGATTCTTATCTTCCTTTAGTCAAAGTCACAAAGGTAACTGTAATCCACAAATCTCAGAGATTATAGTGCTTCTCCAGAGCCCTCAAGATATAAAACAAAAACAAATACTCATATCCACCATTATCTTCCTGTTATGAGCCAGAAAAATCTTAAAACAAACCCTTAAATTATTCACCCATTTTATCTATCATTCAAATTGTTCTTCAGAAAAGTTGCCCCAGTCTGTTTTCAAAATTGTATATGGTTCCTAAGCCAACATAGTGTTTTCCATGCACTATAGCCTTCTGACAATAAATGTAACTTTGACTGACTGCAAGGAAACACTTATTTATAAATATGTAAAGGCTAAAGTAAAATTGCAGATTAATTTTTACATAATACTTTCTAACAAACTTACTGCTTTGTTTCCTCATAATGATCCCCCCTCACCAAATTCTGTAAGTTCATTATTCGTCTGATGGGATATTAAAGGCAACTGAAGTAGGCCTTCACATAAATGAAAGGGTCTTCTTTAAGATACAAATAAGCTGATGATAAATAACATTCAATGTAGCTTCGTGTAATACATCAAAATGAAGAATATGGTGCACAAAACATATTGTAGAAAGCAGCACAGAAGAAGGAAAAATGGAAAAGATTATGCCAAAGCAGTAAGCAACCATGGATCCTCAAAGCACATCTGGAGAAAAATTGTTCTCAGGGACTTTGGGAAAGAGAAGAGGGTAGAATACAGATCTGAACTGTTTTGGAATGACCATTTGTTTACATATTTATTTGCAATATTTGTTAACTGTCCCTGTGAAGTATACAACAAAGAAGTAAAAAAACAAGTTTCACAACCCAAATTTTACACAATCAGAATGCAAACAATGATAAGCACAAACATCCTAGGTCTAAGGCACACTGGAATAAGGTAGTCTTCTCAGCATTGTGAAATGCAAGGAGGGACAGGGCCAAATATACTTCTGGGGAGTATATACTCTAAAATATGGGCTCATAATAAAAGGCCTGCCATTCCATCAACCTTCTATAGAGGTAATACCCACTGCAAAGTCTCTCCAGATGTTTGGACTACAGAGTCACATCTGGAAATGTGATTTATGATATATCCTGATGCTCTGCTTTATAGGCCTTTGTAGGCAGCAATAACTGGCTATAACTTTGAATGGGGCCTGGAAGCCAATGTGGCAACCTCAAAATATATAATTTTTATTGAAAGTTTTAACAGAAATAATAAGAACTAATACAAACTAAAATAGAACAGAGAAAATGAAAAAGAGAGAAGTAACAGAAAAAGCTAAAAGTGCAATAAGAAAAAAAGTAGATGAAAGTAGAAAAAAGGAGAAAGATATAAAGAAAGATATAAATGTATAAAGAAGTAGCTTCCAATATTCTTCACAGCAGTTTAAGTACAATTATATTTTAACCTATCTCTGTAAAGTTACATCATGACTCTCTTCTTTCTATAATCTAATCCTGTCCAATCATCAAAACCATAAATCACAAGTTCATTTTTTTTTCATTTTTACGCAAAAAGTCGAGGGATTTCCAGTCACCAATAAATGTACATATTGTCATTTCGCTAATCAAAGAAGTCAGTTAATCCATCTCAGCAAGTTCTGCAATTTCACCAACCATTCCTCCATGGTGGGTAATCCCGAATCTTTCCATCTTTGTGCATTCTTCCTTTTTTTATCTCATACAAAATTATTTGTATTTTCTTTTGCCTTTTTTTTAAGTTCACTATTACCTTATATAAAATATTCTCATACAAAAGCTTTACTTGCATCCCAAACCATTCTTACTTCTGTGTCTTTATTAAGATTTGGTCTAGTGGTTAAGGTACTCAGCTAGAAACCAGGAGTCTGAGAGTTCTAGTCCCGCCTTAGGCATGAAAGCTGGCGGGTGACCTTGGGCCAGTCCCTCTCTCTCAGCCCAACTCACCTCACAGGGTTGTTGTTGTGGGGAAAATAGGAGGAGGAAGGAGTATTAGGTATGTTCGCCGCCTTGAGTTACTTATTTATTTATTTAATTTTTATCCCGCCTTTATTATTTTTATAGAGTCTACCACGGTAGAGATGGGCGGGGATAAATCCAAATAATAAATAAATAAATAAATAAATAATTTTTATAAATAACTCAAGCTGGTGAACATACCTAATACTCCTTCCTCCTCCTATTTTCCCCACAACAACCCTGTGAGGTGAGTTGGGCTGAGAGAGAGTGACTGGCCCAAGGTCACCCAGTCGGCTTACTAGAAAAATAATAAAGGCGGGATAAAAATTAAATAAATAAATAAAATAATTATTCTCAAAAAATTATTTTAACTTCTTTTTGCAATCCTCCGCTTCCATTTCTTTTTCTAAGAACATCTCATTCAATCTCCACTTAAAAGAGCCATTTTTCCTTTTAAAAGTTAAAGTTACTGGATTGTGATCTGAGAAAGTCTTTGGTAATGTCTCCACTTTATGAACATTAATAGCCAAAGTCTTAGAAATACAAATCATATCTATTCTTGAAAAAGATCTGTCTTTCAGAAAATTAAGTATATTCTTTTGACTCACCATTTTTATATCTGCCTACATCAACAAGCTCCAAATTTTCCATTAAATTAAAAAAAAATCTTTGGTAGTTTGCCTTGTGTATTTTTAATATTTTTCTCAGAAGTTCTATCTTTTTGTGGGAAAATCACGCCATTCCAATCTCCCAAGAGACACAAATTTTCATATGAAAAGTCCAGTAATTTATCCATAAGTCCTTTATAAATTACTGTTTTATGTTCATTTGGGGCATAAATTCCCAATATCAATTAATAAACTGTAGATTACCTTCCACCCCAACGTATCTGCCATGATCACCAGTCAATATAAGTTTAGGATATAGTTGAAGATTTATATACAAAACAACTCAATTTATTTTTTTCATTCCTGCTGAAATAAATTCACCCAAATTTTTGTGACTCAAATATTTTATATCTTTTGAAAAGAAAACCAGATTTTTGCTATATAGTGGGGCATTAAGTCAATATATTTGCAACAAATATGCATTTATAAGCCTTGATGAATCTTATGAAGGAAAAATTAACTGAGCAAATGGAATGTTGATAGATGTATCTAGAAAAGGCACTGAAATGCCTGATAAAATCATAACGAAATCAGGAATATAATATTTCAAGAGGCATATGATGTACCTGAATTAGATGCAAATTACATAAGCCTGTGTTTTCTATTGCAATGTGGTTGCAAAATGGTGCTTAAGAATGGACTTTGCACTGTTAGAAAGGATCATGAGGTAATGCTAATGGAAAACACAATAAAGCTAATTTTCTGGAATTTATGCACCCTAGAGCAGAGCTTTCCAAACTTTTCCTCTTGGTGACACACACCAACGGCGGCGGTGCGGTGGCACTCACAGCAGCGGTGGTGTGCAGGTGTATCGCGTGAAACCCGGAAGTGCTGATGGCGTGCCGATGCCGCGCGCGGTGGCAGCGCGCCATCAGCGCTTCCGGGTTTTCTCGCAACCTGCACACCGCAGGCGACAGAGTACTGTGTCGCGACACAGTTTGGAAAGCTATGCCCTAGAGCAGGCAGAGAAGCAGGATGCATGCATAATAATAAACTTGCAAAATGGCATAGAAGATTTGATCACAGAGATGAGTCTCATTAAGAAAACAAAGGACGAACAATTGGATTGAATGTTTGTCCTAGCATGAAACAAAGGGAATCAAATGTGATTATTGTTTAAATGCAAGAGGGAAAGGAAACTGTTTTCCCATGCTTGAATTCAAACAAGCCATTGGAATTTATTTTTTCAGACATCTATGGTCCCATGGCAAAATGAAGAGCAGTAAAAACTCCTTTGTAACCTTCATGGACTGTCACTCAAAGTACACTTGCACCTATCGGTTATGAATAAGAGTAAAGTACTTGAGAAATTCAAACTACTGTGCTTATGTAAAAAACAAGTTCAACATAAAAATTAAGTGATTAAGGTCTGATAATGGAGAATATTGCAACCAAGAATTTGAAAATATTTAAAATTAAAGGCATAAAACATGAAAAACACTAACTTATAGCCCTGAGCAAAACAGAGTTGCAGAAAGAAAGAATTAAAGCCTGCTAAGCCTGATTAAATGTCTTCTGCTTGACACAGGCTTACTAGACCATTTCTGGGGAGAAGCTCTTAATACAGCTACCTATCTGAGAAACCATTTAGGAACCAAAGATGCAGATAAAATCCCATATGAGTTACGCAATGGGAGCAAACCCAATTTTATATCACATCTAAAGGTATCTGGATGCAAAGTTTATGCATATATCCCTAAAGAAAAAAGTATTAAGTCAAATTACAGAATCTAGTTAGGAATAATGCTGGACTGTCAAATAGGAACAAAAGGCTATGGGGCTTTGGACTTAAAAACTGGCAAAGTTGCTCATTTTAATGAAGATGAAAAGATAATCCCAGATGAGCTGCATTACATAGATACCAGTGTAAACCAGTCTGATTTTACCTGTAGCACATGGATCTACCCATGAAGCTCACAAAGGAACACCAAATAACAACAACAACAACAACAACAATGAAAATGACATTGCAAGGTCAGAAAGGGCTGGAGAATTTGAAATAGCATCAGATTGAGAAGGAGATGCCTGTTCAGGGCTGCCTGCAGGTGAAGCATAGACATGAAGGAAAGCTGCATGGGAAGAAATGGAATATTTCCCCAAAAGCAATACAGGGATTCTAACAGAACTACCAAAGAGAAGAAAGCCACAGGATGTAATTTGGTTTCCCAAACAAAGCATGAGGCATATGGAAATGTGCAATGCCGTAAAACCTGCTTAGTTTTATTGTTTAGGACTTCTCTCTTTTGCTATACACAAACATGTGGTGAGAATTATGGTGAAGTTTTTGTGCCAATATTTAAACATGCAAGCACCAGAATGCTACTAAGTATAGCAGTATTTGGAAAATTGCATGTGGAGCTCTTAGATCATAGCTTTCCAAACTCTGTGTTGCGACACTTTAGTGTGTCACAACACACAGTTTAGTGTGTCGCGAAGCGGTGGCGTGGGGGCGCGCACGCTGGCGGTGGTGTGCACGGTGGCAGCGTGCCATCAGTGCTTCCGCGTTTTAGCAAGGCCGCTGCCGCCGCACACACACCCAGACCAGAACACCTCTTTACCAGCAATCAACAACAAGATTGGCAAAGATTAACAGCAAGATTAGCAGCAGAGGAGCAATCAAACAACACAATAGACCCTAATCAAGGAACTATTAACTCAGTCAATCAACCAAGCAGCAAACAACAACCCAATCAAGGTACTACCAAGGAGAGTACAACACCCCCACCAACACAGGCAGGACAAGCCAGGGTATATAAACAGAGAGCAAGTTCCACTCCCTTTTCACACTGAAGATGTTGCCTAGCCTGGCAATGAAACGTCTGCAGGAAAACAACAAGGCTCAGAGAGCACCATGGACTCCACAGTTCAACCCTGAGCTACAAATATTCTCTTCGATTGATAAAGATGACTATAAGCAGGTTTCAAAATGTTTGGGCATGGGGCAGAAATGCCCAAAGTCAATCATCACTTTGATATTGCCAAAAAATGGAGGTAGTCTGATTTATTTATTTTGTGACTGACCCACATTATGTGGTTTATAGTTAATCTGAATCAACCCATCTGCAATAACTTAAATTGTATCATGTACCACTAAAAGAAGCAGTAGATCCCCAGGTAGGATAAAGTCATACATGTAATAGAATTGTAAAATGAACTTGCATTCTCTCCCTCTCCCCCCCACCCTCTCTCTCTCTCTCTCTCTCTCTCTCTCTCTCTCTCCCTCCCCCCCCCCTCTCTCATATTCTTTCTTATTCTCAGGGAACATAGCCAGGAGTGAAAAGAAACAACAACAACAATAATCCCAAATTCGAAAAATAGGATATTTTCCAAAGCCGTAATCTATCACTACTTGCTAATACAACCATGCCAAGACTAGTGATAATCAAATGCTTTCCAAGTAGACTACGTGCCAGAAACTGCAGGTGTTTTCAGAGCCATCTAAGCTCAAAGTCACTATAATCATCTAAACATAGTAAAACCCATGGAGTTTATCTGTAATTTCTGAAAGATGACCAAAGACCTCTATTACGTGTGTAACAGATGTTTGGTTTTGCTTAGATCTGTTCTAAATGGAATCAAATGACCCAAAATTAAAACATACATATATACACACACTGCTTTTTATTTACCCCAAGGTGGCTGGAGGGTTTAAATGTAACCCGAAAATCAAAGGGGAGGGAGAAAATTCACATATGCATGGAGACACACACACAAAATGAATAGAATTCCCTAAAGAATTACACTAGTCTTATTTAAAATAGTCCCTGAAAACTCTTCAGTTTTTTAGCCTGAGAAGGCATTCACAGTTCATTATTAACCTAATATTAGTCAAATCCTTCCTATCCATTTCTTACTAGGGCTTTTTGCTACATAACATATACTCTTGGTTTTTGTCACAGTTGTCATAGGTTGTGCAAACGGATAAACTCAACGTTTAATTTTTCCAATGTAATGTTTCTGATTTTTCCCTTTTTACTCTTTATAAAATAATATGTATTTTTATGCACATTTCTCTGAATTTTTTGAGAGGCAATTTGCCTCAATATGCATTTTTTGCAACCATTTTCCTGTAATACACTGCATTTTGCACTGTTTTCAGTGATATACATGTTGTATGTACAAAATTGAGAAAAATATTGATGTATGTTTTCCATTGGAGGAAAGGGCAGCATTTTATTTTGGTAGTGTTCCATGGACATTTGGAATTACTTCCCCAGGTGCCTGGAAGCCCCAATTCTAACGTGGGTTCAGTAGACCTGGCAAGCGTTCTGCTTGCCTCTGGGAATAGAATATATTGACTGTAGCCTCTTTATCAAGGGCTTGGGTATCTGGAGCCTTTTGGACAAATAAGAGGATTACAGGAAGATGTGGATAATACAGTTGGGAATTTTGTTGGTATTTGGGATGAGGGGAGGGATTGGAGGACCAATCCTGGACCCCTCTCCAATAGTAAACCATTGGATTGACCTGTTACAAGCCTCAGTGGCGGTGTTGGTCAACCGGTCTGTGTAATTTGTTCTCTAACCCCTCCTTCCATGGATGAGGGACTTCCTTTTCTCCCCATTCCTTTCAGTATGACTTCCATGGTAACCCCTGACTTTAAGACTTTGGGTACCACCACCATCTATAATGGGACCTCTCGAGTCTGGATATATAGAGTGAAGGGGGTGCTTTGTCTACGCCAGCAGGGATTGGGTCCATGCTTGGGAGAGTCTGAGTATGGACAAACGTGGACTCCCCTCACACCCTTAGCCTTTCTAATTCGGCCAGATGGAATTGTGGTATTCTAACAAATGTTCCTCCCGAGGACTGTTCCTGTCTCTTGGGGCAAGCCTAGAAGGAACTGTGGGGATTAAATTGTTCACATCTGAGGGATGGAACGCCTAGAAAACAGGTTCTTCATCTCTCCTCATCAGTTCTAGCAGAGTTTCAAGTTGGGTCACTGCTTCGGAGGGGTGAACAGACTCCTTGGTGGGTCTGTGGAGAGTAGGCCTATAACAGACTCCCAGAAAATTGGGCAGGGACTTGCTACTATGCCCATCTAGTACATCCTGTATGGATCCACCATCAGGTCACCAACCTCTCCAACAGAACTAGGGCTAAGGGAGCATTGGTCGACATAGATATGGGAGGAGGTCAAAAATGGGGTGATGATGAATGGCCGCCCGAACACATCATCAAATGGTTTGGGCCTGCCACCTGGGAGCCAAACTTATTTAACAAACAGAATTATTAGGCTTCTGGCAGTTTTGGAAATAATTACCAATAAAACTGCAAATGCTTTAGATTTGGTAGCCACCCAGATTACCCAAATGCCCACCTTACTGTTACGACATACATTTGTTTTGGATTATCTGTTGGCTGCAGAGGGAGGGTTTTATAATTGGCTGGGGAACACCTCCCACTGCTGCATCCTCATCGATGATCATGGAAAGGCAATTAATACTATTACCAAAGACATTCGCAATCTTGCCCACAACCCAGTTCAGAACTGGAATGATGGGATGTTTGACTGGTTTACAATTAGCTACCTAATTTTGGTTGGTTAAAAAGCTTGTTTGTTGGTTTTCTTCTTTTCTTTTTTACATTGCTGTTATTGCCCTGTTTATTGCCTTTTATTGTGCTTAGTCACTAACGCTGTAAAAGCCACATTTAATCGCCAGATGGTTTTCTCCAGTTTTTCCCAAGTGTGCTATGTTGAAGGTTTTCCTCAGGATTTGAGTTCAAATCTTCAAAACTCAAATGGGGGAAAGGATGGCAACAGGAGTGCCAATGTGATAATTGTGTGTTGAATAAGGTAAAGGTAAAGGTTCCCCCCGCACATCTGTGCAGTCGTGTCCGACTCTAGGGGCCGGTGCTCATCTCCGTTTGTTAGCCGAAGAGCCAGCATTGTCCGAAGACGCTTCCGCGGTCATGTGGCCGGCATGACGTGCGCGGAACGCTGTTACCTTCCCACCGAAGTGGTACCTATTCATCTACTTGCATTTGCATGCTTTCGAATTGCTAGGTTGGCAAGAGCTGGGGCTAGTGCGGGAGCTCACTCCGTCACGCGGGGCTGGGGATTTGAACCTCCGAACTTGCAACCTTCCGATCGACAAGCCTGGCGTCTTACCCGCTGAGCCACCACGCCCCCTGTGTTGAATAGGCCTTTGAATTAAATGTGTAACTGAACAAGAGATAGTGATGTTAATGCCCTATTGTTCTGTAGATGTCACTTTGAAATGCGTCAAGCTGGAAATATCATTGGAGAGAGTTAGACTCTCTGTGCCTAAGCTTGCAACTTATGCAGAGAGAAGGAGATAAAGGGGTGAGCTATGGAATGTGTATTTGAAAATAGTTAGCGATACATGTTTAGAGAATATTGTGGGTTATGTTTCATACTCAGCTTTTGCGCAGACACTAGAGAAATGACCAATTAGAAGCTTTTATGGCAAGATAACAATTGTAACAACTTTAGTGGCTATATTGTGTTGAAAGCTCAATGTGGATTGATGATGTTAGAAGGGACATAGGTACCTAATGTTGTTTATGATACCAACAGTTAGTGAATTGGTGTAACTAGATTGTCATATTTTTGTGCAGTTACTGGGGTCCTAAGGACCCAGTGCTAAAAGGAAAAACAAAAAATATATATATATAAAAGAAAAGCAAACGTAACTTAATAAACTTAAAGACTATATGTGTCCAGTCCCCACGATGAGCCTGAGAGGGGCTGTGTTGGAAACTATAGTATACTAAACTATAGTAGAACAGGAGGATGATACTTGGGGATATTGCACCCCTATATATATGCTTAATCGCATTATTCGCTTACAGGCTGTGTTAGAAATTATTACTAGCGAAACTGCAACTGCTTTAACCATAGTAGCTTCTTCCTCCCATCCAGCTGCTCAACCATCCCCAGCACCCAAGGTGATGGTTCTAAGGTATATTCCTAAAGAATACGCTCTGTTGAGTGAAAAGCATTTCACTCCCTATAAAGTAAAGGGAGGGATGAAGGGATTTAGCATAACCTGAACCATTTTTGCTTCTGTAACACGCTTAATCGCATCATTAGACTGCAAGCTGTTTGGACTGGTTCAGTAATATTTTCACTGATTGGAAACACATTGTTTTTCTGGTTTTACTTGCTCTGGGGGGCGCTTCTTTTTCTTCCTTGTTTCATACCCCTCATCAAATGGTTTGTTGTATCTTCCATTGATGGGATGACTGTTACTGCCTCACCTCGCCAGGTTAACACTGAAACCCAGCCTTCCAAAGTGATGGTACTCAGGCATGTTCCTCCTGAATACACCCCTTTGGTAGGATAGCCTCTAGCGAAAAGCATTTCGCCTGGTAAAAGTAAAGGGAGGAAATGTAGGGGTTAGCATGACTGATGCCATTATGCTTCTGGAAAATGCTTGTGGAAAGGAATGAGGTGAAAGGGAACTAGGGAACTAGATAACGCACGACAAGGTTGTTTAGAATACCAGGAGACATGGAGACTGCTGATACAGAGACCTTGCATGCTGTCTCACTAGGAGAGAGTTCGTTTATGCTTTCTTACTGAACTTGGGAGCCCTATATAATTGTTGAAGCTGCAATATGGGGTGTGGATCTCTTCCCAAGACACTCACTGCCATGGTGTCTGCAGAGATTCCACCCAGCTTTACTTGGCCAAATAAACACTGTTATTTTAACCTCCAAGCCTCGACTCAAGTCTCTTTTTGGCAACCTCAGAAACTTGGGTAAAAAGTGTAAGCCAGGGACCTTACAGTTTAAAGCAGTTTGTAACGTTTTCTCAAAAGAAGAGTCCCATTGTTCTTTTCTCCTGTGTGGTTTCTTCCAAAGTCTGCCAAGATTTTCTAAGTGCAGTAGCATAACCCCAGAGCAAATTTGAGTTCCATAAAATGGGATTTTGCTAGGATGTGACCCAATTGCAGTCTTGTTTGGCTGCCTGAGAGAATCTATCTAGTACATCTGGTATGAGAAATGTTTCTCATTCCCACTTACAGGCAAAGCCACCCAGTCCCTGCACTCAGAGGCTGATTTTGTTCTCTTTACCTTCTTTGAATGCTCTCTTTTTCACGTGGTTTCTTTCTTGGCCTTAATATTGCATCACAAGCCATGTAAAAACAGACTTGCAGGTTCTAACAGAGGTTGGGTTAGTGGCTAGCCTGCTCCCTTTGGGAAGTTTGCAACCATGGAGACTATTTAACTACTATGACTAATATGCAATGATATTGCTTTGCTCCTGCAGAGAAAACAGCTGTCTGGCTGTTCCAGTTTAGCAGCTCTTCTAAGTGGCTGCAGAGAAAAAAAAATCAGAGAAAAGAAGCAGAACCATTTCTTTCCCTCAGCTGTCTTTGTCTCTCCCTCTCATGACCTTTGGCAGCAATTCCATAAGGTTGCAGAGTACAGAAAGAAGGGGATTTTATCACCTCCATTGAGCTCTCTTTGCCTCCCACCTTACTTGTCACCAAGTAGCAGTCATTTCTGCAATTGTACTCAAAACTGCTTTACTCCCAGCTGATTTTTTTAAGAACCATAATCTTAAATACTAGATCCAGAGCTTGCTTCTTCCCTTCTCCTCCCTATTCATTTGCCTTTAGAGTGTAAACTCGGGGGTAGGCACTGTTTTGGTGCTGATGTTTATGAGGCATCTCAGGTTAAAGAATAGGATGAACCTTATTTAAATACCTAAATAATAAATCTGCCCTCCATGAGCATGTCCACTTCATCACTGCTCTCTGTGCTGTGGCACAATCTGTATTGGCAGGCTATATGAGTTTGTTCTCATAGACATCTCTATCAGGTTTCTTTGACTGCCATCCTTTTCACTTCCCAAACCCTCCAAAGCAGTTTGAAGGTAACTGTCTTCCCTTCTGCAGACTAAATGCTCAGAATAAAGAACTAAGATCACTGCAAGTTGCTGCAGCTTGCGTAACAACAAAATGCTCCTTATACTCACTCCACACAAAAGGGAAAGGAAGGAAACAAATACCTAAGCAACCTGGGCTTTGCAGGCTAAAATGAAGGTAGTAAAAGACCCTGATGCTGGGAAAGACTGAAGGCAAAAGGAGAAGGGGATGGCAGAGGATGAGATGGTTAGATAGCATCACCAATGTAACGAACATGAATTTGAGTAAACTCCGGGAGACAGTGGAGGACAGGAAGGCCTGGCGTGCTATGGTCCATGAGGTCACAAAGAGTCGGACACGACTAAATGACTGAACAACAAAAAAATCAATAAAACTCTTGGCAGTCTGAGGCTGCTTTCATACTGGCTCAGAATCTTCATGTGAAAGTGTCCCTGGAGAGCTGCATCTAAAAGGTTTTCTTTTTTTAATGTGTGTCTGTGCCTTCAAGTCAGAGTTGACTCCTGGTGACTGCGTAGATTAGTCCCTGCAGTTTTCTTGGCAAGATTTTCAGCAGTGGTTTGCCATTGCCTCCTTCCTAGGGCTGAGATAAAGTGACTGGTCCAACGTCACCCGGCTGGCTTTGTGCCTAAGGCAGGACTAGAACTCAGAGTCTCCCAGTTTCTAGCCTGGTGCCTTAGCCACTACACCAAACTGGCTCTCATGCAAAAGTTACTCAACTTTTTCAGGTTTCCACAGGAGCCTGAAAAAAAGGTGCTGCTACTCTGAGAATTGCATTAACTTCAAGGAATTAACTCCTTAAAGCAGCCAATCTTTTTTCAGGTTCACACAAAAGTCTGAAAATGTCATCTTCTCATCGATGACTAGCAAAGATCTTTGGCTGAAACATGACCCAAAACACTTCTTCTAAATCATTATCAAGTCATGTACAGCCCTAGCAAACAATTGGGCCATGAAACTTGAATAGATCTTTTGCAAAGAATTGTACTGTTTCAAAGATCTATGACCTCTAGAGAAAGTCTTTTCTGCTAGATCTTAACTACCTGGGTTGTAATGGGAGAAAGTGGTACATCAGATATTCTAAGCTCACACCTGAAGATTTTAACATCACAATTGATTTCATTGCTATTTTTATTTACTCCTTCTTCTCTAAGAACTTCCAAGAATAAGGCTACTGGGAATTTGGTTTCCCCTGGAGAAAAGACAAGTGGAGACTTAGGGCTCATCCTCATGTTCTTCTTGCTGCAGCATGAAGTTGTCTCACTAACAATTTAGGAAGGACATGTATTCAGAATGCAGCCTCCATCTTGTTGCCAGCCACTGCTGTGGGAGGCTGAAGTAGGGCTAAGGTGTTCTGGAACAAAAATAGTATTTTCTATCTTATGCCAGCAGAAGATGTTCCATGTAGACTAGGCTGACCATATTTCAGGATGGCAAAACAGGACGGGGTCTTATGTAATATTCCGTATTCATGAAAAAGACAGGGATCCCCGCCCCCCGGTCTGCATGATTGGCTCCCGCCTGCAAACCCCACCCCCCGGTCCACATGATTGGCTCCTGCCTGCAAACCCCACCCCCCGGTGTGCATGATTGGATCCTGCCTGCAAACCCCAACCCCTGGTCTGCGCTCCGGCTTGGATCCTCCTTCTGCGCCATTCCCACCGGGTTTGAAAAATGGGACAAAACTGAGATTTTAATGAAAACAACAGGACGGTTGAAAAATGCTTAAAAAAACGGGACTGTCCCGTTCAAAACAGGACATATGGTCAGCCTAGTGTAGACATTTTAGCATGCACAGAGGAGGAACCTTTGGAAGTGGGCAACCTGCTGGGTACCAACCAGCTAGCTGCAAGACTCCCTCCAGCAGTCTATCCAGGGGCCATTTTTCTTGGCTGCCAGGGGTACTCAACATTCACTTAACAATTTTTTAAAAGTTCTATCCATAGGAATATCAAGGTGTTGCATGATTTTATGCCCCATGCTCTAGATGAAGAAGCTGTAGCTTGGGATGCCAAGCATCCAGCAGCACATGAAACATGGGGTCACTGCAAAGGGAGGCTGCCAGAAAGGCTCCAAGTGGGTCTAGCAAAGCAGCAAGGCCAGCAGAACTGAGCTTCAGAGGCAGAGCAGAGCCTTCACTGCTGCAGAACATCCCATAAAGGATGGCAGCTGAATGGTGTGAGAAGTATAGCTGGATTGGAACTGGCTCATAGATGGGAGTCCACTAGGAGTCCGCTAGGAAGAAGAATTTGGTGATGACAAGATGGGTGGCTGAAAGGGTGTGGAGTCAGGGCAAACTAGCCAGTGGCTGCTGAGGCAGCTCAGCATGAAAATGACCAGAAAAAGCAACAAAGCCACACAGTGGCTTCATGATGCTTTGGTGCAGCAGCTTTGAAAAATAAAGGATATTATTGGAATCTCAACTTCCCAACCATCCAGGAGATTGAGAGAGAGACTTGCTTGTAAAGACATACATACATACATACATACATACATAGATAGATACATACATACATACTAGCCCTGAGATAGATGGTGATAGATAGATAGATAGATAGATAGATAGATAGATAGATAGATAGATAGATAGATAGACAGACAGACAGACAGACAGACAGACAGACAGACAGACAGACAGACAGACAGACAGACAGATATTCATTCCAAATAATTGAGAATGAAGGGACAGGGAGTACCTGGGGTTACCCAGTCTGTCTTGCCACACATTCAGGGGACCAATTAATGGTTTGTTTTCCCTCCAGTGGGTGACATTGGTTGGCAGGGAGAAGGATGGCAATTGCTGTCCTGGAACCACTTCACATTGTAGCATGTGTGGGCAGCAAAACAGATCAGCCCCATTGCCAAGGCACACGGCAGAGGCAGCACTTTTCATACCAGCATATTTTCCTCTTCATTCAAGGCCAGGAGGAAAGTAGACACGAGGAAGAGCTTCTTGAGTGTTTACTAATATTTTGTTTCAGTACAAGTAATACGTAGGTGGAGATGACTACAATGCACTTTAATTAGACAAATAATATTTTATTTCTTACTCCCAGCTGTCTTTCCCATTTTTATTCCATCATAGTTTTTCCAGAATGATTAATGTTGCATACTAAACTAGTGGATACAAATTATGCACCCACAAACAAACAACAAACAGAAAACACCAGTATAGCCCAGAGAGCCTTTCCAAGAGTTGTCACAAAATTACATGTTTTTTAATGTGATAAAAGGAGAAATTATTAAATAACTGAGATGTAATCTATTGTGTATCAATCTAATTCAGTATAATTTTCATTAAATCAAATCTTTGTTCTCCTGGCCCCATCTACTGTTTGGAGTAGCACATCACCCAAAGGCCAGGCACAGAACTTAGCCTAGGGGGAAAAAAGCTATACACTCCAGTTCAAAAATTTCCAGAAAGAATTCTGTATCCAGAAACTATCCTCTTTAGCGTCTGGAAAAAACATGAAGTTTGCCTGTCAAAAGTTGGAGCCCATGGGCCATAATCCTTGCTTGGATGAACAATGGCATTACGTCTGAGAGAGATCTTCCTACTATGGATTGTGTCCATTTCTGTGTGACTAATGGAAGCAGAAGCTTGGTTTTGAAATATAGTTTTGATTCTAACCTCATCCTTTTTATTTTCTTTTAATGTAAAATGACCTTGGGCCATGCACATCTCTTTGAATCAAAACACATTCTGGAGAAGATTGTGAGGTTATGATCTCATTCTGGTCCTGACATTTTGTTTTAGCCACTTTGCTGCTAAATCACATGCTCTTCTTCCCAGCATGAAGTATTTCCTCTATTAGAACATTGTTAAGAATGGCCAGTACTCTGTGAACAGCAAGAATCACAATGTTGCATTTCAATATTCAGTCAAAACCTCTTCTTAAAATGAATGTCAGGAGTTACAGTAATTTGGTCTATGGGTCTGGGTTTAAAGATGGATCAAAGCAATGTACTATGGATGAATTCACTCCCTTAATCCTTCAGATTCATTCCTGTCCTTGATTTAAATGTTGGGATCTTCAAAGTAAAAAAAAAATCCTCTTCTACTTCTCTGTATGGTCTGTATGGACCATATGGTATATGCAAGAGCTGGAGGGATCACATACCTAGATGCAAAGTAGGAATGATATGCAGGACACATACAGTATTTATATAACATATGCATAAAAAGGTAAAGGTTCCTCCCGCACATTTGTGCAGTCGTGTCCGACTCTAGGGGCCAGTGCTTATCTCCGTTTGTTAGTCAAAGAGCCAGCGTTGTCCGAAGACGCTTCCACGGTCATGTGGCCGGCATGATGCACACGGAACGCTGTTACCTACCCACCGAAGTGGTACCTATTTGTCTACTTGCATTTGCATGCTTTCGAATTGCTAGGTTGGCAAGAGCTGGGGTGAGTGCGGGAGCTCACTCTGCACGCAGGGCTAGGGATTCGAACCTCTGAACTTGTGATCTTCTGATCAACAAGCCTGGCGTCTTACCCGCTAAGCCACCAGACCCCTTAACATATGCATATGCTACTTTAAAATATAATATGAAAATATAATATGGAATATGCTACTTTAAAATATAATATGGAAGATGAGTTATATTTCTATTGATACGCGAGTAATTTTTTATGCATTTGCATCTCATTTTTAAAGTAACATATGCATATGAGATGCAAATGCATAAAAAATTACTTGCGTATCAATAGAAATATAACTCATCTTCCATATTATGGAAGATTGACCAGCAGACTGCTGTGCTTCCCTAGTCTGTGGTCCAGCAGCTCACAGCAACTTCAAAGCATAGCAACTTCCTCTTCTTTCTTCTAGATCTATCTTTAAACAGGGGTTGCTTTCAGCTGTAGAATTATCCTATGATAAGTAGTAAGATTAAAGCTGAAGTGTGGCCATCTTTTGAAGAGGTGTGTTGTCAGATCCCCTACACCTATGTTTTTATTGAAAGACCGCTGCAGGGAGAGAACTTTCTAATTTAGAGCATTACTTTGGGAATGAAGGTAGTCGAAATCTTTTATTTATTCCAGCATAGAATGAATTTGGATGGGAAAACCACACAGTAGCATTTTGCAGTTCAGTTTCAGCACAAGCAGAGAAATCCAATCATTAGTTCACCCCCCACTCCCCAAATTCCATTGGCTGCCAAAGTAGATCATTCTAGGCCAGCCCTGCAGAATCACCTGTTTTAAAATAATGTTTATCCATAAGAGTAATTTGAGGAAAAATACAGAATTGGTTCATCTGAAGATCGCTAAGAGCACTTTTATATATTTTAAAAAACATTTTTTTTCTGGGTTAAGACTAAAATGTGAAACAAGAGTTAATTCATAGGAAGTATGGGAAGAATTCCTATATTCCTATTCTCTTCCTATGAATTCCTAATTCATGAGCGAAGGTCGCTCCTGACCTTCCCGAACAAACTGAAGACCTGGCTCTGCCATCTCGCTTGGGGCGGGAAGGGGAGTAGTCATTCTTGGGGATGGCTGGCACCTTAAAGGGGTCCTTATATATACACAAATTGAATTACAACTTTTATCACCATCTGGACTCTATTTTATATTTATAGGTAAAGGTAAAGGTTCCCCTGCACATTCGTGTCTGACTCCAGGGTCCAGTGCTCATCTCAGTTTGATAGCTGAAGAGCCAGCGTTGTCCGAAGACACTTACACAGTCATGTGGCCGGCATGACGCGCGCAGAACGCTGTTACCTTCCCACCGAAGTGGTACCTATTCATCTACTTGCATTTGCATGCTTTCGAATTGCTAGGTTGGCAAGAGCTGAGGCGAGTGCGGGAGCTCACTCCGTCATATGTGGCTAACCTCTGAACTTGCAACCTTCCGATCGACAAGCCTGGCATCTTAACCGCTGAGCCATTGTGCCCCCTATTTTATATTTATATGCTGTATATATATTTATATTTTATGTATTTTTATGGTTTTATTGCATTTTAAATCTTTTTGTAAACTACCCAGAGTCCCTCTTCCGGGGGGAGATGGGCAGTGGCAAAATTTGATAGATAGATAGATAGATAGATAGATAGATAGATAGATAGATAGATAGATAGATAAGCAACATTACTAGATAAAACAAAATATGTAGAATAGACATACAAGGAAGGAAGGAAGAAATGAAGGGCAGCATTTTATTAAAAGGTGGTCTCTTACGTTTGGTAGGAAAAGTATTAGAGAGTTGGCAATGCATTCATAACTATCAGGAACAAAAAACGTAAATCAAAACAAACAGTACTCAACAGTACTCAAACACATGAGTCTTCCAAATGTATGCTGCTGAACCAAATTAGTTTATCAAAATCAGTTTCCTTTATTCTATACATGTTTCACCAACAATCTTTTCGTAAATAAACCAAGTGCTTCTTTGACAAGCATTTTCTCCACAGATTTCTAGCTAAACATATTAATGCATACTATACTGGTCTTTGACCGAAATAAACGTTGACTGACTGACTATTAATACATACGGTGTCTTTTGGTTAGCAAAAGGGACAGGTACCTCTAACTACTAGAGCTATTTATTCAGTAAGTATAAAGTCTCCATGTATGTGATTAACAAGCACACATAATTTAAATTCCACCATTTTTGGGAAGGAAACTATTTCATGACTATATGACCAATCCTAATACCTTACAGCTGGGATAAAATCTCATGCACATTATTATCTGTTAAACTGGACTACAGCCTCTTGTACAAAGAAAAAGACAATTATCATGAGTAATTATTGTTCTGTCTTTTTAAAATGCTACTCAGCCTCTTGTCTTCAGAAAGCAGCTATTGTTGAGAAGGGAGTAACATAATATTATCTTGTACTGTAGAAATAAATAATAGTAGTGAGAACAGAACATGGCAAATGTTCAAGGATGTATTACTTCAGCTTTTTTTATTAGCCCATAACCAAAGAAGAAGAAAAAATAATTCGGGTATAATTGTAAGAAGAAACAGCAAATATTAATGTTATTGGGGTAAGAAGTGAAGGGAGGAGAAATATTGCTGATACAGTCTTCTCAGTAACATGGCACTGAAAGAAACAGTAGTATGTCAACACTGTGATGGTATTTGTGCATCTTACCAACAGGCAGCCAAAGATGCTGAGATAAAATAAGACACACATGCTATGATTTCACATCATATATTTTTGTATCACACTTTTCCAGTATTATCAAAGTTAAGTAGAGCTTTGTTAGATAAGATTTATTGTAAGTCCTGTCTAGTTCATTATATTATTTTTTTTGTTGTTTATTCGTTCAGTCGCTTCCGACTCTTTGTGACTTCATGGACCAGCCCACGCCAGAGCTTCCTGTCGGCCGTCGCCACCCCCAGCTCCCCCACGGTCGAGTCCGTCACCTCCAGAATATCATCCATCCATCTTGCCCTTGGTCGGCCCCTCTTCCTTTTGCCTTCCACTTTCCCTAGCATCAGCATCTTCTCCAGGGTATTCTGTCTCCTCATTATGTGGCCAAAGTACTTCAGTTTTGCCTTTAATATCATTCCCTCAAGTGAGCAGTCTGGCTTTATTTCCTGGAGTATGGACTGGTTTGATCTTCTTGCAGTCCAAGGCACTCTCAGAATTTTCCTCCAACACCACAGTTCAAAAGCATCTATCTTCCTTCGCTCAGCCTTCCTTATGGTCCATTTTTTATTTATTTTTAAATATTTTTAAATATTATTTATTTACTTAAATTTATAAGACTTCTCATTTGACATACAATTCTGGGCAGAAAACAGCAATTAAAATTAACAACAACAACAAAATCACCACACACACACACACACACACAGACAAACACATCACTCCTCAGAAAGCACACCTATAAACATCCACAACCTTCTGAAAAGTGGGCTCACTGAATTTCCTGGCCCAATGCCTGAAGAAAAAGCCACGTTCTTCTTTCGCAGAATGGCGAATCAGAAAGCCCACAGATAGGATGAACCTAAGAATGTTCCTCCTATCTGCTCCTATTCCCTGGTAACTGGTTTTTAGACGATTGTGCTCTGATTCTGGAGATATCCTGTAGTCATCATAACTAGTGGTCAATGATGGCTTTATCTTCTGTTGGCTCTCTAAACATTCACCAGAACACACTTGAGTGGCAGTGAAATTAGAATGATGGAGTTGCAACATGCTTTCCTTGTCTTCTATTTCCTTCCTGCAGATGGGACTCTGCACCATCACCAATGAGAAACCCTGAGCACTGAGGTTGGTGAAGTAGGAACTAGTAGTTGCCAGGTTAGAGACGGCCATTTGTAAATATATCTCAGCCACCCAAGGCTATTTGAAACTCTTCTGCTATATCAAGCCAAGAAGTTCATGTAAGTGTCTGGAGATAGGTGATTTAGTGCTTAGACCAGAGCTGATGCCATGTTGAACAAGAAAACCTGAAGAAGAGTTCTGTTCATACTCAAACATCAGTAGAAGTGTTCTTGCAACCATGGAATCTAATTATAAGTATTTTCATAAGTTCATTGAATATGAGTAGAAGTTTTATTTAGATCTCACTGATCAATATGGCATTGTCACATAATTAGTGGGGCAAGGTGCATATTCAGGAGAAATGCACTGGACAGAGCCAGTATTTATGATCATATGAGTCCTGAAGTGAGTTTATGAGTTTGCCTGATTCCCTTTTCAAGACATCTACAGTATGTTGGCACCCACCATCACATTTTGAGGAAGGAATTTTGTTGGTTTAGCTATGTGAAGAACTGCAAATAATTATGGACTTCTATAGTCACATTCCCATCATAAATGGGAGAAAGGCATTGAAACATGCATTCTGGGATCAGTCCACAAAATGAGTGTCTATAGGAATGATTAGGAAAACAAAGACAAAAAGCTGATGATAATATATCAACTCACAGTTGCATTCACTTTGTACACTGTGTCCTACCAGCCATTCAGTTCTTCTGAATAGCTTGTAATTGACTGCCTACATGGATGCACAATTGAATGGCAAAAAGCACACAATTACATATGATATATAGTTTAGGCTTCATTTGTACAGTATGGAGGAAAAGCTGTTTTGGTCCTAGACACTATGAATAAGTTCAGCAAAAGGTTGCATTTTTGAGAGCTCTTTTTGTGGACGTCAGACCTGATGTGAAAGTGGAAAGAAAGTACATCAAGTATCAGTTTGACAATTTCAGTACTTCTAGCACATTTTTGGTTAACGTGGGAAAGAAATTGCCATATTAAAAGATGCAATTTAAGATTCCAGCAAACAAAATTTGCAGGAACATTGTCTATACAAAATTGTTTTGCCTCTCTAGCTGTTCTCTGATGAAGAGAAAGTAGGAGTTACTGAATTTTTGCAATTCCATACTTCTGCTCTTTTACCTTGGTAAATATCTAGCTACATGAGAATTTTGTGCTTCGAGTTTACTAGTGCACTTTGATTTACATTTTGGCAATTTTTTTGACTGAGTTTTAAAAATTAAAATCTATATAAAAAGATCATCAGACCAGGTCCAGGAGTGCAGGGGTGATAACATTTCTTTTCTAGGGAGTTTTAAACATTCAATAGAAATGGGAGACCATTTTAGAACATTTGCCATCCCTATCTGCCTCCACTGTTGCTTTCAGGGTGGGGAGGAGGGGAAGGATGATCCTAGATGAACTCTGTCCTTGCTCACTTTGTTTTGCCACTGATCCACTGGGGGGGGGGATGCTCAAATTAATTCTCAAAGGGGTCTCTGGTGAAATTGTCTTTCTCCAGTATTCTTAGACAGGAAACACGGAGCCTGCCTGCATGTTTTAATCTTGTAGACCCTGTCTGCCAGACACTGGAGACATCTGCTGGGGAAGCTCAAACTGTTAATATGGGGCTGCTGTTGGATTTCCAGGAAAAATGGGTTATTTCCTCAATTCCACCATCTTGTGCTCTTGGAGTATTTGCTATGCTTTTCAGCTTTGCTTTTCCTTACCATCTGAAACAGTCAAGCACCCTTCCTCCCTCCCTCCCTCCCTCCCTCCTCCCCTATTTTAGCCCGTTATCAAAAGACCCATATGCTAGCTAATCCATGAGTGATACAAGATTCTTCCAGCAGCATCCATTCTAGTGATTGGCTAGCTCTTTAGGCAGCTGTGTTGGTGGCTGGCTTCCAGTCTATCCAAAGTGGTTGACTTGTTCTCTGAGAAGCCATTTCCTTTAGATTCCCCTTTTATCTCTAGGGAACTGGCATGCAACCTCTCTATTTACAACTTGATTCCTAGCCTAACAAGTCTCTGCAAGCATCCTGTCACAAAATTATTTCTCCTCTAGCTCCTTGGGCTGCATCTTTAATTTCTGCGTTGGGAAGCAATGGGCCTGTTGTTGCCTAGAGAACAGAATATGGAACTCACAAGATTCTGCCAATTTTATCTGAAATTAAAGTCAGCCACTCTCCTTTTGTGTTGATTTCTTCTTGCAAGCATTTCCAACATAGCATAATAATGAATGACAACCAGGCAAAATTAAATCTCCAGCTTATGTCTTACCTACAACTTCAATAAAATTGGTCAGCTTACTATGTTTTGCTGTCATTCTCTCAAACTGCTCCAAACTCCATCTATCCAATTTTAATTCACCTCCCTCTTTCTATCTTGAAGCCATTTATGATGTCCTCTGATTTTCATCTTGAAATTTATAGATAATGGCTTGGGTGGGTAGAGTGGTCACTGTTGAGTTTAACTAGGATAGGATGCCTCGCAGAATGTAGCAGTAGTATGCTTAATTTAAGAATAAAGACACTGCAGAGAGATAAGACAAAGCTCTAATTAGCACTGGAATGTAGTAGAAAAGATGGCATTGAAACACAGCATTCATTTTTAATTATATGGCCTGCATCTCTTTCCCTGGCAAGTTGTTTGTTACATGTTGCAAATTTGCTGTGCACAGAAGACACCGATCTTAATTGTTGCTGATTGCACCTGGAAGATTGGCTCATACACACAAGGCTATCTTTGATGATTATAGCATCAAAGATGTTTGCATGTTGGAAATAACTATTGCTGATCAAATGCTTGGCTTTCCTAAATGATGGACATCTTTTCTTGCCTTCCCTTGCATAAGCTTATCTGCTTTCTTGTTACTTTGATACAAGAAATCAATGAGTCCCACAATCAGAAAGAAGGAAGATGGAACCGTTTTACTCTGAGTCATTCTAAAACAAGACACTATATACTGTCGGTGAAGAAAGAATTGCAAATGCTCTTGTGCAAGGAAAGTATCAAGATGGCCAAAGAGATTATTCATATATCTTTTCCCCAAAATGAATTAATCTCCAGAGACACATTCACCTAGAGAACCTACTCTAAGTTTGTCCAAGGGTGCTGTGATATCAATCTCTGGCAACCTTTGAATCAATAAAGGATTGCCCCATGCAATCACTTGCTAAGAAAAGATAGAATAAATGGAATATAACTATTCTGGAAGTTAAGAACCTCTCTGTGTTGGGCTAGTGTCAGGGGTATTTTCAATCTGAGGACCACACTTAGCATTTGAATGGCATTTGGGGGCAACACTCTCAGAAGTTCCTGTAACAATCCCACCCCACTTTCTGTCATTTTAAAAATTGTAACTGAGGGTCATCCTCAATACTTCGGAAGCGTCTCTCTCTCTGGGGTTGGGTGGTACATAACTAGCTGGGGCCAAGCACAAGGCAACTTTAGGAGCTCCCAGGGGTGTCAGCTGACTCTTGCTTCAATATTGACTAAGGGACAATATCCTGCAATGCACCAATGAAAAGCAGGTTATCCAAGGTGGGATGCATGGCAGATACAGCTCTGTCCTTTCTCTCTGCTATTCTTTGTCTCTAAGCACCTACTATCAGTGGTAGCCACTTCTCCCTATATAATGCATGTGTTATCTCTGAATCAGTTAATGATATTCATGTTACATAAAATGTCCATATTTATATGCGCTGCTATATATTTCATAAGTCAGAGCTTTCCAAACTGTGTGTCATGACACGTTAGTGTGTCAGCTGCAGTGTCTGGGTGTGTCGTGGCTGCTGCTGCCTCTGAGCCCTGCCAGGATTCCGCGCAGGTCCTAGTGCCTGCCTTGTGCCTTGCTGCCTCCAAACCTGCTGTGATTCCGTGCAGGTCCTAGTGCCTGCCTTGTGCCCTGCTGTAAGAGTATGTCACGAAATGATGCCCTGCTGTAAGAGTGTGTCGTGAAATGATGCATGTCTAAAAAGTGTGTCATCAACATGAAAAGTTTGGAAAGTTCTGTGATAAGTATTTCCCCCTCCACCCACTTTAATACTAATAATAACAATTAATAACTATTAAAAGTAATAATAACAAAGCATAAACATATCTGAGGAGAGAAAATGGAGTTATCTCTGTTGCCCCAGAGGACAGGACCAGAACCAGTGGGTTAAAACTACAAAAAAAAAGTGCTGGAGGCTAGAGACCAGGAGGATTTTCTGTCTGTATGAGCTGTCAGCCAGTAGAATAGCTCCTGGAGTTGTGAGTTGTCCTTTGCTGGAGATGTTCAAACAGAGGCCGGATGGTCATCTGCCAGAGATGTAATGGATCCTGCACGGAGCAGGGAGTGGGACTAGATGACCTCCAAATTACCTTCCAACTCTATGAATCTATCCAATTCTATTGTATGACTTACAATAACAATATAACATCAGTTCCTATCTTCCATACCCATGAAGATCCTAAAGGTAGATGCCACAACCTGTATTACAGACCCTGGACATTTCTGATGGGAATCCAAAAAACCAACACTAACCTTTGAACATCTGTCTAAAAAATTGGTCTTCAACATCTTCACATTCAAAGCTCATTATTAATCCCAATGTCCAACATGTGCTCCATGTTCAATGCTTTTCTTCATCTCTCTCCCTTCTGTTTATTCCATTACAAAAACAAAAACAAAAACAATCAATTCACTTTCTAAAGATGATATTGCTACCTTAGATTAGGGTATGAGCCAGTTCTGGATCATGACTTATTTATGAAAGATTAATGATATTTCTTCTTAATATGTTTGAGGTCAGAAGTCCCTTAAGCTTTAGTCAAAATAAGTAATAACAAGGATTGTGGGAACTGTAGTTCCAAACTTGTGGAGAATACCGTAAGACAGA
The DNA here is from genome assembly GCA_023362775.1 of Charina bottae. Taxonomy (NCBI): domain Eukaryota; kingdom Metazoa; phylum Chordata; class Lepidosauria; order Squamata; family Charinaidae; genus Charina; species Charina bottae. Next base: position 1,363,136 of record JALMGJ010000030.1, on the reverse strand, counting down.
TAGAGGCCAGTAGTCTAGAAGTAGAGCAGATACTTGGTGCGGGAAGATTGTCCACCAAAATCTGCAAACTGTGATGCCAGAGTGCTTCGGAGTCAGTTGAATGAGTCACCCTGACATCAGTAGTTTAAAACTAAATACTGATATTTACTGTATATTAATGTAGAAAAGATAATTAAACTTGTCTTTCCAAATTGTTTACATAAGCCCTTCCCAATCTAGTGCCGTTCTGGCTTAGAATTTTGTTGCTACAAAATTCCCTAGTAGGTGAGGCATCAAGTTAGGAGTGGCTGGTTTATACTTAGCAAATTACATCCTTCTGGATGCAAGAAGAAGTGCAAGAGTCAGGTGAATTTCTCTTCAGATCTATGGATGCTTGAAATACCAATAGAAAAGGAGGGGAACAGTGAATTTTTTAAAAAATGCCAGTTAAAATGTGGGACAAAAAAATAATACACACATCAATCAGTGTCGAGTAACATTCTCCATAATGTTACTTATTACAGATTTCCATCAAATATGCATTGTTCTCATGAGCTGAGTATTACAAAAGCATATTTTTTTTAAAAAAAATAAAATTATATGAAAAGAGGCTTCATTTTGTAGGAGAGATGAAGTTCATTTTTTAAAAGAAAATCAAAACCCTATAATTATTAAGGAAATAGTCATATAAATCACATATTTTGCTACTGACAATTTTTTTCATTGGCCATCCTAAGCCTTCGTAATATCCTTTGCATCAGCTAATAACCATGTAAAATAAAGTCAGCTGTCAGGCTAGTTGCACAATAATGCAGCACATTTTTCCATTTTGCCAGTTTCTTCCATTGCTCTGGTTTTCTGAAAATTCCACTGAGTTCCATTCATTTGGAATGGAATAAATATGGAAGAATAGATGACGGAAAACCATTCATTCTGCATCTGTAGAGCAGGATTGAGCTTGTGAGATGAAAGGTGGGAGGTCTTCAACTCTCCCAGAAGCTATCTGAGTATTGGCCCTGCCTTCCTACTTTGGTGTAGCTGCTTAGTAGTTATTGCTGCCACCACCTACTATATATTCAAGGGGATGCCTTTACCTGGGGTCCTTCTCCTAACTGTGGTATTTGTGATAGGTAGGGATCATTGTCCACCTTACTGGTATGTTGAAGCAGCTGATAAAAATGAAATAAATTGTCTAATTCTATTTAATGGCTCTGGACCACTGAGGTGTGTTATTAGGGATATCAGTCACCCCTCCTTTAGAGACCAATCAATCTCACAACTGATAAATAAAATTGCTTTATTTTAAAAAAGGGTGGGGGGGAGAGAGAAAATGTAAAATGCATGTACAAGGGATGAGGTATCCAAGGGATACAAGAGGTATGGTCAATCAGGGTGTGATTGAGTCTTACAAATGGACAAAAATAATTACAGGTTCTTCAGCCAGTTCCTGGTTCTTTATGTCTATTTCAGCTGCTGGTACCAAGAAAAAACATGGATACAAAAGCCAGGTATAAGCCTATGGGGGTTCAGATCTAAAAGTATTCATAAATTAACAACAAACCATTGATTTAATTTATGCTTTATTGCAAATCAAAATAATTGTTTCTTCCTGGAGATAGGTTTTCTCATCCTGCTAAACAAGAAACTACATCTTGGCTTAATATCTTATGCAAACTTCCTAATTAAAGTGCTTGCCTTTATAAACTCATATACAATAAATAAGGAAGTTTGTCACTTCATCTTTCAGCATTGGATCTGAGCCTAAATGGACAACTGGGAATTTCCAAGTTGTAATGTTGAAGCTGACAGTGAAAAGATTTTACAAGAAGATCATTATAACCTATATTCTGAAAAGAAAATTATTTGGAATGCAGGAAATATGTGTCAGTTTTCATGCTAATAGGACATAAATTGGCTGGCATTCTTTCCTTATGCAGCTGCAATGCTTCATGGGAAGGGCAAGCATTTGCCCATGCAATTTCCTGCTGATATTGCTATAAGAAGAACAGGATTCTAAGATCTTACATGTGCTAACAATGTTCTCTGTTGGTATCCTTTGTTTGGGCAATAACTCCTCTCTTCCAGTTTCTGGAAATAAATATTATGGCAGCCTTTCTCGGCCTGGATAGGCCGTTCAGGTGTGTGGGCTTCAAACTCCAAGAATTTTCATCAATCACTGAACTGGTCAGGGAGTTTTGGGAGGTGAAGTCCACTTGTTGGGAGGGTACTGAGATTGGGGAAAGGTTATATTATGAGATCCCATTATATTACTTGTGCTACTTTCTCATGGAAAGTGACATGAGCACAACTAGAGATCCTGTGTTTTAATGGCAGAAACCAACAATCGCAGAACTTCCGAAACACCCATCTCAAGATGGTTTGACTAGGCTCTACACTCATATTCCACTTAAGGTTCTCTGATACATGACATGTCACAGTTAGATTAAAATTAGACTTTATTTGTACTAGAAAGGAGCCATTAACACTTGATTACCTTCTGTCCAGGTGAAGGTGCAATTCCCTCTTTATACCCATTGTAGTATAATGTTGGCACTTTTTCTCCCCCTTTCCCATGGTTTAGTGGCCTTTTTGCCCTGCGTTTTGCAATTTTGAGGCTGGGCAATGTTGACATAACTGACATCTGTGCTGTGAGAAATTCTGACTCTTGACTTAAATCCTGCTGTTGCCAGGAAAATTACATGGAGCAGTCACAGGAGTCAGGCTTGACTTAATACAGTACTTTGTTTATTATTATCACAGGGAGTTAAAACTGTTGAGAAGTGTTGGATGGTATGGATTCCACAGATATAACCTGAAGTCCCTTCGTATTTTCTGTTGTACTGGTTCCACGATCCATATAGAAGAATAGAGCCATAATCTAGGATATTGTTATGGATGTAGATTCAGTAAAAGAGAACACTCTACCAGTGATGAGTGGAACTCATATCTTACTTCTTCTCAGATTGGATAGGAAGAAGATCAGGTATTCCCCCATCCCAAACCAGGAAAGTAGCTTGGCTTTTCCTGAGACAATTCAAATAAAATTAGGCTTTGCTGCATCCCTGATTGCAAAAGAGTTTGGATCCATTACTCCAATCATATTTGAGGTTTCCAAGGTCTCTTTCATTTCTGGTCCTGCATCAGCCAGGAAACTTCTCTTATTTCCCTCCTTCCTTTCCATTCTACATCAGTCTCCAATTCCTTTATGTTCCATCTCCACATCCAGAGCTCTATGAAAATAATATTTGCTAGATATTTTTATGGTTGGCTAATTGCCATCCCCATGCCAAGCATCAAGGAACAAGAGACAAATTTCCCTCCCAGCTGACTGAGCAGCAGTAACAAAAATTAAGTGAGATAGAGGGGAATAAGAAGTCAAACCTTTGCTCAGAGTAAAATCTAAATCAGAGATGAAGCTGGAGGGGTTTTAATGCTTATGTTATACTTGAGGTGAATGTGATGAGCTACTGAAATTTATTTTCTGAGATAAGGACAAATGAAGTTTGTCAATATATCTACACACCATTCCTCTATGTCATTTTTTCCCTAGGACTAAACTCACTTTAGCTTCATAAATGGATTTTGCTTGGGCTAGAGGCATGACTAAGCTAGGAGCACCCTGCTAGACTTTCAATTGGCACTGTAGACCAAACCTCAAAGAGGCACAACAGGGCACAGATTTCGCAATATTTGCTCAGGGGGAAAAAAAAAAGCAAACACACAATTTTGCCCAGATGCCTTTGTAATGCAACTTAGAACTGAACATGTTTTAGCAGCAGCGGTAAAATGTGCATGCTTTCAAAGACAAGGACTGATTCAATTGTAATTTCTCTTTAGAATTTGTCTGCTTCTTAAAACATGAATGGGAGATTTCAAAGGCACTGGAGAGTGAAACCTTTTTCCTCTGGAGCTTTACTTTAAAAAAAATTGGTGAGGGATTCCAAGAGGTGCAGGAGGCATAGCTGCATGATAACATTGCTAGAATGGGCAGGACTGGCATGTTTTAAATGCTGTTTCAATTTTGGGGTGGGAAGATTATGCAAATTTGATATGCTAAATCTTAACACACTGTTTCAAACTTTACCTTGTAAAAAAAAGCTGCCAGAAATTGTTGTTTTGCTGCTAGATATAAGTGGTGTGATCCTGGAGAGCTTTGGGGGGCATTGAAATAGGCTTGAGCGCTCCAAATGGCCTATAGGTTGCCCTGGTATGTCTTGTTCATGTAGCTGGAAGCAGTTCAACTAGTAAAACAGAACTTGTTTTTTAATAAATGAAAGAGAGGCAAGCCAAGCAAGGAATGGACAATCATCTATTGTCCCTCTTGAGTTAACTTTAGGATTAAATTGGTCACATTGTCTGGGAATTCTGGGAGCTGCAATCCCAACACATTTAAAGGGTATGAGATTGGGAATGTTATACTGATATAACCAAAGGATCATCTAAATTAATCAAAATACCATATTGTCCTATCTTCCACCATCCTTTCCCCATCATGTGTAGGGAAAAAACAGAGTGAGCCCTAAAACAAATAGCTTCACATCACTCAAGCAGTTGCGGTTTGGTGTTTTAAATGCCACTGAGTTTTCTCTGTCCAAAATTGCAAATAATCAATGGCACATTCCCCATATTGTGAGGAAAGAAATACACAAAACTGTAGTAAGTCCTGTAATAGACTAAATGTGGAGTTTAAAGGGGGGAAACCTTTAAGTTCTTCTCAAATGCCAGAGAAATGCAAAAAATATCCTGGCCCCATTCACATTCATGAGAAGGTACTGCCCACTCATTTACCACCCCATGTACTACATCCCTCGCCTTCCTGAAAAAAATATTAAGCGTGCCTCCTGGTTACCCAAATATTGCATATCCCTGCACTATAAGGAAAGGCCAGGCATCCAAGGCTATTTGATTAGATGAAGAGCAAAACCTCTTTATGACTATAATAGACAAAACGTGAACATAATTAAAATCCTTTTACTAAGCTCAAGAGGAGACTGATGAAGAGAAGATGCACTTCCATACTACCATATATTCTTGAGCAGGTCGGAAGACCACAAAGCCAAGATAGTAAAGTAAAAATGATTTAACTCTACTGGGACACCAATCATTTTGGTGAGTATCATGTCTTAACCCTAACCCAACCCTAACCCTCCATTGAACCAGGTTTGGATGCATTGGATGCATTCTAGACATCACCACCCAGGTTTGTTGTTTTTGAAGTTTGTCCAAAGAATTGATATAATTGACAGTATTTGCATAATTGACATTATGTCATGATGATGAAAATGGCACAAATGTGGGGAAATGGCATTATGTAATTACACAAGTGATGTAAATAGTCAATTATGTACATTTAGATTGAATGGACACTCTTTTACCCCAAATGGTCCATGAAATTGAGGTTTTATTATAAAGAGCCACTTAAGCATGCCACAGTCCTCCCTACTATTTTGGTATCAGTTGCATCCTCTCTGCACCCTGTTCTGTCATCCCTTCTGTGATCCACCCAGAGAGCATGTAGAGGAACATAAGATTAACTCTGACCCATCACCTGTAGTAAGCTATTCCTTTCAACAAAAACTGGTGTTGTCATCACCCTCTAGAGACAAGTTGAAAGGGAAGCAGAAAGTTCAATAAAATCAGTGTATGGAAATGAAGTCTTTGAGATTTCCTTGCACAATGTCATTCTCCCCTTTTTTTTTTATTTGGGAGAGAGCAACCTGACAAATACAGCTCTTTCTACTGTCTTGGGAGGGAGGGAGGGAGGGAGGGAAGTAGAATATAGCAGGCTAATTTTGATCACATTCAACCCTTCCTGCCTCCCTCCCTCTTCCCTGAGATGCCTTCAAATGGAAGATATGGCTATCCAAGGAAGCTCTGCAGCCCAGGGAGTTCTTGTCAGCCATTAAGGCTTGGCAGCGATAAACATCCCCTTGAGCATCATATACTCTGAAGCACAGATGTGTTAATCCACATTATGATAAACATTACTTAGAGTAATTTTATTTCCACTGGTGAGGCACTTTATCAAAGGAGAAGCATATTTTCTTACTTCAGGCAAAAGAAGCAAGCAACTTAAGCAGCTAATAAGCTTGAATTGATCTGTGAAGGGTAACACAGAAGAGATCCATCTGTTTACATTACAACACTCGTTAGCACAGGAAGATATTCTGTCAATAAAGGGCATTTTATGTCTTGCCTGTTAATCACTCTTCACTTGCCTTCTCCCCATGACAAACTTTAAACTAAGGACAGGTCAAGGGGAGAAAATTGTTTCAACCAATTTGCATTGCCGAAATTAATGCACAAACTGAAATGCAATTATCCTTTTGATTTTGCATTTTGCAGAATGTTGCAATGCAGGTTTCTCTTTCAAAAGTGTACACAAACATCCATACCTCAGGGAATTTTGTATACAAAGACAGATACATGGGTAAACACTACACACAAAACATCAGATACTAGAAAAAAAACACCAGGGAACACATACAGTATTAGGGAGAAATTGCATTGTGTTTATCAGGAGAAACAGTATTCCAAACTGCATATATTAGGAGGGAAAATGTGTACTATATAGAAATACATAGGCCTTTTTATGCAGTTTTCTTTACTTTTTTTTAAAATCACACCTGATGTTGAAATGGGAGGATACTTTTCTATCCTTGAAAAGTGAAGTGGAAATGTGTTTGTCTCTACCTTAAATACATCCTAAACCTGGTCAGAGTCCTGACATGTATGTGCTTTAAGAAGCAGAATTAGTGAAATGTAAAAACATCAAACCCAAAAGAAAACGAGTCAAGTTCTCTGGTGATTTATAACACAACCAAATGCCGTAACAGCAATATAGACATCAGCAGTGCTGTCAGGGCAGAACTTTGACAAGGAGGTCCAGGGCCTCATTTTACAGTATAAAAATCATGAGCCAAACACATTGGCTTCTCTGCTGATCTCTCACTTAGGAGGGCTACACTCCAGCTGACCATTAGCCGACTAGTATTCAAAGATAGCAGCTTCTCCAGATGGACTATAAGGTGAAGAGAAACCTTACTTTTCTTTTCCTCATCCCAGGACAACAGTTTTATCACATTCCAGATTGTCGTAGAAAACCCGTTTCACGGTTCCTTATGAAATCTTACCAGATTTTATAAATGCTTTCTAGATCTCTCATGTAAAAATAGAGCAGTGCTCTGTTTACTTTGGGCACATTTTTTAATGGAGAAATAAGGTGAACGTTAAGGTGAGGAATCAGGAAATCTTGGAGATAATTTCCTTCGTAGAAATCATAGTACAGTAGATTACTGCTAGATGGAATTAGGATCCCCTAATTCATATGTCCATGGGAATGTATCAGGGACATGTGAGGCAGCTAGCATGTAATCCCACCAGATTTATCTTTTTAGTAATTAGATTAAAAACAAGTAAATGCATACATGTTATAATATATAAGAGGAGCCATACTAAATCAAATTAAAGCCTGTCTTATCCAACATTTTGTTCCCATAGTGGTCAACCAGAAGCCAGTGGAAAGGTGAGAAGGAAGGAAAGAGAAGGACATGACCCTCCTGTTTGCATCCTTCATCAGGTTGGTATTCAGAGGCCTACTGTGATACTGAATATACAATAATGACTCACCCTTAATGACTTTATTCCCTCTTAAAGCTATCTAAATTAATGGTCATCACAACATTTTATGGTAGTGAATTTGATCGTTCAACTATGTTCTTTACAAAGACGTACTTTGCTTTAGGAGCTATGGATTTCCCACCATTTAATTTAATTGGATTATCCCAGGTCCTCTATACATTCCTCTGTACATGGTCCCAAACAGTGTAGCTTGTTCTTATCATGTAGTTGCTCTGGGCCTTCACTCTTTCAGGTTACTCTGAAAGAGTGTGTGTTTTGCTAGCTCTAATGTGATCCTTTTTTGAGGTGTGGTGATGAAAAAAAATGAATATATTTTGCACATACTTATGTTATTATGATATTGGCATGTTTCTTTTTTAAGTTTGCTTTCGTAATGATTCTCACATGGAATTTGTTTTATACATCCACATGTTGGGTCAATATCTTCTTCCAGCTTGGGAAGATGAACATACAAATGAGGAACAAGGTACTTTCTGATCACACAAGGAATCTGCCCATTTTTTTTAATCATACATCATACTTCTTCCTCCTCAAGATTAGACCCTCTTTAAAGAATGGAGATGGAGGGGATTTAAGGAATGGAACCTGATACCCTTACACATGTGCAAATCATGTGCTCTGCCATCAAATGATGACCTCTCTTACGATTCCACATGCACCTCTTGTCACATGGTCCATAAAAAGGGGAAGGAAATAAATGGCACCTTGGAAAGAATCATTAACTTTTGCTTACCTTTGTATAAAGCAAAGATTGTTTTCAATTAGGATTGATGGCCTCAGGGAATTATAGAGCATGATATACCTTTCTCCCAATTTTCCCCAGAAGTTTCATGCATCTTAAAATAAAATAATGCTTCTGTCTTCCCCTGAGATTTCCCTTATCCTCCTTCTAAAACAACAAGAATAGAATATTTAAAGCACACAAAGCAGTTCATAAACCCAAGGACAAAGCTAGCAATGCTTTGTGCAAATCCTCCCAGTGAGATTCAGTCTACACATATCAGAATGGGAGCAAACAACCAACCTTTCTGTTAGGGCAGACAATTCTAGATTATGTTGCTTCTACACAAATGTGAAATAGACATTAAATTTCTGCCCCATTGATCTTAATTCCAGCATTTGCAAGTTTTTTACATAGTGATAGTCAAACTTTCTCTTTGTAGAATGTTTTTCAAGACTGAAGACTGAGACTGAAGCCCAATCCACCTGTTATTTTCCTGAAAAGCTGGCTCCTTCTTGACATTGCTCAAATTACATGAAGATCTTGAAGAGCTCCACAGGTTTACTGCCAATGTTAACAGGAAGAATGCTTTTGTCCATATGCATGTTGGCTCCCATGCAGGTTAGAGCCTTGTACTATCAGGATCTTTTCTTGTAAGAGAGTCAGTATGCCTACAATCATACGTACAGTATGAAGGCTGCACCGAAGTGTGGGAGTCTTGGGAGTCTGATGTCATTTGAGCAATGTTGTCAGGAGCATGCTATTAGGTGTGCCATTTAATGTAACACTTGAATATGGGTTGAGTTACTGTCATCTTAGTTCGCTGAGAAAATTGGAGTTGGGCAGGTTACCAGAGAAATTATAAAGTTTGTCACAAATATATTATAAATTAACCAGAGTAAGGGCACTGCTTAGAGCTTTTACTTGAGTTTGCTGCAGGGTGATTGTGGGGAGGGATAACTCTGCCAGCCATGAGTTCTCCTAGGAATACAGTCACAATCACAGAAAGACTAGGAAACAGGTGATGGAAGCAACAAAAAGGTGAGCTGGAGTTAGTTCTGGAAACATTATTTTCTTCAACTCAAATCTCCTTTCCATGTCAGTTTGACTCATAAAATCTGCTTTGAAACCTTTCCGATTGCAAGTAAAAAAAAAAAGGAAAGTCTCTTTCGAGTTGAGCTCAGGTCGTATTGAAACTTCTGTGTAGTTTTCTTTGCAACCATATGAAGATGGTTTGCTACTTCCAGAATACTTTTTCAGCTGCCTAGTCTAGCCTACAGCTCTGATATTTTCTAATAGTCTCTCATTCAAACACTAGCAAGATCTGACCCAGCGTAGCTTAGCTTTTCAAGTTCAACCATCAGCTACATGTTGTCATGTAAGAGGCTTAGATTGCAGAAGATTCGGCAACTCTTATGTAGCATCCACCCCAGATCAGACTAGAGGTGCAACTAGACTAGGAGAGCCAATACTGACTAGGAGAAGTTCTCTAGGATTTCAGACAGGAGTTTTTCCAGCCCACCTGGCAATGCTGAGTTTTAAAATTGAGGACTTCCTGCATGAAAACCATGTGCTCCGCCCTTGATCAACACCTTTTGCCTTCCAACCTTGCTGTCACCCAATCTAGATTGAGGGGGTGCACCTCCAACTTGCATTATACAAAAAGGATTGGTGATCTTTATCAGAAACGGTAACAGTGGCAAAAATGTGAAGACTTTCCATTCTTTGCCATATTTGGGTCCCAATCTGGATTATTATTATTATTATTATTATTATTATTTATTTATTTATTTATTTATTTATTTATTTAATTTATTCCCCGCCCATCTCCCATACAAGGGACTCTGGGCGGGTTACAATAATTAAGACTTAAAAATTTAAAATATTTAAAACCATACAGAGTAGAAAATGTATAAAAATAAATCCAAATATAAAATAAAATAAAATAGAATAGAATCCAAGATGGATTGGAGAGCGTAGCATAGGTCTTATTGCTACGGGGCCAGCCAACCCCAGGAGGCACTGCCACCTCCATTGTCCTAGGCCAGGCGGCAGAGCCAGGTCTTAAGGGCCTTCTGAAAGGCCAGGAGTGAAGGGGCCAGTCTCACCTCCGGGGGCAAGATGTTCCATAAGGCGGGGGCTGTCGCAGAGAAAGCACGCCTCCTGGACCCCGCTAGATGGAATTCTCTTGTTGAGGGGGTCCGAAGCATGTCCTCTCTGCACGCACGGGTGGGGCGGGCTGACGTTATCGGGACGAGACGGTCCCTCAGGTACCCTGGTCCTATGCCATATAGGGCTTTAAAGGTAATCACCAACACCTTGAATTGGACCCGGAAGCAAACTGGCAACCAATGCAGCTCGCGTAGCAGAGGTGTTACATGTGCCGATCTTATGGCACCCGTAACTGCTCGCGCCGCCGCATTCTGTACCAGCTGAAGCTTCCGGATACTCTTCAGGGGTAGCCCCATGTAGAGCGCATTACAGTAGTCTATGCGGGAGATGACAAGGGCATGAGTGACTGTTCGGAGGGCCTCCTGATCCAAGAAAGGGCGTAACTGGCGCACAACTCGAAGTTGTGCAAAGGCTCTCCTGGCCACGACTGCCACCTGCTCTTCGAGCAGGAGTCGCGAGTCCAGGAGGACCCCCAGATTCCGCACTGTATCTGAGTGAGGTAGTGCAACCCCACCCAGAACCAAAGATGACAACTTCCCGGATCTAGGGGGGCCGTCAATCCACAGCCACTCCATCTTACCAGGGTTCAGTTGAAGCCTGTTGTTCCCCATCCAGACCCCCACAGCCTCCAGACACTGAGATAGGGCATCGACCGCATCACCTACTTCACCCAGGATGGAGATGTATAACTGGGTATCATCAGCATATTGGTGATACCTCATCCCGTGGTGACGGATGATCTCGCCCAGCGGCTTCATGTAGATGTTGAATAGGAGAGGAGAGAGAACCGATCCCTGCGGCACCCCACAAGACAGGGGTCGCGGGTCAGCTCTCTCCTCCCCTATCAACACCAACTGGGAACAGCCCCGGAGGAAGGAGGCGAACCAGCACAAAACCACGCCACCCGCCCCCAACTCCCTGAGCCGCCCCAAGAGTATACCATGGTCGACGGTATCAAAAGCCGCTGAGAGATCTAAGAGAGCCAGGATGGACGCACTCCCTCCATCCCGCCCTCGCCAGAGATCATCCATAAGCGCGACCAATGCAGTCTCTGTCCCATATCCTGGCCTGAAACCTGACTGAAAAGGGTCCAGATAATCCGTTTCTTCCAGAATCCTCTGGAGTTGCAATGCCACCACCTTCTCAACCACCTTTCCTAAAAAGGGAAGGTGGGAGACTGGGCGAAAATTGCCCAGAATAGTAGGGTCCAAAGACGGTTTTTTGAGGAGGGGGTGCACCAGCGCCTCCTTAAAGGCAGCCGGGAACACCCCCTCACTCAAGGACGAATTTATAATCGCCAGGACCCAGCCACATGTCACCTCACTATCTGATTTCACCAGCCAGGAGGGACATGGGTCAAGCTGGCATGTGGTGGTGTTTACAATCCGGAGGATCCTGTCTACTTCATCAGGCGCAACAGGATCAAACTGCTCCCAGATAACATGGTAAGTATGAGCCTCTGGCATCTCCCCAGATCTTGTCTCCCGCTTGGAGTCCAACTTGGAATGAATCTGAGCGATTTTGTCCTGCAGATGCTCAGAAAACTCTTCCGATCGGCCCTGTAAATGGGTCTCCCCTTGCTCCTGACCCAAGAGCGATCTTGTAATCTTAAACAGGGCCGTCGGACAGCATTCTGCGGACGCAATAAGAGCGGAGAAATATTCACGTTTCGCCGCTCTTACCGCCACAAGGTAGGCCTTAACAGCGGCTCTAGATTGTGTTCGGTCAGATTCCGTCTTCGTCTTTCTCCAGCGGCGCTCTAGACGTCTCTTAACCCTCTTCAAAGCCCTCAACTCCTCCACAAACCACGGAGAGTGACGGGCCGAACAGGGCCGGAGAGGTCGCATAGGCGCGATCTTGTCCAGGGCTCCGGCTCCTGCCTTGTTCCAGGCTGCAGCCAGGACCTCCACTGGACCGTAAAGCAAGTCCTCGGGAATAACCCCCAGCTCCTTCTGAAACCTCACTGGGTCCATCAGTCGCCGGGGGTGGACCAGTCGAATAGGTCCCGCCTCCCTGCGGAGTGGGGTAGCACAAGAGAGTCTCAGGGTCACCAGGGCGTGGTCTGACCATGACAATGGGGAAAGATGTAACTCTCCCCTCAGATCACATTGCCACTGCTCGGACAAGAAAACTAAATCCGGAGTGAGACCACTGTCACGAGTCGGGTCACGAATAATCTGAGACAGGCCCATAGCTGCCATGGTAGCCATGAACTCCCGGGCTGCCTCCGAGGACCGCCCCAGGGACGGCAGATTGAAATCCCCCAGAACCATAAGTCTGGGGAACTCCACCGCCAACCCCGAGACAGCCTCGAGCAGCTCAGGCAGGGAGGTTGCTACGCAGCAGGGAGGCTGGTACAGCAGCAACACCCCCAACTGTTCTCGTGAACCCAACTTGAAAAACAGGGTCTCACATCCGGTCACTTGTGGAGCAGCGCCCCTGAAGGCCACAAGGGACTCTCTGATGACCACTGCTACCCCTCCTCCCCTGCCCCGGTGTCTCGGCTGATGCCACACCCGAAACCCGGCTGGGCACATTTCCGAGAGGGCTACTCCCCCCTCTGGGCCCAGCCAGGTCTCGGTAATACACACCAGGTCAGCCCCTTCCTCTGTGATTAGATCACTTATAAGGGGGGCCTTGTTATTCACCGACCTGGCGTTCAGCAGCAGCAGTCGGAGACCGGAGCCCACGAGGAACTGCTTACCAGGGCCTGGGTATGAACACGGGGGGCCGGAACGCACCACCGGTAACAAACACCGGGGGCGCCTTCCCCGGTAATGGCTTGCCCTCCGGTTCCCATCATACCGTCCCCTGCCCGTCACCACCTGAATCACTTGGCCCACCGCACAGCCCCCAGAGATTCCCGACTCTGGCCTAGTAGCCTCCACTCCCAGGCCTCCGGAATTCTTGGGACTAATCAAGGGTCCCTTTTCCCATTCATCCATCATCCAATCTCATGCAATGTCGGGTAGCGCGTAAGACCCCCCAGCGCACCAGCTCTCGCTCTCGGCGCTGGTAGGGTCCAGCACCACCCCCACTCACACTCTACACTCACACCCTGCACCTCTCCCTCAACTTCTCTCACTGGTCAGAGAGAGGCACCAACACTCACCAGCACTCACTCCTACCCCACCTGACTCTCACCCAGGGGGGTACTCTTACAAAACCATACAATCTTGGCTCCCCCCCACCTCGTCTCTAACCTGGGGGGGGTCCACATTCATACTAAGGGACCCCCTACAAACCCTCTGCCGCCTTAGCCCAAATTGGGACAACATCCAGGTCTTCATGGGGGTTAGTCCGTATTATGATTTTTCTTATGCCCTTAGGCATAGGCAGAAACCAGGATTAGGCCGTTGAAAGCAGGGTATGAACCTGGACAACTGAGACTCATCACACAAACACAGTCAACACTCCTCTTGGGATGCACATTCCCCTGGAACAATCCTGTTTCTAATTTCGCATCTTCTGGTGGGAACTGCTAACAAGGAATAAAAGGGTTGCTTCAAAGGCTCTCAAACAATAACACCCAGTAAATCTAAGAGAGTTTCTACCACTGATTATGAAAAGAATAGGACATTGTATAAATGGAATTTCATCAGCAGAGCCTTCTGCTCCTATTAAGAATCCAGTATTGGATTAACAGAGAGAAGCCAGGTCTTTTCAATCCTCCTTTGCATTTTTCCAAGTATAATGGGAAATCCCAGATTTCTTTTACACTCTGTTCCTCTTTTTTCCACCTCTATTATTTTAAATGGCTTGAAATACTGTATATCATGCTCTTTCCCCAAGGTATGATAATATATCCTGTTCTTTCCCACTGCCAGAACTCAAAACTGCTGTGGGTTTTGAATTGGTGACCCCAGGGACCTCAAAGTGACTATTTAATTTGTGTTTCTCAAGTCATAGAAAGCCTTCCTGCAAATGCAGATTAGATGACACTACTCAGCCTACATACAAGCTTTAAAGACAAGCTTGATGGCCCTCAAGAGCAGCATTCACCAGCCAGAGGTTGCTCAGAACTGTTGGATTATAACTCCCATCATCCTAATGTAACGGATTGAGGAAAAGGGGAATTGTAATCCCACATATCTAAAGGGCCAAGAATAGGGAAAAGTGGCCATAATACATCTTGAGAAATATGTAAACAACTCTCCTTGATAAAGACATTTATAGCAGTTTGTAGGATAGGATCTATTTGGTTCACCTCTTTGCCTCTCTTCATTTTCGGATAACACAACTCGGAATACGATACTTATTCCATGAAACTCTGGGAGGCTTTTTTGCTCTTTGAAAATAAGGTAAAACACACTTTTAAAACAGATGTCTTAATGTTTTTTGTGCTGTTCTAAGTAACAGTCTAAAGAAAATTCAGGACTGGGCTGAAACATACCTGTTAGGAACCTATAGATGTGAAAGTGGGAGGAGGAAATTCCTTATTTAATAAAATCATTTGAATCAATCCTGCCAATTATATGACTATAAGCAAAAAAAAATTAGAGGGCACAGAAGAGAATAAATAGCTGAGTTTTAAAAAGAACCATAATAGTTCGTAACCGTTTGTTTGTTTATTCATTTAAGAAATGGACACATTTTGAAAGAGGTAAATATTGCTATCCTTAACCTCACTTACAAGGAAACGTGGCCATCTAGAAATACAGTATATTATTTTTTCAATACCATGCTTTCCACAAAAAAAAGAAGAGGCAGTTTAGTTTATTAAAATATATAGTCATAGACCAAACACAAAAAGAGGTATTTCACATGAACAATAGAACAAGGGACTTCTGTAAGAATAATTCAGGGTATATGGATTTCTTTTACAAGCACAGAGAGGTTGTGCATTTAGGTTGGCAGAGTTCAGGCTTTATTTAAAACTGGTTAATGGAATATGCCCAGCTAGTGGCAGGACTTAGTTTACCTTGGCTGATCTCAAAAATCAAATAGGGTAAGATCTAATAAGTACTTTGTTGGATATACCAGGAAATACAAGAACTTTAAGCTAGACTGAGAAGCAAGAAACAAATGTCCTGGAAGAAGGTAATGGCAAATCACTTCTGTACTGTTGCCAAGAAAACTACTAAGATGTGTATTAAGTCAGCAGGAGTTGCTCTAGACTTGAAGATGTTCACCTTTTAGCAGAACACTGGTGAAGATGGGGCTTCACTGAGTAACCTCACTTCTAATAAGGCACTAATGATGTTGTCCTCCTCGGTCCTTGTGGGTATGGCATGAATGTCTGTAAGGAGGTGGCCTTTGCATGTATAGCTCTAAGCCAGGGCTTTCCTGGCTTAGAGGACCGCCGTTGGTGTGTCGCCGCAGGAAAACCCAGAACCGCCGATGGCACGCCATCAGCGCTTCCGGGTTTTGACGCGACACATCTGGGCCCTGCAGGCGACACACTTTTGTGTCGCGACACACAGTTTGGAAAGCTCTGCTCTAAGCACAGAGGCTTGAATACGAATAGGAACCCTTTACTAACAAGCTTCCATATTGGCAGTTGTATGTGCAAAGGTTCTCTCCTTGCAGTTCTTTTGTGTGGATGTCGAGGAGAAGACAACTGCATGCTATAAGAGAGAATTGAGGTTCAGCATATACTGTAGCCCCACTCCAGTGAACAACTTTAGTTTTAATGAGGGACTGTAAGGGGCTTAGTAACCAGTTCTGGGTACATCTCCCTGCCTAAACTACAGATACTCAATATGACTCAGAAATGTTAGCAGGGTGATTTTGATGTTAGATATCAATCTGGGAGAGTAGTACTCCATGGCAGCAATGAGGCTGGTGGACATCTGCGCTAACTACTGTATATGCCAAAGACAATGTGGAAATTTTCTGATAGCATATTGTACAGAAATACTAAATGTCAGCTGAAGACATTGTGGACCCAAATTATATAGTTGTCAGTGAGCAAAGAAAAAGTAATGGCAGTCAATAGGAGCATTTATCCCTGAATTATGCATAGAACTTGAGCAGTAGGGGAAGAACAATGCATTCTCTATTATATCCAAACACTCAGGGGTGGAGGCATTTCTTTGTGTTCACTGCCAAATGCAAATAAAAGCCATGAAGGGAGTGGGGGTGGAGGGGGCAGACTTGTGAACTGACCTAGTTTAATATTTGCTCAGAAAGGAAGGGCCATAAAACAAAACCGAACATCTCCATTCTTTCTCCCACTATTGTCTACAGGGTATCTGTAGTGGCATATTCATAGAAAGGTCAAAAATAAACATTTCAACCTTACTTTTTGTGCAGCCATTGATATATTTTTAATCCCTGTCAGTAAGATTCTTCTTTCTCTAAAACATGAGACAATCTCTACAGTTCAGAAGTATAGTTCAGTCTGGGTCATTTCTGTGTATCTTTTCTCATATGGCTTTCCTTCCCATTTCTGCAGTAAACTGGATTTCTTAAAAAAAAATTTCTATGGAAAAATTGCATTCAAATATACCAAAGCATGGGTGTACAATTTGTATCTGCATGTGCTGAAGAGTGCACATAGTGCTTGAAAAATGTGATGGAGGCTCAAGGTGACAGATGGTGAGTGAGTGCGGTCAAAACAGAAAATGGGCAAATCCAGAGTAAAATGAATAAATAATCCTTTAACCTCCCCCATAAATTGATTCCCCCCTCATCCATCCTCTCCCACTTGATCCTATTTGCCAAAAATTGGTGACAGGTAAGGAGGGATTGCAAGCATCTCAGAAAGCCTTGGGGGTCTGCATGTGGCTTTTAAAAACACATTTCCTCTTAAAATACACATTTCTAAATGTATTTTCTCTCAGGATGTTTTCTAACCCCATTTTCTCTTTAAAAATCTCTTCATAAATGTATTTTGAAGCTCCTGTAAGCGGGGCAACATTCCAAGACAAATAACTTCCATTCAGTAACTACATTTCAATCAGCATATCAGGTCAGAAGGTGAGGATTCAGTCAGTTTACACTGGAATTAGGATTACATTCTTCATTCGGAGAACCTACTCAGCTGACAAACCCTTCTAGCATGAGTACTGCCAAGAAGCAAGGAGGGCAGGACTACTCAGCAGATGCAAATGTCTGGCCAATAAGCCTCATTTATTTATTTATTTATTTATTTTCTATCCCGCCTTTATTATTTTTATAAATAACTCAAGGTGGCAAACATACCAAATACTCCTTCCTCCTCCTCTTTTCCCCACAACAACCACCCTGTAAGGTGAGTTGGGCTGAGAGTGAGTGAGTGACTGGCCCAAGGTCACCCAGCCAGCTTTCAGGCCTAAGGTGGGACTAGAACTCTCAGTCTCCTGGTTTGCCATTGGCTCTTTCCTAGGGCTGAGAGACAGGGACTGGCCCAAGGTCACCCAGCCGGCTTTCGTGCCTAAGGCGGGACTAGAACTCACAGTCTCCTGGTTTCTAGCCCACCACCTTAACCACTAGACCAAACTGGCTCTCTCATAATTCACATAATAAATTACTATTTGGACGATAGCCGCCTGAACTGATTTCCCCTTTTCCTTTCATCAGCTTTCAGGAATGAACTTCAGATCTATTACTTCAAATATACCAGGTCTAAAAAGAATGGGGACAATTGTGCAGAAGCTGGGGGGAAAGTCTAAAGGAAAAACTTTTTGAAGTTCATGTCAGCCTTTTACCATGATTGGCCTTTCTTGCTTCTTGTCAAAATAATCAAAGTATCACTCATTAAAGATTGCATGAGAGCCTATCCCTGGAGTTATTTGTAATTATGATTTCTATTCTAGTACGGGAAGGGAGTTATTGGTCCTTATGTTGTATTCATAGTTTTGCCAGAGGAAAAGGGATGATTTAAACATGCACCTATTATCCACATGTGGTGTCAGTTGCTGCCTAATTTGTTCTCAGGTCACGATGCTAGTTGTAATGGTATATACAAAGATATGGGTAGCACACATTTGAATAGCAGTTATGGGAAAGGAGTATGAGGGAGGGTATGCTCATATCCCACATGTGATGTTGCTGGATTAGGTAACCCTATGGGGCTGACCTGATTCAATTTTCCAAACTGATTTGGAAAAATCCATTCTGAATTGTCAAAGCAACATAAATACATCCAGTTAATTTCAGGGACTCAATCTGATTCATACATCAATCTGATTTGAAAGTGCTTTGTACAATGAAACACCACAAAATATGGTCATTAATCTATACATGTGGAAATTCCTGGAGACAGACCTCTAATATACAAGGGTTGAATGAAAAGTAATCCCTCCCCTCCACAACTTTAGTTTAAATGGGATATTTTAATAAATGAAACAATAAAATAATTATTGAAATGAGCTCTTTCATTATCTGGATTTACTTCTCCACATAATCACCACCATTTGCTACACACTTCTTTTTTATCCTGCCTTTATTTTTATAAATAATTCAAGGTGGCAAACGTACCCTACACTTCTCCAGCCATGGACAAGTTTCTTAAAGCCATCATGAAAGAACTTCACACCTTGTCTTTTCAACCAGATCCTGACAGTCCCTTCCACTTCTTCATTTGAGTCAGATGCCCCAGAACAGAGCTTTCCAAACTTTTCATGTTGGTGACACACTTTTTAGACATGCATCATTTTGCGACACACTCTTACAACAGGGCACAAGGCAGGCACTAGGGCCTGCGCGGAATCCTGGCAGGGCAAGTTTGGAGGCAGCAAGGCACAAGGCAGACACTAGGACCTGCGTGGAATCCTGGCAAGGCTCGGAGGCAGCAGCAGCCGTGACACACCCAGACACCGCAGCTGACACACTAACGTGTCACAACACACAGTTTGGAAAGCTCTGCCCCAGAAGATATGTCCATCTTGCACAAACCTTCCAATATTGAAGAATATCAAGAATGTGACCCATACATTCCTGTGCAATGTCAAGCTTGACAGTATTATGTCAAGACGTTATGTTCCAGAATGGCATTTGTGTTGCATTTAATGGTTTCCCCTATTGCTGTCCTCTCTTCAGCATGGTTGTAGGGGAAAATTGGCTGGCAGCAATAGGATCAAGCACTTTCTACTTACTCCAAATTTCATTGCATTGCTCTACCAAATATTTCTGTGAAAAGAACCAACTGACACTTCCAAACCTAAATGTTAAAGGTGGATGAACTTGTTCAGCTCAAAGGCTACTTTAGTGTTTGAACAACATGTCAGGAACTGCATTCTAAAAGTGGGTGGAGCCCTGATAAACAATGGTTGGAGTCAGGACAAAAGCTAAATTGGATTTACATTAATAATATGCTTGCTTCCTGTATATTTAATAAGTTCCTCATTCTATTAAAAATGACAAATTGGTGGCAAGTTTTGAAAGGGCTGTTGGAATCCATACCTAAAGCCTTCAGGGAAAGGCATCCCTCTCTATTATGTACAAACAAGAACGTACTTACACACTGACATTCACCCTTTTCAGGACTCTCTGCTTCAGTTTACAGTTGAAAGTGTACACAAAAAGGTGCATATCAGAGGAAAGTATATATAAAAATGAATTTTGTTAGGAAAGAAAATGTTGGGGAAATGTATAATTCCTAGGCAAAGTGTCCACACAGAGGTGGATGTTTGGAGAAATATACACAAAAATGTGTACAGAATGTTGTTCAGACTTTTCTGAGCAAATCTGCGTAGACATGTAGAAAGGGTTCATGGTTAGAGCACAACATCAGAGAAGTTAAGAAATAGAATGAAACAAAATCAGAGGTTTTGTTTGATCCATTCTTTCAACTGTATCATCTGGAATGTCTGGTTGTTTACACTGGAACAGAGCAACAGTGTAGTGAGAGACAGAGGTATGGATTCTGATTCCTTCTTTAAGGAATCTAAACACTCCTAGGGGACAATCTGAAGCTGAATCCAATTCTTTCCAGGGTCTACTTTTCTTCAGAATGGGTATCAGCTGCTGTGGGGTGAAGTACTTCTGAACCACCCATAGAGGCCACTGCCTGAGGATCACTGTGAAGCACCGTTTGGCAGACTTTCTAACTCTGATCTGTTTTAGAAGATCCGTTCTGATCCATTCTCTTTTTGGATAGCTGGCCAGATGCTGAAATGGGTCTGAGAAAAATAATTTCCCAAAATCCAGTGTATGAACACATGCACTCTTCTACGTTTCAGAACAGCAGTTCTCTGCAGTCATTGCTAAACCAGTTATAAGATGATTGATAAGGATGTGGATGATGATGATAAGGAAGCCACTTTTATTGCCCTTCAGAAAAGGGTCTCTGCACCTTAAGTATCAATCCAAAGTAATCCTGATTCCTCTTCGGCAACTTCTGATCAGAGAAAAGATAAAAGTTGCCGAGAACTGTTTTCATGAGCTTGATTGCTTCTATGCCATGTATCAAGTCTTTTTTGGCATCTGGTTCAGCAAAAGGTGAAAAGTTCATGTCTTATTGCTTTTTCAGTGAATGCATAAAACAGTTGTCTCCTTCACATAGATGGTGAGCCTGTCACTCACCCCAGGTCTTATTTTATCAGCAATGAGGCAACAGTTGAATTGGCAGCATTAAAAATAACTTATTTTTATTGTACCTTATACTGAGCTTGAATACCTGACAATGAAGTGGAAAAAAAATGGACTTTTCTTTCCTTTTTTGTAACCCAGAAAGCTGGTGATCTGGTTCAATTATCAGATTTTGACCTGAGATCTTCAATAAGTATCCTACATATTATTTGTTTTTGTCTCCCATCTGATCCCACCATACTACCATCATGTATTACCATTAGACCATTAACAGGGCCAGTTCTCATCTTTGGAAAAGTGTAAAAGGCAAGAAAGAGCAGATTTATCTCCATTCAGTCTGATTAGTTAGGGGCGTCTGAACAGGGAATTCAATATTCTCTCCTGTGAAAAGCAGCCAACCTGTACTGTGTTTTGCTTTAACCAATGGCATTGGTAGATGGGGTACCATTACTTGCTGTGGAGTCCACAACATTCCTAGAAAGCATTCACAGAATCCCCACATTCAATAAGGATTTAGCATTAAAAATATGGCTGAAATCTTTGTTCTTTAACTTTTTATATTTTATTTTATTTTATATTTATTTTATTATTTATCTAGTCTCCTGAGAGTCTGTCAATTTACTGCATGCACTTACTAGGAGGTGGGATACTGGCAACTGTATTTTGACTTGCAAGGTAGTCTCTAGATTACAGATACTATATTGCACAGAATAACATGAGCATGGTTGAGAACTGGGCTTGGGTTGCACCCAGGGCATTCTGATGTTGGAAGAATGACACCGTTTTCCTATTCAAAGGAAAGTTAGCAAGACTGAACGTAAAATCTGCAGAGGGATGAGTTTATTATGTGTGTTTGGGAAAGTGGCAGAATTTGGACTGAAAAGGTATAAGTGGTGATGATGAGCAAAGTTTGGGAAAGGCGGAGTGGCTTTAGACCAGGCAGGGGATATGTGATTTTGTGTGGAGATCAGTGTTTTTTCTCTTCAGCAGGCCACTGAGGAATGTGTAAATGTGAGAAGGAAAACTTAACGTATATTTAGAGAAAGTGTATGATAAAAGTGAATAGGCTTGAATTGTGGAACATTTGGTGCAAATATTGTATTGAAGGTTGATTGCTGAATGCAATAACAGCAGTATATGTTGGAAGTAAAACATGCATGAAAATAAATTAAAAGTTTATCAAATAGTTCAACACTGAGCAGGGATTAAAACAAGGATATTTGATGATCCCTTGGTTATTTAATGTATTTATGAATAAATATATAAAGAATGCTTGTAGTAATATTAGAGATGGTTTAGTTGGGGACATGAATATGCATACACTTTTCTATGAAGACAATGCTGTGATATTGTCTGAGAACCCAAATGATTTGCAGCAAATGTAAGGCTGCACGATGCAACAAAGAATATGGATCTGAAATTTAATGTAAGAAAATATCAAGAAAAAATATAAAAGTTAGTGGAACATAGTGGGAATGGGGCACTTAAGAAGCATGCATTGTAAAACAAGAAGTGATAGAGTCATGAATAGACGTGTGTTGAATGAATGTGAAATGAATACGAAAGTGGTATGTATACATTGAGATGTTTTGGTCATATAGACAGAATTAATGAGGACAAAATCGCAAAACAAGTATATGAAAGAGGACTGAATGGGTCAAGAGGAAAGGTCAAGAAAATTATGGTTAATGGAGCTGATCAAAAAGAGCTGAGAAATTTAAATATAATAGACAAGGTATGAATGAGTGTTTGGATATGATGGAAGCAAGATGGTTTGCAAGGATATAATGGTATAGTGAACGGTATAAACAGTATAAATTAGATTTAGCTATATTTCCCTTATACCGACAATAGAAGAGTGGACAATTAAGATAATGGACCTAGCCCAAATGGCAAAATTAACAAATTTGTTAAAAGACAAAAATATGGCAGAATTTATGAAAGAATGGCAACCTTTTCTCGATTATATTATAACAAAAAAAATATTATGAATATAGGGTTTTTTGATTGAAGGATTAATTAAATAGAAATAGGGGTTATATAGAAAGTATTTAGACAAGAAGTTAAGATATTAGATTTATAAATATAGTCACAGCTAAGATAGTTGGAAACCATGTCTTATTATGTTAGTTAGTTTTTTAGTCTTTTGTTTTTTATGTTTGTTCAGTTTTAAATGTTGAATATGTTATAGATCTGTAAGTATGTTAGTTTATATTGGTATGTGTTATATTTTATGTATGTAGTATGTACAATGTGTCTTATTTGTAATTTGTTTTAATTATATGGTGTAATAAAGTTTATTTTATAAAAAAAATAAAGCTATATTTCCCTTTCCTTTCACACCTTTAATTTCTTTGCTTATTATTTCTTACTCCTTGTCTGCATTTTGCATAATGTTACTTATGGTTAAAAGGAATAGTGTGATGTATGAACATATGTATGTACCATTTTCCCTTATACATTTTCACACACACACACACACACACACACACACGTGTGTGTGTTTTCAGAGTAAAAACAATACAAATTTTAAGTTAAAGATAAGAGAAATAGAGAAAAGTAATAGAAAAGTGAAAAAGAAATAAAGAAAAAGAGATAGAAAAGAAGGAAAAAGAAAAAAAAGAATAATAAAGAAGTGACTTCTGATCTTCTTAACAGCAGTTATAAATACATTTATATTTTACCCTCTCTCTAAGGTTACATCAAAGTTTCCTTCTTTCTATAATCTACCCTTTCTAATAATCAAATCCATAAATCATCAGTTCATTTTTTCTTATTTTTAACAAAAAGTCCATAAGGGGTTTCCAGTCACTAATAAATGTAGTAATTGATCTTTCTCTAAGCAAACAAGTTAATTTTGCCATCTCTGCTAGTTCCGTCATCTTCACCAACCATTCCTCCATTGTGGTTATTTCAGAATCTTTCCATTTTTGCAAATATAGCTGTCTCGCAGCAGTGATCATATATAAAAATAGTCTTCCTTTTTTCTAGTTGCCTGTCCATTAATCCCAACAAAAAAAGTTCTGGTTTCGGTTCCCTTATACATTTTCTTCTTTTTTATTAAATATTATTAAGTTTTACAATACATAATAAAAGTTAGAATAGAAAAAAGAAATAGAAGCAGAAATACAAAATAAGAAAAAGATAAAGGAAAAGTGAAGTCAAGAAATAATAAGCAAAGAAAATATAGAAAATAGATGTCCTCCAATCTATCTTTGAACTTAAAGTACAATAATTGATTTTAAATGTTAGTCCTTCATACAGTATACAGGATTTTTTCTTTGTCATATGCCTTTTGATTTCTTTAATCCAATCTTCTAATCTTCATATAGGTTTCACCTTTCTTACTGTCTCCCAATAATCCATCTTTGGCTTCCACTCCTTGAAGTAGTAGTTAAATGTTGAATGTTCATTACTACATATTTATATCTTCAATAAAGTCCAATTAGTATAACAAATAAAAGCCTTATTTACTTCTAATAAACTACAATATATTCTATTCATATTATGACTCATAACCTAACATATTATGTAACTTAATACATAATTTAGCAATTCTTATAATGTTCATACATATATGTTTCTATAATTTCATTCTAATATATATATATCTCCATAAAAAAGGAATTCTTATATCTCAATTATCCATCTATAATTTCCATTCCTTGTAGTAGTGTCCATTTAAACTAAGTGCATAATCTATCATATCACTTAACCTAATACCTAATATATCAATTCTTATAATATTCATACAATACATATTGATATCTATCATCCTGTAGTAACCATCATTCTAATTCCATCTCATCTTATCATATCATTATCTTCTCATAAATATATCTCTAAGGAAAACAATATTCTATAATATCAACTTATATTATACATTTTCTTGATCTTCCTCTGCTACATGAATTATGTGCCATCAAGTCGTTTCTGACTCCTAATGACCACATAGATTTTCTCCATGATGATCTAAACTTTCAGGTCTCCCAATGGTGCACTCATCGCCACTATAACTGAGTCCATCCACCTTGCTGCTGGTTGTCCTCTTCTTCTATTTCCTTCCACCTTTCCCAGCATCAGAGCCTTTTCCAGAGATCTGTGTCTTCACATAATGTGTTTGAAGTAGGATAATATGAGCTTGATCATTTGTGCCTCGAGTGGTAACTCTGGGTTGATTTGTTTGGTGATCCTTTGGTTTGTTTCCTTGGCTGTCCACGGTATTCTCAGGAGTCTTCAAAACCAAAGTTCAAAGGCATCAATACTCTTTCTATCCTGCTTCTTTAATGTCCAACTTTTGCTTCCATAGAGTGTCACAGGGAATACCATGGCTTGTGTAAGGACTGCTCCCAACGATGTCTATCAGATTCCCCTTTCTCAAGAAAGCTCCGAAACGCAGGCTTCTTTAAAAGTAAAGAGGTTTATTGAAGTACATAGGTGCAGGAACAAAGACGTGAATGAATTGGCATGGCATGGTATGTTACATTTAAACATTTCTCCCCCCATTGTCCTTTTGAAGTTGATGTGTGAAGTACTTGGCTCCAGCTTCACTAGACAGTCCTTCCTGGGCTGATACGTTCCGTTTCACAGCTCGTTACGTTGGCTTCGGCTGCTTGTCAGTTGCGAGTCTATTTCCGCATGTCGGTTAGCACGTACTTGTATGAATGGCAGAGGTCTGCCGAACTCTGACATGCCGCCCGTCCAAGAAAATCCCCCCTCCCCTTGGAATGTATATACATTTTTACACTTGGTACCTTCTGGGTCAGATCAATAATTGTACAGTAAATCGTTTAATTGGTTAACGTGGTTTGTCCGGGAATTCTTTGTGAAAGTTTTTGATCATCTCTGGGGCTTGCATGTGTTTTTGAGCAACCCACTCTCTGTCCCCGATCGGGAGGTGTTGCCATTTCACTAAGTACTGCAGCTGTCCTTTATGTCGTCTACTGTCTAGAATTTTGTCAATTTCAAAATGTGGTTCCCCATTGACTAGTGTCGGTGTTGGCTCGGCCACTTCGGGGTGCCAGTCAGATGGTTTATAACGTTTTAGTAAGCTGATGTGGAAAACTGGGTGGACACGTTTCAATGCTTTGGGGAGTTGCAGTTTAACCGTCACTGGGTTGATTACAGTTACAATAGTGAACGGTCCAATGAATTTGGGTGCGAGTTTTTTAGATGGCTGTGTGGAGCGCAAGTTCTTTGTGGAGAGATACACTTTATCTCCCACTCTGAGTTCCCATTCCGCCGCTCTTTTCCTGTCAGCGTATTTTTTGTAATTTGCTTTTGCGTCCTCGAGGGTTTTCATCATCACTGGCCAATTACTCTTTATTTTAGCGATCCACTCGTCTGCCTGTAAAGGGGTGGACCCTTCCATTACTTGGGTCAGCGCGAGTTCGGGGATAGTGACAAAGTCCTGCCCCGTTGCGATTTGGTACGGTGAGAAACCCGTGCTTTGATGGATGGAGTTATTGTATGCTACTTCAGCGAAAGGTAATAACTCCACCCAATCATTCTGTTGATAGCTAATGTAGCATCTTAGGTACTGTTCTAGTATGGAGTTAATGCGTTCAGACGATCCGTCAGTACACGCGTGGAACGCAGAGCTTAACCCCTGGCTAGAACCAATCAATTTTAAAAATGCCCGCCAGAATTTGCACGTAAAGGTACTTCCGCGGTCGCTTATTATGCGTTCGGGCGTACCGTGGGCTCTGTAGATGTGTTGAATGAACAATTTAGCCAATTTGTGTGCGTTCGGAATCCCATTGCATGCAATGAAATGTGCTTGCTTGGAAAATAGGTCAGTGACCACCCAGATTGCCGTTTTCTTGCTGCTCGTGGGTAAGTCCACGATAAAATCCATGGCGATTTGTTTCCATGGTTGTGTAGGGTTGGCCACCGGTTGCAGTAGCCCTGTGGGTTTCCCCATCACCCGCTTTGCTGTGGCGCATACTGGGCAAGAGGCTACATATTCCTTTACGTCCTTGCGCAGGGTTGGCCACCAAAACTTATTCCTGATCAAATGTAGTGTTTTAACAAACCCGAAGTGGCCAGCCGTTTTGTGGTCGTGTGTTTTCTCTAATGCCCCCCTGGGGACGTACACCTTTCCTTCCTTCCACCACAGCCCATTGCTTTCAGTGAGCGTATGTTTGTTCTCCCTCCACCAGTCGTCAGACAGTATTTCTGCCCGTAGCTTAGCTTCAAAAGGGTTTTCCTCTGCCGCCTTGGCTTTGCTGCGAGGGAGAGCTAGATTCCCTTCTAGCCTGTTTGTTTGCCCCCCCTGTTCTGCTGGCTCACCTGCCTGTGGCGATGTGTGTGCGAGCGTGGGGGTGAGCGTGTTTGCTGTACCGTCTAGCCTGGTCGCCTGGCAGCCCTGTTCCGAGGGTTCGCCTGGTTGTTGAGGTGTGTGTGCTTGCTTAGGGAATAGTGTTTCTACCAGCCCCTCGACTTTACCATCGTGTTGGGGTAGTCGTGACAACGCATCTGCTAGGAGGTTCTTTTCCCCCGGAAAGTATTGCAGGGTGAAGTTAAATTTGCTGAAAAATTCAGCCCACCGCAATTGCTTGTGATTCAGTTTCCTGGGGGATTTGAGTGCCTCTAGGTTTTTGTGGTCCGTCCAGACCTGGAAAGGGATGGTCGCCCCCTCCAAGAGATGGCACCATGTGTCTAGTGCGTGTTTGACAGCGAACGCTTCCTTCTCCCAAACATGCCATCTTTTTTGCGTTTCGCTGAATTTTTTGGAAATGTAAGCGCACGGTCTCAATTTCTTTGCCTCATCGAATTGAAGCAGTATTGACCCAATGGCATTGTGGGAAGCATCCGTGTGAATTATGAATTGCTTCTCCACTTCCGGGTGTTTGAGGATGGGTTCCTCTGTGAATAGAGCCTTGAGTTTGTCGAATGCCTCCTGGCATTCCGTGGTCCAAATTAATCTAGTACTGGGTGATTTCCCCTTGGCCCCCTTTCCTTTTGTTTTCAATAGGTCCGTCAAGGGTAGTGCAATCTGGGCGAACCCGTGAATAAATTGGCGATAGAACCCCGCAAAACCCAGAAAGGCTTGGAGTTGTCTGCGGGTTCGGGGGGGTTCCCACTCTAACACTGCTTTTACTTTCCCCGGGTCCATTTCAATGCCTCTGTGAGATATCCTATAGCCTAGGAAGTCTAAGCTGTCCTTGTGGAATTCACACTTTTCCAATTTGACATATAGTTTAGCCTCAAGCAATTTCTCTAACACTCTCTTAACTAGTTGTGTGTGTTCCTCCAGGTTATCAGAAAAAATCAAGATGTCGTCTAAATACACAATTACCCCTTGGTAGAGAAACTCATATAAAACCTCATTAATTAGTCGCATGAATATGCCCGGTCCTCCCGCAATCCCAAACGGGAGAACCCGATACTGATATTGACCCAATGGGCAGTTAAATGCCGTTTTCCATTCGTCCCCTTCCCGTATGCGTACTCGGTAGTATGCCTCTCGCACATCTAGCTTGGTAAAAATTTTGCCTTTTGCCAATTGCGCTAGCATGTCTTTGAGGGGTGGGAGAGGGTACTGGTTGGTCACTGAAATAGCATTTAACCCCCTGTAGTCTGTGCAAAGCCATAAGGACCCATCCTTCTTTTTCCGGAAAAGTACAGGGGCAGATAAAGGTGAGTTTGAGGGTTCAATAAAACCCCTTGCCAAATTTTTATCGATGAATTTACGTAGCTCACCTAATTCTTTCTGGGTCATCGCATACATTTTGGGTTTTGGGAAGGGGGCCCCAGGGATCAAATCAACCGTTGCGTCTGAAGCCCTGTGGGGGGGTTCCTGTTCGCATACTTTTTGCCCAAACACCTCACCCACGGAGGTGTAGACCTCCGGGATTGTGTCTGGGAGCGTCTCCCCCTCCTCGTCTTGATCCTCCTCCCATTGTTCCATCCCCTCGTGTACCGTGCCAGCCGCCCCCCATTCCAATTCACTTACTCCATTTGTTTCTTCAACCGCTTTGTAAAGCCCATCAAAGAACTCAATTTCCCCAGACGCCCAGTCCACTCTAGGGTTTCTTTTCCTGAGCCATTTGAGTCCTAACACGATATGTCGCGCAGCAATGGGTGCGACTATGAAGCGTAATGTCTCTACATGAGTCCCCACAGACATTTGTATGTCTTCAGTGGTGAATTCGATTGGGCCCCCCTTCATTTCGGACCCATCCAATTGGCAGAACGTGATGGGTGTCTGCATTTTAACCAACCTGAGTTTCAGTTTGGTTGCTATTTTTGGGTGTATCAAACATCTGGAACACCCAGAGTCCAGCATGGCCACCCCCCACAATTGTCCCGTCCCATCCAAAGTTTGCAACTGTACCTTAACGTTCATCGTGGGGCATTTTGGGACACCTGCCCCCCCGTTGCGCCCAATGGTGAAGGCCTGTCCTGCGGCACACTTTAGCACAGGCTGTTGTAGTTTTCCGCCAGCTCGAAGTCATCATTTGAGGTGTCGGACTCGCTGCTCCCCTGTTGCCAGTCCCGTCTCCCCACGGTTGCTGCCGCCGCTCCTTTGTACTTCGCCGTTGCAGTCTTGCTTTCTTTGGTGTCAGGTGCCTTTTTCAATGGGATTTTCTCTTTGGCGTTCGTCTTGGTTTGTGGGCAATTGCTTATCCGGTGACCCTCTTTGCCGCAACGAAAGCATAGCCCATCTTTCGTACGGCGTTCTTTCTCCTCCTCCCAATTCCGTTGCTTGGTGAATTTGCGGGGTTGAGTGAAAGAGGTCCCAGGTTTCTTGCGCACGGAGTTGAAACTTTTTATGTTCTGGAGCTGCATTGTGCTGTTTTCCACTTTCCCAGCCAGTTGAATCCATCCTTCTAACGTCCCCGGGTCATCTCTCGTTATGGCTAGTTCTATAATTTCCTGTCGTAATCCGTATTGAAAGTGCTGGACTTTGAAGGATTCAGGCCAGTCAGGTAATTTCGATAGGAGTTTCTTGAAGTCCATAGCGTACTCCGCTACTGTTCTGTTGCCTTGTCTTAAATTTTGAATTCGAGTCTTCGCTGAGATTTTAGATAGCGTATCTTCAAATCTCTGTCTGAGTGCGTACATAAACTTCTGAAAGTTCCTCAGCTCACTGGCTCCGCAGTCGTGGAGACTCACTAGCCAGTCACCCGCCTCTCCCCTTAGAAAACTGGAGGCATAACGCACCTTGCTCACCTCCGTTTGGAAGGTATGCTCGAATTCCTCCATAAACCCCTGAACGTGTGTTAGGAAACATGCTAATTTCCTTGGGTCCCCATCGAATTTCATTTTTAGTTCGTTAACCCCGCTTGGGGCATGGGCTCTCAAAGAGGTTCTGCGATGATCGTAGTCTGGGGTTACAGGAGTTCGGCTGTATGGAAGCTGCCCATAGAATAGTGTTTCTTCCTCCCTCTCCTCGTTTTCCCCACTTGACTCTACGATTTCTTCCTCTTCGTCGGAGCCTGTTGGGCTCCTTTTTGCCTCCCTAGGTCCCTCTAGGGCTCTTAACAACTGTTCAATGCCCCCCCCCCATGGAGTCCAATTTTTTGTTCATCGTCCCTACCTCTAGGCTCAGGTGTGCCATCTGGTTCTCCAGGGCTTCGATTCGATGGGTCTGGGTGACCCTTTTCTTGGCTTTCCCTCCTTTTCCTTTCAGCCCTTCCCCGACTGTGATAGACCATCCCGCCGGGGTAGGCTTGGGATTGCTGAGGGCCATGAGGTTTACCTCCTTCTTCTGTGATTTCTTATTTTCTCGCTGTTCAGTAGTCTCTGTAGGGGACGACTCCGCTCGCTGGGTTGCCTCCAACGCCCGGACAGCTGCCGCGCTGGTTCCGGCTACCTCGAGAGTCTCCGCTGCTGCTACTGACTCCATTCTGCTCCGTGGGGGGAATTTTTTTTTTTTTTTTCCGGTGGTGTGACCGCTTTCAACTGGGGAGCTCACCGAATTTTGCCGGGATATTCCTCAGGATACGTGGTCAGGATTGATTCACGTCTTTATGTAAGGACTGCTCCCAACAATGTCTATCAGATTCCCCTTTCTCAAGAAAGCTCCGAAACGCAGGCTTCTTTAAAAGTAAAGAGGTTTATTGAAGTACATAGGTGCAGGAACAAAGACGTGAATGAATTGGCATGGCATGGTATGTTACATTTAAACATTTCTCCCCCCATTGTCCTTTTGAAGTTGATGTGTGAAGTACTTGGCTCCAGCTTCACTAGACAGTCCTTCCTGGGCTGATACGTTCCGTTTCACAGCTCGTTACGTTGGCTTCGGCTGCTTGTCAGTTGCGAGTCTATTTCCGCATGTCGGTTAGCACGTACTTGTATGAATGGCAGAGGTCTGCCGAACTCTGACAGCTTGCACGATTCTGATCTTTGTAGTTGCTACATTGAATACAGACTCCCCGTCTGGGGAGATGGGCGGTCATAGAAATATAAATATAAATATAAATATAAATATAAATATAAATATAAATATAAATATAAATATAAATATAAATAATATAAATATAAATATAAATATAAATATAAATAATATAAATATAAAATAAAATAAAATAATTTTTTTTAAAAAATATATTTTCAAGACCTTCATGGTTGCTCTACCGAGTGCTAGTCTGTGGTGTATTTCTAGATGAATATGCAACCTTTTTGGTCCTGGGGTACATACGGAATTTTGAGAGTATTTGATTTTAATCAAATCACTCACAAATGGTTTTGTTGGAGGTGGCTTGCCCTTGCCTGCTTCCTAGAGATGAAAGAGTGAGAGAGAGCCCAAGGTCACCCAACTGGCTTTGTGCCTAAGGCAGGACTAGAATTCCCAGTCTTCCAGTTTCTAGCCTGGGGCCTTAACCACTGCACTAGATGCACTCTCTCTCTTTGCTGTATAATGCACTTAAAATGCTACCGTTTGTGGCATGCAGTGCTCAAGTAGCATATGTACAACAGGGAAACGACAGTGCATAAAGGGTGTTCTATTTCCCATCTGAAATTCTCCCCTCCTCCCAGAAGTTTGCAGTACTGAACTGGAACACTTTTCTGAAAGGGTGGAAATATCAGCCCAGGTTTGATACTAGGACTAGTAAAAATTCAGCCATTCATTCAGTGTTACCAAGAGTACAAAACACTCTTACCTTTGCTTGCAATTGATTGTTCTCCATAATTTTGCAGTCCAGATCCATAGCCCGAGAGTACACTGCTACATTTTGTGGCAGGTCCCTATTCTTTTTGCCTGTTGCTCATCTGGAGCCTTTACTTGCAAAGATGTTCTTTCTCTGACTGTCTCTCATCTCACTTAATATGTGGTTTGCTGATAATCCTCACATTCAATGTAAAGAAACACCACTATTATCTGCATTCAATGTAGCAACTCTTGTCAATTTCTAACCAACTTCTCAAACCCTGCCTTTCTGACGTATCTTACACAGTTTTCTAACCCTAGTTACTTTTTGATTTAAACCCAATCACCATTTTATCTTCTTATCTCTTTACAGCTTACCAGCACATTCCAGCATTAGCATTTGCCCTTCTAGTTCAAGTTGACAGCTTGGTGGAAGAATTTATTATTCAGAACAGCCAGTAAAATAGCATAAAAGGAAGGAAAAGATAGAAGACAAGATGGTGCTATATGCCCTTCATTTTCCCAAGGTTAGATGATCTAGCTATAGTACCTCTTGAGTTCAGTTTTCCAGGATAGGACAGCCCTGAAAAGGTTGTTTTTGTACCAACAGCTTTATTTACAAACATACAAGTAAAGCAACCTTCCCCAGCTTGGCTGCCTTCCAGATATGAATGGATTTCAGCTCACCAAATTCCAAATTTGGCATGGTCATTCCTGAGAATTCTAAGAGTTGAAGTCCACACATCTGGTGGGCATCCAGGCTGGGGAAGCTGGCTTAGAATGTAAATAGAGATGAACCTCCCCCCTTTTTTTTGTAAAATAAAATGTTTCAGTAAACAGAAACCAAAGGGCACACAGTGAATTCTTATAAGCCAGTATTGAAGCAGAGCTAAAAATTAAACATGTGCTATTTCATAAAAGATCCCTAGAGAGAGATGGATACCAACCTCACATCTCCATCGCCCCTCCCTTCCTTTTTTTTCTGGCTCATTCTCATTCTCTGGCTCATTTTCTGGATCATTCTCTCATTTATTTGGAGAGAAATAGATTGCTTTTGATTTTTTGTTCAAAGACTGAGAAAATACTGGTGAAATTCTCCTGGACTGAGTGCAGAGTTGGTAATGAGGGAGCCAAAAGCTGAATATGGATGTCCTGTCTTTCATGGTACAGAGTTCATCTCTCCAGCAGTCTTCAACTCCCCAATTCCCCCAGAACCATTGAGCTTATGACGGAAGTCCTTCTATTGGTGTTTGTTTGTTTGTTTGTTTGTTTTAGAGAAGGAAGCATGAACAGCCAGGGGTGCTACAAAGTGATGGAGAGAAATGTAAGAGAGAGGGAAAACATAATGATACAGGGTTCTTAAAATTCTAAAAACCCTGAGCATGAGATGGTAAAGCCTTTATTACAGAGGAAGGAGGACAGGTTTGGACCATATTCTGCTTGTCAAGGAACTGTTTGCTTATCGAAATTCTACTGAGAATCCATGGTTGCCACCCTGTTAGTCTTGATCCTGACATCTAATTGTGGGACAGTGCAATACAAAGGAAATAGGCTCTCCCAGTGATGATTTAGAAATTGACCAGAGTGTAGAAAAATAAATTTGATGCAATCACAGAATGTCACACAAATGATTGGTTCATCCTGCAGCATAGTTATGCTCTGCAAATTGTACACAAGGTCTTTTCAATTTAGACTTTGCAGCAGGTTTCAAGCTCCCTCCCTCACATTTCCTTAAAAAGATGTGATGGTGCTTACTGGAATAAAATAACAACAAACTGTTGCTTTAAATTGATATTCTGGTCTGATATAGTTATCTTGATTGCTAAAGTTGTTTTTATCATAGTGGCAAGCCATTATGGTAATGTGTTTTATTATTTTAAGGGTGATTTAATTTTGATAAATATGCTTGCTATCTGATAAATATGTATGTGCCAATGCTATCTGTTATGGAAGCCAACTTGTAAAGGTGTTTGCCCAAACAAGTGGGCTTTGTGCATCTTAAATAAATCCACAGGTAATGTGTATTTCACTAAAAAATTATTTGCACTAATGGCTTAACATGTAAGCATGTGCTGAAAACTAAGATCAATTATGTATCAGAGCCCATTAGCCATCATTTGCAGGAGAAAGAATTGTAGGAGTCAGAGGGGAAACAATAGAGAAATAGCCTTTGATTTATATATACATCAATGGAACATTATCACCTGCCAAATTTGGCATAATCACAACAGGTTATAAACTAGTAACAAATAAAAACAATAATGCTCACCAACCATATGCTGCTGTTTAGATTCTAACCAGTTTTTATATATTATATTACACAGGCATTCACACAATGTTTTTTAATAAGACAGAGAAGATGTAGAGTATGTAAACAGTTACACCTGTACCATCATATACAGCATTCCCTGCCAACAGTAAAGACAGTTCTGGGCAGTTAAAACACATTTTGGCTAGTATGCTACGAATGCAACTAAAGCCCAACTTTAGCCCAAGCATGTGGAAGTTATTCTATGCAAGCTAGAACAATATCCTTGCAAGCTAATATACTACAGCCTGCATCCCAATAACTAGGAGCTACAAGTAGAATACTCACAGACTCAAAATGGGGGAAGGATATTCCTGTTTTATCCTTGTCTCTTTTAGGTGGTTGAATCCAACACCATTTTTTTTATTTT
This sequence comes from Charina bottae, assembly GCA_023362775.1. NCBI lineage: Eukaryota > Metazoa > Chordata > Lepidosauria > Squamata > Charinaidae > Charina > Charina bottae. Next base: position 1,328,392 of record JALMGJ010000030.1, on the reverse strand, counting down.
TTTATTTTGTCTTAGAGCATCTGCTCAACTAAGTGGCATTCGTTTGCCTGATTCCTGGTTTTTTAGATCTTTTCTCCTCTGGATAAGCTCATTCCATTATCATTCTATAACTGCACTGAGTTTTGTTAAATATTGTGTATGGTGTGTGAGCACCCAGGTTTACAAAGCATATTTCTAACAGATATTTTTCAATATCTAGAGAATCCTCTGAATATGTACAGCTCTAATATGGGGGTGTTCATGTTACATTTCCAACAGTTGACTATTCAATTAACTGAGTTTCTTACGTATGTGAGGGGCCCCTTCAGATTGAAGCTAATCATATTCATTCTAGAGAGCTACATACCCAAAGTAAAGTTTAGATGAATCTCTCACTAGATTGACAAACTTTTGCTTGACAAACACGTCCTGGCCTGTGTGTGTGTGTGTGTGTGTGTGTGTTTGTGTGTTTTAGTCAAATGCAACCCCTCCCCAGAACATCATCTGATTGTACCATAGAGAACGGGCTACTAGGCTGCTTGTGTATAGCCTCAGGAGCATTTTTAAATCAGACTAGAATTTAATAGGCAGTTTAGATGTTAACCTCTTTCATTTGTAATCTTCCTATATTTTCCCACCACTTTTATCTTTTTTTATAACCCCCCTCCCCATCTGATTAAAGACTCAATGGTATTTTAGCTTTGACTAAGGATGAAGGAAACGCCTGAAGGGATGTTCTCTTTTTTCAGAATATAGGATACCGAATAAATAGCCTCTTTCATGATGGTTTTGAAGATGTCATCTTCAATTGATAACTCTTCCTTGTCTTGATATCATATCCTGAATCTTTTTCTTATCACAAATAATCCTGTTAAGAGGAAAAACAGTCTTTTGATCAGGAGTGCAAGGAGTTGCCCACTTGGAAGCTCTATCTATCTATCTATCTATCTATCTATCTATCTATCTATCTATCATCTATCTATCGTTCTATCTATCTATCGTTCTATCTATCGTTCTATCTATCTATCTATCTATCTATCTATCTATCTATCTATCTATCTTTCTATCTTTCTATCTTTCTATCTTTCTATCTTTCTATCAAATTTATAACTGCCCAACTCCCCCAAGGGCTTCTTAGAACTGAAGAAGCAAGCAAATGTGACCAAAACAAATCTCCAATATTTTTTTTTATTTCTTTCTGGCTTTCCAACCTACTGCCTATAATTTCTTGTGCCACTGGTTAACCTGGTCTATGTTATTGTTTGCCTGTCAGACCATCTCCATCTTGATAAAGTTTAATTTAATCTAAATAATTAGTCTTGAAAGCACAGGCTTTATAACATTGGTCTCCATGAAATAGAACATCACCTTTTTTGGTGGTGAGAAAAGATAAGGGGTGGGTGGGTAAATACAATAATTAAACCTGAGAATAAATGATTATAATCATTGTATAGTCGAAGGCTTTCATGGCTGGAATCCAATGGTTGTTGTGGATTTTCCGGGCTGCGTGGCCGTGTTCTGGCAGTTTTGGTTCCTAACGTTTCACCAGTAGCTGTGGCTGGCATCTTCAGAGGACAGGAGCACAGCTAGAAGATTCTCTCTGTGCCCAAGTGGAGAGTGTGTGTTCCTGCTGGTGTTTATAGCTGCTGAGAGGGTGTGTGTCTTCTGTGGGTCATTTACAAGAGATTAGGAGAGGGTTTATTGTGGTGATTAGGGGGTGTGGTGCTGTCGTGTGTGGGATTAGCACATCTATTGTGTGAGTTGTTTGTATATTTCTGTGGTTGAGTAGAGTTCGTTGACCTTTTGCAAGCTGTGTTTTTCAGGACTGGCAGCCAGGTTTTGCTGATCTTTAAGCTTTCTTCTTTTTTATTGAAACTGTGTTGGTGTTTATGTATTTCAATGGCTTCCCTGTATAGTCTAACATAGTGGCTGTTGGTGTTGTCCAGTATTTCTGTGTTTTCAAATAAGATTTGGTGACCAGTTTGTTTGAGAGCATGTTCAGCTATTGCAGATTTTTCAGGTTGCTGTAGTCTGCAGTGTCTTTCATGTTCTTTTATCCTGGTGTGGATGCTGCGTTTTGTGGTCCCAATGTATACTTGTCCACAGCTGCAGGGTATGCGGTAAACTCCTGCAGCGGTGAGGGGGTCCCTTTTGTCTTTTGCTGATTTTAACATTTGTTGTATTTTTCTGGTGGGTTTGAAGACTGTTTGGAGGTTATGTTTTTTCATTAGTTTTTCCATGCGGTCCGTGACTCAAATTGGTTGAGTAAAAGTTCAATGTTGTGGTTAAAGTTGATAAAAGACATCATCATTTTTGCATAGTGCTCTGCTTGAACTTCAAAGCCCATGCAGTGCATTGAAAAGCCAGATTGGGGGTAGTTTTATATATACAACCAAAGTTAAATCCAAAATTGATATTAACTGATGATGAAGGATGCTATGTTGCAGTTGAAATTAATATACAAGGAACTAAAACATTGGTTGTTGGACTTTATGCACCGAATATGGATAAAGGAGTATTTTATAAAAAATTGATGGACAAATTTTTAGACTTAAATTACGAAAATTGGTGTTTTATGGGAGACTGGAATGGGGTAATCTACCCCAGGATGGATAGACATTCACAAAAAGAGGTGAAGCATACACAGGGAAAATTGCACAAACATTTTTTGACTTAAAAGAGATGTTGGACTTACAAGATATTTGGAGATTTATGAATGGGACTTCCAGAGAATATATGTATTATTCAGAGAGATTTAAATCATATTCTAGAATAGATATGTTTTTGATATCTAAAAGCTTAATGATGGACATTAGCAAAGTTGAAATATTACCTAAGACTCTCTCAGATCATAATCCAGTAATGTTGACTGTTAAAGGAAAACAGAATGTATTTCGATGGAGATTGAATGAGTCACTATTTCGGAAAAATGATATAGTTGATGCATGTAAAGGAAAGCTAAGAGAATATTTTCAACTGAATTTTAACAAAGGCACCAATACTCAAATTGTATGGGATGCCAGTAAAGCATACATGAGGGGTTATTTCATCCAATATAATGCTCAAATGAGGAGAAAGAAACAAGAGAGAATTCAATTGATTCTAGAGGAAATTAAAGAAATTAAAGTAAAGAGACACGTTTAAGAGATAAACCAATGGATGATACTTTGCTTACTCAAATCAAATTTTTACAAAAACAAATGTCAATGATATTGACACAAGAGATAGAGACCCAAATGAAATACACAAAACAAAAATATTTTGAACATGCAAATAAACCAGGTAGATGGCTAGCTTATAAATTGCGGAAACAAAGACAAAAGAATTTAATTTCTAACATACAACATGAAAGGAAAGTTATGGTGAACAATATAGATATACAGTACAAGAAGCTTTTCATGACTATTACTCAAAATTATATAAAAAACAAGATGTCAATTTAGCCGACATTGAGGAATATTTGAATAAGCAAAAATTAACTGTTCTCAATGATCAACAAAGATTAACATTAAATAATCCTATAACAACAGAAGAAATGGTAAAGGCTTTTAAGAGAATTAGTAGTGGAAAAGCACCTGGACCGGATGGCCTGTCAGCAGCCTATTATAAATGCTTCGAGGATGAACTATGTTTACCTTTGCAGGAGACTATGAATTCGATTTTGGAAACAGGAAACATGCCAGAGATTTATTTATTTATTTATTTATTTTATTCAGGAAGGAAGCACATATACTGTAACATTGATCCCTAAAGAACAACAAGATTTGACTTTAACTAAGAACTATAGGCCAATATCTTTATTGAATAATGATTATAAGATATTTACAATGATATTGGCAGACAGAATGAAAAATATTCTTAAGAATTTTATCCATAAAGTTCAAGCTGGATTTCTACCTAAGAGACAAATCCGAGACAATGTCCGAAATATATTAGATATATTGGAATACTTGGAAAAACATTATGAAAAACAAGCTGCCTTGATATTTATAGATGCTGAAAAAGCCTTCGATAATTTAAATTGGCCCTTTATGTTTAAAGTATTGGAAAATATGAATTTTGGAGAAAATTTTATAAAGTGGATTAAATCAATATATACCCCCCAATTCGCAAAAATAATTGTTAATGGAGAATTTAGTAAACCATGCGAAATCCAAAAGGGTACAAGACAAGGTTGTCCACTATCTCCACTTTTGTTTATAATGGTATTAGAGGTTTTACTCAGAGACATTAGACAAGATGATGGTATTCATGGTATTAAAGTTAAAAACGAAGTTTATAAACTAAGAGCTTTTGCTGACGACTTAGTCATTACTTTGGAGAATCCACTAGATGGAATTGAATTATTGATACAGAAATTGAAAGACTTTGGGTCATTAGCAGGGTTCAAAGTGAATTTACAGAAAACAAAAGTTCTGACTAAAAATATGGATCACCATCAACAAGAGAAGTTAAAAGAAATAACGGGATATTCAATGGAAGAAAAAGTAAAATACCTGGGAGTATATTTAACATCCAAAAATGTTAAGTTGTTTAAGAATAATTATATTCCACTCTGGATGAATATTAAAAAAGATTTGGATCAATGGGAAAATTGCAACTATCATTATTAGGTAGAATTTCAGCAATTAAAATGAATATTTTACCACGAATTTTATATCTTTTTCAAACACTACCTATATTGACATCAGAAGAACCTTTTAAACAATGGCAGCGAGATATTTCTAAGTTTATTTGGCAAGGAAAAAAACCAAGAATAAAATATAAAGTTTTGCAAGATTCAAAAGAAAGAGGCGGACTAGGTCTACCGGATTTGAAACTATATGATGCAGCATGTTGCTTGGTATGGATTAAAGAATGGATAGTTCTGAAAAATGAAAAATTATTGAACTTGGAGGGTCATGAATTAAGATATGGATGGCATGGATATTTGTGGTACGATAAAGTAAAAGTTAATGTGGACTTTAAAAATCATTATATTAGAAGATCTTTGTTAAGAATTTGGGATAAATATAAACCTTATGCTATAAAAGACCTTTATGGATCTCTACGCAAGAAGCATTTCATAGAACAAAAGTAAGAACTAAAGACAAATGGATGACCTATAAGGACTTCCTAAAAAAAACAAGGACAATATATAATTAAATCAAAAGAAGAATTGGCCATAGAAGGATATACCTTTCAATGGCTTTCTTACATACAACTTGTAGAAAAATTTAAATCAGACAAAAAAGATTTAGAATTTGAACAAACCAAATCAGAATTTGAGATACAATTATGTGAGACAGATGACCATTTAATTGCTAAAATGTATAAATTATTATTAAAAAGTGAAATGGCAGAGGAACAAGTTAAAGATTGTATGATTAAATGGGCTAAAAATATGGGTCATAATATTCAAATGCAACAATGGGAAAATATGTGGATTAAGGGACTAAAATTTACTTTGTGCTATAACTTGAAGGAAAATTTCTATAAGATGTTGTATAGATGGTATATGACCCCACAAAAACTTGCTAAAATGTATGGGAATGTTTCCAACTTGTGTTGGAAATGTAAAAAAAAAAGAGGGGTCTTTTTACCATATGTGATGGACATGTGAGATTGCAAAGAAATTTTGGACGCAGATACACTCATTGATGCAAAATATCTTACAAATTCGAGTTCCATTTAAACCTGAATTATTTTTGCTGGGAATATTAGAAGAACAAATAGGAAAACAATTTACAAGAATTATGTAATACATGATTATAGCAGCAAGACTTATATATGCACAGTTATATATATAACTGGAAAAATCAGTCACTCACTCACTCGCTGGATCGTCACCTTGTTGTGGTGAGTGGGCTTGTGTGTTCCCAATGAACCCTGTGAGCGAAGCCATCGGGAGTCATGTACTCCTGGCAGGGTCACCCATGGCGGTAAGGTCCAGGGGGAGGAACCAGACAAAGAACGATCCAAGAAAGTCCTCAACGGCAGAACAGGCGGAAGATAACAAGGTGTATTGTTACAACGGCTGCGAAGGCGGATGAAGGCTGCAGCAGACAAAAGGTCACCAATCGTCATGGTATCCATGCCATTGGATTAGAGCCTTTTTCTGTGAAGGTTGTGTGCTGATTTTTGTGCACCGATCTCCACACATAAAACAAATTCACGCACAGGCGTCTTCCAACCACACCAAACCCAAAACAACCAAAAGTCCCATGGCGACTGACGAATGGCAATGGGGGCAGGACTGTGAAATCCGGAAGCTCCTAGTCATGGACCAGCACATGGGCGGTGGATACGGATTCAGTCGCCCTGACTCAAGGATCGAGGCAGTTGAGTAGTTTGGCAGCTGTATCCACGACTGAGCAGCCCTATTTAGGATCCACTCTGCTCACCCCATATGGGGAGGGGGCTAGAAAAGGTGCCCTAAACATAGTCTGCCTCATTTTCTCCCTGACTGGATTACCGCGACCAGTGGGGTCACCATCTAGCGGTCGTAAAAAACACATGAATTTTGGAACATGGAATATACGGACACTGCAAGACAATATGGATAGTGAACGACCTGAACGTAGGACTGCCATTATTGCAAGGGAGCTGAGACGTTTTAATATTGATATAGCAGCACTCCAAGAAACTCGAAGAGCAGGAGAAGGACAGTTGAAGGAAGGAAAAGGAGGTTATACCTTCTTTTGGAAAGGACTGCCTGAACAAGAACGACGAATACATGGGGTAGGCTTTGCTATCAAAAACGACATTGTGAAGCTCTTGTCAGAAGTTCCCACTGGGATTAACGAACGACTCTCAACTCTCTGAATAAAACTCGCCAAAAACCAACAGGCAACTATCCTAAGTGCTTACGCACCAACACTAGATGCAGATGAGGATATCAAGGAAAAATTTTATACCCAGCTGGACACCATCTTATCAGAGATACCAAAGGAGGATAAAATTATCCTCCTGGGCGATTTCAATGCAAGAGTTGGGCGTGATTTTGATTTGTGGCCAGGGATCATTGGGAAAGAAGGAGTTGACAACAGCAACACGAATGGAATCTTACTTCTTACTAAATGTGCAGAGCATAACCTTGTCATTACTAACACACTCTTTCGCCAGAAAAATAAATTTAAAACATCATGGAAGCACCCACGGTCGAAGCACTGGCATCTTTTAGATTATGTAATTGGCCGTGCTGGAGATCGCCGTGATGTACTTCTCACCAGAGCCATGACGAGCGCCGATGACTGCTGGACAGACCATCGATTAATTCGATCCACGATGGCCATAAAGATTGTCCCTCATCGTAGGCTCCAAGGAAGAAAACCAAGGCGTAAAATGAATACACTGGCCCTTCAAGATCCTATTAAATGAGCTTGCTTTCAATCAACTCTCAAGGAACATCTGCCTATGGAACTTCCTGAAAATGTTGAGGAACACTGGATTAAATTGAAGACTTCTATTATTTCAGCCTGTGAACAAACTATCGGATACCAGACTAAGAGACATCAGGACTGGTTTGATGAGAACGATAGTGAGATTGAACATATTATTGACAAGAAAAGGAAAGCCTTCCAGATATGGCAAAAAGATATTAACTGTGCCGTTAAGAAAAAAATCTACGCCAGTGCAAAGGCAGAAGTCCAAAGAAGAACTAGAGAACTTAAGAACATATGGTGGATAAAAAAAGCCCAAGAAACCCAACATTTTGCAGATGCTCATGATGCACGGGGCTTTTTTAATGCCATAAAGGCCATCTATGGACCAACAAACCATGGTACAAATCCCTTACGCTCAGTAGATGGTGCTAAGCTTCTAAAGGACAAAGAGTCTATTGCACTGCACTGGAAAGAGCATTACTACAATCTCCTTAATCGTCACTCTACTGTGGCTGATGAAGTCTTCTTGCAAATCCCGCAAAAACAAATAAGAAATGAGCTTGCAGTACCCCCTAGTTTGGAGGAAGTCAGTAAAGCCACTAAACAAATGAAAAATAACAAAGCTAGTGGACCTGATGGGATTCCTGCTGAAGTCTTTAAAGAAGGCGGGCCTGAACTTACACAACAACTTCATAAGCTCATTGAAAAAATCTGGATGAGGGAGGAGATTCCAGCAGACTTTAGGGATGCCATAATTATCACTCTCTTTAAAAAGGGTGATAGAACAGACTGTGGAAACTATCGAGGCATCTCCCTTCTAGCCACAGCAGGCAAAATCCTGGCAAAGATCATTGCAAACCGTCTCCTATCTGTATCAGAAGACATCCTCCCTGAAACGCAAAATGGCTTCCGCCCTTCCAGGGGAACAGTGGATATGATCTTCACTGCACGACAGCTTCAAGAAAAATGCAAGGAGCAAAACCGCCCTCTGTACATGGCGTTTATTGATCTGACTAAAGCTTTTGATACTGTAAATCGTACTGCTCTCTGGACCATCCTTCTGAAAATCGGATGCCCTGATAAATTTGTGAACATCTTGCGGTTACTCCATGACAACATGATGGCAACAATCCTGAATAACAATGGCTCTCAAAGCGATCCATTTAAAGTGGAATCCGGCGTTAAACAGGGATGTGTTATTGCTCCAACCTTATTCGCTATCTTCATTGCTATGATTATGCACCTTGTTGAAGAGAAACTTCCTACTGGTGTAGAAATTATATATCGAACAGATGGAAAGCTTTTTAATCTTAGTAGGCTGAAAGCAAAAAATAAGGTAATTGCAACTTCTGTTATAGAACTTCAATATGCTGATGATAACGTAGTCTGTGCACACTCCGAGGAAGATCTTCAAACTATCCTAAACATCTTTGCAGAAGCATATGAAAAACTCGGCCTCTCGATTAACATTAAAAAAACCAAAGTGCTTTACCAGCAAGTTCGAACCAATCCCTCCGCAGCGCCATCAATCCAGCTTAAAGGTGTGTCACTAGAAAATGTCGATCACTTTTCTTATCTCGGCAGCCATCTATCTACAAAAGCCGACATCGATGCTGAAATTCAGCATCGCCTGAGCTCTGCGAGTGTAACTTTCTCCCGAATGAAGCGTAGAGTGTTTGAGGATCGGGACATTCGCAGGGAGACCAAAATGCTTGTTTACAAAGCCATTGTACTACCAACCCTTCTGTACGCCTGTGAAACATGGACCCTCTACAAACGCCACCTCCAACTTCTTGAAAGATTCCATCAACGCTGCCTCCGAAAAATTCTGCAAATTACTTGGGAAGATAGGCGGACTAACGTTAGTGTATTAGAAGAAGCGAAAACCACCAGCATTGAAACAATGATCATCCAACATCAACTTCGCTGGACCGGTCATGTTGTTCGAATGCCTGACCATCGTCTTCCAAAGCAGCTACTTTACTCCCAACTTAAGAATGGAAAACGGAATATTGGTGGACAGCAAAAGAGATTCAAAGATACTCTCAAAGCTAATTTAAAAAAATGTAATATCAGCATTGAGAACTGGGAAGCCCTAACTCATGAGCGTTTCAATTGGAGGTCATCCTTTATTAATGGCGCTATGGACTTTGAAGAAACACGAGTACAGGGCGAAAAGGAGAAAAGAGCTAAAAGGAAGGCACGTCAGGCAAACCCTCATCATGACCGTCTCCCACCCGGAAACCTATGCCCTCATTGTGGGAGGTTGTGCGGATCCAAAATTGGCCTTTACAGCCACTTACGGATCCACCGTTAAAATTTTACCTTTGGAAGACAATCTTACTCGGCTACGAGTGATCGCCAATGAATGAATAACTGGAAAAATCAGAATTTACCTACGATACAAGATTGGATGTTAAAATTGATGGACATGGCAGAAAATGATAAGTTGACATGTTTATTAAAAGAAAATTCAAATTACTACTTTCTTAAAGAGTAGAAACCATTAACAGACTATTTGCAAAATGCAGGAGGGGCAAAGCTTATATGGGGATTTGAAGATTAATATATATATATAAATTGATATATTAGACAAGAAATGTTTTTCAATGTTATATATAGAACTAGCATGTAAGATAAATTCTTGAAATTACTATGACCAGAGATAAATCGGAAGTTGACTAATTTCTATGTTTCATCTATTTCTTTTTTTTCTTTGCTTTACTACACTTTTTTCTCTTCTTCTTTCTTTGATTTGTATTTCTGTTTCTTTTTCCATTTCAAACTTTTATCTATGTATATTCAAAATTCAATAATAAGATTGAATTTATTGAATTTACGGACACTTCACTTATGATTTGTAGTTAACCCCCTATTCACAACCATACATGTGGAGACCAAATACACAGGCTGGAAGGTAGCCAAGCAACATTATGACTTAGTAGCAGCTACCCTGAATAACTTTCAATTCCTATTTAACTCCTCGATATATCATTAGAATATATGTACAAATTAGCTTACTCCTATCTGCTAGTGCCAAATGCAGGGATCAAATGACATCTTAATAGTGCTGCTTCTGGGGTCTAGCTGAATCTCCCTTTCCTGCTCCTGTCTCCATCTCAATAGCACAAGTATTAATATATGTACCAGAAAGAGAATGACCATAGCTTTGGTTGCAATGGAAGAGATTTGAGATTCAATATGTGGCATTTCCATTTAAAAGATTAAGACAGCAGGTCTTAAACAGCAGGTCTTAAACAGAAGGACTTCTTCCTCAAATGCAGAAGAACATAGCCTCAAAGTAGTCAATATTGGACAAATAATCTGACATGGTCAAACACAGCTTCACTGGCCTACCTGAGAACAAATAGAGAAGCTATTAATTTGAAAAACAGCCAGGTGAAAAATTGTATTGCTTGCTGACTTGCTCTAATGTCTGAAAAATGAACATATTTTTGATCAAAACATTCCTCCCTCCCTTAGATTTGGGAATTTTGGAGTGTTTTCTGCTTTATATAGGAATAGTTGCAAAGGGTGTAACATGGATATCAATGTGAACTGGGGATTTGAGATATAAGTATAAACTGGTCTTCTGGGAATAGAAAGCCATTCCTTTCCAAAAAAAAAGAAAGTGCTACAGTCACGTTTCAAATAATTGTTTATTGAAATCCCTTACATTTATGTCCCTGGTTCATAGGAGGCCCACTTAACAGAACAGAATGTTGCCTACTGCTTCTTAGCAGGTTTATAGATCAGCTTTTTCTCTCTTCAAGAAAGTCCCCTTGAGTCAGTTGTAGCTCCATCTTGAAAATGTCTTCTTCTTGCTTCTCTGTGGAAAAACCGTGCATTAATCTCCAGCCTCTGCTATGTCTTTCCGTTTGCCAGCCATAGTGCAGTAATTTTGTAGGAGCCCAATAGTCCCTTTTGGAAAGCTTGATTGATACTTGGATATAAGTTTTTTCATAATAAAGGGTGAATCTGGAACCTTGTGGGCCTGGCTAGGTTACATGCATATTCTTCTTCAGTCTCTGTGAACTTCTGACAACCCTTCAAGGTGGACTAGATCAGGAAACAGACTCCACAGGAAGACTAGAACTATACTTTATTGATATAGGCTATAATAACAAAAATTTCCAAGTCTGACCATTTCTTCCTTCCCTCCCTCTTACATCCCAGGCAGTTGAGGGGAGGGGACTAATCTGAATTTCTTCATAACACTTTCCTGCCTCTCTGGACTTAGTGCATGTTCTTCTGCACCTGGTGTTTTTCTAACAACCTCTGGATTCCTTTCTGAAGGTCGTCTCCTTGGCTCTCTACAGCTTCCCAAACTGAGGACAGGGTAACCATGGCCTTCAAATATAGATATGATTTCCAGGGCTGAACTGTTCTCCAAATGACCTAGTCATAAATATGTAAACTCTAAGTGGGAACAGAATTGTCCTGATTTGTCTGGATCTCATCTTCCTTCCAAATCTTTCTTCAGATTATTGCCCTAGAAAGATGATGATGATGATGATGATGATGATGATGATGATGATGTTGTTGTTGTTGTTTCAGGTTCTCTGGTGACCTAAGCTGTTCCTTCCATACAGCCCATTGCTGAAACTCATCCTGGTAAGTGAATGGTTTGCAATACTATCATTTTGGGATACTGCTGCTCAGATTCATCCTGCCATGAACTCCTCTGCAGAGGGAAGAGACTCTGAGACCCCCGAAAGAACTCATCTATTGGAGAACAGGGAGCAGGTTTTCCAGTAGCTAAAAATGAACAGCAGGGTGCTTCAAAGACTGGAATCTGTCCTTTAAAAGAATTGGTTATTACTTGGCTGGAAAAGGACATGAACAATGTACCAATAAAATTACCAAATGATACAAATAATTTAACAAAACTGCCTGTGAGGATTTTTTGGAAGGCAATTATGATACCAGAAGGATGGGCCATGAAATGATAAATGAAATTCAATTTGGTGCGAGTGGTATGTGCTGTAAAAGAATCCCTACAATTACTTAACATTTGTCATGTTTTTAATTAGCAACTACCATTTAAGAAAGAGGTCTTGGATAGTTCCAAGAAAATGTCAATGCAATAAAAAAAGGAAATGACAGAGGTGTGTGATGCATCTTCAGATCTAATGAAATTCTACTTGTTAATACTGTAATCTCCAGCAAAGGAGATGGTTACCTTGTCATGGTGCTGGAGCTTGAGCACCTCAATGATGCCATGAGCTAAACCGTGAAGGGACACCCAAGATGGGAAAGTCATGGCAGAGAGGTCAGACTAAATACGATCCCTGGGGAAGGTAATGGCAACCCACCCCAGTATTCTTGCAGTGAAAACTAAATGGATCAGTACATATCCCAGCTGAACTGTTTAAAATCTTGCAAGGTGATGCTGTCAAGGTGATGCATGCCATATGCAAGCAAATTTGGAAAACACAAGAATGGCCATCAGATTGGAAAAAATCAACGTATATCCCCATACCAAAAAAGGGAAACACTAAAGAATGTTCAAACTATCGAACAGTGGCACTTATTTCACATGCCAGTAAGGTAATGCTCAAGATCCTGCAAGGTAGACTCTAGCAATTCATGGAGTGAGAATTGTCAGATGTACAGGCTGGGTTTAGAAAAGGCAGAGGAACTACAAATTGCCAATATCCGCTGGATAATAGAGAAAGCCAGGGAGTTTCAGAAAAATATCTATTTATGTTTTATTGTCTATTCTAAAGCCTTTGACTGTGTGGATCATAACAAATTGTGGCAAGTTCTTGGTGGTATGGGGATACCAAGTCATCTTGTCTGCCTCCTGAGGAATCTGTATAACAACCAAGTAGCAACAGTAAGAACAGACCATGGAACAACGGACTGGTTTAAGATTGGTAAAGGAGTATGGCAGGGTTGTATACTCTCACCCTACCTATTCAACTTGTACACAGAACACATCATACGACGTGCTGGGCTTGATGAATCCAAGGCTGGAGTTGAAATTGCTGGAAGAAACATTAATAATCTCAGATATGCAGGTGGTACAACTTCGATGGCTGAAAGCAAGGAGTAGCTGAGGAGCCTTATGACAAAGGTGAAAGAAGAAAGTGAAGAAGCTGGGTTGCAGTGAAACCTCAAAAAAAACCAAGGTTATGGCAACCAGCTTGATTGATAACTGGCAAATAGAGGGAGAAAACATGGAGGCAGTGACAGACTTTGTATTTCTAGGCGCAAAGATTACTGCAGACGCTGACTGCAGCCGGGAAATCAGAAGACGTCTACTTCTTGGGAGGAGAGCAATGACAAACCTCGATAAAAGAGTTAAAAGCAGAGACATCACACTGACAACAAAGGTCTGCATAGTTAAAGCAATGGTATTCCCTGTAATAACCTATGGCTCCAAGAGCTGGACCATAAGGAAAGCTGAGCGAAGGAAGATAGATGCTTTTGAACTGTGGTGTTGGAGGAAAATTCTGAGAGTGCCTTGGACTGCAAGAAGATCAAACCAGTCCATACTCCAGGAAATAAAGCCAGACTGCTCACTTGAGGGAATGATATTAAAGGCATAACTGAAGTACTTTGGCCACAAAATGAGAAGGCTGGATACCCTGGAGAAGATGCTAATGCTAGGGAAAGTGGAAGGCAAAAGGAAGAGGGGCCGATCAAGGGCAAGATGGATGGATGGTATTCTGGAGGTAACGGACTTGACCGTGGGGGAGCTGGGGGTGGTGACGGCCGACAGGAAGCTCTGGCGTGGGCTGGTCCATGAAGTCACGAAGAGTCGGAAGCAACTGAATGAATAAACAACAACAATACTGTAATACCTACAGGACAAAGGAATGTGTAAGCTGAATTATATTTAATGCACATCTTTAACCAAGCTATCTATGTATCTATGTATCTATGTATCTATGTATCTATCTATCTATCTATCTATCTATCTATCTATCTATCTATCTATCTATCTATCTATCCATCCATCCATCCATCCATCCATCCATCCATCCATCCATCCATCCATCCATCCATCCATCTATCCATCTATCCATCTATCATCTATCATCTATCATCTATCTATCTATCACATATGATACTGTATGTTTTGGCACTACTGTCAATGCTCTATAATTTGGCAGCACCATTTTACAAAGTACATTTATTTATGTGATAAATGCATTTGTACAGTGGACCAAAGAAGGCCTTGTAAGCAGCTGTGCTTCATTGTTTGTGGGAAAGGAAGGCAGCAGAGAACAGGAAAACAAGGATGGGATACTTTACCCAATACTTCAGTAGAGCAGAAAAGACCACTAATCACCTCATAATTATCTTGGGTCCTAAAATTACTGGTAGAAAGACAGAGCAGTGAGGCAGTGTGCCAGTAATCACAATTACTTCCTATTTTAGCATCATCTTTACCTCAGTGGCCAGCCAGATGCTTCTGGGAAGCCCACAAGGAGGACATGAAGTTGACACACCTACTTCATTGGTATCCAGTGGCATTGTGTGTCTCACTCTTGGGACATTTCATATAACCTAATATCATTAATAGCCTTTGGTAGGTTTATCTAATACTCCCTAATGATAAAATCTTATTTATTTATTAATTTGTTTCCAGCCTTTGTTTTGTAGAAGTCAAAGTGGCATATATAATGTTCCTTCCTCCTATTTTTCCCACATCATCAAAACTGTGCGGTTTGAGAGACAGGAACTACCCAAACTCATCCAGATGACTTCCATGCCTAAGCAAGAATTGGAGGTCATGGTTTCCCAGTTTCTGGACCTGCATCTTAACCACTACACCAAACTGGCTCTCATTTCAAACTACTTTTCTTCAGAGTACAGCTTGACTCCCGGTGACCTCATAGACATCCCCATGCAGTTTTCTTGGCAACATTTTCAGGAGTGGTTTGGCACTGCTTTTTTCTGGGATATTTTTCAATTTTCCAATGTAGCTTACACTGAATAGGATTGACTGTACAAAGGTTTCATGCCCAGGCATGGTCAGCTAGATGCTGGCACATACTGAGGAAATCCCTAAATCAGGACACAGTTTCCTTTCAATATTTGCATGCTGCTTTCCTTTCTGAAAGGGAGGTAGTTAAATAACCAGACAATATGGAAAATGCAATGCTGTGTTGATGAACCTACCCTCAAAAGGATTACCAATTGATCTAACAAAGATGTCTCTTTGTAGAGGCAAAGCTTTTCTGTAGCCCCAGTCTGGCAAGAAGGGTAAATACTTGATGGCTCAGATAAATTGGGACAGGAGAATTAAATAATTCATTCATTCACTCATTCATTCCACTTTTATAACACTTATGCAAGTGTCAAAGAACAATAAACTATACCATCAAACAGAATAAAATCCATAATTCATAAAGCATGTCTAAAAATGCCCAAACACTAGGAAATAAATGCCTGCTTATAAAATGCGGTTTTCTCTGCCTTCTGAAATGCCAGAAGTGGCTGGGCAAAGTTTACCTCTGGGAATCACTTATTCCTTAAGATGATAGCTAGCAGAGAAATGGCCTGCCTCCTGGTTCATACCCCTCTTACTTCCCATGGGGGTTGGATCCTCATAAGGTCCTCTATAAATGCTTTGGCTTGATCATGGGCTAGAGGACAAAGTCACTGATGTACTGCACAGCTGCTCTGTGAAAGGCTTGATAGGTAATAACCAGACTCTGAATTGGGCACTGAAGCCTACTGACAGTCAATACATCAATCACAATGTACGTAGGTGTTACTATAGAACAGCAGTTCCCCTGCTTACATCCTGCCACTGCATTTTGTACCAGTTGTAGGTTCCAGGTTGCTTAAAAGACCATCGCATATATAGCGTGTTGCAGCAGACCAACTGCATGGTAATAAGAGTTTATTACTACTCCATGACAACATGATGGCAACAATCCTGAATAATAACGGCTCTCAAAGCGATCCATTTAATCCGAAAATCGGATGCCCTGATAAATTTGTGAACATCTTGCGGTTACTCCATGATGACATGATGGCAACAATCCTGAATAACAATGGCTCTCAAAGCGATCCATTTAAAGTGGAATCCGGCGTTAAACAGGGATGTGTTATTGCTCCAACCTTATTCGCTATCTTCATTGCTATGATTATGCACCTTGTTGAAGAGAAACTTCCTACTGGTGTAGAAATTATATATCGAACAGATGGAAAGCTTTTTAATCTTAGTAGGCTGAAAGCAAAAAATAAGGTAATTGCAACTTCTGTTATAGAACTTCAATATGCTGATGATAACGTAGTCTGTGCACACTCCGAGGAAGATCTTCAAACTATCCTAAACATCTTTGCAGAAGCATATGAAAAACTCGGCCTCTCGATTAACATTAAAAAAACCAAAGTGCTTTACCAGCAAGTTCGAACCAATCCCTCCGCAGCGCCATCAATCCAGCTTAAAGGTGTGTCACTAGAAAATGTCGATCACTTTTCTTATCTCGGCAGCCATCTATCTACAAAAGCCGACATCGATGCTGAAATTCAGCATCGCCTGAGCTCTGCGAGTGTAACTTTCTCCCGAATGAAGCGTAGAGTGTTTGAGGATCGGGACATTCGCAGGGAGACCAAAATGCTTGTTTACAAAGCCATTGTACTACCAACCCTTCTGTACGCCTGTGAAACATGGACCCTCTACAAACGCCACCTCCAACTTCTTGAAAGATTCCATCAACGCTGCCTCCGAAAAATTCTGCAAATTACTTGGGAAGATAGGCGGACTAACGTTAGTGTATTAGAAGAAGCGAAAACCACCAGCATTGAAACAATGATCATCCAACATCAACTTCGCTGGACCGGTCATGTTGTTCGAATGCCTGACCATCGTCTTCCAAAGCAGCTACTTTACTCCCAACTTAAGAATGGAAAACGGAATATTGGTGGACAGCAAAAGAGATTCAAAGATGTTCTCAAAGCTAATTTTAAAAAATTTAATATCAGCATTGAGAACTGGGAAGCCCTAACTCATGAGCGTTTCAATTGGAGGTCAGCCTTTATTAAAGGCGCTACGGACTTTGAAGAAGCACGAGTACAGGGCGAAAGTGAGAAACAAGCTAAGAGGAAGGCACATCAAGCAAACCCTCATCATGACCGTCTTCCACCTGGAAACCTATGCCATCATTGTGGGAGGTTGTGCGGATTAGTGGTTACAGCCACTTACGGATCCACTGTTAAGATTTTACCCCTGGAATACAATCTTACTCTGCTATGAGTGATTGCCAAGAAGAAGAAGATATAGAAGTGGTTTGCCATTGCCTTCTTCTGGATTTTTTTTATCTCCCAGTCTATCATACAACATTTAGCAAAATTTTCAACTAATATACAAAATTATGAAACTCCAGGACAATTAGACAAATACTATAGGATGCTTTCCCACAGTCAACAAGTACACGATACTTTAACATGGCTGAGAGGTAGTGAGTAGTCTGGAAGAAATGCTGATATACTGGATAACTAAGAGCATGAAGGACTTCTCAAATTACAGAGCCCTTTAAATAAGATGCCTTTGGGTAATATTACATGAACATACATCACTCCATCACAGAAGTAAGCAGTTTTTCTTCACCTGATTGCCATACCAAGATTTCTGTAACATGTCAAGCACTACACTCCAAAAGTGGGTAGAGCCAGGATCTTTGAAGAAGTTAAAACAGTGCTTCTGCAAGGCTTAAAACAACTATTTTGCCCTGTCCATCCACCCCAAAACTCAACAAACTGTATGAAATCTTTGCCCATCCACTTTGGAGTAACTCAGGATTGTGAATGGATCAGATATAGGTACTTTTTTGCATTCTGTCATACACCAAACATTACTTTATCACACATTTTTATATACACCCTGGAACAACAGCCAAGACTCAAACAAAGTCAAGATGCAACTGAACCTGTACAACAGTCAGAAACCCAGTCCATGATACAGAATGTGGGTACCTGAAATTCAAGACCCCAGACTGTGCAAAGTATCAGAGAAGAGTTGATGGAAAGATGTCAGGGTGCTGGAATTCAGGTCTAAACCTTTTATGCTACTTACCAGAAGCAGAATGTCTAGGACTTGGAAAAGACAGTCAGGACCTGGAGGGATGTTAATTGGCATTGGGATTCCAATTGGAACAAGCTGTTTGATCTCTGAGCTCTATCCATGGTCCTGAAAGTCTTGTGTTCAATCTTCATTCTTCAAAACCTAGTGCTGTGTAGATATCCTTTCTTGTAACTTTGTGTGGATAAAGCCTACACAGCTTCTTTTTTCCCCACCATCATGCTCACCATGTTGGATTGTCCATTTCTTTGATCCCAGTTCCATATATTTCTCACTGGTTTTCCTGCTTTGTTGGCCATCAGACTCTTTATTTCTTATTTCTACTTGCCCTAAAACAGGGTGTTGGGGTGGGGGGATCCTCTTTGGGTAGTACACAGAGCTAAAATGCTGTTAAGCTACACTGGGTTACATTCTCTCAACTTTTTCAGGTTTATGTGTATGTGTGTGTGCATACAACAATGCCTTTTAAAATGGCACAGTGACAGAATTTTATATATAACACAATTATTATTGGTAAATTCTCATGTATTAGAATACCATTTCAACTACACTTAATGGGGACAAAGTGCAACAAAAAGACATATATTGCTTGACTGAAATGCTTTGCATTAAAAAGCTGCAATGCACTAAAAGGGCACTGAGAATCCTTGCACTGTATGCTTTATGGCTCCAGGTAAATAGCCACTCATTTCCTGCATATTTGGTCAGTAAGTGACTATCCAGTGCTTTTTTTTTATACTATCAAGCCTGAAGAAAAGAGTTTCAGCTAGGGAAGAATTGCCACTGTTCTCCTCCAATATAAAGGATACAATTAACTTAGGAAAATTTTCTTCATTTGCTCTTGCCAGAAGTTTATGAGTTGGTCTGTCTCACACAGTCCATTTATGAGAATAAATTGAAATATGAAACAAAGGAATTCCTTCATTTCACCTCTTTTCCCCACTCCATCTACACATTGCCTTTTAAAGGTATTAAGAATGATAACTTTATTGAGAATTATTTAAAAATGGTAATTTAACAAAAGCTATTCAGGCAGGTGAAATTATTTTATTCATTAGGTTTATTATACAATGAAAGCCAGTTTGGTGTAGTGGTTAAGGCACTGGGCTAGAAACAAGGAGACCATGAGTGTTAGTCCCACCTTGGGCACAAAGCCAGCTGGGTGATCTTGGGCCAGTCACTCTCTCTCAGCCCTAGGAAGAAGGCAATGGCAAACCACTTCTGAAATCTTGCCAAGAAAACTGCAGTGACTTGTCTGGGCAGTTGCCAGGAGTCAAAACTGACTCAAAGGTGTGTATATGTGTGTGTGTGTGCATTTTGAAGTTGACCTAATTCTCATTTCCTCCCAAGACTTGTCTTTCACTGTCCCCAATTTAAGGTCACTTTAGAAAGGTAATTTTCATTTTCCGTGGCTTGTAATGCAGTATAGGCACTACCCAGTGTATATATAGTATCATTTACGACAGCTTCTGCTGTTCTGCCAGGATGCCTGCTCTTCTACATAAGTCCCAGGAGTATTAGCAAAGCAATATGCAAATCCAGCCTGGTTGAATGGGTAGAAATGAATTAGCAGAAGTTCTGTTACCTGAGAATGCCTCATTGATTAGGCCTAATCACATCATTAATAATGGGCAAACATGTAGACTGTACAATATGGCATGCAAGTGAATAAGACATTTAAGAGGATAGCACTTAAGGGGAATGAGAGGGAAATAATAACATTTAGAAGAAATTCGTCGGTGGAAGCATATGGCAGAAAGCAGAGTAGAACGTTCAGAGAAGAGTGTTCCATTCACTCTTGGGCATGGCAAGATTGATGTTGCGCTTTATTGTGCTTTGTTAGCAAAGTGGTAAGATCTATGCTAAATCAAGTCCAATTGTTAGAAATCAAAACATCCTGTTTTGACAGGCCACATTTTCAAATGCTATTTTTTCCCATAAGTTATCTGCTTCACTGAATTTAGCCATTCAACTGGAGAGGGAGGTTTTATATCACCTACATTGGATCTGCATTCTCTGAGGGTGCATACCCTGGCCCATATAGGATTACTTGATTTGGCTTGTTAATGTACTACAGTATAATAGGCATAATAAAATTATGTCAAGTTTTGTTATTCTGAAAATTACCTAGGAACATGGCTTTTCATCTAGAAAGGGATCATCTGCGCATCTGGATATAACCAAGGAAATAGTTTTAATTCTAAGAACCAGGTTAAAATCAGGGGACCAACAGTTATTTTCTTCTTCCTTCCCTCAACCCCCCCCCCCCCAAACAAAACCTAGGGGAAAATCCTTGATGACACCTAACACCATATCTATACTGAATGGACTCAGTTTTCATATCTTTTAGATGCTTTTTAAATCTGTCCATCATCCAGGACTGCAACCTGATACAGATGTGATGTTAAGCTCAGGATTCTGAGTTTCTTATCAGTGTGGTGACTGGGCTGATTTGCTTGATCAAAATTTCCAATTTTGTGAGAAGAGGGAAAACTACACTGTGGAATGCAATTCTACCTGCCTGTCTACTCAGAAGAAACTCTGCCTAAATGGCTGAGACTTCCTTCGAGATAAACATATGCCTAGCATCACAGCCTCAAAGATTTTGAAAAGGAGCTGGAAGCAAAACAGCAACTGTAGTCCTAATGTTTTATAAGCAATAATCCAATCCCTTCATCAAGATAAACTATTCAGTCTTCACCCTTGTACTTTATCTACTCACTGATCTAAATCAGGATCCTGTAAAAGTGTAATAGTATCACTTTAGTATTAGTGGGATACTCTGAAGTGTATGTTGGAATGGATGCTTTGTTATCCCCATATTGTTCAGTTGCAAATATTTGCTCTAATATTAAATTAATGATTTATACCATGGGCCATATCTCTGACAAAATGAAATTATTCCCTTTTTACACTGCAGAAAGTTCAGGGCTATGTGTAGCAATATGAGGATGGAGCTATTTTAGCTGGAGTTAAGAGATATAATAAGTAATTACATAATGAACTTATAATTAATAAGTTCATTCACAGAGTTATGTTTAGTAAATCAAATACAACCTTTCCTGGGTCAGTCTAATCTGGCACTGTTTACTCCTGCCGAGGTCACATCTCATTTAGACTACTGTACTCTGTGTACAATATCTGGAAGTTTCAGTTGCTGCTAAATACAGCATCTAGGCTGCTAACTGTAGCCTAGTAACAATGCCTTGATGCTGAAAGATCTGGATTGGTTGTTGCTTATCTTCTATGGCAGAGTTTTCCAAACTGTGTGTCGGGACACATTAGTGTGTCGGCTGCAGTGTCTGGGTGTGTCGCGGCTGCTGCTGCCTCCTAGCTTCCATGCAGGTCCTAGTGCCTGCCTTGTGCCTTGCTGCCTCCAAACCTGCTGTGATTCCGCACTGGTCCTAGTGCCTGCCTTGTGCCCTGCTGTAAGAGTGTGTTGCAAAATGATGCCCTTCTGTAAGAGTGTGTCGCGAAATCATGCATGTCTAAAAAGTGTGTCATCAACATGAAAAGTTTGGAAAGCTTTGTTCTATGGTATTGTTTAATTTTGGACCTGACTAGATAAGGCAGTTCCTATGAGGTTTTCTATTTATCATGATTCACAGGAGAAGCCTTTGGGAGACTACTATCTTTCATCTGTTGGGTACACATTAAAGACTTTTCCCTGTATTGTTCCCAACTGCAGTGCTTTCTTTTCAGAGCTAAGATTGGTCGCCGTTCTCTCAGCTATTCAATGGTGTCTTTTAAATTTCTTTTAGTTCTTTTACACAAAGAAAGAAGGTGGAAGGTGGGAAACTACATTCTGCCACTTTCCTACTTTGTCAGCAGAAGCCAATTGGGTATTGAAAAAAAAAAATAGTTCTACTCACTTCCTCCTCAAGGAAATTCATGAGCAAAATTTCTTATGCAAAGATAGTTTGACTGTGTATAAGTTTTTTTAAACTCTTTCTGTTCAAATATTTACCGTGGTTGCTACCAGTTTTGCTTTGTACATATTTAAGTTACATTTCAATGAGTTTGAATCTGAATACTGAGCAAAGTGTTTTGAAATGCTCAAAGAGCTCTTTCCTTTCATTGCCTTATGCTTCTACTTTATGCAACCTGTTACCAGACAGTAAGATTTTTGTAGTGTATCAGAAGAACATCTTAACTCTGAAGATACTCATCAGAATTAAAAAGTTCTTAGCTGTGATCACTTTCACTTCAGTTTGAAATGTGTTGAAATCACAGCTGATGCTGAGATAGAGGGGAAAAACAAGGGTTGGAGCAGAGTTATGGTTTTCACTTCTGTTTTATTACTTCTTTTGCCATTCAAGTGGAACATTTTGTAGCCAGGCTAAAACTATCCCTTTTAGCAGTTGCTGGTTGTGGTGCTGTTGAAGTAGGGAAATGTTTTTACCCAATTAGAGAAGGAGCAATGGTGAGCTAGAAAACAGTGTCCTTACTTTCACTTAGTTTTATTTGCCTTCAATGATGTCATCAAATCTGATTTTATTCTGAAGACTCATAAAGCTTCTTCTCTCTATTGAGCTTATGATGAGTGTAAATTCCTGGTGTGTATGTCTGTGTGTGTATCTGTGTATGTACAGTATACATATATGTGTATGTACAGTACACACACACACATATACATACATACACATACATATAAACACAACTAGTTTTGTCATTGGGGCATTTGACAAGCTCAAAGGCATACATTTAAATGATAAACATACATTTCTGACTGTAAATTAATGTGTGTTTATCGATACATCTTAACATTCATTC
The DNA here is from genome assembly GCA_023362775.1 of Charina bottae. NCBI lineage: Eukaryota > Metazoa > Chordata > Lepidosauria > Squamata > Charinaidae > Charina > Charina bottae. The sequence goes on along the minus strand of JALMGJ010000030.1, from coordinate 1,305,232 downwards.
TTAGGTGGATTATTCTTCATTTATCATCCTATTTCTGCTCCTGATTTTAAGCATGATGCAATGACTGTTTTCAAGCAACTTATCATCACAGTGAAGAAAGAATACTAAGGGTGACATCAGACTTTTAGGTGGGGGAAATACAGGTAAAAAAGAGCATGGATTGCTTGTGCATACATTAAAGCATGAAAACAGCAGAAAAACCCTCATCAAAATATTTAAAATATTAAAAAATGATCTTAAAATAATGTATTAAAATGCGGAGTCCTTGGTGCTCTCTGAGCCTTGTTGTGTCATGCTGTGTCAGAAGACACGATGAAAACTCCTTAATCTCACAACCCATGGACAGACTTAACCATACTTTCAACTGAGAAACTGTGAGCATCTTAAACCAAGCCAAATCCAAAAACGCTAGAGAATTCCTGGAAGCTTGGCACTCAGACAAAGCAGCCATCAACCGACACATAGAGGTAAACAACATTTACATACCATTCATAAGAGACAATAGAAAAGCCAAAAGACCAGAACACCTCCTTGCCAGCAATCAATACCCAGATATGCAAAGATTAACACCAGTATTAGCACCAGAGGAACAATCAAACAGCACAATATACCCTAATCAAGGAACTATTAACTCAGTCAATCAACCAAGCAGCAAACAACAGCCCAATCAAGGAACTCCTAAGGGGAGAACAACACCTCCACCAACACAAGCAGGACATGCCATGGTATATAAACAGAGAGCAAGTCCCACTCTCTTTTCACACTGAAGATGTTGCCTAGTCTGGCAATGAAACGTCTGCAAGAAAACAACAAGGCTCAGAGAGCACCAAGGACTCCACAGTTCAACCCTGAGCTACAAATATTCTCTTTTATTGGTATTAAATGCCTTCATAAAAGGGAAGAACTTCATCAGTTTCCAGAAGTTATTAATGAATTAGTCCAGTGCAACTCTGAATAAACCTCAACTCAATTTCATAATCACATTTTTATATCTTCCAATGAACCGGCTAAAATGGGATATAATTACTACTCGGCCCAAGTAGGAGCCTGGATTTTTAATATAATAAGCTTTCCATTGTATGAAATTATTATTTTATATGCTATGAACTGATTATTATCCTAAGAAATTTGAAAACACTGAAAATTTGCCCCATATTATTGATCTCATATGCATCAAGTCTACAGATGTTGCTTAGCCATGGATAAGAAACGTAACACAGTTAAAAATAGGCACAATCTTAAAACATTATCCAAAATAATAACAATAAATTGCAAGCTTAATATGGCATTTGGGAAAAGAAAAAGTTGCATCTGAAGCTGTTTCCATTTAAGATGCAAACATCTGAATCTAGAAGGTGATATTTTGCTTGGCCTTTGTAATGCCATGTAAGAAACGAAAATGTCGTGACCTTTTACACATTACTCCAGCTCTACATAGGTTTCACATTGTCCACATTATAATACCCTGTCATCTTACTTGATTTCCTGGAATGCAAAGGTGACTTGCATATTGCAGTTGAAGCTAGAATAGGGCTGTATGAAGCCTCAAAGGAACACTTCTCTTTGACCAACAATTCAGTTGAAACATATTTTTAAGGTTGTTCCCTGAAGCCAATCAATGTCTGATACTTACCAGATGCTTGGCACAGGTGAGCCCTATTGAATAATCAGTTTCACTAGCTTTCTATGGTCTTCTGCATATGCAAGAGACATTTCTCTTGCATATGCCCTTTGGAACAACCTGCCCCCGGAGGTGAGGCAGGCCCCATCGCTCCTGTCCTTCCGGAAGAACCTAAAGACCTGGTTTTGCCGCCTCGCGTGGGATGGGAACAGGAATAGTTCCTCGTGGGGATGGCTGGTGCCATAGAGCCCTTTTAAAGATCATGGTCTGCCTTCTTGGATTTTCTACTTAATTTATAATAATAATTAATTGTATATTGTATTTTTATGTGTTTTTATAATGGCATTTTAATCTCTATGTTTGTAAACCGCCCAGAGTCCCCTTGTGGGAGATGGTGCGGTGATAGAAGTTGAAACATAAATAAATAAATAAATAAATAAATAAATAAATAAATAAATAAATTTCCACTAGAATTTCTTTTCTAATTTTTTATGTATTAAAACACTGGGGCGGGGGGGAGAGAAACCAGAATAAATAACTGCAGAAGAAGGGAAGGGAAAAAAAGAAGAAAAGTAGAAAATTAAATAATAAAATGTCAGTAAATAAACGGAGTTTACAATTGTCATGAAATTTGAAGTGCAGTATTTCATTAAATGATCATACAGAACTGAGTATATTGCATCATTAAAAAAACTGGAAATCTCTACAAAACTCTGAACAAGATATTAATATCACCATTATTTATCATTATTCTGAGGACAAATGCACATAATTGTATAAAAAGAGAAAAAGGGGAAAAAGAAGAAAAAGAAAAATCAATGAAAACATTATTAGAAAAATCAATAAAAACATTATTAGAAAACTATTTGACTTCAAATTCCCTCCCATTGTACTCTGACTTATAATTTCAATCAACATGTTTATAAGCGTTGGAATTATTTCTGATTATAGTCCTTATGTCAATTGTTTTTCCCTTAAAAACTGTAGCCTAAGTTTGCCTTGTTGCATGATATACAATATATAGGGGAGACAAGCTTCTGTTCTGAGTGTATATTGTTAATTTTGCCATTGCTGCGTATTCCCAAAGTTGGGTGTCCCAGTCTGAAATCATTGGCAAAGTGTCTCTTTTCCAATGTTGAGCCAAATTTGTCCTCATGGTGATCAGCATATATCTTAGATTATGATATTTTTTTAAATGTGTTCTGCAACAATTCCTAATTAAAAAACCCTGAGGTTTCAATTCAAACTTACTTTTTAAATTTTTTAAAATAGTACTGTGTATTTCTTTTCCAGTACTTTTGAGGGTTTTTACATGACCACCACATATGGTAAAAAGTTCCTTCTGTATCGCATTTCCAGCATTTTTTATTATACGATTGATCTTTTTCTAGAATTACAAGTAGTCCTCGCTTAACAACCCTAACTGTGACTGGAATTTCTGTCGCTAAGCGAAGCAATAATTAGGCAAACATCATGTGACCACATCACTTAGTGATGGTAGTTCCGGTAGTCCTGGTTGCGATTGTTAGGCAAGGACCTCAGAAAGGCCTCGCATGGCATTGCAGAGAGCCAGCAGCTGCCTCGGTTGGGTGCGCCTCATCAGTAGTGGGAGGAACAAGATGGTGAAGGTCAGCTGGGGAGCAGCAGGGGTAGGCAGCAGGGGCAATGTGCAGGGCGGCCAAAGGGGATGGGGGAGCTGGGGGGGAGATAGGCGGGTGGAGGGAGTTGAAGCACACACTGTGGTCATAAATGCGGGCAGGCTGCCAAGTGCCCAAATTTTGATCACATGACCATGGGGGTGCTGCAATGGCCATAACTTTGAGGACCTGCTGTAACTACCATTAGTTCAGCGCCGTTGTAACTTTGGTCGCTGAGTGAATGGTTGTTAAGTGAGGACTACCTGTACTGACAGAGTTATATACCATCTGTAAACTATTTTGTATCAATTTTCTCTTAAACTTTATCTTGGGGTAAATTGTATTGATTTTTTGCCATAATTCCTCCCTTTGTTGTAATGTAATTGTTTCTTTGAAAATTTGCATCCACTTTATCATGCAATGCCATTTTATGTTTGCTGTTTAAGGTACCTGATATTAAATATGATATTAAATGTTTTATGTATTGATTTTATGTTTTTTAAATCTATCCACATTAGTAGAGTCTCCTTTCAAAATAGTAAATATTGATCTAAATAAATACATAAACAAGCTTAATCTGCTTGTAGTTTTCTTCTAGCCCTACAGAATTTATTTCTCTTTTATAAAGAACCCACTAAAAAGTAATGGGAGCTATAACCATTATATTTCTAATAGATAGATGAGACTATATCTTTGATGCTGCAAGTGTTTGATCTGTACTCCTGATTATCACAAAACCAACCACATCAAAGTTTTGGAAATGACCATTTGATTTGACTTCTTATGGTTCTTCTTACAGTATGTGACTTGAAGCATATAAGGAAAAACTTATAGAAACCTTCACACAGATATACTTTTACACTGTTATCAAGTTATTCTTTAAACAAGTTTGAGAGAAACTTCAAAAGAAATATGATTAGGGACTTCAGCTATTGTTTGGGGTTGAAGCCTACATGGAATCTTCTGCCTTCAAAGATGGATGGATAAATAGATAAGTCTGAAGAAGTTGCTTAGTTTTCAGGAAAAGTCTTTTTGTTTTTTAGTAATTCATCAATGCCGAGCCTCTAATCCATAGGCCTAATACACATCTGGTGTTCAGGCTATAAGTAAAACTCTCCCCCACCCACCACTTCCATGCCAGGGTCTTCTTTCATCATTGATAGCTACAGCTTTATGCCAACCACCCCTCATTATTCATGTTTGGGAATGCAGGTGGCAAGGGCTAATACTTCTTCTTCTGTTTGGGCTCTTTGAGTTAATCCTGTCAAATGGAGGCTGAGGTGAGGTTGGGACCAACTTTTTGATTAAAGGACAGGATAGCTAAAAGGCAGAGTTTCCTCTCTAATAAACACTACTCCTGATATGATTTGGCCCTTGAATGACATGGTGGAAATTGAATACAGCTGCTGGGTTTTCCACCTATGCTTTGAATGATCAGAGGTATTCTGTTCCTCATTCAGGCTAAAGGTACAGATTGATCTTCACAGACATTCTTGGGTCTGCTAAAGAATAAACAATGGTTATTCTATTTTCTAATTGGCAAAATGATTTGGCCATATGAAACTACCAGCATTAATCATAATCACACACACACACACACACACACACACACGCATATATATACACACACATACATACACACACAGAGAGAGAGAATTACACTTATATAACAACAACAGCAGAAATACAGTAGAGGAATATACTAATCAACATGAAGTGGACAACTCTGCTAGAGCTCAAACTAAAGCAGGGCAAATGAAGGCATTTATAGGAAATTGTACAATCTAAATTATTACAGTAGTACAGCATCAGAAACTTGTCAAAGAATTCTGTTACAGAAGCATTCCAGCACAAAAAAGCATGATTGCAAAGTGTTGAAAAAACCTGTGAGTTCTTATCTTCTGCTGACCTTCTGATTCTCGTTTAAAAACCAATATTTGGCTAGCTTTTATGTCACACACAAATTGGTATGAGATTAAAAACAAACTTTAAAAACTCTGATGAAATCAAAGTTGAACACTGTTAAGTGGGCTTAAGTCCAAACTAAGCCCTTTGAGGGACATTTACTAGATGCACACATGGTTATTTTGCACCTCTCTAGTATTGTGGCTCCACAGAATCAAGTAGGACTGAATTGGGATCTTGGTGTTCTAAAAATTATTTTGCCCATATGAAAAAAGCAGGAACAAAAAGAACTCATTTGGGGGGAAAGGGATAAAGGAAGTCAACTTTCTGTTTCAATGGATTGCTGCCTTTTCCACACATGCACTATTGATAAAGGGAGGAGGAGATATCAAAACAATGTACAGGTCCAAGCTGCTATGCCTTCTTTCTCTCTTAAGAACATAGCATTCAAAGCAGAAGGATCTTTCTGGATAGCTGTAAGTTGGAGACACCCATTTGTGTGTGGTAGTAGTTAAGATGTTCAGCTACAATGAGGGAGACCCAAGTTCAAATCCATCTTAGTCATGGAAGCTCACTGGGTAACTTTGAGCCAAACATTTATTTCTCAACTCAACCAACCTTATACAATTGTTGCAAAAAAAATGATGGTTGCTACATACATGGCCTTATGTACACTGTGGGATATAAATCAAACAAGCACATATCACATGTGCTTACTGCAGCAAAATTTGACATTTCCTAACACTTACTAGATAAAGTCAAGTATCTTGGTTCATTGGTTGGCTTCATACAGCACTTTAAGCTATAATATGGCTTGATTTTTTCTGGCTTAGCAAGCCATGTAAACCCAATTACTGCATTTGCAAACCATGCCGTTATAGTACAAAACACAGACCCACAAAACATATCTGGAAATTCTTGAAAATACTTTTCTTCCACATGCATTTCTGTGCTGAAAATCCAGCCATAAATCTTTCCCATTCCATCATCTGCTCATTCATCACTAATTTTGGGGCCAACCAAGAGGGTTTGAACATTTCAAATGATTTAAAAGTTTACCATCAAAAGATTTCTGAAGAAGTGTAGGCAGTTGCTGGAGATTGTACAGTTGATATTGCATCAGTTGCACTGATTGTCAGAAGATTTCCTGTCCCAGGTTAAAGTAGACATACTCTTTTTTAAAGCATTAATGGTTTAGTATCAGATTATTAGAAGGACCAACTTCACAATACAACAGGGGTGGACAACATTTGGCAGGGGACTAAGGGCCACGTTCAATCTACTGCACTGGATCAGGTTGGATGAATATGGGGTGGGGGGAGTAAAATGACTTTATGTAAAGTAGGAGAGAGCCAGTTTGGTGTAGTGGTTAAGGCATCAGGCTAGAAACTGGGAGACCGTGAGTTCTAGTCCCGCCTTAGGCACAAAGCCACCTGTTGTGCCAAGTGCCCAAGCAGTGCTCAGGTGCTCAGGCAATGGGTTCTTTTAGATCCAGAGACAATAAGCACACCAGTGGATAAAGAGAGTTTAAGCTTTATTATAAACTTAAGCAAACAAATTTAAACAGAAACACAGTTTAACCAGAAACACAGTTTAGGCAGATTTAAAAAAAGCATAAAAAGCGTGGCATAAAGAAATGAAATCATAACATACCAGCAAGTTGAGACCCTGTCCCCTTTAGCTGTCAGGAGCCTCTTGACCAAGACAGCAGGGATCCCCCAGGGTGGCTTTTTTCCACAGCATCCAGTGCTAAGATCTGTGCAGAAGCTCCCAAACTCAAAAGACAATCCCAAGGTTTTTATCAAAGTCTGGCTCTAAAACCTCATGACCCTGTTTCCATGGTACCAAGGCTGCATGACCCGACCTTGACTAGGATGGTTCCCAGAGTCTGGAGCACCTGTTTCCAACAGCCTGGGAAGCTACAGTATATAGATAAGCTAGTGCTTAACAAAAACAACCTCTTATCTCCCCTCCCCTCATTCCAAGCCAAAATATTTTCTGGAGGGGCTGTTGGAGGAGTGGGCTTATGCTTAAACTTTTAATCTGGGGGTTTTCTCTTATCTCCCCCTCCATTCCAAAGAGAAATAAAAAACAAGCCAGTTAAACATCAGTATAACTCAAAATAAACTCTAATTTTCTTCATGTGAGGGAGAAAATCAAAATATGTCACTTAACTCCTCGAAATAACAATGGTCTTCCGCATTGCCACTACACCCAGTCATTCTCTCTCAACCCTAGGAAGAAGGCAATAGCCAACCACTTCCAAAATCTTGCCAAGAAAACTGCAAGGACTTGTCCAGGCAGTTGCCAGGAGTCAAAAACTGACTCAACGGCACACACAAACACAAAAGTAAAGTAGGAGTGGTATTTAAGTACAGTAACTTGAATTTTGACTTCTGATCTTCATAAGTAATAGTTGCTGCAGTCCTCAGGATCTTCAGCCATGTAATAGCATTCTCTCCCTTCAAAATTCAGAATCTCTGCTATTGGACTCAAGTGTCAATACTCAGAGGGCAGGAAGTAGAGTTGGAGCAAAGACATGGTAGCAGCTGCTTAGCAGAATGCTGTGGCTGGTGAATGAGGAGGGTCAAAACCTGGAAAATGGCAGACAGTGGTGCTGGGGATGATGTATTTCAGGAGGAAATAAAGCAGCAATCAGTGTTGTTTTAGAAATTCAGTGGCAGTGTGGGAGTTGAGAAAAGAGATGGAATTTCAGAGAAAATGTTATAGTGAGACAAGCGGTATTGTTGTGGGGAAAAGAGAAGGAGGAAGGAGTATTAGGTATGTTTGCTGCCTTGAGTTATTTATAAAAATAATAAAAATTAATTAAATAAATAAATTTATTTATGTTGCAGCGACAATGAAGCTCTTTCTCCATGGGGGATGAGGGGGGTGTCTTGTGTCATAAAATACACACACCTACAGTATATATACATATATTTATACATATATAACATACACATATAGGTAGTTTTGCTCAGGAAGTGGGGTAAGGTGAAGGCAGTGGTAAAATGTCAAAATTCTGGTGGTAAACCAGTGCCCAAAGCACTCCAGAAAGTTGACAGAAAATGTTTAATTGAAGCCATTGCCAGACATGTAGCATCAAAGGAGGAGAGAATTCTAGAGGCCACATCAAAGGCTTGGAGGGGATGGCATGCAGCCAATGGATTATGGGTTCCCCTCCCTTGGATTAAATGAACTTGCTCCAATTTAAAAATCAGCTTTCATGTGCAGGCTTACATTTAAAAACTGTGAAGTCGACAGACAGAAGAGAGAATGATTTGACACTACTGGTCTATATTTGTGGAACTCCCTCCCAGCTGATCTGCCTATGGCTGCATCATGACAGGTGTTTTAATGGCTGTTTAAAATTCCACTTATTTTGGGTGCTCTTTTCCTAAAAGTTTTAAGAGTTATTTAAGCCTTTTGGATAATAAAGAAGTACACAATTCTGGCTAACCTGTGCTTTGTTTTACAGTACCACTAAAAATGGCTTTTACTGGAATGAGATTTTGAATTTATTATTGTTGCTTATAAGCTATAAAGGCCAAAAACACTTAAATAAAAAACATTTATATGGCCACCAAGACCGTGCAGCATTATCCTCAGTATTATCTTCTTAAGCCACTTTCCCTATCTCCAGAGATCAACAGTGCAAGACTACCCTTAGTTAATTTGTCACATTAAGCAAAGTAAAAGTTTCTCACTTAATTATCAGAGACACTATAGTATTTATTTATTTATTGTAACCCGCCCAGAGTCCCTTGCATGGGAGATGGGCGGGGAATAAATTTGAATAATAAAATAAATAGTATATCCTCCCACCAAGGTACATCAACCTTCACATATCTGATGCCCTCAAGGTGTGCAAGAACTACATATCCCAGTTCTACCAGTTAGCTATTTTGTTGTTTATTCATTCAGTCACTTCCGACTCCTCGTGACTTCAAGGACCAGCCCATGCCAGAGCTTCCTGTCGGCCGTCGCCATCCTCAGCTCCCCCAAGGTCGAGTCCGTCACCTCCAGAATACCATCCATCCATCTTGCCCTTGGTCGGCCCCTCTCCCTTTTGCCTTCCACTTTCCCTAGCATCAGCTTCTTCTCCAGGGTATCCTGTCTTCTCATTATGTGGCCAAAGTACTTCAGTTTTGCCTTTAATATCATTCCCTCAAATGAGCAGTCTGGCTTTATTTCCTGGAATATGGACTGGTTTGATCTTGCAGTCCAAGGCACTCTCAGAATTTTCCTCCAACACCACAGTTCAAAAGTATCTATCTTCCTTCGCTCAGCCTTCCTTATGGTCCAGCTCTCGCAGCCATAGGTTACTACGGGGAATACCATTGCTTTAACTATGCGGATCTTTGTTGTCAGTGTGATGTCTTTGCTCTTAACTATTTAATCAAGATTTGTCATTGCTCTCCTCCCAAGAAGTAGACATCTTCTGATTTCCTGGCTGCAGTCAGCATCTGTAGTAATCTTTGCGCCTAGAAATACAAAGTCAGTAAAATACCAGTTAGCTATGCTGCCTGGGAATTCTGAGTGATAATCTCAGTATATCTAGAGAAGCCTTTCTCAACCTTTTGACCCTGGAGGAACCCTTGAAATATTTTTCAGGCCTCGGGGAACCCCTGCACATTCAGGCTCAAATATAGGCCAGAAGTTACAAAATTATTATATTCGTTTCATGTGTAGGCCTATATACTGTATATGCATTAACAGCATTCTCAAACTAAAAATAAAGAATGAAACTTACCTCTTTAATGTGAGGTTGCCTGAATTTGAAATATTTTTTTAAACAAATCGTGATCTCCCGGGGAACCCCTAGTGACTTTTCACGGAACCCTAGGGTTCCAAGGAACCCTGACTGAAAAACCCTGATCTAGAGGGAAACAAGATGGGAACAGGCACCATATTATTCCTGAAAGAGAACAGATACAGACTGAAGACTTTCATTTTGTTTAGGCCAATTCACACATCCCTTGAGTTTTGATCCATCCTCTCAATTCCAAATGTAAAGACCCACAGACAAATGCATGTGAGCTGCCTGCATTAAATGTATTGCCTATGTCGTCATGTCCTCTATTTAAAAATGCACATGATCTCTAGTGCAGTCACTGAACAAACTAGGCAGAGCATCTTTCAGCTGATACAGTATTTCCTATGATTGTAACAAAGTGATGAAAATAGCTGCTCTAGTGGAACAACTATCTTTCTCCCTAAAAGTTCAATCATTTGAAGCCCTTTACAGTAAATACACCAGAAACATGTAGAACTTATTCTAGAAATTAACTCAACATTTTTGTTGCTCCAGGCTTACTTCCAGATTAAAGTCAAACAGGATTCTTAAACTAAATGTTTTAAGGCTATATAATTTTCCAACTGCTCTTTTAAACCATCAGTGAGTGAGTGTTTTTTTCCTGACTTAGAAAGATCTCTTCTACCCACTTTGCCATGGTAAACTTGGTTAAGCTCAGATATACATTACAGACAAAAGCAATAATAAATTAATTTATACATGTTTCCTAATAAATTAAACTAACATAATGAAAATAAAAGGCCCAGATTTCCACCACCATAATGTGCCAAGCAAATCAAGCCATCATCTTTCTTATGTTTTAAAGGCACATATAAAAGTACCTTCAACAGCTATTTTAAAATCCATATTTAATTCTTGATTTTTAAAGAAATAATTATAGGAGACTATTTTGATTCCTGGAGAGTCAGTATGACATAGTATTCTTTGTGGCAAATTATACAGCCCAATTTGCTTGTTAACTTAATTATGGATCTAACTGAGGAAGCTTCCCTTTAGAAATAAGAAATGTGTAGATGTTTGGCAGAAGGGAAATGCAACTGAGGTTGTTTCTAGCAGTACAAGAACCAAAGATAACATTTCTTTACTTTTGGAAAAAGAAGGTAGAAGAGAGCTAATCTTAGGCTGGCCATATTTCCTTGAGACAAAAACGGGACATTGGGATGGCAAAACGGGATGGGGTCTTATGTAATATTCCGTATTCATGAAAAAGATAGGGGTCCCCACCCCCCCAGTTCGCGCAATTGGGTTCCACCTGCAGACCACGCCCCCCGGTCTGCGCGATTGGCTCCCGCCTGCAAACCCCACCCCTCGGTCCGCCCTCTCCGCCTCTCTGCCCTCCTTTGCTGCACACTGATAGGCGGGAGGGCTTCCTCTTCCAGGCTGCCTCCAATTGGCAGCTCTGGCTCGGATCCTCCTTCCGCGCCATTCCCGCCGGGTTTAAAAAATGGGAAAAAATTGAGATTTTTATCAAAACAATGGGACAGTTGAAAAATGCTAAAAAAATAGGACTGACCCATTCAAAATGGGATGTCAGCCTAGCTAACCTCTACATTCTGGATTCCACAGTAGCAATGCTCCTTTTTTTTTTTTTTTTGCCTGAGGGGACCGTATTGTGCCATGTATGATGCAGATGTCCACTAGCCTTAAGAGAGTCATTGCTTGGCCTCCTCTTCTTCATTAAGAGCACTGAATGCAAAGGAATTAATTAACACATTCCACTGAATAAACTCCATTTATCAGCAAAAGGCCCAAGTGATAATCAAATGGTTTAAGAGTTAATTGAAAACAGAAATCTTGTATACAAATTACATGAGCTTCACTTGGCTTCACAGGGACATTTTAAGTTTTAGCTAAGTTACTATAAAATTGAAAAGCAGGGGTGGCGGACAATTCAGCCCCAGTGTTCTGTAATTCTGGCCTTCAAGATAAAGACAAAATGATATCACAGCCCCTAGTATGCATTTCTAGGCAAGATTTCCCTGAGTCACATTCATAAATTATGTACCTGATGAAACTGTGCTCTAATTAGCTGCCAGTCCAGGTGGAGCTCTGTGGCAGAATTTTCAGTTTTTACTGAATTTTAGTTTTTACTGCAAACTTTTCAGAACTTAATGCCAGTTTGTACCCCTTTGGAACAACAATTGTTTTGTTCTCTGATTAGCATGAAAATGTAAGGGAATTTGTGGACACTCCAATGTTGTTGCAGTGTGGAATGGGATTGCTGAACAGTAGAATCTTTCTTGGTTTATGACTTCCATAACCTTTTTCTTTGTGAACATGATACTCAGATTCTCCCTGATTAACCTTCTGCCAAAATATCGCTCATCACGGGGATGGAATATTAGGGCCATGCAAACCGTCATCCCACTGAAGCTGATTTGTGAATTGAAGCAAAGATCTCCTTCAATACACTGAATCCAATCAGATGACTGTGAAGCACTTTTCAGTGGCTTTTAGGCTGCTTTGGGGATTCTTTCAGACAACATGCAAATGTTGCAACTTCATTTCCATTTATGAAGGGTTGAGTGGAAGGGGCTGAGTGGTGTGGCTGTCTGATATTGATACTGGTAGTGGACATTGAGTTTGATCAACTCATTAAACTCTGTACTTAAAGGAGTTTTGTGGGGTGGCAAGGCTTATATTGCTCTGGGCTTCATTCCCTTTCTCAGCTTTTTTAATATGGCTAAAGAGAAGAAAAAAGGAAACGGAGTCCCAAGTGCCAGTGAAGAAGAAAAAAATCAGTATTTCACATATATACAGTACCTTCATCAAGTGCCCTTTGTTAGTTGAGCCCAATTGCACTGAAATCTCAAAGTGCAAAACGCAAATCATTCTCTCTTTGAATATAAAATATTCAATTCAAACAAGCCTACTGAATATATTGCCCAGTACTTGTGCTATGTGACAACAGAAGGAGATTACACTACCCTTACACTTATCAAGACACTGTTTGATATTAAGATACTTAATTGGATTAGGATAACATGGTATGGTGGTACAAGTTCTGCATAAAAAGAAATAGCTCAGCATAGGCAATGATATAATTGTTTCACGTCTTTCTATAACTGAGTTTCAGAGATGCGTCCTCAGACAGAGCTATGCAAAGATTAAATTCAGAAATCTGATCTGAAGGTGATTCAATCAAATCTCCAAATCAAACCAACTTTCCAAATCAGACTGACAATGCAAATCAGACTGTTGTTTGAAGGTGCTTCAGTGATAGAAAATCACCCAATTTCATGCTTCAAACTGAAACAATAACTCAAATGGACTCAATTTTCTGAATCAATTCTAACCAGAAAAGTGGGTGAAATTGCCAATTGGAATTGGATCAGAACCAATATTCACACCCCACTGTCCGGTAGAGGCCCCAACCGTACCAGCGACAAACAATGTGGCTTATCGGTTATTTCAGATGCCTGCTTACCTGATGCTGTACTCACGGACACATGCAAATATGGCTCATGAGATCCAGAAAACCTATTTGGAAATACTTTTGTATTGCTTGCCTCTTTCTTGCTTCATCTAGACTTTGCCTGGGTCCTCAATCTGTGCTCATTAAGGAAATATGCATCAATGTGTGGGTGGATGCATTTACACTATTGGGATCAGCACAACCATTGGTAGCAACATTTATTACTTTGGCAGAACCTCTGTATATTTGTCCACCAGCTGGCATCTTCCCAGGCTCCTTAATTCAATGGCTTCTCCCTTGTCTGTCCATGTCACTGGATCTTGCAGAAGCTGTGATACTCAGCACATTTCTTTGTTTTCCCACAAAGGAGTACCGGTTTGCTGGCAATATATTTTGAGACATGCACAGTGCACCAAAGAAGGCCTTTTCAAGATGGATGAATAGCACATTTTCTTCCTTTTTCAATAGGTTGGCTTTTTTAGAGACATTATGTGCATGTCAATTTGAGCTTGTCCCTGAAAGGCTGCTGTTCATCCAAAAAGTCACATCTGTTGTGGCAAAATGTATGAAAATTCCTAAGATGCCAGAGACTAATGTTCATTTTAACCCCCGATTGCCTTAAGATACCAAAGATGTTAGATCAATGGTGATCCCACTTGAATTGCCAGATAAACTAACTGAGATCCATGTACTTATATTTAATTTTCTTTCAGGCTTTTTGCTGAATGGTGGAATGGAACAATGGTTACCAACATTCTGATTCTTCACAATTTCTCCTAATATTATTTGATAATTGAAAAATCAATATCACCAATTACTAGCAGAAGACTTTAAGTCTGAGAAGAGACATTTTGAGCAATGAAATACATTTAAATACAATAAATAAAATAAATAATAATAATTTTACTCCCAGAAATTCCTCTGACAGTGTAGTAGCAAAAAGTCTTAATGCCTTCCAAATATGTTCAGATATTTAGAGTTCCCCAGAAGTTCATGCGATTAGATATTTTTATCTGATATCTTATGACACTTGAGATTTAAATGATAATTTGTTTTTGGTATTAAACAATTAACCTGAAATTGCTTTTCATACTTACAATACAGAATGGTTGACAGATAATGATGCTCAGCCTTTGCTAATTCATGTGATCGTTAGCATAATCCAGTGGTATTTAGAGAACTGAAGACTAACAGCTGATGAGTATTAATATTTGATGCCTGCCAAATATACCAAGAGCCACCAATACTTCAAAGCAGACCAATTTTGAATTCCAAGATGAAAATTGACATTTGCAATGCAAATACAAACTTGAAAATTTGTGTTCAACAAAGAGTAGAAATATATGTTTCTAGGTCTGTGTGTATGTATATTTGTTTCAAATATGAACATATATTTGCTTTGCTGAGAAAGTTATACCACATGTTTTGCATGCCTTCTATGTTTATATTTTATCACCCCATTATATTTTAGGACACTAGAATCTTCTATAGTTTCGACTGTAAAAAGTGATAAATAAATGAAATAGTTTGCAAACAAACATCATTTGAGAAATTTGACTAGTGAACAAACTGATACTCTGTGAGAGTTTGTGATGTGGGCCACAAAATAAATTTTAAAATGGATGTAATCTCACAAAGTTGCAAACATCTCATGAACTTCAAAATCATACAAGATGTATGGGGAAGGTACAAAAATTGTGCAAAATTTTACGATCTCATAAGATGCTAGCCATTTAATTTTCTAAAAATCATTTTAATGTTGATGCTCCCCAGACTCCATCTGGGAGTGATCATGCATGCCATGGTACCTACGGGCACCATGTTGCCAGACCCTCATTGATGCGATGGTCTGCAAAGGTTTTTGAAAATCATATGACTGTCCTAAAGGAAAAGGTTGGGAACTGCAGTCACATGACATCTCCTTGGCAAAAACATCCATAGCTAACCACAATAATAACAACAGGACAAACATTTGGCACAATGTCATGGCGCAAGCTCTAACCACTTGCTTCACAGTGTCATACAGTATTCACATACATAAGGGAGGGACTTTATGTCACAAGTTTGTGTCACTTATTTTGTTCATTTTAATTTCAGCTTATTTCGATCAGAGATCAGCCATGCCCATTTTGTCACTTGACCGCCCTTGCTGTGGACACCCACGGTGGTAGGGCCAAGAGTTTATGCGAAACACTTGCAAAAAGAGCTATTTTATTTTGTTTTTCTCTTTCTTCCAGATGATCTGGTAGCTGAAAAAGGTGGCCTGAGATATTAGGAGGTGGATGAGAAGTTCAGGGTGAGAGGGAGGGAAATAAAATCCCTTTCTGCCTTATTTTTTTTTTAAATGGGCACTACTTTATATAATTGGTTAATTACACAGCTGAGCAACAATGGAACTTGAGATTCTTGGGACAAAGACAGCAAGGGAGGACAAAATATGAAGCATATAGGTTACAAGGTTCTCTTTACTTAGCAGTGAGACTCTCCAGGGGTGTCTGCAGTGTGTAGTTAAAAAAAAAGATGAACAAAAAGAACAGGTGGAGCTTCAATTGCTCTGTCATAGCCACCATCTTGATTTTTTTGACCCCTGGACACCTTAATGCACAAAGCATCCACATTAAGTGCTCTGAAATAACATACAATTATATTGTAAATGTAAATAGCAAAACTGGTGTTTTTTTCCCCCAACAGCCACTAAAACTTCTGGCAAAGAGCAACATCTGTGTCTGGGCCATTCCAAAATCTGTCATTGTTATGAGAAACAGGCATTATCAAAGCAAAATTAGTTTTAAAAAATCCAACAACCTCCCTCCTAACATGAAAAACTGGGAGCCTGTTATCACCATAAATGCTATGAAGGTTGTAAAATGGGTGTGCGTGCACGCATGCAAAATACAATAAAAGGAGCTGAAAGAAATGGAGCTGGAGCTTTTAGATACCATTTTGTTGTCAAGTTGGCACCTGCCTCAAAGGCTAACCGAATAGCCCTGCTGGGGAAGATTGATGGCTACTCTGTGCTCTCAGGCACTCAACATAATAGTGAGACATTTGGCTTCTTCCCAACTGAAGGCAATGATGAGGAGAGAACACTCCTTCAGGTCTTCTGACAAGGAGTACTAGGACTCCCCGTAACCCTTCTTTTGCCATGCAGTTGCCAGCAACAGCCATAGAAATCCAAGCAAAAGATCAGAGGGAGGGGAAAACCACAGGTCCATTCAAAGAGTTCCTTTTCTTCCTAAAAACCAGCAGCCAAATAAAGATGAAAATAGGTCAACTTAAAGCCTTATTTTAAAGATCCTCCAGTACGCCAAGTAAACAGCATTCATAGCCAGTGAGGATGGGGTTTTGAAAAGAGTTATTAGGGCACAAAAGGGAGTAGTGGTGCTTACTTAAGATTAAACTTAGAGCTTTCTAAATCACAGATTCCAAACACATATGAATATGCAGGAGTGGGTATTGCATGCAGGACTCTTTTGGGGAAGAGAAAGAGACTCCGGGCCAGGCGATCACATTCTATAGCACTGTTTCTCAACCTTGGCAACTTTAAGATGAGTGGACTTCAACCCCCAGAATTCCCCAGCCAGCAGGAATTCTGAGGGTTCTGGCTGGGGTATTCTGGGGGATGAAGTCCACACATCTTAAAGTTGCCAAGGTTGAGAAACACTGTTCTAGAGCATTCTGATGTTTGTTCAGCAGATAAATCTCCTTAGTTACAAGGTCTCAGATCTTCTTTTGCCCAAAGTTATATTGGAAGTTCAGCCTAGCAGGATAATAAAACATTTATTGTTTGGAGCAGAAATGAATCTATTTGTGTGTCTCTTTAGGTCACAATTAGAATTATTATAATTATTTCATATACAGAGGACAAATGCTGCCTTGACGAAATTTCATAGGTAAAAGAAAATGGACCAGGCAGGATCCTAACACAAAGTAGGCAATTGGGGGAGGGGAGGGGAGGGGAGAAGAAAGAGGGGAGGGAGAGGGCTGGGAGCAAAATTTTGATCAGAGCAAATATTACTCAATGTAATTGCTACAACAGAGGGAGAGATAAGAAGCACAGCCATGCCAATGAGAGGTTAGCTGATAAGGTGACTGGGAGAATCTTGTTTTTATTAAATAAAACAACTGTATTAATCAAACATAAGCCACTTACAGGAGCCTTTTGACGTCAAAAATAAGCTGAACAATTAAATGTATACTTGGAACCTGTTTACAATTAGGAATGAAGCAGTTAAACCAAAGGTATTACAGGGAAAAGGTGGAGTTCAAAAAAATGAGAAAGATTTACAGGATTAATTAGGGAAAATGCCTGGTCTTTTAATCCTCTGCCTTCCTTGTGAGGAAGACCAAGGGAGGTTTTAGATGATTTCTACACTGAGGTTCCTTGGCTGCTTGCTACCTTGGTTTTAACTGAGAAGTGCATGAAAAGCAAGAGTAGAGCTCTCCGTACACTGGGGAAAGCAGTCCTTGGGGTCTAGAAATGCTGAGTCAGAAAGGTGAGGTCAGCCCAGAAAAGTTGCTGCCAAACCACTTCCCCATCTGTATTTCCTGTGCCAAAGTTCATGGTACCTTTTAGCAACTGGGACAGAAAAACACACATGCAGCTCTCTCCTATCCCTGAGAGTAAAACCACAATTAAATAACAAACAAAGCCAATAATTTACTGCCCTTTCACACATCTTAAAGTTGCCAAGGTTGAGAAAGACTTCTCTAAGGGACTCTCCACGCTCACTTATGACGGCCATTTTGTGAAAAAGCCCATTACAAGCTCTCACAATTCTAAAAGTAAAGATGCCTGACTTTGTGCAGTAATCTTAGCAAGAATATGGAAATGGTTTGCTACCTTCTTGCAGAACAATTTTGATTCCTAGACTAGCCTACAGCACTGGAATTCTCTGGTGATCTCCCATCCAAGTCCCTAACCAAGTCCAACTCTGCTTAGGATGAAATCCGGACAAGGTCAGCCAAGTGCTGTCACCACTGCAGATGGCCCAAAGCATTGATCTAATCTTAATCTCTGATCTCTTTCATCTACATTAATGAAAGAGAATAAAAGAAATCTGTAAGACCGATCCATGATCTTTCAACATTTCAGACACAGAGTACAGTATCAAATGTCCTAAGCTATGTATCAAGAGGGGGAAAACTAATCAGCATCTGATAACTTGCACATTTGCTTTCAAATGTAAAGCTGCTGGTTTTGTTATTTTCATGCAATTGCTGATGAGGGAGAAAGAGTTGGCATATCCCAGCTTGGCTTGCATTTCCTGTTGAGAATATGGAATGGCAACTTTTTTCCCCCTCCCTGATAGCTGTAAAAGAGGAGCTGCTGTGTCCTTAGGCACCTCTGCTTTATTGGACTATCTTTTAGTTGGCAAGGGCTATAGAATCCTGGCTGTTTGCAAAATTTAAGGCACAGAACATCTCCAGTCTTAATCGGTATGGCTGTTGGAATAATGTAAATTTTTAATAAGTAATTCATTTCAAAAGTTCAGCTCACTGCAAAATCACACTTGTAAATGAAAACCAACATATCAAAGGATATTCTTACACTTTCAGGTCACATGTGATTTGCCTAGAGGATTCTACAAAATGCTCCAGATATCCCAAGACTTGTAGTTGGATTTTAGCAGACGCTTTACAACACAGAGACATAAATAAATCCAATAGCAGATGTAGTAATAGGGCTTTGAATACCGATTTATATTCTTAATATTGATTTTATGGCTTTCCCCGTGAAGTTAACCCAACTGGTTATACATAAGTTCATCACTGTAATCAATATAATTATGAAAAGGCACTGTGTCTTCAACTTGAAATATGATATTTGGGAAGAGCTGTTCCTGTTTTAAAGAATATTATAATGAGTACAAAGGTATTACTTTAAAAGTATTGTTGGTATCCAATAGCAGCAAACAGCATCCTTTCTTTCTCGATAGTATGGTATGAGTAGCAATGGTATCTATTTGGGAATATAAAACTTCCTTATAGTAAGTCTGGCCAATCTAACTAAAATTGTCTATACTGAATGGTTTGCACTCCAGGATTCTAGGCAGAAGTCCATCCCATCTCCACTTAGAAATGCCAAAGATCAAATCTTGAATTATGCACAGGCAAAGCATGTGGTTGCCATAGTAGTGTTAAGCACCCTTCTCCATCTAATCCTATCATTAAAGAACACAATTCCAGATTTATAAAGTATGTATGTGTATGTGTATCATAAAAGAAGTTCCCATGTCTGCCTATAAGAGTTTCGGTAGGAATATGTGAACCTGCTGGATGTTACACTTCTGCTTAAGAAAAAGGATATTTTCTATTGGTCAAGATTTCTGTAGGCACCTATCCATATACAGCCCAAACATTGATCATTAAGAGTATACTGTTGGGATTATCAGGAGTCAACTCAGCATTGTCTCATAAGCATAATAGGGGGTCGTTCTAGTAAACACATCTCTACTGTGCTTGTGGGATGTTACCTGAGTCACCTGATTTCCTCTTCCTCCTTCTTCTTGGTTTGGGGGATTAACATTCTCCATTACACTTTGGGCACACCTGCAAGCAGGAGGGCTGCACAATGCAGCTCTGGTCCATTACATCTCGCTTGCATGCAGATCTACCATGAATCTACTTGTATCCAGATCTACTGAATAAATGTAAGCTATCTCTATTTTTCTTCATCTAACTAATGTGTGAAGACTGAATTTATTTCTGAATGCAATTAAGCTTAAAGTGCATGTTCCCTGCTGGTTCACGCTTCTACTCTGCAAGATTTTTGTTAGCTGCTTGGAGTTCTTTGACTCCATCATATACAATGTCAGGAATCATTAATGGAAATTAGTGTTTTGCACGAAGGTCTGGAATTGGACTTAATATGCAGCGAAATACTGAGTTAGACCTTTAATCTTGTTCGTTTGGAATCATCTACACTGACGGTCAGCAGCTTTTTAGAACATGAGATCTTCTTCATGCAAAGCATGCACTCCACCACTGAGTTATGATCCAACCCCAGAAGGCACATTAGAAAGGACTTGACCTTTGTGCAGTAGAGGGTGCACTAAAAGCAAGAGCTGCATCTAGCAATAAGGGCAGCATGTACAATTGTCATGATCAATGATTATTTTGTTTTCTAGAAGCAGGAACTATTGCTGCAGCTAAAAGATTTTAGACCAGGAATGGATGGGGGTTCTCTTTGGATGACCAACAGAAGACCAACCGAAAATTCTGAACATTTTTTTTCCTAAGGCAAACGTAGACAGTGTTTCAATAATCCAAAGAGTTCTATTAATCATGGGTATATACATACCTTTCGCATTATATATTTTGCTACTATACAAAAGGTTTGGGAGAAACCTTTCTTCTCCAGTGTATTTTGAAAATCAGTGGTAATATGGGGATTAGCCTATAAAGCACATATTTGCATTTTAGCAACTCCAGCTTTTAGCAGGGTGTTTCTTTTAATTAATGAACCTTTGTCCACGTGCAGCTATGATGCACATACTACTACGTTCCTTGTAGAGTATATAGCAGGTGCTTTCCAAGCAAAAAAGAAACATGCTTGTAATTGAATATTATCTTTGTATATAACAATCCTATTGAGAAAGCTATGAGTATTTCTAATTTAAATACATGCCATATGGAAATAGAGGACAGTTGTGTATGGAAACCATTCTTCAAGTCTAAAAAAACTGAAGTTGCCAGTTGACCACTGGCAATACTGGAAAAGTATTTTGGTTTCCACTGTCACTATGTTTCTTATCTGTTTTAAAGATCAGTTTGTAATTTGGCCCTTGGCAGATACAGAGTCAGAAAACGAAAATGAATGACAGCTTGGTGGAACAGCCTGAATGGCCTGTGTTTCTAAGCTCTAATGCTGGTAGACACCAAGATGTTGTGTGGCCTTAAGCAAACTCCTTAAAAAGACAAGTCAGAGCAATTCATATCCCTACCACCACAAAGTAGGCATAAATACTGTACATACACCAGCTTGGGTTTGTAAAACTTTAGATTGTTAGAAAGAAACATTGCTTTGTATTTTTCTTTTGTGTTCTTTTTGTGGTGGCTACTGTACCAAAGAATGCAAAAATATAATTGAGTTCAAATTAACCATTAAGAAATAACTTGTAGTAGTACAATACTAATTGAACAAATAGGTTTCTTGCTATATTAAATTCTCACTTTTACAATTCATATATATTTTGTTAAGGAGTCACACCATCACAGGAATCCTTTGTACTCTGACAGATCTCCCTGTTATTAAAGGGATAAGTTCAGTAGTGTGACCTTGGGAGAACATAATTCAGCCCAGATGAAAAATCAGCCATAAGACTTCTCTCTCAGTTGTCCTCAGGTGGCAGCTGCATCTTCAGGAGCAGCAAAAGCAAAAGAAATGGAAAGCAGGCCATTCCATCAGCCTTGGTAACAGACCAGCATCCTCATGCTTCTGTTCTTTCTAAATTATATCCATAAAAGGTAAATGTTCCCCCCGCACATTTGTGCAGTCTGTCCGACTCTAGGGGCTGTATTGCCAAGTGTCCAAGCCTTGATCAGATGCTCGAACAGTTGGTTCTTTTAGATCCAGAGATAATGAGCACACCAGTGGGTAAAGAAACTTAAAGCTTTATTATAAACTTAAGCAAACAAAGTCAAACAGAAACACAGTTTACACAGATTACACAAAGCATAACAAGCATAGGATACAGAAAGAAATACATACATACCAAACAAGGTGATACCTTTATTCTCTTGTTGCTACCAGGAACTTGACTAAGATAGCAGAGAATAACCCCAAAAGGAATGGCTGTTGAGTCCCACAGCACCCAGCATCCTGAGCCTGTATCAAAGTTCCGAAACTCCAAAGACAATCCTAAGGTTTTTATCAAAGCCTGGCTCCCAAACCCCGTGACCAAGCCGAGACTGACCTTGACTGGGATTCCTTCTGGGGCCTGGCACCTGTCCATGACATCATTCCCAGAGCCTGGGAAGCCATCAGATAAGCCAGTGCCTAAGCATAAACAATTTCTTATCATCCCCCCCCCCCCATTCCAAGCCGCTAGAGGGGCAGCTGGAGTAGTGAACTTATGCTTAAACCTAACGAGCTGGGGTTTTTCTCTCCCCCCATTTTCAGCAAAGATATGTTCTGGAGGGCTGTTGGAGGAGTGTGTATATTCTTCTTCTCTTCCCCCTCCCATGCCAAGCAGAAATAAAAACAAGCCAATTTAACATCAGTATAACTCAAAATAAACTCTAATCCCCTAGGTGTGGGGGGAGGAAAATCAAAACATGCCACCTAACTCCTCAAAATACAAAGGTCTTCCGCAGGTTGCCACTACAGGGGCTGGTGCTCATCTCCGTTTGTTAGCCTAAGAGCCAGCATTGTCCAAAGACGCTTCCACAGTCATGTGGCCGGCATGACGCACACGGAACGCTGTTACCATAAATAAATTATAAATTATATCCATATTATTAAGTAATTAATACTTAAGAATTGCTGTCTAAGTGTGCCTTTCCCCTCTTTCATGCTTTTTACACTAGAAGCCTGATGTTTTTTTTTCCTACTGACTGTATGAAATCTGCTCTAAGTGCCTTTTGGACTGAGGTTTAAAAAGAAACAATCTACTTCAAGTTGAGCACAATTCCTTGTGATTTCATGGACACATCCATGTAGTTTTCTTGGCAGCTGGATCAAGTTAACTATACTACAGCTGATGATGATGATGATGATGATGATGATGATTTGATAAATGTTCTCCAGATAATGTGGTAGAGTGGACAATATAGTTTGCCCTAAGAATTAATCTCCTAGTACAATAGGAAAATTTCCTTCAGCAAAGAATTCCCTTTTTGGGAGCATGTGGTCTCATCCCCAGATTTCAGAACCAGCTGCTGGCTAGTATTTCCCCCCCCCCCCTTCTTATGGCAAATTTTCCTCTTTTGACAAGCCTTTGCAGTTAATGCACCTTTTGGTCTCAAGTGGTTTTATTGACTACTGCTTATCTTCCCTCTGGGAGTAAAGCTAGAGTTTAGGTTAGGTTTTAGATTGCAGTTGGCTTTGTCATTTTCCAGTAAATACATAGAGGTTATTTAAGCTTTATTGACCTTTGCTGGAGATTGGGGATGTGGTATATGATCATATACCACATTATCATCCTGATCACTTTTTGTCATGCTTAAACACCAAGGTAAAATGCCCTTCAGATAACTAAAACAACTTTATATTAATGAATGGGTGTCAAATAAGTGCTAGCTAGTCACTTAATCCCTAAATCTCAGATAAGACTAAATGGATTATGCTACTTGGATCTATCTGTAGCTTGAATCTTGTCAACTGGATTTCTATTTTCTCAGTGGAAACGTTTCGCTCCTTATCCAAGGAGCTTCTTCAGTCTGAGCAAAGTTAGTAAGGGAATCGTTAAATATGTTTCTAGGTGGCTGTGTGACCTTGCACCTGGGGCTAGGTCATGGTTATATTGAGATGTTATTTTAAGTCCTTTTATCATCTAAAGGAGGATCGTTAAGATCACCATGCTGCTATTCAAGGAAGGATTCAAGGAAGGATTTTCCATTGTCACACAGAGCAGAAACCATCCCCACCTCCATGGATTCCAAAAAGAATGAAAATCAGCACCTGAGAACAGCCCTGAAGGCCTGTGGATATCCAAATTGGGCCTTCACCAAATCTAAATCTACCAGACCTAAAACAGCGACAGATAGGGCTGAGACTCAGAGTAAACGAAAGAACCTGGTCATTCCCTACATGGCTGGCGTGTCTGAAAAGATAAAACGGATATTTGGCAAACACCACATACCTGTATATTTCAAACCCACCAACACACTGAGACAGAGGCTTGTACACCCCAAAGATCAAACTCCAAAACACAAGAAAAGCAATGTAGTTTATGCAATCCAGTGCAGTGAGGAGTGCTCTGAACTCTACATTGGAGAAACCAAACAACTTTTGTACAGGAGGATGGCCCAACACAGGAGAAGTAACACCACAGGACCAGAGTCAGCAGTTTATCTTCATCTAAAGGAAAAAGGACACTCATTTGAGGACATTAATGTTCACATTTTAGACAGAGAAGATAGGTGGTTTGAGAGAGGGGTCAAGGAATCCATTTATGCCAACTTGGAAAATCCTTCCTTGAATAGAGGTGGGGGCCTCAGGCACAACCTCTCCCCCATCTTCCTCCCTGCTTTGTCTTCTGTGCCTAGGAAGATTAAGACCATTTCACAAGCTCAACAGCAGCATGGTGATCTTAACGATCCTCCTTTAGATGATAAAAGGACTTAAAATAACATCTCAAAATAACCATGACCTAGCCCCAGGTGCAAGGTCACACAGCCACCTAGAAACATATTTAAGGATTCCCTTACTAACTTTGCTCAGACTGAAGAAGCTCCTTGGATAAGGAGCGAAACGTTTCCACTGAGAAAATAGAAATCCAGTTGACATGATTCAAGCTACAGACAATTCCACCTGGATGACTGAGAACCTTCATAGACATACTTGGACCTACCGGTTCTGAAAGGTATGAAGGGCAAAAGGAATGTAGAGACTTCTGTCAGCAATCACCTACATGCATTGGTAACTTTGTTTTCTTCTGACATTGTATTGTGTGAACTTGTTTTCACATCAATAAATTGAGCAGTGATTATCAAAACAATGAACAGATGCAGACACCCCCACCTTTACAAAAGCAGCAAAATTCCAGCTTCCTCCACCATAGGAGTATGAGCAACAAATGAGGGTTTTGCTGCCATAAATTGTCTATTTGAAAGTAAATAACTTGCTGGAAGTCTTTGGTTGTAACTTAGTCATGTTTTTAATAAATATTACTAATCAGAGTTCTGAGAGACTTGTTCTTTGCAATAACTGGTCCCTGTCCAGATTGCTGAGAGGAAAATCTGATATACTACAAGCCAGAAACAACCTCAGCAATAACTGTTCACCCTGAATTCATTAGATATGTATAAAGATTGTGGAGGCATCAGCCAATTGTGACATCACACAATGAGCATCTACCAGAGCCCCTCTTGGCTGTCTCTGTGGAAGAAGAGTCCAAAAAGTTCTATGACAAGTCCAGTGAAGGGACACAGAAAAGTTGTATATGCTACTAGTGCCTTGCAAAGAGCTGGAGATCTTCTGCAGAGGTATCAAGTACCTGGAAAACAAGATGAGGCCCACTAAAATTTTGGAAGCCTATGGTGAGTCATCCACCTACTGGTAAGAGTTACCACCTAAAATTCATCTCTGGTGAACTCAAAATTTCCTAATCAGATGAAGCAAATAAATCAAAAGTTTTTATTGTAAACCGCCCAGAGTCCCCCGTTGGGGGAGTTGAGTGGTCATATAAATTTTAAAAATAAATAAATAAATAAAAGACATTCAATGTATTGGCAGTGTGTCTGTGCCTTCAAGTCAGTGCTGACTCCTGGTGACTGCCTGGCTAGGTCCCTGTAGTTTACTTGGCAAGATTTCCGAAGTAGTTTGCTATTGCCTCCTTCCTAGGGCTGAGAGTGTGTGACCGGCTGGCTTTGCTCCTAAGGCAGGACTAGAACTCACGGTCTTCTAGTTTCTAGCCTGGTGCCTCCACTATACCAAACCGGTTCTTGTATTGGCAGTATGTCTATACATTTCTAGATTGGTGTTTTTCCTGAACGCAATGAAGGGAAAAAAAGTTGGTTTCTTCCCCCAGTCATGACAATCAGCCTATTTTCATAAGGCTCACAGATGTTCTTGTGGAGAGGGTAATAAGACTCTCTGCAGGTGTTGAATGAATGTAAGGAGGGGAAATCTTACCTTCCCACCCCATTACTGTCCTCACATTCACTTGTCATGTATCCCAAAAAATATCCATTGCTGAAAAAGGTAGATAGTTTCCAATATTCTTTCTAGCATCTTGTGCAGCAAAAAAAATTATGTATTAGCTTAGTTTCCCTTCCTAATCTTACATAACTTCCTACAAGCTTAGAGCTGAGATTAAAGAATCATAATTTTCACCTAGAATGAAGTCTTTGATCTGTACATTTTATTACAACATTCTTGCTACAGCTTTCAACGTGGATTTATTTGATAGAAGATGGGTAGCTCTATGTTATCCATTTATGGAGCTATTTTTAAATTCCAGACATTTTGTGGGGGTCCATGTCCTCGTCAGCATCACACACAGCATAATAAAATCTCTCAGAACCATCAGGAAAGTCTTGGAAGCCACAGGACTATTTTACTTACTAATGAACTTGGGAGAGGAAGAGGGCCTTTAGGCTGCCAAGCCCAATGCCACACTCAGTGTAAGCACCCCAATTAGAGTATCTCCAAGAAATGAATGCCTAGCTTTTGCTTGAACCCATGAAGGGAAGGGGAGCCTATAATCTTTCTGGGGAATTCTTCCCTAACCTATGCCTATATTCCCTTATACACATGACTGAGTCAGCAAAGGCTTGGGAACCCCACTAAAGTTCTGCTACATATCTTATATACTTACATATACAGTATACTGTGTCTGGGTTCAGAAACTAAGCATAATCTAGTCTCTTTTTTAAAAAATATAAATCGGTGTGCTAAACTTACCTTCTTAATTTGTATAATGGCCTCAAATATTGTGACCCTGTTTTTGAAATTCTGCTAAGGAAATTGGTGAAGACCCTGTGAGCTAAATACAAAAGTTGTCCATTTCCAACATAAGCTTTTGGCTAACACTTTTTAATGTTCAATTCTGCCCAAAACAAAGCTTATCAAGTAGTTCATCTAATTTGCTATAATTCCTTCCATTTACCCTTCCACATCTCTCTTTCCCATTTTACCTTTCAACCAACCCTAAAATGTGATATGACTGTGTGTGAGAGAGAAAAAGGAGAGGAGAGGAGAGGAGAGGAGAGGAGAGGAGAGGAGAGGGAAAGGAAGGAAGGAAGGAAGGAAGGAAGGAAGGAAGGAAGGAAGGAAGGAAGGAAGGAAGATAACCTATTCTAAGGATAGACTAAGGATAATTTTTGTTGTTGTTGTTCAGTTGTTTAGTCGTGTCTGACTCTTCATGACCTCATGGACCATAGCACGCCAGGCCTTCCTGTCCTCCACTGTCTCCTGGAGTTTACTCAAATTCATGTTCGTTACATCGGTGGTGCTATCTAACCATCTCATCCTCTGCCATCCCCTTCTCCTTTTGCCTTCAGTCTTTCCCATATTAACTCAATATTCTAACCATTGTAGCATCCTGGCTAACATGTTTAAAAAATGGCCTGCACACTAAGTTGCCTTCCATTGGGGGGGGGGGGGCATTTCCATAATCTCAATGTGCATCCCTGGATTCACTTCCAATTTTACCCCAGATGGCCACAATCCAATGTTTCAATAAGAGAAACATTGGAATTTTACCAGTCAGGTTTCTGACCTGGAAGGAGGGAATGAGGGGATAAATCTAGTTCCCCCCTTCAACTGGATGGTGATGTGTTGTTTTCTTTTATTTGAGGGAAGATAATATTCTTTTTTCCTCCCCTTGCTCCTCCTGTTCCAGAATTTTATTTTTTTGTCATTGGTTTATTGATAATTTTGTATTTTTGTTTGTGTCTGTATTTTTTTTGCAAACCCCCCCCCCCTCATTCTGAAGTAGGAATCACATGAATACTCTCGTATAAGCCTTAAAACAGGCTTTGTATACATTAAGAAACAGTTATTTCCTCAAAATTCTCCCTCTTGTATCCAGAAAAAAAAGAGGGAAAAAAGCAATACCTGGCTGTTCCTACATGCATGACATGGCTCCCATTATGTCTCCCCACACCCACTGAGGCCCTTGACCTACACAAAATATAATACTCAAAATCAAATGTAGATACCAAAGCAGAATCAGGATGGAAGCAAATATCTTTTTATTTTCTACTGACTTGCATACATTTTCTCTCTGCTTTTTCTCCCTTTTCTAGACAAGAGAAGGTATTATGCCATTTTGACCATTTGAAATGAAATCAAATTACAGGTTTGGATAGGGTCTGTCAGCCTTGATGCACATTTTTAGCAACTATCATTGGGATGGATTTTCATCTAGTTAAGTTGTTGCTGTTGCTTTTTTTTTATCCTCTCAGATTTGTAACTGCATATGTATTGCCTTTTAAGCCTTTTTCCAAAAATAGTTTTGCTCCCACAACATCTGCAGTATGGCAGTTACTTACTTGCAATCTGAACAACCCATGAATGCAAACTGATGTAATGTGAATTACAAAATTATAGTTCATTAACAGAGTATCGTTTAAACCCATGGAAAATATAAAACAAAGCTTGGGATCTTGTGCACTCTAGCACTTGCCTCTGTATGAAGAGAGGACAGTGTTCCAACTCACCTTTGCCACCAAGAGAGCAGCATGTGCAAATTGGAAGGGACCTTAGTGGTCATCTAAATCTAGTCCAATCCCTGCTCAATGCAGGATCCATTGCAGCATATCTGATAGCTGTTCATCCAGCATCGGTATGAAGACCTCCAGTGAAGTTAAACTCACCATTTCATGGGGCAACCTGATCCAAGATCACTGTTTGGGATAAAACAGGAACTGAGATCTACAGTGGATGGTGAATTCACATGGTGTGATGGAATGTCTCTCTGAGGGAGACAGTGGTGTGATGGAGATTGCAGGAGAGGAAGGAGGGGGTGCTTTCCAGGGTGAGAAGCGCTTTCATAGCCTGGAAGACATTGGGCAGCCATCCAAGAGGATCAGGCCGGACCCGCCTTAGCCTGCTTGGGGTTTTTCCCAGTGAACTGTTCGGGGTGGCTTAGTTTGGCAAGATTCTGTGTAAGGTAGATAATAAAGATCTAGAGCTTATCTCTGGGGCTCAGCATTGTTCTTCACCTGACGACACATTCTGAAAGTTAGGCTCCAAATTCTAAAGCTAGTTTCGCACCCAAATGTTCCCAAATACGACATGCTCTAATTTTGTTAGCTTTATTATTTAGGAATAACCTTTTTTTAAAAAAAGAAGTTGCTTTGTATATTTTATTTATTTTATTTATTTATTTATTTATTTATTTATTTATTCAATTTATTCCCCGCCCATCTCCCATACAAGGGACTCTGGGCGGGTTACAACAATCAAAGTTAAAAACAATACAATATATCACTTATATTGATGGTTTTAAGCAACAAAAAAAAGTGAAATAAAAGAATAGATGCCCTGGTTGGAAATAGAGGCAAGAAGCTTTTCCTTATTGGTATTCAGAGGTATATTATCTTTGAGCATGGATGTTCTGTTGAAGTAGTATGCCAAATTGCAATTGATAGATCTATCATTCATATGTTGGTGTGATCTTTTTAAAAAGCCATCTGAGTCGATCCCATCTTGTACTATTAGTGAATTCTGCCTGCTTTTAAGTTGGCTTTTGTTTGTCCAAAAACTACTGCCATCTATTTTCCTCCCGCTAGTGGCTGTGTCTTGTGGAGGTGGATGAAAAACATTATGCCATGATTGAAGGTTGTTTGATGCCATTGAGATGAATTGTGACAGTCATACGTACATCATAATGGAAGTGGCTATTGTATTGTCGAAGGCTTTCATGGCCGGAATTCGATGGCTGTTGTGGGTCTTCCGGGCTGTGTGGCTGTGTTCTGGAAGTTTTGGTTCCTAACGTTTCGCCAGCATCTGTGGCCTGCATCTTCAGAGGGCAGGAGCACAGACAAGAAGCAAAATCTCTGTGCCAGAGATTTGGCACAGAGATTTCGCTTCTGTCTGTGCTCCTGCCCTCTGAAGATGCCAGCCACAGATGCTGGCGAAACGTTAGGAACCAAAATTTCCAGAACACGGCCACACAGCCCAGAAGACCCACAACAGCCATCGAAGTGGCTATTGTTTTCCTAATAAACAGATAAAGAAGATCATCTCCACTTTACCTTCTGTTTGCTCCTATTTTGCTCCCTATTTTATATTTTTTGATTCCTGATTAACAAATAAAGGCACTCCAGGAGAAGAGCAAGTAAACTGGAGGACACTCATACTGTATGTATAATGTATAATAGGGTTACAAAAATCCAAGTCACCCAGTCATCACTTATTTAAAAATGTAGGTTGGCAATTGGCAAAGGAGCAGAACTCCAGAAGCCTTCTTATACAAAGGATCAGCACCAACCAAATGATCTAAAACAGTACAAAAAGAGAGTCCACAGATATAATAAATGTCACTGGCTTTCCCTGAGACCATCAAAATTGGCACTCATTGTGTTACAAAACCTTTCAGTGGAATACAATATTTTCAAAAAGAGTAGCCATGTTATTCTGTTATATTGAGAGCCACCATTTGTTTTATAGTACCATGAGTCTCCTTGGCATTTTAATAGAGGACTATGATTCTTCTTTGTTTCTTTTTTAAACAAGCTGGATTCCTGACATCTCTTGTTGAAGCATTGCCTCGAAAACTTCAGAAGAGGATGTCCCATCTCTCATTCAGGTCACTATTGTGCTTCCTTCCACACTTGTCCCAGGAAAGTATAGCTAGTTTCTAAGCATCGCAAAAACAACGATCAGTCAAATCTCCAGAATGTATTCTCCTGAAATATGGCCTGATAATATTAGAAATTCTGGTATTTTCTTCCCTGAAAGACTTTATTCAAATCCCAAAGGTGATCTTCATTTAAAAAGAAATGAAAGGAAGTTTTATGGTTGCTGTTCCTGCAGCATTTATGCTTCTTGTAATATTACACCAGCCAGTGATAAATGAACCAAATTTTGCAACACAAAGCATAATCAGGAAGGAAGTCCATAGCCACACAACCAGCTAATCAATTAGTCTTTTAAAAGAATAATAAATATAAAATGTGATTGCAAAGGATCCAGCTCTAATTTCAGAGAAGGACTTTCCTGGAACTCTGCAAGTTTTTCTTCCATTTAAGTTGGTTCTAAGGATACAGTGCAAAATTAGTGTTAGGTTTTTTGTTGAGAAATCCACCTTTCAAATATCTATGAATTCTAACCCCTGGTTGTCTGCCTGCTTGTGTGTTTTAATGTTGTACATGAAGGAATTGTGTTAAGAAAAAACAGATGACTTTCAACAGCAGGTGCTGAAGGATATGATAGGCTGCAGAAAAGCTGCTATAACCATTTTTTAAAAATCTGAAATAGAACACTCGGCATGCAATCTTACCTGAAATAAGTGATTTGGGGGGAAAAGGAGGAAATCTGGGAACATCAGGTTCAGAGAAACTAATTTTGTGAATATACTTCTTTAAGTTAAATATATTACCCCCTCCCCCATTTTGGCTGTTTGATTATTCTCTGATTCTTTCCCAGTGCTTTTTAAATTGGGATATTCAAATTATGTATGTATGTATGTATGTATGTATGTGGCCTGGGGACATGATTCATTAATTTCCATTTCATTGTTTTTGACAAATAATACATTACTAGCCCTGTTAAAAGAAATACTGTATTATAAGAGGCTTTACCTTAGAAGAAATGTGTAATGCATTTTTCATTACACAGTGACCAAGTGGGAAGATGATTGAAACTTTGCTGAAAAAACTCAGCATCTAATGAGAGTATATTCTTAATGGAACAGTTGTAGACGGATGGTCTCTGAAGCTTCCACTATAATTATTCTAGACCAGCTACAGAGGCAAAATGTTTTCATCTTAATTTTAAATCTAAAGTGAAAAATAGTTTGTCACTTTAATACATGACAGAAGTTCAAGGACAACTGCCCCCCACCCCAAGCTCTTCAACATTTTCCTCTGTTATTTTCCTTTTTGTTGTTTATTCGTTCAGTCGCTTCCGACTCTTCGTGACTTCATGGACCAGCCCACGCCAGAGCTTCCTGTCGGCCGTCACCATCCCCAGCTCCCCCATGGTTGAGTCCGTCACCTCCAGAATATCATCCATCCATCTTGCCCTTGGTCGGCCCCTCTTCCTTTTGCCTTCCACTTTCCCTAGCATCAGCTTCTTCTCCAGGGTATCCTGTCTTCTCATTATGTGGCCAAAGTACTTCAGTTTTGCCTTTAATATCATTCCCTCAAGTGAGCAGTCTGGCTTTATTTCCTGGAGTATGGACTGGTTTGATCTTCTTGCAGTCCAAGGCACTCTCAGAATTTTCCTCCAACACCACAGTTCAAAAGCATCTATCTTCCTTCGCTCAGCCTTCCTTATGGTCCAGCTCTCACAGCCATAGGTTACTACAGGGAATACCATTGCTTTAACTATGCGGACCTTTGTTGTCAGGGTGATGTCTCTGCTCTTAACTATTTTATCAAGATTTGCCATTGCTCTCCTCCCAAGAAGTAGACGTCTTCTGATTTCCTGGCTGCAGTCAGCATCTGCAGTAATCTTTGCAGATTACTAGAAATACAAAGTCTGTCACTGCCTCCACTTTTTCTCCCTCTATTTGCCAGTTATCAATCAAGCTGGTTGCCATAATCTTGGTTTTTTTGAGGTTTAACTGCAACCCAGCTTTTGCACTTTCTTCTTTCACCTTCGTCATAAGGCTCCTCAACTCCTCCTCACTTTCAGCCATCAAAGTGGTATCATCTGCATATCTAAGATTGTTAATGTTTCTTCCAGCGATTTTAACTCCAGCCTTGGATTCCTCAAGCCCAGCACGTCGCGTGATGTGTTCTGCGTACAGGTTGAATAGGTAGGGTGAGAGTATACAGCCCTGCCATACTCCTTTCCCAATCTTAAACCAGTCCGTTGTTCCGTGCTCTGTTCTTACCATTGCTACTTGGTCGTTATACAGATTCCTCAGGAGGCAGACAAGATGACTTGGTATCCCCATACCACCAAGAACTTGCCACAATTTGTTATGATCCACACAGTCAAAGGCTTTAGAATAGTCAATAAAACAAAAATAGATGTTTTTCTGAACATTCTTTAGTGCTTCCCTTTTTTGGTATGGGGATATAAGTTGATTTTTTCCAATCTGATGGCCATTCTTGTGTTTTCCAAATTTGCTGGCATATGACATGCATCACCTTGACAGCATCATCTTGCAAGATTTTAAACAGTTCAGCTGGGATACCATAGTCTCCTGCTGCCTTGTTATTAGCAATGCTTCTTAAGGCCCATTCAACCTCACTCTTCAGGATGTCTGGCTCTAACTCACTGACCACACCGTCAAAGCTATCTCCAATATTATTATCCTTCCTATACAGATCTTCCGTATATTCTTGCCACCTTTTCTTGATCTCTTCTGCTTCTGTTAGGTCCTTACCATCTTTGTTTTTGATCATACCCATTTTTGCCTGGAATTTACCTCCAATGTTTCTAATTTTCTGGAAGAGGTCTCTTGTCCTTCCTATTCTATTGTCTTCTTCCACTTCCGCACATTGCTTGTTTAAAAATAATTCCTTATCTCTTCTGGCTAACCTCTGGAATTTTGCATTTAATTGGGCATATCTCCCCCTATCACTGTTGCCTTTTGCTTTCCTTCTTTCTTGGGCTACTTCCAGTGTCTCAGCAGACAGCCACCGGCCTTCTTGGTTTTCTTTTTCTTTGGGACGTTTTTTGTTGCTGCCTCCTGAACAATGTTGCGAACTTCTGTCCATAGTTCTTCCGGGACCCTATCTACTAAATCTAGTCCCTTAAATCTATTCTTCACCTCCACTGCATATTCCTTAGGAATATTAGTGAGCTCTTATCTAACTGATCTGTGGGTCTTCCCTATTCTCTTTAGTCTGATTCTAAATTTTGCAATAAGAATTTATTATATAAATTATTAATTATATAAATTATAATTATATAATTATAAATTATATAATTATATAAATTATAAATTATATAAATTATAAGTTATTTTCCTTAGAGCTCTTTTAATCACCTGAATATTCTCAAATGACCATTGGTGGTCTTCAGATTGTACTGAAGCTTGAAAATAGTAATGCAATCTATTTTCTCAGCTCATTATGAGAACCTTCTGTGAGATCCCAAGAAGACCTTTGACTGAAATTCTTCCTCTGTTTAAAATTTAGACTATGCATTACGGGCTTATATGCCATTAATATAGGGCTCAGAACTGACAGTCATTTTGGCAGCTTCTCAAAAAGTTTTGACACAGTTGTGATTAATTCACTAGAATTTTGAAAACATGAGAATCCAGTTTACCAATCCATAAGTTATAAAGAATTGACTTAGAAATGTCCAAACTCATAATCAAGAACTTCAGAAAATAGCTAGGCTATGGCTTCATGCACCAGTGAAAGCAGAAGTATATCAAAGCACTTCCTCCTCTACCAAAGGGAAAACTTTGTGTATCTTTCTGAGGTTGTGGTCCTATGGTGCACATATTTTTGTTACCTGAACTATGGTTTACTCAACTCCACAAATCACTGAAGGTTCCTCTGTGTCTCCATTTTAATAGTATGCCATATCCAGTCAACTTCATCCTTTATAAAATAAATCAGTCACAATAGTTTTGAATTGTTTTTATACAGATGTTCTAAATAGCTAAATAAAAACATATCAGCCTAGCCTTAATTCATGGCAACTAGGCAGACAGAACCACTGCCTTCATTGTGCATGTGCTTCAAAAACAACTTTCAGAAAATTCATTGAGATCTAGATGAACACTGGTATATTGATACACACAGAGCACAGACATGGAAGACTATAATTTCCATGGTTTTTCATTGACAAGATATCCTTTAGATGTTTTGGACTAAAACTGCCATCACTCCCAGCCAATCTAATAGCCTTTTTGTTAGGGTGGATGGGAGTTGTAATCCAATGTATCTGGAGACTATTGGGCTGTGGAAGGCAGAGTTCTACTACTCCCAAGGTAATTTGGTTTGTAAGTGCATACATTTATTTGTGTTTCTGTGTATATGCATATCTACATACACAATACACATAGCACAAGCACTCCTGAGTTTCAGTATTAGAAAGGAAGGCGTGTGATTATACATACAATGTAAAGAATGGAGAACTATCCATTCTATAAAACTATAAGGCTGTAATTTACTCAGAGAGTTTTTGTGCATTGCGAGGAAGAAGAATTAGTAAGGGACTGTTTTAGTACATTAAATTGAGACAAACAGCCACACCAAAATCTGATGTGCATGTGAGGATATTCAGAAGGCCTTCTTAACCTTCCTACCCTATGCACACACCAATTTGTAGTGAAGTCACTATAATGAATCTATATGGGTGAATCTTCACAAAATTATCTTGCACTACCTGCAGTATTTTGTGTGTGTGAGTATGTGAGTGAGAGAGTGAGTGCATTCTAGAATAAAGAGGGGGAATGCTATAACAAGTTCTGGTGAAGACATTACCATATAATTTGTGAGTTACTTGTCATTGAAAGGTGGATGGTAATTTAATTGAGAGGCAGTCCTAAAAATATGGATATAATAGCATATTATAGGTAAAGGTAAAGGTTCCCCCTGCACATTTGTGCAGTTGTATCCGACTCTAGGGGCCGGTGCTCATCTCCGTTTCTTAGCCAAAGAGCCAGCGTTGTCCGAAGACGCTTCCACAGTCATGTGGCTGCCTGACGCACGCGGAACGCTGTTACCTACCCACCGAAGTGGTACCTATTCATCTAATTGCATTTTCATGCTTTCGAATTGCTAGGTTGGCAAGAGCTGGAGCTAGTGCGGGAGCTCACTCCACACACAGGGCTAGGGATTCGAACCTCCAAACTTGTGATCTTCCATTCGACAAGCCTGGCGTCTTACCCGCTGAGCCACCACGCCCCTTAGCATATTATAGACCTTTGCATTTACCAGCTACCTCATAGGGTAGCATATTTGTACTAGGTAGCTAGGATCTTTCCTGCTTCCTTAAATGAACTATAAAAAAAAATAATCAACATCTCTGAGGTACGGCTGTGCTAAACTGACCATAAGAAAGGAAGTCAGATGAACCATCTCCATATCAGGATTGCATTAGCAGAAGTGGTGATCATTCCTCATCATCTGTGCCCTCAAAGTTCTTGCCTTCATGCCATATTTACTCCGAAAGTACAAGTTCCCTATTGGGATGGAAATATAAAGCAGCGCTTCAGTCAAAAAATGCAGTGGAGCATCTGACCGAATGTAACTTAACAACTTACTCAGCTATAACGTGACCATTTAGATTAGATAGCAGAAAGTTTGTAGCTGCGAAAGGAGTGTAGTCAGGAACATGTTGATTAAATGGCTGGCTGGTGAAAAGAGGGCTGCAGAAATACCATAGTAGAAAATAAAAATAACAGATTGGTGCAAGATAGCAAGAGTGAGCGTGAGAGCAGGTTATTTGTGGAACTGTTTCTTTCTACCCACCTCATGTGGTCCAACAGGAGTGGCAAGCTCTGGGTCCCATCTATTTGGCAATGTCATCTGATGGGCCCCAGGAAGCAGACCTTTCCTGTTGCAGCATCTCCCCCACCCCAAGATCTGGCTGGTCCCGATTCTACTGGCACTCCGGAAAGCTTTAAAAATATGGCTGATTTCTCAGGCATGGAGGTTGGGAGGTTAATGGGGCCCGTTGAGATGGGTGCTATTGTTGTGACTATTTTTGTCCTCGGCTGCCACAATATGTATATTTTTTGTTATTGTTTTAGATGCTTTATTGCGTTTTTAACTTGGTTAGCTGCCCAGAGTCACTAAAGTTGTGAGATGAGAAGCCGTATAAATCAATTAAAATAAATAATAAATGTTTTAATAAGATGCTCCATGCTAAATATCGGTATTGTATTAATTTCTCTTTGGGGAAAATGGGCAATTAAACAAAGACAACAGCAGCATTGTATTTACTTTCATGGAGATGTCATGGTCTGCAAACTTGGCTGGTTTTGGATTGCGAACTTTCAGTCCCAAAGCTGCACAATGGCATCACTCATTTAATCTTCTTTTGGACCGCTTGCGGATTTTTTCTTCCACTCTTCCATTTCCCCAATTCTTGACAATTAAAAATATAGGACACTTAAAACCTCATTTATACCTTCTCTCTTTTTCCACTATGAGAATGAAGGCAATTAGAGCTCTGTTTCAAACTCCCTGGCATTTTAATATAGGCTATTTAAATAAATGTAAAGTGAAAAAATGGACATGAAACATCAAATAAACAATGGTAAAATAGTAGATGTTAATACTGGTATATGATGATTCATTGAAATATGTATAGACTTGGATATCATTAATGCTTGGTTATAATATATAAATCTTAGACAACCCTGGTTAAAAATGTTTTAAGTTACCCTAAAAGCCGATGGCTAGCAACCAGAATTTCTATTGTGGACTTAGTCTATATTTTTATCTGAAGGGAACTAGAGTAATTTCAGGGATATCACTTATAGCGCAAGTGAGCAATTACTATTCTAAAGCTCTCATATATTTTTATACACTCAGGGATGCTAAAGAATTGAACACCTGGAACCATCATGTGGAAACAGGATCACAAAGCACTATTTTTCTCTCCTGAATTTCAACTTCCAGCTTTTTCTTTTTCCTTTGGAAAAGTGTTTCTTAGGGGAGGCATACTTAGAAGTATATCATATCAGCAGGATACTTTAGGCTCTCAGCATTACAAGGATAACTTAGCTGCCTGGGACAAAATTATATACATGGCTCTTCCCCCCCCCCCCCCATCTGTGGAGAGCAAAATAGATTTCCTTTAAAAGAGGGGGAACTTTTTTTGTCAGTTGGGATTACAAGTGCAGTATCAGCAAAAGCGGCTGAAGCTGAAGCTGAAGCCAAGAAGATTTCCAGCTGAGTCCAAATGACTGAGAAATAGGAGTATTTGTTTGCTGTTATTTAACTTTTCTGCAAAGATTGGTCCAAATGTTTTTGACGGAAGGTGGCAAGAAACATTTTGATTCAGTACTGTATGAGAGCTACATCCTGTTGCACAGATACCTCTACAGGAGGATTCATGCACGTGGCCCCCAAACTGCCTTATACATGCTGCAGCTTCGGTTTTAAAATGTTGAGAATTATCCGTTGCTAAAGAGAGTTAGGCATTTCTAGTTCTCTCCTTACTTGGCACAAGTGCCCCACCACATTTTCCTCTTGTTTTTGTTTTCATTCCATCAGCTCTCATTCCGTTTGATGAAATAAATTTCTGCCTTTGAAATTTTTTTCAATGCAAAACGAATATTTGGTGAAATTCTCATGGGTGGACTCTTAGAAATATAGTCATGGGACTGGAAAGGCCCTCAAAGGTCTTCTAGTCTAACCACCTGCCCAGGGCATACCATCCCAGACAAATGACTGTCCAACCTTTGCTTGAAAACATCTAGTGATCAAGCCTCTCTGACTTTGGGAGGGAAGCTTTCCCAGTAAATGCTTCTTGTGTTGAAATCCATAAAGGTCTCTTATAACATAAAGTTAATTTATATTTATTCCATATCCTTAATAAAGATCTTCTAATATAATGATTTTTAAAATCCACATTGACTTTAACTTTGTCATACCACAAATATCCATGCCATCCATATCTTAATTCATGACCCTCCAAATTCAATAATTTTTCATTTTTAAGAACTATCCATTCTTTAAGCCATACCAGACAACAAGCTGCATAGTATAATTTCAAATCTGGGAGACCTAGTCCACCTCTTTCTTTTGAATCTTGCAAAACTTTATATTTTATTCTTGGTTTTTTCCCTTGCCAAATAAATTTAGAAATATCTTTCTGCCATTGTTTAAAAGGTAGTTCTGATGTCAATATAGGTAGTGTTTGAAAAAGATATAAAATTCGTGGCAAAATGTTCATTTTAATCACTGATATTCTACCTAACATTGATAATTGCAATTTTTCCCATCGATCTAAATCTTTTTTAATATCTGTCCAAAGTGGAATATAGTTATTCTTAAATAATTTAACATTTTTAGATGTTAAATATACTCCCAAATATTTTACTTTTTCTTCCATCGAATATCCCGTTATTTCTCTATTGTACTGTATCTCTATTGATGCAGCCCAGGATTACATTAGCTCCTAAGGCAACTGTCGGACACTGCTGGCTCATGCTGAATCAGTGGTCTACCAGGATGCCCAAATCCTTCTCACAAATACTACTGCCAAGCCTGGCATGGTCTCTCTTACACCAGTCCATCTGGTTTTTCTTACCTAAGTGCAAAAGTCTACATTTCTTGCCACTGAACTGCATTTTATTGGATAGGGCCCAATGTTCAAATTTATCAAGAACCTTTTGAACCTGGAGCCTGTTTTCTGAGGTATTAACAATTCCACCCCCATCCCAGCTTTGTGTCACCTGCAAAATTTGTTGAGCATCCCTTGTATCTCCAATCTCAGTAATTTACTTATAAGATGGCCTATCTTTCATTGTACAATTCTTCAGCTTCCCTGACTTTGGATATTTAAATTAAATTCTAAGGAATGCCATCATTGTCCCTTTTCAGATTGGGAAATAGGGGCAGCAGGAAGGCCTCTGAGTCATGTTGGATACTACAGAGAACAATATCAGCAGTCATATCCTCTACCACAGCCCTCCGCCTTTTGAGGAATTGTAAGGCAGATTTGACATAGCATTACAGGATGCGTCAGAAAGCTTGACAAGATTCATCCAGCCCACTGGCCACCCTTGCTTCCTGTTGAATGATGATACTGCCAAGAATAGCTTTAAATTTATTGCCAGCAACTCAAGCACTTTGTAGTGCTCTGCCTGTTAAATGTGGGCTTAAAGAATGGTAGGAGATGGGCACAGGTGGAAATGTGTATCCAATCTCTGCCCCCAGCATCTTTGTCCCAACTTCCTTGCTTCCGGGAACGACCAATCTCCTTCTCTCCCTGTGCCTTCATTTGAAAATGAATCTTTACAAATGAACCAAGGCTTGAATAGAAAAATCCTGAATATTTTGTAGGCATACTTGAAAGTGCATCCTTCCTTTTCCAATAATAGTTGCAAAATGAAAACAAAAGCAGAACAGCTCATTTTGGTTCAGCTCTAACATACTAGATTACAGGGGTGTCTAATGGGGCCTCACGATAGAATATTGACTGTTCTGTATCTAGGTGAAAAAAATGACCCTCAGACATCTGAAACAAGTCAGTTTCACCCAAAGGTCCTGTTTATGAAGATGAATGAGTCTTGTTGACAACAATGACTTGAGGACTTTTGCAAACCACTTCAAAATTCTTTTAGTGCTCAGGGCACTCAAAGAGTATAATACAATGCCATAAAAATCACACGAAGCATTAAAACACATTTTTAAAAGAGGGAAAAGAAGATGATGCCCTAAAAGGGAAACCAGCTATGAATCTCCTAACAAACCCTTGGAGAGGGAAAAATGTGGTAGTCCAATGTTCAGGGCAGGGATAGGAGGACATTATGCTGTTGCCTGAGTCCCATTCATTACTTGTAATGGGGCCTCAACAGGAAAAAGCTCTGATGGATTGTATCCAGGCTTTAGGAAATACGTGTGTGAGCCTGCAGAGTTGCTGAAAGATGTTGGAAAGACCACAATATCTGCGAAAAAGGGAAGGAGAGTTGGTTGGGTGTAGAGAGACTCTCTACTCTTAAGAGGACAAGGACAAATGGATTAGTCTAAAATCAGCGTCAAATTTTTTACTTGTTATTTTGCTTTTGCCCTTTTTTTTGGAAATGGAAAAAGTTGCAAGAAAATCTATATGTATTGCTTTTATCTTTTTCTCATGTATCTGGAGTTTCATATGCAACTTTATCAACTTCATCTTTTTGAAAATGCAACTACTCCCAACTACACTTTTTAGACCACACTTTTTCAGATGCATCTTTCCAAAAGACACAGTTTTGAGTGGGGTATGACACCATCACTATCTGACACCATCCATGCTGTCACATTCCATTTTGGTAAATTGTGTCCTTTTGCTTCATTGAACTCTGCGGCTGATTCCATTTTCTTTCCTAGTAGAGAATGGCAGTTACTCATGTTGCCCATTTACAGTGCATACAGATGCTAAGAGAAGCCCAGAACCACCTTGAAATTGTTTCTACCTCCTTCTCCTTCCACAGATATCAATACGTACCCTGGGGAAGGGAAAGGTAGATATAAATACATCGTTTGAAGGCCATGACAACATGGCCTTCAAAAGCTTTAGATATGGCTCCAGAGACTTCCAAATATTGTTACCAAGTCGCAATTTTTAATCTGACATAAGGGTGGAATTCTTAAAAACAGTGTTGAAAACTAGCTGTATGAACTGTATTTACTTTTATTTAAATTTGGATATAAAAGAAATGAAATCAAATGTAGTTCTAACCCTAAATGCTACATTTTTCAAGGGAGATTCCTGGCATAGCACTCAAAGGCCAAGTGCAACTTTCTAGCTGGAAGAAGTTGCATACCCTGGTGGGGGTTACAGATTTCTTACATTGAGTGCCATCTTTTTCTACTAGGAATTGTGAGTTGACTATAAATCCCAGGATCCTTTCCAGAAAACAACACCTCAGCACCAGGGAATAGCATGGAATATCAACTCCACAAGGAATTCCTAGGATTTGTAATCAGGTTACAATTTCCAGTAGGAATATACACTGTATATTTTGGATATTCTATATCTCTTTAGAAGTTTCTACTCACTCTTCCATTCACCAAAAATATATTTCCCCAAAAAATCTTGCTGATTATGAAGGGGGAATAGACAGGCACAGATGATAAATATCTGTGGGACTTGTAAGAGTGCTTAACTGGACCACTTGAAAAACCCCAGTTGGGGACTTCAAAACTCCATGCACAAATTACATCAATATAATATCCAAAGCACCTAAGTTTTCTAGAATCAGGACTTGGTTTTGTTTAGATTTCCATGAGTATATTAGTGCATCTAACTCATCTTATTCCCGGTGTCATAATACAACCTAAATGAGAGAGTTAATGCCTTTATTTATAGTCAATATTTTTAGGTATGCAGTTAACCACTCAAGTGCTTATAAAAATGATAGTTTAGTGGGCATTTTTATATACTAAGTCTGAGTGGAAGCTGTACTGCACCTCACATGACCTTGGAGTTCTTCTTTTCCATAAGAGAAAAAAGTAGATGGCAACAAGAAATACACAGGAACACACTGTCACTGCAGCTGCCATGGAGATCAGTTGAATGTTTCCTTCTCTATGGTCACCAACTATCTCTGTGCATAGAAATGCAGTTATAAAAATGAGAAACAAAGGAAACTTGTCTTCAGAAAGACAGCAACCAAGGAGGAATGTAAGTCTTCTTTTGAAGAGTCTATAATTCAGGACGTATGCTAATTTTAATTGAGTGTTCCCACACAAATGGGGCATCCTAGTCATCTCGCAACACAAGAGTTCATCTTTTAGCTTGAGAAGCAGTGGCACCGTGCAGTTCCCTCGCTGTCAGCCATATGCACAGGCCTGGCTCTTCCATCAAACAGATGCACAGTTGCTCAAAATGCCAGAGTAGCAGCTGTCAAAATAGATCAGTTAGCTAATATGATTTCCAACTGATGAAGAGAAAAATGTCCCGGCTCTTTTTGGTTGACTTTCAGGACAGTGTCAGGGCTGGTTCTCAAAGCTCTCTTTAAAATATATTTAACTATTGATAGCAGATTTTGCACTGGGTTCTTCTCACCCATTGTGTGTAGCCTTTTCCTCATACAGGAATAATGCTGTTGTGATGTTACCTGGCACATGCAAGAATGACAACGGATGCCAGCCATGATCTTCAGCATGTAGCAAAAACCATGGCTAGTATCATGCAGGCAGGAAAAGATTTCTCAAAATCCTTCCTATTTAGGTGAAGAAAAATTTATCAGCTGATTTAAGTCCAAGCCTGGGAAACTGTTGGGGGGCAGGAATCTGAGAGAAAGGGAAGGAAAGGTGTCTGTAATCCTCAGGGATCATCTGAGCTAGGGACCCAGGAATTCAGGATGGAGAGAAATCTGTTTCTACCTTGTTACTAGGTAGAGGTAACTACTGTAACTTGTTAGACTAAGGCTATTGTTGGTTTTTTTTTTCAAAATGTCAAGATAGGAGCTGAAACCATGTGATGGAAGCCCCACTCCTTTTTTTACATGCATTACACATAACTATGGGCTCTAGAGTTTAATTTCAAATAAAATCTATAGAAAACTCTCCCAGAATGATAAGATTTTAATGTAGAGCTGGGTTTAATTTCTGGCCTCCGAAAAAGCCCATTTAAAGCAAAATGTTTCAGCAAAATGTTTCCTTTTTTAAAAAAATCACTTTTATTTAAACATTTGAGCCATCTCATTTTATTGCAGAATTTTTCATAATTCTGTGGCTTTTAGTCCTGCTGGCTGACATGGTTCTTGCTTTTCTTCCAATTGTCCTATGTAAGATCACCTTTTCGTACTGCTTTTTTCCCCCTCCTTTGAGGCTGATCATCTATTTTATAGTTGGACTTTTTCTGGGTATTCTTTGTAACTCTCATCAGATTAAGCAATTAGAAGTCTGTGTGGGTATTATTTAGGGCTGGGGTTTGCAGGAGGAAGCAGCATGGCAGCATTATAATAATAATAATAATAATAATAATAATAATAATAATATAATATTAATAATTATAATTACAATTATATTATATTAATATAATTAATGTAATATAATTATTACATCCTCCAGCAAAGGAGATCGTTACCTTGTCGTGGTGCTGGAGCTTGAGCACCTCAATGACGCCATGAGCTAAACCGTGAAGGGACACCCAAGACGGGAAGGTCATGGCAGAGAGGACAGACTAAATATGATCCCTGGGGAAGGTAATGGCAACCCACCCCAGTATTCTTGCCGTAAAAACTAAATGGATCAGTACACCCAGAGATATGTCGGTATACCATCGGAAGATGGGACTCCCAGGTCGGAAGATGGTCAAAATGCTACTGGGGAGGAACAGAGGATAAGTTCAACTAGCCCCAGATGTGATGACACAGCTAGCTCAAAGCCAAAAGGACGGCTAGCGGCCGACGGTGCTGGTGGTGAACGACGAATCCGATGTTCTAAAGATCAACACACCATAGGAACCTGGAATGTAAGTTCTATGAGCCAGGGCAAATTGGATGTGGTTATTGGTGAGATGTCAAAATTGAATATAGACAAATAGGAAAAAGAAATAGAAATACAAAATAAAAGGAAAAAAAAGAAAAAGTGTAGTAAAGTAAAAGAAAAAGTATGAAACGTAAGTAACTTCCAATCTATCCCTGGTCATGAAAACAAAAAAAATCCATCCTAAGTGCTATTTTTTCATGCAATAGATAAGAATAATTCTTTCTCTAATATACCCCATTATATTTATAGCCTAATCTTCAAATCTCCATATAGGAGAGATTTTGGCTCTTGCCATAGAAGCCTGAAGCATGCATTTGAAACTCATGGAAGCTAATAATAGATCTGATGGGTAGCAGCAGTTCAAATAGTATCATTGTCTAAAGCAAGAGTGCTCCATCTATGACTCTATAGTTGCATGGGCCCTCAAACCTCTCT
Organism: Charina bottae; assembly: GCA_023362775.1. Lineage (NCBI taxonomy): Eukaryota > Metazoa > Chordata > Lepidosauria > Squamata > Charinaidae > Charina > Charina bottae. The sequence continues at coordinate 1,260,497 of JALMGJ010000030.1, read as the reverse complement.
TTGGGGTTCCTAGATGCCCCTCTGATCATGCTACCAAATTGGGCCATGTGATTGCCAGAAATCAGGGAAGCTGGAAATATATGAATACTATAGGATAATTAAGTTTTTAAAAATCCGCAAGAAAAATCTGCTTCCTCTATCTATGGGGAAAAATAAAAAATCCCTATCTAAATAACTTGGCTTTGCCGGTTTTCTATCTTTACCCATAATGGTCTTTACACCCTTAAAAAAAAGTTCAGTGCATTTCACAACCAATGAAATATTGCTAACTTTTATTTATTTGTTAGTTTTATATCCCACCTTCCTCCAAGAGCTAACAGCAATGAAGCACTCCTTCAATTTCACCCTCCCTCAAACAATCTTGTGGTTAAGTTGGGCTGAGAGAGAGGCTGATCCTAAGTCATCCAATTAATTTCTATGGCTAAGGATCTTCCAGAGTTAATGTTAATGTTAACTGTAACCCTAACTCTACTCCCACAGTTTAATCTCTGTACCATGCTAGCTTTATTTATCTATCTATCTATCTATCTATCTATCTATCTATCTATCTATCTATCAAATTTATATGGCCGCCCATCTCACAAAAAAGTGACTCTGGATAGCATACAATAAGACTATAAAATAGTTAACATATAAAAATGATTATTGAAAAAATTAATTTTAGCTTTATAGTAAGTGTTTTTTTAAACTCCATCAATTACAATTTATCCTGGATGATTAAAAAAGATGAGTCTATTAGAGTTTCTTCTCACAAGGGCAAAAGATTTATACTGAATAGAAGTGGGTTATATAAGCAAATATTCTTCCAAATAAGGAGGAATAAGTATACAAAATCAATCTTCTGTCTAAAGTAATGCTGACTAAATTGGAATATGGGTAAAAATCCATAGGCAGATTTCAATTGCTTAATAAACATGCATGTGTTCTTTTTGGCTATTTCTCCTGTAGTTGGAATCTATCAAAATATCAAGATTTTAGGGGCAGCATGAGGGATGGTTAAAAGAATTATTATACTACATTGGAAGTTGAAATCTATGCCTGACTTGCAGCAACAAATTGGCAGATATGTTTTGTTCGACAACATCTGAATTAGTCTTTTTTTTTTAATAAAAGGGCAAGGAAGATTTTAAACAATATGTTTAAACAATTCTTGTGTTAAAACAATTCTTCAGTTTATAACATAATTTCCACACTTTTTTTATTTTCTTTTTAAATCCTATGCTTATCAATTCTGAGGTTGTGTTGATCCCCTTTGCAGTCTCAGTCCCCCTCCATGCTTAGTGAAGCCGCGGGCAAGCAAAGGATTGTCCACCCCTTCACTCTTTAACAGAAAAGCCCACATTGCATTTCTACCACCATTACAATCCCATCTTTTCAAGTCAGTCATATAATTCAAATGCAATGACTATGGATGAAGATTTTGCATAGCCTGCCAAATCAAATGACAAGGGGGGGGGGGGGGAGAAAGAGGGCAAGCAAAAGCAAAAATAGGTATTTATTTTCAGCATTGTGCTCTTGTCATGTGCCCCCCCCCCTTGTGTGTGTGAGAGAGATAGCCCAAGAGGAGAGCACATCTGCCATGCAAACTTATGCTTCTTTTCCTGGGTCTGATATTGCTTTATATAGAGGACTTTTTTCCCCTAGGCTGTGAATGAGATCATCTCTTGCCTGTAGGTTCTTATCTGATCTGCATAATGGCTGCTTATGGCATTGCTTGCTCCACACTGCTAGCTGCCTGATAAATTTTCCTAATCTCTGCAATAACTTGACTTCATTCAGATATCTCATCAGTCTGCTTATTTTGGAGTAAGCTTTGCTGGACCCATGGGGACTTAGTTCTGAATAGATAGATCTTGGCTGCAATCCCAGCCTCTAGTTGGGCATGAGCTCATCATTGGGCATCAGTCTCTTATTGGAAGTAAGCTTTGATGGACCCGTGGGGACTTTGCTGGACCCATGGGTACTTAGTTCTGAATAGATAGATCTTGCCTGCAATCCCAGCCTCTAGCTGGGCATGAGCTCCATTAACTATTGCAGTAATCTAAATAAGAAATTACCACATCATGGATTGCTGTAATGAGGCCATCCCTGTCCAAGCAGGGCCATTATAGTGCCAGCTGGTAAAAGGTATATTGTGTAACAGAAGACAGTTTTTTGCCTGAAATGATAGAGTGAATCTAGAAGCACTCCCAAGAATATGACCCTTCTTCTTCTCAGACTGAATGCCACTCCCCTAACAGATAAACAATGCACAAACATCTTGTTCAAGCTGAATTTCAGTTTGTTGGCCCCCATGCTGTCCTTTACCACAGCTAGACACTGACTGAGCATTTTCATTGCCTCACCTGGAGCTGATGGAAAGAAGAATGCTGTGTGTCACCAGCATAATAACAATATTAAGACCACTCTAAATCTCCAAATGAATTTTTACCAGTAATTTCTTGTAGATGCTAAACAGAATGGAGCATATAAAGAATTTATAATCCACAGGCATGAAGTTAAGCAAAAATCCCCCAGCACCATCTTCTGGAGGTGGTTAAGCAGGTACCAGCAGAATAACTGCAAGGCTATTTCATCCACACCCAACTCGGTCAACTGTCAATTGTATTGAAAACTATGGAAGATCCAAGAGAATTAACCGAGTCTCACTCACTCAAACATTTATCCTAGAAGAGGATGTTGTCTACCAATCTATAATTATTCAGATATTTTGGGTCCAATTATTTTCTTTTTCAGGAATGGTCTTCCTATGGCTTCCTTTAAGGAGTACTTCTCCTAGGAAGGAATGTATAATCTCTTAGACATAACTGAGCACCAGCTTCCATTTCCATTAGATGCAATAAGCCTTGAATGACAAAGGGCAAGCAACTACCATATCATCATAGACTCAGTTGTGAGCACTTGCTGGTATTTGCTCAGATCAGCAAGATTTCCTCTTCTTGCAGGCTTCCGGTGAGCAATGGCGGACTGAGCAGCTCCGTGGGCAGAGCTGGCATCATGGCAGTTTTTTGGGGCACAGGCTGGCTTTTCCTGTAGCCCTGAGAGTATTTCCAGGCAAGGAAAACGCAGGAATCGACCCATTTGTCCTCCAGACGGTGAGTTTCAGCCAAGAGACCGTGGATGGTGTGCGCAATCAACCGGCAAGACTTCACTGGGAGGCTGGGATTTCATCTCTTCTGTGCCATGTTTGCAGCCTTAAAGGGACAGTAAGTCCTGCTTTTTCATTTCTAAAACGCCAAATATTTTTTATGTTATGTACACTAAGAGAAGCTTTCTACAGTAAAAAGAAGCAGAATCTCTTGATGTTTATCATTATTTTTGGATTATATTTTAATTTTTTTACAGTTTTGGCTTGTTTTCCCATTTAAAGTGCAACAAGGATTGAGAATATATAATTACCAATGATTGATTGATTGACTATTTTTGGTATTGGATTTGAAGGAGGAATATTTTCCTACACGTTGGGATTGCTGTTCTAAATCTTAAGCTTTCTCTTCATTTTTTTTTTCGGGACTTGTTTGCTCGTATATTTTCTTCTGCCAATTTCAGACGGAAGGTTCTTTTTTATTAACTCATTAACTCCTTTTTTTTGTGTGAGTCAAGTCACTAGGGGGTGCCATAATCTACTCTTTGAACTATGCAAGATTTTAAAGAAGACTTCTTAGAACTTTATCAAGATATAAAAGAGATTTATTCAAAATGTTGTCAAGATATTCTGCAGAGTGTTCTGGCCATCGGAGAAGAGATTGTTGCCAAACTCTGTCATTTGGATGAAATTGTTGTGATGGAAGATTTTGAAGAAGATGAGGAATTTTGTGTTGGTGGGATTGGAGTGATGCTGGGGGAGGATTGTGGTTTGGTGCTGAGGGAGTTAAAGGAACAGTCTGAATTTAACCTTGTACAGGGACTTACTCTGTTGGCATGATGTTATGACTATCTGAATCAGTGTTATGGTAAAGAAGGAAATATGTTGCGTGGGAGGTTTTTTTTTTTGCTGAGAAGTCTGAGTGTTTGAAGGTGGCAGTGGGGCTGTTTGACTTCTGTAAAAAATTGCCTTATGTGTAATAGGGAGATATGCCCTGGTATATTTCGAGGAAGGGTAAAAAAAAATTAAATTTGTAAATGGATGGATAAAGAGGCTATTATGATTTTATTAATGATTTGGAGTAAGACTTACAGGATTTTTGATTTGTATGATTTAAAAAGTATTGATAAGATATAATAATATTTGGCTTTTAAATTTAATAGATATAAATCTGTTGTAGTATCATTGATTATGAAAACATATAACTTACATGTTTTTATAATTTGATTTTTATTATAGTGGAGAGAAATATATAGAATAGTGGTAGGAAGGAAGTAATTAAATGGATGTTGCTTTAAGGGGGAGGGAAATTGATTTAGAAATTCATATATCATGAATTTGTAATTGCATGAATATATATATACATACACACACATACATACACACACATACTGTACATACACACACATACATGCATACACATACATACATACACACACATATACATATAGACATATATACACACACATACCTTTTTATATAAGGGGAAGGAGCATTTGTATTTGTGATTTGTATGTTTTAGAAATAATGTGATTTTGGTTTGACAAGCCAGACTGCTCACTTGAGGGAATGATATTAAAGGCAAAACTGAAGTATTTTGGCCACATAATGAGAAGACACGATATCCTGGAGAAGAAGCTGATGCTAGGGAAAGTGGAAGGCAAAAGGAAGAGGGGCCGACCAAGGGCAAGATGGATGGATGATATTCTGGAGGTGACAGACTCAACCATGGGGGAGCTGGGGATGGTGACGGCCGACAGGAAGCTCTGGCGTGGGCTGATCCATGAAGTCACGAAGAGTCGGAAGCGACTGAATGAATAAACAACAAAAAGGGTTTGACTATGAAATTTGCTGTATATTTTTGCTGTTGAAAGTTGGAAGTCACCTTTGTATGTAATCTTAAGCTCTTTTTTTGTGTGTGTTTCACACTTTTTTAGTTTTTTCTCTTTTTTGTAGCTTTTTGTTTTTCCGTAGTTTTTATCTTTGTTGAAAACTAATAAAATTATATCCAAAAAAAAAAAAGATTTCCTCTTCCTGAATTATGATCATCTCCCAACATGCTTCATTATTCTTGGATGGGGTATATGCCAAGGGGTTGCAAAATCTCTTTAAAGTGGGAGAGGATGCTCAGGAGTGATTGTCAGCTGCTCAGACCATCTCCATATTCCACAGAGAGACCAAGTCTTCAACAGCGGTGGCCACCATACCAGTTAGAAAAATCCTTCAAAGCCCTATGAAATCCATTATCCTCCAGAGATGGATAATTCTAATCAGTCTAATCAGACAAGAATAATTGTTTCAAGTGTAAACTTCAAGAGGAAATGGACTGATGTTGGCAAGACAGTGCTGTTTTGCTCTGATGGAGAAGCTATTGTCGTGAAGTAAAGTGCTACAGCTGCTCCACCCTCATAGTTAGTAATTGTTGCTTCACAGAGACACTTTGGAGGGATCTTTGCTTGACACCTTTGTCAAAGCAACATAACCTTCCAAAGATCTGAACAGCTCTAATAATACATTTACAAGAGAAAGCTATAAAAATAGGAGTGCAGACTTTGTATTTTTTTAATTGCAAAAATGAATGAAATTAAATGTATGAAAACCAGCAACTCAGACATGGCCTGGATTTAGACTGACCTTCGTGTCTTTGACCTACACCTCAGGATAATTGTGAGAATAAAAAAGGGGATAGAATGCAATGTATGTTGCTCTCAGTTGCAAAGGAAAAGATTAAGAGGAAGTAAACTGAAGGGATTGTGTCACAACAGCATGTTGGTTCCTGCTTGAGTTCATCTCATGTGTCATTATTTTCACACATTGACAATGAATGGAAGGGTACAGACCTATTCATCCACCATGGGAAGATTTTGACTGATGACACTTCCAAAATAGCCATAGGATATAACTACAATTGAACAGTATCATTTGCACTTTTTGTTGGAGACAGTTCATCACAATAAAGAAAATAACTCATGGTTTACTACCTTTCTTGAAATTTTATTTTAGCCCCTATACAATTAACTATTGGTCACAATTACGTTGCAATAGATATTCAAATGGGATCATTGCTATGGCTATTTTAGTAAGCTAAGTGTCCCAAAAAGCTGATGTTTGGGAATGGAAGTGACAGCATGGCCTTTGAACACTTGCTTTTTAGACTTTTCTATCACACTCATGCCTGCTGGCTCTGAACAATGAGGAGAAGAAGAAGAAAAATGCCATTTTTTATTTGACAATATTCCTACACTGAAAATAAAAAGAAAATGGGAAACTTATCATCTCAGAAGCTCAGAACTGCACTGCCAATGTGAAAATCTGCCAGAGGCAAGAACGAGAACAGCACACTGTTGTATTACAAGAGCCTGGGGGTGGATGAACCCTACAGAAAATAATAATTAACTTGATAGAACAATTAAAAGATGTAGGTATTTAACATTGATTCATTTTTCTAATGAACAAATAGAAGCCATATGGTAGAGGGATAAAGAAAAGGAACAACTCCTAGATCACTGGGTTTGATGCCTCTTTAGATTCTGCTGAGCCGTAATTTCCATAATCACCATGCCACATTTGTTCCAATAAATACCAGGAAGATGGGATAGCTAAGATGGGAGGTCCTTTCTCGTTTTTTTAAATAAGGCTGTCTATAACTTAGGCAGAACAAAGCCAGCCTGTCAAGTAGGTGTAGGATGTGGTCGGTCATAATATATTGGGAAACCCTGGGGAACTAATGCCCAAGAAAGTTGAGTTTGTTGGAGTTCTCAGCATGTGTCCCATGAGATGCAGGTATGGAGAAACACAAGTAGAAGTGTTCCAAGAGAGTAAAGACAATGGACAGGCAAGAGTCAACTTTTCTAAGGGCTTCTTCTGTTGGACTGAGAACTGAAAGAATGCAGCACATAAAATCCCAGTACTGGACTTTTTAAGCTGGCATTCAATTCATCATGTGCTAGTTCAATGAGGAAATCATTCGTTTTCTTCTTGGAGGGATGATCACACAACTTTACTTATCATTTTGGGGGGCGGGGCATGATACTGCAGAATTTGAGAACCCCTAGTATAGCTGATTGGCAAACATTATAACATCTGGAAAGGGCTGACTTCTGCGAATTGACAAGCCCTTGTGTGGAGTTCACCCTTCCACCACTTACTTTTTTGACTGCCCAGTTTGGCATGCTTTCTTTAGACTCAACTAGCATTTCTCCTTATAAGAATGATGCAGAAATAACAAGTCAAAATGTGATGTAAACTTTCAAAGTAGTTGCTTGCTGGCAATATTCCATGATATTGATGAGAAAGGTTGTCCATTAAAGCAGCGGTCCCCAACCTTTTTGGCACCAGAGACTGGTCGTGGAAGACAATTTTTCCATGGTCCGGGGGTGGGGTGGGGTTTGCAGGCGGGAGCCAATCGCGTGCACTGGGGGCAGGGTTTGCAGGCGGGAGCCAATCGCGTGCACCGGGGGGCAGGGTTTGCAGGCGGGAGCCCCGCGGGGCCATTCCTAACAGGCCACGGCTCACAGGTTGGAGACCCCTGCATTAAAGAACCATTCACCTCTCTAATCTTATTGCAAATAAGCACCCACATTTCTAACAAGCTGGCTGGCATACTTATGCTACTGCACAAGCGCTCAGAGTTGAGTGACTGCACTGGCAAAGGCAGGTGTAGGCAGGAAGGCTTGCTAGCAGGCTTGTGTTGCTGTAAAAGCATCCAGAGATGAATGGCTGAAGCAGGCAGAGGTGATATGCAGGTCCAACTGCCCATGCATGAAGCACTCAGAGAAAGCACCATTGTTCAGATAAAGGTCATGTGTGAGTTCCATTAGATAATTCCCTGCCCACCCCCCGTATTCCTCCAGAATGAAGGGTTGGTCATTTACTGCCATAATCTCCCCTACTTTTTGAGTCATGCTGCTTGCCTTGAAAATCTTTCACCCTTTTCTTGTCACAAAACCTCAATGCCTGAAGGTGGTTTATTAAGGAAATGGAGATTTGGAACTAATGCAAGGGAGCCCATGATTATACATACCTATGGAATTTTCAGGGCAATGGGGTACTGCCTGTCGGATATAAAACCAAATGATAAAATCATACTTATTTGCTTGACCCAGTCAAACCATACATATTTATTTATTTTATTTTTTATCCTGCTTTTATTATTTTTATAAATAACTCAAGGCAGGGAACGTACCTAATACTCCTCCCTCCTCCTATTTTCCCCACAACAACAACCCTGTGAGGTGAGCTGGGCTGAGAGAGAGTGACGGGCCCAAGGTCACCCAGCCGGCTTTCATGCCTAAGGCAGGACTGGAACTCACAGACTCCTGGTTTCTAGCCTGTTGCCTTAACCACTAGACCAACCTGGCCTAGTGAAAAATTATTTCAAATTATTTCCTGTATATTAAAAATAAAGGCCTTGATACAAGATTGGACTCAGAGCAGTGTTCTGCTTGTTTCTGAGAAAATGGGATAGAGCAGGGTTTCCCAACCAGGGTTCCGTGAGAGGTCACTAGGGGTTCCCTGGGAGATCACAACTTTATTTATTTATTTATTTATTTATTTATTTATTTATTTATTTATTTTCTAATCCGCCTTTATTTTTATTTTTTTTTATAAATAACTCAAGATGGCAAACATACCTAATACTCCTTCCTCCTCCTATTTTCTCCACAACAACAATCCTGTGAGGTGAGTTGGGCTGAGAGAGAGTGACTGGCCCAAGGTCACCCAGCTGGCTTTCGTGTCTAAGGCGGGACTAGAACTCTCAGTCTCCTGGTTTCTAGCCTGGTGCCTTAACTACTAGGCCAACCTGGCTCTGCCTGCTGACGTTGATTCCATGCAACACTACATGCATGATTTTGGGATCAGTATCCTGCCTCCTGCTGTACAGCCTATTACAGAAGAAAGAACAATTGCTATAAAGGCTATAGTACCAGAATCTTGAAAGCTTGTGTTTCCCATTCCCTCCCTCTTAGACTTCAGAGCAGTGTTTTTCAACCTTGGCAACTTTAAGATGCGTGGACTTAAAGTGTGCTGGCTGGGGAATTCTGGGAGTTGAAGTCCACACATCTTAAAGTTCCCAAGATTGAGAAACACTACCCCAGAGAGTTGGCAGAGCTCATAGAAGGTAATGTCAAACTACCTTTACCAAGAAAATGGCATAGATATGTCCACTAAGATTCAAACTTGGCTTAAAGGCATCTTTGCTTTTACATTTCAAGCCAAAAAGAATCAGAAAATCTGTTAAATCTACAAACTGTTTTCAAATATCTCTGGGGTGTTTTGAGGGCACTGGATTCAATTCTATACCTTGACTTACTTTGGAGATTTGATTCAAAAATTCCAATTGAAGAGGGTTTCAACTTTTATTTTAATCATCCCTTGGAAGCTCTTGGATAGCTTCTGTGGAACATTCACTGCTTTCTTCTCAAAAACCTCTAGAATCCTTAGGAATATTGTAGACATCAAGGACTTGTTGCAGGATCAGAGACCCATGACACCTAATAATTTAGACTGGCATGTGGTAGGAAATGAACTGCCCAAACAAAAGATCAAAAAAGCTGAGAGCCCAGCTAAAAAGAATTGAGACTGGTAAGCACTCAAGAGTCAGTGAGCAGACTTTGCAATATAACAAAGTTTAGGAGCCAAAAGATCCAGGGAACTCTATTAAAGTTCATAAGGAATATACAATTATTTCTGTTTCAGAAATCTAACATATGGGACATAACTCACCCACCCAGACATGCACTTTGTCCTTTCTGAACCTCTCCTGACTTTTTCTTTTTTCTGGTGTAAAACACCATCACATCCAACTAGCATTCTTTCTGGCCCTTCTTAGTTCCTGAAGGAAGTAATGTTCAAAAAGAGTAAGTCTGTGATTTAGAGATTCAGTTTCTTTCACTGAATTGACAATAGAGACTTGAAGGGAAAAGGATCCAAGTGTTAAATTCATAGTTTTAAACATCTGATCACACAAAATATGGCTGAATAGAATTGTGCACTGCAACAGGGAAGATGGCACACAACCATAGAACATTATGCGCACACACATGTGCACACACAAACACACACACACACACAGAGCTGAGCCCTTTTTCAAATAAGTTGGTTGTCTTAAATGTCCAGTGTACTATGGCATACTTACAGTACATACCCTTTATTTCCAAAAAAAGGGAAGCAGTTTGCCAACTCACATTTTTTATGGTATTGTGAACATTTCTGAGCTGTAAATAATACTATCTCTTTATGTGTAGGAAAGAGGCTGAGTAAACTCAGCATGAGCCCGATTTGTACAGAAAATCCAAAGCAAAACATGGCATGCTGACAACAATGGCCATGGATTTTGTGTGTGTGTGTGTGTATATATATGGGGGGGGACATAAAATATTCTTCTGACAGCTGAGTCAACCAACTGAAATAATGTGTCCCAACAACACTTTGTGTGTCAAGAGCTCTGATGCTATTTATTCTAAATAGTGATCAAAGATGAACCTGTGAAATATTACACAGCCAGGTTTGATAGAGTAATTTCACCATTACTGTATACTTGCTCTAATAAACAACAATCACAGTCTGTTCACTTTTCACTTTCTTTATCTAGAAGGCAGCCTTAACTTGTGTTGAGATTGGTGGTAGGTCTGGCTTGACCAAGTTGGAGCATTTTGGCTGTCTATCAGTTTATGTTGTCCTATGTGCTGTTTATGTGGGTATTCACAATAGCGTCTCAGTGGGTCTCTTTGTTAAATTGTGTGTGCAACTGCTAAAATTTTCCCCACTCGATGCTACTGTCAAATGAAGTGTAATTTACTGGAGATTGCAGCAGTTGTTCCTAAAACTCATCATGGGAGATCATGCCATCTATATGTGATATGGCAAAAGACCAATCCATGGAAAATTCTACTTCTGCTGTTTCTGCCCTTTTCTTCACTTATTTATTGAGGCTTTTACAGCTCAATAAATACTGCACAACAACTCCAGGTCCAGACTATACTTTTCTAAAACTTGAAGGAAAGAGAAAAAGGAAAAGTGCTAGATTCCCTGAATAAATTGAGGAGGAGTAAGAAATAATGGGTAAGCATGTTTTGGGGGAAAAAAAGAATTCCAGAAAGAGAAACTGGAAGTGAACTGCCCAGAAATGTGGGTGAGTGTCACAGGTTCTTTTTCAAACTTTCCCAATTTGATTGACCTAGACTCAAAAGAGCCACGAAAGGACTGAACCCTGAACAGGTTGTTGTTGTTTTTTATACCTCCCTATAAGGGTTGGAGAGATTTTTATTTTTAAAAAACCAAGATACAAAAGTGAAACATACAAACATATATGTAAGAGTGCTTTCTATTGCTATAGCTTATCCTATACTCTATTTCGATTACTAGTACTATTGCTACTATACAATTTTCTCTACACTATATTCAACTACTATTACTTCTATACTATAACTACTATAGAGCATTGTTTTCCTCTTAGAGACACTAATTTCCTCTTAAAAGGTAAAGGTTCCCCTCGCACATTTGTGCAGTCGTGTCCGACTCTAGGGGCCGGTGCTCATCTCCGTTTGTTAGCTGAAGAGCCAGCGTTGTCCGAAGACGCTTCCATGGTCATGTGGCCGGCATGATGCACGCGGAACGCTGTTACCTTCCCACCGAAGTGGTGCCTATCAATCTACTTGCATTTGCATGCTTTTGAATTGCTAGGTTGGCAAGAGCTGGGGCTAGTGCGGGAGCTCACTCCGTCATGCGGGGCTAGGGATTCAAACCTCTGAACTTGCAATCTTCCGATCGACAAGCCTGGCGTCATGCCCGCTGAGCCACCACGCCCCAATATTTCCTCTTACAGACACTTTAATTCCTCTCTGGGATTTCTTCTACTTTTTCCTTCTCTGTTAATGGCCAGCATGTAAAGCACTTGCACCTTGCCAGGTTGTGCTTTGCCTCTTCTTTTTCCTCTGGACCATCCAGTCTCTGTGAAGGAAAAACACCTTTTATTTGGCTGATTTTCTGTTTGCTGCTGGTGGTAGAGCTTCCAAAACACGCATCTCCTCCCACAGCTGTTTCAAGGCTGCAGCTTTATTGGCAACGTTGCTGTATTGATGCTGGGAAGAAGGCAGCACAGGTGCCTGCAATTTTTCTAAGCAGCCTGGTCTTCCACAGTGTGCAAAATCTTCTTACCTATGGGTTCACCAATCATGTTGTTCCCAAACATTTCATGTGTACAAACTAGAAACTCCTATCATCTCTTCACTGTGGCATCTTGGAGAAGGTAGTCCTGCTAGTGATAGTGTAAATGCATTTAAGTCTGTCCATTACTTGGTGTTATGGATTCAGGCATGCAGCTACAGTAACAAGTGAGGGTGGTAATGGAGGTATTCTTAGGATTGGGCTGAAAAGTCTCATCTAGATTATCTCTGGATTTGAGGTGGAAAGCTGGCAATGACTCTCCTGAATATTGAAAGTGGGCAATAACAGGTTGATGAATTTGTGGATAGTTGGATTTAGTTACTAGATAGCTGATAAAGTTGTTGTCACCTGTTTCCTGATGCCGATTCTGAAGAATGGAGGAAAATGCAAACCTGAGAGATAAGTATTGTATGTGAGTTGCTGTTCCTTTCCTAAAAGGTGACAGATATGTTCTGACCTAGCTGAGGCCTCCAGAGAACTTTCTATAAATTAGATATTTAGAGTATGAAGAATTGAACATGCATGGATGATGGCTTTGCTTCTGAATGAACAAGGTATTAGTAGTATCCCAAGGAGCTAACTGCAGAGAGTATTGGCTGGTTTACTTCTAAACCAGAACACTATTGTTCTAGCATAGGAGTCCCTGACATTTTGAATTTTGAGAGCCTTTATGGTCATAATGCCTGCCATGGAGTGTATGGCCAGTCACAAAATATGCATTTAGCAGAATACTACATCTTCTATGATGCTTTCTGCTACCTCTGCTTCCTTCTCCCCCAACTCCCCCAACCCTACATGGGCACATCCAAACGAAGCATTAAATCAGCCCCTGCAGCCCTTATCATTTTTCTTTTCTAAAAATGCTTCCAGGATATATGAAGGCATCCTTTTTATTTATTGTCTATAATGAATAGAATCTAAAAAACATATAAAGCAAAGTCAGATGAAGTATGGAACCTAACAGTGCCAAAGGTGCTTAGGTACTATCTTGGGCATCCAGGTTTTAGCACTTGTCTGTGGTCAGCTGGGACATTAGGAAGACTGACAGGGCCAGGTATTCCTTTAGCTCTGGTCCTGTCTGCTCCTGATAGAGTAAACAAGTCTTTGGACCTCATCTGATTCCTGCATGGCTGAGAAACTGCTGTGTCAATGGTAGGGTCATTTTCTGCATCTGAGCAAGGAAGAGAGGTCTTCATCTTCAGGTTGGGATGACCCAAAGAGTGATGCTGGAGTGACCTGGGGTTCCCAGGGTTCTTTTCAGAGTTGTGAGAAGCTTCTGACCCATGATAGATCATTCTTCCTACCCCCACTATAGTTACTCAATGTTTCAGAAGCGTGGAAAGGGATGCTTGATTGCTGAGGACAGCAGTCCTGATCTTAGGTTTCTCTTCTCATCTTTCCCTTTTTGGCAAGGACCTTTTTCGTACAGGCTGATATTTAATTGGTGAAACGTATTATCCACCGTGATACTTTTGAAGCCAAAGGCATCTTTTGGATACAATCTTGTCATGCAGTTGTTCAAGCCACATGAAAGTTTATGTGGTATATGTATGTGGCAGAGAGGGAGGGAACAGGAAATAAGTGTTTGTTCTAATTATTCAAGCTGCTAATGTGAGACAAGAAAAAAACAGCCTGACAGGATAACAAACAGAAATAGTTAACAGCTTGTTTTAAAAAAAATGCCTTAACTTTGTCAGACAAAACTCCTTTCCCTTGCCCATAAAGCTGGGCAGGATTGTTGAAGGGTTACCTTTTTAAACTGAAATGACCCAATCTGTACTTGTTTTGATCAAAATGCAGGTTGAAACAGATTACAAAGAATAATGACTGGATACACAAGTAAGATAGGTTGGTTAATATTCATCCATCCCAACCTAGGTATGTCTGAATATTTTTATCAACAACAATAGCAACTGACATTATCCTGTTGGTATCTGTTTGGTAGTAAAACATCTAACTCATGCAGGAAAAGATGTTTTATAGACCACTCTAGGTTCAAGTTTTATTATATTAAAGGACACTTGGAGCCTTGTACTACCCTTGGCATTATAGATGGATTCACACAACACATCAAACCCAGCTTAACAAAACACAATTCCTGTTTCACATAACATTCTGTGCTCCACCCACCCCTGCCAAAACCTGTAATCCCTTAACTCAAAACTTAACTAGTTCATACAAAATCCTAAGACAATGGTTGGTTCCCACAACATGCTGAAAAGTCAATCCCATGCTAGCTTATCGGGCAACCTGGAAAGATATCTCAGAGTCGTGGTCAGATAGAAGTAGTGAGAGATAAGCATTCTGCTGTCTACCAGGATAGTTCTTTAAAATGGGATAGGTATATATATTTCCAAGATTCCCTGTAAAGAAAGAAACAAAGGAGCAAGTGGATCAGGGATTCCACAGAGCCATCTTCACATGGACATAAACGCTGCTGAAAAGGAATGCTTTTATACCGCCCCCACAGGACTGCAGAGGATAGTGCATCTAACCTGGCCAAGGTGAAGGCCCCTCGAGATTTCAAAATTAGAATTGAAGAGAGATAAGATGATGGCACATGCCCATTTGTGAAAAATCCATGAACCATGGGGTTAGATACTAGGCTTAGACTGGTTTGAAAATATGTTGTTCAAGATGACTCCTGGCATTTTCAAACCCTAATGGCTTTCCAAAGGGAGTCTTAAGGACTGGAGTTTGCTATGAGCTCTTGTTAGCCAGGATGATTTAAAACAGTCTCTGAGGACCAGTGGAGCCAGACCTACAGGGGAAAAATAAATTTTAACCAGAAATTAAGGATATAGAACCAGGCTCTGGCACCCACAGAAACATTACCAATGGGAGTTGAATGCCCTTAACTTTTGACAGTCAACTCTTTCCTCTGTAGGAAGTCTTTTTCACAACGTCACTTCTCTTCTGCCCCTGCATCCTTCAGCTCTAGCAGTCTCTTTGTCACATGAACATGATCTGTGTGTGGTGGTAGTGGTGAGAGCTGGGAAGGAGACTTTTTGAAATCCAGAAGGCTACCACTTGAGGGCAGACCTGCAACTAGGGTCTGTGTCACCCAGGGCAAACATGGATTCCGGCCCCCCATGGATTCCGCGCCCCTCCGCAAGGTCGAGTCCCTTGTCCCCCATGGGGAGCAGCAGTGCGGTAGGATGTGGGGGAGGAAGGGGACCCTCCCCATCCCTGGGGGTGCCAGGGCTCCCGCTGGCCAGCATGGATGGGGCAGGGGAGGGTACCAGGGGCAGCCCCAGCATGGCCGAGAAACTTCCCCCTGGGAGTGCCCCCACTGGCCCACCATGCAGCCCAGCGGCTCAGGGGCTTCTCCAGGCAACAGTGGTGCCCCCCCTGGAGCATCAGAGCAGCGGGGCCACCCTGCATTTCCCTCCCTCCATCAAGGATGGCGGGCAGGAAGAGACACCTCTGCAGAAGCGCTTGGCTCAGCTGCTGGGGCACGCCTGCGCAGAGGCAGGCTGGGATTGAGGGCGGTGCTCGGCGGATGCGGATTGGCTGCGGCCTCAGCCAATGGTGAGCGTGCATGATAGCCGCTTGGCCTCCTTGGGGCAGGGAGCGGGCTGGCTGGCCTGTCTCCATGCTGACCCGCAGCCAATCACTGCCAGCGGGGGCGGTCCCCTGCCGTTGCATGCTGCGCCCTATCAGTGATTGTGCCAGAAAACAGTCAGTATACAAATACTATTTTGTCAATTTGGCGCCCCAACAGCGTGGCACCTGGGGCACATGCCCCTCTTGCCCCTCCTAGTTGTGGCCCTGCTTGAGGGTTCCATACCAGTCACAATGTTTCCTTCATCAATGTCCATTGTCAGATCCAGTGATCCAGTTCTCACCTGCTGATTGCCTGCTTTTACTGGGATGTTCTTCCCAAATGACACTTAAGCTTTTCAGGATCATTTTCATATGTGGTTTTTCATTCTCTTCTTTTGTTTGCACAGAACAAAAGGTGAAAAATATTTTCTTTTAATCCATAAGACCCCTCATTTTTCTTCTTTACTCATGCAACCCATGAAGAAATGCAGACCAAAGCTCATTTGAAATCATATAATGTTGAGGGTTCACATAACTGTTGCCTCTTTTATATCCCATCCATCAATACTATGATGGGGCTGAATAAATTCTTCCCATTTCTTTTTATCCTGAAGCTGCCTTACAGATTCATTTATCTTGAGACATTTTCATTGGATATAATTTTTTTACTGTATCTATTTGCTTCATTTTTTATTTTTGGTCGCCTAAGCTCTATATTCAGTTGTGAAGCAATATGTAAAGATTGCTTCCAGAATTTCATTTTGGAATTATTTTAACAAGAATAATATATTTTTCTTTAATTCCTTAGATAAAAAGTCACCCATTGTCCTTCAGGTCTAATGCTTTGGATAAGACACAAATCCTACCTTATATGAATTCACAATGAGGGTAGCAAAAAAGGAATGATTTTCTAGTTCAATTGCATCCTTACAATATTGCCCTGTAAAGCTAATGAATGGTAGTGAATGGGCTTTACTTTCAGAGCTGAAAGGGAATCAGACATATCTTCATGACTTGTAAAGTTCCAAGATATTATGAGGGATATTATGTCACTAGTATCTGGCATGATCTGGATTCCATACTCAGTGGAGTTCCATTACCAGAAATATTTAGAGTACCATCTTTGTCCAGGTGCATGGGCTCAGTTTCAGTTGCTGAAACCTGAATAAGGTCCTTGGGTGAGTTTGAACACCTGCTTGTAGGCTCACTTTTGTCCATCTTGACTTGTTAGATTTAGGAAGCCACTAATAAAGCCTCTCCTGAAATAAAATCTATCTTGGACTCAGAAGCAGTAGATAACTACAGCTGCTAGCATCCCCTTCCAAGATAAGGTGCTGAAATAAGTGGTTTCCTATCTCCTCTGTGCATTTTTGGATAAGGTGGTTTTCTAGGCCATTTCACTCTGATTTTAGACCTGTCTTAGGGATAGAAATGTTGTCCCATGAAATTATCTCTGCTGAAACACGTGGGGAGCACAACCCTTTTGATTCTCTTGGATCTTTCAGCAGCTTTCAAAGCCTTCAGTCGTGATATTCTTCCGGACTGTCTGAGCTGGGACTTGGAGATATTATTTTACAGTCTTTCCCCTCTTACTTGACTGGCTCTTTCCAGAAGGTGGTGCTGGGGGATTATAAATATGCTGTACAGCAATTGTATGGCTGTGAGAGTTGGACCATAAGGAAGGCTGAGCGCCGAAGAATTGATGCTTTCGAACTGTGGTGCTGGAGAAGACTCTTGAGAGTCCCTTGGACTGCAAGGAGGTCAAACCAGTCAATCCTAAAGGAAATCAACCCTGACTGCTCATTGGAAGGACAGATGCTGAAGCTGAAGCTCAAATACTTTGGCCACCTAATCCGAAGAGAGGACTCACTGGAAAAGACCCTGATGCTGGGAAAGACTGAAGGCAAAAGGAGAAGGGGATGGCAGAGGATGAGATGGTTAGATAGCATCACCGATGTAATGAACATGAATTTGAGTAAACTCTGAGAGACAGTGGAGGACAGGAAGGCCTGGCGTGCTATGGTCCATGAGGTCACAAAGAGTCGGACACGACTAAACAACTGAACAACAACAACAACAACAACAACAACAACAGCAATTGTATCACAGGGATCCTTAATTCCCAATTTTGTCCTCCCCTCTGTTTAACATCTACAAGAAACTGCTGGATGATCATTTAAGGAAGTGGCTGAGTTGACAACAATACTGTACGCAGATGATGCTGAGCTTTACCTCTTCTTTCTTTTCATTTAACCCAAGTCGTGAATTTAATGAAGTTGAGTTAAATGAAAAGGAAGGAGAGGTAAATTTCAGCATCATCTGCATATTGTTTTCAACTCAACTACCTCCTAAGTACCAATAAAATAAAGTTCAACCTAGTCAAGGTAGGGGTACTGTTGATGGGTGGTTCTTTTGTCCAGGGTGTGTTGTCCAGGATTCAATCTATTTGGAGAAGAGCAGCAGTAACCTTGAAAGTTCAGGGATGCAGTTTGGGAGTGCTCTTGGCTCCATCACTGTCATTGGAGGCCCAGGTGGCCTCAAGCAAATGGAATGCCTTTTATCAATGTTGACTAACATATCAACTGGAGTACTTTCTGGGCAGGGCTACCGTTATTCTACATGCTCTGGTAACCTCTTGGTTGGATTATTGCAATGAGATGCATGTAGGGCTATTCTGAAGATGGTTTAATACAGAGCTGCAGGATAAGTAACTGGGACTAGCTAACAGCATCATATGACATCAGTGTTTCATCTGCTGCTCTGACTGCCAGTCTGTTTTCAGAACCAGGTTAAGTGTTTTAAGCTTGGGGCCCGTATCTCAAGAAATGCTTCTACATGCCCTACTAGTGATGAACAGAGGTGAACAGAAGGGAGAGGATCTTCTCCATTATGGGAACCTGCTTATGGAATGTTCTCCCTTTAAAGTTACACTTCATACAACCAATTCTTTTCATGCCAGGCTAAGATGTTCCTCTTTCCTCAGGAATTTCTAGAAGTGTGTAGTTAGTTGGATTTTAAGTGCCCCCTCTATTCTACAACAGTCAAATTTATACATTTCATTTTTCTACACTATTTTTAACAACCGTATTGTTTGTTCTCGTTGTGTCAGAAGAACATGTTCAAAAAGACAGCTCATCAGCCATTTTCTTGTTGCATGCTAGAATTCCAGGAAAAGGAAAAAGCGGCTGTCTGCTCACAACTCCCGCAGAGCTCTCTGATAACAAACTGCTAATGGGCAGAGCCCTAACTTAGACATGAAGCCCAGCAGGGAGTCTTCCTATGTAACAGTTAAGGCAGAAGCCCTTGGCCAGCTGATCTTGTTAACCAACTCAAACCAGGAGTAATAAGATTGAAACCCTGAAACACACTTTGGGGAGATCCCCTGTAGTACATTGTGGCAAACACTGTAACGTTGTGTTTCACAGTTATCTCTATTTGTACCAAGTGCTTTTACAGCAAACCCCTGTCAAACCCATATAGGACATGGGCTCACATATGAGAGGTCACAGAGAGAAGGAGATGGGCCACCACAGAGAATTCAACATCTTTCTTAGCTTCTCCCCCCAACTGGGCCCTAAGTAGGTAAGATTATACACATCTTAGTGTGGGATTGGATTGAAATTTAAGGCTCAGAATCTAGAGATTGATGTGGTATTAAAGTTTGCTAATAGCTCTATTGTGCATTGTTTCCTTGTTTCATTTTCTGGAAGTACTTAAGATTTCTTTGGTCTGGTTTTCACTAATGAAGCATTAAAGTTCTTTTTGCTCTCTAATGAACTTTGCTTCATGATCTTTCTCTGCATGGACATTAACTATCCCATACATTGAGGCAAATACAAACCATATCCCATCAGGTCCCACAGGAAGCTTCTACCCTTCTGACCCATGGAATACCCTGATTCTCAGCAATCATATCAAGTTATTTAAACAGACATTACCATTTCCTTGGTTTTAAAAAATGTTTCAGGAAGATTTGCTACTTCTAGAAATGTTTAATGTTTTTACTAGTCCTGTTGTCTGCCTGGAGATCTTGGCTAATGGTTAGATTATTTCAAATGTATTTCAAAGTTCAAGGCCACCAAAAACTCTGGATAGTTAACATATATAAAAACAGTACAACATCAAAATTAAGCTGCAAAAGACAATATTATCCACAAAATCCCCACCACAACCACCACCAACAACAACCCAAAGCCTGGGGAAAGTGCCATGTTCTTAATGTTATTTTAAAGGCCAGTAATGTATTCTAAGTTACAAGCATTTGTAAAACAGGTGGGAAACCTGTTATCCTCCATAGGTTTGGTTGTCTCCCTTACACGCAGGCTAGGAGACAAACAAGGTTCTCCATTCCAGTTATAAAACAAGACATGCAGTCCTAGGGCTATTCTCATTGAGTTAAAAGGGAATTAATAATTATTAGGAGAGCTAGTTTGGTGTAGTGGTTAAGGCATCAGGCTAGAAACTGGGAGACCATGAGTTCTAGTCCCGCCTTAGGCACAAAGCCAGCTGGGTGACCCTGGGCCAGTCATTCACTCTCAGCCCTAGAGAGAAGGCAATGGCAAACCACTTCTGAAAAACCTTGCCAAGAAAACTGCAGGGACTTGTCCAGGCAGTCTCTGAGAATCAGACATGATTGAACAGATTAAAAATTATTATTATTATTATTATTATTATTATTATTATTATTATGGCAGCACCCACTTAGGACATAATTTCAAATAAATGCTTCAAACCTCATGTGAATATGAGCATAGCACCTCTTGGCTGGTTAAGAAAGAGCCCTGATTTTTTCTAGCCTGAGTGAACCTGAACAAAAGTTCTGGCTGCCTTAAGAGTCACATGATGAGCTGCTTTAATGAATATCAGAGAGGTGTTGTGCTTGTGTAAGGACCGAAGCACTTCTTCTAAATATATTTCTAAGTTTGCACAGTTCTAATAGGTAAAGTATTACTGGCTTAGTCATGGAGGCCCCCATCAGAGATGTTAATGAGTTCAAAACTAGAAGCCAAATTGCACTGCCTGGCAAATGGGACTGAGTAAACAGCTATTAAACAGTACAGGGCCTCAATCCAGCTTGGAAATGAATCGTTCTTCTGTCTCCAAATTAAAGGCACTTAAGTTACGTGTGACTAACTTGTTCCCATCGTTTTAATGGGATTTGTGTGCTTAAACAGTACTAAAACTGCAGTCATGTGTATATTGATTTGGAAGCAAATTCCATTAAACAGAGTATTCTAAATACATATTACTGGATTGAACTATATGGTTGTAGTCCCAAGCACATTTGAAAGAGGTCCCACTAAACTCAGTGGGTCAGAGTTTTCAGTAAATATGCATATGATTGGTCCATTTCTCTCTCTGCAATGAGGTTGAGGGAATCTTAATATCCTTAAACACATTGGTGGTTTTGGGGGGTACTGAGAGATAGTGAGATATCATTAATAAGCCTGCAACATTCAGTTTTCTGCTATTTACATACTTAAGATTCTTCCTTTATTCATTTTGTAGCATATACTTTTAACAAGCCACCGAGTCTTACATATTGCATGTATTCTAATTTAAGCCACTAAGGGATAGTTGAAAGTTTGTGGCTTTATAAGACTGAAATATAGCGGTGGTTTGAGGAGATAGGAAAGATAGGAGAAAAGACATTGAAGGCAAAAGCAAGCAAGAGACTAAAGACAGTTTGCAGAATGAGAAGTTCATTTAATCAGTAATTTGAAAGCAAGAACACCAGGGGACAATCCATATTATCTTTTATTTGCTGAACCTTCTCTCTTTTTTGCATGTTTTTACTACTGCCAATTCCACCCCTGCCGTTTGGAGCTGGCAGCTAAATTTCCCTGTTTTTTTCCAGCAGAGTTTACAAAATAGCACCCCCTCCCCAAAGTCTCAAACTGGGATACCAAAAATCTGAGGTGCCAAAAACTGAGACAGAAAATGCATGGCATTCAAAATCAGTGTATGTTCTTGTTTTGGTTTTGTCATTATTCCAGGGGTAGATTTCTCTGACTTCCTATCATCTGCCTGTTGGTTTACCTTCAAGAACTGCTAACATTCATTTTGAAACTGGAGCACCTGTAGGACAAATTGATCAGTATCACTATTTTCAATACCCATTATTTGCATTTTAGAAAAAAAAATGGCAAGCTTTTTCTACCTATTTGTGAAGAAATCTGCAAGGTTTTCCCTGTCTACCTCTACCTGTCTCATCAGATTGGGCAGGAGAGGCATGTTACAGGTCCCATCTATTAAAGAATGTCATCTGATGGGACCCAGGAAAAAGAGAGCTTTTTCTGCCATGGCACCCACCCTTTGGGACATCCTTCTGCCTGAGTTTAGATTGGCCCTGACCCTAATGGCCTTCAGGAAGGCCTTGAAGACATGGCTGAGCCACTGCGCTTGGATAGTAAGCCTCTTCAATGGCTAAACCGAATTGGCTGTATTGACTGTATTTACCTGCTCATTGTGATAGTGTGTTTGTGTTTAACTGAGCTTTTAACAGTGGTTTTAGTATGGTTATATATTTGTTGTCTATAATTACATTTTTTTAATTGTTTTTGCTGTTGTTTTCAGTTGTGAGCCACCCAGAGTCACACATGTGAGACTGGGCGGCTATACACATACATACATACATACATACATACATACATACATACATACATACATACATACATACATAAATGTGATTTTTCTTTAAAAAAAAAAGAACAAATGGAATGAAATTCCAATCCACTTGCACCAGCTCACTCAATAAGAGCAGCTATTCCCAGCTCAGATAAGCCATGCAGCTGTTCAAGCTGCAGAGTCTCTTGGGGAAAAAGAGGAAGCGATCAGACATCCCTTTTGAAGGCTAAACCGGAAAGAGCCCAATGTGAATAATTGCTCTATATTTAAAAAGTCTTCCAGTTTGTTTCTGTGTTCTTTAATCTACTATCTCAACTATGCACCTCACGCACAAGATTTTTTAAAGCACACCATCAAATTTAACGGAAGAGTTTTATATTTATATTTTTTATTTTTTATATTTATATATTTATATTTTTATTTACATGTATTTTTCTGGGGTCTTAAATGCACAGTATTTATCATTAAATCACTCTTCTGAGGCACAGAAGTTTCTTCCTTTCTTTTTACTAAAACACAATTCAGTTACAGGTTCAGACAGGCAAAAAAAATCTAATCAAAAGATTACCAATGAGTTTAGCACAATGAAGCATTCACACTATCAAATCACTAACACATTTACATGCAGATGTGTAAGGTCATTATTTAACAGGTCTGTCTGAACTGGACACAAGAGAAAAGGGGCTATCCATTGCTAATAACTGAAATGGTGTCAGCAGGAGTTTCCTTCTTACACTCAGCCTAAACTGTTTTATGCAATTGTTTATATTTAACAGAGGGGGTGTGGTGGCTCAGCGAGTAAGACTCCAGGCTTGTCGATCAGAAGATTGCAAATTCGGAGGTTCGAATCCTTAGTCCCGCGTGACGGAGTGAGCTCCCACACTAGCCCCAGCTCTTGCCAACCTAGCAATTCAAAAGCATGCAAATGCAAGTAGATAAATAGGTACCACTTCGGTGGGTAGGTAACAGCGTTCTGCGTGCGTCATGCCGGCCACATGACCGTGGAAGCATCTTCAGACAGCACTGGCTCTTCGGCTAACAAACGAAGATGAGCACCGGCCCCTAGAGTCAGACACGACTGCACAAATATGCGGGGGGAACCTTTACCTTTATATTTAACAGATATTGAGGAGATATTTAGTTTAACGTATTTAGAAGCAGCACTTAGCCAACTTTGGCTTGTCTTGAAATGCTAAGCAGGATCAAACTGTCAATAAAATGAAATGAAAAACTCAAACAAAAAATGCGCCCAGAAGGCAATGGCAAACATTGCAGCCAAGAAAGCTACATGAACATGTCTATGAATTTGCCTGTTGTCAAGCGTGGCTCAAAGAAGTCTTTATTTTAACCTGAGATAACTCCCTCTTCTTTCCAAGACTGTAAAATAGGTCTGTGTCAAACATCTTTATCAAGATGATTTTATCCTGAGTTTGATTTATGTGGGTAAAATAATACTCCTAAAGTCTCTGCTCCCTTTAATAACTTTAACAACTTTTTAAACAATGCTTCTGTCATTTTCAGGTCATCTGCATATCTAAGAATCAAATGAGGAATTTTGATTCTAACACACTTCGTTTTATGGTTCTCCTTGGCTCAGAATTTGACTGATAGCAGGATAGAGTTTGGGTAAGGAACACAGCTTAATTTAATTTCAATCAAATTAGCTATCTGTTTCTTCTTCTCAGAATCCCACTTTTTAATTTTTTTTAGATTTTCTTTATTTGATTCACTAATAGCTCATCCAACCTAAATTGTACACCTTGTCCTTCTTCTATCACAAAAACATGTCCTGAGTCAAGCCAACATTCTGAAAGGAAAGGGGAGAATGTCCTTTTGCTAACTCAGCAGTGTCACAATCAATAGCTGGTGTGCTTAAATCTGCTATGTCAATTCACAAGTTTCCTTTGATGTTTCTTCTGAGAAAGCTTGAGGATTCCTTTCTAATTTCTCCTGTTGATATTGTTGAGTTTGCTTTCATATGAGAGATGGCAAATGGTGCTATTGTTGGTGCTGCTGTTTTATTAAAGCATGTGATGACAGGGAAGCCATAGACTTTTATAATGAATGACAGGCCACTCCTACATATATCTTGGCCAATTACTGACTGATGCAAACATCCCTTTTCATAAGGAATGCCCAAATTGTTGAAAAGGGAGTTTTTGTGGAATTCAACATAATTCTGAAAAACAGTGACACTCAGTTTCAGATCAGCATTAGTTGTTATTACTACATCTCTAAACATACACTTATAAAGTAACAAACAAAAAGATAGATTTCTGTCTCTTAGCCATTTGCATTATCATATAAATGATGACAGCATAGGAGAAAGGAAGAGATGGGACTACTCTATCAATGAATGGGGGAAATGTGTGTTTGTTTTATTTACTTATATAATCAGTGCATAGTTGACTATCAGGCAAATGGATGCAATCTACAATAACAATATCAGTAGAAATTCATCATAAGTTCAGGAAGTCAGGGAACAACAATCTGACAGCAGCATGAAAATGGGAGAGCACCAAACCATGAACTAGTATTAAAAACCTAATGGTTGAAAAAACACAGTCATTGTTGGAGCAAATTACTGTGGAAGCTAAGCCAGATATGAGAAAAGGAGATCATGCACATTCTTTGAGTTAGTGGGGTGGAATGAAAACTAAGTGTGTATTCATTAAGGATGATGATGATGATGATAATTTATATTCCACCTTTTCTCTAAGAGATCAAGGCAGCTTACACAGGAATTTCCTTAGAATCCTGTTGTTGTTGTTGTTGTTGCTGTTGTTGTTCAGTCGTTTAGTCGTGTCCGACTCTTCGTGACCTCATGGACCATAGCACGCCAGGCCTTCCTGTCCTCCACTGTCTCCCAGAGTTTACTCAAATTCATGTTCGTTACATCGGTGATGCTATCTAACCATCTCATCCTCTGCTGTCCCCTTCTCCTTTTGCCTTCAGTCTTTCCCAGCATCAGGGTCTTTTCCAGTGAGTCCTCTCTTCTCATTAGGTGGCCAAAGTATTTGAGCTTCAACTTCAGTATCTGTCCTTCCAGTGAGCAGTCAGGGTTGATTTCCTTTAGGATTGACTGGTTTGACCTCCTTGCAATCCAAGGGACTCTTAAGAGTCTTCTCCATCACCACAGTTCAAAAGCATCAATTCTTCGGCGCTCAGCCTTCCTTATGGTCCAACTCTCACAGCCATACATTGCTACTGGAAAAACCATAGCTTTAACTATATGGACCTTTGTCGGCAAGGTGATGTCTCTGCTTTTTAATATGCTGTCTAGGTTTGCCATAGCTTTCCTCCCAAGGAGCAAGCGTCTTTTAATTTCATCGCTGCAGTCACCGTCTGCGGTGATCTTGGAGCCCAAGAAAATAAAATCTGCTGGGTCAAAGCCCCACAGTAGGCTCCAAGACCAAAGATGGACTTGAACCTGGATCTCTACAGTCACAGTCCAACACCTTAACTAATATATGACATTGGATATAAGGAAGCAGCAAATTTTCAAAAGGTTTGCAGGAAGCAGAAGAAGCAGGAACATGTCTTGTTTCTGAGGACTGAAGGACATTAGAAACAGGAAGAATTGGGACTCAACATTTTTAAGAAATAGAAGGGCTTCAAGAAGCTGAGACTAATAGGGCGAGATACAACAAAGGTCACAGAATATATCAGAATATGAGCAGCTACTGTGTATGGTGGGGGAATGTGGGTCAGTTTGAAGTAACAAGCAAGACGTGCCATTATATAATTCTTAGCATCCCTGACTATGTCTCACAACAATGAATGTTAGTCATATCATTCCAGTGCTCTGAAAAAGGCAATACTTGAACTCTTGAGTGTCTTACTGAGAGACAAGAGAAGATTTACCTATTGTTTACATGGTACTATCATGTTTACTAAGAGAGCCAGTTTGCTGTAGTGGTTAAGGCATCAGGCTAGAAACCGGGAGACCTTGAGTTCTAGTCCCACCTTAGGCACAAAGCCAGCTGGGCCAGTCACTTTCTCTCAGCCCTAGGAAGGAGGCAATGGCAAACCACTTCTGAAAAAGCTTGCCAAGAAAACTGCAAGGACTTGTCCAAGCAGCCTCTGAGAATCGGACACGATTGAACGGGTAAAAAAAAAAGGTCATGTCTATTACCCCCGGGGAGTGCCTATCAGACATTGTATTGAAAGTCTCATACACACAAAGATTGAATAAAAATATACATCCCTGCTATGCCACTGCCAAATATTTGCTGACAGATTTTATTTTGGAAATAAAAATAAATGTCTCCTAGCCCATTTTTTCTCCTCAGAATACAGCCTGTTTTATTGGCATAACACATTGTTCTGACATCCTGTACAAACTGCCAGAGAATCTTTTTTTCATGTCAATGCATCTAAGTATTGCCTCAAAATGGTATTAGTATAGTGTATAATTGAGGGAGGGAAAAAACCCACAATCAGATGAATTATTTCAACCATATATTTCATCTCACTTTTATCCATGACTGTTTTTACTCCTCTTTCTCTGTATTGGGAAAGAATTTTTTAAAAATAAAAGTAGCAATACACAATAAAGCAGAGGACTTTCTTTATCATTAGGTCATCTGACAGCCATCTACTCAGCTCTCAGATTGCTATTTCTTCTGGTGTCCTGACAACTGGAAGGAAGAAAATACACAAAATCTATGAAGCAAGCCCTCCAACAGTCTCAACACATTTTTAATAATAAACTTCTCCCCTCCCCAGAAAAAAATGGGAAATCCTGGGCCTACCCATTGATATGAGGAAGCTGTGATGACCTCGATTTCAATGCCCCAACAAACGCTTCTCCATGCAATTATTTTTAATTGCAGAATAAACTTTATTAAGGATAAATGTAAATCAAAGCATTCTCAAAGACCCGAATAACGTTTCCTGCCAAAAGATAGAATTTAGCTTCTCCTCCCCCCT
Organism: Charina bottae; assembly: GCA_023362775.1. NCBI lineage: Eukaryota > Metazoa > Chordata > Lepidosauria > Squamata > Charinaidae > Charina > Charina bottae. The sequence goes on along the minus strand of JALMGJ010000030.1, from coordinate 1,233,139 downwards.
TGTGCTAGCCTACTAGCGCCCCATGACGTCAGTGTCCGTTACTTTCCCATTCCGTTCAGGCCCCCTCCACACTCGTGCAGGTGGACGACCTTGACGATCTGCAAAACAGGCTCCAACAGTCTGGCACGACTCCTGGAATGTGCTCCCCCTCCCATTCCGAGTGACTGACACGTATCTGCGAAAGTACATGGCAGGATTAAAACTGGAACCCTGACAGAAGCCCCGTTTCATTAGTTTTCTAATCCTACCCACTTTATTCTCCCTACCCCCCTTATATTAAGCATCTCTTGGCCATCAAAAGGCTATACTCTGTGGTTGGTTTTGAGTCATAGCTTAGTGTTGACCCAAAAGTTGTTACAGTCTGGACTTGATATACATTAAAAGGCCACCTTGTGTTAAATTAATCTACAATCAGCATGCTTTAATAGGGAGGTTATAATGGCCTCCACTACCAGAAATTAGTTAGGCAATACTGGACGTGAGATATGTAAGAAAGATCTTCAGTGGTTGCCAGTTGCCTACTAGGCACAATTTAAGATGTTAATGCTGAACTTTAAAGCTTTACATTATTTAAGGCCTGACTACTTGAGGACCTGTCTATATCACTATGAACTTGTCCAGTCATTTAGATCAGAAGGAGAAGTCCTTTTGAAGATGACCCACTACAGGAGAAGGCCCTCTGATTTGAAAGAGAAGATATTCTCCTGTATAGCTGATCTGCTTGCTTCCATTTTTTAAAAAAATCTTTTTCAACCAGCGGAAGAGGGCTGTTTTGCTTATGTTTTTCATGGAATGCAACATCATTTGTTTTAGTGACTCTTCCTGCTGTTTAATTGTTTGGCTTACATGTTGGTTTTTTTCCTCTCTGATTCTTTCTGAGTAATTGGTATTGATGGTTTTAACTGCAGTTTCATTTGCTGATTGATAGGTTGCAATTTCCTCTGCTTTTCTCTGCATATAAAATTCATAACAATCTTTTGGTAAACAGGAAGATATCTTAAAGCTTGCATTTGGCAGAAGGGTGTATGTCAAATAGAACAGAGCCTCAAATGGGTGGCCTGAAGGCTCATGGGGCCCTCCGGGTCATTTTTGTGAAGACTCTATCACATTTTGGCCTAAAGTCTGTCAGCTTGCCACAGGTATGTTTGCAAAGGCCGCACAGGAGCCTATCATCTAGAGCAGGGCTTTCCAAACTATTCACGTTGGCGACACACCAACGGCGGCGTGCGAAAACCCGGAAGCACTGCCACCACCACTGCACGCAAAAACCCAGAAGCGCCACCACGGCGCTTCCGGGTTTTCACTCACCACGGTGGCGGCGTCCTGGTTTGTCGTGTGAAAACCCGGAAGCGCTGATGGCCCACCGCCGCCGCCATCAGCACTTCTGGGTTTTTGTATGACACATCTGGGCCCCGCAGACGACACAATACTGTATCGTGACACACAGTTTGGAAAGCTATGATCTAGAGCATAGCTTTCCAAACTGTGTCGCGACACAGTACTGTGTCGCCTGCGGTGTGCAGGTGTGTTGCATGAAAATCCAGAAGTGGTGATAGCAGCGCACCATCAGCGCTTCTGGATTTCGCGCGACACACATGCACGTCACCGCTGCCACCACGCGTGCCACCGCCATGCGTGCTGCTGCCACATGTGCCGCTGTGCCACCGCCCCCACACGCACCGCTGTGCCGCCGCTGCCGCCATTGGTGTGTGTCACCAACAGGAAAAGTTTGGAAAGCTCTGATCTAGAGCATGCAGGCTGTGGAATTCTGGGAGTTGAAGTCCACATATCTTAAAGTTGCCAAGTTTGAGACACACTGCTCTGAGCAAGGATAGAGCTCTGCCCTGTTTCACATTAGTGTAAACTCTATATATATATAAATAATCTCATGTCATTTTGGCCTGCTATTTCTGCACTTTGCATAATATTGCCCAGAAAGGAAATGAGTATGTTGGGTATGTATGTAAATGTATGTATGTAGCTCAGGTTTGAGCACTCATACCCCCACATAGCAAACAAATAAATTTTCCAACCAGACAGGAGCCTTGTTCAAGATCCTAGAATTTTTGTTACCAGCTACTCTAAAGTCAAATAGAAATGGGACCTTCCGTTGCTAAACAAATTAAATTCTGTTGTATTACTTGAAATGATTATATTTCACAGCTGGTGTTCACAGCTTCCCCATCAAAATCTAAAATGATTATATTTCACAGCTGTAGTTCACAGGTTCCCTATCAAATCTAAAACTGATGGATTGATCAAATACAACTTAATCAAAGTTTCTTGATCTTTAAGGTTAGGGGGTTTCTAAGTGGCTTTGTACTTATTAAAGGTATTTGATAATGTAGAATACCAAAATATCATAGTGTTTTGCTACAATATGGCCTTCTTTTTAAATACTGAAAAATAGTGTGGCATTCACTTAGTATTGTATGATACAGTTGCGTGTCATACTTACTTGAGTGTATCACTTTCAAATATCAAATGTGTGGATCTAATTTCACATATCACCTTCTTTTCACTGTATTCCAAGGTAAAGAACTTTGCCAATTTTCTCTGGAAGATTTGGTATTTGGTATTCAAAGACCAATTCAATTATGTAATGGCAAAGAAGCCTTTCTCAGTTCCAATGCGATCTAGACACTCATCTTCAGAAGACTTGTAGAATTACAAATGGATCCTTATTGTTCACAGCCTTGCTTGTTTTCTTTAAACAGTAAAAAAGAAAATAGAAAAACAGCTTGGAGGACATTTAATAAATCTTGTACATCGTTTTGGGATTTCCAAGATCGACAGCTCAGAAAAAAAAAAGAGTTTTCTTCCCTAGAAATTAAATTAAAAAGCTTGAAGAACTGGAAATTGTCAAGAGGTTTGTTAAAAAAAACCAATGTCCTTATTCATTCAATTTCAAGACCATCTGTTGTTTTAATTTGTCTCTTTATCCATTCCCTGGAGCTTCACTTACTCTTGTATTCAGATAAGGAAACCGCACATTTTACAAAGTATATTAATCCAAACTAGGACCTTACTTCCTTGCTGTCTTGATTTTAAGGAGTCTCTGATTTCATTCACTTTCATTCCATTCCACTTCTGTTTAAACTAAACGGTTGGCTGTAAAGGTAATCTGCAAAAATCTGCTCCTGCTCAAGTGTGCTTGTCCTGTACCTCCCAACCCCAGTCTAATGACTGAGATTTTCCTGGCACCCCCACCCCCACCCCCACACTATATAAAACTCCTCTCAGCTCTATATGTCACTGTGATATCACAGGGCTGCAGCAGGTCATATTTAGCTAGTGAAAGTGACATTCTCCTTGCAGAAGACACCTCTAAATCAAAATTTGTACTTTCCATCAGCCTTCTTCAAGTACAAGTGCTGAATGAGAAATAATGCCTCCAATGTTATAAGTCTCCAATAGATGGCAGTACTAATAATCTAGAACAGGGTTTCTCAACCAGGGTTCCGTGGAACCCTAGGGTTCCGTGAGAGGCCACTAGGAGTTCCCTGGGAGATCACAATTTATTTTAAAAATTTCAAATTCGGGCAACTTCACATTAAAGAGGTAAGTTTCCTGACTGCATCTTTGAGTGCCAAAGGAATCCTTCCAACTGAAATTCACTGCTGAATGCAGGTTGCTTATGGTGATGACTGTGTTGATGCGAATATTGTGTGTTGTTGAGCAAAACAAAAGAAAACGTAAAGATGGTGAAACCAGGAAGAACTTATTTGTGTGATGAAGGAGGAAGTGGATGACTTCTGACAAATTCCACATGAGAAAAATTAAGGACAGCAAAAGGAAATTGCTGTCAAGCTTGGTATTTCACAGGAACATGTGAGTCGCATTATTAATGTTCTTAATATTATAAGGTTTGTGCAAGATGTGCCATTATATGATGATGGCAGAGATGAAAGCTTCAGGATTTGAAATTTGCCAGCAATTATTGTCATGCTATGAGAATGAAGGTGAGGGATTTCTTCACCCCATTGTGACACCTGATGAACATGGGCTCATCATTATGATCCAGAAACAAAGTGTAGGTCCATGGAGTATCATCACAAAGCTTCACCAGAAAAAAAAACCCCAGACTTTGGCAAGAAAACTCATGGTTACAGTTTTTTTGTAAATGGTGTTATTTACATGGATTTCCTTGAACCTGGCACCACTATTAACTCAGACTGCTACATTGCAAAACTCAACACTTGGAAAGAAGCATCAAGCAGTTTGGAAGCACAGGAGGAAATTTTACAACATGTAAAAAAAATGCAACATGGCAGTGATTATGTGGAGAAGCAAATACAGGGAACAAAAGAGTTCTTTTCAAGGATTATTTTCCTGTTTCATTTATTAAAATATCCTCTTTAAACCAAAGCTATGGAGATGGAGGCAATTATTTTCATCCATCCCCCCATATTTGCCCTACAGATGTGTTGGATTACAATTTCCAAAACAGAATGATGCTGTCTGAGAATTTTATTCCAAAAGATCATCCACACACACACAAACACACACATACTGTAGATGCATACTACCTAAGGCACTGATATACTTTTAAGTGTAAGCAAAGTGACTTGTACTGTAAAGGTGCCTTTGCATTACAAGCACTTCAGTCCTACTGATCAATTCCAACCCCCCATCACCTTTCTAATAAATAGGTATATAACCAGAGGCTGTTAGATCTCCCAGGCAGTATCTCTTCAGCTCATTTTGCAGTTCATTTAAATTAAAGGGGGGGGGGACTCTAAGGGGCAATTTTCTCCCTCCCTCCTGAGACATCCAATAAGGAAACCTCTGGTGATGAATAAACAAGAACTGCTTTAATATTTGCATTAGGGAAACAATAACCATGATATACAGACAATAAAAGACAGGTACAAGAATAACTTTAAACAACGCTAAGTTGGTGAACTCAGGATGAATCCTGCAGAGTAGGTTTTCTACTTAGTAGTCCCTCCCTCCCTCTCTCTCTCTCTCTCACACACACATAAACACATACATACATACAGCAGACAGAACAGTTTCCTTAAAGCTGCAGTACAATTCAAAGGCAAAGAACATATTTAAACAAGCCAATTCTCTAGTCCAGTGTTTCTCAACCTTGGCAGCTTTAAGATATGTGGACTTCAACTCCCAGAATTCCCCAGCCACCATGCTGACTGTGGAATTCTGGGAGCTGAAGTCAACATAACTTAATGTTGCCAAGGTTGAGAAACACTGCTCTAATCTCCCTTTATGCATGCATAAGGCAGAGGTGTTCAGCAGTCCTTTCAATCTCCTCTACTAAGTACTTTAATCCCTCCTTCTGGATTGGATCTCCTCCATCCTGGCCTGTCCAGACCAGTCCACTTCTCCTGATGGCTCTTCAAGCCTCAATTTTTTTCCCAATTGATTCACTGGGTATTTTCCTCTCTGATGAAAAACTACCAGTGGCTGTTGTGGGTCTTCCGGGCTGTGTGGCCGTGTTCTGGAAGTTGTGGTTCCTAACGTTTCGCCAGCATCTGTGGCCAGCATCTTCAGAGGGCAGGAGCACAGACAGAAGCGAACTGTCTGTGCCCAGGTAGAGTAGCAATGTTTTGTTTGTTTTCTATTTATAGAGCTAAGTTATAGGAGATTAGGTGGGGTTTTTTGTTGTGTTGAAATGTTAACGAGTGGCTGATGAGCGTGATTAGCATGTTCATTGTGAGAAGTATTCCCATGCCTGGTGGTTGGACTGAGTTCATTGACCTTTTGCAGGCTGTGTTTTTCAGGACTGGTAGCCAGGTTTTGCTAATTTTTAGACTTTCTTCTTTTTTATTGTAACTGTGCTGGTGTTTGTGAATTTCAATGGCTTCTTTGTATAATCTGGTGTAGTGGCTTTTGGTGTTATCCAGTATTTCTGTGTTTTCAAATAGGATTTTGTGTCCCGTTTGCTTGAGAGCATGTTCAGCTACTGAAGATTTTTCCGGTTGCTGTAGTAGCTTCAGTTTTTCATGTTTACCTCTTGTGTATTCCTGAATAGTCTTTCGTTCTTGTTTCAGAGAGAGAAACAGCTACTCCCACATTGTCTTTCATTCCCTTTGTCTGCTAAGGTTGTAACTTTTTCCTTTCTTCTGTATCCCAGATATGACACCAGGTTAACCTTTTTCTTTTCCACAACTTTCTCCTTACCAGATGACTCTCTCTTGTGCCCAGCTCCACCCCTTTTGTGTCTTTCCTAACTTTTGAGTTTCATTTTCTGCCTCTCTGCTTTTTATCCAGAGGGCCCAAATTCTAATTTCTTCACTGGCTTCAATCTGGCTAACCTTTTCATCTGCAGCAACAGCTCATCTCTGCTTAAATCTCTGTCTTCTGTTTGCTCTTTCTAGACATTTTTATTCCCCCCTTGATCCTAACTTCCTCTAGTTGAAGACCTTCATAACCAGATTTCACTCTATTGTACACCCTCATATCAAACTCCTACCAGTTTGCACCAAACCTTGAACACAACTATCCTGGTTGCTTGTAGGTTTGTAGGGACATGGTCAGACCGTGTAAAAATAACATGGTGTATACACACAAACTTGCATACACAAAGCAGAGGGAACAAACCAAATAACTGCAAGTAATGTGCGAAATGTAAATCTGGTGAATGAAGAATTTTAAAAACAATAATACTAAATCATTAACACAACAAAATAAATCTTGCAAATGAAAATGAGTTGAATAAAACAGGGGGATTTGTGCACACTCCTAGAATTAAGTGGGCTATTTTTCTTTCTCTGGTTCTAACACTTTTCAGTAACCTCTTGGTGATTGCATTACTGAAAAGCTATTTACTCTGTGTCTGGGAATTTATTGCAAGAAGATATTTACATTCTAATGGAAACAAATGAATAATCTAAATTATATTACACTGTCTTGGAGGAAAAAACCTTTTGTAGTCTTTAATAAGACAGAGTTTACCCAAGAATCATAGTTTCTGTTATTTTCTAGATGGTTAAAAATGAACTCTGACAAAATCCTATTAAATTGCCATTTTTTCTTTCCGAACAGGCCATCCTTAGAGTAAGAAAGGTATTTTAATTGTTTGTTATGCAATTACTAATCATAGAAATGTCTTGTTGATAGCAGACAACAATAAGAAAAGAGCACTAAAAAGACAAGTAGTAATATCATGTCAGGACATGAAAATGCACTTGATTCATCATGTTAAAAAGTCCCTGGGATACTAAAGTGTCTCATATCTTGAATAGCAATGTGGTTTTGTTGCTTGCTGTAATGTTAATTTGCTTTGGTTTAATCTGCAGCTACAGTTGTTTTTTTTAATAGCTATTTATTTAAGGGGAAAGCACATGCTGTAGTCCAAGTATATAACCTCATAAAGCTGATCAAGAAATATACTGCTTGAATACTTCTCCAAATTAAAAATTCCCAGAAGACAGAAAGCTAGCAAATCAGGAGATAACTACTCTAGAACACTTAATTCTTTTCATGGTATGGCCAACAACTTACAACCCTCACATTGTGTTCAAATCTCAGAAACCATATATGTGGTATGTGGCTTACCATATTTTCAGACAAGTTTGAGCTTTATTAGGGGATAAATTCAGTCAAATTTCACAGAATTGGTGAGAATTCAAAAGTTAGTGAGATACACTCCTTTAATTTTTTTAAGAAGCCTATAGCTTTGTTGGGGACAGAACATCATGGAAGTTACAATAATAATAGCCCTTTCTGTGTGGAGCACCCTCACCCAGTTTGAGGCAGTGTGAAGTTGAATGCAAAGGGAAGGAACATTAATAATGTTGGAATTCAGCAAACCAAGCATGCCTCATTAGCATATTGGTGATTGCTCTAGGAGGCAAACTCTGTGCTAGAGGAAGCTGCTTGTTGCCCCTCCCACTTCCTCTTCTCTCTCTCTCTGTCTGATTCTTCCACCATCATGGAGGAAGCAGCATGTGGCTGCTCTCCTCCATGGAGAGGCCATGCCTAGGCCTCAAGCCCCCTTTCTCCACGCAGCCTCTGGCAGCAAACAGGGCCAGAGGTATACAGTTTAGGGAACAGAAGGAAGAACTGAAACGAATTTTCTACTGAAATGGCTGTACCTGGACCAAATAAATGTAAGAACTCTTTTGTACTTACTTTTCGTACCTGCAATGTCTAAGCGTGTGTTTCATTATGCTTGGGTGGGCTAAAAGTGTAAGAATAAGAACCTGAATCTCTCTAACGTGCTCACAGGCTGTGTTTTTAAACAATATTCCTTTTTCTATGCACGAGTTTACACAACGTTAAGCTCTGCTCCATTCACTGGTTCTAACAGGCCACTGAATGATCTTCAAATAACATATTGAGATAGTGTGGAACGGAAAAATTCTCAGTGTATTTGTTTGGAATGTAGCAAAGGGGTTTGCCATAGAATAGGGTACTGTTGCTGCAGATACAGGGTTTGCTCCACTGATTGATTATGAGTTACTTATTGGGCAAGTGGATACCAGTAGCACTTACAGTATATTTTGAGAATACTGGCAATACATTTTTGTAGCTATTTCTTTTTCTCTGGTTCATTCTCATGGACTTGCCATTTCTCTAGAAAGTGCTATTACCACAATGATTCATGACTTAAAATGTATTAACCAGAACAAGACAATACCCTTTTGCAAATGAGTCCTGCTTAATTCCTCCTCCTGTTTGTAACTATTTTATTTGATCAGATGATGCTAGTATTTCATTACAGCAATAATAAAGATACTGTACTGTGTTAATTCATGAGATTTTGAAACAAATGTGTAATGCTTACCATTTTATTTTTGGTGCCACATAATTGCCTAAGTGTATCCCTATTAGCACATATTAATGAGCTGACTAACATTTGCATTACCTTATTCATCTGTTTTCACAATAACACAGTTATTAGCAATATATTATGCGATTCATGTTGCTCAAAGCACAACACAACTAGGGTCTCATCATATATTTCATAACCATAAGAAATTACTTTTATGTTATTGTGCTAAAATTGTTTGTGCCTTAACTAGCTCTGAGGAAAAAAGTACTTTTTCCAATTAGTTCATTCCAATGGCTATTTTGAGCAAGGAGCACATAGTCCATTCACACGGACTAGTGAGACGCCCATCAAATGATTGGAATGCTTGGAATTCAGAAAATGATCAGCCTTTCCTCTGTGAACTGAAAATGCTCAATGATAGAGGGAAAGAGTCAGGCTTATTCTGCATCAAGAGTGCCTTTTCCTTTTCCCAGACTGGCCCACTCAAAGCACATCAAGCTAAAAAGCCCATCATCCCTGTCATTCCACCTGTCTGGAGGACATAGTCTTGGGGATTTTTAGCGTTCAGAAAACTTTACTCCTACTGATGACAATGAAATCAAAATGAGGTCCTTGAGATAGGACAGATTTGCTCAAGCATTTTCAAGAGTATTTAAGGAAATATTTTTTCTTACATAACTACAGTCATAGCCAACCTAGTTCCCTTAAATAGGTTGGTCTGAAAGCCCCATTAGCTCCAGTCAGTACACTCAAGCTGGTTAGTGTTAACTGAAGAACAATCTCTGCCATTGCCAGCTTGAGTAGGAAGGTTGATGGGGAATACAGCAATAAAATTGACAAAGCTTCTCTGCATGAACACAGTAGCTCACATCAGTGACCCTATTTGCCCAGTCTATCATCTCTGGCAAAACTGACCTTTAGAAGAACTGAAGAAAAGTTCATGGCATTGGGATAAAATACCCCGATATTACAAGGAGCAGAAGATTGCCTGGATTTCACCCTGATATAAATGGTAAACAAAAATAGATGAAATGAAAACATGTGCCATGCAAATGAATGACAGGAACATAAAATGTTTTCCTTGCAAATCCCGGACCATAAATCAGACTGGGATTAAGAGCACTCAGAAGTGTGCACATATTTCATATAATCAGTGAAGCTGCACAATGAGAGTTATGTGGGTAGAGTCTGTCCCATCATGAAGACACCCTTCAAACTTCAGACTAGATCCTCCATAGTGGAACCTTTGTATGATCACACTAAAGGTACAAGCATCTCATTTGAGGCACAAATGAACAGGCTCAAATTATCCTACTTTGGACTCATCGTGAGAATACCAAGCTCTCTGAAGAAGGCTCTAATTCTGGGAAAGGTGGAAGGAAAGAGAAGAAGAGGATGACCAGCAGACTCAGTTACAGTAGTGATGAGTGCACCATTGGAAGAGTTGAAAGACCAAGCTAGGGACAGATCATCATGGAGATGCTATCTGTGTGGTTTCTAAGAGTTGACAATGACTTGATGGCATGTAATCAGTCAATCAAAAGGTACAATATGTGTGACTCCTTTCTTTCATAAACACAGCCAATCCTAGATGTTTACAGGCTTTCCATAATACACAAAATATGCTGCCTCAAGACAACCACTTCCTTCCACCTAATAATAGGGTTGGTCCTAGTCCTAAAAATAATAGTAATTAAGAAATTATGCCAATTTGGTTGCCTTTTTTCCAATGGTTTGGTGAAGAATGAATTTTCCAAAACTTGTGTCACTACTGAATGTTTTGTTCCATTCCCACATTTTCTAGAATACCCATATCAGATTGAGATACCATAAGCAATTGGTTGGTAAAGAGCCTGATTTATTTATTTATTTATTTATTTATTTATTTATTTATTTATTTATTTTCTATCCCACCTTTATTATTTTTATAAATAACTCAAGGCAGGGAACATCCCTATTACTCCTTCCTCCTCCTATTTTCCCCACAACAGCAACCCTGTGAGGTGAGTTGGGCCGAGAGAGAGTGACTGGCCCAAGGTCACCCAGCCGGCTTTCATGCCTAAGGCGGGACTAGAACTCACAGTCTCCTGGTTTCTAGCCCAGCACCTTAACCACTAGACCAAACTGGTCTATTATGATGATGCAAAGTACATATAAGAGATCATTAAGAGACATTATCATAAGCTTATTTCTCATTGCAGCTATGCCCCCTCTTGCTCAGGCTTTCCGAAATTGGGATTTTGGTCAATGAAAGGAAACCTTATGTTAATTATTTCTCTAGAAAATCTAGAAAGATAGCAAAACAATGTAGAGGATGGGTCTGTCTTTTATCTCTTAATTAATATCCCCATCTTCATTATACCATGATGACACATTTTTCTCTCTAATCTTGATGCCTCCCTAAGTGGATGTACCAATTATGATACTGTCCCCATAATTCCATTTTCATCCATTAACACATGCCTTTTTTCTTTCCTTTCCATATTGCATGCCCAAATCAATTGCCCTAGGTGAGACAAATATAAGCACTAAAGAAGATAGCAGGGATGAAAATAGCATCACAGAGAAAAACAGAGCTATCAAAGCTAGATAACACTATGCAATCTGTTTCTTCTCTCTGCCTCTGAAGGTATTCTAAAGTTGCTCAGTAGGTTGATTTGTAAAAATATGGGGGGGGGAGGTTATAGGCACTTATTGCAGAGTGTTTTGCAATGATAATTGGAGTAAACTAGTATATTATGTTCTTTCTATAATGAGCTTTTTGAAAAAAATATCAATATATTGGTGAGAAAAATTCTATGATGCCTTCATTAATACAGAACATTACAGCCTGGAAAATACTGTGCATATATAAATGTTATTTGCCTAGTTTTATTAAAGCAGCAGTAGTACTGAAAAGAAGATAGAGAATACACATCTAAACTTTAAGGTGTTTAATATCAGATAAAGAAGAAAACGATTTCTAAATCTGCATATGTTATGGAGAAATTGGTGCCATTCTATTTTTTTATCCTTTGGGAAGAAAGAAGGATGAACATATCTACTGCTAACAAGGTACCTTACAAATAAAATAATTATCACTAGATAGGTACTACTATACTGAAGGCCTGCCCCCATATTCTGCTACCTTCCCCAGTGGCCCAACCAGTTGTATCTGTATTGGGAACAATTGGACCTCTGTGAATCTTGCTATAAGCTGAATTACAAATCACAAATAGATTAAGGGGAGGTTGGAAATCTTATTTTTGCACATTCTGAAAGTTCTGATGTACTGTAGTTTTCAGCTAAAAAAAAAAGAATGAATTAAAATACATTTGAAGATTTATAACAGTGAAAAGAAGGTGGCCATTTTTAGATAGTTCCATTACTTCATTTTAATTTTGTCATGTTCAAATGTAACATTTGGAAGTACACAATGGAAGTATATGAAAGAACCCTCAGAAAGAAAAGTATGAACAGTATGATACAAGGAAACCATGGACTGATGCTTGACTTAGAAGGGTACAAATGGCATTGGGCAATTTTTGCTTGCTTCCTGCCCTGCCCCACAATTCAACATATATTTGAGATATTTTCACTAGTCTTAACTTTCTCTCTTTCCTTGTCAGAAGGCTGTCCTGTGTACATGAGAAATCATACTGAGAACTCTTAAAATGTTATTATTTCAATATATGTTTTACAAACATTAAAATGACAATATTGTTGCATATAATTAGAACTTACAAAGAAAATGTAGTACTTAGGAGAAAAAGGGCCTTGGACAGGATTGCGCCTATGTGACCTCTCTTGCCTCGTTCAACCCGTCACTCCCTGTGGTTCACGGAGGAGTTGAGGGTTTTGAAGAGGGTTAAGAGACGTCTGGAGTGCCGCTGGAGGAAGATGACTGATTCTGACCAGACACAATCTAGAGCTGCTATTAGGGCCTACCTTGTGGCGGTAAGAGCGGCGAAATGTGATTATTTCTACGCTCTTATTGTGTCCGCAGAATGCTGCCCGATGGCCCTGTTTAAGATTACTAGATCCCTTTTGGGTCGGATGGACTTGGTGACCCATTTACAGGGCCGGTTGGAAGAGTTTGTTGAGCATCTGCAGGACAAAATCGCTCAGATTCATTCCACGTTAAACTCTAAGCGTGAGGCACAATCTGGGGAGATGCCAGAGGTACGCACTTACCCTGTTATCTGGGAACAGTTTGATCCTGTTGGGCCTGATGAAGTAGACAGGATCCTCCGGATTGTAAATGCCACCACTTGTCATCTAGACCCATGTCCCTCCTGGCTGGTAAAGTCAGCCCGGGAGGTCACATGTGGTTGGGTCCAGGTGATGATTAATACATCTTTGGGGGAGGGGGTGTTTCCAGCGGTCTTTAAGAAGGCGTTGGTGCACCCCCTCCTCAAGAAGCCTTCCCTGGACCCCACTGTTTTAAACAACTTTCGTCCTGTCTCACACCTTCCCTTTTTGGGAAAGGTGGTTGAGAAGGTGGTGGCACTGCAACTCCAGAGGATTCTGGATGAAACGGATTATCTAGACCCCTTTCAGTCAGGTTTCAGGCCGGGATATGGGACAGAGACTGCATTGGTTACACTTATGGATGATCTTTGGCGGGAGCGAGATGGAGGGAGTGCATCCATTCTCGCTCTCTTGGATCTCTCAGCAGCTTTAGATACCGTCGACCATGGTATCCTTTTGGGACAGATCAGGGAGTTGGGGGTGGGTGGCGTTGTTTTACGCTGGTTTGCCTCCTTCCTCCGGGACTGTTCCCAATTGGTGGTAATAGGAGAGGAGAGATCTGACCCTTGACCCCTCTTGTGTGGGGTGCCGCAGGGTTTGGTTCTCTCTCCTCTCCTATTTAACATCTACATGCAGCCACTGGGCAAGATCATCCGTCACCACGGGATGAGGTATCACCAGTATGCTGATGATACCCAGTTGTACATCTCCATCCCGGGTGAAGTAAGTGTTGCAGTCAACACCGTTTCTCAGTGTCTGGAGGCTGTAGGGGCCTGGATGGGGCACAACAGGCTTCATCTGAACCCTGGTAAGACGGAGTGGCTGTGGATTGATGGCCTCTTGATTCCCAGGAAGTTGTCATCTTTAACTCTGGACAGGGTGGCACTGCCCCGTTCAGATTCAGTGCAAAACTTGGGGGTCCTCCTGGACTCACGACTCCTGCTCGAGGAGCAGGTGGCAGTCGTGGCCAGGAGGGCCTTTGCACAGCTTCAGGTTGTGCACCAGTTGCGCCCCTTCCTGGATCAGGAGGCCCTCCGAACAGTCACTCATGCCCTTGTCATCTCCCATATAGATTACTGCAATGCGCTCTACATGGGGCTACCCTTGAAGGGTATCCGGAAGCTTCAACTGGTCCAGAATGCAGCTGCATAGGTAGTTCTAGGTGCTATAAGATCAGCACATGTAACACCGCTACTCTGTGAGCTGCATTGGGTACCAGTCTGCTTCCGGGTCCAATTCAAGGTGTTGGTTATCACCTTTAAAGCCCCACATGGCATGGGACCAGGGTATCTGAGAGACCATCTTATCCCGATCACATCCACCCACCCCACCTGATCATGCAGGGAGGGCATGCTTCGGATCCTATCACTAAAAGAATTCCATCTAGCGGGGTCCAGGAGGCGTGCCTTCTCTGCGATAGCACCCACCCTGTGGAATAACTTGCCCCCTGAGGTGAGACGGGCACCCTCGCTCCTGGCCTTCAGGAAGTCTTTAAAGACCTGGTTCTGCCGCCTTGCCTGGAATGAAGGAAATAATAGTTCCTCCTGGGGGTGGTTAGCTTAGTAATATCCTCCTTTTAAGACCTGGAGCTGACTGTAGTTCAGATCACGAACTTCTTATTGCAAAATTTAGAATCAGACTAAAGAGAATAGGGAAGACCCACAGATCAGTTAGATATGAGCTCACTAATATTCCTAAGGAATATGCAGTGGAGGTGAAGAATAGATTTAAGGGACTAGATTTAGTAGATAGGGTCCCAGAAGAACTATGGACAGAAGTTCGCAACATTGTTCAGGAGGCGGCAACAAAAAACATCCCAAAGAAAAAGAAAACCAAGAAGGCAAAATGGCTGTCTGCTGAGACACTGGAAGTAGCCCAAGAAAGATGGAAAGCAAAAGGCAACAGTGATAGGGGGAGATATGCCCAATTAAATGCAAAATTCCAGAGGTTAGGCAGAAGAGATTAGGAATTATTTTTAAACAAGCAATGTGCGGAAGTGGAAGAAGACAATAGAATAGGAAGGACAAGAGACCTCTTCCAGAAAATTAGAAACATCGGAGGTAAATTCCAGGCAAAAATGGGTATGATCAAAAACAAAGATGGTAAGGACCTAACAGAAGCAGAAGAGATCAAGAAAAGGTGGCAAGAATATACGGAAGATCTGTATAGGAAGGATAATAATATTGGAGATAGCTTTGACGGTGTGGTCAGTGAGTTAGAGCCAGACATCCTGAAGAGTGAGGTTGAATGGGCCTTAAGAAGCATTGCTAATAACAAGGCAGCAGGAGACGATGGTATCCCAGCTGAACTGTTTAAAATCTTGCAAGATGATGCTGTCAGGGTGATGCATGCCATATGCCAGCAAATTTGGAAAACACAAGAATGGCCATCAGATTGGAAAAAATCAACTTATATCCCCATACCAAAAAAGGGAAACACTAAAGAATGTTCAAACTATCGAACAGTGGCACTTATTTCACATGCCAGTAAGGTAATGCTCAAGATCTTGCAGGGTAGACTCCAGCAATTCATGGAGCGAGAATTGCCAGATGTACAAGCTGGGTTTAGAAAAGGCAGAGGAACTAGAGACCAAATTGCCAATATCCGCTGGATAATGGAGAAAGCCAGGGAATTTCAGAAAAACATCTATTTCTGTTTTATTGACTATTCTAAAGCCTTTGACTGTGTGGATCATAACAAATTGTGGCAAGTTCTTGGTGGTATGGGGATACCAAGTCATCTTGTCTGCCTCCTGAGGAATCTGTATAACGACCAAGTAGCAACGGTAAGAACAGAGCACGGAACAACGGACTGGTTTAAGATTGGGAAAGGAGTACGGCAGGGTTGTATACTCTCACCCTACCTATTCAACCTGTACGCAGAACACATCATGCGACATGCTGGGCTTGAGGAATCCAAGGCTGGAGTTAAAATCGCTGGAAGAAACATTAACAATCTCAGATATGCAGATGATACCACTTTGATGGCTGAAAGCGAGGAGGAGTTGAGGAGCCTTATGACGAAGGTGAAAGAAGAAAGTGCAAAAGCTGGGTTGCAGTTAAACCTCAAAAAAACCAAGATTATGGCAACGAGCTTGATTGATGACTGGCAAATAGAGGGAGAAAAAGTGGAGGCAGTGACAGACTTTGTATTTCTAGGCGCAAAGATTACTGCAGACGCTGACTGCAGCCAGGAAATCAGAAGACGTCTACTTCTTGGGAGGAGAGCAATGGCAAATCTTGATAAAATAGTTAAGAGCAGAGACATCACACTGACAACAAAGGTCCGCATAGTTAAAGCAATGGTATTCCCTGTAGTAACCTATGGCTGTGAGAGCTGGACCATAAGGAAGGCTGAGCGAAGGAAGATAGATGCTTTTGAACTGTGGTGTTGGAGGAAAATTCTGAGAGTGCCTTGGACTGCAAGAAGATCAAACCAGTCCATACTCCAGGAAATAAAGCCAGACTGCTCACTTGAGGGAATGATATTAAAGGCAAAACTGAAGTACTTTGGTCACATAATGAGAAGACAGGATACCCTGGAGAAGAAGCTGATGCTAGGGAAAGTGGAAGGCAAAAGGAAGAGGGGCCGACCAAGGGCAAGATGGATGGATGGTATTCTGGAGGTGACGGACTCAACCATGGGGGAGCTGGGGATGGTGACAGCCGACAGGAAGCTCTGGCGTGGACTGGTCCATGAAGTCACGAAGAGTCGGAAACGACTGAACGAATAAACAACAAAAATCCTCCTTTTAAGAACACACCATCTTTTGGATTTTTTTATTTATTTTTATAGTAGATTTTAGATGTATAGGTTTTAACTTTTTATATTGTGATTGTAAACCGCCCAGAGTTTACCATGGTGGAGATGGGTGGGGATAAATCCAAATAATAAATAAATAAATAAAATAAAAAGATAATTCAACAGATGGAAGGCTACCAGGTCTGGGCTCCCCTCCATCCATCCATCCATCCATCCATACATCCATCCATCCATCCATCCATCATCACACATGATGATGATGATGCCCAGGTAGCTGGTAGCCCTAAACATACATGATATAAATAAATAAATAATTAAAGTCCCAGAGCCAGATTATATCCCCAAAACTCAGCTCCATGTTTCACTTGTTGTCTAAGCTTGGAACTTTAAAAAGCCAGACGACCACCATTGGCCACAAAGTGTTTCAAAATTCTGTATCTCTTTGCTACCATCTAGCAGTCATACAGATTTTTGCAACTCAGATCTAATGGTAGCTCCCAGAGTCCCCCCAGAGAGAGTATGGGGTTAAACAACCTCTACTGCTGCCTCTTCCTTTTCCTCTTTCCTTTCTTCTTTGTCTTTAGGAATCTGGGGAGAATTGAGGGCAAAATAATACCTATTTCACTATCTAAAACACCCAATTTCTCCCCTAAACAGATCCTGTCCTTTGACATGTTTCACAAAGCCTGATGGAGCCCTTTGACCCATGGAAATTGTGTGTTCTTGCCATAGAGAAATGATAGACATGACCTGAAAGTCCTATAGGAAAGTTGTTTGCTTTCTATAGGTAATGTTTTATTTCCTTTGGGTAGATATGTTCTTTTGTGTTACATTTCAGTGACAAATATGCCACAACAGTTCCTTTTTCATGATTAAAATTAGAAATAACAAAGCATGTTCTTACTTGGTCTCCTGGTTTAGTAAATACAGATCCCTTATTCTTTCTGCTCCATCAGTGTACTTATTATAGCTGCAGCCTGTTCTATCCATTCAAGGTTTACAGTGAGTTATTAAGAGTTTGACTGCATGTGGATGGACAAGTAAGATATGGCCTCTGTCAGCTCCAGTGACAGAGTTCAATTCCAGAATCATTTTATTTATTTATCAAATTTCGTCACTGCCCATCTCCCTCAAAAGGGAAAATCATAGCAGTCAAAGGCCAATAACTGATATACACGAGGTGCCTTCAGATTGTACTGCCATTCAATCTTCAGATTGTACTGCCGTTTAGTTCAACTTGCAGGAAGGTGGCTACTCACACACCATCTTTCTTGGCACACCACCCTTCCTGCTCAATTCTATCAATCGATATTTACACAACGGTGCAAAGATTCATTTTGCAACTCCTGCACATTGAGCTAGATATAGATGGAAGTCTTCAATGGGCACCTTAAAAAATACAGAAGCCAGAGATCCTGTTGAAAATGGGTAAAATAGAAATATGATCGCTATTAACCTTTAGTGTTAAAATAAGATAATAATCCTCTTTCAGCAAATAAAAATAAAATGGTACCATTAGCAGACTGTTCCTGAGATTCAATGGCTACATATTTTCTATTTTAGTTACCATACTGGGTTTTGCTCAAGCTCTTATACTGGCAGACATGGGACATACTGTACCTCCTCATGATGGGGGTGCGATGGCTCAGTGGTTAAGATGCCAGGCTTGTCGATCGGAAGGTTGGCGGTTTGAGACCCGAGCGCCGCATGACGGAGTGAGCTCCCGCACTCGCCCCAGCTCTTGCCAACCTAGCAATTTGAAAACATGCAAATGCAAGTAGATAAACAGGTAACACTTCGGTGGGATGGTAACAGTGTTCTGCGCGCGTCATGCTGGCCACATGACCGCGGAAGCATCTTCAGACAGTGCTGGCTCTTCGGCTAAGAAACAGAAATGAGCACCACCCCCTAGAGTCAGACACGACTGTGCAGGGGAAAACCTTTACCTTTTTACCTACCTCCTCATCCCCCAAACTTGAACCTAATTTTCTTTTTCTTAATTAATTTTTGGATTCTAATAGGTTTTTTTTGGTGGGGTAGATAACTAAAGCAAAGGCTCTCAGTGCTGGTTGCATTTATTTGTTAGATAACATGAAAAAAATGATTATTTCGAAAACAGGTTTATTTCATTTTGGCCAGACCATCCCTGGAGCTGCTGTTGTATCTGCAATATGTACTGTATTTTGTTAATTGGACAGATCATTTGACGTTTACATTACTGTAGTTTTAAAGGTAAAATCTGGAATCAGTGTTATGCTAAACTTTATAAGAACAAAGCATTTGTTTTTTTTAAATACCCATTTTGTCATTTGTTACAAGGTTAGATAGTTTATTGAAAAATCTCTTTCTCACCACTTTTTCCCATTACCATCCTCATAAACATACTTTGAAACCCAGGCACAATGTTCACTTGATTTGAACTTCCAAAATGTTCTGAAAACCCAGATAACATCACTTGGGGAATATATTAGTTGTGTTTGCATGTCACACTTCCCTGTGAGCATGGCACACTGAACTGTAAACTAACCATACTGAATGTGATCATACAATCCATTAAGGCAACAGAAAATTAACAAGTTGACACCTATGCCTGGATTAGCTTGCCTGATCTTAGAAGCTAAGCAGGGACAGGCCTGGCTTGTATTTGGATTGGGTACCTCCAGGGAATACCAGGGCTGTAAGTCAGATGGGAAATTAGAAAACATCCCAGAGAAAGGCAGATGGGAGACCACTTCATACCACAGCCCGGAAGACCCACAACAGCCACCACTTCATACTGTTGTCAAGAAAACTTCGTGGATATATCCATGAAGACACCAGGAGTTTAGCTTGATTTATTTATTTATTTATTTAATTTCTATAACCGCCCATCTCCCCCCATGGGGAACTCTGGGCGGTTCACAATAAATAAGTTAAAATAAGGTTAAAATCTCAAGTATACAGTAAAAATATATTGAAAAATCCAGATGGTAATGGGATAATTAAAGAAGGACAGTTATAAAATTAGGGGATTAGCCACCCCCATGAGGAACTATCCCTCCCTCCTTCCCATGCCAGGCGGCAGAACCAGGTCTTCAGCTCTTTCCTAAAGAGCTGAAGATTTGAAGGAGACATTACCTTTACCTAAGTCTAGTGGGCTGTGCATATGTAGCCATTGGTCAGTCACTCATGTATTAATTCCAGACCACCTTGTTGTTGTTCAGTCATTTAGTCGTGTCCGACTCTTCATGACCTCATGGACCATGTGTGTTGGTGAGACAGAGGCTTGTACACCCCAAAGATCAAACTCCAAAACACAAGAAAAGCAATGTAGTTTATGCAATCCAGTGCAGTGAGGAGTGCGCTGAACTCTACATTGGAGAAACCAAACAACCTATGTACAGGAGGATGGCCCAACACAGGAGAAGTAACACCACAGGACCAGAGTCAGCAGTTTATCTTCATTTAAAGGAAAAAGGACACTCATTTGAGGACATTAATGTTCACATTTTAGACAGAGAACATAGGTGGTTTGAGAGAGGGGTCAAGGAATCCATTTATGCCAACTTGGAAAATCCTTCCTTGAATAGAGGTGGGGGCCTCAGGCACAATCTTTCTCCCATCTTTCTCCCCGCATTGTCTTCTGTGCCTAGGAAGATTAAGACCATTTCACAAGCTCAACAGCAGCATGGTGATCTTAACGATCCTCCTTTAGATAATAAAAGGACTTAAAATACATCTCAATATAACCATGACCCCAGGTGTAAGGTCACACAGCTACCTAGAAACATATTTAGGATTCCCTTACCAACTTTGCTCAGACTGAAGAAGCTCCTTGGATAAGGAGTGAAATGTTTCCACTGAGAAAATAGAAATCCAGTTGACATGATTCAAACTACAGAGAAGAGTCTGTTGCTCACAGCTTCTGCTGGCCAGAAACGTGCTGGAAGTCATCAGTTGAATTTATCCTTTCATAAAGATCTCATCAGACAAGGAAGGGAGGTGTTTGCAGCCAAGTGCAACTTCTGACTCTTCTGTTCATTCATGGGGGTCAGAAAAAGTTGACCACTTTTGCTCTACAGGTGAAGATGGGCACTCAAAAACTCACACATGGTTTTGTTTATTTGTTATTTTCATCACTGAAAGCCTCACACCTTTGATTAACCCTGCAGGAAGTATATACTAGAATCAGTGTACCTGTGAGCTATTTTGAATTAGAGGAACATCCCATCCAAAGTGCCCAGTACATAATGTTTGCCTAAAGACATAAAATGGCCCCTAATATATGCTTTACTTGCATCCCAAACTGATGTTATATTTATATTATCATTCATATTTAAATCAACAAATTCTTTTAGTTTATTTTTGCTCTCATCTAAATATACTTTGTTTCTTAGTATGGCTTCATTTAGTCTCCATCTGTATGTCTTTGATAAAATTTTTAAATCTAATTGAATTGCATTGTGATCTGATAGTATTTTAGCCAAAATCGTCATTTCTTTAATCTTATTTGCTAAGTTTTTTGAGATCCAAATCATATCAATTCTGGAATGGGACTTAAATCTATCAGAGAAAAAAGTGTAATCTTTGGCGTTACCCATCTTATGTCTCCAGGAATCAACCAACTCTAAGTTACTTGTAAGTTGGAAAAATTCTTGAGGTAGTTTACCTTGGTTTACTTTGAGTTGTTTGTCAGATTTCCTATCCATTAGGGGGTTAACTACTCCGTTCCAATCACCCATAATAATCCAATTTTTATTTGGCAAGTCTGATAGACGATTCAAAAGAACTTTAATTTTTTTTTTCATTCGGGGCATATACTCCCACTAATATAACCTTTAAATTTTGAATTTCTATTTCTATAAATCTACCCTTGTCATCAGCATGTAACAAATTTGGTTTTAAGTTTGGTTTAATATAACAGACTATACCATTTTTCTTGTTCTCACTTGTCGATATAAAATCTAGACCTAATTTTTTATTTAATAACAATTTAACATCTTTCCATCTAATATGTGTTTCTTGCAAGCAAATTATATCAAGCTTATATTTATTAAGAGTGTGAAAAATTTTATTTCTTTTAACCGGAGTATTTAAACCATTGACATTCCATGAGAGACATTTCACATTACTCATTTTCAGTATGTTTGCTTAAATCTTGGGAACTGACTGCTAAAGAAAATAATTAAAACTTTTCTGCTATCTCTTCTTTTTGCCCACTGTTCCCTACTGAATGTTTATCACCTTTTTCCAATTTTCTGAGAAAATCTTTTGCCTTTTCAATTGAATTTAATTTAAACCTTTGGTCATTGTATAACACATTCAACATTATAAAAAAATAAAACAACAAAAATTTTCTAAATTATGTGAACAAATTAAGACGAAAGAGATTGAATTTCAAAGTAACCCAAGAGACAAAGACATTAAAAATCAAATTACTATATTACAGAAACAACTAGAATTATTAACAACTGAGGAAATGGAAAAAAACTTGAGGTATGTTAAGCAAAGATACTTTCAACACGCAAAAAAAGCTGGTAAATGGCTAGCTTTTAAGTTAAGAAAAGAAGGGGAAAAATTATAAATAAGATTAGAGAAAAGGGGGAAGAGTTAATAGATAATCAAAGTATCAAGAAAGCATTATATGATTTTTATACAATTTTATATCAAAAACAAATAGATTTGGCTAGGGCTGATATATATCTAACAGAAAGTAAATTGCAAAAAATATCTAAAATACAAAAGGAAATTATTAATGAACCCATTACTATGCAAGAAATTTCAAATGCCATCCAAAAACAAAAATCAGGTAAAACTCCAGGTCCAGATGGATTTACTGCTATATATTACAAATTATTCCAAGAACAACTCATATTACCGTTTAATACTTTATTAAATTCGATAATGACTGGAAATACAGTTCCCAAATCATGGACCGATGCTAATATAATCTTGATTCCTAAGGCGGACCAGGACATGACACTATGCAAGAATTTTAGACCAATCTCGCTGCTAAATACTGATTACAAAATTTTTACCACTATCTTGGCTGATAGATTAAAAATTGTTTTACAAGATTAATGCGGATCAATCTGGTTTCCTCCCAAAAAGACACATTAAAGATAATATTAGATCTATTATAAATATAATTGAGTATGCAAAAGAACATAAAGAAAAACAAATTTTACTATTATTCTTAGATGCTGAAAAAGCATTTGACAATTTAAATTGGGATTTTATGATTAAAACGTTGAAAAGTATGGACTATGGTAAGAACTTCATTAACGCTATTCAAGCTATATATACAATGCAGACAGCCAAGATAGTGGTAAATGGTGACAGAACCCAAAATTGTACTATAGGAAGGGGTACCAGACAAGGTTGCCCAATCTCTCCACTCCTATTTATCTTAGTACTAGAAGTTCTTTTAGAAAATATAAGAAAAGATAATCAAATTGAAGGGATAAAAATAAAACAAGAAAACTATAAATTAAGGGCTTTTGCTGATGATGTGGTAATCACTTTACAAAACCCGGAAAATTCAGTTAAACAATTACAAAAAAAGATACAAGATTTTGGTGAATTGGCAGGGTTTAAAATAAATAATAAAAAAACAAAGATGATAAATTTAAATATGAACCAAAACAATATACAGTACATAATATGGAATTGGCTACGGGATTTGCAAATGTTAAAAAATTAAGATATTTGGGTGTGGAAATAACATCAAATAATTCGGATTTATTTAAAAATAATTATACAATACTTTGGAATAAAATAAAACAGGATTTACAAGTTTGGACGAAATTACAGATATCCCTTTTTGGGTAGAATGTCTACGATAAAAATGAATATTCTTCCAAGAGTCATCTTTTTATTCCAAACGATACCAATTGTAATAACTGATAAAACTTTTCAAAATTGGCAATGAGATTTTGCTAAATTTATTAGGCAGGGGAAAAAACCGAGAATAAAGTACAAATTTTTACAAGATACTAGAGAAAATGGGGGTTTTGGTCTACCAAATTTAAAATTATATTATGATGCATGTGTTCTTAGTTGGCTTAGAGATTGGTTAAAATTGGATAATCGTAAATTACTTAATGGGGGCGTGGTGGCTCAGTGGGTAAGACGCCAGGCTTGTCAATCGGAAGGTCGCAAGTTCGGAGGTTCGAATCCCTAGCCCCGCGTGACGGAGTGAGCTCCCGCACTTGCCCCAGCTCTTGCTAACCTAGCAATTCGAAAGCATGCAAATGCAAGTAGATGAATAGGTACCACCTCGGTGGGATGGTAACAGCATTCCGCGTACGTCATGCCGGCCACATGACCGTGGAAGCATCTTTGGACAATGCTGGCTCTTCGGCTAACAAACGGAGATGAGCACCAGCCCCTAGAGTCGGACACGACTGCACAAATGTGCGGGGGGAACCTTTACCTTTAAACTACTTAATATAGAAGGGCACGATCTTAGATTTGGATGGCATGCGTACCTTTGGTACAATAAGATTAAAGCAAACACGGCATTTAATTATCACCCTATTAGAAAATCAATTTTAAAAATTTGGAATAAATATAAAAATTCACTCTTACCCAATTTTCCCCTGTGGATTTTGCCACAGGAAGAACAAGCATGGCATGGAAACTTGAATATAGGTAATTGGTTAACATATAAAGATCTATTAATATTTGAGGGTACTAACTACAAACTAAAAACAAGAGAAGACTTACTAAAAGAAGGGTTTAATTCTAATTGGTTTACATATTTACAGATTAAAGAACAATTTAAAATGGATAATAAAATTTATAAGTTTAAAGAAAAGTCAGTAAATTGGGACAATGTGTTATGGAAAGAAAATGACCATTTAATAGCTAAAATTTACAAAATTTTAATACAAATCAATTCGACAAATCTACCTAAAAAGAATTGCATAATTAAATGGGAAGAAAATTTAGGCCATAGCATCCAAATTGATAATTGGGAAAAAATGTGGTTAAAAGATTTAAAATTTACTTTGAATTATAATATGAAAGAAAACTTTTTCAAAATGATGTACAGATGGTATATAACCCCTAACACATTGTCAAAAATGAATATTATGACATCCAATATACAGTATGTTGGAAATGTAAAAAAGAAGTGGGCACCTTTTTTCATCTTTGGTGGACTTGCCAGAAAACCAAAAGGTTTTGGAATACTATTCATCAAACTTTATGTGAAATACTGGAAGAAGACATTACTAAAGAGCCAGAACTGTACCTGTTGGGATTTACAAAACCAGACATACATAAGAAATATGGGAAATTATTATTCTACTTAATAATTGCAGCCAGAACCATCTTCGCAAAACATTGGAAAGAGGACTTCATACCTACAATCGATGAATGGTTGATAAAAACGATGGATTTAGCACAGATGGCTAAATTAACGGATTTGTTAAATGATAAGAATATGGATGAATTTAATTTATGTTGGAGCCCTTTCTATAAATTTATAGAAAAAAACTCAAAAAATACAATTGGGAAATTAATGTAAATAATAATTGTTTTTATAAATAATTAATTATGTTAGAGATTATTTCTAAATAGTTGTAGAAAATGACGGTGGGAAAGTAGGAAGTCCTGTTTGTTAGTCGTTTTTTTTTGTTTTTTTGTTTTTCTTGGGGTAGAATGAAGAATAGGTGAAAATCAGGGGAGAGTAAAGGGGGATCAGGGGGATTAGGAAGTAGAGAAGGTAAGAGTTGGTAGAGGAGTGGGAGAAGAGAGTAGAGGGTATAAGAAGGTTAAAGGAGAGGAGATTTAGACAGGGTTTGTGTGTATAAGAGGAAGTATGTTTAAAGTAACAGTTTGAGAAGGTTAAAGAGAGTAGCTTGAATCATGTCAACTGGATTTCTATTTTCTCAGTGGAAACGTTTCGCTCCTTTATTTATTTAATTTTTTTAAAACGCGAAACGTTTCCACTGAGAAAATAGAAATCCAGTTGACATGATTCAAGCTACAGACAATTCCACCTGGATGACTGAGAACCTTCATAGACATGTTAAAGAGAGTAAGAAAATTTAAGTATGAGAGGTGAAACGAAAGGTGGTTGTGAAAGAGCGTTGAAGTTGTACTTAATTTTATAATATAATTTAAAGGTTGTCTTTTATGTAATGTATTGTTTTTGTTATGTTAGTTATTGTTTTTTCTATGTATTATTATTTTGTAAAAGAATAAAGATAATTAAAAAAAAAAGTGCCCAGTACAGGTAGGAAGAAGCCGTTACTGTAGTGTAGGTGCCTCTTCCGCAGATTAAAGTCAGATAACTAGCGGAAAGTAATGTAGAATATGGAGTTCCCATCCTGTCTCTTGCCATTCCCAGAGAAATCTTCACTAAATTCAAACCAACCTAATAACATTTGCAAACCTAATAATATTTTGCACAAACCAGAACACAGTTCTCCATTGGTTCTTGCAGTTCTTTAAACTGTGTAAAGCAAGGTAGACTCCAGCAATTCATGGAGCGAGAATTGCCAGATGTACAAGCTGGGTTTAGAAAAGGCAGAGGAACTAGAGACCAAATTGCCAATATCCGCTGGATAATGGAGAAAGCCAGGGAATTTCAGAAAAACATCTATTTCTGTTTTATTGACTATTCTAAAGCCTTTGACTGTGTGGATCATAACAAATTGTGGCAAGTTCTTGGTGGTATGGGGATACCAAGTCATCTTGTCTTCCTCCTGAGGAATCTGTATAACGACCAAGTAGCAACGGTAAGAACAGAGCACGGAACAACGGACTGGTTTAAGATTGGGAAAGGAGTACGGCAGGGCTGTATACTCTCACCCTACCTATTCAACCTGTACGCAGAACAGAACAACACATCATGCGACATGCTGGGCTTGAGGAATCCAAGGCTGGAGTTAAAATCGCTGGAAGAAACATTAACAATCTCAGATATGCAGATGATACCACTTTGATGGCTGAAAGCGAGGAGGAGTTGAGGAACCTTATGACGAAGGTGAAAGAAGAAAGTGCAAAAGCTGGGTTGCAGTTAAACCTCAAAAAAACCAAGATTATGGCAACGAGCTTGATTGATGACTGGCAAATAGAGGGAGAAAAAGTGGAGGCAGTGACAGACTTTGTATTTCTAGGCGCAAAGATTACTGCAGACGCTGACTGCAGCCACGAAATCAGAAGACGTCTACTTCTTGGGAGGAGAGCAATGGCAAATCTTGATAAAATAGTTAAGAGCAGAGACCTCACACTGACAACAAAGGTCCGCATAGTTAAAGCAATGTTATTCCCTGTAGTAACCTATGGCTGCGAGAGCTGGACCATAAGGAAGGCTGAGCGAAGGAAGATAGATGCTTTTGAACTGTGGTGTTGGAGGAAAATTCTGAGAGTGCCTTGGACTGCAAGAAGATCAAACCAGTCCATACTCCAGGAAATCAAGCCAGACTGCTCACTTGAGGGAATGATATTAAAGGCAAAACTGAAGTACTTTGGCCACATAATGAGAAGACAGGATACCCTGGAGAAGAAGCTGATGCTAGGGAAAGTGGAAGGCAAAAGGAAGAGGGGCCGACCAAGGGCAAGATGGATGGATGGTATTCTGGAGGTGACGGACTCAACCATTGGGGAGCTAGGGATGGTGACGGCCGACAGAAAGCTCTGGCGTGGACTGGTCCATGAAGTCACGAAGAGTCAGAAACGACTGAACGAATAAACAACAACAAAGCAGTAAAAAATGTAAAAACTCTATATACATATATTGAAAGAAGCTACATGTTAAAAAGGGGAAATTGTGAAAAAAGCAACTACCCAATATATAGGACTCTTCTGTGGATTTTTTTGAATCAAAAATCACTACTTGATATGGAAATGGGATGGAATACTTTTGAGCTTTAGCAAGTTCAACAACTTTAGGAAGGGAAATGTATACATCCATCTATTCATATCCTTCATAAAAAGCCCATACCACCAAGGCTAAAATTATATACCTAATCCTAAACATTGTAGGTGATAATAAAGTTGTGTCTCATTACAAAATAGATATACTGACGTATATTTTCCTTTAGGGATATAGAAGAAACAGTATATTATTCTTCCATCAATTATTTGTAATGTAATTTTTAACAGAGATCAGTTGACATTTAATGCACTGTTGTTCTCATTCATTCAAAATTTCAATAAAACTTCATTTGCTTGTTCCTACTGCCAGACTCAAATAACATTTATATATTGTAATGAAATTATATAGTGAATATATATATAAATATTAAGTCTATGTAAACCTAAATATGTATAAAATCATAGTTTTAATAGAACCAGCTAGTAGCCATGTTTGTCCTGTTTATGAACTTACTAGGGTGTCCACGTTGCTAAAATGTGAAGAATGTATGAGGTGTGTGCATGGTACCAAACAACAAGATAACATTTGGAACAGACAGTGAATGTACAGTGGGTGAACGGAGGTACCAGACAAGATAAGAGAACATGATGAATTGCATGTCAGGTCTCTGCAAAGCAACAAGTTCAGAACCAGGTCAGAACAGACACTGACGTGTATAGTTCTGACGTAGAGTTCTGACACTGACTATGAAATGTTGGATTCAACACAGTCAGGTATAAAAGTAAGATGACATGCAATGGAGATTTTGAGGTGCGAGACTTTCCACAGGGAACAGGGGACGCCCTGATGTCTGACTCCCAGCTCATTCTAATACGTCTGGCCAACTATTAGGAGTGAATGTAAGTATCTAGGTTTAGATACTAAGTCCGGTAACTGTTGCAGGTATCGATGAAGATACGTTTGAGAAACTTTGATGAGGTGAATGCAAATAGCAACTTGGATAGCCTAGTTAAGGCATAGTTATTGATATTGATTTGATGGTTAACCTAATATAATATTGTAATAAGCTTTAGAGAATCTTATAATCTTATTCATTTATCATTTATTATTTGTAACTCAATAACTGCTTTGCTTTCTGTCCGAATAACACAAGAATAAAAGAACTATTATTGAACTTTACATGGAGTAAGTTGTACTCATTAAAGTAGATTTTATGACAATATCTCTTTATACATAAAATACAATGGTCCAAACATTTTTCTAAAGAATTTTGTTTTGAATTCTTCTAAAGACTATCATATCACTTTAGGCATGCTATATAGAATTCACTCCTATTGTTTCCACGTTTGTCTTCTGAATTGCTATTCTGTTTAACAAAATACTTATTATAGTGCAAACACTATACTTTGTGACTGAACAATGTTTCAATTGTTATTCCATCATATTCTGAAGCCTTCATTGTATAGCATAAGTGACATGTCCTTGTTGCTATTTGTCTAACAAACTTTTTTTCCCCATTTTCTTGCTGTTTGGAGTTTTTACCAAAAAACAAAAACTTTAGGCTAGGCATTTATCCTACGATCACCTATAAAAATGGAACTGTTGAGAAAACAGAATACTATAATTTTTAAAATTGCACACTAGAGGTGTGCAGACACCTCCATTTCAAGTTTGGAGGCTAGATAACAAACTTTATTGCTTCAGAAATGATTTATTTTTGTTTATAGTTTTGTTTTTTTTTTTTAAATCCCACCTTAATCAGTTTTTAGGGCAGGAAAGATAATTAGTACAGTTTACAAACATCATGATAGAACTGCTCAGGAAAGGAGGGTGGGTGACCATGATGCAGAGCAAATGGGGGAAAACTTCATAATAGTCTAGATCAGGGGTCCCCAATTTGTGGGCCAGCACCCACTAGTGGGCCACGGCCTGTTAGGAAGTGGGCTGCGGGGCTCCCGCTTACAAACCCTGCCCCCCGGTGCACGTGATTACCCTGCCCCCAGTGTGCGCGATTGGCTCCTGCCTGCAAACCCCACCCCCCAGTGTGCGCGATTGGCTCCCGCCTGCAAACACCGCCCCCGGTGCGCACAATTGGCTCCTGCCTGCAAACCCTGCCCCCCGGTGCGTGCGATTGGCTCCCCCCTGCAAACCCCACCCCCAGTGCGCATGATTGGCTCCTGCCTGCAAACCCTGCCCCCCGGTGCGTGCGATTGGCTCCCGCCTGCACACCCTGCCCCCTCCTGGTCCGTGGAAAAATTTTCTTCCACGGCCGGTCCCTGGTGCCAAAAAGGTTGGAGACCGCTGGTCTAGATCAGTCTTTCTCAACCTCAGCCACTTTAAGATGTGTGGACTTCAACTCCCAGAATTCCTGAAGTCCACACATCTTAAAGTGGCTGAGGTTGAGAAAGACTGATCTAGATTCAGATTTAATAGAATGCTTCTAGCTTCTCCTTCCCACAGACATGCAAATCTATTCCAAATAGCCTCGTGATCTAGGCTTCACCTGAATCAGAGACACAACTCTGAAAGTGGGTAGGGCACTTCATGTGCTAGCTATAAAGCCACAATTGCAACAATCCCATCACTCATAAATTGTGATGTAGGTGAACATTTGCAGTGTCATTTTAAATTGGAGTCAGGGGAAAATATCAGAGAAAACAAAGCAAATGCTGCTTTCTGTGGGCACAAAGGACGCAGGAGCTAAACATTGGGGAACAGACAGTGGCCTTCTGTTTTTATATTCACTGGAACAAATAAAGAAAAAATCCAGATTTATTAGAGGAACTGTTGTGTAAAAATGAGATTTTCAAGTAAGACAAAGAAAATCCTGATACTTATAGCAGTAAAGTCCTTCTCATCAATTACAGTACAATAATTAAAAAGCAACTTTAATTTCTACCCCATTTACTGTATAACAAAAGCTTCCTAGTTCCATGGACACACCCAAATAATGAAGTAATCAGGGCCACCGTTATCACTAGCAGGCCAGAATCTATAACATAAAGCTAGCACTTTCTTTGGAATCACTGCTCTTGCAGCCATGTTCCCCCCACCTCCCCCCACCCCAGTTGGTGGGAATCCTTGCCTCATCCTGCCTGCCAGCTCTTTATGAAAGGATAAATAAACCAGCCTTTATTCCCTCTCTCCCTCCCCTCTTTTTGCTACAGAGGTTCAATATGCTATTCCTAGAGTGTCTCTCTTCCTTCATGCATTGCTCGGAAATCTCCCCCAGCCCCGTAATCCCACCATTAGCAACCTGCAGCCATAGTCGCAGTTAGTAGGCAATCACCTAATTGCATTGCTGACATGCAGTTATTTCACGTTCTCAAGTTGCAAGGGCTTTTAGATAAAACAGAAGAGTGGTGGTTTGGCGGACAGGAATCTCTGGAAGATTTCAGTGCTTTGATTTACTCTTTAAAAAATAAACAACTATTGACATTCCCACTCTTAGCTTTCCTTTATAGTAACTGTTCTGCCTCCACTGCCTCTTAACCTTCTATCTCTGATTATATAGAAGGCACTGATTATAGCATTATACTGGAAACTGATAATGGTTTATGTTTTATTGTGGAAAAGTAACCTCCCCCCCCCCCCAACTTTTCTGAAAAATCACATATGAGTGGAAAACATAAGACTAAATTAATTTTATTAGGCCCCACCAGAAGAACTGTCCGTTGGAAACACAGGAGGCACAATTCAGCCCCGCTAACATTATTTGCAGTCTCATTGGTTTCCGTGGAAAGTGAAATGCATGTTTAAAACATTGCTGCTGTGTTTCCCACCCCCCTGCAAAAAAAAAAAAAAAAAAAAGCTTGGTGACATGAAGAGAAATTAAGTGTGCTCTGCTTTGGCTAATTTGTATGATTATACTATCTGATTATGTTGATGAAGTTAAAAGCATTGCATACCAAAATTGTACAATTTTACAAGCTTCTGTGGAATATACTGAATTTGAGGTGGGGGAGGGAATATTTTTTATAATCCAATTAATCTTGATTATTTGGGTTGCTATTTTTGTGCACATTCTGAATGCCACCTGAAAGGGATGATTTTAGTAGAAAATAAAGTTCCTTCAAGCTGTTTTTCCAGTCATTTTCTCTATGGGTTGGTAGTGATATGGAAATTGAAGAAGAGAGGAAAACACTATTTTTCTAAAATGATCACAGATTGTCTTTCTAAAAACAAAACAAAAAAACCCTGAGGGCTTGTAATTTTCCTTGCTGTCAGCAGTATTGAAAGGCAACACTCTTGTACATTGAACCATCAACTCTTCACTTCTATTATTCTGTTCACAGAAGGAGTTTTATAACTTTTTTGACACCAATGCAGAAGGCACCCCTGTGATTCCAGGAAAAGAAAAGGCTGCTTTAAAAAGTTGCAAACAGGTGCAGATTACATTCCCCCATGTGCTCCAGAGCACTTTCTGAAACCGAATCCAGTGTTACCCAGCCTTAATATCTATGAATATTCTCTCAAAGGTGGTAACAAAGATTTTAAAAGAAAACAAACAGGTAATGACCGAGGAATGTTCTTATTATGAATACGTTGGAACAGACATGAACTGAAAACAGATTCACCCATCTCTAGCCAGATAGAGAAAAATGTAAGTGGTGTTCACAAATTATAATAGCTCTGTTAATACTAGTGCTGCAGAATTTTCTGCTAGTCTTGCCATCAGTGTAGGTGGCCCCAAAAGCTGGGTAGATCATTTGAAGGGGAAGTAGAAATCAGATTTGTCACTTAATATACCTATCTGGGGACTTATTTATTTAAAACAAAGGCCAGAAAAGTCAGGTGAATAATTTAGATGAATACAAATTCGTGGTTCTGCCTCCATATTTCAGCAGTGTGATGGGAGCTGGAACCCCCCAAAATGGGGTAAGGGTTGAATGTAATTGAGAGACCATAGCTTTTCCACCCTTAATTTATATTAATAGATTTTCAGCATGGCCAATGGAGTAATACAAATAAACAAGTAGCTATTAGGGAAATATTATCTATAAATTTCAACCTTGCCCATGATCCCTAATTAATGTGTATGTGGAGATGTCATTTGCCACAGTTTTCAGAAAGTGTGGTTCTCAATCAAAATTAATATCAATATAAATTTAAAAACATATTTTTGAAGAGAACATTTTCAAACACACACACACATGAACACACAAACCTTCTACACAAATTTGTTTTAAACACAGCAGCTACATTGGAAAAGAGCAATGGATTTATTGCCTCAACCTAACGGAAGTGATATAAAGTGAAGGTAGGCTGAGCCATTCATCTTCGTTGACATTATTATAATGAGAACTTTTCATGGAGGTTCATGCATCATCTCTAGAGGAGATTCTTCTGCTAGAGGGCACTGTCTTCACCTAGTTTTGAAATATGCCACCTTTTTCCAGAAACAGAAAAACACTGATGCATGATGCTCCATACCAGACATTATTATGTGACTCAAGGGAGCTCTCCCATCCTGCCCCCATCCGTTGGCTTCCAAGTACATAAACTGCACTGAGCACTTCTTTCCCTAGAAAGCTGGCGCATACGGCCTATAGGAGCATAAAGTAATAGGTGTCTGGGAAATGTGGAATTCCCCTGCCACATACACCATTTTCAATTGCAAATTTGCTCTTTCGATTGTTTTGTTTCTTGGTTTATGTGCTCCATACTATATTTAACAGCAGCAACGTTTTCTGTATTGCTTTAAGATATTCAGAATGATTTAGCAAGTATTTAGCAAGTGCCAACTCTGGGATCTTTTAGATACTTGCTAAAAACTTATCTCTTTACTCTTCATTTACTGTTTGTGTATGTGGGCCTGTGCATGCATTGTTTTAGATGTATAAAAAAATTAAAATATTTAATAATTGGTATCTTATGTTGCTTATGTTTTCTGTTTTAATAGTTGTTTTTAATCTTTTGTTGCTATCTAATATTGTTCTGAGATAAACTTGTCCAGGTGAATATTAGTTTTGCTTTGACTGCTGTAACACTTTTTAATGTCATAAAGTTGGGAAACACTTGAACTCCTTCATTTTCCAATTTGAATTTATTTATTCATTTATTTATTATTAAACTTGTATGCTGCCCAACTCCCAATGACTCTGGGCAACCCACAACAATCAAAACAAAGAAATTACAATAAAACCAATAAAAAGAAAGAAAAAAAATACTAAAAGATAAAGGTGGCAAGAACAACAAATCTTGTTATCTCTCCATAATGGAGATGATATTTTATTTTCCTCTAAGGAAGACCAAAAGAGAGTTGCAATCTGGAACCTGATAAAAGAGAGGGTGGGGGGAAGACAAATGTTATCAAGTATGCATATACTTCCTTTCTAAAAGGCATTCAGCATGATGTCTCTTTTCTCCTTTACCTTCAAAACTACTTCTGATACAGGTTTGGCTGAGAAAGAAAGATTAGTCCAAGGCTATGTAGTAAGCTCCGTTGTGAATTGAGGATTAGCAGGGTGATACTTATTCATGCATAATCACCACAACTGCAGATGGAATTTACTCAGACTTCAATTTAGCACCCAGTTTTCCTGCCATGAACTATATTTAATTCTATAACTGCAGCCAGTAAGGATGTCCATCACACAGCCCAGTCCTATTCAAAGGTAAACCTTACTGAGCTCATTGGGACTGATTCCAAGGTGTGTGCATTTTATATTAACCATCTAAAATAGATGGTTGTTGTGGGTTTTCCGGGCTGTGTGGCCGTGTTCTGGCAGTTTTGGTTCCTAACGTTTCGCCAGTCGCTGTGGCTGGCATCTTCAGAGGACAGGAGCACAGCTAGAAGGTTCTCTCTGTGCCCAAGTGGAGGGTGTGTCTTCCTGCTGGTGTTTATAGCTGCTGAGAGGGTGTGTGTCTTCTGTGGGTCATTTACAAGAGATTAGGAGAGGGTTTATTGTGATGATTAGGGGGTGTGGTGCTGTCGTGTGTGGGATTAGCACATCTATTGTGTGAGTTATTTGCATATTTCTGTGGTTGAGTAGAGTTCATTGACCTTTGCAAGCTGTGTTTTTCAGGACTGGCAGCCAGGTTTTGCTGATCTTTAAGCTTTCTTCTTTTATATTGAAACTGTGTTGGTGTTTATGTATTTCAATGGCTTCCCTGTATAGTCTAACATAGTGGCTGTTGGTGTTGTCCAGTATTTCTGTGTTTTCAAATAAGATTTGGTGACCAGTTTGTTAAAAAGAAACATCACCTGCATACATGTGGACAGAATGGAGAACTGTAATTACAGGCATCTAGGGAGGGCATGGATAACTTCTGCTGAAAAAAGGATGGAATGGAAGTTTCAATTATTCTTTATTAAAAGTTTAAATTACTTATTATCTGAAGCTCGCAGAAGTGGTTTACAATAAAACCCACTAAAAATACAGTTCAGATAAAATACACAATTAAAATCAAATAAAATGAAAAATGAAAACACCATTAAGCCTGTCCTTGATTTGCAAACTATAATTTGAAGAGAACCAGCACTGTGCATGGAGTAGATTAATGGACTAAATTCAGATGTAATGACATATAGATCTTAGTCTCATTTCATTCAGTACATCTATCTGAAATCTACAACTAATCCAATGTTATATATTTTTTCTAATCACTCCATTCCTTATAAAAAGATAGACACCTCCAAATCAAGCTTAACTCCTGGTTACATTAGGGATACAACCATGCAGTTCTCTTGACAATAGTGTAGAAATTATTTCCCATTACCTTCTTCCAGGATGTTTTGCAATTTCCCACTCTAGTTTATAGGCCTGGTCTCCCATCCAAGCATTAACCAGACATAATCCTGCTTAGATGCAAGTCTAGACAAGACCAGTGTGGTGTTTCTGCCTGCTTGTAATCTATCTGCCTAATCTTAGAACTAATGATGGTCTTCGCTTTATCATCTGAAAAAGTTCTAAATATCTCAGTTCTCAAACAGCTCCTTGTTTTCCTTTCACTTCTGTAGGGCAGTAAAGAGGGATGCAAGCAGGAATCATATAAAGGGTTGAGAGTAGATAAAATCTTATTCATTCATTTATTTAAAAGATTTGTATGGCTGCCCATCTTAGAGCACAACTCTGGGTAGTTCACAACAACTATAAAACCACAAAAAGAATTAAAAACCATAAAAACAAAGACTAAACCCCAGTATCTCATTCATCCTCCTGGGATGCCCCAACAAACCATCCACAGATTCCCATTGCACAAAACCCAGATGTTTATGGCCTTCCAGAAAAAAGGGTAGGGGCCTGCTGGATTTTGGAGGGAATTCCACAGGGTCGGGGCTGCCAGGAAAAAGACACACTTCCTAGATCCCACTATCTTCATCTTAGATCATACAGAGGATTATTTTTTTTCCAGTGAAACAAATTTTATATAGAAACTGAAGGAAGTGCTGTCAGCAAACATTTGCCTAAATATTAATGCTGTGATGACTTCAACTTGTCCTTTATCAAATCCAAGTTATCAGATGTTGTGCATGATCACATAGAATCATGCCCATAGGGAGGAAAGATTCATTTTTCTTTTGTTATTTCGGTAATGCTATATTATGTCATGTGTACGCTGCTCTTAAAGGAACAGATAGGCTGTGTATTAGAGCATCTCTGTTGACAAGAAAGCAATTTAAAGGTAAAGAAGAAAGGGTGCAAATGGCACAGGTCATTTGGGCAATATTAAGACAAGCAGCAAGTAAATACATGTGTAATTTAAAAATAGACTGTGGGTAATTTCCTTTATTGTTTTTCTACCCCAAAATAGTAACAGTAATAGGAATGTAATTAGTAATCTTAACATGCTACGAATTCTCCCACTCAAAACCTGAATGAGTTGTATATTTGTTGAAAATCTGTTAAATGCTTTCTGCAGAATGTAGAACAATTAATCAATACAGCTTGACAGGGTTTCATAAACAATAATTATTTAGAGAGAATTTTTGTAGAAGTACATTGCTGAGGATTGTAATGGTATTGAAAAGCAAATGACTTTCTGAAAATATGCTGGATTCAAATTGAAACTTTCATGTCATTTCAGAAGAGGCATTATCATCCTTTCATGCTTGTCTTGTTTGTATATGTTGCTTGACATCTTGAAGAATCCTTTCTTGTGGCAATGCTGGTATCATGAGCATGCTTCCTAAAATAAGCAACACTACCACATTGTAATACCCTGAAGCAGTGTTTCTGAACCTTGGCAACTTTAAGATGTGTGGACTTCAACTCCCAGAATTCCCCAGCCAGCCATGTCCACACGTCTTAAAGTTGCCAAGCTGCCCTGAAGACTGGCTTAAACCATCTCATCTATTTTATACCCAACTTTATGGAAACCTGAGGTTTATATAAGATTTAACTAGCTTCTCACACCATTGTGATATATCAGATCCTCCTTCCAGCTGTTTAGTTTTGTTACAGTGGCAGTGAAAGATGGAAAGAATAATTCTGGCACAGTATTTAATCAAAGTCATTCATTCACAATAATCAGAGAAACAATAACAAATATAATGTGTCTTCATGTAAACTTGGCACTTTTTGGATTTCTGTTCATATAGCAGCTCAGCCAGATGTGCATCAGTAATTTTAGACAGTTTTCTTTGGCAGTGAGCCTC
The DNA here is from genome assembly GCA_023362775.1 of Charina bottae. Lineage (NCBI taxonomy): Eukaryota > Metazoa > Chordata > Lepidosauria > Squamata > Charinaidae > Charina > Charina bottae. Next base: position 1,195,996 of record JALMGJ010000030.1, on the reverse strand, counting down.
ACCAAGTAAGTTGTATCCATCACAGAGCATATCCAAGAAGTTCAGATTCAAATAGTAAACACTGCCCGAGATCAAATGCAGTTGACCAGTCCACAGTCATGCACACCATTTAAAGTCAATATGGAATCAATACTGACTGTCTAAATACTGTACTTGCTTGTCACTTGATGGGTGCATCAACTGATGAATTAAAATGTGTTCATTTGTTGTTATGCTGTCTTTTAGACTGCAATTCCTATCAAAGTGGTTTACATGTAATCAACAGTCATAAATTTAAAACACAATAAATTCTGTATCTATATTATATCTGTAATTTATTGTGTGCCTATTTATGATTGTTGACTGTTTGTAAACAGTCTTTGATATATATAGCTTTAAAAAACGTCTCACAGGACAAGTGTGGCCCTTTAGGGTAAAGGGAGAATCTAAAAGCAATCTAAGCAATTCAACTCCAGCATGGAATGAGAGATCCAAGATGGCGGCCGCAAGTCATCGCGGCCGATTACCGCTCCGGGAGAAAGCCACAGAAACCCTGTGAAAACCCCCCGAAAATTCACCTTTGGGGGTCTAGTGAGGTGGTGTTACCAGTGGGTGAGTGGCTTTCTCTGGGGGGAGTGTTGGGGCGAGCCCTTGTGTCCAGTCAGAGCCTCCGTAGAACGGCGCGAAGAAACGAGCCCAGCGAGCAGCCGGAGACTCTGTAGGCTGCCGAGGTCCGTGGGAAGCCGGAGGCCGCAGAGACTGTGGGGTTCGAGTTGGGCCGGTGGAGCTGGCAAGGACCTGGTGCCCGGTGCCCACCGAAGGTTGGAGACTGCGGGAGGCTGCCGAATGGCAGCTGGAGGCTGGAGATTTTTGGTTGTTGATCTTCGAGCTGGGGCCGGCGGAGCCTGCAGAACCGTAGACTATCGAGGGCTGCTGGAGGCTGCCGGAGGCCTCTCTGTTTTCGATTGCTGGAGGCTGGAGACCATCGGAGTTTGAGCTAGGCCGGTGCAGTTGGTGGGGGCCTAGCGGAGCCGTCACAGCACGGAGGGGAGCCTGGTTGAGACAGCGGACTCCTGGACTTTTTTCCTGGGCCGACTTCTACAGGGGGTTCGGAGGCTTCCGATGTTGGAGCGGACTGGAGTTGGTGGAGAACCCTATGGCCCTGGAAGGCGCAGAGGCTGGACGGATAGCCCAGGAGACCAGGGCGTACGAAGAACACGGACTAACCCCCATAAAATTCTGGATGTCGTCCCATTTAAGCTAAGGTGGCAGAGGGTTCGTAGGGGTCCCTTGGTATGAATGTGGACCCCCCCGGGTGAGAGACGAGGAGGGGGATCCAAGATTGTATGGGTATGTAAGAGTACCCCCTGGGTGAGAGCCAGGTGGGGTAGGAGTGACTGTTGGTGGGTGTTGGTACCTCTCCCTGACCAGTGAGAGAAGTTGAGGGAGAGGTACAGAGTATGAGTGGGGGTGGTGCTGGACGCTAACAGTGCCAAGAGTGAGAGCTGGTGCACTGGGGGGTCTTGTCACTGTCCGACATTGTGTGGGACTGGGCTGGATGATGGATGAATGGGATAAGGGACCCTTGATTAAGCCCAGGAATTCCGGAGGCCTGGGAGTGGAGGCTACTAGGTCAGAGCCGGGAATCTCTGGGGGCTGTATGGCGGGCTATTTGATTCAGGTGGTGACGGGCAGGGGACGGTATGACGGGAACCAGAGGGCAGGCCATCATCGGGGAAGGCGCCCCCGGTGTTTGCTACCGGTGGCGTGTTCCGGCCCCCCGTGTTCATACCCAGGCCCTGGTAAGCAGATCCTCGTGGGCTCCGGTCTCCGACTGCAGCTGCTGAATGCCAGGTCGGTGAACAACAAGGCCCCCCTTATAGGTGATCTAATCATAGAGGAGGGGGCCAACCTGTCATGTATTACCGAGACCTGGCTGGGCCCAGAGGGGGGAGTAGCCCTCTCGGAGATGTGCCCAGCCAGGTTTCGGGTGTGGCATCAGCCAAGACACCGGGGCAGGGGAGGAGGGGTGGCAGTTGTCATCCGAGAGTCCCTTGTGGCCTTCAGGGGCGCTGCTCCACAAGTGACCGGGTGTGAGACCCTGTTTTTCAAGTTGGGTTCACGAGAACAGTTGGGAGTGTTGCTGCTGTACCAGCCTCCCTGCTGCATAGCAACCTCCCTGCCTGAGCTGCTCGAGGCTGTCTCGGGGTTGGCAGTGGAGTTCCCCAGACTTATGGTTCTGGGGGACTTCAATCTGCCATCTCTGGGACGGTCCTCGGAGGCAGCCCGGGAGTTCATGGCTACCATGGCAGCTATGGGCCTGTCTCAGATTATTCGTGACCCGACTCGTGACAGTGGTCTCACTCCGGATTTAGTTTTCTTGTCTGAGCAGTGGCAATGTGATCTGAGGGGAGAGTTACATCTTTCCCCATTGTCATGGTCAGACCACGCCCTGGTGACCTTGAGACTGTCTTGTGCTACCCCACTCTGCAGGGAGGCGGGACCCATTCGATTGGTCCGCCCCCGGCGACTGATGGACCCAGTGAGGTTTCAGAAGGAGCTGGGGGTTATTCCCGAGGACTTGCTTCACGGTCCAGTGGAGGTCCTGGCCGCAGCCTGGAATAAGGCAGCGGCTGGAGCCCTGGACAAGATCGCGCCTATGCGACCTCTCCGGCCCTGTTCAACCCGCTGCTCTCCGTGGTTCACGGAAGAGTTAAGGGCTTTGAAGAGGGTTAAGAGACATCTAGAGCGCCGCTGGAGAAAGACAAAGACTGAATCTGACCGAACACAAGCTAGAGCCGCAGTTAAGGCCTACCTTGTGGCGGTAAGAGCGGCAAAACGTGAATATTTCTCCGCTCTTATTGCGTCCGCAGAATGCCGCCCGACGGCCCTTTTCAAGATTACAAGATCACTTTTGTGTCGGGAGCAGGGGGAGACCCATTTACAGGGCCGTTCGGAAGAGTTTTCTGAGCATCTGCAGGACAAAATCGCTCAGATTCATTCCAAGTTGGACTCCAAGCGTGAGACAAGATCTGGGGAGATGCCAGGGGCTCGTACTTACCACGTTATCTGGGAACAGTTTGATCCTGTTGCGCCTGATGAAGTAGACAGGATCCTCCGGATTGTAAATGCCACCACATGCCAGCTTGACCCATGTCCCTCCTGGCTGGTGAAATCAGCTAGTGAGGTGACATGTGGCTGGGTCCAGGCGATGATTATTTCGTCCTTGAGTGAGGGGGTGTTCCCGGCTGCCTTTAAGGAGGCGCTGGTGCACCCCCTCCTCAAGAAACCTTCCCTGGACCCTACAATCCTGGGCAATTTTCGCCCAGTCTCCCACCTTCCCTTTTTAGGAAAGGTGGTTGAGAAGGTGGTGGCGTTGCAACTCCAGAGGATTCTGGATGAAACGGATTATCTGGACCCCTTCCAGTCAGGTTTCAGGCCGGGATATGGGACGGAGACCGCATTGGTCGCGCTTATGGATGATCTCTGGCGAGAGCGGGATGGAGGGAGTGCGTCCATCCTTGCTCTCTTAGATCTCTCAGCGGCTTTCGATACTGTCGACCACGGTATACTTTTGGGGCGGCTCGAGGAGTTGGGGGCGGGTGGCGTGGTTTTGAGCTGGTTCGCCTCCTTTCTCCAGGGCCATTCCCAGTCGGTGTTGATAGGGGAGGAGAGAGCTGACCCGCGACCCCTGACTTGTGGGGTGCCGCAGGGGTCGGTTCTCTCTCCACTCCTATTTAACATCTACATGAAGCCACTGGGCGAGATCATCCGCCACCACGGGGTGAGGTATCACCAATATGCTGATGATACCCAGTTATACATCTCCGTCCCGGGTGAAGTAAGTGATGCGGTCAATGCCTTATCTCAGTGCCTGGAGGCTGTGGGGGTCTGGATGGGGAACAACAGGCTTCAACTGAACCCTGGTAAGACGGAGTGGCTGTGGATTGATGGCCCCCCTGGATCCAGGAAGTTGTCTGGGGGGGCTTGCACTACCCCACTCGGATCCAGTGCGGAATCTGGGGGTCCTCCTGGAAGAGCAGGTGGCAGTCGTGGCCAGGAGGGCCTTTGCACAGCTGCGAGTTGTGCGCCAGTTATGCCCTTTCCTGGATCGGGAGGCCCTCCGAACAGTCACTCACGCCCTTGTCATCTGCCGTATAGACTATTGTAATGCGCTCTACATGGGGCTACCCTTGAAGAGTATCCGGAAGCTTCAGCTGGTGCAGAATGCAGCGGCGCGAGCAGTTATGAGTGCCATGAGATCGGCACATGTAACACCTCTGCTACGCGAGCTGCATTGGGTGCCAGTTTGCTTCCGGGTCCAATTCAAGGTGTTGGTGATTACCTTTAAAGCCCTACATGGCATAGGACCAGGGTACCTGAGGGACCGTCTCGTCCCGATAACGTCGACCCGCCCCACCCGTGCATGCAGAGAGGGCATGCTTCGGACCCCCTCAACAAGAGAATTCCATCTGGGGTCCAGGAGGCGTGCCTTCTCTGCGATAGCGCCCGCCTTGTGAAATATTCTGCCCCCGGAGGTGAGACTGGCCCCCTCCCTCCTGGCCTTTTGGAAGGCCCTTAAGACCTGGCTCTGCCACCTGGCCTGGGACGACGGAGGTGGTAGTGCCTCTTGGGGTTGGCTGGCCCCGTAGCTCCACTATCTATTCTGCGGGTCCAAGTCCATCCTGGATTTTATTTTATTATGTTTTGCTTGTGTTTTTAGATATTTTGTATAGTTTTTAAATTTTTATTTATTGTAACCCGCCCAGAGTCCCTTGCATGGGAGATGGGCGGGGAATAAATTTGAAAAATAAAAATAAATAAATAAAAGATCAATCTTGATGAAAGTCACCAGACTAATGCTACCTACCTATTACTTCTTTTTACTAATAACTAATAACTAACACTGATATAGTATATATAAATTTGGGTTCCAGGCCCCTAAGACTCTGAAGATTCTCACTTCCTTCAATTTTTATAGTTTTTCTGCTTCTTAGAACATAGTATTTCAAATCTATTTGTACTAAACCTTTTTTTTTATTTCCACACTGGCAGTTCTATTTTCATAGCTCTTGCTGATGATTTCTGATGCAGAATTCATCTTTTATATAGCTGTTGTATGAAGCATATAACACAGTATGGATTTTTCCAATGTTTCTGTCCTGAACTTGTAAACACGCTTTTTACAATTTTGCAATATGTTCACAATTCAACAACATTCATAATAATGTACTGTATATATTTATATTTATGTAATTTTACAATATTGTAATCCCATTATTCTATCTGAAGAGCATTCAAGAATTAAGAAAGGGTGAGCATAAATTCTGACTCCTCTATATGAAAAGTGCATAGAAAAAATACCAGGAGAAATGCACAAGGGAATATTTACAAATGTTCAAACTCTTGGAGTCAAATTTCAAAATAGATGCAGAAATTAATCCAAAAGAAAATATGGGCCCAGTGAGAACTGCAGCAAAAAGTGAATGATCAGATTTCCACATTGCAAACAGAGTCAGCATTTTCTCTGAGTTTTCCTTAAACCTGTGTTTAGCCAGCTTGGTCTGGGTTTTCTATGGAAGTCACTCTAGCCATTGCATTTGCTTCATTCTATCTCTCTCTCTCCCCCCCCCCCAGCTCCCTTGTAAACCAGGAATCTAATTTACTTTACTCAGTGAAGGGGAACATTCAAGAGTGAAGATATATCAACCACCTGGTCTATTTGCCCATCCCAGATGTCCACAGAAGCTGTTACAACATTGTCTGCTAAAGAAGAAAGGAACCACTCAGATGCATCACTCTCTTGAAGAGGACCTTCATAACAGGATCCCTGTCTCTACATATGTTTCAGCTCCCAGGTTAAGTAGTGATGTGTCATATAGGCAATGTTCATAAATTGAACAGAGTCTTTTGTAAAGGTTTATTATCCTGCATTTCAATCCCTATTTTCTTCCCTGTTTCCACTTGCTTTGTCATTTCTACATAAAAGCCTTTGCTTTTTACTTCATGTGAGTGCTCCTTCATGTTTTCATAATAGTAGTGAAATTGAATTCCCTGTGAGCCTATTATGCTTTGATTAAACAGGTCTGGTTTAAACTTCTATTCCTCTATTACAGGGATAGAGAACTGTGGCCTTCCAGAAGTTGCTGAACTGCTGCTTCCAGCATCCCTCATTCAAGGTTGTTGGGAGCTGTTCTGCACAGACCATCAACCATAATTTGTAAAAGAAAGAAATCCAATATAGCATACAATGAACATTTCATTTCTGAAATGAGATGGGCTGAAACTCAAGCCCCAGGATAACTAGCATATCTTGGCCACCCTCTCAGTGTTATTATAAGCCTTAAAAAAAAAAGCTTATTCACATAGCAGCCTTCACCAAACAGTTGGTGGATATGTTGGATAATCCCCAACCAATACAGCACAAACTTTGGCCATGGGAATTATGAGAATTGAAGTCTAGCAATGTGAATGACACTAGATTGGAGAAAGGCCATAGGCTATAGGCTATAGCTCTTCAGAAATAGATTACAGCTTGGAGGGATTAATAACTAATTGATGGAAAGAAAGTGATGTTTCCATATTAACTAAACTGGTGAAAGTATGACTGGACTCAAGAATTCTTGTCCCCTGACATTTATGTTTCTTTGCAAGGGGAGGTTTGCTTTTTGTATTTATGGAGGAAAAGCACTTACTTCAAAGAATAAAATAAACTGTGTACATATGCACATACATATGGATACACCCACAGACACAAACAAGATTGATTTGGAGCAATGCAGAAAACAAGGTGGCATAAAATCTATATAATGCAGTTGCAGATATGCTACTCCATGCTGCTGCTTTATTTAGAATAGTTCCTTAATTGATACAATTTATATTATGTGAATAGACTGCAATACCATATTATCAATCATCCTTGAGAAGCATAGTCAATCTTGGTTAAAAGATGCTCCTTTTCTAATACAAAAAAGTAGACACTGATTGGAGAGAACCAAGTTATGTTGTTATGCATCAATGGGATCGGGGTTTGGTCCTGGAAAAGGTTTTGAGAAATCCCACACATCCTACAAAAACAAGTAAGTATGAATTCATCCATGCAGTCCCCTTCTGGCACTGGGGCCACCAGTCAGTGCAGATAAGCCCTCCGTGACCCCAATAACTTTTCCAAGGACGTAGCACCTTCTGATATGCTAGCATTCTATGGAAGAAAAATCTGACTCAATAATAGGGACAATTCATATTTTAGGAGAGATCAAAGGTGTTTCAAATACAGAAAATGCCAACAACAAATCTAGTTCCCATCTTAACACTCTGTCATTGCCTCTCTTTATGCTTCCATTATCTCATGCTAGGGAGGCTATAAAAGCATGAATCTAACAGCAGTTTTGGATTACTGTTAGATGACAAATTGAATCAATCTCTTGGCTCCCAATTAAATTATTGCCCTTCCCCCATGTGTGGCTACCGTTGAAAATAGTTGAGCAATATCAATTGGCTGAAACCTTGCTTGCCTAGATTTTAACTTGCACCCATGGATCAAACTGTGGGCTCTTCTTGACAGCTGTGTTCAGGTGCATTTCTCCAGTCCTTGAGTCAGCAGAAAAGGATGCAGGTGTAAATTGTTCTGCCATGCTTCCCAAGCCTCAATAATGAAACAGAGAACTGGAATAGTCCTTATAGATTTAATGTGGGACAAGCTAAGTATAACTATTGGGGTTTTTTCTACAAACAGGAATCTACCATCTCAGAGTTTTTGGCAGTGCAGCATGGGTTCACATACCAAAACAACAGAGAAGAAAAGGAGGTTCCAAAACAAAGAAAGCAATTTTTGTTGGGTATGAACAAAGCCAAAGAAGCTAAAGGTTCATATTAGGAGATAAATTGATTATAAGCAAGAGTGCTTCATTTGCAGAACAAAACTGGGAAAAAATAATTTTCAGTTCTCAGGTTGATTTGAAATCAGGGGAAAGGGAAGAATTTGCTGATAGTATTCTGGAAGATTCTTCGCCAAATGAGTTCATTAAACAAGAGGAGCAAGCTGAAAATCTGTCTGATTTGAAATCAGGGGAAAGGGAAGAATTTGCTGATAGTATTCTGGAAGATTCTTCGCCAAATGAGTTCATTAAACAAGAGGAGCAAGCTGAAAATCTGTCTGATGAGACAGATGATACTCAGGAAAGTGATGGAAGACAGGTTATTAATCCTGTTAGTCCTGTCCTACCTCGCAGGTCACAGAGGAGTAATAAAGGTGTTCCTCCTCAATGTTTTGAGGTGGATATGGTTAAAGCTTTCCATGTTCACTCTGAACCAGAGTCTTTACAGCAAATAAATGATATGCCACCTGAGATTGCAAAATGCTGGTATGATGCGATGCAACAGGAATTAGATTCCTTGAAAGAAAATAAAACTTGGAAATTAGTTAATCTACCTCCTAATGAATGTTGTATGGGTTGTAGATGGGTTTTCAAACTAAAAAAGGATACTAGTGGGAAAATTCAAAAATACAAAGCAAGATTAGTTGCTAAAGGATTTTCTCAAAGAAAAGATTTGGATGTTGACAAAACCTTTGCACTTGTTACAAAGGGTGAATCAATCAAATTGTTGCTGAAGGTTGCTGCACAAAAAGGAATGGCAGTTCATCATTATGATATTCAAACTGCATTTTTGTATGGTGAGTTTGACCAGAAATTGTGCATGCAACAACCACCTGGTTTTGAACAAGGTAAAAATCTAGTATGTGAACTACAAAAATCGATATCTGATTTGAAACAAGCAGCTTGCTGCTGGAATCTAAAATTAGATGAAAAACTGCAAAGTTTTGGTTTTGAAAAAGGAAAAGCAGATCCATGTGTTTATGTTAAAAAAGACAAGGTTTTATGTATTTGTGTTTGTAGGTTGATGATTTACTCTTACTTACTTCATCAGACAAACAGCAACTTGATTTTGAAACGTACATGAAGAACAATTTTACGTTAAAGAATCTTGGTATAGTAACAAATTACTTAGGCTTGGAAATATACAGAGAAAAAGATGTAGTTTCCTGGTGAGCCAAAGTAGTAAGATCAAGATACTTCTAGAGGAGTTTAACATACAGGAATGTAAATCAGCCTTAACCCCTATGCTTCCTGAATTCCAGAAGGAGATGGGAGAGCCTGAGTTATCTGAGGCAGATGGGTTTAGGTCTGCAATTGGAAGTTTATTGTACATTGCAAATCATTCTTGCCCAGATATTTCTAATGCTGTTTCAATTTTAAGCAGACAAGTAGAAAAACCAACTTCTACTGGGAAAGCAGGATTGAAAAGATTGTTTAGATATTTACAAGGCACAAAGGATTACTGTCTGAAGCTTTCTGCTTCTAGGACAGGAGAATTGCAAGCATATGCTGATTCAGACTGGGGAGCAGACCTCACTGATCGTAAGTCAACTTCTGGAGCTGTAATTCAGTATGCTGGCTCCCCAATAGGCTAGCATTCTAAGAAACAGACACTTGTTGCTCTTTCTACAGCAGAAGCAGAATTTTATAGTCTAGCGCAAATCTGTAATGGGATGTATGGTTTAAACAGTTGTTAAAAGATATAGGTATGGAATTGCATCAGCCTGTAACTGTTTTTGAACATAATCAGGCTTGTATTCATATGGCTCAGTGTGAGGGTTGTAGGAACAGAACTAAGCATATTGACATACGATGCTATCATGTCAAAGATTTAATAGCCAAATGTGAAATCATGTTAAAGTATTGTAACTCAAAATACATGATTTCTGATTTTCTAACAAAACCGCTTGGTGCAGTAAAACACAAGGAGTTAACTGAAAAAATTGGGTTGCGACTTACACCTCTAGAGGAGTGTTGGTGTATTATTCCTTGAGTGTCTAAGAGGAGTGTTGGTGTATTATTCCTTGAGGGTAAGTCACAGCAATATAACCTTATTAGGTAAACACCTGCAAACTTTAAAAGTTCAGGCAGCACATGATTCAGGCTGAAGAATGTAAAAGAGCCTGCCTGCCCCACCCTGCTTACTCTGTTTCTGTCTGTTTGTTTGTTTCTACGATCTGGTATGTGGAATTGTAATACTTCCAGGGATCTGGAAGAAGACTGTAAATATCTGTTTATATGAATAACAAATATAACTGCAACTAAGTTACTAAAATGACTGGCATCATTAATTGGTCTCTGGTGCTGATCACTTTCTGATACTCTGCGTGTGCAAGAAAACACACTCTCCAACACATCACTCACTTCCCTGATTGCAAGTTAACACTTTATTACTACAGCTTATTTACATCACCTATACATGACCTTTTCATTGCTGAAACAGAATTGTTAGTTGAAAGCCATTCTAGGAAAGTAAAAAAGAAGAATTAGCAAGAAATCAATATGGTCATATAGAAACTATTTTTCATTAGCTAAAACTAGAAGGTAATTGCTATATTACTTAAGCTGAATACAAAGGAGGAATGAGCAGATATAACATTAGAAAGACCAAAAGTATAAAATGACAGGTAATTATAGATACAGAGCAAGGAAGGATGTAATGAAAGGGAAGGCTTTAGAGCAGGGAAGGGAAATGGAAAATGCAAGACTGCTGAAATACAAGAGAGGTAAAACATAAAGGGATGATAAAACAGAAGCTTAACCCAGGCTTGCAATGATCAGGAAGCAACATGCCTGTATTGAGAAGACAGAAGTAAGTGAATGCCTTCAGTTAATGTAGATACATGCATGTCAGAAGAGCCAAAAATGAAATTCACTCTGAAGTATGAGATGAAAGATTTGCCACAGTAATTAAGGAGTTATGGGCAATTATGCTTTCTACCTAGGACCGTCTACATAGGAAAATAGAAAGAACGCAGAGGACTGGGGCCAAATAAACATAAGCCTAGGAATTCTTGGTCAGAAATCTTGATAAGTGGCAAGTTATTTGAAAAAATTGTAAGGATTAACTGCTACTCAGTTTAAAAGGCAGAAGCAAATCAAATAGTGTGCCTGGGTTCGTCATGAAAAAACTTCAGCAAGGCAACCCATTTTATTTATTTATTTATTTTATTAAATTTATATTACCGCCCATCTCCCCCAGCAGGGAGATCAATTTTAGATGACCTTCTGCCAATTGCTCAGGGCTTGATAATACGATCTGTTGGAATCACTCTGTCATGTGACAGTTCTGAGTGGTCACACAACATAAATTACTCTGTGTAGGATTAAGGATAACACAACTGGTTATTATTCGTACAAAGAATGAGCTCCATAGTAAGGAAGTGCTGTTGGACCTACCCTTGCTTTTAGAAGCAAAGTGGCTATTGCAGCTGGTATGTTCCTTGAAAAGATATGAGTGGCTACTGCTACACAGGTCTTGGGCATATCCTGATTACATTTCTCCCTGTACTTCCTGGATATGAGTGCCTCTGTCTACAGGAGCAGAGCAGACTTGGACCCAAACTGTTGTCCTACAATTTTACATCAGTATTATACCCATTGGTTGCTGGCCTGTTTCTAAGCTTAATTCCAAGAATATAATTGACTGTCAAAGCCCTAAATCAGCTTTCCCCAACTTGTTTCCATCCAGATAGTGGTCTACAACTCCTATAAATCAGAGTGCACAAGCTTCTTCCCTTATTAACTTCTTCACATATTTAGATCTCCAGAGCATTAGCTCTGTGTCCCATCATCACTTGACATAAAATAGATGGGTAAATATATCATTCATTGAGTTCGCTGTTATGGCACCTTTTATGAAATATCCACTTGGATCTCGCTTTAATTTGCCCCTATGCCTAGTTCATCAGAAGACAAGCATTTTCTTCAGATACTTGAGTAAACTTGAGATGCCTTCTGCTCCCAGGGCTATCACAGCATATGAGCTGATGAGAGCTTGGCCAGCAGTCTCCAATGACTGGAGTGATGCCAATGTTAGGTGAACTCCATAAGCTATAGCTCTGCATCCCCCTCTCCCAAGTAAAGAGCATTTTGCTCATAAGCAATATAACATCATCATATCTAGCCCTGCAATCACAGTTTGACTAAGCATGTCGACTTTTAACATGTTGGACTGTCAGGGTCAGACCAAGAACCACACTGAGTTGATGTTTTCCAACTCTAGTTCTTTATTGTTCTCACCATATAGACAGAGTCTTGCCAGACTAAAGCTACCTAACTAACCCAAGGGTAAATAGCCTCATAGAGGTCCTAGGGCAGAGCTACCTTGAACCTCTTAACTTTCCCAGCAACAGAGTCTGGGCTGCGAAGGCACTTATTTGCCTGGAATGCATTCCCTCCCTGGGAACCAGCGGCAGAGCTGGAATCCACCACATCACCCCCTCCTTCAGGAACACATTCCATCACATCGACCCCCGCTTACCGTTGTTGCCATCTAGACTCAAGAAAAGGTACCTGAGAGACTTCTGCTGTGGCAAAAATCTGAAGGAAGGAAAGTCTTTCTACTGGAAAAGTGTCTAGAGATTCTGCACATACCTATTCACTTCTCAATTGTCATTACCAAACATCTGCTGCTTGTAATGGATGCTGGCATTATGGTACAATGATACAGTGTCAAGGAGAAGTTCTATCCTCCTCCCAGGCTTCTGGAGAATAAATGGAAATTGCTCCATAGGGTTCATAAACAAGTGATACAGGCAAAGTTACTAAGGCAGAATAGAGTGTTTCAGTGTTAATTTTCTGTCTATTGAGAAAAGAAAATGAGTGTGATCATTTTTGACAAATCATCTTCAGTTGCTCAAAGGAAAACACAAGCTTGTGTTTGTTTTTTATACTGAATATTTTAACAAGTCATTATGAAAAATAAACACTCCTTTGTTTTAATATTAAGGGGTGATTTAGTGCAGAATATAATGGCAAAAGGGGCTTTTTTCTTCAATGACAAAAATGACACCTCATTATCAAGACTCAAAGCACACATTAGGTTTAAATGTGCACACACTCATATCTACACCAACAAGTACACCAGTAGTTAAGATTAAATAGGAACAGCTGGGAAATCAGTAATATATTCTACAGAAACTAATATCCCAAGTCAGAGCAAAAATGCTTAGAGAAGAAAAGGAACATTTCTTAATCAGGAATGGATTGGTAACCATCCTCCCAGGTGCTCTGGAAGACCTGAAAGAGATAGAAAGAGGAGATGTTAAAAAAAAAAGTAAACCCAATAAATTACAGTGAGGAGAAATATGTCTGGATGGAATTCAGGGCAAAAATTTGCTTCCAATAAGCAAGCTCAGCTGAGCATTTCCAATAAGGCAAAGGAGCGCAAAGACAAATCTTGAACCAAGCAAGGCAAGAATTTGTATTTTAAGGTTAGAGAGTTAACTACTTCACTATTTAGCTGTTGACTGGGATGAGGGGAGCCTGTAGTTCTGCTGTGGCTTTCAGACTTGAGTCCTCTGACTCAGGAGATGGAAGGGTAAATTCCTCAAGCCACAGAGATGGACATAAGACAAATGCCATGCATTTCTGGGAAGTGGAGTTATCCAGAATCAACAGTGAGATTTGTCTTTCCTAATAAGAAGAGTAATCTCTGGAAGGAGTATTATAGTATGGCACATACTATATATATATATATATAGTACTAGATATAGTACACATACTATATATATAAAAAATGTAATATCAGCATTGAGAACTGGGAAGCCCTAACTCATGAGCATTTCAATTGGAGGTCAGCCTTTATTAAAGGCGCTATGGACTTTGAAGAAGCACGAGTACAGGGTGAAAGGAAGAAAAGAGCTAAAAGGAAGGCACATCAAGCAAACCCTGATCATGACCGTCTCCCACCCGGAAACCTATGCCCTCATTGTGGGAGGTTGTGCGGATCCAGAATTGGCCTTTACAGCCACTTACGGATCCACTGTTAAAATTTTACCCTTGGAAGACAATCTTACTCGGCTACGAGTGATCGCCAATGAATGAATGACTTTTTTCTTTAGGAGCTCCAATCGTAAGTTTTGCTAAATAACTGGAACTCCTCATCTCCCAGCCACCAATTTTTTCCTCTTCTTTCTTAATTCAAGTCACACCAGGCCCACTTCCCCCTAAACACTCTCAGTTGCTACGTTCTTGTTGTTTCCTAAAACTGCATAGGCTGAAATTCCTGGCTGCTAAGCAAAAGCATGTCCTACCTCATCCTTACTCAGTCTTTCATTTCTAAATATGGAATCTGCAAATATTTTCATGTGCTGCAGTTGTGACTACCTTTCATCACGACTCAAGCTGAAATTGAGGGACAGCCACATTTCTTAACTTTAGCAAGAATGATCAAGGAGAAGGATGTACATTCCCATCTTTGACCATTTCCAAAACTAATGGTTAGAATGTGGCTTTTCCATAGAACCTTGGGGTACAACGTTAATGAGAAGTGAAAATTAAAAATTAGAAGTAAAAAATAAAAACTTCAGTAAAACAATACAACTTCCAGATTGCTTGCTGTAATTATAATCCATTAAAATAAGTAAGATACTGTATATAAGCAAAACAACCCCCCCCAAAAAAAAATAATGAAAAAATAACCAAGAGAAGACATTTTTCTGTATTAGAGATAGCCTCTTAGATTGCAATAAATTTAAGACAAAAAAAAGTGTTGATTTAAAAGATGGGGGGGCAGAATTAGTGTCCGTTTAAAAGTCTTCAGCAGTGGCTTGAACAAGATGAAACCCCCGCTTCTCAGCTGTTCACTCACCGTTCGATCACCGATTTCACAACCTTCCAGCAAGCTGCAGCTGTCCAGAAGACTTGAGGGGCAATTATCTGAGTTCCCCTTTACTCCAGGGAATATTTCGTGGCTCAAATCTTACGTGAGCCACCAGAAAAATGCCACGCTGTGATTCTAGCTATAAAGCTAAGCTAGAGTCGATGTTCCGCCATGACTCCTCCCCAGGAAGGAGGGATGATTGATAGATGATAGATAGATAGATAGATAGATAGATAGATAGATAGATAGATAGATAGATAGATGATAGACAGACAGACAGACAGACAACAAGATTAAGTCCAATTTATTTTTATTTATTTATTTATTAAATTTTGCCACTCCCTTCTCCCCATCTCTCTGCAAAGGGGGGACTCTGGGCAGTTTACAACAAAGATGCCTAAGCACAGCCCAACAATGGTGTCTCTTGGCTCTTCCATTGTTTAACTGACAAGATATTATGACTCAGTAAGTGCTGAAAACTAAAGTTGACTGTGGCTATGAAAGAGAAGGGCATGATAGCTAGGGGAAAAAACTCTGTGGTGCTCCCCTTCCTTTGGTGCCCTAAGCATGTGCTTATTTTCCCTCCTTGAGTCCCTCCTTGAGGGGGAGATGGGCGGTCATAGAAATTTAATAAATAAATAAATTTTGCTTAATGGTTAATCCAGGGCTGGCTGGCGAGATAGAGATAGAGATAGAGATAGAGATAGAGATAGAGATAGAGATAGAGATAGAGATAGAGATAGAGATAGAGATAGAGATAGAGATAGAGATAGAGATAGAGATAGAGAGATTTAAGCCACCTCAAAAAGTTGTACAGAAAGTACAACTTCTGTTGATCCTTTCTTGTGACAAATTTCCACAGATTTTTCATTTAAAGAATTGGACCAGAAATTTGTGGTATCAGAAACCTGTCCCTAAAAAGCGAACTATAAAATAGAGTGAACTCTACTCTGGTCCACTAATCCTTAGTTGGATATCATAGTAGGCAAAAAAAATAGGCGACTCCTTCCTTCCTTCCTTCCTTCCTTCCTTCCTTCCTTCCTTCCTTCCTTCCTTCCTTCCTTCCTTCCTTCCTTCCTCAATGAAGTACAAAGATCAATGGAATCCCCATTCAGTCCTGAAACTTATTATACGTCCTACAGAAGCACAGTTGTGAGTAGAAAGGCAAATGATATCACTCCCCAAAACTTGTAGTTTATATACTTGAAAACTTCTTAAGAGCTGATTGATCAGAATTTGTATTATACCATAACTTCTTCATCTGGACTATCTTCATTCTGTCAATGAGAAGTTTATAAAAGCTCTTTCTGGTTTGGAATTAATTTTAACCTTACTTAAATCCTCTATCATAATTATATATTCTGCTGCAGCACAGAAAATAAAGCCACATACTTGACTATAAGCCTCCAGTGGGGTTATGCAAAGGCCCCTATTTTGGGTGGGGATACAGAAGGGGACATTCTATCTTTGGTAGCTAAGCAGCAGCAGTTCCTATAGAAGAAAATGGTGGTTTCATTTGCTGCCTCTTTGCTTTTTTGCCTCCTCAATTTGGCATATGTACAGTATGTTTCTAATCTACTGCTAGAGCCAGTTTGGTGTAGTGGTGAAGGCATCAGGCTAGAAACCAGGAGACCATGAGTTCTAGTCCCACCTGAGGCACACAGCCAGCTGGGTGACCTTGGGCCAGTCACTCTCTCTCAGCCCTAGGAAGAAGGCAATGGCAAACCACTTCTGAAAAACCTTGCCAAGAAAACTTCAGGGACTTGTCCAGGCAGTCTCAGAGAATCGGACATGATTGAATGGATTTAAAAAAAAAATCTACTGCTAAGCAGGACTAGAACTCTCAGTCTCCTGGTTTGCCATTGGCTCCTTCCTAGGGCTGAGAGACAGGCACTGGCCCAAGGCCACCCAGCTGGCTTTAATTTAAATTTAATTTAAATTTAATTTAAATTTAATTTAATTTTTGCATGCTGGTTTATTTGTTTTATCCTTCTTACTGCAGTAAGCCAGTAAGCCTTTCAGAGTCTTTTGGGACTGGAATGGCATAAAAGCCTTAGTAAATAAAATCAATTAAGCAATCTCTTTCCCTTTTCCACCTGTAACTATTGTTCATATTTACTTTCTGCACAACTTCGCAGGATGGTGCAGTTCAAACTTGGCAGTAGGGGGACTGCAATGCACACTGTTATCCTACTGAGTGGCTTCAAAAATCTTGGCATGAAAGCTGTTCTGCCTTCCGGCATAGAGAGGAGAGTAAATTAGCTGCAAAAGAAAGCATTTGTAGAGTTTAATTCTAATCTGCTGCCATCGGTCCATTTCTGTGATATAGTTATTTTGCAGGGGAGTTGAAAGGGTGTTAAAATTGGTAAGATCATAGATGGAGCGTGGCAACACAAGGAGGCCTTGCCCCTTTTGAGCAATGCATGTTCAAAAGGGGCAATGTTTGCATCATGACACTCCATCTTGCCAATTTTGATACCACCACCTTTCAGACACTGGGGTAACTTAGTTGCCATCAGAGGTTTCACCCCAACAACTCTTCATATGTTATAGAATGGATAAAATAACATAGGATAATTCATATGTGGATCAGGTATGATTGAAACTAAGGAGTAGGTTTTCCTAGATTGTGCCTTTTATTCTGATTTAAGCCAAGAGCTACTGAAGAATTTTATGTAAGCTATCAAATCAAAAACTTTATTTCAGCCAAGGGCCAGCAAAAGGAAAATGAGAGAGAAGTACAAAGTAACTGACAAAGAATTAATATCAGAGGAATTATATATATTGAGATATATAATCTGCTGCATTCTTCAAGCTATGTGATGGAATTTGGCAATGTTGTAAGTGACCTGACAGTTGATGTTGGCTAATCAGAAGACTACATAATAAAGGGGGTGCGATGGCTCAGCGGTTAAGACACCAGGCTTGGAGATCGGAAGGTTGCAAGTTTGGAGGTTCGAATCCCTAGCCCCACGTGACAGAGTGAGCTCCCGCACTCACCCCAGCTCTTGCCGACCTAGCAATTCGAAAGCATGCAAATGCAAGTAGATGAATAGGTACCACTTCGGTGGGAAGGTAACAGCGTTCCGCGAGCGTCATGCCAGCCACATGACCGCGGAAGCATCTTCGGACAGCGCTGGCTCTTCGGCTAACAAACGGAGATGAGCACCGCCCCCTAGAGTTGGACACGACTGTGTGGGGGAACCTTTACCATTACTTTTATCCTGGCCTTATTAGTAAAAAAGGAAAAATCACAATTGTCATGAGGCTAAAAAATCTACAATGTAGAAGCACATGTGCAATCTTTCAAGTTTCTTCCCCACCACAAGGCACGAGCAGCAGTTATAGGAGTTCTGCAGAGAAAAAGGTATTGCAACCTGCCCTTGTAAAGGCCCATCAGGATTTATATTAGACCAGTGTGTAAAGATAAGATGCCATGGCTCTCTTATCAAATATAGTTGGGGTCCTACAGAAACTGGATAGCTGACCTAGATTGAACTGCAGTTTTCTGTTCTGGCTTCCAGGAATAAATTTGGGGCTGTAAATTGACCACAGGCCAAAGATAAGCAAGTTCAGGCTTTTTCGCTACTAACTGAAGTTAAGCAATCTTTTGAAAAAATCCTTTCACAATACCTCTGAGGATAGATTATGTTCATGGTCCAATAGGCAAGTCACAAGTCTAGACCCATAAACTATCAATCAGGCAACAAATTCAAAGGAGAAGCAAGAAACAAGGTGAGACAAAATCTAAGGGCCAAAACACAACAAAGCAAGCTTTTTACAGACAAGAGGTTTAGATAAGTTATTCCCAGCACTGTCCAGAGGGGTTAAGAACGATAAATAAGCCACACTGAGCCTCCACCTGGCGCACAGCTGAGATATCTGCTCTCCTGAAGGTCTTCACATGCCTTTTCGGCTAGCCTCTCAGGTCTGTGAAGTTCAGCTTTCTGATCCTGGATCTTTGTTCAATACTTTTGCCTAATACTAAGTGATTTTAACTTCTGAGTCTGAGTTACTATCAGTGAGTATGTGCAAGGGGTCCTGTGAACTTGTTGGCTTTGTCAAAACCAGAGTTGGGGGGGTCACAGGCTCCAGCATTGGTGGAAGCTCCAGTGATAGGACTGCTGGCATTTGGTGCTTCTGGCTTCGCTTCCTTCCCATCTTCCTCATCTGAAGACATGTCCCCTAGCAGGGCTCTAACATACAGTTCTAAATCCAGGAGGCATTGTGTGATCAATTCTATGACCAGGTCCCTATTTAAAGTACATAAATTAGCTGGAAGTAGGCCTCAAGATGTTATTTTGTGGATAAAGGTGTTCTTCCAGCTGGATTCGAAAATTATCATAAAGTGAGGTGGGGCAGCCCAGACAGAGCCCAATTAAGTTTAGTCCAGCAGTTAATTGCTGCTATTCAAACTTTACGGAGTAGAAAGTAGATTCCATTGGAAATTCAAGAAGACCCTGATTCTTTATAATGCAATAACCAGCCAGGACAATGTGGAATATATTTATTAGCCCCTCCTTCCCATATGAATTAGGCTCTAAAAGTCTCCCCCTCCAAATGTACATGAACAGAGTGAGCAGTGTGACTTCACACAACTTCATTACTGATTGTGGTACACATCTATTAAAGCATTAGTATTCGCTGCCAATTTCATGGTGTTCGGGCATGTCAGCTGACAAGAATCAGATGGAATTTGGTCAAAGTTAGTCATTTCTGTTTTTTTTAATTGAATGAAACTAAAATAATTCAAACAAAATTAGAAAAAGCAATTGAAAAGTAAAATCTTTAGATCACATATGCATTAAGTAATCTACTTCAATCAGCTCAAAAATAATGAGACACAAGTATGTTCTTGAAAGTGCAAATGATTGACACCTCCATAGTACACAATGGGGAAATTCTACATTGCTACTGTACAGAATGAAGTACAGGATAATAGTTTCTTAATCAGCTCCCAGGCCTTAATGGTATGCCAGCCTTCAACCAATTGACAAGATCTTTCCATGACCATGTTAGCAGGATTATGACATTTAATGCAGTGTTTGGGTCAACAGAGCTAGCCCCATATATCACTTAGATTCCTGTACCTGAGGAATGACCTCTTGCAGATATCAAATCCAGGTATCAAAATAGAGGGGAAACTGGAATAGTAGGAAGCTCTAATGCTTCCTGCAAGAAAAGAGCCTTTGAACATAAAACTAGAATCAATTTATTTATCTGGCTCATTTTTATACTGCAATATTCCCTGCAAAGGCAGCCTGCAGCAGTTAACAATTCCAATAAATAACCATCAAAGCATAAATATAAACAAAATAAAATAACAGTATTAGAAGGCAGCATCAAAACATAAAACAACATGGCATCACAGCATCAAACAATAAATAAAGCAAAAGCACCCCAGAATGGACAGTGTCAACACAAAGCCCAACAGCAGATAAAAGCACAGCTTCGGTAGGGGAAAGGCTAGAGTACAGAAATACATGTTGAGGGTTTTCTTAAAACATGCCAGGAAAGCAACCAGCTACACTGTTGGAGGAAGAGAATGCCAAAGTGCTGGCATGCCACTAAAAAGCCCTAACCCTCACTGATTCAAGGTGAAACTCCTTCCAGGGCAGTATGCATAGGAGGTCCTTATGTGCAGAATATACGTAGCTCCTGGGAAGCTTTATCATTTCAGATAGGAGGGCCTCAACCCCTATAGGGGTTGATATGTAATCCCAACACCTTGAATTTGGCTCAGAAATCATCTGGGAGCCAATGAAGTTTAGCCAGAATAGGCATAATGTATGCCCACCAGGAATCCCCCAGTCCCTACTGAACCCAACTGCTACATCTGGAACCTGTTTTCCAGATCTTCAGTACCCCTCATTATATCCAACAACTGTAACGACTGCCCATTTCCTTCCACTAAGGCAGGGTTTCTTAAACTTTTTGCCCTCAGGACCCTTTCCTACTTTTAAAAATTATGGAGAACCCCAAAATATTGATCAATATTTACCGTATTAAAATTTAAAATTGATGCATTTGTAGAATATTTATTGAATCATGTAAAAATAACAATATTAAATCCATTATATATTAACATAAATTACCTATTTTTCATGAAAAACCCCTGTGTTTTTTTACAGATTTGTTAATAATAATGAGAAGAGTGACATGGTTTTAAATTTTTGCAAATATCTTTATTATCTGGCAAATAATTTTGATTTTGTGGACCCCTGAGAGGGTCTTTGGGGACCCCCAGTGATCTTTGAACCACACTTTAAGACACACTGCACTAAGGGATCTCAGTGGGATGGAAACAGTGGACAATTTAACAGATGGAATTTAAATTTCCAAAATGGAAGATTTACAAATCTTTGCTTCTTCCTCTCATCAAGCATTATGAAAATCATTACTGAAAGCTATCTCTACTCAATCTTTCTACCAGTGTAACCTGGAATATGGCTCCAATATCAGCTATATTTTCCCCTACTCTTTTTTGTAACCCACTTTGCCAATAACCTCAAAGAATTGCAGTGATTTGGCTTCCAGTGGGAACATGGCGGTCTGAACAGCTGTGCTCGTGGGCTCTGCGAGTAGAACTGACAATGTGGCAATTTTTGGGCTCAGGCAGGTTTTTCCTGAAGCCCAGGAGCATTTCTCCAGAGAAAGGAAAACACTCGGAATTACCCCATCTGTCCTCGGGAAGGCTGCTTGCACACAGAAGATCGCAAACAGCATTCGCGATCGACTGGTAAGAGCAGCCGAGAGGCTGGGACATCACCATTTCCAAGCCACGCTGTAGCCTTAAAGGGACATTAAGACCAGTCACCCCATTTCTAAATCACCCAATTTGGTTTAATATAGAGTAAGGGATTGATTACAGAAAATTTGTTGTGTAATCTTGCTGTTAAAAGTCGGAAGTCACCTCTTCTTGTAATTTAAAAAAAAATTCTCTTGTGTTTTCACTCTTTTTTAGTTTTTTCTTTTTTCTTTTTGTAGTTTTTTTCTTTTTTTAGTTTTTATTCTCTTTAGTTTTATTCTAATAAAATTCTTATTAAAAAAAAAGAATTGCAGTGATTTTAAATAACTTCAGTTGGCATAATAAAAGTATTGCTTCTGTCTTTGGTTCTGGATGGGGTAGCACTGCCCCAGACAGACCCGGTACGTAACTTGGGGGTCCTCCTGGACTCACAACTCCTGCTAGAAGAGCAGGTGGCACTCATGGCCAGGGGAGCCTTTGCACAACTTCATGTTGTGCATCAGCTCCGCCCCTTCCTGTCCCTCCGAATGGTCACTCATACCCTGGTCACCTCCCATATAGACTACTGTAATGCGCTCTACATGGGGCTACCCTTGAAGAGTATCCGGAAGCTACAACTGGTCCAGAATGCAGCCGCGCGAGCAGTATTAGGAGCCCCAAGGAGGGCACATATAACACCATTGCTGCGCGAACTGCATTGGGTACCAGTTTGCTTCCGGGTCCAATTCAAGGTGTTGGTTATCACCTTTAAAGCCCTGCATGGCATGGGTCCAGGTTACCTGAGGAACCGCCTCACCCCCATTACTTCGACCCATCCCACCCGATCAGGCAGAGAGGGCATGTTACGGACCCTGTCCATGAGGGATTGTCGATTGATAGGGTCCAGCAGGAGGGCCTTCTTTGCCGTGGCACCTGCCCTTTGGAACAGCTTACCCCCGGAGGTAAGACAGGCCCCCACTCTCCCAGCCTTCTGGAAGGGGGTGAAGACATGGTTATGCCACCTCGCCTGGGACGGGAGGGGGGACAGTCACTCATGGGGGTGGCTGGCACCGTGATCGTGCCAAGGATAAGATTCTATGCCCATCCTGAATTTTATATTTTATACTTTTGTATTTTTTTATACTTGTATTTGTTTTTACATGTATTTATATTTGTACTGATATTTTATTGTAGTGTTTTTATTGATTGTCATTATTAACTGTAAGCCACCCAGAGTTGCGGTACACCAGATGGGTAGTAATGAAATTTGACAAATAAATAAATAAATAATGTTCAAATTGTAGAGTGTTTTTTTGTAATTAGCTTTTTTAATGATTTTATTGTAAGCTACCCAGAGTCATATTTTGTGAGATGGGCGGCCTATAAATAAAATAAATAAATTCAATCAATCAATCAATGTGTATAGGAGACTGCAATCTGAGTCAGATTTTCTGAGCAGATACTAGTGTGATGTTTTTTATATATGGAAAGGCTGTTAGAACTGTGATGGAATCAAAAAGAGCTCAAAATAAACTATGGCACTGTAGAGCTACAAAAAATAGGAAACATAAAATCTGTTTCTAAACTGTTTCTAAAAATGGATGCATACAAGGCAAAACTATGTTTACAGTATGTATAGAAACTGAGAGCTGTTTATCGACATAAGCAATCTAGTGCACATTTTATTTTCACTTTACCTGAAGATACTGACTATATTGGGTATTGCTATAATGTATGGCTGTGAGAGTTGGACCATAAGGAAGGCTGAGCGCCGAAGAATTGATGCTTTCGAACTGTGGTGCTGGAGAAGACTCTTGAGAGTCCCTTGGACTGCAAGGAGGTCAAACTAGTCAATCCTAAAGGAAATCAACCCTGACTGCTCATTGGAAGGACAGATGCTGAAGCTGAAGCTCAAATACTTTGGCCACCTAATGCGAAGAGAGGACTCACTGGAAAAGACCCTGATGCTGGGAAAGACTGAAGGCAAAAGGAGAAGGGGACGGCAGAGGATGAGATGGTTAGATAGCATCACTGATGTAATGAACATGAATTTGAGTAAACTCCGGGAGACAGTGGAGGACAGGAAGGCCTGGCGTGCTATGATCCATGAGGTCACGAAGAGTCGGACACGACTAAACAACTGAACAAGAAAAATCGATTGATACTGAATGAACAACCCAACATTTCCTATAACCCCCCAAGCTGATAGAAGAATTAAAATACATTTATTCATAATGACAGACTCTATAATTAAATCAAATATTTCACTAATCTACCAGAAAAAAACAACCCCCCCAACAACAGAACCCCAAAACATCTTAGAATAGGATGACAGTTTTAGTAGTTTTAATCTTTGTACGCCACCCAGAGTCACTGCTGTGAGACGGGAGGATCTGTAAATCATAGAAATACATACATATGTACATTCAGACCCAAAAGTTTAATTTAGTCTAAACAATTAAGCTGTTTTCACATTTTGAACCTAAAATTCTTCACTAAAATGTTTTTAAGAGATGGATGCTAACTTTTGTTTTTGGGTCTTAAAATAATGGAATTGTACCCTGACTGCTCATTGGAAGGACAGATACTGAAGCTGAAGCTCAAATACTTTGGCCACCTAATGCGAAGAGAGGGCTCACTGGAAAAGGCCCTGAAAGACAAAAGGAGAAGGGGACGGCAGAGGATGAGATGGTTAGATAGCATCACCGATGTAATGAACATGAATTTGAGTAAACTCTGGGAGACAGTGGAGGACAGGAAGGCCTGGCGTGCTATAGTCCATGAGATCACGAAGAGTCGGACACGACTAAACGACTGAACAACAA
The DNA here is from genome assembly GCA_023362775.1 of Charina bottae. Classification (NCBI taxonomy): domain Eukaryota; kingdom Metazoa; phylum Chordata; class Lepidosauria; order Squamata; family Charinaidae; genus Charina; species Charina bottae. The sequence continues at coordinate 1,171,762 of JALMGJ010000030.1, read as the reverse complement.
CTGAATTTCCATAAGGAAACCATTTCTCTCCCCCCCCCACCCCATTACTTTGACTATGAGACGTTTAAAATCCTGATTTATGCAGTAGTTTCTACTGATAATTGCCACATCAGTGACATTTTCTTTTTGGCAGCTGCTTTTCCCTATTCTGTGGATTAACCATTGTAGATACTTTCTAATAAGGAATCATGAACTATGATAATCCCACAAGGGGCAAAGGAAGGCAAGCAAAGGCAGCAAAAGCAATTTCAATGAATAAATGAAGATTTTTTTCATGCTGAAAATATTACAAAAAAGGAGAGGTGAACTATGTTTTTTAACATTATAGGTAGTCCTCGCTTAATGACAGTAATTGGGACTGGAGTTTCTGTCACTTAGCATTGCAGTCATAAAGCAAGATGTCACATGACCACGCCACTTGGCGACAGCAGTACCAGCAGTCCCTGGTTACAGTCATTAAGGGAGGATCATGGGTTGTTAACTGAGGACCACCTGTAGTGAAAGTGCACTACATATCAGTGCATATCAGTACACAAATATACCTATGAGTAGTTTGGGCTCAACTCTATAAAATCACTACTATTTTTTCTGTGTATTAAGGAGAAGCCATCATAAAGACACTCACGACTAAAAACCTATATCCCAAGAAACTAATCAAACTAACAAGGATAAATGCATAAAAGCTGTCACCGTTTCCTTGCCAGCCATGATCTACAGCACCTAATGTACATATTCCTTTATTAGTGCTAAGAAGGGCTGAACCATGGTATGATCTTCCTTCAAGTATCAGATTTGCAGTTTAAATAATTGTAAATGGAAGCCCTGCTAAAAAAATATCCTGATTGCTTCCCATTTAGGATCAGAAAGACTTCCCTGAACTTATTAGCTACTCCAACATTGGAAGTGTCCCCTTCCGAAATATGTTTGAAGCATGCATTGTCCCAGGATCAAATAATTTTCTGTATACTGTAAAGACATGTCATGCAAAAAAAGCAATACAACTTCTGGAATTATTTGCATCTTCTCTGGGTTCTCCATGCACTCAACCATCTGTCATCTCTACAAATGGGCTCTTGGGGAAAAATTGTAAGCCCAATAACTAAGATGGATTCTGGCCAATAATGGCTGCTAACTGGTTCATTTTAATTCTTGAAAAAGAATTGATATTGTGAACTGGGGATGAATGCAGCAGTATATATCCAGGTTATCACTGAATTTGTGCAGTGCACTAGACTATTTATTACTTGTTTTACCGGTCTTATATGCCACTTCAGTCATAACCTAGGTAAAGTGGTTGTTTAACCATAATGTGTTGAATAAGATGCTGGAGAGGGATAAGCGAAGCCACTGTGCAGTGGGGATTGGGGGGAAAGAGTTGCTGGATAGGATGTCAATAGCATGAACACCCAGCCAGAGAGAATGTTACTAGGTTTTGTGTGAATAAACTTTTTAAAGCATTACCGGTTTTTCTCCCCTTCCCCTTCCCATTCTCCTTCCCTTTTTCTTCTACTGTACACCAGTGGTTGTCTTCTTGACCAAGAGAAAACCACTGTTGATATTAGAAACCTTGCCAGTTATCTCCTGGTGCATCATGAGATATCATAAACTTCCTGAAAAAACTGGGTAGGATTTGATATTCCCCAAATGGCAAGTTTTGTTCAAATTGCATTTCTATCCTGCCTTGTCTTAGAAGCTCAAAATGGCATAGATACATAGGATGGGAGTGGTCTACTTTAACCCTACAACAAAAACAATGTAAAATAGGATAGGTGGAAAAGGAGTTATTTGCTCAAAGTCCCCCATTAGGTTGCATAGTTATATGAGGACTTGATCCTGGGATTCCCCAGTCCAAGACCAACATCTTAACTATACTGGCTTTTTTGATCAACCAGGTGAACATAAATTTGTGACTTGGATTAAGTATACTGTATGAACAGGAACAATGTGCTGAGAGGGAGGCCAGACTCTGACAGCTGAGCAAAACATTTGACACCTGTGTTACACAGGAAACAGTGAAATTTCAAGAACTGCAGTTTATGGTATGTTGTAGATTTAACTGTGTCATTTTTTTTACTGTCAAGGACCTAACAATAATTGCATGTGCAGCATTTTCCATAATTTCCTTGTCACTTGTAAAGAATGACATTGATGCAGCAAGCCCTTTAAATAATCTTAAAGTGAAAGATAACAAAAGCAAGGAAGGCCATAAATATAGAACAATATAACACATGTAAGAAATTGGGAAGTAGGGTGGCAAAATGAAGACACTATATTAATTAGAGGAATATTAGCAACAGATAATTCTGAAAAGGAAAGTCTCTGGATAAGCTAGACTTTCAGTTCAAAAAAAAGAGGGTGAAACAAACCAATTTGTGATCCAAATGAATGGTTTAGGTCAGGGGTACCCAGCCCCTGGGCCGCAGACCGGTACCGGTCCGTGGCCTGTTAGGAACCTGGCTGCCATGCCGGTCTCCAAACCCCGCCCCCAGCCCGTGTGATTGGCTCCCGCCTGCAAACCCTGCCCCCGGTCCGTGTGATTGGCTCCCGTCTGCAAGCCCCACCCCCTGGTCCACACGATTGGTGCTCACCTGCAAACCCCACCCCCTGGCCCACACGATTGGCTCCCGCCTGCAAACCCCGCCCCCCGGTCCATGGAAAAATTGTCTTCCACGAAACTGGTCCCTCATGCCAAAAAGGTTGCGTACCCCTGGTTTAGGTAAAGTAGGCTTTATGCTTTGATTACAAAAAGATGAATACAAATCCTAATCAGCCCCATAGGTAAGCAAATATCATAACCTATACCTTAAATTCCGTAACTAGGAGGTAAATCCTTTTGAAATCTACATTTCAATACACACATTTGGTTTAGGCTCTTCAATGTTATTGTCTATGGGAATTGGGTTACTTGCATGTAAAGTATTCTCTCTGAAAAATCCTGAAAGTGTGTTAATCATTGCATATACTGTACTTCCTACTTGGTGGGACTGGGGTAACAGGACATGGGTTTACAACATAATCTCCAGATTAGAGATCCCAGTTTGCACAGTATTATGGCTTGAGGTAAAATTGGGTTTTGATTGTGCTAATGGAATAGTGGCAAAAATGTCAGAACTGATCAGTACTCTTGCTGCTTGTGGCATGGGTAGAACTAAGTCTGGTTAACCTAGCCTAAACCTTCTCTATTTTACTAAAAAGCATTGTGTGAAATCTTCCATTGACTAAAGTTGTGATGGGCAGTAGAGGTCAATATCTTCAGTACAGGCCCATCAAGAATGAATGGTGTTGAATGAATGTGGAGAGAATACAATAATGAGTGACAAACGCAAAAGAAAAACACTCTAGGGGGGTTGTTATATAGAAAAACTGAATTAGGATCATATTGCAAAACAATTACATGAAGAAAGATTGAATGGGAAGAGAGGGAGGAGAAGACCAAGAATGTTGTGGTTGTATGCAGTTCACAAGATTCTCAAGAAGAGAGAATATTTAGAGAGCAAGGGAGGAGTTCAATGCTTGCTAGTCCTTGGTTTTAACTGTAATGCCAGCCTAAAATTGTCATATTTTAAATTTTTGCACAATTAGGTTCCACATAATATAATCTTCCTCCAGCATGATACCTTCCTAATATGTTGGGAATATAAATGCCAAAACTCCCATCCAGCATGGCCTACTGAACCATATCCCCAGTCCTTGGATATCTGCCTGAAAGCCTACATCTAAGCAGCTGCACTTTCATAGCTTTCTCCAGTGTAAAATATACCAATGGGAACCCACATTCATTATTTGAGCAGAGCTCCTGTGATATGATTAGTACACCAGCCCTACTTGATATGCCAATCTGCAGTGTTGATTAACTTATCAGTAAAAGGTAAAGGTAAAGTTTCCCCCCACACAGTTGTGCAGTCGTGTCCAACTCTAGGGGCCGGTGCTCATCTCCATTTGTTAGCCAAAGAGCCAGCGTTGTCCGAAGACGCTTCCATGGTCATGTGGCTGGCATGACACGCGCGGAATGCTGTTAACTTCCCACCGAAGTGGTACCTATGAATCTACTTGCATTTGCATGCTTTCGAATTGCTAGGTTGGCAAGAGCTGTGACGAGTGCGGGAGCTCACTCCGTCACGTGGGACTAGGGATTCGAACCTCCGAACCTGTGATCTTCTGATCGACAAGCCTGGCATCTTACCCGCTGAGCCACCACACCCCTTTATATCAGACCGCTAGCTAATTCATGTAGGTTCATCAGCATGATTTCCAGTTGGGATGACAGCACGTTCATCTATCTCTAGTGTTTAGCAAAGGTTGCATATATGGAAGATGGGCATCCATGAATGCTGTAGTAAATATATCTTAAATTGTAGCTCTCTGAATACCTGTTTAAAACATCTGCAGAAAAGCAGTGGTAAACCAGGTCAAAGCAATGGGTTTTGCTAATGAGCATCCCATTGTACCAATTGTGACTTTAGGAGGAAAGTAAAACACATTTAATGTCATTTTCCTTCTGCTTCTCAGCATTTAGAAGCTACAACTTCATTGTTTTGCTTTATCCAATAAGCTTAAAAGAATACAGAATTGATATTTTAGTTAATTGTTCATGAGAACTCATTAAACTTTCCTCATTTACCAAGATTTCACTCTTTAAATCAGGTATTTTTTCATCAGGGAAAGATAGATCTGTTTCATTATTAATAGGTTGCATGGATGTTGTTTAAAGTATGCTTTAACAGAAAAGAAACTTTAAATCCTAGCAATTATAGATATTTTTTTCTTTCAAATGTGTGTGGGGAGTTACCATTTTTTTAAAATCAGAGCTGCTTATTACCAAACCACCATTTCGTCCCTGTTTTGTGTATTTAGAGAATTTAGAGTTCAGAGAAGCAAGGAGAAAACTTTATAAGGTTCTTTTCTGGTCTTAACTATTTCTCCTCTTCTCTATGCTGTGGGAAAAAAACACAACAAAACAAAAAAATCTTGCTAATGAAATCAAAGTCTTTAGCAGAAGGAAAAGGACAAGCTTTTGAAAGCAATTTCAGGGTTGCTGTCTCAGTGCGAGTATGTGCTGCCAGTCCTTGATAGCCTTCATCACAGGGAGTGTAATGAGGCTGGAGAGCAGAGGACAGAATTCTTGAGTTGAAAATGCCATGAGAAAGCCATCGCTGTTCACAGCATGCACTTCCCTGTTATTATTGTCTCTGGGAATCCAGTTTTTCAGGGTTCGCACAATTCTTCAAAAATCTGCCAAACACACTGACGACAGATGTGGGCTAGACAAAAGAGATGTTGACATACATCACCACCTTCCCTTTAAAACAATTCGGCTCTTTTCAAAATTATTCACTGGCTCTAGACTGGACTGAGGCTGCAAATGTCAAGGGGGCTCCAAAACTACAACGTCTTTTCTCCTTCCTTTTCAGCCTTCCCCCCCGCCCCGCCAACTCATACCTCACCTTGCAGAAGTAAATCAGATATGCTTAGGACTTGAAGCTCCTCTCCTTTCATCCCTCAACTGAGGATCTTGATTTTCCAAAAGCCTCATATTTTATTTTATTTTTATTTATTTGTCACATTTATATCACCGCCCATCTCCCCCACAAGGAGGGGGGGGAAGCTCTATATAGTTGCTGTCTGTTGCCAAGAGCCATCCTTTAGATGTGCAGAATGATATGTAGAAGGCAAGGAAAGTATTCTTGTTCCTATCCCTGTTGAAACCCCATGGTTTCTCCCCATTCCTGTCTCCCTTTTTACTTTGAACTTTCCCAAGGTTCAAACACTCCAAACAGCATCTTCTTCAATTACAGCATTCACAAGAGAACACCCAGCTCTTATTTCACAGGTAGTTATTTGGGGCACAGGGAACCATCATCTTCCTCATGGGTAAATGCATTAGATCAGTGTTTCTCAACCTTAGCAACTTTAAGAGGTCTGGACATGCTGGCTGGGGAATTCTGGGAGTTGAAGTCCAGACCTCTTAAAGTTGCTAAGGTTGAGAAACACTGCTTTAGATCTTTCAAGCATCTGGTACTAAGCAAGTTCAGGACAAAGCAATGCTCAAACCTCCCTCCTAAAAAGGATAGCCTTAATTAAGGTCAGTGATCTTATTGAGACAAATGGGAAGAAAGCAGCCTGTAAGTCTGTTGGATCTAAGTACTTTGAAGAAGGGCCCTAGTTCAGTGAGTAAAGCAAGTCTAATTTAACCCTAGGAGTTCAGACATGCTACAGGCATTTTATCGAAACTCTTCTTCTCCCTCTGCAATTTAAAATCATTTAGAGTTTCCATCATCTTAATTTTTTTATACCAGAGTTGCAAATTTGATGAAGTGTTCTATGCTCCCATAAGTCAGCACACACTTTAATTAATTCCAAAATTAAAGTACAAACTTCACTGCACACAACCTCAAATCTTAAGGCCAAATTTCTTGGCCAAAGAATTTTAACACGTCTCATTTTTCCAATTTACACATAAAAAGTTTTGGCTGCCGTCACATTTTCAGTTAACCTCTCTTGGACACTGCAGATTGCATATTGTTGGATACAGCTCCAGATAGCATCCCTTTTAATAACTAGAGGCATCTAGAGTGTGAACCGTTTATGGTTCAAAGTGATTTATGTGGGGCATCTAGTACATTGTATTATTTTACTTTAGAGGACTTAAAATGCTGCTTTACCCTCTGTGTGCTATAAAACACTCTCTTAGAGCAATTCCTCATTAAGGGAAAATGATAATTGTAATATACAAAGCATGCAGCCATTTGCTCAGTTTCACATCAGCCAAACTGGAATGTCTTCAGACAATTTTTTCAATAATTACATTTATTATCTGTCTTGGAAACTGTGGCCCCTGTGTTAATATTTACAGAACATGATCTCTCTCAGTCCAACTCACCTTACAGGGTTATTGTTGTGGGGAAAATAGGAGGAGGAAGGAGTATTAGGTATGTTCGCCACCTTGAGTCATTTATAAAAATAATAAAGGCGGGATAGAAAATAAAATAAATAAAAAAATAAATGTTCATTTCAACTATACATAGGAGCATACTTCCCAGGTTCAATATTTATACATTATCTCTTTAAATTTTATAGATTACCAAATTGCTGGGAGCTGAGCTCACTTTGCTACAGCTTAGTGATTTACATCTATTCTACTCAGAGGTATGCCAAGATTTTTCCTCTTATCAGTCTCCCATATATCCAGTGATATAATCTGTGGTACAACATCATGGTGATTTCCCATTATAACTATGAACTATCAGTTTAGCATTGGGAAGCTTTCTTCTGCATGAATTTCCATGCACTAACAGCTTCAGTTTCCCATATCCTGCAGATTCACACCAGGTTTATTTCTCAGCATGTGACAGTATAGTTCAGGATAAGGGAATCCAACAGAATTAAATATCTCAAGCTGGGTGTCTTCTGTTCAATATACTGAAGAGAAAGCAACTCTTCCATTATTAAAGCAGCTATCCGATTTTGTCTGAGAAATTGAAGCTTAATTTAGAAAAAAACCATAATCTCATTTTGACTTCTAGACAACACAGTCTGTGGCAAAGCAGTTGGATGTAACTAGGAGGATGTAAGTAGGAGGCACCTTTAGCACACTGTAATAAATTATCCTGTGCATATCTGTTATTTTTAATGCTGGATAGAAAGCTTATCCTGCCCCTTTTCCTACCAGTTTTTATTCATTTTGGTGAAAAATAATGAAATTTAGTTTATTTTTCCAAAGGGAAAGATAGTTTTGGAGACAGCTTCATCACTGGAGTCTGATGTTCTCATACTTACTTATCATGTCTATCATTGTCCAATCACCTCACCAGCTGGCTTCCTACTCTTAAATTAAATCCCTAGGTAAGGCATGATGATGGAACTTCTCTCACTGGTAGGCTGACCATATTTCCTTGAGTCAAAACCGGGACATTGGGATGGCAAAACGGGACGGGGTCTTATGTAATATTCCGTATTCATGAAAAAGACAGGGGTCCCCACCCCCTGGTCTGCACGATTGGCTCCCGCCTGCAAACCCCGCACCCCGGTCCACGCGATTGGCTCCTGCCTGCAAACCCCGCCCTCCTTTGCCACGCACTGATAGGTGGGAGGACTTCCTCTTCTGGGCTGCCTCCAATCGGCAGCTCCGGCTCGGATCCTTCTTCCATGCCATTCCCGCCGGGCTTAAAAAACAGGACAAAATTGAGATTTTTATTAAAATGACGGGACGGTTGAAAAATGCTAAAAAAATGGGACTGTCCTGTTCAAAATGGGACGTATGGTCAGCCTACTCACTGGTTGTTTTCAATAGTGGTCCTACAGTCACCAGTAAGGGGGAATCCTGCCCTTGAGAAATTCTTGGACAGTTTCTTCTTCCCCTTGGAAATCTGGAGAAATTATCCATCCAATTTCTCCGTCCACACATTTGGTGGAGAATTTCAAAATATTCTGTGTAGTTATGTTGCATTTCCTTAAGAAATGAATTCTAACCAGCAGAGAAATGGGTACTTTAGAGCAAGTAAACAAAAAGGAGATGGTTATGTAGACACATGGATTAGAGATAATGTGTAACTGAGTATACATGGTTAAGGTTTTATTCCAATGAAAAAGGTTTGATATAGTGGGACATCCCTAAGTTCTGCATGATATAGCAGATCAAGTGTTAGATTAAGGCTGGGGGAAAACATTTTCAAGTCCATCCTCAGCTATGGAACCTCATTAGGTAACTTGGGGCAGTCATTCTCACTCAAATTACAATCAAAATGTTGTTACTGTGGATCAGAACTGGAGGAAAGAGTACTACATCTTAACCCTGTACAAAGTGACTCTGCACTCCCTTGAAACATTGAGTTAGTCTAAACCTATTGGAGTGATCAAATTGGTCCATCTTGATATTCCAAATCAGTGTTTTAAGGGTGGGCTAACTCTGGCCACTTTGTTCCACTGGGTATGCACCTGTGTGCAAGTATTGAATCCAAACCCTATTAACATCCCATTCAGCTCTTCATGGGCAAACATTGCTTTGATTCAGGGCTTTGTTTCAAAGGTGTTGCTTTGATCCAGGTTTGGTTGGGTTGAAGCTGTCCAATCTCCTCTTTAGAGTTTTACACAGCCTTACTATGTGTGCCACCTCAAGCTCCTGAAAGAAAGGCAATATATAAAGCTTGTAGCTTGCAGACCAATAAATGTTCCTGACTAGGAGGAGCTGAAGATGGTACAGGAAGAGAAGTATCTAGCGAGCTCCTTACAACTCACTTTAGAATCAATACTGAATAAATGTCCTTTTTAAAATAATAATAATAATAATAAATGTTCCTGATGCAGAGAAGTAACTGCAAAATCCAAAATCAAGAGGCTAAATTCTTTGACACATGACGCAGAAAATCTCATCCTCCTCACCTTTATCCAGTCTAATAATAATAATAATAATAATAATAATAATAATAATAATAATACAAAGTGAATAACTAGCAATTTGCTACCTTTTCACACCAAAAATTGGCCCCCTAAGACACTTGTTGCATTCTGTCTAATGATAGGCTGGCCTCTTTGATGCTTTTAAGTTTCTCAGGCTTAAATGGCAACATATTTGACATTTTTACACAAATTATACAACCAACCTTTCTAGAGGAGTTATGAAAACTCTATTTAATTCCATCAAGGTCACGCTGGATCATATTGCTCAAAATAGAAGGTATAAGAACACACGGATGCTCTCCCTTAATGAATTACTTGCTCAAAGCATGGCTCTGTACAGATGGGTGTGAGAAAATAACGTGTGCTAAGTATTAACTGCATTTTGTTGGTAGTGCTCTGTTTAAGAGGAAAAATCTATCTTATTTTAATATCACCAGAGACATCTTGGCCCAAACCAATCAGCCATTAATTGCAAACTCAGTAATTAAACAGTCTTGATAACATATTCCTAAATCCAGCTAACATGAACACTATTAGAGAGATACACTAAAATACAATAAATTATATCTAGCTGCTTCTAGCAATTTTCAAGAATTAATCAAACTGCAATATTATCAGAAGTGCTTTGATCACTTTTCTTTGTCAAGACCATCATTGGCACCTGGCATTATTGGGCAACTGTCAAGCACCTGTGAGAAACTGTGGGGAGGCTGGGAAAGTAATAGAAGGGGGATTATAAATAAAGAGACAGAGGGGGAGTTGGGTAGTAGCTTATCTTGTAAGCAGCAACTTAGCCTAAGTAATAAGAAACGGGTAAGGAATCATTCAGAGGCTGCCATAAGGAACTCACTATAAAGGAGTTTCCAAGATTCTGTATTTATCCCCAAATTAGCATTAAAGATCCATTATTGAAGTCTATGTAGTTCTTGCTTCCCTGATCTTGCCCAGCTGCATGGAGCTTGAGACACCTCACGGGATGGGTAGATTCCACCTGAAGCAAGTTGTCTTGATGATACTCATGTCCTAAGCTATATAGGGCTTTAAAGAAACAGTATCTTGAATTGCACCCGAAAGCCAATCAACAGCTTCAGTGCCCACAGTAGAAGTATCACAAGCATCATCAGAAGCAAACAAGCTGTGACCATTACTACTCAGGCTACAGCATTTTGAACTGGCTTTGAATGGTCTTCAAGGGCACCTCCATATAAATGAGCTGCAGTAGTCCAAACATGAGGTGACAATGGTATGAGTGACCATCAACAAAGCCTCCCATTCCAGGAATGGCCAAAACTGGTATACAATGTGGAGTTGTGCAAACTCCCTCTTGGCCAGTCTCTACCTACTCTTCCAGCAGAAATCACGAATCCAGGAGGACCCCCAGATAGCAAACCCGCTCTGCATGGGGGAATGCAACTATGAATGCAAGATGGATCTCCAGTAGAATTAGTCAGCTTCTGAATCTATAGCCTCTGTAGTACTAAAATTCATGCTACTCTGATTTTTTTCTATTCAGACCTGAATAGCCTTCAGACATCAGGAAAGTATTTCATCTGCATCTCCTGATTGGCCCAGAGTGGAGATATATCATTGACATACTGATGATACCTCACTCTGAGTTGACGGAAGACCCTGGTTTCATGTAGATGTAAATTGGACGCCCTGCAGCAACTCACATCAAAGCACCCTAACCCCACAGCCACCTCTATCTGGAACCGACCACAGTACCTCCAACTCCCAATCCTTGCAGCCAGTCTGAGGTATACCTTGTTTTTTGGTATCAAAGGCTGCTGAAAGCTCCAGCAGGACCAGGAGAATCACAGTTCCCCATCCCAGTCCCTCCACGGCTCATCTGCAATGGCAGCTAATGCAGTTTCTGTCCCATACCCGGGCCTGAGTTCCAACTGAGGCCATAGGAGGCACCTGTATTTTCTTCTGTGCAATAACATAACATGTTGTGTTTCTGCCTTCCCCTCCTGTTGCATCTGTCTTGGTTTGTGTGTCTGTGTGCACTGGGAAGTCTTGTGGAGGGGAGATGGCTGCATATGCTCAGTTCTGGGTCAATGACTGGGAACGCAGGGAGATTAGACTGGATCAGATGACAGCATTTCAGGCTGCTGCCCAACTACGTTTCTCATAGGGATGCATTGAAGGATTCTTTCCTTTGTTTGTTTTCCATTGTCCAATTTGTTTTATTTTTTAATTAACTAAATACCAAAAAGAGCCAGTTTGGTGTAGTGGTTTAAGGCACGAGGCTAGAAACCAGGAGTCTGTGAGTTCTAGTCCTGCCTTAGGCACAAAGCCAGCTGGGTGACCTTGGGCCAGTCACTCTCTCTCAGCCCTAGGAAGGAGGCAATGGCAAACCACTTCTGAAAAACTTGCCAAGAAAACTGCAGGGACTAGTCTAAGCAGTCTCCGAGAATTGGACACAATTGAACGGATTTAAAAATAAATACCAAAAGATAAAGAATACCCAAAATTATAAAGGAAGGAGGAAAAAAGCTGGAAAAAAGAGAAAAACATACAAACCTAGAAATATACATATATCAATAAATTGAGGCCATGATTCATTACAGTCATCCATGGTTGATCGGTATTAATTCTACAAACCACTAACTAGTTCCCCATTGGGGGAGATGGGCGGTCATATAAATTGAATTAAATAAATAAATAAAATAAAACTAGTTGAAGCCATTTCGCTCCTTATCCAAGGAGCTTCTTCAGTCTGAGCAAAGTTGGTAAGGGAATCCTAAATATGTTTCTAGGTAGCTGTGTGACCTTGCACCTGGGGTCATGGTTATATTGAGATGTTATTTTAAGTCCTTTTATCATCTAAAGGAGGATCGTTAAGATCACCATGCTGCTGTTGAGCTTGTGAAATGGTCTTAATCTTCCTAGGCACAGAAGACAGAGCCGGGAGAAAGATGGGAGAAAGATTGTGCCTGAGGCCCCCACCTCTATTCAAGGAAGGATTTTCCAAGTTGGCATAAATGGATTCCTTGACCCCTCTCTCAAACCACCTATCTTCTCTGTCTAAAATGTGAACATTAATGTCCTCAAATGAGTGTCCTTTTTCCTTTAAATGAAGATAAACTGCAGTTTATCTTCATTTAAAGGAAAAAGGACACTCATTTGAGGACATTAATGTTCACATTTTAGACAGAGAAGATAGGTGGTTTGAGAGAGGGGTCAAGGAATCCATTTATGCCAACTTGGAAAATCCTTCCTTGAATAGAGGTGGGGGCCTCAGGCACAATCTTTCTCCCATCTTTCTCCCGGCTCTGTCTTCTGTGCCTAGGAAGATTAAGACCATTTCACAAGCTCAACAGCAGCATGGTGATCTTAACGATCCTCCTTTAGATGATAAAAGGACTTAAAATAACATCTCAATATAACCATGACCCCAGGTGTAAGGTCACACAGCTACCTAGAAACATATTTAGGATTCCCTTACCAACTTTGCTCAGACTGAAGAAGCTCCTTGGATAAGGAGCAAAACGTTTCCACTGAGAAAATAGAAATCCAGTTGACATGATTCAAGCTACAGACAATTCCACCTGGATGACTGAGAACCTTCATAGACATAGTTGAAGCCATATGTTTGTGTTTCTGATGCTGAATAACAAGCCTTTTGATGGTAATTCCATTTTTTGGTCCAGAAGTCAACTCCCGTGTGATTGAGAGAGAATATAAGGATTCTTTTCTGGAGTGTTTTTTTCTCTGTAGCCTCAAGATGGATGCAGCCCCTTCTGAAACTCTATCTTTCTTTTGCCAGCTTCTCTCACCATATCAACTTTGATACCGTTCTGTTCCATTTTTGAAGAGTTACCCTGCCAACCAACTGACTGGCAAACCAAAATATAGGGTCTTCAGCTTCTTTACATAATTTCTTTCCTACATTCCATTGGGTTGAAAAGAACAAAAAGCCGCTTTCCCTATAATAAGCTCACTTTTGAACAGAACAGTATAAGCTTCTCTGGCTCAACTCAGATGAAAGTTTGCTGTGTTAGCTGCATTCTTCCTAGCAAATGCTGTACAAAAGCACCTCCTAATGAATGATGAATTTTCACTTAATAGGCATAGAACTACCATTCAGCCACAGTTAGAAAGCATCTGCAGTATTTATAGCCTATTACAGGATGTTCACCTCCACCCCCAACCGTTAAACCTCATGGTTCAAGCACATTCACCCGTTATTATTTTGTATTATATTGTTTTATTGCCCCTTTGCATTTTCATTGCAGGTATCCATTTTAAAAAGGGCAGAAAATGCTCAAACATTGCAGAAGTAGCAAAACTTTCAAAATGTTGCTGCCAGCTGTACTCAGTTTTAAAATAAGAGGCAGGAACAGAAACACGGCAAAGGTTGCGTGGATCCTGGGCAAACATAAAATGACTTCCATTAGTGCAAATATCCAGGTGATTTATTGACTTTTGGCCAGTGGCCAGAGGCTAGGAATATTTGTGCAAAAAACAGAATTCTAAACTGGCTTGCAGAATGTTCTTCAGCTAGAAGAGCAAAACCAGGGGATCACATTAAAGACAATGTACAACTTGTATATAAACATTATGCATGGCAAAAAATGTTGGAATAGTTGAGATCATACCAAAAGTAAACTAAGTGTTCCTTTATCTATAGGACTTTAGTTTGTATGATTGTAGATTGCTCCGATTGCAGACCTATTAGGAACCTTTTTCTAAGTTTTGCCTGGTTCCTTGATGTTGCTTCTGTTAATCTTGTGTGTATTAAAAGAAAATGTATGCTGATGACAACTTATTTTGCTGAAAACTGCCCAGAATCCTTGCTATATGGACAGTATATAAAAGCCTGCAATTAATGATTAATTAATAATAAACTTTTTTTTTACCAGGGGAAGAGGAAAAACCCCCAAATCAGGTATCTTGACTTGATACTAACCAGCATGGAAGACTTACCAAAGGATGGAAGTAAAAGGAATAGGGCAGTAACTGACTATGTAATGCTGAGTTTTTTTAAGGGACATCAAAGCTGGTGTAATTGTTCACATATCTTAGAATTCAAGAGGCAAAAGTTAATACTCACAAAAGGAAAAAAATAATACTACAAGAGGAAAAGCTAATGGGAAACAGAGCTCAACATGGGAGGGAGTCCCTAAAAATGGATATACTAAAAGCACAATTGCAAACAATCCTGACCCCAAACCAAAAAATGGAGTACGATAGAAGATAGGAGAAGCCTATCTGGCTACACAAAAAGCTTTTTAAATATGGAAAACATAAAAGGATACATGTAGGAGATGGAAAGAGGGCCAGGTCAGAGGAAACCAAAGTTTCCACCCCAGAACAATAGAAATGGCGTCAGGAAAGCCAGAGTTCATTCAAGTTGGTTCAGGATGATGCAAATAACGAAAAAGTAGCTTTGTGATCGTGTGTATATGTGTTTGTGTGTACGCCTTCAATCTTGACTCCTGATGCCAACATGGACAAGTCCATGCAGTTTTCTTGGCAACATGTTTCAGAAGCATTTTGCCATTCTCTTCTTTCCCTCACAACAACAATCCAATGAACAACAATGTGATTGGCCTTAAGCAACCTAATGAGTATGGGGGCGCAATGGGTAAGATGCCAGGCTTGTCGATCGGAAGATTGCAAGTTTGGAGGTTCAAATCCCTAGCCCCGTGTGATGGAGTGAGCTCCCGCACTCGCCCCAGCTCTTGCCAACCTAGCAATTCTAAAGCATGCAAATGCAAGTAGATGAATAGGTACCACTTTGGTGGGTAGGTAACAGCGTTCCACACGCGTCATGCTGGCCACATGACTGTGGAAGCGTCTTTGGACAACGCTGGCTTTTCGGCTAACAAACGGAGATGAGCACCGGCCCCTAGAGTCGGACACGACTGTGCAGGGGAAACCTTTACCTTTTTTTTTAACATAATGAGTGTCCATAGTTGAAAGAACCTGGGTCTCTCCAGGTTTAGCCCAGTATCTTACTCCTTTACTTACTACCTTAGCGCAATACTTGCTAGTGTATTGCACTAGTTCTCATCTTAGGCTAGCCTTGGACTTTCAAAATATTTGTATACTGCTAGTCCTCAACTAAACTACATCAAAGAAAACATATCTTCACATTCACCCAACATCAATTTGTGCCTCCAATAACCTTGTACAAAAGTTGAGCAAAACTGCTTGATCTTTTGCAGTGTAGTGGTGCGTTCAGGGTTGAACTTTGGTGGATTCATTTTGTTTCATATTTTTAAAGAAGTTAATTTCGACAGCTGCACTTTTGTCCTCACAAAACCCATTCAAGTGGAGCTAAATTCTGGAGAAAACACATTTTGAGAATCACATTATCATAGTGCATAGAGTTTTTCGAAGCCCAGCTAATGAATAACTGTATTTATGGGAGGGAATTGAAAATGGTCCAATTAGAACCATTCTGATTAAATGCATAATTTACATTATATGTGCACTAAATGTTGCAAAATAAAGTAGTTAGAGCAAGGTGATTATGTTTCCAAGAAACATAATTAAGTATTAAAGATGTGTAATTACCCACCTGAGCTAGGTAACAGCGCTCAGATTATACATACTGTTGTAATTATAAATTTTAAAGCTTACAATTTATGCTTTGAACTCTTGAACTTTTGGTAATAAGAGAGTATCATTTAACCAATGCTTTTTGCATGAGAAGTGGGTGGGGAAGTAGTCTTAGCTTAATTTGAAATTTAACAAGTCATTTTTGGTGACTCCCAGAGCAGGCAGCTGGCATCATGATGAATTTACCAGATCTGGTAGAAGAAATAAATCCATATCAAAAATTCAGAGTACAATCCTGTCATGCTTCCAGAGATATACCATTCCATTCATTCTAGTTTATTCCAGAAAAGGTATGCCTAGTATTCCAGCTTAGAGCAATGTGAAGAGTGAGATGTACAGGATCTAAAACAGAAAATCCAGTTGAATTTAAGCAGAATGGTGGGGGGTGTTGGTTGCAGAGGAATCAAAGCAGGGTGAATGTTAGTTACAACAGACGTCTGACTAGAGTTCATTCTTCCATAAATCAGACTCTGCAGAAGCTGTGGACTTCTATTCATCTTTTTAAAAAGTGTATGTGTGTGTGTGTGTGTGTGGGGGGGGGAGCCACAGGATCAATCCTGACTTTTTTAAACCTTTAAAAGCCAGAGGTGGAGCAATGTCAGGCTCTTTTTTGTGACTTTTCTTTCCTTCTTTGGCAATTCCTGGAATTATTATATACCCATGCAATGCTATGAATGTTCTCTGATCACATTGTTATTACAGGAGATTTATTTATTTATTTATTTATTTATTTATTTATTTATTTGTTTGTTTGTTTGTTTGTTTATTTATTATTTAAATTTGTATTACTGCCCATCTCCCCCAAACCGGGGGACTCTGTATGTAACCAGAAATGCCATCTGTATGTGGCTTGGTACCTTCAGGATCAATTTCTCCAAGAATTAATCTGTCCAATATGGACATCCTGGGAGAAATTTGTCCTTCACTTTGATGATATGAGGTGGAATTGAAGCCATAGAATCATACAGTTGGAAAGGATTTTCAAAGTAATCTAGTCCAACCATGTGCTCTCTGCAGATCTACTAGAGCACCTGACAGATAACAAATCAAGTCTCTCTTTGAAGACCTCTAGTGCAGCCAGCTGGGTGTAGTGGTTAAGGAATCAGGCTACAAACTGGGAGACCATAAGTTGTAGTCCCACCTGAGGCACAAAGCCATCTGGGTGACCTTGGGCCAGTCACTCTCTCTCAGACCTAGGAAGGAGGCAATGGCAAAACACTTTTGAAAAATCTTGCCAGGAAAACTGCAGGGACTTGTCCAGGCAGTCACCAGGAGTCAAAAACTGACTCGAAGGCACACACACACACACACACACACACAGAGTACAGAAGAACCCATCACTTCATATTTATTTTTATTTTATTTATTTTATTTGTTTTATATCCTGCCTTTTTTATTTTTATAAATAACTCAAGGCAAACATACCAAATACTCCTTCCTCCTCCTATTTTCCCCACAACAACAACCCTGTGAGGTGAGTTGGGCTGAAAGAGAGTGACTCATATGTACATCATGTACATATGGTAGCCTGTTCCACTGGCTGACAGCTCATACTGTGAGAAAGTTCCTCCTGATGTCTAGCATGAACCTGCTTTCTTGGAGTTTTAACATGTGGATTCTGGTTCTGCACTCTGAGGCAAGAGAAAATAAGTCTACCCTATTTATGTGGCAGCCTTTCAGATACTTGAAGACTGCTATTGTTTGTCTCCTGAATCGTCTTTTCTATACCATTCCTCCTAGGCAGTGATGTCAAGGAGGGTGGAATCAAAACTGACAAGATGGTGGTCACCGCTGTAGATCTAAGCCCTGCACCTTTTCTATGTGTATTGTCACTGCATCCACATACAAAGGGTAGAATTTCAATGGCTTGTGGATGCCACTACTCCTAGGGCTCAGTTTCCAGATTGTTCATCATCTTGGTAGCCCTCCTCTGAACTTACTCCAATTTGTCTGTTTTTCTGGTAGACTTTCTACAGTTTATGGAGACCAACTTTGATTGTTATTCTTTATGTTCCCCTCTTTCCATTTCATGATAATGATGATGATATACTGTATTTCCCTCTTTCCATTTACTACATGTCTCTCTTCCTTTTTAGCATTTTAGAGAACTTTGCATATGCCCATGGTGATCATTTTAGATTTCTCCCATGTTTCCTTCTTTTGAGGATTGTTTGTGAATGTATCTTCTGTATCTTGGTTTGCAGGATTTCTTCTTTCCTGGACACTTTTCTTAGGTACCTAAACCATTGAATCAGACCTATCTTCCGTCAGAGGTCATCATACTCTACTCTTCTGCAAATCTCAATTGCTCCTCCTCTGTATATTACAAATCAAGGTTAAAATGATCCCTTTCCCCCAATATTCCAGTAACCTTCACCTGTTCCAGTTCATCTCTGTAGGTGAGGATTAAGTCCAGGATAGCTGATATCCTTTTTCTTTCTTCTGCCTTCTGCTGAATGAGGTTGTCAGCAACACAGAACAAAAAAAGTTTGGATTTTTAGAGTTAGATTCCTAGCATATGTCTGGTTAATTGAAATCCCTCATTATCACCATTGCATGCTTTCTTGAAAGACTGGTCATCTGATGCAGAATGATTTCATCTGTATGTTCTGCTTCCCAAGTAGCCTTTAGTAAATTCCCACAATGGTATCACTCTCCTTTTATCCTTACCCAAATACTTCAGCAGGATGTCCATGCTCTCTATCTCTATCTCTATCTCTATCTCTATCTCTATCTCTATCTCTATCTCTATCTCTATCTCTATCTCTATCTCTATCTCTATCTCTATCTCTCTCTCTCTCTCTCTCTCTATCTCTATCTCTATCTCTATATCTCTCTCTCTCTCTCTCTCTCTCTCTATCTCTATCTCTATCTCTATCTCTATCTCTCTATCTCTCTATCTCTCTATCTCTATCTCTATCTCTCTCTACGCACGCACATACACACAGGGAAAGCCAGTGTAGTGTAGTGATGAAGGTGCTAGACTATGATCAGGAAGACCCAGTTCTAGTCCTCCCTAAGGCATGGAAGTTGGGCAGGGTGCTCCTTTGTGTCCTAAACAAGGAAGTCAAAAAACACTTATCTATCAACCAGTACTCGAATTGTGTGGTAGATTATGATCTACAGCCTTCAGTGAAGAGGCTTTCATCTTGTAGTTGATTGATTCAGGCTGATAAATCATCATCATCTACAGTAGAATATCCCATTTTTCTGCTGGGTCTGTTCCTTTTGAATAAATTGTAGCCTTCCAGTGCTGTGTGTCAATCATTACTATCATCCCAACAGTTTCAGTGATGTTTTTCACTTCATAGTTTTCTTCCTGAACTAGACACTCTAATTTCCCATATTTTGTGCATTAGTGTAGAAGCAGCTGAGGTTTTGGGTGGCTATTGGCCTCTGGAACTCAGCCTCTCTATCCTGGCTTTCTGCTTCTCCCTTTGTGTTCTGCTTTCTTGGCTCCAGTCCTTGGCTGCATATTTGGTTGTGGGCTTTTGCCACCCTCCCCTCTGAGACTGGAGAGGAGCCTGCTGAGCATGGCCCTCCCAGTTTTTGTAAGATGTACCCTACTCTATCCAAGGACTTCTTCATAGCCAATTGTCACAGAATGCAAATCCTTCTTGGTGGCATCATCTGAAAAGTCATTTGTGAATTCCAGGATCCTGTTTTCTCTTGTTGCACCATGACTCTCAGATGGAAGGATTGATACAGGATGACCTGTGCTCTGAGTTTCTTCATCTTTCTGACCAAGGTCTTAGATATTGTTTAAGGTGCCTTCCGACCGTGTCATTTATTCTCACATAAGATATTTGTTGGTGGGTTTGAATAGTCTTGATAACCTCTCCATCATGTCCTAGATAAAGGTACATGGAAGACAACACACTTCCTCAGTGTCATATTGGAGCTGCACACAGCTGCTTTGGTTTCCTTTTGCAAGGAATCACCCTTACCATAACATATATCTTATTTCTCAAATTGACTCTTGGGTTTATTCAACCCATGGGTGCCCAATTGTCTTCTACAATACTCCATGGTACAGTTTGCTCAAGTGGCTGTGCTTTATCTTCTGAATGAAGAACCTGGTATCCGTTTCTGAGTTCAACAGACACGGAGTTCTTCCTGATCTTCCTTCCTTCTTTGGGTCACATACTTCCACATGTTTTTCTCTGCTAAGTAGGCTGACCATACGTCCTGTTTTGAATGGGACAGTCCCGTTTTTTAAACGATTGCCAACCGTCCTGTCGTTTTAAGAAAAATATCCATTTTGTCCTGTTTTTGAAAGTTCCCATGGTGAAGCACGCCTGTGAGTGCGTGCCCGCCCACACGTGCCCGCATGCACACGCACGCACGCCTGCGCGCACCCACTTGTCCGGTGAGCTGTGGGTAGGTTAGGGTCCCGTTTTTCTCTCAAGGAAATATGGTCAGCCTACTGCTAAGGGGAGCTTTTCTGCACTTTGGTGTTCTCTTACTTTTCTGCCCCTCCTGGAAAGCTTCCCTGATGTATTTCAGTGTAGAAGCTCTCTCCTCAAATAGCTTCACTTTCTCCTTCAATAAGGACACAAACTTGTACTTGCAGCAGGTGTAGTTGGGGTACTCTTCAGCAGGA
Source organism: Charina bottae (assembly GCA_023362775.1). Classification (NCBI taxonomy): domain Eukaryota; kingdom Metazoa; phylum Chordata; class Lepidosauria; order Squamata; family Charinaidae; genus Charina; species Charina bottae. Next base: position 1,151,190 of record JALMGJ010000030.1, on the reverse strand, counting down.
GACAAACGTTGCAAGGAGACTAAATGGGGAGAGAGGGTTTTTAGTTAGCTTAATTTGAATGATACCATTTTTAATGTAATTCCAATTATTTAAAAATGCATGTGTTGTTTATTATTACTATTTGTTTAATTTATCATGTAAAATTGATATTTACCATGGATGTTTTAGTTTCAGGTGTTTTGTGTACCACCAAAAGTTATTTGATTATGATGGTATAAAACTGAATGAATGAATGAATGAGAGTACAGTTCTGCATTGGTGTGCCTGGCTTTTTAAACTTAATTTCAAAAGAGATTCTTCTACCATTTTGTACATTATTAAAAAGTAAGTGTAATTCCCATCCAACCTCATCTGATTGAGCCAATATTTTTACATTTTTTAAAATATCCTTCTAAAATATGTCACATCTGAAAACTACCACACTAAAACAGAAAGTAAAACAAAACAGATTTTTGAGGCAATGAACATATCCAATGGACTTTCCCATAGCAATAAAAATATAATTAAATTGGCAGCTGAATTCTTTTTCATACTATCCCAAAGTTTATTACCACTTGTTGACAGTCTTATCTAACAGTAGTGTTGATTACTTGCTTGCTTACTTCTTTAAATATTCATAATCTGCCCTAAATTACTCAATCTCAGTTTAGGATACAATCCAGAAAAACAATAAAGAAAAAAATGGCACAATAAAAACAAGCTAAATACAGCCTACATAAAAATTACTGGGGTCCAAAGGAGGGGTGTTCCATAATTATGGTGCCATCTCCCTCCAGGAGATTTTAATCTTTGGGCAGTTTAGCCCAGGAGGCCAGATGCTTTGGAACACAATTGATTTATGAATGAGTGTATGTCAAAATGACTCTGAATGGAAACAGACTGATCTGTCTATTCCAGTGTTTCTCAACCTGGGCAACTTTAAGATGTGTGGACTCCAACTTCCAGAATTCCCCAGCCAGCATGCTACCTGGGGAATTCTGGGAGTTGGAGTCCACACATCTTAAAGTTGCCCAGGTTGAGAAACACTGGTCTATTCAATACATTCTTTTCCCCGCTCTACTCAATAATAGTCACTTCCCTCTTCCTTTCCTGAAACACTGTCTGCTAAATATTGTAAGCATTAGGGTGTACAACCATTAGTACAAAAGACATGCAAACACTAGGGGTACAAGCATGGGGTGTCCAAATAAATAATGCACAAGTACTGGGATATACAAACATAGACACAAATGGTGTGAATCAGGTCATTTTCACATCATCATGTAATGATGATGCACATGATGTTACTTGCTCCACCTTGGCCACTTGTGGATGCCCCTGTGTACAAAATGTTTCAAATTTTAAAAGCTTCAAGCTCATAATTCTGTTTTAGATTTCAGATAGTCATTTCAAGTTCAAAATGGGTTGATAGACTGCTGAAGATCCAAAGTGACTGTATGAGTTTAGACCAGGCAAGATAAAAAAGGGGCCTGTTTCAATAACAAAATATATATCCTGCCTTTCTTCTAAGGAGCTGACTTACATGGGGCCACACCACATTTTACCTTCACATCTACACACTGTGAAGGTATGTTTGGCTGAGAAAAAGTGACTGCTGGGGTGAAGTGGAGATTTGAACCTTGATCCCTGTGGTCTATGTGTAATGCTTTTAACCACTAAGAAAGATAAATTTTGGGCAAGAATACAATGAGATAAGAAATCCAAATGATAATATGGAGGAAAAAATACAAATGAGGAGAGGAGAGAATAGAAAGAGATGGAGAGATATCAGGGAGAGTAAATTACCATATGGGTGCTAATGGTGTTGTTGATAGTCTGCTATGGGACATACTGCAGTAGCTAGTAGGACAGTCCTCCAGTCCTTTGCCTACTTCCTATTGTCCTGCCTGCTCAAATGGACCAGGCTTAACTCTTGCATCTCTTGTCTACCTGAAGGAAAATGCTTACGCTTTATTTCCTCCCTTAATCTCAGGATTTAAAACAGGGGAGGCCAATGCTTTTTTTTCTGTCACAGGCCTCATTCCCTCAGGGGGAATCTGTTGAGGGCATAAAGTGGACAGGATTAAAACAAGAAGAGGATGTTGGCAGAGCCAAAAAAGTTGGGGAAGGAACATTCTTTCTCCGTACACCCCAATCTCTGATGCCCTCGTCTCCCTTTTCCAAACAACAGGTTGCAGAGAAGAATAAAAAAGCTCTTACCAAACTGCAGGGGTGTTGGCAGGATGTGGTTAAAAAAAAAATCAAGATGGGGACTGCGGCAGTGCGATTGAAGCTCCACCTGTTTTTATGTGTGTCATGCATGCACAGGCAGACACCTCTGCTTTGGTCCCATCTGGTTTTGGCAGTGGGAAGATGCACCTGGACATGTGTAAATACCACAGGGCTTAGGGTGAGCATAGCACATTGTACGAAAACACATTTTGTCATCTGTGATAAGCAACATGCAGCATGACAGCAAGATTAAAAGGCATTTTCAGTGTATTCATATTTACAATTCCATTTCGAAGCAGCAGAGACATTCTAATAGTGTACATAATGTTAGACCAGATACAATAATGACACTCAAACTGCATTTGTGCCACTAAAAGAAAAGCATAACAGTATACTGCCAGTGCTTCTAATTACATTTCTTACATTCCTCTCCTTTAAACAAATGGTAGTGGGCCAATGAAATGCAGATCTAAAAATGGACTGCATACAGACAAAAAGGATGATTAAGTTTGTGTGGGGCTTACAGTGATATAAGTGGAGAATTTTCCCCAACAAGTTGTTCAATCTTTCTGAGAGGTGAAAACATTTGTGTAAATGGCTAATTTGGCAGACTTAACTTTGCTTGCATTCTTTGTAATTGAAATGTGGAATTATCAGGAATTGAGCCAGAAGGCCCAGGATGGGAGCAGCCACACTGGATCACTGTCAAATGCAAACCAGCAAAGTCTTTGGCAGATCAGAGGAGGATGGGAGCCAGTCCAGGCAAAATGGGATTTGATTCAAGGCACAAAGGGTTTAATTCCTCTAATGTGAGAAACAAATTATTCAGAAGTTAGATAGGCAATAAGAAAGGGCTAGAATTTAGGAACAATTTCTGGCTTGAGGGAATCTTGCCCTGATAATAAGAACAAAGGAAAAGAGGTATGAAGACAAGACAACAGAAGGAGATAACAATGTCCATCAAGTAACCACATTTATAGGCAATGGATCAATTGAAAAATGAGCTGATTCTCCTGCCTGCCTATCTGCCTTCCCATTGCTGTGGGGCTAAGGACGTCAAATCTTTGGGTTGTCAGATCTTTGGGTTCAGGTTTTAGCTAATACTGACCTGTTCAGTGGCATCTTCTGCAGCACCTTGGCCCATTTTTTTTTAAATGTAGTTGATACAGGATGATTGGCTCACTTGTTTTCTAGAGCTGGGCTATAAATATAGATTTTTTGGTAATGCTACACAGTTTTTCTCTTTTGCTCTGATTCTTCCTTATTCCATGGCATCAACTTCTAGTATGTTAACTTTATATCTTCCTTGGTTCTTGTCTATTCTTGAACAGTTGCCTATAGGCCAATCAGCATCACCAGCTTGCTTCAAGGTGTGTATAGACCTGATCATTTCTCAAGGACAGGGACACACAAGGTTGTCCTCTAACCACCCTCAAACTCACCTGTCTTTTTCTGTTATGCATGAAAAGTAATGTTCTCTGACTTGTGCCAGCTCAGTGCTGCTATCTGATTCACCTGCTGGGCTTCATTTCACTTCTACTCCAATTGATCACTGTGAGCTGTAACAGGAATGCCCATTCTCGCTGGTCACTAGCCTCTGCAGCCACTATTTTTTTTTACAAGTTCACCACTGGAATGGGAAAAAGCTTTGTTTAGTAAGTTTAATGATAGAACAGGGAAATGGGGCTTTTTCCTTCTTTCTCTTTTTACAAGTTTACTGATCAAACAGTGAAATAATGGGTCTTTTATTGTAAACCACCCATCTCCCCCATTGGGTTGGGAGAGATGGGTGGTCATATAAATTTAAATAATAAATAAATAAATAAATGCATCATTGTTTCTGTTTTACGACCAGGTTCTGCCACTTTCCCCTTGTAGCCTGAATGATAGGAAAAATGGTAAAAGTGTGATGTTTTCTTTTTTCTCTTTTTAATGGTCCATGGGGGGGTAAACAAGAATCCACCAAAATGGTGGAGGAGATTAAAATACAGAAAGGGATTTCTTAAGCTTGTTTCATGTCCAATTGGTTTATGCATCGGTGTCCATCAGCTTAAGGCTGCAGTGGAGAAAAGCCCTGTGTAACAACCTTATCCGTCTTGAATGTCCCCAAGCTTCTGTTCCCACCAGCAGATCTCATAGCACATGGAGCAGAAAAGTGTTTCCTAACCCACATTCCTTAGCAATAGTACCAAAAATTGTCCAGAAAGTGGGATCCAGGAGAGATGAAGACTCCATAAAGTCAGTGTTGGGCTGAGTTTTGGAAAGGTGTTCTCAGGTTCATGTGAATGAGAAATCTAAAACTAAACTGGGCTGACCTAGGTGGATTTGGAAGCTATTTAAATTGAAGTAGGATTATTTTGAGAGCCAGTTTGGTGTAGTAGTTAAGGCACTGGGCTAGAAACCGGAAGACCGTGAGTTCTAGTCCCACCTTGGGCACAAGCCAGCTGGGTGACCTTGGGCCAGTCCCTCTCTCTCAGCCCTAGGAAGGAGGCAATGGCCAACCACTTCCAAAAATCCTGCCAAGAAAACTGCAGGGATTTGTCCAGGCAGTCTCCGAGAATCAGACACGATTGAACAGATTAAAAAAAAGGATTATTTTATGGGTATTAAAAGTGAACCTGAACTCCTCCAAAGTGTGGAAATTATCTGGAAATATATAAAGACATAGATACAGACTGTATGCCCTTATATATTCCTTCCTAAGTTCTGCAGAAGAAAACTCCAGTATGAAGACCAGGAGCAGGGAAGATTTGTGTGAGGAAGAAGCATGTAATCCAGCTTTCAACTGATGAAAACACTTTGGATTGATTTACTGAAATACTGTGTTACTGGTCTAAGGCAATTTCTCCAAAGGTTTAAAAGGTTTGGACAGAGGACTTGGGAAGATGTAGTAAGGTACCAACAAATGTCCAAATCTTTCGGCCTCTGCCCCTATTTGTTCCTCATCTGTTATTGCTGCAGCACTGATGCCAATTGAGCAGAACACCAAAATGCCTTAAACTATTTTTTCATTCATCATAACTCACTAAGCCCTGTATCTATCCTTTCATTTCTCATGTTTCCTCCCTAGAGATGCATCTAAGAGGTATGTCGCTTCCATACAAATTGAGAAAGGGAAGAAGGAAAGAAGCAAGCTACTTAGCTTACAGAAGAACAGTAAAGGGCATGACTTCTCCCCCACAAAAAAATCGGCTTTTCATAAGAACCATTGCTTCAATTGTTCTGAAAAGTTACAGATTTCATAGGGAGGGCCATCTTTTGATTCTATGTAATTTTCATAATAGTTGCTTGAAAAATATAGGCAGATCAATCCATCCTTTTATTTGGAAACCCCTAAAATATAAATGCTGCTCTTATACAAACACACAAATTCTGAACATATTAATTTTGATACTCCCAGAAGATGTACTTTTTCACATTTCATAAGGTTCCACCGAAGAATGAACTTTTAGCAGTTCCCTTTAAAATATTATCACAAGAAAAGTCCTATATTTGAAGTTTGTCTGAAGTTTGGGATGCCGCATCCTGTAATAAACCACTATTCCCTGCAAATTTCATTTTGCCATTTGTTAATTTCCAAAAAAGTAGCCATTTGTTAATTTCCAGTAATAGTCATAGGAGGTTTGGTTTCCAAATTAAAATCAAGACTTAGGCTCTGAGTCAAAACTGAAGACATCTGCATCAGTCTGATATGAATCAGGCTGTTTTTCAAATCACTGAATCAGAGTCCAAACTTAATCCTTTTGTCAGTGTAAACTCCCAAACAATACCTTCCCATATATTTTACAGTGATTTTGAATAATTAGTATTAACCTGGATGTTCACAAGCTCTCTCACCAGTGAGGTTTCCAAGCTTCATATTTCAAAAAAGAACCCCTAAATTTAATGAAAGCATACCCACAGGCATTTCCTGTAGGTTCATGAAGGAGAATATGTGAATCAGGTGGAGGAGGGGGAGGAACAAGTGACAGGGATCTAACATAAAAAAACAAGAGCAGGAAGTCTTCTTCTAGCATAAATAAATGAGGATTAGAAAGTGACAAGCAAATGCACCCCCTGATATCTCTGTCTTCCAGATATTCACCTGACACGTATGAAGAAACATACTGTAGTGTTGGAAGGATCCACGAAGTCCAGCAAAGCCAATTTCTGCTCAGTTTAGGAATCCATATTAAAGCATCCCTGACAGATGGTAGTGTGAGACTAGTCTGAAGCTGCCATAACATAAAGATGAGGAAGGCACATAAGCAGAGAGGACAAAGCCAGGAATCTTGTTTATGAGATCCCTTTGGGAAGGTAGATAAGAAGGAAGCAAGTCGTTAAGGAAACAAAAGGAAAAATGTGTCACCTGAACCAGACAGAGGAAGATGGGCCTGAGCACATGGAAACCCCCACCCCAATTCCATCAACAGCTACCAGACTTGTAAATTAACAAGGCAAGAGTAGCTGCCAGTCTTGTGAATCAACAAGGCAAGAACTTTTGGGGATAAAAGGGGTCTCAAAGCCTGCCTACTCCTTGAGTCGTTCTTGGATCCAGACTTGGCGGCTTCCGTCCCTTTGGCTAGTGCCTGGCAGCCTAGTTGAAAGTGTAAGGCACCAAAACTTACCACGCGCCTTTAGAGAAAGCCAAATACACGAAGGAGACTTTGTAAAAAGGAACAACAGCAAAATTTATTTGGCCAAGCAAAGGTTGCCGGGTGGTAGCCAGACAGTTGTCACGTGCAAGTGACCTCTGAATGAAACCACCACCCCGAGCAAAAGGGTGCACAAACTTTTATACAGGGAACACAAGCAGGAAGTGAGGATGAGGAGGGTATGCCCACATGTGGGCGAGGTGTGTGATGACCATCCCCTGGGATTGGCTGGTCCCTAGGAGGAAGGGTCCCTCCCAGAGCTGAAGGATTCTGGGACTTGCCAGGTCAAGGGGTGACGTGGGTCATCAACATATTTTCAAAGGATAGAATTGGGGACATTCACACTAATTGTTGAGACATTCACACCAAGGAAATACTTGCATTTTACAGAGACAACAGTATCATTCACAGAGACGTTGGTTTACACAAGCAGGTTGAAGCACAAAGAGTCAGAATCATAGAATCACAGTTTAGCATATTTACATTTCAGGAAAGGGGAAGCAAGGCATTTATTGCAAGAAGGTTTGGTAAACATATTGGCTTTGTCTCAGGAGGAGGATGCTTGACCAGATAGATGGTCCCAGACTGTTATGCATTCCTGAGAGAGGTAGACTTGGTTTCAGAGTTTTACTTAACATTTCTTATGTAGCATTCTTTGGGGCTTACTGAGGCCCATCTCAAGGGTCAACCTTGGGTAATGATTCTTTGGCTCAGTCACGTTGTATTATGGGGGATATTATAGCATGGTGTTTTCCAGGCCAAAGGTGTTTTCCAGGCCAAGGTCTGTGAGCCGGGTTTCCCCATATCCCTTCAATCCTCCCTTTTCTTTTCTTATGGCAAACTGCTCTTTGCCTAACTTTGAGACTGGGTGGAGCGTTAGAAGCTTTGCTGGCTTGTCGTCGGAGTGGGTAACCACAGTCAGTCCTTTGAGGGAGGACAATACAATGCGACGTACAAGAGGGATAATGCAAGGCAGAACTGCAAGTCCAGTAAGGCCACAGACAAAGAGAAACATAAGCTGCTTGACCCAGACTGCCCCCGGGAGCCAAGAGAAAAGTTGGCCTGAGTCTGTGTTCCAGTTAGCTTGGTCACCTAGCCGGGTAGCCTGATCTTTTAAATCCTGGACGGCTTCCCTGACTAAGCCAGACTTATTCATGTAAAAGCAACATTCTTCGTGGAGGAAAGCACACAGGCACCCCTTTTCAGCTGTGATGAGGTTCAAACCTCGTCTATTTTGCATCACTACCGACGCTAAAGAGTCCAGCTGGTCCTGGACATTTGCGAGGCTTTGAGCTATTTTATTGAGGCTATCCTGAAACTCTTGGGAGAGTTGATGGAATCTTACCTCAGCGTCGGCAATGCCGGCCACTCCGGTGGTTACGCCGGCAGTTACCCCTAGGGCGACTAGGAGAGGGACAAGAAAGATGGCACGTTTTTGTGCGTGAGAGGTGAGTGGTACAGGAGGCGTCGCCCCCTTTGGTAGGATAGAGATTTGTGGTATGAGATGGACGAGAGAGCAAGTACCTGTCCAGTTGGCATGTAAGCAAAGATAGGCATTGGTTCCACAAAGAAAGAACATGCCCTGTTCAAGGCAGATGCCTAAATCGATAGAAAAAATGGGTTTGCCCCGTTTCCATGGGTTCCAAACCCCGATTGACCCTGCTAGGTACATTCCCGTAAGTGGTTGCAGGGTGGTGGCATTGAGATGGGGCGGTCCCTTAACTAAGGGGATGGAAGGAAAAACAAAGTAGTCAGAGTTATTCCCTTGAGAGTGAGGCAAGGGAGCACAGGGGATATCTTGGTCATCCCTCAGGCCAAGCCATGCTGGCATTGAGCCTTTTGTGCTAGTAGGTAGCCCAAGCCAAGGGGGAAGCAGAGGTCCCTGCGGAGAGGCAGCTAACAGGAGCTTCGCTGCCAAGTTACATGCTGGTCCCTCCTTCCCTTCTCCAGAGATAGAAACCGTGGGCCGGGCAGAGAATGTAACCTTGTCTCTGTATCTGCCGGCGGCAGCTGAAAACAATGGGGGCTTCACATAGAAATCTTCAAAGGTATTAGAGGCGGTGATAACTACCTTGGTTTGGCATTGGTGCCCCTGAAGCCTTCCCAGCCGGACTCCCCCTTTGGGTTGCGTTCTAGAAACGCACAGAGAGGCAGTGCCAATCAATGGGACTAATGAGGCCACTGGGCTAAAGATGGGAACTGATGGATTCAGTCCCAAGGTCTTAAGCCGTGACTCAAAGTCTGCATATAGTTGGCTGTCAGGATGTTCTCCTTCCTTAAAGACCGGAGGCGTTTTGTGGTTTAAGACCACTCTAGAACTGGCCCAAATGCGGGGGCTGGCGGGAATGGCTTGGTGAGTGGAGGCTGAGGCAGACATACAGAGCCAACAGTTCTCAGATAGGTCTGGCCTGGATTGGTTGAGTAATTTGTAAGCAGAGGTAAGGCTCTGCTCAATATAATTTGGGCTAGAGGGCTTGCGGGTGAGGGTGTGGTGGGCGAGGGGGTGTGCCAGTGTTGTATAGACCCCCAGTAGCCCCAGAAGTAAAGTATTAAAATTTTTAAAAGTATTAAAAATTTTAAAAGGACACATTTTCCTTTCCCCCACTAGGTGTCAGCAGTAGACTGCTAGCCCTTCTTCCTCCCCTTTTAATCAGAACGGAAGCGGGAGAAAAAAATAGAAGCAATAGGAGAAATACGTTACAGCGTTTGTGCCATAGCGGCTACTTCTGTAGTTGCCGGGTCTGGCGTCCTTGATGGCCTGAAAGAGAGCTTAAGAGTAGAATAAAAGTAATGGTGTTAGATGTCCTCTTGGGAAGATTCTTCACCTGTGTTCCTGTCTGCCTCCGGAGAGACAGGAAGCAGAGGTATCTGTAGGGAGTGGTCGTCCGGAAGGGTTTCTCGTAGTTCCCAATCTTCCTCTGTGCCACCGCTCGTTGCCGGTGGAGCGGCGGGCAAAGAGAGATCAGCGGGAGGCGCCGTGCGTGAGATCCGGAGTTTGAGTCCTTCTAGTGGTTGACTGTGCCACTCGGTCGGTGGTCCGTGGAGTAGCTTTATGCGGGATGCGTGGAGCCAGGGTTTAATACCTTCGACTTTGACTGCGGTGGGGGTGCTCAAGAGGACTTGACGAGGAGTCGACCAGCGTGGCTCGGTACAGGTTGGGTTAAGTTCTTTGACACGGACCCAGGACCCAATTGCTGCAAGAGGTCGTTGTGCTGGAGCGGGAGGTAGTGCGTCGCTGACCTGTTTGCAAATGGAGGACAAGACATGCGCCAAGGATTGGAGGTAGGTCGATATGTTGAGGTGCCCTTCGTTTGTTGTTAATACAGGATGTGCCACGAAGGGGCGCCCAAACATCATTTCGAAGGGGGAGAGAGCCCATTTTCCCCCGGGCATTGCTCGAATTCGGGTGAGTGCCAGGGGGAGTATTTTTGGCCATGGGAGGTGAGTATCTTGGCATAATTTGGCGATATGGCCTTTCAGGGTCCTATTCATGCGTTCGACCTTCGCTGAAGCTTGCGGTCGATAGCTGCAATGGAGGTGAAACGGGATGTCCAGGAATTTGCTAACCCCCTGTATGACGCGGGAGACAAAGTGTGGGCCGTTGTCGCTTTCCAACCCGGCTGGCAGGGAGAAGGTTGGGATTATGTGGTCGGTTAAAACTCGGACAACCTCATGTGCTTTCTGGGTTGCTGTGGGGATTGCCTCGGGCCAGCCGGAGAATAAATCGACGAACACAAGTAGATTAGATTTGGAGCCATGCTTCGGGAGTTCAGTGAAATCGATTTGCCAAAATTCCCCCGGATAGGAAGGTGTGCGAAGGTGGCCAGGGGGAATTGTTCCTCCTCGTGGATTATTTCTGTGGCAAAGCTCACAGCGGGAGAGGACATCCCGGCAGGTGCCCATGAGCCCCGTGTTATGATATCTAGTAGCCAACCACTCGTACATTGCCTTGATCCCAGAGTGGGACATTAGGTGAGCCCGGCGAACAAGGGGCCAGAGGAGGGCAGATGGTAGCTGGATCCTGTCGTTGACTATCCACCAGCCGTTAGTATCCCAATGGCCCTTGGGGTCCAGTTTGTCAAGTTGGTCATAGAGGGGAAGCATTTCATTATCAATGGCTGATGGAATCATAGAAGGGCACAGGAGGCTTGGCTCTGCTGCTGTACGTGCAGTTCGCGCTGCGATTCGCGCCCAGTGGTCAGCCCGTTGGTTTCCCCTTGTAACTTCCCCTCGGTCGGTTTGATGGCCTCTGCAGTGGACAATGGCAATTGTAGTGGGGAGGCGGATGGCCTCTGCAAGTTCCTCTAAGAGGGGTTTCATGACGAGAGTCCTCCCGTCTGTCCCCACATACCCTCGCGCCTTCCAGAGGGCTGTGTGTGAATGGGCTGCTAGGAAGGCGTACCGGCTATCTGTGTAAATGTTAACGGCTTTGTTCTGCGCTAGATAACACGCTTCTATGACTGCTCTGAGTTCTGCTGCCTGGGCGGATTCGTGGGGTGATAATTTTTGCAGGATGACTGGGCCGTGCTGGTCAACGATTGCGAAGCCGGTATACCTATGTCCGTTGTGTACATATGAGGAGCCGTCTGTCCAGAGGTGGAGATCGGCCGTTAGAAGGGGTTCAGCCATTAAATCTGGTCGTATGCCGGCTATAACTTCTAAGGTGTGAAGGCAGTCATGGGGTTCGGAGGAGTCTGGTGGAACTGGAAGAAGAGTTGCTGGATTGAGGCGTTCACAACGTTGTAAGGTAACAGAGGAGTTCTCTAGGATTTGGCTAGCGTAGGATGAGACTCTGGTGGCGGTTGCCCAGGAGGGGAGTTTTTGTTGTAACAGGGTTTGAACAGAGTGTGGGCTGAAAACCGCTAAGGGGGCGCCGAGTGTTAGCTTAGTGGACTCCTGGATGAGGGTAGCTGTTGCGGCAACAGAGCGGAGGCAAGCCGGCCATCCTCGGACAACGGGGTCTAAGTTTTTAGATAGATATGCAACAGGTGCATCTTCCGGTCCGAGTTGTTGCAACAATACCCCCAGCGCTGTGTCTCCCTTGATTGTCACGAAAAGTTTGAATCCTTGGGAATGGTCGGGTAGGATTAGGGCAACGGCCTGTGCCAGGGCAGCTTTTAAGTCTGCCCAAGCCCGCCTATGGAGCCCCGTCCAATCCCATGGTTCATTATGCCTGGTTAGGGCATAGAGGGGTTTGGCTGTGTGGGAGAACCCGGGAATCCAGAGCCGCGCGTAGCCGACGACTCCGAGGAAGGTTTGGAGCTGTTTTATATTTGCAGGTTCGGGCATAGAGGCTATGGCTTGTAGTCGGCTGTCATGTAATTTCCGCCTTCCCTTGTCCAGAACAAATCCCAAATATTGAACTGTCTGAGTCACCCACTGGACCTTTTTCTTGGAAACTGTATAGCCGTGGTCTGCTAGGTGATTAAGAAGTGCAATAGAGGCTGTTGTGACTGACTCTGAGTCATTGCCCGCTAATAATAAATTGTCTACATATTGGAGAAGGGAAACCCCGCTGCAAGAAAAGTTTCTCAGGTCATTGGACAAAGCGTGGGCAAAAGCCGTGGGGCTGTTGCGATAGCCTTGAGGGAGCCTAGTCCATGTGAGTTGAGTCATAGAATGAGACTCAGGGTCTTCCCATTCAAAAGCAAAGTATTGCTGACACTCCTTTGCTAAAGGTATGCAAAAGAACGCGTCTTTAAGATCTATGACGGTATAGAAGGTTTGTGTCCTAGACAGGGTGGTGAGTATAGTATAGGGGTTAGCTACGGTGGCATGTAGAGCAACGATGCGTTCATTGCATTCTCGGAGGTCGTGCACGAACCGGAAAGAGCGATCCGGTTTTGGCACTGGGAAAATCGGGGTGGACCATGGGGATTGGGTAGTAACCAAGAGCCCGTATTCCAGAAATAAGTCTATTTGTTGTTTAATGCTTCTGCGGGCATCCTGTGAAATGGTATACTGTCTTAGCGAGACTGGTTCGGCACCCGGAAGTAGTTGCGCCATGTGGGGGGCGGCATAGATGGCAAAACCAGGTGTTCCTTGATACCAGACCTTCGGGTTTATCCGATCGGTCGGGAAGGTCTGAGGGGGCTGATTGAGATAGCAGAGGTAGGTTCGGTCAGAGGGAATATGGAGAGTGAGCCCTTTGGGGGTCACCTGTATCTCAGCCTGCAATTTTCCCAACAGATCCCTTCCCAGGAGGTTAACCGGGCATTCCGGCATAACTAAAAAGGAATGTTGTAGTGCCGGTCCTTTTCCAGGGTGGACTTCCACGGTTTGGCTGACCGGAACCAGTTGTTCGCTGCCAGTGGCTCCTACTACGGGTGTGGTTAGGGTTTCAATGAGAGGGACGGAAGGGTCATTCAGAACGCTAAAAGTAGCCCCTGTGTCTACTAAAAATGAGCGTTGTTTGCCTCCCACTGTCATCTCTACCAGGGGCTCCGGGGAAGCGGGGAGGCCCCCAGAGCGGCGTCAGTATAGTTCCGCGGTCTCTGGATAGAATTCCGGAGTTTGCGCGTTCATGATAGTGTTGGGTGGCGGCCGTGGGGCTCGACTTGGAATGTCTCTTGGCTGGGGATCGTTACGACTGAAACTGACTCGGCGAGGGTGAGAGTAACGGGGGTTGGTGGGGCGGGGGGCGCCGTCCCGCTGATGGTTCCAACCTCGGGGGCGGAAATGGTGGTTCTGAACCCGCCCCGGACCATATGGGGGTGGGCCTGAGACATCCCTTCGGGGACGGGAGGGGAAGTTATAGTTCTGCCCGGGGGGTGCCTCTGGGCATTCGCCCTGCCAGTGACCCGGTTGGTGACAAGAAAAACAATGATCTTGTCGTGGACGGTGATCGTCTGACTCGTCGCTCCCATTCCTGCGGTGGGCGGAGCCAGGTTCGAAACGATCCAGCCTTTCTGCTATAGCTGTAGCAATGATATTGGCTTGCGTGCGTGCTTGGAATTGTAACTGGCTGTCTTCTCGTTGAGAATAAACCATTTGTGCTGTCTGTATTAGTTTCTCTAGGGATTGTCCTACCGGGGAATCGAGTTTCTGTAGTTTCCGGCGTATATCCGGAGCGCTCTGTCCAATGAAGGAGACCTTAAGAGCGGCTTCACCGCTAGGCGTTTCTGGGTCCAAATCGGTATGCCTGCGGTATGCATCTTTAAGGCGCTGCAGGAATTCTGTGGGGGATTCTTTAGGTTCCTGGGTGAGCTGGTGGACTGCTTGATAGTTCACAGTTCTAGGGACCCCCCTTTTAAATCCCTCAAGGAAGGCCTCGCGAGCTCGATCTAAGGCGAGCCGGCCGTTTACGTCGTTGGGGTCCAGGTTGGAGGTGGGAGAGAAAAGTTCTACAGCAGGGGGCCATCCTACCTGATCGTTCCGATTCCCGTGACCCAGCCGGGCATTCTCATAATGTGCCATGGCTTCTTTAAGAACCTGTGTCTTTTCCTTGATGGTGAGGAAAGAAGACAGCAGGGTAAACATATCGGGGATGTTGGGCTGGTGCGTGCCAATAATGCGTTGCACCAAATCAACATATAGTTGTGGGGATTCCCTGTAGGGAGGGAGACCATTCCGCCAGTTATGGAGGTCAGTGGTGGTGAACGGGGTATGGATGTAAACTAGTCCCTGAGGTCCAGGCACCTGCCGAAGTGGGGCTTGAATCACGGGGGTCAAGTGCTCAATGCCATAGATGGTTTGACCACGGGTCATTGATGGGCTTAATGGGGGTGGCGGGCAACGGGTACGAGATGATGCCCGTGTTGGTTCTGGGCACAGTGACCCTTCTGGGTGCGCTACAGTAGTGTTTAGAGGGACAGTGGCGGCCATAAGAGTAGGTTCGGTGAATTTCGAACGGCCTCCAGAGTGGGGAGGCGTTCTTGGGGTGGTTTGCAGTCGATCTCGGAGGTCCGAGATTATATTTCTTAAATCATCAAGCACCCCATCGTCCCCTCTGGAGTGTGTATCAACTGGCGAGCCATACTGAGGCGCCGGGGTAGCATTTCCTGGCTCTGAGGCTGGTGGGGCTGTTGGTTGCGCTGAAGCAGCCGCTTGGGCTGGGGTTGTTGGTAGCGCTGAAGCAGCCGCTTGGGCTGGGGCTGTTGGCAGCGCTGAAGCAGCCGCTTGGGCTGGGGCTGTTGGTTGCGCTGAAGCAGCCGCTTGGGCTGGGGCTGTTGGTTGCGCTGAAGCAGCCGCTTGGTTCCATTGGAGAGGATAAAGGAAGTCCTCATCCCCCTCTTCTATGTTTGTTGCTAGAGGGGGCCGGGCCAAGAGTAGCTTGCTGGGAATCAAGATGCCGCTCCGTGAGAGGATATCCGGTCTCCCGGTAAGGTTGATGAACATTGTAATATAAAGTAGTTCCTCAACTTTTTGCTGGCCCGTTAAGAAGTTAAAAAAAGCTTGGAGGTAGTCAACATCCAATGATCCTTGTTGTGGCCAGTGGCGACCGCAGGTAGGGGGGTAAAAAGGCCAGACGTCCGAGCAAAAGGCTTTTAGGCGAGACTTGCGAGGCCGGACGCATGCCGTCTTTGGTTTCAGGAGGTCCCAGTTTTTTAAAACGCAGTCGAGAGGGGTCAGTTTGCGTCGCCCTCTAATTTTAGCATTATCTTCCTGCCGTCGGCGGCTGTGAGAATGTCCCATAGCCAGTAGAAACGGCTGCAGTTCTAGGTCGGGAAGAGGAAAAGGTTGGTTGGGGGGGGTTTGCAGCGGAGATTGCTCAACACCGCACTTTTGAAAGTTGTTTCTCTCTCTGGGTCTTAAGTTCTTTATATATATATATGTGTATGTACAGAACCTCCAGCAGGCGCTGGACTTATTTGGTCACCAATTTAAGGTCCTTATGCAGAACCTCCAGCAGGCGCTGGACTGGTTTGCCGGTTAAATTTAAGGTCCTGTTTTCTGCTAACCTCCCAGCAACGTTGGCTATTTTTAAAGGTTAAGCATGAACAACAATCCTGACAGGGGTTTCCACCGAAGGGGGCCTCTAGAGAAGCATCGCCATGAGACTTTGCCAGGTTCTCAGACTCTGCAGCCTAGAGACGCGCCGGGAGTGGAGGATAGGTTTGGGCGTCCACCCAGAGGGGGGCCGGAGCCGTAATTGGCCCGTGGAAGCCCCCAAAGGACAGAGGAAAGTTTGGGTGTCCACCCCAGGGGGGTCCGAGCCGTAATTGGCCGCGGAACTCCTCTGGCAGCGGAAGGCGGGGCGTCCCTGCTCAAGGGGGTGGCGAGAGAAAAGGCGTTTTCCAAAGGAACCACGCTAAAACAATCCCCAAGCAGCAGAAACAATAAATAAACCGGAACCTCTAGGGATTTTACGGTAGAGGGTGGGGTGCAAACGGGGGAACCACATCCCCTCCCCCACGGCTTGCCGGGACCGGCCTAAGTCCTCCCAATGACAAGGTTCCCTTTTCCTTCCTCAGCTGGCTTTTTCTCGCCTTCCAGCGCTTCAATTTTCCCGTTGTGTGTCCCCAAGTAACTCAACACGCATTCCATCCATACGCACGACCAGTGCCGACCCAGCTAGCCGAAACTCAGTCTAGATGCCCAATTAAGTTGGGCTTCTGGGAACTGCGACAAAGATCTCCCTGAGACCCCAAAGGGCCTCCACAAAACGCTTCGTGGCTACTCCCTTGTGGAGCAATACCACGTCTCATATATACACACACATACAGCACCCCCCACCTAAGAAAAGTTCTACTCACCAACGTTGGTAGCTTCCTTTTTCAATCCTGAAGATAAGTTCGTTTTTCAAAAGTCTCCTTTGTAGGCTAGGGTTCTTTGCTGTCCAGGGTCCTGCAGCTGAGAGGGAGGAAAAGGCCACCGGAAAAAAACAGTTCCGGGAGCGCTCGTGGCGTTGCCTGACCTCTATGCTGCTTTTCCCTGACAGACTGGAGTCTGGTTCCCCTTAAGGGGGATTCCCAGGTACTCCCCGGAGTTTCCCGGCCAACGCACCAAAATGTAAGGCACCAAAACTTACCACGCGCCTTTAGAGAAAGCCAAATACACGAAGGAGACTTTGTAAAAAGGAACAACAGCAAAATTTATTTGGCCAAGCAAAGGTTGCCGGGTGGTAGCCAGACAGTTGTCACGTGCAAGTGACCTCTGAATGAAACCACCACCCCGAGCAAAAGGGTGCACAAACTTTTATACAGGGAACACAAGCAGGAAGTGAGGATGAGGAGGGTATGCCCACATGTGGGCGAGGTGTGTGATGACCATCCCCTGGGATTGGCTGGTCCCTAGGAGGAAGGGTCCCTCCCAGAGCTGAAGGATTCTGGGACTTGCCAGGTCAAGGGGTGACGTGGGTCATCAACATATTTTCAAAGGATAGAATTGGGGACATTCACACTAATTGTTGAGACATTCACACCAAGGAAATACTTGCATTTTACAGAGACAACAGTATCATTCACAGAGACGTTGGTTTACACAAGCAGGTTGAAGCACAAAGAGTCAGAATCATAGAATCACAGTTTAGCATATTTACATTTCAGGAAAGGGGAAGCAAGGCATTTATTGCAAGAAGGTTTGGTAAACATATTGGCTTTGTCTCAGGAGGAGGATGCTTGACCAGATAGATGGTCCCAGACTGTTATGCATTCCTGAGAGAGGTAGACTTGGTTTCAGAGTTTTACTTAACATTTCTTATGTAGCATTCTTTGGGGCTTACTGAGGCCCATCTCAAGGGTCAACCTTGGGTAATGATTCTTTGGCTCAGTCACGTTGTATTATGGGGGATATTATAGCATGGTGTTTTCCAGGCCAAAGGTGTTTTCCAGGCCAAGGTCTGTGAGCCGGGTTTCCCCATATCCCTTCAAAAGGACGTGGGTAAGTGTGGAATGTGTGTGTGCATGTAAGGAAGAGCAAACGTACCTTGCAACCAGTAAAGTTTGGCTGATTATTTTAAATTCATGGGGTCTCCATGTATTACAAAGAACCTGTTGTGCCTCAGTGTTCAGTTGGAAGTTATTTGTGCGTGTAATCCTAATAATTTCCCGGCTGTTGACCAGGGCTGTGTTTCTTGTCTGCTCAAGCCGCACCTATGTGGAAAACCCAGGTAGAAAGCAGGAGGGGCAGACAAGATCCGCGTGCCTCAACAGTCTGTGAGTGTGTGAGTGAGTGACCATAAGCCGAACCTGGGAGCAGCGTTGTGTAACAGTAGTCCATTCCCTGCTTGAGCACATCCTATGGAAGCTTTTAAAACCATTTTTAAACAGTTTTTCCTCATTTGGAAGTTTTTCCTAACATTCAGTCAGAATCTACCTTACTTTAACTTAAGACCATTATCCCATCTCCTGTGATCTGGGATCACTAACAATCAGGTTATGGTCTTCTTCTGAGTAATAAGGTAAAGGTAAAGGTCCCCCCCGCACATTTGTGCAGTCATGTCCGACTCTAGGGGCCGGTGCTCATCTCCGTTTGTTAGCCGAAGAGCCAGCGTTGTCCGAATAACACTGCAACTATTTGAAGAATGCTACTACATCTATTCTCAGTCATGGTTTTTCACCACACAAAGTTTCGTTTCCATTTCCTTGATCATCTTTGTTGTCCTTCTTTTCACCTGCTTCAGGATATCTGAACTCTTTTTTCAGGGGTATTGCTCTAGGTGGGATGTTATCAATGCAAATAGAGTAGAAATGGTGATATAATTACTGGAATGTAGCCAAGAATCTGTTTTCTTGACTAAAACTGGAATGGAGCAGCTAATTTGGAAAATAGAAGAGAACATCTGTAGCTCAGGGTTGAACTGTGGAGTCCTTGGTGCTCTCTGAGCTTGGCTGTTTGCTTGCAAACGTTTCATTACCCAACTAGGTAACATCATCAGTGCTAGTGAGTGTGGGTTTGCTCCCTGTTTATATACAGTAGCTTGCCCTGCCAGTTTTGGTGGGGTGTGGTTTTCTCTTTGGTAGTTCCTTGATTGGGGTATTGTTTTCTGCTTGATTGTTTGTCTGGTGTTAATCCCTGCTTATTTGGGCGTAGGCTGCTGGAGAGGATGTGTTCTGCTCTTTTTGTTTCCTTCTTAGCTTGTCTCTTCTGAATGGTGTGTAAATATGGTTTATTTCTATGTGTCTATTGATGGCTCATTTGGAAAATCACAGAATCTGATGGAATTGCTGCCAGAAGGGCTGGTGGCAGTGTTGCTATTTTTCTCTTCCTCTGATACAGGAAGTATCACTAATGCTAAACTAATACTAAAAAGTTCTTAAATATTGTACTAAGCATTCATAATATTGGGTCTAAATCTTTACCTTTTCATGAGCTTTATTCTTAATCATCTCCAAAATGTTTCTGTTTGTGTTGTCAAAGAATTTATGCTTCACCTAATGTTTCATTGAGCAGTGTTACCTACGTCTGAACAAAGATGTTAAGGATTTTTGAAATATTGCTGCTTTTCTTTCACATATGGTTAAAAATAAAGGAAAAAAGAAATAATAATAATAATAATAATAATAATAATAATAATAATAATAATAATAATAATAAATGTTTGTGCTACAAGAGGAAACAAAGCAGGTTGCTGGATGGATTGCTTGTTAGTAATACTACATTACATTTCAAGGTTTTTCACAATGTGATTGAAAGCAGTGGTGTGAATTTTTTCTTCCTAGAATGAAACTTTTATATACCCCTTCACCTGCTGAAAAATCCCTGAACAACTTGCATAAAAATATGGAATGGTGAATAGGTTTATTTCCTATTTGTGTGACTTTTGAGTATATTGGTTCATAAATACCTTACATTCTAGCCCTGTTCCTCATGACCTGGCAATTACAGTAAAATAGTTCATGAAAATGCACATTGAAATCTGCCTTTTTATTGTATTTTCTTTCAAAATACACACTTCCAAATGAAGTTTGATACATTTTTTGAGCTGATAATTATGTCAGAATATTTGAAGAATAGAAAGGCCAATGGACAATGAAGTTTTAAAGTTACATAAAATCCAAAAGGTTCACTTTTGGATTGTGTCCTATCACTTGTGTCCTATCAGCATTCGTTATGATTAACTCTCTCAAGCATGCTCAAGTATGGAGTATATTTTAGGAAAATAACATTTAAATTTTTCAAACTCAAGTTCAGAATATATACTTCACCTGAAACAGAAACACTTCTTTCTCTCTCTCTTTTGGAAAAAATCTCCTCCTCCTTTACATTTTATACATATACTGTATACTGTAGGTGTTGTGGGTGGGGTGGGGGTGGGGAACAAATGACAAAATGTGTGTTGCACCATCATGTCACAAACTCTTCCCTTTATGTTCTTGGCTATGATGTCATGATGCAAATAAGAAAAGGGCAGGGCTTGGATCATTTCTTATGTTAAACTCATTGGTTGCTGTTACAGGTCATCCACTTCATTCTTGATAACATATATCAGCTCTTCCCAGTTCCTGGCCACTCAACCCACCACAGCAAAACCAACAGAAGCTATGAAAAGGATTACACTGCCATACATCAGAAACATCTCAGAAACTACTAATAGACTGCTACAACCACATGGCATCACCATAGCACATAAACCAACCAAAACCCTTCAGAACATCGTAAGTAAACCAAAAGACCCAGTAGCCCAAGAAGAAAAAACAGGAGTTATCTACAACATACAGTGTAAGGACTGTAGCAGCCACTATGTAGGACAGACAGGCAGAAGACTAGCATAGCGCATCCATGAACACCAACTAGCAGTCAGAAGACACGATGAAAATTCCTTAATCTCACAACACATGGACAGACTCAACCATACTTTCAACTGGGAAACTGTGAGCATCTTAAACCAAGCCAAATCCAAAAACGCTAGAGAATTCCTGGAAGTTTGGCACTCAGACAAAGCATCCATCAACAGACACATAGAGGTAAACAACATTTACATACCATTCATAAGAGACAATAGAAAAGCCAAAAGACCAGAACACCTCCTTGCCAGCAATCAACACCCAGATATGCAAATATTAACATCAGGAATAGCACCAGAGGAACAATCAAACAGCACAATATACCCTAATCAAGGAACTATTAACTCAGTCAATCAACCAAGCAGCAAACAACAGCCCAATCAAGGAACTACCAAGGAGAGAACAACACCCCCACCAACACAAGCAGGACAAGCCATGGTATATAAACAGAGAGCAAGTCCCACTCCCTTTTCGCACTGAAGATGTTGCCTAGCCTGGCAATGAAATGTCTGCAAGAAAACAACAAGGCTCAGAGAGCACCAAGGACTCTACATTGTTTATTTCTGGTGAGTAATTTTCTTTTGCTTTCCCAGAGCTTTCTCTGCCTCCCAGTATTTTTGTTAGTTTATCAGAATTCCTTGGCTTTCTAATGTTATATGGCTGACAGATTAGTTTCCCTTGGAAAGTATATTTCTGAAGGGGGTAGTTACCTAATTTGATACCACATAGTTGAGCTAGAACTTTGTTCTCTTTGGGGAAGATGTATTTGGATTATGGTCTTTAGCTGGACCCTGAAAATTATCTTTCATTTGCCATTAGTGATCACTCACTGCAATGGTCTTAATACAAGAAACTCAAAGTTCCCTGTACAGTATATTGTAGTATATTTCTTCTGAGAACTAGGAACAAATTATTTATATACCTGTTCCCACATGAACTATTCCACTAATGTGGTTAGCTGTTTGAGAAAGGGAAAGAAAAAGTTATTCGATAGGACATCTATCAGTATGAAAAGTCTTAGCAAGCAATAGCAAAATTCATTCCAGTAATTTATCTACCTGTGTCAATTCCCATTGATGTCTTGAAAATCAAGATCAATATTAATGATACGTTTTCAGTGCCATTCCTATGAACATACTGTATCTATTAATAAGCACAGCACAGAAATTATTCTTGACCCTGTGCCATAAAGGACAGATAATCAATATCCCAATGTCCTTGCCCAAGGTGAACTCTGTCCTTGGATTATGCTAATGAAAAACAAAACAAACTGCTGGGGTGTTATAATTGAGAAATGGAGGAATAGAACAAGGAAATAAACAGCTTGTGGGTGATTTAATATTAGAGATATTTGATAATGGCAACAAATCCTTTGGCCAACTTCAACTTCCTCTAGGTACATTATTTACTTCCCTGGAAATAGGAAGGACCTTCCAAATGTAAAGTGAGCAAGGAAGGCTTTAGAAATAATGGTAAAACTGAAGATGCTAAAGGCAAAGATGACATTCCAGTTTAGGCAAGCTTTGTGCAGTGAGAAAGGAGAGATGTGCAGCAATATATGAATTATTTCTGACATTTTCCACATGCTTCTAAGGAGTTTGAATAATTTTTCCGAGCCAGTCTCGTAGCTCAGAAAAATTGACCACTCCATAGCAAAGTGTCACTAAATTGCAGCAGAGTAGAATAAATAAATAAACAAATAAAATTATGTTTGATTTTTTTAAAAAAAGATACTGTTACTGTTAACAATAAGCTTTGTACAGTATCTGATGCACACAGCACACATCAGTGACTTTCTCAGGTGAGTCCTTAGCTTTCATCCCTTGAGAGATGTGCAGCAGATGGAGAACTCACTTCCATCCGTTCTCTCCCAATCCTTGTGCAGGACCTGAGTGATATTCACACTGGATTGGAACTGCATGTGGGCCTATGTACTGTAGTCCCTGAATCCGACAGAAGATAATATATGTAGCTCAGGTTTTAACTCTTGGGTTTTTGTTGCTCTCTGAGCTTGGTGGTTTTCTTGCAGACATTTCATTACCCAGCTGAGTAACATTATCAGAATGAGGGGGAGTGAGGCTTGCTGACTGTTTATATATAGTAAACCACCCAGAGTCGTTTGTCGAGATGGGCAGTGAAGAAATGTGATAAATAAAATAAATAAATAAAATAGTAGCTCACCCTGCCAGTCTTGGTGAGGGTGTGTGGCTTCCTCCTTGATGGTTCCTTGATTAGGGTATTGTTTCTTCCCTGATTGTTTATCTGGTGCTGTTTCTTGCTTATCTGGGTGTTGACTGGAAAGGATGTGTTGTGGGCTGTTTGTCCACGAATCCCCTGAATTTCAATGCAATTCATCTACCACCTATCTCACTCCCTTGGCCCACCCATCTGTCTTTATATATGCTCCTGCACATACAGGATGGAGACAATCTTCTATTCAGCAGACCACAGCCAGAGAGTAAAAGATTTAAAAAAAACCAAAACCCTTCTTCACTCACAGAAGCATTGTCTATCTCCCTGCCTACTAAAGTCAACTATCTGAGGTTTGGGGTTTTCTTTAGATCCCCTGCTATGGTGAATTGGGCTTCTTGGGTATATTTATGTATGTGCAGTCTACAAATGTCTGTTTGTCTGTCTGTCTGTCTGTCTGTCTATCTATCAATCATCTATCTACCTATCTATCTATCTCAGGTAACTGAAGGTAGGAGGCAGATAAATGGAAAGATGTGTGTGTGCATACACATATTTTACTGTTCCTCCGTTCAAACTCAAGCATTGGTCATGCAATGATGTTGAATGTAAATACAGAGAGGATTAACACAATGTTGGTTTCATAGGCTTGATTGAGTTCAGGGGTATGTGTGTACTTTGTGCATGATCTTGTATCTTGCTTGCTCTGAATTGAGATTCAGAGTTATTTTCAAAATGAAGCAAGTCTTTATCTTTAAAGGCACTACTGAAATTACAATCAGTAGGATAAAAGGAGCATTTACATAGCATGCACATTCAAGTAAGTTCAACCAGCCAACAATGTGAATTTTTTTCAAAACGTTATCTTGGTTGGTTCGGCTGGACAACTGAGTGTTGAGTCTTTTGGAACATTTCAAGAGCATTTGATGGTGGGTTTGGTAGCTTGCTGAACTTCTGAAGTTCATGGCAATCTGTGCATGCTCTCATGCCTTGATAATTCTGGAGTCTTAAGAGTACATTGAGAGCCAGTTTGGTGTAGCGGTTAAGGTATCAGGCTAGAAACCGGGAGACCGTGACTTCTAGTCCCGCCTTAGGCACAAAGCCAACTGGGTGACCTTGGGCCAGTCACTTCTCTCAGCCCTAGGAAAGAGCCAATGGCAAACCAATTCTGAAAAACTTTGCCAAGAAAACTGCAGGGACTAGTCCAGGCAGTCTCTGAGAATTGGACACGATTGAACGGATTAAAAAAAAAAGAGTACATTGAGAAATATAGACTTTGTGTTGGTTTAGTTTGGCCCATTTTGGCAAGCTTTTAATACTTACTGCACAGTGTATGTTCTCTTATGCCTGTTAATTATGGGGACTTTGGAATACATTTTAAAATGCAAAGACCACAGAGTATGTTAGCTGGTTTTTCAAGCACTGATGTGTGCGCATTCTGTCCAGCCTGTCAAGTACTGTTCGTGACATCACCTCTGAATTCCAAATTTCAAACTTATAAAACTGCAGCAAAATAGGTGCATGTTTAATTTTATCTACTGTACAACACAGTGCATAGTCCTCTTTCCATTTCATACATTGTATGATATTAAAATGTCATTCAGCAGTTAGTCATTGACTGAGAGATGATACATAGGCTTTGGTTAAACAAAAGGATTGATGAATATAAATATAGTTAAAATCTCTTTCTCACTTTAACTTCAATACTTAGTTTTCATAAAATTGAGCACCACACCAGTACTGGCAACATTTTTATGAATTGGTTAGAAATTGTGGATTAACTTTGCCACCTAGTGCTGAAAAACTAGACATGCAGAAACATATTTATCAATGTTCTGTCCAATTGTGGTTTAAAATTTTATGGATTCAAGTACACACATTCATTTATACTGTTTTAGCCTGGCCAAAATTAGTGGAATATGTTTGGAATTCGTTATGGGAAAAATGTAGCATAAGTAGAGAACAGGTTCAAAACAATGCAGGTATTTGGGCAAACCTGCATCTCCAAGGAAAGCAGTTGCAAATAATGTGGGACAATGTGGATTTTTATGCACTTGGTACACAAGAATACTCATGTAATTACTTCCGTGCGTATCATGCCGGCCACATGACCGTGGAAGCGTCTTTGGACAACGCTAACAAATGGAGATGAGCACCGGCCCCTAGAGTCGGACACGACTGCACAAATGTGCAGGGGGAGCCTTTACCTTTTTTTACACAAGAATGCACTCATGTAGCACTAGAGTTATAAAGTAGATCAGTGATTCAATTATTGAATCTTGTGACTCTTAAGAAAATGGATATCTCAGGTGTGAGGGAGTTCCTTTGTTATTTATTTTCTTTCTTCACAGCTATCCTACCCATTGCTCTAATATAGATTTTGGATTTTTCTTTCATATAGCCAAAATAGTTCTTTCACTTTAATGTAACTTAGAGGCTACTGTACTATTTATTTATTAAACAGTAGGAATAAAGTCTGAATAATCCCTGAAGCTAGAATTTCAGTCTCTTGAGAATACATCCTATCCAGGTACTTCTTTTAAAAATGCCCAATGCACTATTTCCAGATTTGTTGGTTTCGCTGCCCTGAGTTTAAGAGGCTGACTCCCTTAAGACCTCCCCAGGCCAGATCTGTCTGGCCTCTTTGCAATTTACTTTAAATAAGCTTGCTGCTTAGTTTTCAACCAGCAATGGAAGAGCTAAGGGGCAATTTCCCTCCTCACCTCTTTTGCAAATTCAAGTAAAAATCTTCCAGTTGTAAATATTTACAGGTTGTACAGTGAATGCACTGTTGGAAGAGTTGGAAGACTTAAGTATCATTTGGATAATGAAATCTACCTTTAAAAATTCAACATCAGACATCCCTTGCTAATCTACTGAAAATCAACTATTCAGTCCAAAGATCCCAACGAATTTTCTGCTTACTGCTAGATTACCCCCAAGCCTAATTAAGAAGCGTTACATACATGCATAATGAAGTACACTCTAGAGTCATTCTGTCCATATTTTGAGCTTTATTTACTCAATTAATATCTTATGTTTCCATAAATAGAGTTCAGGAATTCTTCATTCCTCCCCCAGGGCTATTACCACCCAATGTCTAATGAGAAAGGGAGAGGGAGGAAGCACACTTAGCTGCATTTTTCTATCTGTCCTTACAACATCATCACCACCAACTGCCCTGTGGAGCAATTCTAGCAACATTTTAGTTTTCACATCCTATTTATTGCCTTTTTATTTACGCTTGTTTATAAGCTGCTTTGGGTTGGTAGTTACCCTGAATGGAGGAAGAGAAATAGAAATAAATAAGAAGTAACAGATAAAACACCAAACTTAAATTATAAGTCCAATTTTTTAAAAACCAAATCTATTAGCAACCATTTAAAAGAAATTAAACAGCAGCTCCCCATCACTCCTAGCTGGAATTCTTACTTCAGGCTGCAATGAGTGGCAAAAGACTGTCTGAAGAAAAAAAAAAGGTTTTGCCTTTCTAGAGGAAAGACCTTAAAGATAGAATTTGCCTTGCCCCTTGGTAAGGAAGCTGCAGAACCTGGAAGTGGTCATTGTGAAGATGTCTTCTGCCTTACCTGTCAAAGGTACTTCTGACTGTGGAGGAGGGAAAAAAGATTTCTCCCAAGGATTTTAAAAGTCAGGCAGACTGATATGAAATAATGTGTTATGGCCCAATTCCCAGAAATGTTGGCTACTTCTACTGCAGGTTTATTGTGATCTTTTTTTCATTATTTTTACCATCACCATTCTAGTATTTCGACAGATGTTATCCTGAAAGGCATATGCAATAATCCCCATAATTGAAGAAAGAGTCCTCTGGATTATCTGTATTTAGTACAGACCAGCAAGATGTTTGAATGCTGATTTATTAAAGCTATAATTGTGTATTACTCAAAATGGATGACATTTCAATATTATTAACCATTCTTTCACTCACAGCCAGATCTTTATGTGATTGCTCCTCTTTATTTTGCTGGCTTTTGATTTCTTAGTGTAACTTTTATATTCAGTAATTGGACATGCCCATTAGCAGCCTATTTAAGCAGAAAGTCTAGACTTAAAATGATTTTGGAGGGTTATAAGTTTTCTCTCTGATTAACCCAATTAAATCAGATCAATTGAAACCAAATGTGGGTGTCTGAGGAGTTAATGTTATTATTATTATTATTAGATATTTTTTGTTAGATAACTATGTTAGTTGAATGTAATTCTTATTTTAAACACACACAGGCTAATGTTGAATTCATGTGCATGTTAATTATTCTAGTTTAATAATGGCATTTCCATCTTGGTTTAACATGGACCCTTCAAATTCCCATCCAGTCTCAAACATAATACAACTTTTGCTGGCCCAAACTCCCAACAGAGCAAAAATCCAATCAGAATCTATGGGACTGAGTCCTCGATGTCTTTTCTTTCATGTATACTCACTACTCGCCCCCAGATCCATGTTGCTGTTGGTTATCCATATTTTGTTGATTTATTTAATTCAATTTAGGCACTGCCCAACTCCAAATCAACCATGTACAGATCACAATAACAATATTGTTATTGTTATTAATAAAATAACAATATTGTTATTATTAATATTAATAACAATAACAATTAAAACACAATACATAACAAAACAAGATGGGATCCAGTCACTTTGTACAAAAACATAGACCAAAATACATCCAACAAAGGGTTCCATCCATCTCAACCCAAGCCTGAAAGAACAACCAGGTCTTCAAGGCCTTGCAGAATGTGATCAGGATGGGAGCCACATGGATTTCAGGGGGGATCTCATTTCAGAGGGCAGGTGCACAGAGAAGGCACATTCCTGGGTCCCAATAGATGGCACTGTTTAATCAAAGGGACCTGGAGCATACCAACTCTGCTGGCATGTACTGGCCAGGAAGGAACCATGGGAGATTGTCCTGTCCCGACTAAGACCCAAAGCAGGAAGGTGTAAAATATATACTTTATTTACAATTAAACACACAATCTCTAAATAAATGACACATGGTGCTCATGGACTCGGTGGTGTGCCATGCTCAGTTCCACTGGGTGCAAACGCGGGCAGCCACCATGTGGCTGCGATGCAAGGCTCTGGTGCGGGGCTGGGTGTGGCGGCTGCACGACGAGGTTCCAGCACGAGGCTTGGTGCAGAGACAAAGGGAGGTTCCAGTGCAAGGCTTGGCACGAGGGCGAGACGAGGTTCCGACACGAGGCTTGGAGCAGCGAAAGCGAGGCGAGGTTCCAGCACAAGGTTTGGAGCGGCAACGGCAGGGCAAGGTTCTGGCGTGAGGCTTGGAGCAGAGGCTGCAAGGCGAGGTTCCAACATGAGACTTGGCACCGCGGCCACAAGGCGAGGTTCCGACGTGAGGCTTGGAGCGGCAGCGGTGAGGCGAGATTCCGGTGTGAGGCTCGGAGCGGCAGCGGTGAGGCGAGATTCCGGTGTGAGGCTCGGAGCGGCAGCGGTGAGGCGAGATTCCGGTGTGAGGCTCGGAGCGGCAGCGGTGAGGCGAGATTCCGGTGTGAGGCTCGGAGCGGTGGCTAAAAGGCTAGGTTCCGACAGGAGGCTTGACGCAGCAGCTGCAAGGCAAGGTTCCGGCGTAAAATGCGGCAAAGCGGCAAGGCAAGATTCCGGCTCAGGGCGCAGCTGGGGGACAAGGCAGGGTTCCAGCTTGAGGTGTGGCTGGCCGGCAAGGCAGGGCTCGGACGCAAGGCTCAGCTGGTTTGCAAGGCAAGGTTCTGGTGCAAAGCTTGGCGAGGTTGCAAGGCAAGGCTCTGGCATGGAGGCAAGGCAGGGCCCGAGCGGGGATGCTGGCACGGCGACGGGATAGTGATTCACTCCAGGATGCAGTATGGAACGTGAACAGTTGTCTCCGGCAATGGGTACACGCTGCATTCACATTTTATCCTTTTGATTTTCACGCCATTTGTGAGCGGGAGCCAATCGTGCCTCACGTTGCTCTGTCCATCTTTCCCACCTTCTCTCTTCCGCGCTGATAGGTGGAGGCGAGTCTTCTTCTGGGTTGCCTCCAATCAGCTGCTCTGGACCCGATTCAAATTTCGCGCCATCCCAGTTCTTTCCCGCTTCTATTGTTACCGTCCCTTCCTCTTCCTAATCGGACTCAGCCTCCATCCTGACAGAGATGGGCAGTCCCCCAAATAACCCAGCCGTTTTCCATGTAGGGCTTTATAGGTGATGACCAGCATTGATTAAATTATTGATCTTTATATCATCTTGAGAAATGATCATAAATCACTACAAAACTCTAAACTGTAATATTTACATTGATATCACCACTATTTATCATTATCTAAAATAAATACACATGATCTTATGAAAAGAAAACAAAAAATAAAAAATAAAAATAAATACTAAAAACAGTAAAAGCAATCACCAGTCCAGTACAATGAAAGGGAATTTAGAACTCCTTCAACACTCTTAAACTATCCCAACCAGATCTCCTTACCAGAGCTTCTGGCAGGACACAATTATACAAACTGTGTCAGAAGTTGTCATGTTAGGAATATAGAATCCCTGCTCATTTTTCCAGGAAGTACCTGATAACCCATGAATTCTTGCTTAATATTATCACTGCCCTCTTCCCTATTGACTGGGAAGGAAACAGGCAGGAAACTTGGCCACTGCAGGCACTGCTAAGAAGATATGTCCTACACTGCCTGGCTCTGGCAGTGAATACCGTAATAGAGAAACTTGCTTTTTCAGTCACTCTTCTTCTCCAACTCATTTTCCTTGAGAACTAGGTAAGCAACATGGAGTAACTGGGTTGTTGTTGTTTCTATACAGATCAGTTGACTGGGTTGAGTTAGTTTAACATTGCACAAGATTGGAGCTAAATCCAATCCCTTGAAATTAATTAGCTCTATTGACCCCTTTTGGGTGTTTCCACAACACACTATTCTGTATCCTCCATTGGCCCTATTAAACCTGTTGTGGGAGCAGTGCCTTTTTGTAGCTGAAATCACCAAACTGGACTGAACATGAATGAAGTAAGACTCCTTATACTTCCAGGTCACCCTGCCTATTCTAGGAGTGAGGAACCTGTTGTCCTTCAGATATTCTGGGCTACAATTTCCAACAAACTCAACTTGCATGATTACAAGTAAATCGAAGTGAAAGCTGTAATTCAGACTACACCTTGAGGACCAGACAGTCTTCATCCTTGGTATATTCCATAGATAGGGCCAAAATAGAGGAGTCTTCGACTCCTGCTCAAAGAGCAGGTGGCAGTCGTGGCCAGGAGGGCCTTTGCACAGCTTCGGCTTGTGCGCCAGTTGCGCCCCTTCCTGGATCGAGGGGCCCTCCGAATAGTCACTCATGCCCTTGTCATCTCTCATATAGATTATTGCAATGCGCTCTACATGGGGCTACCCTTGAAGAGTATCCGGAAGCTTCAGCTGGTCCAGAATGCAACCGCTCGAGTGGTTATGGGTGCGAGAAGATCAGCACATGTAACACCACTGCTCCGCGAGCTGCATTGGGTACCAGTTTGCTTCCGGGTCCAATTCAAGGTGTTGGTTATCACCTTTAAAGCCCTACAGGGTTTTAGCCCCCCAGGCTATCTGAGGGACCGTCTCATCCCAATTGCATCTACCTGCCCCCCCGGTCATGCAGGGAGGGCATGCTGCGGACCCCGTCAACAAAGGAATTCCATCTAGCGGGGTCCAGGAGGCGTGCCTTCTCTGCGATAGCGCCCGCCCTGTGGAACATCTTGCCCCCAGAGGTGAGGCAGGAGTCCTCCCTCTTGGCCTTTAGGAAGTCCCTAAAAACCTGGTTCTGCCGCCTGGCATGGGACAAAGGTAGAGATAGTTCCTCCTGGGGGTGGTTAGTTTAATAATGACCTCCTTTTATAGGCTGACCATATTTCCTTCAGACGAAAACAGGACTTTGGGGATGGCGAAACGGGACAGGGTCTTATGCCACCATGCCGACCTCCAAACCCCACCCCCCAGTCCACACAATTGGCTCCCGCCTGCAAACCCTGCCCCCGCCCCACACGATTGGCTCCCGTCTGCAAACCCCGCCCCCATCAGCGCGATTGGCTCAGATTTTAATATTTTTTTTCGATTTTTAAAGGTTTTTTTTCTTCTAGCAGTAAATGGTGTGGCAGAGCTGGTGTGTTTGGGGAAGGCCAGAGCACACTCACTGTGCACACAGCACCGTCATCGGCCGGGGGACAAGGGGCAGGGATGGAGGGGATGGAGGCCCACCACTGCCCCATCCCCCTCGGGCTTGGCCGAGGGAGGGAGGAGAGTCGCTGCTGCCACCGCCACCACACAGTAGAAGCAGGAGCTGGCCGAGCTAGGGGACTTCAGCCACACCACTCCGCCCCTTGCCACCTGCGGGTGGCAAGGGGCGGCATGGTGCGGCTGAAGCCCCCCAGCGCGGCCGGCTCCTGCCGAGGACGCAAGCCCACCACTGCCCCAGCCGCGTCAGACTTGGCCAAGGGAGGGAGGGAGGAGAGTCGCTGCTGCTGCCGCCGCACAGGAGAAGCAGGAGCTGGCCGAGCTGGGGGACTTCAGCCACACCACTCTGCCCCTTGCCGCCCGCCAGGAGCTCCCGCAGCCTGGCGGGTGGCAAGGGGTGGCGTGGTGCAGCCCGGTGGGCGGCAAGGGGCAGAATGGTGTGGCTGAAGCCCCCCAGCACAGCTGGCTCCTGCCGAGGATGGAGGCCCACCACTGCCCCAGCCTCCTCAGACTTGGCCGAGGGAGGGAGGAGAGTTGCTACTGCTGCCGCTGCCGCACAGGAGAAGCAGGAGCTGGCCGAGCTGGGGGACTTCAGCCACACCACTCCGCCCCTTGCCGCCCGCCAGGAGCTCCCGCAGCCCGGCGGGTGGCAAGGGGTGGCATGGTGCAGCTGAAACCCCCCAGCGCGGCCGGCTCCTGCAGAGGACGGAGGCTCACCGTCACCCCGACCCCCTTGGGATTGGCCGAGGGTGGGAGAAGAGTCGCCGCCGATGAGCAGGAGGTGGGCGGCAGCACAGCGCGATGAGGTTGTGACACCTCCCAGGAGAGTGGTGGCAGTGGCGGAGAGAGGGACGGTTCCAGGCGGAGGCGCTCGTGGAGGGGCTGCTGCTGGGCAGGGGAGGCAGCTCCTCGGGCCCGTCACGAGGAAAGGCAGCGCCATGGCTCCACTGGGCCCTCCTCTCCCTCCTCCGCCACAGCGCCTGACTCACTCTCCTCCTCCAGACATGCTTCAGGCTGCAGCCCAGCAGACGCACGCAGCCCAGCCCCGCGGACCCCGCAGTGCCCGGCACAGTGTCTCTGCCCCACCTCTCATGCAGCGCTGCCGAGCCCCTTGCAGAACGCCACCCCACCGCCTGGCTTCGCCTCCCCAGTGCTGACATCTGCGAGGCGAGACCTAGAGCGTCTTGCGGGCAGGATTCTGAGGCAGGATCTCGGCCTTTTAAGGTTGGAATCTCGCGCCGTTTGCGGCTGGGACTGGTGAAGCAGCACACTGATTGGTAGAGGGGCTTCTTGTTCCAGGCTGCCTCCAATCGGCAGCTCTGGTTCGGACCATACCAGCTTCTTCCGGAGGTCGGCTCATCTTCCTCCGACTGAGTCCGAATCTGGCATGGCGGCGGGGGCTGACCCACTCCTGTCAGGCTTACTCCTGACTCAGATTTTTGAAAAACGGGACAAAATCAAGATTTTGACTATAACGACGGGATGCTCCAGAAATGGTGAAATAACGGGACAGTCCCATTCAAAACGGGACGTATGGTCAGCCTATCCTTTTAAGATCCTACCATCCTCTGGATTTTTATATTCTTATTTATTGTACTGTTTATTGTATTTTAATGATTATTGATTTTTAACTTTAATTTTAACATTTTTGTAAACCGCCCAGAGTCTACCGTGGTAGAGATGGGCGGTGATAAATTTGATTAATAAATAAATAAATATGGGAAAACTGTGAGTAGGAACTGCTGGGATTTTAAACCTGAAACAATAGCAGTTATAGGCAACATGCATTTAGATCATGACTGTAGAGCAAATTCCCATCTTGAATTGCTGAATTTCCCAAGGCTCCAAATTAAACTCTGAAATTCTGCACTGGCATGATTCCCAGACTCAGGGGAACCATAACTTTCAGAAGAAAAGTCTAGCAGTTCTAACTAAAGTACTTCATTGAGGAGAATTAGGTTTGCTGCTCTTAAATTCTATAAAATTCCACTACCGAGTTTGGCAAATATCCAGGTTTTTTTTCAGTTTGGATATTCAGGAATTCAGATGTCCAAACCATACAGGACACATTGGGACACATGCACTAGCTTCTGCCTCATTCACTTCCATCTTTCTCAAGTTGATGGTGAAAATCTGAAGCAAATGTTCCAGAAATGGCAATTCTGATACATCTGTGAGGCATTGACTAGTGAAAATGATGAAATATGCCTGTTTTTAAAATCTAAAATGGTTAGGAAAGAGTAGCTAAAAGAGAATACAGCTTTTCACAGATAGTAGTCAGAGATGTTTTCAAAGAACTGAACAATCTTTATTTATTTATTTATTTATTTATTTATTTATTTATTTATTTATTTATTTGCAATGATTAAATGCTGCCTACTGACTAGACTCTAGTGGTTTACAGTTCTAAAAACACTAAAATCAGAATTCAATATAAAATCAATCCATTAATATCCATGCAATCACGACCTGTGCTGTCACTGGATGAAGGTCTTCCATTCCAAATACTCTATGAAAGAAGACTGTTATCACCATCTTTCTAATGACAGAATGGGGACAGCATCCTGACTTTCTGGAATAAGCTACTCCAAAGTGATGCTTGGCTCCAAGGAAGCCATCTTCTGGGCCCTTGCCTACTTGATCTCACAGGAAGTGAGTACCCTTTCCAACTAGGCTGTGCAGGATGGGCAGATTCTACCCAGAACAAGCATTTCCAAAGGTATTCCTAAGCCATATAAGTGTTTATAAATAACTACCAGCATTTTGAAGTGGAATCATAAGCTTACTGGCAGCCAACCCAGCTCCTGCAAAACAGGTGTTATTCTACTAAACCAGTTAGCACTGATCAGCAGATGGGTAGCCACATTCTGTGTGAGCAGCAGCTTCCAGGTCATCTTCATGGGCAGCCCATTGTAATGTGAATTGCAGTAGTCTAATCAACAATGACAAGGTTGTGATTCATTGTCTTCAACATTTTCTAGGCGAAAACAGGCAGAACTGGCCAAAGGCTGTGCTAGGCACAGTGTCCACCCACTAGCAAGAGGTGTGAGTCCAATAGAGTCCATCTTGATTGTGTACTTGTTCCTTCAAGGGACATGCAACTCCATCAAGAGCAATAAATGGAACATCTGTGGAATCAGAAAGCGTCTGTATCAACAGCAAATCGACCTTGCT
Organism: Charina bottae; assembly: GCA_023362775.1. Taxonomy (NCBI): domain Eukaryota; kingdom Metazoa; phylum Chordata; class Lepidosauria; order Squamata; family Charinaidae; genus Charina; species Charina bottae. The sequence continues at coordinate 1,117,100 of JALMGJ010000030.1, read as the reverse complement.
GCAAATTCAGTCTGTTCCAACTCATCCAGTCCATCTTCACCTCCAGGTACCACTACATCTCCACTTGGCCTGGATGGAAATGTATACTGATGATACCTGACTTCAGCCTGACAGGTACAGTGTCCCATAAGCCTACCCACTGGCCTCATGTATATGCTAAAAAGAATAGGGGAAAGTGCTGAGTCCTGGGGCATCCATATTGAATTGCACAAGAGCTCAACCTCTCCTCCCCCATCAGCACTGATTGGAACTACCCACATGAAAGAAGCAGAACCACCTTCAATCCCCAACCCTCACAAGAAGCCCATAAGGGATGATGATATCAAATGCTACTGAGAACTTTAACAAGACTAAGAGGAGTGTACAATCCTCACCCAGGTTTTGCTGTGGGTCATCACAAGATTGACCAACGTGTTTCTGCTGCATGCCCAGGCTTGAACCCTGACTGAAAGGGATCCAGATAATCTGTATTATCCAGGGCCTCTTCTAGTTATAGTCCAACCAACTTCTCTAGCTTCCATTTTGTCTACAAAATGCTTACATTGGCTTTACGCTGTTGGATAGTAGATGGTCCTTTACTGAGCATCTATTTATACAATTATAAAGCTATTGATAGCATCACCGATGTAATGAACATGAATTTGAGTAAACTCCGAGAGACAGTGGAGGACAGGAAGGCCTGGCGTGCTATGGTCCATGAGGTCATGAAGAGCCGGACACGACTGAACGACTGAACAACAACAACAAAAGCTATTGCAATGCCATTCAATGTGTATTTGTTTATTCATATAACTTGAGCTAAGAATCTATTGTTTGGGTCTTTCATTTTTTAATTTTCTGTTTACTGAGGTCCCTGTCAATATCAATACAACACAACATCCAATATCGACACACACACAAAATTCTAATAAATACACAAGGATTATTTAAAATATAAAATAATTCATACAAATCTTAATAGAAAGAAGAAATGCATCTCCTTCCAGAAATTTGACTGAATTCATGAGGACATGTAAGTAGGTAGAAGACAGGACCTTTCATGCACACCCCCCCCCCCAATGTCTGCACATTCAATTGGGAGGTCTGAAGTGGAACATGAGCATAGCTCTCCACTCAAACTGGGATCTTAATAAAGCTCTCCTTCAGATGTGCATCCCAGCTGAACATACAGACATTGGAAAGAGTATGGGACAGGGACAGTAGGTGCACACCACACCACATATCCAGCTTGAAATCTTTCTTCAAGCTAATATCTGTAGAAGGCTATTGTAGTACCTTTGCCATGTGGGCTGAGTAATCAAACACTTCCAGATGAAGAATCATTCCCAGATAGCAAAATCAAAGACATAGTTTGATACAACCCTATTACTAACCATTGTAGCAGAAGACCCGTGCTTTCCTATGCTATAATGCATTTATGCGTCTGATGAAGTGAACTGTCATTCATGAAAGCTTTTAATAAAGTGTTTTAGTCAGAAAAGGTGCTACCAGATTCCTAATGTATTACTAACCCTTGTGTTCAGAAACACCAGGCCCAAAAGAATAATAAATAAAGCAATGTTTATAAAGTCTTCCTGCTGGGTACCTTCCGGAATGTAAAGCAAATGGGTGCTTACAAGCATGGCTTATAGATCTATGAAGGTTCTCAGTCATCCAGGTGGAATTGTCTGTAGCTTGAATCATGTCAACTGGATTTCTATTTTCTTAATGGAAACGTTTCGCTCCTTATCCAAGGGGCTTCTTCAGTCTGAGGAAAGTTGGTAAGGGAATCCTAAATATGTTCCTAGGTAGCTGTGTGACCTTACACCTGGGGCTAGGTCATGGTTATATTGAGATGTAATTTTTAAGTCCTTTTATCATCTAATGGAGGGTCGTTAAAAACACCATGCTGCTGTTGAGCTTCTGAAATGGTCTTAATCTTCCTAGGCACAGAAGACAACACGGGGAGGAAGATGGGGGAGAGTTTGTGCCTGAGGCCCCCACCTCTATTCAAGGAAGGATTTTCCAAGTTGGCATAAATGGATTCCTTGATAGGTGGTTTGAGAGAGGGGTCAAGGAATCCATTTATGCCAACTTGGAAAATCCTTCCTTGAATAGAGGTGGGGGCCTCAGGCACAAACTCTCCCCCATCTTCCTCCCCGTGTTGTCTTCTGTGCCTAGGAAGATTAAGACCATTTCAGAAGCTCAACAGCAGCATGGTGTTTTTAACGACCCTCCATTAGATGATAAAAGGACTTAAAAATTACATCTCAATATAACCATGACCTAGCCCCAGGTGTAAGGTCACACAGCTACCTAGGAACATATTTAGGATTCCCTTACCAACTTTCCTCAGACTGAAGAAGCCCCTTGGATAAGGAGCGAAACGTTTCCATTAAGAAAATAGAAATCCAGTTGACATGATTCAAGCTACAGACATGGCTTATAGAATATCCACCTCCCCCAGCAATCTGCCCTCCAAATTTATTAGGAAAGTAACTCCCATTATTCTGAGCTGGTGTTCTCTAGTATTGTGTAAGTCCCAGAATTCCAGTGTCATCATAGCTAATTCATGGAATACTTTATGTCCTCTAAAAGAAATAATATTAGTCTGCCCTTTATACTGCGTAGCTGAGGTTCATTTATTTATTTATTTATTTATTTATTTGTTTGTTTGTTTGTTTACTTTTAAAGCTCCATACCAACCATATTGTATTCCTTGGGGTGAGGAAGATGACAGGAATTTCAGGAGAACAAGAGACAATGTGTGGCTTCTGGAATCTTAATGTGAGCAGTAACAACACAGAATATCTTACATCATCAATAACGTGATTATCTCTGATAAACATTGGTATAATTAGTGGAATGTAATGTGAAGGACTGCCATCTTGGCTCCATCACAACACCGAGGGTGGTGCCATGAGATGTGGCTATGAGGGGTTTTTAAGATGCCCAGTGCTTATATTGTGCATGTGGCTTTTATCCATGCTTTCCTTTGGGGATTGCTTAAGTGATCATACAACACAGCATTATCACATGAACATTCCAGGAAGTGTTGATAGGCTGCAGCCTATGCAAAAACAGCCCACACTGCTTGTGAGTAAAAAGACATGCAAGATACTTTGCCCACTTTATTTCTTGGGAAATGGGAAATTTCATCAAATCTACCTCCCTTCCCAGTATGTTTCACAAACCTTTTAACTTCACCCCAACAAATAGCAGAAAGAAAGGAAAGAAAATTACAGCACAGCACTTTTATGAAAAATAATAATAACAGAACCCTGTAGAGCAGTGTTTCTTAACCTTGACAACTTTAAGTCCAAGTGTGGACTTCAACTCCCAGAATTCCCCAGTCAGCATGCTGGCTGGGAAATTCTGGGAGTTGAAGTCCACATATCTTAAAGTTGTAAAGGTTGAGAAACACTGCTGTAGAGAATCCCCACTATAGCAATAAGACATTTTTCAGATTATCACAAATCCTTCCCAAGCCTTTCAATCTCTTCCAAGAGGAAATCAACATCTGATTTCTTGGTTGCTGGGTTAGAGAAGACCATTCGAAAAAAATTCACATTGTCCCCCAAAGGTTGGTAGCTAACCATTGTAGTGCCTTCTTCAATCATCCTTGCTTTTATTTTTGGAGCAACCTGGACAGATAGAGCAGAAAACAAAACTTGATTTCTGGAATAATGCATTGAAGAGGCTAAGGAATAAGTAGTAGCAGCCATTATTTCGGATTTATGGCAGAAATATGATCAAAATATATATTTAAATCTTATTAAAACATGATGAACCTTATGCTTATCAATATTGACATTTTAGAAATCATACTTAATATTGATATAAAATTCTTTATTTTTAAAGATTTAAATTACTAAACATTAGAGTGTTAATAATCTCTAGTCCAGAGCTTTCCAAACTGTGTGTCGCGACACAAAAGTGTGTCGCCACACACAGCGTGGTGTGTCGCCACACCACCCGGAAGCGGCGGCGCGTGCGTGCACGGCGGCAGCGGTGCGGGATCAGTGTTTCCGCGTTTTAGCGGAGGCTGCCACCGCTGCCGCCGCCGCCATGCACGTACGCGCCGCCGCATGCCCCCCCGCGCCGCCTCCGTGTGCGCGCGCGCCACCGCACGCCCCCCCGCGCTGCCACCGTGCATGCGCGCGCCGCCACCGCACTGCCGCCGCCGTGCATGCGCGCGCCGCCACCGCGCTGCCGCCGCCACCACCACTGATGTGTTGCCAGCGGCGGCACTTTGGAAAGCCCTGCTCTAGTCAATACTGTATAAATACCACTGTACCCAAATAATATAATGTACTATTTAGGCCTTATAATAATTCAATAAAACAAAGAATGAAAAAATGCTTTAAAGATGTGTATTTGATTTGAAAAAGAATTAAAGTAGAAACAGACTGGAATGAAATTATGAGTGAAACCATGCAAACTAGAAACAGACAGGTATGTCCATCAGAAGCTGAAAGCAGAACCAGACCTTCTGCTATTGCAGATTTTACCTGCTATGAATAGATTAAACTACTCTTCCCCAAATGTTGGGCTGCATGAACCTCCATTCCCAGCCACCATACTCAATGGATTATTGGTGAGGATAGTAAGAGTTGTCATCTAATATATTTAACTTATGTGATATACGGAAGTCTAGGTAGAACATTTTAGCTCCATGCATACTTGCTCTAACACAGTGTTTTTCAAACTTGGCTACTTTAAGATGTGTGGTCTTTAACTCCCAGAATTCCCCAGCCAGGATGGCTAGCTAGGGAATTCTGGGAGTTGAAGTCCACACATCTTAAAGTTGCCAAGTTTGAAAAACACTGCTATAACAGAAAATGTACATATGAGGTTTTACCTGATGAAGTCTTTTCTCTCTATCTGGCCCCTTTGGGATATGTCGAAGACTTGGTGGGATATACCAGAAACATACATTGCTGAGTTCAGGCTTTAAGATTAAAAAGGAAAAAGAAAAGGTAAAATCAAATATGAAATATTTTTATTTCTGCAACAAATGTTCCACTTTATCAAATAGGCATGGGCAAACTGGAATCTGAAGTCTTATCAATAAAAATAAGTTAAAAGAAATCCACCAGTCATGCAAAATCCTCATATAAATATGGACCCATGCTAAGCTCATGAATTGCTCAATAGGCATTTACTTGTAGTTGGTAGCATTGCAGGAGTTCTTCTCTTTTCCACTTAATACCCAGCATGAAAAAAACTCATTGGAAACTCCAGCTACTATACTTCCTCCCTTTAGAATTGCCTCTCCATTGAACACAACTATTCATGCTTGTTTAACACTGGGGAAAATATTTTCCACTGCCAACCCAATAAACATCAAGAAATAGCTCAGGGGCCACTTCTCCACTACAGAGTCAAAATTCATAATGAATTAAGCTAAAACTTGTTTTCATTAAGTTCATGACAACCTTAAGTATTAACTGAATTTGTTTCTGCATGAATAAATTTAACTTATTATGTTGAGAGTCATCATTGGTTCAGGTGTTTGTGAATGAAGAATTAACTGAATCGTGTCATATACAGAAAGGAACCAAACAAGGATGCCCTTTGTCTCCTCTGCTTTTTATTCTGGTATTGGAAGTTTTTAATAGAGACATTAGAAGAGATGAACAAATAAAGGGCTTAAAGTTCAAACAAGAAGTTTTTAAGTTGAGGGCTTTTGCTGATGATTTAGTTTTGATTTTATAGGACCCATTGGATATTGCGGAATATCTGATGAAGAAACTGAAAGAGTTTGGGTCATTGGCGGGTCTGAAAGTAAATAAACAAAAAACAAAAATGTTAATTAAAAATATGACCATGTCTGACCAAGAACTACTGATGGGTAAGACGGGTTTTAAGATTGAAAAAAAAGGTTAGATATTTGGGGGTGATCCTGTCAACTAAAAATAGTATGTTGTTTAAAAATAATTATGTAAAAATTTGGAATGATGTGAAAAATGATTTGTTAAGATGGGGAAAATTACAACTGTCTCTTATGGGAAGAATATCTGTGATTAAGATGCATGTTTTGCCTAGGATGTTGTTTCTGTTTCAGACTTTACCAATTTTGACGAGAGACTTACCATTTAAAGAATGGCAGAAAGATATTTTGAAATTTGTTTGGCAAGGCAAGAAACCAAGAATTAAATATAAATTGTTACAAGATGCTAAAGAACGAGGAGGTTTGGGTTTGCCTAATTTAAAACTATATTTTGATGCTTGTTGTTTGCTCTGGATGAAGGAATGGATTACTTTGGAGAACAAGAAACTATTACAGCTTGAAGGACATGAATTAAGATTCGGGTGGCACGCCTATTTGTGGTATGACAAAGTTAAAGCTAATAAGGATTTTAAAAATCATTTTGTTAAGAGTGCCATACTAAGGATCTGGAACAAATACCAGGTAAGATTGTCTCCTAATGTACTGTTGTGGTTGTCACCTCATCATTGGCGATCACTCGTAGCCGAGTAAGATTGTCTTCCAAGGGTAAAATTTTAACAGTGGATGTATGTCTATGAAGGTTCTCAGTCATCCAGGTGGAACAGTCTGTGGCTTGAATCATGTCAACTGGATTTCTATTTTCTTAGTGGAAACGTTTCACTCCTTATCCAAGGAGCTTCTTCAGTCTGAGTAAAGTTTGTAAGGGAATCCTTAAATATGTTTCTAGGCTGGCTGTGTGACCTTGCACCTGGGGCTAGGTCATGGTTATTTTTGAGATGTTTGTTTCTAAGTCCCTTTATCATCTAAAGGAGGATCGTTAAGATTACCCTGCTGCTGTTGAGCTTGTGAAATGGTCTTAATCTTCCTAGGCACAGAAGACAAAGCAGGAAGGAAGATAGGGGAAAGGTTATGCCTGAGGCCCCCACCTCTATTCAAGGAAGGATTTTCCAAGTTGGCATGAATGGATTCCTTGACCCCTCTCTCAAACCACCTATCTTCTCTGTCTAAAATGTGAACATTAATGTCCTCAAATGAGTGTCCTTTTTCCTTTAGATGAAGATAAACTGCTGACTCTGGTCCTGTGGTGTTACTTCTCCTGTGTTGGGCCATCCTCCTGTACAAAGGTTGTTTGGTTTCTCCAATGTAGAGTTCAGAGCACTCCTCACTGCACTGGATTGCATACACTACATTGCTTTCCTTGTGTTTTGGAGTTTGATCTTTGGGGTGTACAAGCCTCTGTCTCAGTGTGTTGGTGGGTTTGAAATATACAGGTATGTGGTGTTTGCCAAATATCCGTTTGATCTTTTCAGACACGCCAGCCATGTAAGGAATGACCAGGTTCTTCCGTTTACTCTGAGTCTCAGCCCTATCTGTCGCTGTTTTAGGTCTGGTAGACTTAGATTTGGTGAAGGCCCAATTTGGATATCCACAGGCCTGCAGAGCTGTTCTCAGATGCTGCTTTTCATTCTTTTTGGAATCCATGGAGGTGGGGATGGTTTCTGCTCTGTGTGACAATGTCCTGATGACTCCTAGTTTGTGCTGCAGTGGATGGTGGGAGTCAAACATCAGGTATTGATCTGTGTGTGTGGGTTTCCTGTAGATCCCTATTTCTAGCTTGCCACCGGTCCCAATGAGGACTTCACAGTCTAGGAATGCCAGTCTGTTGTCCTTGGTGTCTTCTCTGGTGAAGCTAATGTTGGCATCTATAGTGTTTATATGGTCCGTGAAGGCCTGTACTTCCTGGGCCTTGATTTTGACCCAGGTGTCATCCACATACCTAAACCAGTGGGTGGGCACCGTTCCCTGGAATGTGTTGAGTGCTTTCTTCTCCACTTCTTCCATGTATAAATTGGCCACAATGGGTGACACAGGAGAACCCATGGCACAGCCGTGTTTTTGTCTGTAAAAGTCACCTCTGTATGTGAAATAAGTGGTGTTAAGACACAGGTCCAGAAGATGGCAGATCTGGTTTGGGTTGAGATGGCTTCTCCTTTCCAGGGTGCTGTCCTCTTCTAGTCTCTTCCTGACAGCGGATAGAGCATGAGTGGTGGGGATGCTGGTGAAAAGGGAGGACACATCGAAGGAGACCATAGTTTCATCTGTATCCAGTTTCAGGATCTTTGCTTTGGAAACAAATTCTTCCGAATTATGGATGTGGTGTTCAGAGTGTCCAACTAGAGGTGCTAGTATGGTAGAGAGGTGTTTGGCAATGTTGTATGTTACCGAATTGATGCTGCTGACTATGGGTCGGAGGGGTGTTCCTTCCTTGTGGATCTTAGGAAGTCCGTAGATGGCTTCTCCAGGATACAGACGGTGGTAGGTAATCCTATCGATGGAGCCATCATGTTCCAATTGTTTCAAACTGTCTATTGCCTTTTTCTTGTAATTGTTGGTGGGGTCTCTTTTCAGTTTTTCATATGTATGGTGATCCTCCAAAAGTGAGGTAATTTTATTGTGGTAGTCTGCAGTGTTTACAACCACTGTACATCTTCCTTTGTCAGCAGGTAAATATCTGCAGCTCTGTCCAGTGCTCAACCTCCTCCCCCCAACCTTACCGTCCAAGAGAGGAGAGCCCTGACAGCCCTCAGCAAAGATGAAACCATCACCATTTTACCTGCTGACAAAGGAAGATGTACAGTGGTTGTAAACACTGCAGACTACCACAATAAAAATAAAAGGAGTGCTCTGAACTCTACATTGGAGAAACCAAACAACCTTTGTACAGGAGGATGGCCCAACACAGGAGAAGTAACACCACAGGACCAGAGTCAGCAGTTTATCTTCATCTAAAGGAAAAAGGACACTCATTTGAGGACATTAATGTTCACATTTTAGACAGAGAAGATAGGTGGTTTGAGAGAGGGGTCAAGGAATCCATTCATGCCAACTTGGAAAATCCTTCCTTGAATAGAGGTGGGGGCCTCAGGCATAACCTTTCCCCTATCTTCCTTCCTGCTTTGTCTTCTGTGCCTAGGAAGATTAAGACCATTTCACAAGCTCAACAGCAGCAGGGTAATCTTAACGATCCTCCTTTAGATGATAAAGGGACTTAGAAACAAACATCTCAAAAATAACCATGACCTAGCCCCAGGTGCAAGGTCACACAGCCAGCCTAGAAACATATTTAAGGATTCCCTTACTAACTTTACTCAGACTGAAGAAGCTCCTTGGATAAGGAGTGAAACGTTTCCACTAAGAAAATAGAAATCCAGTTGACATGATTCAAGCAACAGACTTTAACAGTGGATCCGTAAGTGGCTGTAAAGGCCAATTCTGGATCAGCACAACCTCCCACAATGAGGGCATAGGTTTCCGGGTGGGAGACGGTCATGATGAGGGACCGTCTTATCCCCATGTTATCGACCCGCCCCACCCGGTCATTCAGAGAGGGCCTGCTACGAACCCCATCAATTAGAGAATGCCATCTGATGGGGTCTAGGAGGCGGGCCTTCTCTGTGACAGCGCCCACTCTATGGAACATCTTGCCCCCAGAGTTGAGACAGATTTCCTCCCTCCCGACCTTTAGGAAAGAGCTGAAGACCTGGTTCTGCCGCCTGGCATGGGAAGGAGGAAGGGATAGTTCATCATGGGGGTGGCTAATCCCCTAATTTTAATGTCCTTCTTTTAATGAATACCTTCGTCCATCTGGATTTTATAATTACTTATTGTATTGTACTATTGTGGTTTTTATATATTTTTAGATTCTATTTTAATTTATTTATTGTGAACCTCCCAGAGTTCCCCATGAGGGGAGATGGGTGGTCATATAAATTAAACAAATAAATAAAATGATGAGGGTTTGCTTGACGTGCCTTCCATTTAGCTCTTTTCTCCCTTTCGCCCTGTACTCGTGCTTTTTCAAAGTCCATAGCGCCTTTAATGAAGGCTGACCTCCAATTGAAACGCTTATGAGTTAGGGCTTCCCAGTTCTCAATGCTGATATTACATTTTTTAAAATTAGCTTTGAGAGTGTCTTTGAATCTCTTTTGCTGTCCACCAATATTCCGTTTTCCTTCCTTAAGTTGGGAGTAAAGTAGCTGCTTTGGAAGACGATGGTCAGGCATTCGAACAACATGGCCGGTCCAGCGAAGTTGATGTTGGATGATCATTGTTTCAATGCTGGTGGTTTTCGCTTCTTCTAATACGCTAACATTAGTCCGCCTATCTTCCCAAGTAATTTGCAGAATTTTTCGGAGGCAGCGTTGATGGAATCTTTCAAGAAGTTGGAGGTGGTGTTTGTAGAGGGTCCATGTTTCACAGGCGTACAGAAGGGTTGGTAGTACAATGGCTTTGTAAACAAGCATTTTGGTCTCCCTGCGAATGTCCCGATCCTCAAACACTCTACGCTTCATTCGGGAGAAAGCTACACTCGCAGAGCTCAGGCGATGCTGAATTTCAGCGTCGATGTCAGCTTTTGTAGATAGATGGCTGCCAAGATAAGAAAAGTGGTCAACATTTTCTAGTGACACACCTTTAAGCTGGATTGATGGCGCTGCTCAAGAAGCATTTGTTAGAAGAGAAAATGTGGGAGGAATAAGTTGGTTAAAATATAAAGATTTGTTAAATTTTGAAGAAAGTGAACCAAAGTTTAAAACAAGGGAAATGTTAGAGTTGGAAGATTTTACATGTCATTGGTTTACCTATATGTAATTGTCAGAATGCTTTAAAATGGATAAAAGGAACTTTACATTTGTTAATGAAATAACTAAGTTTGAAATGGAACTCTGCATAAATGATGAACATGTTATTACTAAAATGTATAAAATGTTGTTACAGATGAATTTGGAAGATGAACAGGTTAAAGAATGCATGATCAAATGGGCTAAGAATTTTGGATATAATATTATGCTGGAGCAATGGGAAAATATGTGGAATAAAGGTTTGAAATTCACCTTAAATTATAACTTAAAAGAGAACTTTTATAAGATGATGTATCGTTGGTATCTAACCCCTGATAAACTATCAAAAATGTATAATGGTGTAACTAATGTTTGTTGGAAGTGTTTACAGGGAGAAGGAATCATCTCTAGTGGACATGTGAGAAAGCCAAAAAATTTTGGGATCAAATATGCATTATTATCCAAAAGATTTTAAAAGTGAATATACAAAAAAAGCCGGAACTGTTTCTTTTGAGTTTGATGGAGAAGGAGTTGGAGAAACAACATGGAGTTTTGCTTTTATATATGATCGCAGCTGCAAGACTTTTATACGCACCGAGATGGAAAGATCCACAGATACCTACGGTTGAAGATTGGATTGTTAAATTAATGGATCTGGCCCAAATGGCTAAATTAACAGCATTAATTAGAGAACATTCAGATTCTGGATTTATATCTGTTGGGCAACCACTTCTAGATTACTTGCTTGTGGTAGAAAAAAAATGATGTTCTGATTTTGGGTTTTAATGATTAATTAGTTTGTTTTAATAGAAATAATGTTACTATGGTTTAATCATTGGTAAGAGATTATTTTTGTAAATGTATCTATATCTGTATTGGAGAAAGTCGGAAGTCATTTTTCTGTCTTTGTTTTCTGTCTATTTGCACTTTTATAGTTTTTTCTTTTTTCTTTAGTTCTATTTTCTTGCTTTTCTGTATTTTCTATTTTGTATTTTAGCCATACTCTGAAAATTAATAAAGTTTAAAAAATCATTGGTTCAGGTGTATGATATTTCTGTGAGATGTTTATTAATATCTACTGAGATAAAAGTGTGAGAACACACTCTTTTCATGTTTCATTAATTATATAAAAAAAATAAAAGCGGGATAAAAATTAAATAAATAAATATACAAGTCTTTGATGCATCTCAATGACTTATTGCATGTTTTAAATTTGGCTGCTTTCCATTAGCTCAGAAAAAAATTGATGTGTGTGGAGAACATTCAATAAATATCAAAAGTATTAGGCTGTAGAACCTATCCAGACCTAACTTACTTATATTTAGTTTAACTTTTCATGTCCTTTTTTAGTTTAATGATAATTTTACAACTGCTAGCTATTTGTGAAGCATTTTTATTATTTTTATGTCTCTTGATTCATTCTGAACATTTGCTACTCTATTTTTCTCCCCTGGGGCATTTTGAAAGCTAAGGATTGCCTTTTCTGATGCTCACATATTTATGAAAGATTTTACATTTTATACATTAAGAGCTCAGGGAAATCACTGGGGCTTAACATCAGATAAATATGCACCCATGTGAATTGCATATAGTAGTTCTGGAAAACTTTTATTGAGCATTAGAATTCTACTCAGCTGAAGCAAAAATGAGAGGCTCATACCCATTCTTAAACATGTTTTCATCTAATCTGATTAATTGATTTGGCGGCTACTGAACCTAGGGAAAAACACAGAGCTATGCTGCATGATGGATTCATTCTTCCTAGCCACTGGAAATCCTGAGCCATACCCAGAATATGTAATACAAACAATTCACTTGGATAGAGGTTCATATTTTATTTATTTATTTATTTATCAAATTTTGTCACCACCCATTTCCCTCAAAAGAGGGACTCTGGGCGGTTTACAGTAAAGCTAAAAAGAGATTAAGATACAATAAAAACAAGATATCTTAAATATAAATATAAAATAGCATCCAGGATGGCAATATTAAAAATTCTGATTTAAATTCATAAGTACACAGGAACCACTTTAAGGTGCTAGCCACCCCCAGGATTGACTACCCCCCTTCCCACCCCAAGCAAGATGGCAAAGCCAGGTCTTTAACCCCTTCTGGAAGGCCAGGAGAGAGGGGGCCTGCCTCACATCTGGGGGAAGAGTGTTCCACAGGGCAGGGGCCATGGCAGAGAAGGCTCGCTTCCTGGGCCCCACCAATCAACAATCTCTCATGGACGGGGTCCGTAACATGCCCTCTCTGCCTGATCGGGGGGATGGGTTGATGTAATGGGGATGAGACGGTTCCTGAGGTAACCTGGACCCATGCCATGTAGGGCTTTAAAGGTGATAACCAACACCTTGAATTGGACCTGGAAGCAAACTGGCACCCAATGCAGCTCCCGCAAGAAAGGTGTTACATGCGCCATCCTTGGGGCACCCAAGGCTACTCGCGCAGCCGCATTCTGAACCAGCTGTAGCTTCCGGATACTTTTCAAGGGTAGCCCCAAGTAGAGCACATTGCAATAGTCTATACGGGAGATGACTAGGGCATGAGTGACTGACCGGAGGGCTTCCCGATCCAGGAAGGGGCGTAACTGGTGCACAACACATATACATATACAAAGTTTGGGCAGAGAGAAAAAAAACAACTGTGAAAAAAGTGATTGGAGGGGGGCAGAAGGGAAAAAACAGTTATTCCTCATAATCCAGCCAAGGAAGATTGGAAGATCTTTGTAACTGTCATGATAATTAACTTAGTGTGCCCATTGCACCCTTTGAGAACAAGAGTTTTGTGGAATTTGGAAACTATAGACTAACAACATACAGAAGTAATCCAATGACTTCTTGCCATTGTTAACTCCTAACCTCAGCATCAAAAACCAGCTCATAGTTGTTTCTTGTCTTGAGTTCCTTATAAAGATATTCTGCAAGTTCCAAAAATTTGTTGATAAGAATTTCAAATCCTCCTGTGCCCTGTAAGATATGAAAGGCAGAACATACATGGGTCATCCTATTGTATATCACAAGTTTGCAAGGAAAAATATCAGTGATTTATCTGGGGCCAGCAAACAATTAAAATATTAAAATATTCCTCTGCAGATTCTTATTAGGGCTTCCTTAATAAGAAGTCCAGTAATGGTAGATAAATACTTTTGAAAAAACTGTATTTTCATTGCTATGTTTGGTACATTCTAGATTACAGTTGTATGATGCACAGGAAAGTACTGAGGTCCAGCAATACCGGCCAGTAACCTATATAAATTAACTTTGTCCTTTGGAATTCTTTCAGCCATTGTCTGATTCTGTAGCAGAATCGTAGAGGTTCTTCAGCAGATAGGGAAGGGTTCCAGAAAATTGCTTTGCAATTACATTTGGCATTATTCGTTACCTATAACTCTCCCACCTACTTTTTCACTTTCTCTGCCTCCTCTCTATATCAACCTTGATGGCTTTAATGCTTTCCTTTTATATCTGAGATCAGTTCTGTTTGTTGCATCAAGTGTATTACTATTGCATTATATCTCAGATATCAATGGAGGAGATAATTGGTTCACATTTAAATGCAAAATTTGTAATTTCACAGCTTCAGAATGTGCCCTTCTCTATATGTTGTGGTTCAAAAATGTGTGCACTATTCCTATCAAGAAGTGCACAAAAAGTTGCATAGTAGAAAAAAGTGAGCAAAATATGTATTATTGAAAATTATATATACTGTGTGTGTGTAGATAGATAGTGTGTATGTATGTATACACACACACACACACATTACGGGGAAACACTTGCAAATGGGCATAGAATGCAAAACTAGATATATATTAGAATGAATAAATAAATAAATGACAGAGTATATGTATTAATTTTCATTTTTAAAAAATTATTCTGAAGTGATGCAGTTTGTCATAAGACAAACTGAGTCTAACATTAAAAACTAAGAAACTGAAAGCAACCGACTTGTTCATCTTTAGTCAGGCACTTCATCCAGTAATGAATATGCTCTTACTTTAGCTCTCCACATTAGCCACAGTTTGAAGACATCAACATGTCGGCCACACTGGATTGTCTTGTCTCCGGTGTCATAAACTGTATCGTAAGCCTTGTCTGGTTGGAAGAGGTAGTTAGCACAGACCTGATTGCAGGCTTGGAGAAGACCCTAGAGGAGATAGGGAATGAGAAAAGCTTCTACCAACAATTTTCTCTTACGCATTATTGTGATCTGATACCATTTCGCAGTTTGCAGCCAGGTGTGGCTACTGGGAGTGCAATAAATATCAGACAAGAACTGGAACCCAACATGTATAAGCAACTAACATAGTAATTTACTAATGACTTTATATATATCATTTTGTAACGTTTGCATGAATTAATAATATAATAAAGCTAAATATAATATTTTTTCTAGAAATGAATCAGGACAGTGCTGGTGATTCCCCAACAAGCCAAATGCATATACCATCCATGTACTACGGGTAGTCCTCAGTTAACAACCACTTGTTCAGCAACCATTTGAAGTTGCAACAGTGCTGAACAAGTGGTACTTATGACTGGTCCTCAAAGTTCTGGCCCTCACACCACCCCCGCAGTTACGTGATCATGATCTGGGTGCTTGGCCACCCACTCACACTTACGAGGGTTGCAGCATCCCACAGTCACATCCCCATTGGCAAGCAAAGTCAATGGGGAAGCTGGCAGGGAAAGTTGCACATCACTCCAGCCGCTTTTTCTCCTGAGGAGCCCCATTCGTATTCCATAGCACACTTGTGCTGGAGCAACTCCTCCCCAGCCCCACTAAATACTTTTATTGCCCCATATGATTGCTCAAAAGTAAGCCAATTAATTTCAGCAAAAGTTGCTTCCAAGGAAGTATACGATAGGATGGGAGCCTTACCCTACAAATCTTTACTTAGGAAATAATATTTAAACATTAATTTGGTAGCAGTCTTATGTTTTAGGCCTAAAAAGGTAAAGGTTTCCCCCGCACATTTGTGCAGTCGTGTCCGACTCTAGGGGCCGGTGCTCATCTCCGTTTGTTAGCCGAAGAGCCAGCGCTGTCCAAAGACGCTTCCATTGTCATGTGGCTGGCATGATGCACGTGGAACGCTGTTACCATCCCACGGAAGTGGTACCTATTCATCTACTTGCATTTGCATGCTTTCGAATTGCTAGGTTGGCAAGAGCTGGGGCAAGTGCGGGAGCTCACGCGGTCACGCGGGACTAGGGATTCGAACCTCCAAACTTGCAATCTTCTGATCAACAAGCCTGGTGTCTTACCCGCTGAGCCACCACGCCCCCTGTTTTAGGCCTACCTCGGTAGTAAAACAAAGAGAATTACCTTTTCATGGACTAAAAACACTGAACACTGTAGTGGAACACCCATCAATTTGTGAGGATTCCAGGTAACAGAATTGGCTCTAATTAAAGAAGAAAACTTAAAGAAAATGTATGTACCACACTTGATAATATGATTGGAAACAGGCAGTATATAATAGCATGCATGAATATTAATAGCAAACATCAGCATAAAGATTTTTACCTAATAAAACAATATGGCTATGTTAATATCTGCAACTATGTGATTATAGTAACTCAACAGAAAAAGAGAAACAAAGAAAGTGTTAGATGTGGAACACTTAACTCAAAATTTCAACCAAAATACCATGGAAAATGTGTTACCCACAGATAAGCCAAGCCTCAAAATTTTTAACTGCAGCAACAGGCGGGAAACTGCAAACTGTTACATCGTCATTTATAAAACTGTGTAATTTTAAGGCAGTGATGGGCTTTAAAAAATCTGAGCTCCAGTCCGCAAATAAGCCAAGCCCAATTTTGGGGGTTTATTTTAGAACTTAAAATTCTTGATTTATCTGTGAGTATATACAGTAAGTCTGCACCCACTTTTTCCAGAAATGGCCTACTATCCCATGAGCCCTTGTGCCAGGAGAATACTAGGAAGACTTCTTGATATCACTAACTGCTTTCTCACTGGCCAGCCAGGCAACAGGAGACCTCATTTCCATATGATGGTCATTCAATATTTGGGAGGTATATTCTGTGCTAGTACAGTAGGACTTTGTAGTGAGTTTCGCAATGCAATGGCTTCCATTTGCAGCTACTGTTTCTCACCAGCTCCTTTGCTTGGTAGGCAAAATGGGGCAAGTGCTCCCACAACATGGTTGATTAGGTAAAGTCAGTTTAACTCCAAGTGTGAATGGGTTTGTGCAGGGGGAAATTGAACCCTCTGGGAATTAGTTCACTGGGTCTATTAATGCATTTCCATTTTCACAACACACACCCCTCCCTCCCTCAACTCTAGCACAGGTTGTAGGAATAGGATCTAGATTTCTTTTCCCTGAAGTGCATCCCATAACACAACTCACTTTGGTAGTTCATGAGTCACTATCACTGTAATTATGTTCTTTATCTTCCATTCAGGAAGAGGTGAGAAATGAAAGAAATGACTAAGAAATTAATCTCAGTGCAGTAGAAATAAATAACACCACAACATGCTTACCTTTCAATGCCGTTCAATTTATGCGAATGCTTTCTTGACAATAGCAAACCACCTCCCCATGCTGCCTATAGAAATTAAACACAGAGTTATCTAAATGAGAAGATTCCACCTTTTATCACCTTTTACCAGCCATATTTACTACAGTGGTTTCTCAAAAATATAAGGGGAAAAGAGAAGCTAAAACCCCAAAATGAGAAAACAGAGAAAAGAGAAAATTCTGATCGTTCTTCAGATTGTATAAATCCTTTGCTTTTTAATAAAGAGAAAACAGAATAGTTCTTTCTGTTCTGTTATGTTCTAGCAGAGATACAGCACTTGAATGGAAACCAACAATTCTATTTTACGGAATTAAAAAGTAAAATAAAAGTTATTTTATTAGTATTAGTTATATATCTCAATAGTGGAAAGAAAAATTGGAATATCCAATTTTGGAGAATCAATGAGACCAAGTGTTAGGAAATGTGAAATATACTTCTTACGATTTAAAAATGAAATTGACTGATCAGAAAATATTATTTCATGTTTATTGGACACTCGAAGAATGTTGATTACATTTTTTTTATGTTAGCATTGTAAAAGATTTGAAGGTTCCTTAATTTATATGATCTGGTCTTTCCAATTATAGCATTGTTTAGTTTTAAATCACTACAGATGTCAAAATATATGGGAAGAAATATTATAGTTAAGGAACAATGCAATGTTGAACTATATTTCTAAAATATGGAATTTGTAATTTCATGAAGAGCTTTGACTCTATTGAGCCAACTGGAAAGAAACTTACTCTCTGATTTTAAGGAATGGATCCAGGATATGAGTTTGTTATCTAATGATAAACTTAAGGATTGAATTAATGTTATATTGTTATTGTAGTTATCATATGGATCCTTTTTCTGTTTTTCTTTTTGGCACATTTAGTTTATATTAATCATATAATAGTGTGCTAATAAGATGGTGCAGCAGATTATTCTTTGACTTCAGTTTTCTATCTTTGTCTAGTTGTTTATTTTGCATAAAATACTGTGTTTAAAATATTTTCTATTATTTAATTTAAAGTAAAGTACTGTTTGAGAGCTAGCTTTGTACAATGGTAAAGGCACCAGGCTAGAAACCAGGAGACCGTGAGTTCTAGTCTCTAGGCACAAAGCCAGCTGGATGACCTTAGGTCAGTCACTCACTCTTAGCCCTAGGAAGAAGGCAACGGCCAACCACTTCCAAAAATGTTGCCAAGAAAACTGCAGGGACTAGTCCAGGCAGTTGGCAGGAGTCAATACAAAGTACTGTTTTAAAATGTGTCATATTGTGTACTGAATAATATGAATTAGTCATAGGAAGGAAATTACTGAAGTTGAATAACAATCTGTTGCAACATTCCAATAGTTTTATTTTGGTTCAAGGTGTTATTCTGGTATTACCAAGATTTCATTCTGAACCTATGTTTACATTAAGTGAATAATCTTAAGGGGGGCAAATGACCTTACTCTCCTTGAAAGTAGGTACATCTTTCATGGCTATCTCTGCAGTTATAAATCCATTTTATAAGACTCCAGCCAATTCACTGAGTTTTAGGTTGTCCTAATAACTTTGTTATTTATACACATCTCTCATTTATGTGTATATGTAATAAAAAAAGGTAAAGGTTCCCCCGCACATTTGTGCAGTCGTGTCCGACTCTAGGGGCCGGTGCTCATCTCCGTTTGTTAGCCGAAGAGCCAGCGTTGTCCAAAGACGCTTCCACGGTCATGTGGCCGCATGACGTGCGTGGAACGCTGTTACCTACCCACCAAAGTGGTACCTATTAATCTACTTGCATTTGCATGGTTTCAAATTGCTAGGTTGGCAAGAGCTAGAGCTAGTGCGGGAACTCACTCTGCACGCAGGGCTAGGGATTCAAACCTCCGAACTTGCAATCTTCCGATAGATAAGCCCGGCGTCTTACCCACTGAGCCACCACGCCCCTTGTATATGTAATATAAGTATGTGTATATGTAATATAAGTATATGTAATATACTTATATATGTAATATAATTACTTGTATATGTAATATAAGTATATGTAATAGGACTTTGCAAATCCTATCAAATAGGTTTTATACAATCTGAAAAGAAACTAGAGTTTGTAACACACAGAGATACAAAGAAACTCTCTTCAAATCATTAAAGCAGCCATGTCTTTTTCTAGGCCAGAGCTTTCCAAACTGTGTGTCGCGACACAAAAGTGTGTCACCACACACAGCGTGGTGTGTCGCCACACCACCCGGAAGCGGCGGTGCGCATGTGCACGGCGGCAGCAGCAGCGGCGCAGGATCAGTGCTTCCGCATTTTAGCGGAGGCTGCCGCCACCACGCACGTGCATGCCGCCGCACACACACCCGTGCCGCTGCCGTGCGCGCGCTTGCCGCCACCGCACTGCCGCTGCTGCCGCTGGTGTGTCGCCAGCGGCGGCACTTTGGAAAGCTCTGTTCTAGGCTCATAAAGCTGCTTTGTAAGCTGCTTCAAGCTGACTTGAAAATGAGGTAGCTGGACATGGACATTTGTACCGCGACAGCTGGGAGCAGCTTATAGAGCAGCCTAACTTCTGTCCCAGTACTAATTTGTTGCAGCATTGAGTGTGAAAACAATGATCTTACATCCACATGCATCCAAATTTTGTATTTTTCACAAATGTCAGCAATGTTGGCAAGAGGATCAAAGGCTCCATATACTGTTGTCCCAGCTGTGGCACTAACGTACAGTGGTATTTTGCCCTGAAAAAGAATACAACTACCTACATTAAAGCACATGCAATCTGTCCTCTGTCATAATCATTGATATACTTAAAACATCTTTCCATTGTAGGATATGGTGGCTGAGTACTGTATAGCCAAGTCATTTTAGCTCAGAAGAGATCAATTCATGTATGTTACAACCTGTGTACCTTCAAACACCTTCCTTAGTATCCACCAGATATTTTTTAAATAATGTTATTTTAAAAATAAATACAATGCATCAATAAAAAATAAAATAAAATGCCTTCATTCAACCAAACAAAGCATATCTTGTAAGGCCCTCAAGTCAAGCCTGGTTTTTGGGGACTACATGGATACAGTACATCCATGCAGGTTTATGGCAACAGTATCAAGTAGTTTGTCACTGCTGCCTTCTGGGATGATTCCCAGTCTAACTTTTCCCTTCCAAGTACAAATCTGTCCAATCCCTGTTTACCTTCTAAGCCCACATATAGTTATTAAAGTACTACTGTGTCTCACAGACATTCTTAGAAAATAAAAATGGTGAGTGGATGCATCCTAAAGATTTTTATGAAAATATGCCAACAAGAATCTGGGGTGATAAGACACATCTGGAGCACTTGAGAAAATGGATAATAGTAAATTACTGGTCAACTATAATAATTATTTTGTGGACAAATACCCACCCCGTCTCCCTTGCAAGCATGAGACAATCCATTACATGATCTCAAACTCTAAATGTGCCCTTTGGCTGAAAAGGTTGCCTATCCATTTTAGTTATATACTGACAAATTGAATTAGACAGGTATGATCCGGGAATTGGGAAGGGGAAATGCCTTCTTATGACAGTAGGGAATATATATAGCTCAAGGCAAGGTTGGCACGTTCCATTCTTGGAGTTCTCTGAGCTTGAGTTTGAGGCTGCAGAGATTTCATTAACCTACTATATAACATCATCAGGGCAAGAGTTTTGAAGAAGTGAGATTTGTTGGTTGGCAGAGATTATGTATCCTTCATAGTGGAAACGTTTCGCTCCTTATCCAAGGAGCTTCTTCAGTCTGAGCAAAGTTGGTAAGGGAATCCTAAATATGTTCCTAGGTAGCTGTGTGACCTTACACCTGGGGCTAGGTCATGGTTATATTGAGATGTAATTTTTAAGTTCTTTTATCATCTAATGGAGGGTCGTTAAAATCACCATGCTGCTGTTGAGCTTCTGAAATGGTCTTAATCTTCCTAGGCACAGAAGACAACACGGGGAGGAAGATGGGGGAGAGTTTGTGCCTGAGGCCCCCACCTCTATTCAAGGAAGGATTTTCCAAGTTGGCATAAATGGATTCCTTGACCCCTCTCTCAAACCACCTATCTTCTCTGTCTAAAATGTGAACATTAATGTCCTCAAATGAGTGTCCTTTTTCTTTTAGATGAAGATAAACTGCTGACTCTGGTCCTGTGGTGTTATTTCTCCTGTGTTGTGCCATCCTCCTGTACATAGGTTGTTTGGTTTCTCCAATGTAGAGTTCAGAGCACTCCTCACTGCACTGGATTGCATAAACTACATTGCTTTTCTTATGTTTTGGAGTTTGATCTTTGGGGTGTACAAGCCTCTGTCTCAGTGTGTTGGTGGGTTTGAAATATACAGGTATGTGGTGTTTGCCAAATATCCGTTTTATCTTTTCAGACACGCCAGCCATGTAGGGAATGACCAGGTTCTTTCGTTTACTCTGAGTCTCAGCCCTATCTGTCGCTGTTTTAGGTCTGGTAGATTTAGATTTGGTGAAGGCCCAATTTGGATATCCACAGGCCTTCAGGGCTGTTCTCAGGTGCTGATTTTCATTCTTTTTGGAATCCATGGAGGTGGGGATGGTTTCTGCTCTGTGTGACGATGTCCTGATGACTCCTAGTTTGTGCTGCAGTGGATGGTGGGAGTCAAACATCAGATATTGATCTGTGTGTGTGGGTTTCCTGTAGATCCCTATTTCTAGCTTGCCACCGGTCCCAATGAGGACTTCACAGTCTAGGAATGCCAGTCTGTTGTCCTTGGTGTCTTCTCTGGTGAAGCTAATGTTGGCATCTATAGTGTTTATATGGTCCGTGAAGGCCTGTACTTCCTGGGCCTTGATTTTGACCCAGGTGTCATCCACATACCTAAACCAGTGGGTGGGCACCGTTCCCTGGAATGTGTTGAGTGCTTTCTTCTCCACTTCTTCCATGTATAAATTGGCCACAATGGGTGACACAGGAGAACCCATGGCACAGCCGTGTTTTTGTCTGTAAAAGTCACCTCTGTATGTGAAATAAGTGGTGTTAAGACACAGGTCCAGAAGATGGCAGATCTGGTTTGGGTTGAGATGGCTTCTCCTTTCCAGGGTGCTGTCCTCTTCTAGTCTCTTCCTGACAGCGGATAGAGCATGAGTGGTGGGGATGCTGGTGAAAAGGGAGGACACATCAAAGGAGACCATAGTTTCATCTGTATCCAGTTTCAGGATCTTTGCTTTGGAAACAAATTCTTCCGAATTATGGATGTGGTGTTCAGAGTGTCCAACTAGAGGTGCTAGTATGGTAGAGAGGTGTTTGGCAATGTTGTATGTTACCGAATTGATGCTGCTGACTATGGGTCGGAGGGGTGTTCCTTCCTTGTGGATCTTAGGAAGTCCGTAGATGCAGGGGATGGCTTCTCCAGGATACAGACGGTGGTAGGTAATCCTATCGATGGAGCCATGATGGAGAAGCCATCCCCTGCATCTACGGACTTCCTAAGATCCACAAGGAAGGAACACCCCTCCGACCCATAGTCAGCAGCATCAATTCGGTAACATACAACATTGCCAAACACCTCTCTACCATACTAGCACCTCTAGTTGGACACTCTGAACACCACATCCATAATTCGGAAGAATTTGTTTCCAAAGCAAAGATCCTGAAACTGGATACAGATGAAACTATGGTCTCCTTTGATGTGTCCTCCCTTTTCACCAGCATCCCCACCACTCATGCTCTATCCGCTGTCAGGAAGAGACTAGAAGAGGACAGCACCCTGGAAAGGAGAAGCCATCTCAACCCAAACCAGATCTGCCATCTTCTGGACCTGTGTCTTAACACCACTTATTTCACATACAGAGGTGACTTTTACAGACAAAAACACGGCTGTGCCATGGGTTCTCCTGTGTCACCCATTGTGGCCAATTTATACATGGAAGAAGTGGAGAAGAAAGCACTCAACACATTCCAGGGAACGGTGCCCACCCACTGGTTTAGGTATGTGGATGACACCTGGGTCAAAATCAAGGCCCAGGAAGTACAGGCCTTCACGGACCATATAAACACTATAGATGCCAACATTAGCTTCACCAGAGAAGACACCAAGGACAACAGACTGGCATTCCTAGACTGTGAAGTCCTCATTGGGACCGGTGGCAAGCTAGAAATAGGGATCTACAGGAAACCCACACACACAGATCAATATCTGATGTTTGACTCCCACCATCCACTGCAGCACAAACTAGGAGTCATCAGGACATTGTCACACAGAGCAGAAACCATCCCCACCTCCATGGATTCCAAAAAGAATGAAAATCAGCACCTGAGAACAGCCCTGAAGGCCTGTGGATATCCAAATTGGGCCTTCACCAAATCTAAATCTACCAGACCTAAAACAGCGACAGATAGGGCTGAGACTCAGAGTAAACGAAAGAACCTGGTCATTCCCTACATGGCTGGCGTGTCTGAAAAGATAAAACGGATATTTGGCAAACACCACATACCTGTATATTTCAAACCCACCAACACACTGAGACAGAGGCTTGTACACCCCAAAGATCAAACTCCAAAACATAAGAAAAGCAATGTAGTTTATGCAATCCAGTGCAGTGAGGAGTGCTCTGAACTCTACATTGGAGAAACCAAACAACCTATGTACAGGAGGATGGCACAACACAGGAGAAATAACACCACAGGACCAGAGTCAGCAGTTTATCTTCATCTAAAAGAAAAAGGACACTCATTTGAGGACATTAATGTTCACATTTTAGACAGAGAAGATAGGTGGTTTGAGAGAGGGGTCAAGGAATCCATTTATGCCAACTTGGAAAATCCTTCCTTGAATAGAGGTGGGGGCCTCAGGCACAAACTCTCCCCCATCTTCCTCCCCGTGTTGTCTTCTGTGCCTAGGAAGATTAAGACCATTTCAGAAGCTCAACAGCAGCATGGTGATTTTAACGACCCTCCATTAGATGATAAAAGAACTTAAAAATTACATCTCAATATAACCATGACCTAGCCCCAGGTGTAAGGTCACACAGCTACCTAGGAACATATTTAGGATTCCCTTACCAACTTTGCTCAGACTGAAGAAGCTCCTTGGATAAGGAGCGAAACGTTTCCACTAAGAAAATAGAAATCCAGTTGACATGATTCAAGCTACAGACAATTCCACCTGGATGACTGAGAACCTTCATAGACATATGTATCCTTCAGTTTTGCCTGCTTTCCATGTGCTTAGATGGGACGGCCCTGTAGGCAGATGTTTTGCTAGTGACTGAGGCCTGGTTGATTTTTAAGGTACTGTACTTTTCCTATGATTGGTGCATTGTAGCTCATTTTTGTTATTAGATTGATGAGAAGATGTCTCTAGTCTATCTAGCTGCTGGTGGATTATTCTGTGAGGGTGGGATGTTGTTGCATGTTGAGCTGATGCACTAGTGCTAGGTCTTTGGTTGTGTCTTTTGATAGGTCCATAGATAGGATTTAAGTCTGTGTCTGCTGATCACTGGTTTTTGCTGACTGTCTGCCAGTTTGCCCTGGGTAGTGGCATTCACAGTACTTGAATTTTATTTTGTATGTGACTCCTGTTTTGTCTCCCCTTAATATTTGGTCTTTGGATTTGCTTAATATGTTCTGCAAGAACTTCGTTGGTTTGTTCACCATGATTGTTTCAAACACTTAGAGATAGAGGAGGGTTATCATTTTTATGGTTTGCAATGTTTGTGTTCTTGTTGGTTGGATTGACACGCACCTTTTGATGAAAACATGAAAACTAGCGTGTTGAAAGACGTCGTGTAAGTAGTTTATTTCTCCTTTGTGTAATTCCAATGTGCTGCAGTGTGTTATGGCCCATCTCAATATACAGTATTTCTGTGTCCTATTTGGTTATGACTGTTGTAGTTGGAGATTTGGTTGGTGTGGATTGTTTTCTGGCAGATTTATGTTCGTAATATGCTATTGCTTTTTTGGATAATTAGGATGTCTATAAGGGATAATTTTTGTTGTTTTCTGTTTCTGTGAATTTGATTCCCATGTAAGTGTGGTTGATTATGTTTTCTGTTATTTTTTTATTATGACAAAGGTGTCATCTATGTAGTAGATTCATATTGGAAGATGAGGCAGTGGGAGGACTAATTTCTAGATATTGTATTACTGGTTCTGCTATGAATTGGTCCCTTTGATCTATTCATAGATTTGACTTTTAAACTGGAAGTACATGGTGAGGCATAGAGCTATGAGTTCAGTAAGTTTGGGTATTTCAATTTTTGTGTGTTCAGTTAGGATTAGGTATGTTATCTAGTAGCACTGTGATTATTTCTTTTACTTGTTTTGGGTTGGCCTTCTTTATATTATTTGTATGCATTTGCACTAGTTTAGATTGCAGGGTATCAACTAGATTTAGCTAGATTGCTTTTTCTTATCTCTTTTCTCCTACCTTTAATTTCTTTTGCCACTATTTTTCACTGTTTCTGCATATCGCACAAAGTTCTATACCCCAAAATGATGTATACATTTCTAAGTAAGTTAGACTTCAAGGTGTCTTCAATTAAAATTGCAATATAATGGCAATTACTGTTCTTTATTACCAAGCTCAAAATCTGCCCTTAACTTTCCAAAATGTTTTCCTCTTCTGCATCACCGTTAGGGTGTTTTTGGATTTATTTTCTCTTTATTAACATATTTATAAACCACCTTTTCTCAAATAGGTATCAGGACCCTGAACAGTTAGCATAACCAAAATAGACACATAACAACTAAGTGCAAACAAAGCAGTAGGCAGTGAAACAGAATTTGAACAAATGTTTTGAAGACAGTAAAAATATAGTAAAACAGAGTAACCAACTAATGTCAGAAATGTTTTTTTAAAACACTGGTTATCAAAAGCATTGGAGCCAGTTGTACCTCTACAATACTGTGTTTTTGCTTAACATAGAAGGCGGCCAAGAATGCTATTTCTATAAACCAACCAACCTCTCTCTCTCTCTCTCTCTCTCTCTCACACACACACACACACACACACACACACACAAACACTTTTCTATTACAAATCTTTACAGCTTGCCCAATGCTGGCATTTTCTAATCTAAGAAGAGGCCAAAGGAGGAGTTTCCTTATGATATCTTCCCCTGGGGTGTAACTGAAATGTGAGGAAGTGGAAAATTCTTATGGTCTTTTTTTACCACCATCTCATTAACCTGCTCTTTCCTGGTGATGGATGAGTGAGCTAGAAGCAAAGATGGGAAATGGGGAGCTGCCACTATCTGCTCACTTGTCTGTCTTTTCCCTCTTGGAAAAAAAAGGAAACTATTCTACACATTTCTAGATATTCAGCTGAAGTTAAATTGCCACCAGCATGATAATTCAAAGTTATAAGCAAGAATTATGTTCCAGAGGAATAGTTACGTGAGTAGCACCTGAAAGATTTCACAGGTTTCTTGGGACATGAGCCTTTGTAAGGAATAGCCTACTTTATCAAATTAATAAAGATGCCATGAAGCATATAGAAACAAACAAACAAACCTGTCTCTTGACTTTGATAATATTTCCCTCCAGTTCAGATGGAATCATTTTCCCCCTGTTAAGATGTTTAAAATAATGAAATGTGGTGGTTGATAAATACGATGTTTCATCATTTTCCACATATGTCAAAATTAGGAGCCTTTCTTTTGCAAGCAAAACTGTTCACAGACATGTACAAATCCCCATAAGGGTCAAGTCCCATCCAATCATTCTCAACATGGACACACCTACACACACGCACAATCATGTGAAGACAACAGAATAGAGCCTGTAGGTCTAATTCCTCCATTGTTTTTTTATCTTCATGATGCATGGTGAACTTCCTCAGTAGAGCAATACTCTAACCCAGGGGTCCCCAACCTTTTTGGCACCAGGGACAAGTTTCAAAAGGCGATTTTTCCGCGGACTGGGGGACAGGGTTTCCAGGATTTCTGCAGACTGGGGGGTGGGGTTTGCGGGCAAGAGCCAATCACGTGGAAGGGGGTGGGGTTTGTGGGTGGGAGCCAATCGCGTGGAAGGGAGTGGGGTTTGCAGGCGGGAGCCCCGTGGCCCAGTTCCTAACAGGCCGCGGCCCACAGGTTGGGGACCCGTGCTCTAACCTCACTGATTGAAAACCCATTATGAGGGGGAGGCTACATTAAAAATTATGCAGGAACCTGCACAAGAAGAGGCATATACCAATAGTAGGCATTCACCTTTGAATATATGGGAAAATGAAGACCCAATATGGTCATAGGGCCAGGGAAATCTCCTTTTCCACCTCCCAGGATTAGGGTGATGAAGGATATCAATGAAGTCCTTACTTTTCTTCCCTCTCAGCAAAATAAAATAAAATAAAATAAAATAAAATCTATTTACTGCTTGGAGAGGAAGTAGACATTTGGATTTACAGCAGGAGTTCTTTATTGTTTTAAATTGTAATCATTTTGTTTGTTAAAACATCATTCATTTTATAATTGATTCATTCATTAAATGCACTGGTGTTCTTGATATTCTTATAAAGGTAAAGGTAAAGGTTCCGCCCGCACATTTGTGTAGCCGTGTCCAACTCTAGGGGCCGGTGCTCATCTCCGTTTGTTAGCCGAAGAGCCAGCGTTGTCCAAAGACGCTTCCGTGGTCATGTGTCTGGCATGACGCACGCGGAATGCTGTTACCTACCCACCGAAGTGGTACCTATTAATCTACTTGCATTTGCATGCTTCCAAATTGCTAGGTTGACAAGAGCTGGGGCTAGTGCGGGAGCTCACTCCGTCACGCGGGACTAGGGATTCGAACCTCCGAATTTGCGATCTTCCGATAGACAAGCCTGGCATCTTACCCACTGAGCCACCACGCCCCACAATATTCTTATACATACTGCCATTTTTTTCTGTGACAACAGAACTAACTTCAGCAGCTGCATTTTGATGACACTCATGGAGACAGTAGACCCAGTTTTTTTTAATTTATTATTTATGAGAAATTAATTGATACATTTCACAAGAATTCCTTGAATTTATGGCACACCTGCACAATGCTGGAGAAAAAAAATGTCAGGAGACAATAATTGAAATAACCTATGCTGCTCTGGGAAGGTATCTGTTTCTCATCATTTGTGAAATGCTCCAAAGAAGTAGGAATTATTATCAAATAATTGACAATTAAATCATTTGTTCAGGGAGATTTAACCTGTTCTGGGGGGGGGGGCACATTTTTCAAAAATAATGAAGCCAGAAGAAGAAAATACATCTCTATCAAAGAACTTTAGAGGAAGTGAGTTGTACTGTATATAAAGATATTATGCAGGAGAACTTTGAGAATCTTACCTTTCATCACATTTGATAGCAATAACATTATCCATCCCAATTCCAACGACCGCTGCTGCCTTTTTTATAGAATAGTGACTCTTAAATATTTTAGAGAAGAAAAACATCAAATAGCAAAAAAAATCAAATAGCAAAAAAAAAAAGATCTCACAACATGCATTAGAGAAAAACAATTTCATAATTGCTCTTGTCTTAAAGAAAATGGGGAACAGTAACACTGAATTTGAAGCCATTACTGGTCTGCTAACATAAATGGGACTACAGTTCAGTTTTAACAGTCCTTATTCTTGTATCTGGGAGTAAATACCATTTAATCAAATCAGAGAAACCTTATGAGTAGGTTTGTATAAATAAGTTGAGAGTCAAATTAAGACTTAACAGTGATGAAATTTGAGAAGGGAACAGATGTCTTTCAAAATTTTCAATAATGTTTGTGGGGTCATCATGGAACTAAATATCTCTGAGGCAGGAAAAAAATTCAAAATATTTTTTGAGGGTGGATCATACTATTAGCAATGGCCATAGTACAATTTACTTCTTTTTTGGGTGTGTTGCTGATGGAAGTACTTCCTCCATCTTTCTTGGCACTGTCAATTTAATATCATTCTGGGGCATTATACAGGAAAATATCAGTTACCATAAACAATGTGAATCTGTTTCAAGAAAATTCTGCAAAGTTACCTTCTTGGTGTAGGGAGGGTGAAGGAAATAACGAACAAAATGTGCTAAACCGCCCAGAGTCCCCCGATTGGGGGAGATGGGCGGTGATATAAATTTAAATAATAAATAAATAAATAATTTCTATGAAAGCTTAACTCAGAAGTGAAATTACCAACTAAGGTGGGGCTTCTCAAGACTACAGTCAGAATAATATCTCCATAATATAAGTAGACTGGCTCTTTGTAATTCCTCTCTGGACAAGAGAGGACTTGAGATCACCCACAAGTGCTCCATATAGTTGCTCCTCGTGAGGTGACCACAAGACAGCAGTCTCCGGAGACTTCAGAGCTCTGGGAGATGAGGGAATAGACATCATTTTGCTGAAACTGCAGCCAGCACCTTTAAAGAGGACACTGGGTTCACATACTTCCTTTTCTAATCACTTTTGGAAATTGCTTGTTAACTGCTTTTCAGCTATTAGGAACCTTTGGATTGACACGTTTTACAGCACCAGGTGAGTTTCCTTCAAACCCTAGCAAAAGAAGTTTGAAATTCAAGTTTAAGGACTTAAAAAAATTCTTTTGGAATAAACAGAAAAAGGAGGATTAGAACTTTGATTTTGGAAAGTTACAAATGGACTAAGAGTCCAGATGGATTTGAAATAAGTGAAATAAGATTTTGGAATTAATTATAAGAATCCTTCCCATGGGAAAATGCTTTTGTCTTGAATTCTTTTAAAAAAAAAACATGATAGTATGGGACTTTGAAGGTTGGACACTAGAGGGAACCAGAATGAACTAAATATTACAAATAAAGGAGAAGAACACTTAAATTTGACTTACTAATACAGAATGGAGCAAAATATTTTAACATTGGACATACTGAAGGATATTTTTGAAGAACGGACCCAAAGGTTAATTTTAAGAGTATCTGTCTCTATAGATAGACTGTGTTTAAAAGATGTTATAGAAGAGGAATAAGTTTTACCTGACAAAATTGAGACTGATCTGAAAGTGGATTTAAAAATGACAGGCTACAAGAATGATATGGAAAAAGATGCTACACTGGACATACAAATGAAACCAGCTAATGTCTTAATAATTAAAAGGGACATACAAATAACAAACCAAAACAGTGACCTGAATAACTTTCCTATATTGGATTTACAAAAGAGCCTTGTTAAAGTTTCAAAGAATTTTGTGAGAAGGGACAAAGAAAAATGAAAAGAAATCAAGTTCTAGGACATTATTTGAAGGAACTAAAGATCAAGATTGTTAAAATTAAAAGGAAGGAATATAAAGTTGGTTTATTTGATCAAGGTTAAAATAGATGTTGTTGTCTCTAGTAACCCTTATTGGACTTTTGCTAATCAGGACTGAATGATGAGGCTTTAAGGATTTGTTTATAGATAAGAGATGGGATATGGGAAGAAGAGATCATTTGCTGTATTTTAAGAGAAGTTGATAAGTTACTAAAATTGTTTATACTTGTGGTGATGAAGGGGGAAATAATTTCTTTATATATTTCTTTTCTTTTTCTCTACTATATTCTTGTATTTTCTTTCTTTTCTATTTCTATTTTAATTTTTTATTTCTTTTCTGCACTTTCTATTTTCCCTTTTTTTAGTCTGATTTAGTTTTTATCTTTTTAATTGTAATTTTTAATAAAATTACTATAAAAATAGATATGAAGGTTCTGTAGCTCATAGAGCTCTCCAGTTATGATGGTCATTGGGAATTTTGGGACTATTCATATTCCCAAACTTATATATTTTATAATTAATAACCATACTTCTAGAATACCAATACACTAGAATAACAATACTTCTAGAATAACAATGCATCTAGAGCCAGGGGTCAAGTTAGATAGAGCTGCATTAGGTTGATGCAAAATCATATTGTGATAGCAACATGGAGCAGGGATGACTGCAACAATAACAACTGTTCATAGGCTGAAGGATTCATTTACTAGCTACCAGTCACTGACTTTGTTCTGGGTCTTGCACAATGCCTCTAGTGGCTGTCATGACAGAAACAATTTACAATGCAGTGAAACCATAAACTAACATTATTGCTATGAAGGCAAAATTTCCTCATCTCTACAACTAACCATGAATTATAGGTCAAAAATTCCTTCTCCTCCCTTCTCACAAGGTAACTTTCTTCATAGTAAGTAATCAATTGCTAAAATTAGGGAGAATGGAATTGAGATTTGGTGAATGTCAGCCCTTTGAGGTAGGTAAAGTCAGGAAACAGGATTCATTAGGAGTCTTGAAATGTACTTTAATATGTTTGGCCATTGTAACACAATCTTGAAAGCCTGTTAAAGCCCTTCTCTCTACTTCAACTTATAGTTAATACATTCAAAGTGGACTTCTTTTGAGTTTCTTTCTCATGCTTTCTACTTTTCCAGGACTCAGATATCTTTTCTGCTATGGCTTTACATTCTTCTGACATTCCATCACAGTGACAGTTCATTCAACAATCATGTATTATTAAGATAATTGCAGTCTGCCACAGTTAAATAACTTTATACAGACTTGACTGCACACGTAAATACTCACTTGTTCAGAAACAAACAATATGATCTCTGGAAGGGCTGCCATGCCTTTGGTTTTAATCTCAGGGTAACGTTTATAGCGGGCAACTAAAACACTGTAGAGGTTTGATATGCTTCCCCCTGGAAAACAATTAGATTTTATTACAATTTGAATAGCTGAGTGTCATTGGGAATTAATGCTTCATCTCACCATTTCAAGCGAAACAGACAAATTTCAGACACCAAATGCAGATTAGTTTAAATTATTCCATGTAGTGAATCTGGATCATCCACACAGGTAATCTTCTGAATTCCAATTTTCTAGAAGCAGTTTACTTCCATTCAGGACATTTTTCAATGCCAAGGCAAGTCTATGTAGTCATAGCAAGCCCATGAAAAGCTTGCTATGTAAGGTCAGCTACCATGATTACGTTCTTATCCACTAGGATACAGCATCATTTTTCAGCATTAAAAATGATGTTGCAATGATCCCAACATGCTAAATTCCACAACCCTCAATTGGCACATCATCGTTTACATCTTCGTCAATCAGTGAAAATCGTTATCATCTCTCATCCACTGGTGATTTGTAGCATTGTCGTAAAGCTTTGGGTGCCACAAAAATAGCTGAGAGTAGAGTGTAGAATAGGATGACTGACAATGACTTTTTCTTTCAAAGTTCCGATTACAACCCAGCCAATGCAATAATTTTGCCATTTCTGTATTCATTTTAAGGAACAGAGAAAGTACTGAATGCAGCCCAAGGTTGAGATTGCTGTAACCAAACCTGTAGTAGCTTAGATAATGCCAGGGACCAGGACTTTGCTGAATGAAAATCCCTCACCTTCCTTCCCTCTACTGAAATCATGCCCCACCACCCTCCCACAATTTTTATTCTACTGATGAGTTAAAAGTAATTGCTCCCTATCGTCTTCTGAGTAGGAAGATGGCACTCTTTTCCACATAGAAAGAGGAAGAAAAAGATAGCTCTTCTACCACCACAGGCTGGATGTAGAGGCCTTGAAGGCCAGATGGTTGCCTGCAGGTCAAAGGTTCCCTAATCTGTCTATGAAGGTTCTCAGTCATCCAGGTGGAATTGTCTGTAGCTTGAATCATGTCAACTGGATTTCTATTTTCTCAGTGGAAACGTTTCGCTCCTTATCCAAGGAGCTTCTTCAGTCTGAGCAAAGTTGGTAAGTCATATTTAGGATTCCCTTACCAACTTTGCTCAGACTGAAGAAGCTCCTTGGATAAGGAGCGAAACGTTTCCACTGAGAAAATAGAAATCCAGTTGACATGATTCAAGCTACAGTTCCTTAATCTGTTTTAGAGTGACTTTGCATGTTTGTGTGTACATAGGAAGAAAGAGGAAGATAAATTATCTTTATGTTAATATTTAAGATGTGAGCAGATTAAATTGGTTCCATAATCTGAATAGCACTTAATATTTTTAATCTATTTACCTGGAGAAAATATGCCATCTGACTCTGTTTCTCCCCATCCAATAATTTCCTGCATTTTCTTCAGTAGGATCTCCTCCATTATGATGAACACTGGTGCTATTTCATACGTAAACCTAATACATATTTTAACATAAGCAGCATACCACAGTCAGAAAATTTAGACACAGAAACAGAAATACTGTACATCCAAATTGCTTGACAAAGATAAAAGCAAGACAGCGGTGCAGATTTCTATGGAGAAAAGATCTATTCACAGAATCTGGCACCTACAGAAACATATCTAGACTGATGTGTGCATGCATTTCTATCACAAGGCTCATCTAGGAACTGACTGAATATAGCACTGGATATGCCATTGGGCAAGTACTTATGACTACTTACTGTATGTGCAGCTAAACTTAGAACAATCATTCAACATTTCTAGATTCATTCCTACTTTTCTCAAGTACCTTTCTTATTATCCATTTATCATCTTCTAACTAATTGCCAAGCATGCTTCAGGATGATCTGAAATATTAAGGGAATTGTATCCAACCATTATTGAATTATTAATCATAATAATATATTATTTTTCTCATGTTATTTTAAATAGTATTATAATCTAGTAATAGATCAACCTTTCTGGTATATATTACACTTGAATGTGAATGTTTAAAGCCTGCTAATGAGATTTTAAAGACAATGATGAGTATGTGTGACCCTTTGATGATGTGTAGACACTGGTTGTGATTAGGTAATTAAGACTAGTTTATACTTAATTGTTTTGGGGTGTCCCCTTCTTTAGATGGCCACTCAATAAATAGAAAAGGATACTGGGAATAAATTGGAGTACACTCTGTGGTAATCATTTACTTATATAAAGTACAGTTGTATCTTTTCCTTCACTTATAAAGGTAAAATTTTATTTACACAGTGATATGACTTGCCCAGAACCATCCTCCCTTCATGGTTAAACAGGATTTGGAATTGGAACAGCTCATGTTCATGCCCAAAATTTTATATTTTATCCTAGACAAGCTGGCAAAGACAGTGACATCTGAGTGAAATGGCTTGACTTGTTCATCTGATGTAAGTAAGCTGTATATGAGATTTGATGTGACTTGTTGATCTAATGGTATTTCAGCTGTCCTTGAGATTTCATCTCTTTAGGTAAATAACCAAACAGAAATTCAGCAGAAGTACTATTTCTATGTATACACACATTAAGTTATGCATAGTTTCATTTTCCACATAATCTGTAATGTTCTTGAAAAATATTCAGGTACATTTATAATAGAGGCAAGAATTATGACTGAGAACAATGTTCTGCTATTGTAAGAATCAACTATCTTTCTGTCTTCTAAAGTATGGCTTTGTAGCTTGGCATAGATAGCTTTGTCACCATCAACAAATGATAATGGTATTTTACTTATTGGCCACTAAACAAAGATGGCTGCAAAAAGCATTTATAAAATCAGTCTTCTTTAACTAACCTGGTCCCTAACCTGGTCCT
The DNA here is from genome assembly GCA_023362775.1 of Charina bottae. Lineage (NCBI taxonomy): Eukaryota > Metazoa > Chordata > Lepidosauria > Squamata > Charinaidae > Charina > Charina bottae. Next base: position 1,082,581 of record JALMGJ010000030.1, on the reverse strand, counting down.
ATTAACCCCATCATCCCCTACTGGCATAGTCACAGATCACTGGTAGTGGTGGTGAGGGGAGGAGGGATGTGAGCTACAACCCCAACATAACTGAAAGGCTCAGAAATTAGGCTTTGAGGCCTAATCCAATAGGACTTCCCTTTTTTTTAGATCAAAGTGCCCTGTTAATCATGCTACATTTTGTCTGCCTGACTTGTCCTCTCTCACATTCATAGTTTTATGGTTCCCACCTTTTAAATGTTTTTAGTCACAGTTTTGATTATCACCATTTTACAATTATTATACTTCACATTTTAATGATTTTTTTAAACCAATATTATTCCAATTTGGGATGCCTTGGACATACTATAAAAAAGGATTGAATGAACAACTCTTACAGAGTTACAGACAGATTCAATAAATAGCAACAGCATTTATCAACTATAGAAGTGTTTCCTATTTTCATCCCCAAAAGTAAATGCCATTGTATCCCATGTAAGTCCAGAGTGCAGAGCGCAAGGCCTGAAAGATACATGCTGGTCTACCAAAAATATGTTCCATTAATAAAGTTCTGAAATGTTGTGGTGCTCCATAAAATGCAGACACAGTTTTAGTAGGAGTGAGGACATGAAAAAGTGGCATCTCCAGTACCATTTTGTTGGGGTTTGAATAAATACCCAGAATTTACAGACAGATTAATTAGACAGGAGAGGTAAATAGGTTAGAGGTAATACTTTCGGCAAATCAATCAGTTAGCAGCCATTGTTGAAGTGGGTGGTGACACATACTGTAGCTGATATAGTTTAAGCTGGGTGTGGCAGATAATTTGTTTGACCTATAACGTGATTGGTTGATATTTGTATAAAGGTAGAGAGGTTTGGGTGTTCATTCCTTCTTGTTACTATTTTCTCATCGGTATCTGTGTTGGACATTATTGGACTGTATTGTACTACGTATGTTTATAGAGTACCCCTTCATGGATCACTGCCTTGTCGTGGCGAAGGGGCTTGTGTAACTCAATGAAGTCAGGTCAAGAAGAACAGGTCATGATGGAGAGTTCTGACAAAACGTGGTCCACTGGAGGAGGAAATGGCAAACCACTCCAGTATCCTTGCCAAGAAAACCCATGGACAGTATCAAAAGGCTAAAAGATATGACGCCGGAAGATGAGCCCCTCAGGTCGGAAGGTGTCCAAAATGCTACTGGGGAAGAGCGGAGGGCAATTCCGAGTAGCTCCAGAAAGTGTGAAACGGCTGGGCCAAAGCCGAAAGGACGCTCAGTTGTGGATGTGTCTGGAAGTGGAAGGAAAGTCCGATGCTGTAAAGAACAATATTGCATAGGAACCTGGAATGTAAGAACTATGAATCAAGGTAAGCTGGATGTGGTCAAACATGAGATGACAAGATTGAACATCGACATATTGGGAATCAGCGAACTAAAATGGACAGGAATGGGCGAATTTAATTCAGGAGACCATTATATATACTACTGTGGGCAAGAATCCCTTAGAAGAAATGGAGTAGCTCTCATAGTCAATAAAAGAGTGGGAAAGGCAGTACTGGGGTACAACCTCAAAAATGACAGAATGCTTTCAGTTCGAATCCAAGGCAAACCATTCAACATCACAGTGATCCAAGTCTATGCCCCAACCACTGATGCCAAAGAAGCTGAAGTTGACCGGTTCTATGAAGACCTACAACACCTTCTAGAAGTAACACCAAAAAAAGATGTCCTTTTCATCATAGGGGACTGGAATGCTAAGGTAGGAAGTAAAAAAATAACCGGAATAACAGGCAAGTTCGGCCTCGGAGTACAAAATGATGCAGGGCAAAGGCTAATAGAGTTTTGTCAAGAGAACACGCTGGTCATAGCAAACACTCTTTTCCAACAACACAAGAGACGACTCTACACATGGACATCACCAGATGGTCAATACCGAAATCAGATTGATTATATACTTTGCAGCCAAAGATGGAGAAGCTCTATACAATCAGCAAAAACAAGACCTGGAGCTGACTGTGGCTCAGATCATGAGCTTCTTATTGCAAAATTTAGGCTTAAATTGAAGAATGTAGAGAAAACCACTAGACCAATCAGGTATGACCTAAATCATATCCCTTATGAATATACAGTGGAAGTGAGGAATAGATTTAAAGGATTAGATCTGGTAGACAGAGTGCCTGAAGAACTATGGATGGAGGTTCGTAACATTGTACAGGAGGCAGCAACTAAAACCATCCCAAAGAAAAAGAAATGCAAAAAAGCAAAGTGGCTGACTGATGAGGCTTTACAAATAGCTGAGGAAAGAAGGGAAGCAAAAGGCAAGGGAGAAAGGGAAAGATATAAACAACTGAATGCAGAATTCCAGAGAATAGCAAGGAGAGATAAGAAGGCCTTCTTAAATGAACAATGCAAAGAAATCGAGGAAAACAATAGAATGGGGAAGACTAGAGATCTCTTCAAGAAAATCGGAGATATCAAGGGAACGTTTTGTGCAAAGATGGGCATGATAAAGGACAAAAAAGGCAGGGACCTAACAGAAGCAGAAGAGATTAAGAAGAGGTGGCAAGAATACACAGAAGAACTATACAAGAAAGATCTTAATATCCCTGATAAATACGATGGTGTGGTCACTGACCTTGAGCCGGACATCCTAGAGAGTGAAGTCAAGTGGGCCTTAGGAAGCATTACTAACAACAAAGCTAGCGGAGAAGACAGTATCCCAGCTGAGCTATTTAAAATCCTAAAAGATGATGCTGTTAAAGTGCTGCACTCAATATGCCAACAAATTTGGAAAACTCAACAGTGGCCACAGGATTGGAAAAGGTCAGTTTACGTTCCAATTCCAAAGAAAGGCAATGCCAAAGAATGTTCAAACTACCGTACAATTGCACTCATTTCACATGCCAGCAAGGTTATGCTCAAAATCCTACAAGCTAGGCTTCAGCAGCATGTGAACCGAGAACTACCAGAAGTGCAAGCTGGGTTTCGAAGAGGCAGAGGAACTAGAGATCAGATTGCCAACATTCGCTGGATCATGGAAAAAGCAAGAGAGTTCCAGAAAAACATCTACTTCTGCTTCATTGACTACGCTAAAGCCTTTGATTGTGTGGATCACAACAAACTGTGGCAAATTCTTAAAGAGATGGGAGTACCAGACCACCTTACCTGTCTCCTGAGAAACCTGTATGTGGGTCAAGAAGCAACAGTTAGAACCGGACATGGAACAACCGACTGGTTCAAAATTGGGAAAGGAGTACAACAAGGGTGTATATTATCACCCTGCTTATTTAACTTATATGCAGAGTACATCATGAGAAATGCCGGGCTGGATGAATCACAAGCCAGAGTTAAGATTGCCGGGAAAAATATCAACAACCTCAGATATGCAGACGATACCACCCTAATGGCAGAAAGTGAAGAGGAACTAAAGAGCCTCTTGATGAGGGTGAAAGAGGAGAGTGCAATAGCTGGCTTGAAACTCAACATTAAAAAAACCCAGATCATGGCATCTGGTCCCATCACTTCCTGGCAAATAGAAGGGGAAGAAATGGAAGCAGTGACAGATTTCATTTTCTTGGGCTCCAAGATCACCGCAGACGGTGACTGCAGCCATGAAATTAAAAGACGCTTGCTCCTTGGAAGGAAAGCTATGGCAAACCTAGACAGCATATTAAAAAGCAGAGACATCACCTTGCCGACAAAGGTCCGTATAGTTAAAGCTATGGTTTTTCCAGTAGCAATGTATGGCTGTGAGAGTTGGACCATAAGGAAGGCTGAGCGCCGAAGAATTGATGCTTTCGAGCTGTGGTGCTGGAGAAGACTCTTGAGAGTCCCTTGGACTGCAAGGAGGTCAAACCAGTCAATCCTAAAGGAAATCAACCCTGACTGCTCATTGGAAGGACAGATGCTGAAGCTGAAGCTCAAATACTTTGGCCACCTAATGAGAAGAGAGGACTCACGGGAAAAGACCCTGATGCTGGGAAAGACTGAGGGCAAAAGGAGAAGGGGACGGCAGAGGATGAGATGGTTAGATAGCATCACCGATGTAATGAACATGAATTTGAGTAAACTCCGAGAGACAGTGGAGGACAGGAAGGCCTGGCGTGCTATGGTCCATGAGGTCACGAAGAGTCGGACACGACTGAACGACTGAACAACAACAACAAATGTTTATAGAGTAAATAGATTATTTTATCTAATCTCTTGTGAGATTCTATTGCTTACTCAATAGAACGTATTGCTCTGAGGTCTAGAAGGAACATTGGCAGCCCCAGCGCTGTGTACTCTGACACATTTTTTAAAACCGGTTTCATTATGAGCCCATTTAAATAATTTGAAATGGAAAGGTGGAATACAAATATCTGAAGTGAATGAGTGAATGACTTGAAAGTGAATATACCATAACCATTTTTCAGTGTTCTTCTAACTGGCAGACTAGAATCAACAATCAACTCCAGATTTTGGCAGGATAGTCACATAAACCTGGCCACACCAATCGGCAGCCATTCTCTCTGTTTACCATGTGGGTACCAGATACATTTGATACAAACGCCGTGCCATAGACCCATACAAATAAGAACTGTTATCAAGGAAAACATGGTAGCTATTCTCTTACATGTTTTTCACTTGTTATTTATTTATTTATTTATTTATTTTTCGAATTTTGCCACCACCCATCTCCCCCAAAAAGAGGGACTCTGGGCGGTTATAGTATTCTCATTACCTCTGCCTCTATATTTTGTAGCCTTCCTGTTATGTTTACTGAATAATTCTATATTATAGTGCATTTTTACATTTTTTTCTGAGCCATTCTAAAACTCTTTCAATAATAATATAAAATCAATGTAAGGAGATATTCAGAAAGGCTACTTGTGTCCTAGAATCACCTTCTTTCTACCACATTAGGATGACAGAACTTTATTTCTATTTCATGCTGCTTCATATGTGCTTCATACCATATGAAGTCACTTGCTAAGCTGGACAGCCATACAAATTGAATAAATCAATAAATAAAAGTTGCTTTTGCACATTTTAACTTTTCTATATTGAAATTTAAGTTTCCAGTAAGATGTCCTTGCAAGAAAAGAAACTGTAAGAGACCTCCTAATAGTAAATGTATATAAAATATGAACTGTAAAACAAATTGCTTTCATATCCATATTAAATAAGATGGGTTGGAGATATATTTGTATATTGCATGGCTAGGTTTTAGGTTCCTGGTCATCTAGGAGTTTAAGGGTTTTATTGTATATAACAATTTTAAGTATCAAAGATGCTGCACATAAATCAGAGTGTTTGGCAATGAAAAAGGGCCTTTTTGAAAGCTTTTGAAGAGTTGAAGTGATGTCATCTTGCACCACAAATGGCTCTCTTTGTTCCATCCAAATTATTAGATACTTAGCCCAGAAGAAGAAAATGATGAAATTTGTTGACATTTTGTATAATTTGCCATGACCGTTAATTCTGTTTGTATCTGAAGTTATCAACAACCTTCACAATGACTCCTGTGAACTTTTTCCAACAGATTGTTTTTTCACATTTCTTACACAATGGCCATCTTGTTAAAATTTTACCATGGAGATGAATTCTGATGCTCAGAATGTCACATATGTGACTGAAGTATGAGCAAAAATATTTAGATTTTTCTGTGTTGAACAGAAGCACTACCCTTTTCTATACAAAGGCAGCACTAAAAATTGACAAATCATTTGGTTTTGTTTCTCTTGAATGAAGAAAAATTGGTTGAGAGATTACTATTAATGAGACTACAAAAATGTCAACATTCATAGGGTTTTTCTTCTACGTGAACAGGAAAAAGAACTTTTTAAAGAACTACACAATGTCAACATTACTACCTCTTATAAGTAGCTTTTATTGGTACTTATTACTTATTGCACCTGATCCAACCAACTATTAGACACAATGCATCAAGCATTCATCATTTAAAATTTCAATCAGACTTTTGTTAATACATTTGGGCAAACTCAGGATTTACTAAGCTCTCCAAGTCCTAAGTGTTTAGTGGACCATGTCATTCATGCTTCTTATCCCAAAAAAGGGAAATAGTCTTTGGGGAGTGGTAATTTGCAGAGCTCTCCAAACTATAGTCCAAATCCAGATGTGGATTCATGTGAAGCGTGGTTAATAGCATGTGCAGTTTAATCCTAAACAGAAAATTTTTTTTTTCAGTAGAAAAATATGGCTTTTCAGAGAACAGTATACATGCTCTTCCAATACATTGCAAATGCTTATTTATTTGATTTACATACTTCCCAACTGGTAAATGTACTTTGTTCTATATAAACACATAAAAATCAAGAACCAAATAAAAATGGAGACAATGAGCCTGACCATGTAAAAGCCAGGTATAAAACAAAGAAAAGTAACACATTAAAATATTAAATGGCTGTTAGAACTTCTTGTCTTGGTACTTAAAACAGTGTGTGTGTGTGTGTGTGCGCGCGCACGTGCGTGCATTGGCACACGTATAGAAAAGATTCCACTGAGGGTGGTGGCCCTTGGAGAAGAATCTTTGTACACAATCTTAGCAACTGGACATGAGCAATAGGACAAAAGTCCTTTCTTTGTTGCGGCTCATACATTATTTTCATTCTTAAAGAGCAATTTAATATTCTGTTGAAATATTATTTAATCTCACATTAATCACATATAAAACTGAGATTACAGTACATACATGTTTGTATTTGCAGTAGCTGTCAGCCATTCTCCAGCAAGTCCTATAATGTCAAGGCCACTGGAGAGTTGGTTGAAATAACGAGGATGTCCTTAAAAATACAAATGTTAGAAATACATCATTTTAACACACTCTTACTATTGCAATAAAGCATATGCAGGCAGTTGAAAAACAGCATTTTGCCTGTGTGCCTGTGTGTCATGTATGTAAAAGGAGTTCATATTTTATGGGAATATAATATCCATCAAAACATTCAAGGCACAGCACTGAACTAAGAGTGACAGTCTAAAATCTGCATTACAAAAGACATTTCTGAGAGATGCATCCAAAAGAGAATACCGCCAAAAATTATACAGTACGGGAAAGCTTACACTGAGATTTATATTTTAAAAGTCTACATCAGAAAAGCTTATGTCATAAAATCTAGCATCAGGGGACTTGATGTTCAGTTCTGGGGAGTGCCATCTTTCCTATCGCAGCTTCACTCTCCACATTTTCCACTCCTTGCTCTCTTTCTCTTCCCCTGCAGCACTTGAACCTCTTAATATGTTTGCTTGTCTGCATTTCCTCATCCTGCTTCCTCTCAAAAGTTCTGCATGTTTTGTTGCAAATGAAAATAAACGAGACTCTGTTACAGATATAAATTTCAAATCTATTACCTAATAGACCATCTTTTCCATGCAGACAACAGCCTCCTGGATTATAGCTATAGCTGCTGAAGCTGCCACTAGTCACTCAGCCAAGCTAAGTGTAGAACCTGCACATGGGTCCAAACACAGCAGATGCATGTTTCTTTCCACCAGACTCAGAAGGCAACAGGTGACATGAAAAAGTCACATATGAGGGAGATGTATGTGCCCCTCTTCTCCCTCTTTAACTCAAGGGGGAAAGACTGTAATTCTGAATAAACCTGTATGTGCAAAGTTTTTGCAATATGTGCAGGACAGAAGGGAATATACACACTCTCTTCTCTACCATGCAAACAGGTAAGTGTAGAAACTAGTCCTGTGCCAACCCTGAAGTTGAAGTTTGGAAAAAAAACATTAGTTTATTATGTGAATAAACACAGTGGTATACAAAAGAACCTAAGACAAGAATTTTAATTCTTGTTTTGCACAGGACCAAGCTGGCAAGCAAGATACAAAGGCAAGATCCCTCTTACTGCTAGTGGAAGTTTCATTTCGATGATGAACAGTCATTGGAACAAATGGGGCATTGTTTAAAACAGTGCTGCAAATCCACATTGTGCTATTAGTTACCTGTTTTAACACCATATTTCAAGGTATCCCTACAGTCCACAAGAATTTGCTCCAGAGGTTCTGGGTGATCAGACAGTTCCACATTGAAGCCTTCTAGCCCTTCCAGAAGCTGATGGGGGTGGTGGAAATCAAGCACTTTGCTCTTTCCGTCATAGGCCTTTTTGATATAACTCAAGAGAATACCCACCACTTCGTGAAGAAAATGTTCGGTGCATTCCTCGCCATTCCAAGCTGGCAACAAATCTAAGGAAACAGCCCCCAATAGAATAACACTTTGTGAAAACTAGAATTTAGGAGGAATTTAATGGCAGAAGTGCCTTTTTAGTGAATTGCCACACGGTTGGAGAATTCCTTTGTAATTGTACCTCCCCAACTGAATAGGAAAACAAAGTTCCCCACTGATATCCCTTCTAGCGCTTTCATTTGTTTCCTTTCTTTATAAAAATATAATCCACCTTTCCAAGTACAAACTTTCCCAATAGAAGTCCTCCCAAAAAGACCTGTTAAATTTAAAGTGTTTAAGCTATTCCCTGAGAGTCACGTGCAAACAGATCTGATAAACAGACAATTCTACTGAGTGGAATCAGAGGATGACACCACATAGAGATTAAGAAAGTGAATCAAGTAGTGGAGCAAAACTTTACTCCTTTTAGAAAAGACCAAAGCCATCTGAAATTTTCCTATACATGCCCACATGTATCCTTTCAAACACACAAACTGTAATTGAAAAATGTATTTTCAAATAAAATGTTAATATTACCTGACTCATATATGTTTGAAAAATTTGTTACAAAACTCTGAAATGTAGATTTCTTTTCTCTTTCCTCACATTCTCCATGGCAAGTAGAAATATGTTTGGATCTCTGTTGGTAATGTTCTGAATGGACTGGTTCATCTGGGAAAGTAGCATAAGAATAGTCATCTTTTTAAAAATAATCATACCAATGTTTGAGTAGGTGGTAGAAGGTCTCAGATGATTAATCATCTGGCCTAAAAGTTATGGTAACTGCCCTAAAAGGTAGCCTGAAACAGGAATACTATATGAAAGAATTTTAGGAGCAGAAACAAGATAACTAATGTATTTTTCTTCTTGCCCTCACATTTTTGTCTGGTTTGCTACGTAGTGTTATAGGACTGCTAGCTTTGATTATTTTATAATAATCAGTTTTTCTAGTGAGAGCCAGTTTGATCTAGTAGTTAAGGCTCCAGGCTAGAAACCAGGAGACTGTGAATTCTAGTCCTGCCTTAGGCATGAAAGCCAGCTGGGTAACTTTGGGCCAGTCACTTTCTCTCAGCCCCCGATGTCACGCTTGAACAACAAGCGGGTCAGTCAATTCTTGTCGCAACCAACGGATCAACATTCAGTTGATCTGAAAAAAGCAGACGCTGCACATGCAGGAAAAATGCTAGAAAGAAAAACAGGGGAAGTAAATACCCCAAAAGAGCTATTGTCTTAATTCCTGGTTTCTTTATACTCTTTATACTCTGATTCTTTTTCTCCTGTCTTGTTTCTGTAGGTTCAAAGTAGGCCCATAAACTGATCAGTTCCTGGAATATCAGTTATGTATATGTGGTTTTATTATTTTTTAAGTTATTTCCTTGAACATAAACTTGTAGGTAACTTACATACAATTTCTTGCACATAAACCTATGTGCACCTTACGGGTTCCCTAAATAATCTTTTACTTGTTGGTGTCTATGACTTCCAGTCTGATCAGAATTCAGCCATCTGAGGTAACTACAAAAGGGAATTATAATCATTTAATTAAACACCATTAATTGATGTGAAGGATTTCACATCTCATGAAACTATAGTGACATTTACAGTTTCCAAATAAATGTAGTCATTTTTTGGGTGCCCCATTCTTCATTACAACTTTGCTTAATCAAAGAGAATATTTGTAGCTCAGGGTTGAACTGTGGAGTCCTTGGTGCTTTCTGAGCCTTGTTGTTTTCTTGCAGACATTTCATTGCCAGGCTAGGCAACATCCTCAGTGCGAAAAGGGAGTGGGACTTGCTCAAATGGTGTCATTTGATGCCACTGCACTCTTTACATCCATAGACCAAGCACTAGCGATTGAATCCATGGCAGCAGTTCTACGTAACACACCTGACCTAACTAGATACACCAAGATCAAAATACCCAGAATCATGGACCTCATCAACCTCTGCCTCACCATCTACTTTCAGTTTGATGGACAAATATACCAACAAATCAAAGGAACACCTATGGGATCACCACTCTCTGGACTCATAGCAGAGATTGTAATGCAACGTCTAGAAAGGATAGCACTCCCACACATACAACCCAAAGTATGGATCCAGTATGTAGACGACACCTTCGTCATAATAAAAAAGGATCAACTGGAAGAAACACATGAAACCATCAACAACATCTTCAAAGGAATAAAATTCACAAGGGAAGAAGAAAACAACAATACACTACCCTTCTTGGACATCCACATCAGTAGAGGAAATGAGGGCATTCTAGAAACACAAGTCTACCGGAAATCTACCCACACTAACCAAGTGCTCCACTACCAAAGCAATAACCCAACCTCCCACAAGAGGAGCTTTGTAAGTACACTATTCAGACAAGCACAAACACACTGCAGCAACCCAGAACACCAGAAAAAGGAAACAGACCACTTATATAGCATCTTCCAGCAAAATGGATACCCACACAACTTTATCAAAAAGTGCCTGACCACTCAACCCACCACAGCAAAACCAAAAGAAGCTATGAAAAGGATTACACTGCCATACATCAGAAACATCTCAGAAACTACTAATAGACTGCTACAACCACATGGCATCACCGTAGCACACAAACCAACCAAAACCCTTCAGAACATTGTAAGTAACCCAAAATAACCAGTAACCCAAGAAGAAAAAACAGGAGTTATCTAAAACATACAATGTAAGGACTGTAGCAGTCACTACGTAGGACAGATGGGCAGAAGACTAGCATAGCGCATCCACGAACACCAACTAGCAGTCAGAAGACACGATGAAAACTCCTTAATATCACAACACATGGACAGACTTAACCATACTTTCAACTGGGAAACTGTGAGCATCTTAAACCAAGCCAAATCCAAAAATGCTCGAGAATTCCTGGAAGCTTGGCACTCAGACAAAGCAGCCATCAACAGACACATAGAGGTAAACAACATTTACATACCATTCATAAGAGACAATAGAAAAGCCGGAAGACCAGAACACCTCCTTGCCAGCAATCATCACCCAGATATGCAAAGATTAACACCAGGATTAGCACCAGAGGAACAATCAAACAGCACAATATACCCTAATCAAGGAACTATTAACTCAGTCAATCAACCAAGTAGCAAACAACAGCCCAATCAAGAAACTACTAAGGAGAGAAAAACACCTCCACCAACACAAGCAGGACAAGCCATGGTAAATAAACAAAGAGCAAGTCCCAATTCCTTTTCGCACTGAGGATGTTACCTAGCCTGGCAATGAAACGTCTGCAAGAAAACAACAAGGCTCAGAGAGCACCAAGGACTCCACCTTTGCTTAATTCATAGCTATACTAAAAACCAGAAAAATAGTTAGAGCTTCATCATGTATTTCTGCAACTCTGCCCTCCCCGCTCCATCTGCATAGGTGAAAGAGATTTAATCATCTTCTCTTTGGCCTGATATTACTGAAAATAATAACCACTCATGGCACAGCTACAGGACATAGAAAATGCACCTGGTTTCTTTAATTTGAGAGGACATTTGGTAAGGTGAATGGTATTTGATTTGATTCTTACACAGCCTGTAACTGAATTTCAGCTTAAGAAACAATCAATGTGATTTTTGGAGGGCCCCTTTCTCTAGTAGTTTCAGCAGGTGTATATAATGCCTATGGCCATTCTGAAGGAAATAAACATTGGTAAAGTGAGAGACATGGAATGTTCTGCCCACCTTTATTGTTATTTGATAGTGCTTTGCTCTGAAACAATATTTACTTTTTAAACAATATTTTAAGAAAACATATTCAGTTTGTCTGCAAATGTTTAATACACTCATTTAATTTATGACACGGGATATCTTACTTAATATGCACAAAGGAAGAACAACTTAAATATCAAGTTTCCTAAACATAGGAACAGTCTTACGAAGATTTCATCTCATTTATGCTTTTGTAGATTGAGACCTTTGCCAGTCTGTCCATGTTCAGATGGAATTTTAATTTCATGAAAAGCAAACAGAACAAAATAGAGAACAAATCATTATAAAGTGGGGGTGAAGTGTAAACCCCACAGTATGAGCACACAGATTAAAGTGATGTCACCAGGCAAGCAGCAAGTTGCATAAACTTTCTTTGGAATAGCTCGCTTTTTTTTAACATGGCTTTATGGCATTCAAACAAAAGACTGAACTTGTCTTCTATGCTTTCCCTTGTTCTATGCCTCCACCTTTTCTCTTCTGTGTTTAAAGTAAAAGGACCAAGACCCAGTTAACTACTTTCATTCCCCAAATTGTATGATCAAATCTACCAACAGCAAAACACAATGCCTTCTTTAGAATGTGTGAGGGGTTTTTTTCTGTGTGGGAAAAATGGTGAGGCACACAAGCAAGACAAAGACCAGTCCTACCTTAGTAATTTGACATCCAAGCCTATTTTTTTAAATTGTTCCCACTTCCTTCTCCTTCTCCATTAAACAGACTTGCACTTTTAAAGGCCTAGCAAATCCTCCTCACTCATTTGTGTGCGACCTATTGCTTTGTCTCTTACCCTACCTCATTTAATTTTGTTCCTTCGCCCCTGCCTTCCCGTGCCCTGCTAGGGACTTCTTGAACTTTTCTTGCAGGTTTTCAAGTGATGCCTATACAGCAGAAACTTTGCTCTCCATGCTAGACAACACTCGCACCAAACCTCCTTCACTATTTTCCTTTCAAAGTGATGCATTCATGACGATCCGTACTTCCTGTTTGGCCCAGCATGACCCATCCACCATTTCCAGAGAGCAGGAATGCATGACCTGATCCTTCACCCTACTCCAGGATGCAGCGAACACAACCTCTGCCTATGTTTTCTTACTTCACCTCAGAACTAGTGTTTCCCACTTTCTGGCAGAAGAAGGGATGACAACTGGTTTGTCTGCTACATTTCACTGAGTTGTAAACAAGGGGCTAGTATGTGCTGTTGAAGGAATATACCTCATCTCCCTTGTTGTTACACTGCACAGCCATTTTATTTTGGGCTGCAGAACTAAATGCCCTGCTCAGAAGGAATCTCCCCAGGGTTTCATACCCTATTGACTTCCCCGAAAAGGACAAGTTAACATAACCAGATAGATCTTTAATTGATATGATGAAAGGTATGGCAGGAATATAGCCTCTTATTTATACTTGGTCAAAATAGCCTTTGGATTTTATTGCTTATAGTTTTTCAAAAACATAATGTTGCTAACAAAGTTAAAGCAACAAAATGCACACATAGAACCAGCTTTAAAATTCAAATTCTTGCATTTTCCCAGGTTTGGCTCCACAATCTTTCCTGTAGGGATTGCTGTTGTAGGGCTCCACTAGCATACAGGTAGTCCTTGCTTAACAACCACAATTGGGACTGGAATTTCGGTTGCTAAGCAAAGTGGTCATTAAGTGAATCCAACCCATTTTATGACCTTTTTTACAGCAGTCATTAAGTGAAAGACCACGGGCATTAAGCGTGGTTCCCCATTGATTTTCCTTGTCAGAAGCCAGCTGAAAAGGTAAAAAATGGTGATCATGTGACCATGGGATGCTGCGATGGTCATAAATGTGAACCAGTCACCAAGTGCCCCAATAGTGATCACATGACCACGGTGACGCTGCAATGGTCATAAGTGTGAGTTTCGGTCATAAGTCAGTTTTTTCACCACCGTTGAAAGTCTGAACTGTCACTAAACAAATGGTTGTTAAGCAAGGACTACCTGTAGTCATCTGGTATTGTCTTCTGATTTTTCTTTCTTTACTTCCTAGTCTAGGTTATGGTCTTGGGTGGTATGTCATCTGAGTACCAACCAGATCTAGCCCTGATTAGCTTTTCTATATTGGCTAATGTTGGCTAAGTCTACCACCTGCTGGGATGCTCTGTCATTAGCTGTTGCTCTCTCTCTTCATCATTCCCTCTTTTGTTCCCTTTGCCTCCTTTAAGCAACAATAATACTCAGGATTATACTCAGGATGTGTATCAAAAAAAATTATGGGATAATAAATTAATTAGCCCCGAAGGTGCCACAATATTCTTTTTGTTCTTACCACAACAGTTTAATATAGCTACCCCACTGAAAAGTATTTGTGACATTGTGGTGGGTCATAGTAATAAAAGTTTTCCACTGCGGATTTTGAAATATTTGCGTTGTGTTGTTTTTAGAATTAATTCAGCAGAACGCAGCACAAGGGGATATCAAAAGCATACATAAAAAGTCTGATATCTATATTGCTTCATTTGATTTTTGCTGAAATGTTCTCCATGGAAAGTGAAGAGTAACACTTAAAATGTATTTAATAGGTTTTTCTCCAAAAAAAAAATCTTGCCTTGAAAGATAATTCCAAAGAATTATCTGAATGTAAATTTGCACCTCCTACAGAAGTTTACATTGTAAGTGTCAATCTCTAAGTATGTTTTATGGATTTTTAACACACATGGCAATTTGGCTTTGTCATTGAAACTACGCTGTATTGAAAACACAGTTTTGTTCTTTGCCCATAATCTTGTTTTAAAATAGCTACAATTCAATTGGAAGAAGTTAATTTTCTCACTTTCGCAAAATAAAAGTGAGTAATTACATTGATCTAATCCCTATGGCTGATTCTTTTAAAAATGAGCCAAAAACTTTCTGAGATGTGGGTGAGATAGATGAAAGGTGCTAAAAACTGTCAGTGAACGATTAAATCTTTGGTACTAGATGACTTTACCATATATAACCTTCCCATGCTCTCTTCTATTTTTAGCACATTTGAATGCACTGGATGTTCTATGGACCACACCAAATATTGTGGACAGCCTACATGTAGTCCTGTGTCTTAATTTATTTTATTTTCTTCTTTTTTGAAAGAGGAGAAGGAAGAAGAAGAAGAGGAAGAAGCAAAAAGGTGAATCGGAGGAAAAAAACAAACAACCAGAGACAGTTACAATACAGAAGCTGCTGATCTCTAGAGCCCTTTTAGAATTTCATATTTTAACTCAGGGCAAATGTTCTACAAAGGCTCACCTTTTACAGAGACAGTATAGTTAATACTTAAAGTACATGAGTTTGACAGAGGGGACCTGGTTTTATATCTTGACTTAATCATAAAGCTTGCTAGGCTGCCTTATGACTCATTATCTCATAATTTGTGCTACCTTTCAGGATTCTCATGAAAATAAAGTATTAGTAAGCTCTTTGGAGATGATAAGGTTTTACAGAAAGTTTGAAAGTTTCAGATCAGATCAGCCTCAAATGGGGCAGAATTCTGCAGCTGTAGAACTATGTTCAGATGCCAAGAGAGCATTTGTGCTCTTTGTGTTACTGCCAATTAATCCAGATTACTCCAATTATTCTAGATAAAGTAGAGTAGAGTATCTCTGGTAGACCACAGAACTTTCCTGGAGGGGAAAAAATACAAGGATACTATTATATTCTCACACTCAAAATGGTGGGCACTCCAAAGACCTGTTTCCCAGGGTTTTGATTTGGTTTCCCTGAAATACATTGTGAAGGATCTGCTGCTTTTAGACCAATGTTTCTCAACCTTGGCAACTTTCAGATGTGTGGACTTCAGGTCCCAGAATTCTGCCTGGGGAATTCTGGGAGTTGAAGTCCAGACATCTGAAAGTTGCCAAGGTTGAAAAACACTGATTTAGACTGATAGAAAGCTCCAAAGCCTCGCATAAGCATTGTTTCCACAGTTTCATCTTGTCTGAGTATCTCCCAGCTACAAGAAGATGCTCCTATTGGTCATATCCTTCACAGATCAAATTAGCACATACATTAGAGAGAAGAAAAGCCATCCTGTTGCAGAAGAGTCCAGGAGGACAAAGCTAGCTCAATAACAAGGAAATGTATCTTGTCATTTTGCCAGAGACATCAAAGCAGTTCATTTACTTCCTTCTTGTTTTATTTACAGAATCACAGGTTTGGAAAGCACTGCAGGTGCTCACACACTTCAAAAACTGAGGTTTTTGCTTTTTCCATTGTTATATAAACCAGTGACCTTACTACTAAGCTGTAACTTCTTATCACAGTGGCTAGGTCCACACTTCTATACTAAAACCAAATGTACCATATTATGACCTTCCATAAAGTGTGAACCCAGCAAACCACCTTGGATCCAAACTATTTAAGGATCTACAGAGTATTCTTAGTTCCCTGAATTGTACCTAGAAGCAGAACTTATTTTTATAGACATGTACTTCTTGCATTAGAGAGCCAGGCTGGTGTAGTGCAGTGTTTCTCAACCTTGGCAACTTTAAGATATGTGGACTTCAACTCCCAGAATTCCCCAGCCAGCTATGCTGGCTGGGGAATTCTGGGAGTTGAAGTCCACATCTTAAAGTTGCCAAGGTTGAGAACACTGGTGTAGTGGTTAAGGCACCAGACTAGAAACCAGGAGACCTTGTGTTCTACAGTAGTCTTGCCTTAGGCACAAAGCCAGCTGGGTGACCATGGGCCAGTCACTCTCTCTCAGCACTAGGAAGCAGGCAAGGGCAAGCCATTTCTAAAATCTTGCCAAGAAAACTGCAGGGACTTGTCCAGGCAGTCGCCAGGTATTAACACTGACTTGAAGGGGGGGGGGGACATCCTTTCTCCATTACTTCTAGGAGGACATCAGTTTCTTACTAGCTTACATCTGCACTACCTTGTTGCAACAATGAATCCACTGGCAAAGGAAAACCACAAATGGTTGCTTGGAAAAGTGTGTTTATCATCTGAAAAACAAAAACAGATCACTGTTTTCTTTTTTAATAAAAAGCACATGTGCAACATTTAGAATTAAGTGGATGTAAAAGTCATGTACCCAGTGAAGTTTAGTTCCATAATGAGATTCTAAATATACTCATGCTTCAAAATGGTTTCTTTGGGTTATTTTAAAAATTAATTGTAAAGTTATGTTTGCAGTTCCAACCCCCAGGAAAAGAAAAGAAAAAAGGTTTTAAAGGTTTCATTATTTCTTTTCCAGCACACTTTTTCCCCCCATAGAAACCACAAATGAATTACATGAATCATTTTGAGAAGCCCACAGAAATACAAGGCTTTATCTGCAAGAACTTTTTCCTGTTTTCTTTTTCTCCCCTCCTTGCAGCTGTTTTCCCCATAGAGATCCTCCGACTGGCATCAACATGCTTTTGAAAGAGGTCCGTCTTCCCCCATTCCCAAGATCCAGATGAGCTGCAGGGCAATCCTAAAGATGTTTTCTCTTTTTGGAACTCTTTAATAGCTATTCTTTTTTGAAGGGGAGAGATGATCAGACAAAGATACCTATAGACTTACTTGTTGTGTGGGTAATCATCTGGAAATCCATCTGTTTGCCTCTGAATAATCATGCACCACTGAGTAATATCCACAGCAGTAAAAAGAAAAAAAGGAAGAAAAATTTGTAGCAATCAAATTGAATGTGTGTATTCACGAATGTACATCCTGCTAGACTTATTTATTTTATTGTGGAGTGCATAGTTTTATATTTCTAGACTGCTCAGTGCTTCTGGGCGTTCCACTACATGATAGGAAGATGGGTGGAGACAAAAGTTTCTGACTTAATTTATGAGAGACCTTTTTTTTTTAAACAGACAGTGTTGCTTTTATAACTATAGTCATTTGTTCACTCTTGTTCACCAAACTGAACAAGAACTGATAGGAAAAAAAATGCATAGCACTGATATGACTTGACAGATTGCTCTTCTTTTTCCCTATCTTCCTGGAATGAACTTTATCATGAAAAGAGGTTTGCATGAAAAGAGGCTTTAAAAAAGAATGTACTATTGACTGAATCAGAAAAAAAAGGCTGTTCAATGAAAGTATCTTGGAAATCTCCAGGGCATATACAAAGCAGGATATATTCAGAGATAGAAAGGACAATCCACGTTTGCTGTTTGGAAGGGGCACCTCTTTGTGCTTCAAGATATAGCTGATGGGAAATAAACCCATGTTCAAAGGATAGGAAAATACCTATGGAACCTACTCCGACATTGTACACAATGGTTTCTCTATAGGTCTATTTACACCTTCTTCCTTGGGGTAGAATGAAATAATTTTATGCCAAAATCTGCCTTGCAGTTTCTCTAAACTTTTCTCCCCCTTCCAGAGACCTCTGTTTTATTACCACATCCTCAGGGTGCTTGAGATTTTGGAAGTAGGAAGTTTACTGTATTGGTGGAGATAAGAGTGAAACGGTTCGTGTAATTTTCTGATCCGTTTCTTTCCATCACTCAGAGGTTTCTCTGGCTGTCCCCACTTCTAAATTTGAAAATGCTTAACAATGCCTTCCCTAGGAATCTAATTAAGGCACCAGAAGCATAAATGCAATACCATACCATACCATACCATACCATACCATACCATACCATACCATACCATACCATACCATACCATACCATACCATTGATAGGATTACGATGGCTTATAGGGGAAAATCAAGGCTTGAGAATAAACAGACAGAGTGCAGCTTTTATGGCTAAAATGTTTACTTGTAAGGCAATAATGTATATACAGTTACATTATCGCAAAAAGGAAAACAGAAACAAACTTATATACGTACAAGCAGAGTTTGAAGACATGAAGGAGCTCAAGCCATGGCCTACAAACACAGCCATGGCTAGCTACGCACTTCCCAGTCTCCAGAAGTAGAACATGGCTAAAAGACCGGACAGAAGTCAAGAAGCATAGAACAGCATTTTGCATGGTTAGATATTCAGTTCTTCCAGCTTTCTGATTGGCTGGAAGTTAGGTGTGACACACAAAAGGCCTAAAGCATAGGCCCTGCCACTTTGTGGCAGTGTCACAGCAAGCATGCTGTCTCCTCCCTCCCTCTGCTCCCCCCGGAGCAGGCTTCCCACGGAGGGAATCAGGAGACATTGTTCCCATGCAAACTAGCCAAAACAATACATCACATGGTACCTTCTAGCTTCATATCTAATGAAGAGATAAGCAAAGCCATTCAAAGTTATGGGAAGGCTTTTTGTTGTTATCTGGCCACCTGGCTGTGCTTTGTAGAGAAAACGATTTGCCACTTACATACGAGAAATCTGACAACCATACCATTCCATTCCGTACCGTACCGTACCGTACCGTACAATATATGTTATACCAATCGAAGAGAATATATGTTATTGATTATTTGTCTGACCATATAAAAAATATATAAAAACCATACAGAAAAAACAGTAGGACAGATTCATCATAAATCATCACCCCTGCAGACAACCCCAATCTGTTCTAGCTAGTCTATCCTCTTCATTTTTTTAAAGTAATTTTATTAAACATTACAGTTAAAAAGATAAAAACTAATGCTAGCTAAGAAAAATAAAATAAAAAAAATAAAAAATAAAAAGTGCAGAAAATAAAAAAAATTGGAAAAAATTGAAAAGAAAAAATAAGGATATAATAAAGGAAACAAAAGAAATATATAAAGAAATGAATTCACTCTACATCACAACAGGTATAAACAATTTAGTAACTTACCACCTTTTTCTTAAAATACAACAAATTATCTCTTCTTCCCATATCTCATCTCTTATTTATAAACAAATCCTTAAAACCTCATCATTCAGTCCTGATCAGCAAAAGTCCATTGAGGCTTACCAGAGATGACAACATATCTATTTTAACCTTGATCAAATAAACCAACATTAAATTCCTTCCTTTTACTTTTAACAATCTTGATCTTTAATCCTTTTACTAATGTCCTAGAACTTGATTACTTTTCATTTTTAATTTCTCCCTTCTCACAAAATTCTTCAAAACTTTAACAAGTCTCTTTTGTAAATCCAATGTAAGGAAGTTATCCAGGTCACTCTTTTGGTTTGTTATTTGTATATTTTTTTATTTTTTATCCCACCTTTATTATTTTTATAAATAACTCAAGGCGGCGAACATACTTAATACTCCTTCCTCCTCCTATTTTCCCCACAACAACCCTGTGAGGTGAGTTCGGCTGAGAGAGAGTGACTGGCCCATCCCTTTTAATTATTAAGACATCAGCCGGTTTCACTTGTATACCCAGTGTAGTATCTTTTTCCATATCATTCTTGTAGCCTGTCATTTTTAAATCCACTTTCAAATCAGTCTCAGACTATCCTCTTCAGCAGGGCTTTCCAAAGTTTTTCCCGTGGCGACACACCAACCAGCGTTGGTGTGTCGCCGCGGGAAAACCCGGAAGTGCGGCAGCGCACAAAAACCCGGAAGCGCTGCTGCTGCTTTTGGGTTTTGCGCACTGCAGTTGGTGTGTCACCGCGGGAAAATCCAGAAGCACTGATGATAATCAGCGCTTCCGGGTTGTGTGGCGACACACCAGACTGTGTGTGGCGACACACTTTTGTGTCGCCACACACAGTTTGGAAAGCTCTGCACTTCAGTATGGTCTTTGATATAAAAATCGCATTCTTGCTAGTAATATGCAAGTTTGTTCCCTGTAAGAAGTAAGACAGTTTTTCCTCGGTGTCCCAATATTTTTTTAGTTTTTAAGTAAACAGCCCTTTCCAATATAGTGTGCAATCAAATAGGATATGTGTGATGTCTTCAATAGCTGATACATCACATATACACATTCTTCCTTTGAATGCATTAATGCAAAACACTGGTGAGATGACTGTACCACGAGACAGGGTATCACGCACACTTGGTCACCTCCCAACTAAATTAGCGCAGGGATGGCACTCTCCACTCTTGAGAATTTATCCTATTCCTCTGAAATAAATTTTGAAAGCAAATTCTCTTCCCTAAATTGAGTAAGGATGGGTTAAAAATAAAATCCTGCACGTTATTTGAATCAATACATGGATAGAAGGAATAAACTAATTGTTCCCCAAATGTTGTGCTTTTTTTCTTTAAGAAAGGTACTTAATATGCTATTAATGAATGAAATAGTAGTGCATGTGTTCAGCTTTTAGGCCCAGATTTGAACAAAGAAGAATACATAATTCAGCTCAGCCAATGGCTGTTAAAAGATTTTGTATCTGGATTGCTGGTTTCTCATCTTTGGACAGAACTGAATATTGGCACACAGGCTAAATCACTTCCTCCCTCCCTACAGCTTTCCAGATTCTGTTCTTCCTAGAGTCTTGAAAAGTAAAGGTAAAGGTTTTCCCCTGAATAGTCGTGTCCGACTCTAGGGGCCGGTGCTCATCCCCGTTTCTTAGCCGAAGAGCCAGCGTTGTCCGAAGACGCTTCCACGGTCATGTGGCCGGCATGACGTGCGCAAAACGCTGTTACCATCCCACGGAAGTGGTACCTATTCATCTACTTGCATTTGCATGCTTTCGAATTGCTAGGTTGGCAAGAGCCGGGGCGAGTGCGGGAGCTCACTCCGTCATGCGGCGCTTGGGTCTCGAACCACTGACCTTCCGATCGACAAGCCTGGCATCTTAACCATTGAGCCATCACGCCCCTCAGTCTTGAACCCTGGCATAAATTTCTAGAACACTATGTGAGATGTGGCTTTACAGAGGTTGATAAATGACAGCTCCCAGCACCTTCATGACTAGCTGTGCTGTTCAGAGAGCCACCAGTTCATCATCTCTGCCAAATGCTAAGCATTTATTAGAGCACATTGTGAAACAACAGAAAATATAACATGCTGTGTTTAAAATATAAATAATTAGCAATAAATTAATAATAATCTTCATTTTCTCCCAGCGTTAATTCATTGTGAGGCTTAAATAATATGTATTCTGTTCACTGAGTCCTATTTTAGTCATCATTTTCTAAAACTAATGAAACATTCACATACTCAGAAAAAAACCTATCTACTCCAAAGTAAATCCCATTATGTTCAATGGGACTTACTCTCCCTTAAATATTCAGATGAATACGATAATATATTTTTTTATTCATGCCACTGAAGTATTCTCAGAAGACTAGGTAATTTCTCACACCTTCCTTTTATGCACAAAATGCTTTCCCCCGTAATTTTATGTGGTTTAAAAGCTATTTCTTTTATGGTGCGGGTTATTTATCACAGTTTCTTTTTATCACTGTTGTTTGTATCTTTCCCAGCTGAGCCATAAGTCACATGAGCATTTTTTCCCCCTAGTGGAAATGGGAATAATTGGTCAATTCTTAACTGCAAATCTTTTAACACCAAAACTTTGTCATAAGTGAGTAAGAGGAGATCAGATATAATAGTAATTTTTGTTGTCGAGAGACTGCTGTAGCAATAATCTTTCATGCTTCTGAGGAAGATCAAGCAGCTTTTAAAAATTAAACAAACAAGCAAGCTGTGAATGTTACTTATGATGTCGTCAGTTATGTGGTTTACCAAGAAAAAGGTAACATCACATTTTAAACCTGGGGACGACACATCTGGTCCAAGGAATTTTCTGAAATAGAAAATTGAAATATTACTAATGGTAAATTTTTAAAAAACCACCACCACCATCACCAATTCATTTCCTTTTATTAGTAAGCCCAGTTGTGCTGCCTGGAGTGAGTTGCTTTATCCTGGCTACTAACTAGGTCTATGTTTGGAAGATCTACTCTGTGCAATGACATCTAGGCAAACATATTTGGTCACAACTCTGCCTCTCTTTTGGTTTAGTATATGCAGTACCTGAAATGCCTACCAAATCTTGGTGATAACGTATTTTATCAGACTTAATTTCCCATATTATGATTTCAACTTCAGCTTGATTGTTTGCCAAATGCTGTACTTGAACACAGAGACTGGAGGACACCTCCTGTTTCCTTCCAATGTGTTTGATGAGATTACTATCTTCTTGCTGGCGGGCATTACACAGGAGAAGAAACAGAGCAGCATATTTGGGTCCAGCTCACATTACACCTGTAATTTATTATTTATTTTCCCTCACGTTCTGTTCCTCATGTCCTCTCATGTCCTGACCTCATTGCAGTGAACATCTCCAATGATGTTGAATAGGCACTGATTCTTAAGCACCGCATGACCCTACTGACCACAAGGAGCAGGAAGATGTAAATAAATAGTTAATGATCTGTGCCCCCTCTTTATCTAACATCCTGCTTGCTCTTTGTCTAAGAGAGTGCTCACCTGAGATCACTTCTGGCTTTCTTCCCAGGCTCACATGCACAGAGCACATGGTCTTTTGCTCTTCTTCTGATAGGATGTATCTAGCTAGGTGCTAGGCTTTACCTGTCCCTAAAATGTAATTCCTGTAAATAAATCTTGTTTCTGTTCTAGTTTAAAAGCCTGCTTTACTAATCATTGTTCAGGTCAGATTCCACATCTCAGGAACACATAGGTGCACCGACACAGAATGCTTCAACCTCCAATGGCACTGGTTTCCTAGGTTCTTGTCTTTGGCAGTACAGCAACTACCCCACTGTGAATTTCAGATCTTTGCTGAACATCTAAATCTGCTTCTTTGTCCAGTCTGGGAGGTCACCTGGCTTCACTTGGAGATCACTTTGCACCAGCATCTCACCTGAACGCTGGTTCTTTTCTTCCAATCCTATCTATGAATTCCATACATGATGAGCTTGGCTGATTTTTTAAAATGTTTTGCTGACAGTCTATTTAAGTTCTTAAAGAAACCAGTGAAAATATGGGATCTAAGTTTTATAAATAAATAGAGTGCAGACTTTTAGACTTCACATATTATCAGTTGGAAATGCCTGATAAGGCTGATGAGGTTGAAATAGGAGATTTGAGGTCTTTGCCTTTTTCATCCATGGATTTAAGCACTATTTTTACCTTTATGCTTCATTTTGGGACATTATTTCTTCCTAGTGTAGATACAATATTACTGGAAAACTATTGGAAGCTACTGGTAGATACTCTTCTTAGCAACTGGCAATTAAAACATGCTGTCTTTGATTCTCCTATTAGTATACATCAATGGCTTGATGTATAAATAACTGTCCTGAATAACTGTGGTAAAATTCCTCCTGGAATGTCTCAAACCCACCTGTTTAGTTTCAAGTGACAGAAAATGTTTGGATCTTTTATGAATGGACAAGGAAGTAGAAGAATAGCACAGCTTCCACATGACAAACGGAACTGACATCATTCTGCCAATTGGGCTTTTAAAACTGATAAATGCAAAAGTGGCAAGTGACTTTTTAAAAAATGTGTCTTGTTTTAATCATTTACATTATGAGAGGACATCCATTTTATGGTTAAGGAAATGTGAATTTGTCTGTCAAATCTACTTAGAAATTGCATAGGCTGTCCCTTGTTTCATCCAGAAGGGCAATTAATCCTTCCTAGAGCTGCAGTTAAAATCTAAAATATTAGTTATTGATTTAAAGTTTGGACATAAACTCCAAAAGGTCACACTTGAATCTCCTAATTCATTACATGCTGGAAGTGTAATTTTTTGCTGTGAGGAAATGTTCAGTAGTGCTGAATTTCTAATATATGCGTCTAATATATGCATTTCTTAACCTTCACAATAAAAGAGTGATCCTAAAACTTTCTTGTATCACACCTGACTTCTGATGCTTCATCTGTTCTTTATAGCCTAGGACTTCCTGTCGTGTCCTATTCTATGTCTGCAGATTAGGAAGCAACTTGAAAGTTTTCTGAAGTAAAATATGCCCCCATCTCTGCTCCAGAGCAGTTGTACTATAAACCAGGAATTCTTCTGAGGCTCAGATCTTAGAATTAGGGCCCCATAAAGCTCTTTTTTTAAAAAAAATGAACATTATAAGACTCCCCAAGCTATGCTCAAACCCAACAAAGTTTGCCAATGATAAGGCATGCATTTGAACAAAACAAACCAGTTTCATTTGTACTCTTCTGAAGGTGATAAGGTTATGACTTACCAAGATGTGGAATTTCCTATAACTCCAAAGCAAACTGCATCAAAGATGCTACAACAGAGAACAAAGCATCTCTTCCATAATAAAACAATTGCCACATCCTTAAAAATTCTGAGTCTCATGGTACATTATTCTAGAGTTTATTGTTGGTATCATCATATAAAATTGAAAACCCCAGTTGGGTCATCCATTCCAGCATCTGCTATGAGGCAGAAAACAGGGTTCTTTTTAGTTGTCCTCTGAGATATTGCTGCCTTTTTTATTGTCTTTGACACTAGACCATTTTTCTAATGATTGAATTTATTTTTCTGTAAGTTACATCCATTAGCTTGTATCTTTCCATTTCCCCCTTATTGCTTTGTGTTTTACATGTGCTCTGTTTCAAAATACTTTTTATTAGTTCACCAATCTGTTTTGTGAAATAGCTACGTTTAATACATAATTCTAAACTTGAAAACGGAGTTGTATTAACCTGTTGTTTAAAAAATGAAGTCTTTTGTGATGTATGGGGATGCACTGTTTCGTAGGCAGGCACCAATTGATCAGGTACATGCATGTTCAAAATGAGAAATCATTGTTGTTGAATAGATTTAGCAGAAGATGAAGTGATGGACACCAATTCAGACAGGTTTAAAAGGGGATTAATCAAATTCATGAGTACTAAGGCTATTAATGTCTATGTGTTACGATAGCTATATATCAACTCCAGGATCAGTGGCAGTATATTTCTGACAGCCAGTTGCTGGAGAAACCTTTTTGTAATAAATTCACAAACAGATGCAAAAACAGGCTGAAATGAACTTATGATTAGAAAAATGGAAAACTGCTGGCAACTTCATCCATCTTGACTATAAATACAAGCGCAGTTGTGATGTACAACAGGATACAACTTGTGTTGTGGGCTCATTTGTCATTTTTAATATCTATCCTTGTTTCAAAAGATTCCTTAAGATGATTTTGCACAATACTTTTAATATATTATGGAAAACTAATGTTACAAAACTGTATTTGTAAACAGGTAATACAGACACATGGAGACTGGCTGTAGCTTGCTGTCATTAGGGCTATAAAGTGTGGTATACATAGGTAAAGGTAAAGGTTCCCCCCGCACATTTGTGCAGTCGTGTCCGACTCTAGGGGCCGGTGCTCATCTCCGTTTGTTAGCCGAAGAGCCAGCGTTGTCCGAAGACACTTCCACCGTCATGTGGCCACATGACGCACGCGGAACGCTGTTACCTACCCACCGAAGTGGTACCTATTAATCTACTTGCATTTGCATGCTTTCGAATTGCTAGGTTGGCAAGAGCTGGAGCTAGTGCGGGAGCTCACTCCGCACGCAGGGCTAGGGATTTGAACCTCCGAACTTGCGATCTTCCGATCAACAAGCCTGGCATCTTACCCACTGAGCCACCACACCCCTTCATATATTCATATATATATATATATTCATATATATATATATATATATATATTCATATATTCATATATATTCATGGTATACATAGGAGCCCTAAATACATTGCTTTCATGAACTTACAATTAATTTCTTTTTTCAAAATACCTGGCATCTGACTGCTTCCCTGCTTAGATTTGTTCTACAGAAGTTTTGATGAATGAAGTGAACCACATGAATAATGATTCTTTCTGTGTATGTTATTTTTTTAAAAAGTACAAGAAAAAACAAACTTGTAAAATATTAAAACAAGTATCAGGCTTACAGAAATTAACAAATGAAATTTGTTATGTAAGTAATCCGCATAAGCTCAATTATATTCTAATTATCCATTTAATATACCAATGGAGTTGTTGTTTAGATCAACCTTTAAACATTGTTAGATGTAGTTTTCTGAATTTCACTAGCTTCTAATTTCTTGATGGAATTTGCTCTGTATATATTACACTGCACCAGTGGGAAAGGGATAAAAGTAAATATATCCCTGGTCGTGTGGGATCATGGGAGATACGGTGAGGAGCATCAATTATTTATTTATTTATTTATTTATTTATTTATTTATTTATTTATTTATTTATTTATTTAACTTATATGACCGCCCATCTCCCCCAACGGGGAACACTTATTTAATAATTATGCCATTTTAGAGGAAGGGAGACCTCCGGTTCAATGGCAATCTCAACTTCCAACCTGCTTGCCCCATCCTCAGAACCAGATGGCCAATTTGTGGTGTCCTTGGCTTCAACGTGCTGATGGTTAATACCAAGTCTGCAACCCGACCACCTTTATCCACAATTTGGTGTTGGATGAGGCAGCACACCTAATACACATTACTGAAACCTGGCAGGGTGAATGGAACAACATCACCTTGTCAGAAATCTGTCAGTGAGGCTGAGCAATGGCATAATAAAACTCTTTCCTGGAAGTTCCTAAAGGCCATATCGATCTGAATTATCTTGATATATTAACAGCAAAATACCTGTAACTCTAGACTGGGTTGAGATTAAAATGTGATATTTAAACAGAGGAGGTGGTACACAATCTTGTGCCCTCCCAGTGTTTAGAACTAGGGCTCTCAACATCATGGGCCATGATGAATGGAGTTAATAGGAACTGTAATTTAAAATATTTGGAAGATATCAGTTTCCTACTCTGATTTAAACACTGATCAGAGTGGGTTCTCTGTTCATAATATAGCTCCACCATTCTAAGGAGTGGAATGCTAGTTCAACCATGTATTAAAAATTTAAGTGGATGCTAACTATCTACCAGAAACATTATGGAAAGCTAATTGCCTATTAAACAGTTGTTCCACTTATACCATTTTCATCATCAGGGCAAAATCAATCTTATAGTATGTGTAATAATTCCCCTTATTAAGAAAGTTATACAAGGTAGTGGGGGAGCCCATAATTTAATAAGTATACCCTCCTTGGGGCACATAGAAAATAAAACGTAATAAAGAATGAACTTTTTTATTGCCTTGCTTAATGAATTCCACAGAGCAGACCAACTCAAGGTGCACTAATAAACTTCTGTGGCAGAAAGAAATGAAGTCGTTTAACATCTAACAGTTTGATCCTAAGTTTACTTTGAAATGGAAGCACTTTAACAGTTACTATCAGAAAACTGGAATAACAATCAACCAAATTGGTTAAGTTAACATTTCCATAGTTTTCCTCTTCTTGTTTTAAAATAGCGCTGTGACTAGAAAGCTGGAAATGGAAGGATTGCAAGGCTGCCATATAGACAAGTTTGAAAGTTTCAGATCAGATCAGCCTCAAATGGGACAGAATTCTGCAGCTGTAGAACTATGTTCAGATGCCAAGAGAGAATTTGTGCTCTTTGTGTTACTCCAATTATTCTAGAAAAAGTAAAGTAGAGTATCTCTGGTAGAGATCACTGAGCTTCCTGGGGGTGGGGGTGGGGGAATAGAAGGATATTGTTATATTCTCACACTCAAAATGGTGGGCACTCCAAAGATCTGTTTCCCAGGGTTTTGATTTGGTTTCCCTGAAATACTTTGTGCAGGATATGCTACTTTTAGACTGATAGCAAGCTCCAAAGCCTCGCATAAGTATGTTTTTTTAAGAATTCAAAACAAAAGCCTTTTCCCACAGGATTCTTTATAATTCCAAAAATCTTATTTTAAATTTATCTAGATCATTAGTCCATTTGTAACTTTCTAAAATCAAAGTTTTAATCACTCTCTTGTTTATTCCAGAAAAAAAAGTAAGTCCTTAAACTTGTATTTAAAACTTATTTTGCTAAGGATTGAAGGAGACTCACCCAGTGCTGTAAAACCTGTCATCCCAAAGGTTCCTGATATCTGAAAAGCAGTTAACAAGCAATTTCCAAAAGTGATTAGAAAAGGAAGTGTGTGAATCCTGTGTCCATAAAGGCACCGACCACAGTTTGGGTCAAGATGGTGTTCCCTCATTTCCCAGAGCTCTAAACCCACTGGAGACCACTGTCCTGTGGTCTCTTTGCAAGGAGCAACTGTCTGGAGCACTTATGAGTGATCCCAAGTCCTCTCCTTGTATGGAGAGGAATCCTGAAGAGCTGGTCCACTCGCCGGCTCTTCATTCCACCAGGGTCATCAGCTCCACTCCCAGCCAAGCCGTCTTCAGTTCACCATTTCTTCCCCAGAAGTCCCATGAAGGGAGATCAAGATTGTTTGAAGTTAAAGGAAGGAATTTAAAGTTGGTTTATTTTATCAAAGTTAAAATAGATATGTTATCTCTGGTAACCCTTAATGGACTTTTGCTGATCAGGACTGAATGACGAGGTTTTAAGGATTTGTTTATAGATAAGATATAAGATATGGGAAGAAGAGAACATTTGTTGTGTTTTAAGAGAAAGTGATAAGTTACTAAAATTGTTTATACTTGTGATGAAGGGGGAAGTCGTTTCTTTATATATTTCTTTTCTTTACTATATTCTTATTTTCTTTCTTTTTATTTTCTGCACTTTCTATTTTTTCGTTTTCTTCTTTTCTTTTTCAGAGTTTGTATTAGTTTTTATCTTTTTAATTGTAATGCTCAGTAAAATTACTGTAAAAATGATATGTGAGAAACTTGGCAATGATCTGAAATGTTTATTTAATTCTTTTTTTAATCTCAAAGCAGGCCAGGGCTACAGCAATCTCTTTGAAATTGCAACAAATGAAGCATAAAGAAGAACTCCAGGTACCCTGGGCTTAACCACAGTTTCTCTGTTTATCAGTCTTTTAATCACCCAAACAATGTAGCTCATTGATTGGTTTGAGGTACTCACCCTTCCTCCTTGTGTGGCTGGCTCATCATATTAAAAGGAAAGATAACCACTTACCTTGCTCTGGAATTAAATAGCATTTATTAAGTAATGCTGCAGGTCAGAGCAAGAATAAAGAATTATTATTGCCGAATGGGACCCTTTCAAGGTGCTGTCATTCTATCTACAATAAACCATTCCTGGAATTCTTGCCCTACCTGTTTCTAAAACTTGCCTACCTCAAAGGGTGGCATCCATCCATTTTTGGTATTAATCTTATACCAAACAAAATCAAGGCAGAGTTGTTTTTGAGTTTCTTTCTCACACTTTCCTCTTTCTCAAGACTGAGTGATCTTTTCTAAAAGGCCACTCCAATGGTTCACTCATTCCCTCCCCATTTCCAAGGTCAGGTCATTCCTTCACAGTCAGTACATAGAGCCTAATGCTACAAAAACAATTTTGTAGGCTCATGGACATCTACAAAGGGTGTATGTGTGTCGAAAACCTCAAGATGGTGGTTGCAACAGCCTGAGTTAAGCCCCATCTGGTTTTAATATGCATCATGTGCATGTAAAAAAAGGGCAGAGTTTTGAACGCATGCTTGTGGCACCATCTTGACTTTTTTGACATCCCTCTCCCCTATTGCAAATACCTCTGTGTAGTTTCCTATTCAGAGCATTTAAGAGAAAGTAAAGTTTTGCTTGCCCACTTTACTAGTGAGAGTTTCAATTCAATTCATAATTTTAGTATCTTCCCTTCCTAGGCTGACCATATTTCCTTGAGAGAAAAACCGGACTGCCCGCCTGGCTGCCCGCATGCACGCATGCATGCACGCATGCACGCATGCACGCACGCACGGTCCCTGTGGCACGGTCCCTGCGGCGCCCCGGCAAATGGGGCGGGTGGGCGCTCTCTCATTGAGAATGGGACAAAATGGACATTTTGATTAAAATGACGGGACGGTCGGGTATTGTTTAAAAAATGGGACTGTCCCATTCAAAACGGGACGTATGGTCAGCCTATCCCTTCCAGATAATTGTACAGTTTACAGATAAATCATTTTTGTTACTAGTAAAGCATTGTCCCTATTTTATTTTGTGGGGTGACTTCCTATTGTTTTCTTAGTATCCTTTAATAATATTTGTCTGCCTGTACTTTTCACCCTTGTTCCTGGAAACAGGAAGCAAATGTATCTGCATGCAACTGCTCCCTCTTAAACATAAGAGAGGTCAAAAGGTAACAGACCAGACTATTCTTGTATGGTTGATACACTTGGGTATAAGCACATTAGTTAACCTAAATAAAATGTAGAATGAATTATGAATGACATTGTAAGGATCCAGTTTGTTCTCTGGCACTACATGAGTAGTTGTTTTTAATTCCTGAGAACTCTATTATATATTATAAAAAACTAGTGGTTGCCAAGCACTTGGAAGTTCTGAAATGCGTTAGGACTTTTTATGGTAGGCGGCATCTGGCCTCCCTAAAGGTCCATTTGCACAGCAACTACCCACATACCCATTTTCAACCATGTAATATACAATGAGAAGCCCTTGTATATTGCTGCCCTTCTGCCTACATTTCTGTGACATAGCTAAGAAGCCAGCAGTGAGATTTTTCTGATAATATTAGTCCCACAATTGTTCCCATCAGATGTGTGAACAGGAGGGGGACTAAGAGTGTTTGTAGTCCTTGGTACAAGTGGTTTATGCTTGAGTAAAGCACATCCAATCTTTTCAATAAACATAATGCAGATGTTGCCAAATAATATAGCCCCACTCACAGAAATACGGACATTCAGGACATTCAGGAAGTGCAAATATTAAGAGACAGATGTGTACAAAAATATAGTGTAGAAAGTACAGTATGTCATTTATTTGATTATTACAGATATTTAAAAATTGGTTAAGACTGGGAATAAATGGAACCATTCAGTATCTTTTAGGAAGAGACACCTGGATTTAGATTTACTTTTTTTATATGTTAACAGATTTGCAAATGTCCTATCATAAAGGGAAGCTTTAAAAACAGACCTAAGACAAAGTAAAACACACAAATTCATCCAGATTTGAGTCCTTAACTCTCTTTTTAAAAGTTGCTCTGCATTCAGCCAGTATTATTTATTTGTTTGTTTGTTTATCATATTTATGTAGCTGTCCATCTCACATAAAAGTGACTCTGAGAGGCATACAACACTTAGTTAAATAACCATAGTAAGGAAGCCAACACATCGTATTTGTGATGTTGTCAGCCCTCCAAGATACACTAGACTACCAAAATCTAGTAAAACCGAAGTCACACAATCTAATACTACTTTTATTATAAGGTTACAGTAACAGAATCTTGTAAGTCCCCTCCCTCCCTTTATTTTCATGAGAACTAGGAAAGGTCTTCTCTGAGACGCTTACTCAGGTTACAGTTCTTTCCCGGACTCAAATTCCTTTTACCTGACCATTGTCGTGGTTGCAGCTCTTCCTCCTGCTCCTCAAGGTTATTCCTGCAGCCCATTACAGTTATTGAATTAGGATTACCACATTGTTCTGCCAGTCTCCTTATATTTAACAGATACAGATGTGTCAGGTAATACAGCATAAGAGTTTTTGCTGGTAGGCTGTGTGAAGCTCCAGATGTGGTTCTGGTTACTACCGAAAACATCCCACATTGACCTAGAGAGACAAAGAATCTCTCTGAAGAGATAATTTCAGCCCGGTGTACATTTCCTCAACAGCCACTGATAGCCTTGCTCTCCATAATTTTTCTTTAAACCTGTATATTCTAGCAGTAACCACTTGTAAAAACCTGGAAAAGCACATTCTTATTCTGTCTGAATTTTCTTCTGTTTTCTTCTGTTTAATGGATGCTCTTTACATTCAGAGGCAACAGGCCTGGAATACTGGGAATAACCGGGAGATGCTGATACTGCCTAAAATCCAGTTTATAAGCTTCCAGAGGCATTTGGCTACATCGTTAAAATGTTTCTCATTCTTCTGCATCACATTCTTCCATTAGAGGTTAACAAGAGCAATAAAATGAGATCTTGGCTTATCAGCAAAATAAAATGGAGCTAGAAAGAAGTGTGATAGGAAAATGAGATCTGGGCATAGAAGGGAGATGGGTAGTAGAGTTAGGCAAACCAGGTGCTGACTGGTAGCATTTGAGCTGGAAGAAAGGTTGGTAAAATTGACAGAACTTGCTGAGATAGATAAACTGACTTCTTTGATTAGGGAAAGGTCATTATTGACATTCATCATGACTGGAAACCCCTTATGGACTTTCTACGTAAAAAAAATATTTTGTGACTTATGGTTTTTTTTTATATATATATTTTATTGAATTTTAAGTATACATAGATAAAAGTTTGAAAAGGAAAAAGAAATAGAAATACAAATCAAAGAAAGGAAAGGAAAGAAAAAGTGTAGTAACGCAAATAGAAAAAGAGAAAGATGTAACATAGAAATTAGTCAACTTCCGATTTATCTCTGGTCATAGTAATTTAAAAATTAATCTCTTACATGCTAGGTCTATATATAACATTATAAAACATTTCCTGTCTAATATATCAATTTATATATATTTTAATCTTCAAAACCCCATTTAAGCTTTGCCCCTCCTGCATTTTGCAAATAGTCCGTTAATGGTTTCCACTCTTTAAGAAAGTAATAATTTGTATTTTCTTTTAATAAACATGTCAATTTATCATTTTCTGCCATGTCCATTACTTTTAACATCCAGTCCTGTATCGTAGGTATAATCTGATTGTTCCAATTTTGTGCATATACAAGTCTTGCTGCTGTAACCATATATTGCATAATTCTTGTCAATTTCTTTCCTGTTTGTTCTTCTAATATTCCCAGTAGAAATAGTTCTGGTTTAAATGGAACTCGAATTTGTAAAATATTTTGCATCAATGAGTGTATTTGAGTCCAAAACTTCTTTGCAATCTCACATGTCCACCACATATGGTAAAATGACCCCTCTTTTTTTTAATATTTCCAACACAAGTTGGAAACATGCCCATACATTTTAGCTAGCTTTTTTGGGGTCATATACCATCTGTACATCATCTTATAGAAATTTTCCTTCAAATTATAACACAAAGTAAATTTTAATCCTTTAATCCACATATCTTCCCATTGTTGCATTTGAATGTTATGACCAATATTTTTTGCCCATTTGATCATGCAGTCTTTAACTTCCTCCTCTACCATTTCACCTTTTAACAATAATTTATACATTTTGGCAATTAAATGATCATCTGTCTCACATAATTGTATCTCAAATTCCGACTTAGTTTATTCAAATTCAAGTTCTTTTTTGTCTGATTTAAATTTATCTACAAGTTGCATATATGAAAGCCATTGAAAAGTATATCCTTCCAAGGCCAGTTCTTCTTTTGATTTAGTTTTATATTGTCCTTGTTCTTTTTTTAAAAAGTCTTTGTAAGTCAGCCATTTATCTTTAACTCTTGCTTCTGTTCTATGAAATGCTTCTTGTGTAGAAATCCATAAAGGTCTTTTATAACATAAAGTTAATTTATATTTATTCCAAATTCTTAACAAAGATCTTCTGATATAATGATTTTTAAAGTCCACATTAACTTTCACTTATGACTTATGGTTTTGATGATTAGAAAGAATAGTTACAGAAAGGAGGGAATTATGATGTAATCTTAGAGAGGTTGGATTAGAATTGTATGTATAGCTGCCGAGAGGAAGATTGGAAGCCATTTGTTTATATTTCTTTTCATGTTTTCTTTTCTTTTCTTTTCTTTATTCTATCTCATTTTTCCTTCTTTTTTCCTTTCCTTTCTTTTTTTTCTCTTTCATATTTACTATATATTTTTCTTTGAATGTTCTTCTTATTATACATGTAAAATATTTTAATAAAAACTATTTTTTTAAAAGAAACATTGAAAATCAATTCTTCCAGAGCAAATTAGTGCTTTATTTTCATTTTCCAGCCATGGCTGGCTAATTTTTGATGGTGTCATATCCCAAGTAAGCAAAATAATGGCCATAGAAAAGGATGTCAGTGTGGAAAACATAGTACAGTAAGATATAGTCTACCTTTAGAATGGTATATACAGGCCACCTTCCTTTTTTGTAAAGTCTCAGGCAAAAAGGTATAGATATATTATATCCTTCCTTTTACAAGGTTTTACATGACTTCCATCCTCCTGTTATAGGGCGTGGTGGCTCAGCGGGTAAGATGCCAGGCTTGTTGATCAGAAGATCGCAAGTTCAGAGGTTCAAATCCCTAGCCCCGCGTGACGGAGTGAGCTCCCGCACTCGCCCTAGCTCTTGCCAACCTAGCAATTCGAAAGCATGCAAATGCAAGTAGATGAATAGGTACCACTTCGGTGGGAAGGTAACAGCGTTCCACATGCATCATGCCGGCCACATGACCGTGGAAGCGTCTTCGGACAGCGCTGGCTCTTCGGCTAACAAACGGAGATGAGCACCGGCCCCTAGAGTCGGACATGACTGCACAAATGTGGGGGGGGGGGAACCTTTACCTTTTACATCCTCCTGTTAGAGTACAGGGTGGGGAGGAGGAGACATTTCTCTATTTTACTGTGTGGTGTTTCTTCAAGGCTATCTCTGTACTTCTCTACAG
Organism: Charina bottae; assembly: GCA_023362775.1. Taxonomy (NCBI): domain Eukaryota; kingdom Metazoa; phylum Chordata; class Lepidosauria; order Squamata; family Charinaidae; genus Charina; species Charina bottae. The sequence goes on along the minus strand of JALMGJ010000030.1, from coordinate 1,047,389 downwards.
CTGCTAACTGATCAATAGAACTCAGGGGTCAGAAGAACAGAGGCAGATGGGTTGCTGAATTGCTAGTGATGCTGCTGTCTCCTGGAGAAGGAGCTGGTATATTTGAGCCTGTCATGGCTGCTGACAGAAGGAAGCAGGGTCAGGTGAGAGTGAAACAGTCTTCAGTCTGAAAGAAAAGATGAACTTTACTTCCTCCAGGAGAGGGAATGGGCTAAGAAAATACTGTGTAAGAGGACTGTGAAAGTGAAAGGGAAGTTAGAGAAAAGCTGTGGGGGGGGGGGATTTTACAGCACTTAAAGGAGCAGAGGCAGAAATCAAAGCAGGAGCTGTATGTTATTTGTACACAAACAGTGAAAACTTTGTAAATAGGCTTATAGGAAAATATCTGGGATCTAGGTTAAATTAGGCATAAGGGTGGGGTTAAGACTTTATTTAAGTAAAATGTAAGCACTGTGTATGTGCCTGTGCAGCAATAAACAGACCCCCCCCCCCAAGGGTGAAACCCTTTCCTATTTGCCAAGATACTTCTTGACAAAGGCATGAAGAATTGTGGATTTCTAAGACTCACAAAACTGTTATACAATAATAGAGGTAAATAGTTACAGCTGGTTTCAAGCAACGAGGGATTGACAGGTGTGATTTGTCAGCATTTGACTTAGGTTTTGCTCTGTCTTATTTTCCCCCTAAGAAAGGGACAAGGAAGAAGGCTTTCGAGCAATATGATCAAATGTTCTACTTATAACATTGTTCCCTGTAGGCCTTTTCTTTCTCTTTCTTTCTCTTTTTATTTATTTTTTATTTATTTATCAAATTTCTATAACCGCCCATCTCCCCCTCAAGGAGGGACTCTGGGCGGTTCACAACATAACATCAATAAAATACAATAAAAACGACAATAAAAATATAAATACAATAAAATCCAAGTGGCAGGTGGTTCTTACAGTGACGTATTTAAAATATTTGAGATTTTTGAGGCCCCTTTCCCCCCTTTTCTCTTTATAGTTATCATTATCATTATTACTGTTGAGCTTACATTATGTTGTTAAGACTGTTGTATGCTTTCTTTTTCTTTTGTTAATTAGGTTGATGTAAAGCAATAATAATTTCCTGTCATTCATCAGAGAAATACAAGTTTTATTATTATACCAGAAACATTACTTGGGTTAAGGAATCACTAGTCGCTGGCCTGCCTTTTCCATTTTCACATTTGTGCAGTCATGTCCGACTCCAGGGGCCGGTGCTCATCTCCGTTTGTTAGCCGAAGAGCCAGCGCTGTCCGAAGACGCTTCCGCGGTCATGTGGCCGGCATAATGTGTGCAGAACGCTGTTACCATCCCACGGAAGTGGTACCTATTCATCTACTTGCATTTGCATGCTTTCGAATTGCTAGGTTGGCAAGAGGGGCTCTTGCCCCTCCCTCATTTCCTTTCTCCACTCTTTCAAGCTTTTTTTTCTTCTTCTTCTTCTTTTCTACTCTCTCCCAAGCACTGCAAAGCATAATGTGAATCTGGAGCATTAGTTATATGCAGCCTGTGTAGCATAGAAATTGTCACCAGGATATATTATCCAATTGTTCTATTTTCAGGGGCACTTGTAGTGAGTAAGTGAGCAAAATGATTTATGCAATCCATAATCAGAAAGAGGCACTTGTACACAGGAGCCCTGCCATACTTCAGCTCAGGTTGCAGGCCTGTCTGAAGGGAGAAGAACCCTGGTTGTCTTGGTGTCTCTCAGATAGCTGCAATTTATAAGCCATGGCTTAGGCAGCAGCAGGCATAAAATAGAAAGGTTGGGAAACACATATAGAAAAGTAGCCTTCCTAAAACAAAAACATGGTAGGCCTCATAATCCTACTTTGTGGGATTTACCGAGCAGCTGTACTTTTCTTTCTTTCTTCCTTTCTTCCAATGCATCACTGCCAGATTGCAGATGAAGATGAGAGCCCAGGGGTATCTCCAGTGGGATAGTCAGTATGTAGAGAAAACTGGAGGTGGAATCATTATGTAGGCTGCTTGAGTTATGCAAAACAAAGGTGGGATGTAAATATAATAATAATAACAATATTGAATCAGGAGGCATAGTACTGTATATTATGAGAAAGTGGTGGCGTTACAACTCTGGATTCTGGATGACACGAATTATCTAGACCCCTTCCAGTCAGGTTTCAGGCTGGGATATGGGACAGAGACTGCATTGGTCGCGCTTATGGATGATCTCTGGCGGGAGCGGGATGGAGGGAGTGCATCCATCCTGGCTCTCCTCGACCTTTCAGTGGCTTTCGATACCATTGACCATGGTATCCTTTTGGGGTGGCTCAGGGAGTTGGGGGTGGGTGGCATGGTTTTGCGCTGGTTCACGTCCTTCCTCCAGGGCTGGTCCCAATCGGTGGTGATAGGAGATGAGAGATCCGACCCTCGACCCCTCCTGTGTGGGGTTCTGCAGGGTTCGGTTCTCTCCCCTCTCCTATTTAACATCTACATGAAACCACTGGGTGAGATCATCCATCACCATGGGATGAGGTATCATCAATATGCTGATGATACTCAATTATATATCTCCATCCCGGGTGAGGTAAGTGATGCGGTAACCACCCTTTCTCTTTGAGCCCAACCCACCTCATAGGGTTGCTGCTGTGGGGAAAATAGAATGCAGGAGTATTATGCATGTTATCCCAGAAAGCTTGGGTCCTTTTCCCTGGCGTGTGGGCCCTATAAACTACTCCAGATATGTGGAAAGTATTAAGAGAAGCAAGTTCCAAAATGGGCACACCCATTTGCACATTAAATAAATAAAATGGGGCTTCTTAACTTAAAATCTTACAGATTTCATTGAGATTCGGCTATAGTATTTAAAGAGAAATATTAAGATTCTGCTTTTCACTTGTGACATCATTTTCATTCTATTACAATGCAATATTTCTACCTAATCCCTAAGATATTCAGGAGTAATCATATCTCAAGTACATCACTCTTGCCATGAGGGAAAATATGTGCTCAGATATTAGCAGAGACTTTACTTGTAAGGAAGCATAGACTTTATAAACAAGGATGGATAGCAAAAATGATGTCCTTATAGGCCATTAAAACTGCAATGTTCGTTCTATATTCTAAACCATGATTTGTTTAGCCATGCCTTACAGATATAGAGGGGCGTGGTGGCTCAGCGGGTAAGATGCCAGGCTTGTCGATCTGAAGATTGCAAGCTCGGAGGTTCGAATCCCTAGCCCCGCATGACGGAGTGAGCTCCCGCACTCGCCCCAGCTCTTGCCAACCTAACAATTTGAAAGCATGCAAATGCAAGTAGATGAATAGGTACCACTTCGGTGGGTAGGTAACAGCGTTCCGCGTGCGTCATGCCGGCCACATGACCGTGGAAGCATCTTCGGACAATGCTGGCTCTTCGGCTAACAAACGGAGATGAGCATCGGCCCCTAGAGTTGGAGACGACTGCACAAATGTGCGGTGGGAACCTTTACCTTTTTTTTTTACAGATATAACCACAATTTGCTATCATCACACAGCACAGTAACTGGTAAAATATGGTTTTATTCAGTCTTTTAAGCCACAAACAAGCAAACTACATTTTAGCTTAGCATGTTACCTGAATCTAGCCTACAACTTTCATTCATGTTTTTTTTGGAGTTAAAAGAGGCTTATTGGGAAAATAAACTTGGTATGCTGACATGCTCCATGGCCAGCAGGTGGTGCTATTGTACTTAGTTATCAGAAGATGTCAGGTGAAAATCTGTGGAAAATGTTCACCATTACAGCAGACAATGCATGTGTGTGCTTACTACAAAGATTTCTGACAGGAATGCAGAACTTCATTATTAATGAAGGCCAATCTATGCAGCCTGGAAAGTAATTGTCCAAATTGATGCTGAGTGTTCCAGGTATCCTTCCATTATCCTTCAAAGCCCATGAATGATAGATAATAAGCGAATATCACCCTGTGCCCCATTTTTGGTGAGCACCCTTGAATTCATACTGTATATGTAGTTCTTAGTATGCCATTATTAGATTATTTGCTACCATTCTATGTTCTATGATGGCTGTAGAGGCAGAGAAGGCTGCTACACACTGGCTGTGCAAGCAGGTATACAGTAAATGGATGGAGGAAAAGTACAGCTCATTTTTTATTATATTCAGTATGAGTGACATAAATTGGTTGGCCAACATAAAAATAAACCATGCCTGAGGCAAGGATCAAGGTTATACTAAAGGATTCTGAGTGCTCCAATATTAGATAGATCTACTTCATGCTTGAGTTCTATTTTATAGTGTGGGAACTGGGGGTAGACCCTTTCCAATTTTCTCATCAACTATGCTTTGGGAAATGAATTTTACAATGAATCTCTCTCTCTGAATGATGCAGAATCTATGTAGGTATGCACACTATGACGTTTTAATCCTATTGTAGTATATTTGCGGAAAGTTCTTACAGGACTGGCGCTTTCCTGCAATTCTACTTGTAATTTCTATAACCATCCATCATTCGGAAAACTTTGCATGTTATAAACTTGAGAAGGAGCACCTTAAACGTTTTCTGCTTCATTATCTGGACTTTCCAGCTTTCAGATGGACTTAGCATCACAGTGTCTTTAAACACTTGTTTTATCACTGTTTCAGCTACATTCTCATTCCAATACCACCCAATCTAAAGGAATTCAATACCTTGTATAGAGTCTAAGAAACATTTGCCCTCAATATATTAATTGCATTAGGCCTGGTGGCCATCTGGAGATTGTTTTCCTTTTCCTGAAACAGTCTGGCTCATTGATCCCATATTTTAGTACTGTTTTTTTACTTGAGCATATGTGTAAAATGAAGGTATTTTACATCACTAGAGAGTATTATGATGGAGCCCAGATCAATTGGTGGATAATAACAGAATAATAGAAAAACTAACTCTTAGTATAACACCTTTCTCCCCTTTTCCTTCCTCTGCAGCAGGTGGCTCTGCTTTTTTCTGAATGAAATGGTTTAGAAAAAAAAAAGCTTAGCAATATATAGCCTGGCATAATTCAGGCTACTGAGAAAAATTGTAAAATTCTGGACTTACTCTTTTCTTTTTTTAAAAAAAGGGGGGGCTATCTACTCCAGAAATATTGTAACACACACACACACACACACACACACACACACACACACACACTTCTATTGGATTTCAAACCAGCAATCTTCTCATGCTAAACAAAGACCTTAACCAAAATGCTATTTCCTTAGTCTTGGTAAGAAATATAAAACCTGCTAGCATGTGTGATGGAAAGAAAGATTTGTTGCAAAAGGATATATATGTCCAATTGTAAAATTCTGGACTTACTCTTTGCTTTAAAAAAAAGGGGGGGGCTATCTACTCCAGAAATATTGTAACACACACACACACACACACACACACACACACACACACACACCTACCTATTGGATTTCAAACCAGCAATCTTCTCATGCTAAGCAAAGACCTTAACCAAAATGCTATTTCCTTAGTCTTGGTAAGAAATATTTATTTTATTTATTTTTCAATTTCTATCACTGCACCATCTCCCCCAAAGGGGACTCTGGGGAATATAAAACCTGCTAGGATGTGTGGTGGAAAGAAAGATTTGTTGCAAAAGGATATGTGTCCAAGAAGAGTCTCCCACAGAAAGGAAAGAGATTGGCCATGGCATTCCTGGAACTGAAAGGTGGGAGGGCATAGTGTTAGGAGAAATTGTGAGCCACCCAGAGTCACAAATGTGAGATGGGGGGCTACACAAACTGAATGAATGAATGAATGAATGAATGAATGAATGAATGAATGAATGAATGAATGAGATAGGAGAAGTGGTGGCTTGCAGGCCAGACTGAAGAAGTTGCACGCTGGGACCGAAGTGTCTCAATTTGAACAGGATTTTCTTAAACTGGCTTAGTGTCAAGCTTCATGAACATAGGACAGGAGCAGCTTGAAACAGTGTAAATATGCCCTTTGGAAGTCTTCCTTAGAACTACTGAAGGAAAATACATATTTCAGTTAAAGAGGCAGTTAAAAAGGCAGTGTCAGGGTGGTGATACATGGTCACACCTTATCACTGTCTCCTTGATGCTAAACTCATGCATTTCCCTGAGTCTCACAGCTACCAAAAGGTTGCCTACCTCTCTGGTTTTTCCCCAACACATTCCTGGCTTCACTACTCATCTCAAACCTGCCTCAATGAGTGACAAGGTCTGAACTAGAGTTCCACTTACTAACTTTTTATCATGAGTATTTCTCTGATTAGGATATATACCATATATATATGGGGTATACTGTATATATATATACTGTGTGTGTGTGTGTGTGTGTGTGTGTGTGTGTGTGTATGTATGTGTATGTATGTATGTATGTATGTATGTATGTGTATGTGTATATATATAATGTCATTCTCCATGACCTTCTGTGGAATCTCCCATCTGGACTTGGGAGGGTCTAGCTCATACGCTGTGCAGATGTTCCTGTACACAATGCCAGCTACTTGGTTGTGCTGTTTAGTGTATGCTGTTCCTGCCTGCATCTTACACCCTGCCACTATGTGTTAGACTGTCTCTGAGGCCTCTCTGCACAGTCTGCACCTCGGGTCCTGTCTAGTGTGGTAGACCCCTGCTTCTATGGATTGGGTGCTTGGAGCCTGTTCTTGTGCTGCTATGATCAGTGCCTCAGTGCTTTTAGTCCAGCCCTTTCCAACCACTGGTCGGATTTCCCAATGTCAACCACCTCAGCTATCTGTCGATGCAGGGTCTTGTCTTGCCATGGCACTTCCTCTGCTTGATCTTTCTTCCATGTCTGCTGCTGCCTCAGGCATTCTCTCAGCAGCTCATCTGTAGGTGCCATCTTACTGATGTACTCCTGGATGCTCTGGGTCTCATCCAGGACAGTGGCTTTGACACTCACCAGACCCCGCCTGCCCTCTTTCCGACTGGTGTACATCTCTGGGTATTGGACTTCGGGTGGAAGCCTCCGTACATTGTGAGGAGCTTCTGGGTCTTCACATCAGCAGCCTCTATGTGCTCCTTTGGCCAGCTCACTATACCGGCAGGGTATCTGATGACTGGCAGGGCATACATGTTGATGGCATGGATCTTGTTCTTCCCATTGAGCTGGCTCTTCAGGACCTGTCTTATCCTTAGATCAGAGCTTTCCAAACTTTTCATGTTGGTGACACACTTTTTAGACATGCATCATTTCGCGACACGCTCTTACAGCAGGGCACAAGGCAGGCACTAGGACCTGTGTGGAATCCTGGCAGGGCTCGGAGGCAGCAGCAGCCATGACACACCCAGACACTGCAGCCGACACACTAATGTGTCCCGACACACAGTTTGGAAAGCTCTGCCTTAGATGATATAGATGATATAGATGATATAGATGATATAGATGATATAGATGATGATGATATAGATATAGATATAGATATAGATATAGATATAGATATAGATATAGATATAGATATAGATATAGATATAGATATAGATATAGATATAGATACATACATGCATACATACTCTTTTTCTTTTAATATAAGGGGATGGAGCAACTGTATTTAATGATTTTTATAATGTGCCAATGGAATGATTTATAGAAATAATGTGATTTTGGTTTAATATAGAGTAAGGGATTGATTATGGAAAATTGTTTTATATCCTTGCTGTTAAAAGTTGGAAGTCACCTCTTTTTGTAATCTTTTAAAAAAAAATATCTTGTGTTTCCACACTTTTTTATTTTTTTATTTTTGTTCTTTGTAGTTTTTTGTTTTTCTGTAGCTTTTATCTTTGTTTGAAACTTAATAAAATTCTTATAAAAAAGATCATGAGTATTTCTCTTAATTCTGTTCCATATTCATTATTTCTAATGCCCTTGCACAAGATTATGTATAACTAGCAATTATACTTCCCCAAGTGCTGGTCCATATATAGCTCAGGCCCACACAAACACATGAGGGAAATATCAGTGGATTTGGTGTATGCAAACTTTGTAGAAGTATCAAATTAAAAAAAATAGAAAAGAACCTTCCAGAACTGAGCATATGCAATGTGGGTGAAAAACTGTCTGGAGAAAAAAAAAATCTGGAAAGAAACAGACTCTAAGGTCCAGCAGTTAGAAAATTGCAATTCCCAGGGTTCTTAGTAAGAATTGGCATAAATGTTCAAATCAGTTTACATTTACATGGTAGAGATGGTGCTGTAATGCATCATAATGTATTTCAAGATGAAAAGGTATTGTTCCAGCACTTGCCAAGGCACTAAACAGAAGACAGGAGTCACTGGGTTTTTATGCATGGATAAGTTCCCGCTCTTATGGTTTTCTTTCTGTGAGGTAATATCTAGGAATTTTTATAGAACTTTGAAAAAATGCATTACTAAATATTCATGGGCTGACTATTCAAACAAAAGATTATTTCCACCTCACTATTCCAAACTACATTTGAGAGTCTAAAAACCATGGCAAGCCAAAATAACAGTGGTAACTCAAGCATGAATTTCTTTGAAATTGTATGACTGTTGGAAAACCACAGCATTCTATGAATAATAATTTCAGACATCTGCTAAACTTGAGGGCAATTTTCTGCATTTATTATAAGATATGAATAGGATCTTGATTTGGCAATTTGCAAAACGAGCCAAATTGACTTGTTTCATGGGCTGCCCAAATCTGGAAAAATGAAGCTTTTCTTCATATAAATATATTGTTACTGCAGAATTTTGGTCTTTATTATTAGCATTGATGAGGTAATAAGCAGGGAAAAAAAGAGTTTCTGGCAGCTGCATAGTAGAAACACTTTCTGACAGCTGGGCAGTAGAGTAGAGACACCTTTGTAAGAGTTCACTGAAGTTCAAGAGTTTGCAACACCTTTAGGTAGAGACTCAACATTGTAATTAGCTTTAGTAATGAGTGCATAGTAGGGAGATGTGCAAAAAGTTAACAACATGGATGAGCAAGAGTAGAGGCATGTACAAAATGCTAACAACACTCATGAGCAAGAATCAGGAGTTAGATTGGCCATCTGGCTGATTGCCTGAAGAGGAATCAGCATCTCTAATTGTTCTGATCATTTGGCTGACTACCTGAAGAGGAGTCAGTAATCTGTAAACCATTCTGGTAAGGTCAGAGGATAATTGAGGGCAACCCAAAATGGGAGGAGGTCATAGTAAAAAAAACTCCAACAAACTGTACCCCATTGGAATGTACGTTAAAGCAGCAGTCCCCAACCTTTCTGGCACCAGGGACCGGTCATGGAAGAAAATTTTTCCACGGACCGGGGGGGGCGGGGTTTGCAGACGGGAGCCAATTGCATGCACCGGGGGTGGGGTTTGCAGGCAGGAGCCAATTGCGTGCACCAGTGGGTGGTGTTTGCAGGTGGGAGCCCCGCGGCCCACTTCCTAACAGGCCATGGCCCACTATTGGGCCACGGCCCACAGGTTGGGGACCCCTGTGTTAAAGCACTGGGCTCAGTTAGGAGGAGGAAGTGAAACAACAAAAAGTAAAATTAAGTTTTATTGTTAATCTTCTTGGCCAATGTAACTAGAGGGTGGGGCCAGATGGCCATCTGAGGGAAGTTTATAATAACGTTTTATAATTGGCTTAGTTTCGTAAAAGAAAAGAAAAAAGACCGGTTAAAGTTTTATTATAAAAATGCCTGGCCGTGGTGTAACTTGAGAGCTCTGAAAATGATCACCTGCAAGATCTGTGAAATCTTTTTTTCTTTTTCTTGGTGGGTTTTTTTTTCCCCTGGTTGGTCCATGTTTAACTCAGTGCCTCTCTTGCAGGAGGGGAGAGCAGTTTTCAGTGGCACTGTCAGGGAGACTCAAGAGAGCAGGGAAGAGGGCTGGGCGTTAGATAAGAAGCGAGCACGCAGCTCGGAGAGCCTGGCCTATTTCCCCAAGCGTCAGAAGAAAGCTCCGCCCTAGGTTGGGCTGATATACTTGGGAATCTTCAGGCACTGTTAGTTTAGCAGGATTTCTGCTTGTAGGTATGCAATAAACACTAGAGACTAGATTCCTGGCCTCGGCGTGTTATTTCTGCATCTACACACGACATCAATCCTGCTAAACTCTAAACTCCCATCGAAAGAGGGAGGAAGACATAAACCAGAAGAATGGCTTCTCAGACGCAGGAATTGCAGCAGGCCATAATCCAGCTAGCAGCGGCCTTGACACAACACCAGCAACAAGTCGACGACCAGATTAACAACTTACAGGCGGCGATGCTTCAGCAGATGCAACAACCAGCTCCAGGAGCACAGCAGCCGGCACCAGTGGCACCACCCCCACCAGTCATTCTGCGATCCCCAGGGTGTTTACCAGAGAAATTTGGGGGAGAGACGGCACAGCTCAGGACCTTCATCGCCCAGTGCACCATGCTTTTCGACAGCAGACCTGCCGAGTCCCTGATGGAGAGGTCCAGAGTCACATTCATTTTAAGTTTGCTGAAAGGCTCAGCCGCAAGATGGTCCATCCCCATGGTGGAAGCTAACGACCCAATTCTGGACAACTACCAGAATTTTATGGCCCGTTTCAGAGCCCATTTTGATGATCCAATCAGAGAAGTCACTGCCAGCCGAGAGATCCGGCTGCTCCGACAGGGGAACAGGAGAGTAGGAGCGTACATCGCAGATTTCAAACTGCTCGCAGGAGATTTGGGTTGGAATGAGGTGGCATTGAAGGATCAGTTTAAACAAGGACTGGACGAAGAGATTAAGACGGAGTTGGTGCGGCAGGGCACTCCAGCTACATTGGAAGACCTATACCAGTTAACAGTCGTCATAGATGCTCGATTGGAAGAGTTAAGGCAGCTTCGATCAGGGAGAAACAGGGCAGGAACCCGACCGGCTTTTCCAGGTTTTGCTACCCCCTCTAACACGTTTGTTCCCCTGAGCGCAGAGGAACCCATGCAGATAGGGGCCATAAGACGGGGGCTCTCTGAAGCCGAGAGGCAAAGGAGAAGGGACAATGCACTTTGTTTTTTTTTGCGGGGGGCCAGGGCACATTGCAAGGGCGTGCCCGACCAGACGCCAGGCAACCCCGGCAAGATTTACAACCCAAGGCACAGAGCAGGCCCACATACCAGCTGCTTCTTCTCAGCAGTTAAACTCCAACGGCCCCCCTTGTCAGAGCCCCGTAGGGAGGCCATCCAGCAATTAAGAAGGGCTCAGGCGGCAGATCACAACCAAGATTTTTATATTGTTCCAGCCACGCTGACTACGGATTCCAAGCAACTATTACCGGTAAATGTAATGATTGATTCCGGGGCGACAACCAATTTTATAGATGGGTAAGTGGTGGAAAAGTTTCACATTTCAACTATTGCACTACCAAGCCCCATGCAGGTTGAAACCATCAACGGGCAACCTCTCAAGGCAGGTGCTATCGAACGCTGCACCCTGCCAATTCAGCTATCCATCGCAGATCACACGGAGTGGATCCAACTGTACGTTACTGCTTCCTTGCAAGTCCCAGTCATTCTTGGGGCACCTTGGTTGAGACTTCACAACCCCAATTTGGACTGGACGACCGGAGCAGTTTCCTTTCCCTCTCAAGACTGTCGGCACCACAAATTGCAGGGCATTACCCAAGCCCAACCGGCAGCTGCAAGCCGGGAAGCAGGGAAGGCTCCCCTACCAACAAAGTATGGAGATTATGCTGACATCTTCGGAGAGCAAGAGGCCACAGTGTTGCCCCCCAATAGATCTTTTGACTGTACAATAGATTTGAAGCCTGGAGCCAAGATCCCAGCGGCACGGCATTATACAATGTCCCCAAAGGAGCTAGCTATACTGAAGGAATATTTGGATACCAACCTAAAAAAGGGTTTCATTCGGCCATTGACATCACCGGCATCTGCCCCTACCTTCTTCGTGCCAAAAAAGCCTGATCCTTTCGCCCCGGCGGCACAAGCTGGCGAGAAGGGACCCCCCATGCGCACGGTGCATGACTACAGCGCACTCAACGCAGTAACCGTTAGAGACCACTACCCTCTTCCAGTGATATCGGAATTGCTAGATCGCCTACAAAGGGCCCGTATTTTTACCAAGCTAGACCTCAGGAATGCCTACAATTTGATCAGAATAAAGCCAGGCCATGAATACTTAACGGCTTTTAACACCAGATATGGTAAGTTTGAATATTTAGTCATGCCTTTTGGACTAAGTAATTGTGGGGCAGTATTTTCCAGGTTCATGAACCACATTTTCTCAGACTTATTAGATAAATATGTCATCGTGTATCTTGATGACATTCTGATTTATTCTGAGGACCCCACCTCCCACATAACTCATGTGCGAAATGTTCTACAGAGGCTGAGGGAGAACAAGCTGTTTGCTAAACTAGAGAAGTGTGCTTTTGACTTAACGCAATTAGATTATCTGGGATACAGGATTTCCACAGAGGGCGTAGCCGTGGATCCTGCAAAGGTCCAAGCAATTATGTCATGGAAGCCTCCCCGTAACGTCAAGGAGCTCCAACAATTTCTGGGGTATGCGAATTTCCTTCACAAGTTCATTGCCTCGTATGCAGAGAAAGTGCGTCCCCTTACTCAGCTTTTAAAGAAAAACAGACGCTTTTGCTGGGGGGAACAGCAGCAAGCGGCCTTTCAGGAATTTAAACAGCTGTTTACCTCCCCACCACTCCTGAGGCACCCGAACCCTTTAAAACAGTTCCACGTCCAGTGTGACGCATCTAACTTTGCCGTCGCCGCCATTTTGCTCCAAGCGGCGGACAAAAGGGGGGAAGATTTATTACCTTGTGCCTATTTCTCTCGCACGCTGTCACCAGCAGAGAGGAATTACGATGTCTTCAACAAGGAACTGCTTGCCATAAAATCAGCCTTTCAAGAATGGAGGCATTGGTTAGAGGGAGCAGCTTTGCCAATCAAGGTTTACACAGACCATAAAAACTTAGCGCTTTTGCAGAGCTCAGGATCCCTCACCCCCCGTCAGGTCAGATGGAGTCAATTTTTTTCACGCTTCGATTTTGTCATCTCGTATTTGCCAGGCAAACAAAACAAGCTGGCTGACGCGTTGTCTAGGCAGCCGCAGGAAAAAGCAGAACCTGACCAAGCCACCCAAGCCACGATCTTGCAACCTCAAAATTTTGAGAAGCCTCCCGTAGGGGACCAAGTAGAGGCCTTGGCAGCAGTCAGACTAGCAGACGACCTCCTTGTAAGAATCAAGGCGCAGCAGCAACAAGACCCCTACGCACGGGCTAGGCTGGATGACCTCCAGGGGGCCCAGCATGGTACACCGTCCCCTTTCACAGCGGAGGCAGGGACACTTTGGCATAGTGGGCGGCTTTATGTTCCTAAGACCCCGAGGGGAGAAGTCCTGCAACTCTGTCATGATAGCCCAACGGCAGGACACGGGGGGGTGTTCAAAACGCTGCACAGAACACTCAGAGATTTCTGGTGGCCCAAGATGGCAGCACACATTAAGACTTACGTGGCCTCTTGCCACACATGTAGACGCGCTAAAACTGTTCCAGGGAAACCAGCAGGCCTTTTACAACCCCTACCCACACACCCCCAACCTTGGGACACTGTCTCCATGGATTTTATCACTGACTTGCCACAAGCACAGGGTTTCACTTCCATCCTGGTGGTGGTAGACTGCTTTACAAAAATAGTGCATTTCATTCCCTGTAAGGGCCTACCAACAGCACAAACCACAGCACAGCTCTTTTTGGACAATGTCTTCCGATATAGAGGTATGGTTAACCACTTGATCTCAGATCGCAGTTCGCAATTTACATCCAGGTTCTGGGGGGCGCTCTTCCAGACGTTGGGGGTCAAAATACACTTGTCCTCTGCGAATCATCCTTGCAGTAATGGCGAAGCTGAGAAAACTAACCAGTTACTGCAGCAATATCTCAGATGTTACATTAACTACTGGCAGGACAATTGGCCAGAACTTCTCCCCATGGCAGAGTTCGCTTACAACAATTCGGTACATGCCTCAACCAAGATGTCCCCTTTCCAGGCTCTCTATGGCACAAACCCGAGAGTGTTGCCTCTCTCCTCACAACAAACAGCTGTTCCTGCAGCCACGGATTTCCTGGCAGAAAGACAGGCAGCCCATTAGTGGAGCAGCTGGATCTAGCAAAGGCAGCCTATAAACGGAACGCAGATGAGCACAGACAGGAAGGACCCCCCATCTCACTGGGAGACAAGGTCTGGCTCTCCACGAAGTTTCTACCCACTAACAGACCTTGCAAGAAACTGGACTCTAAGTTCATCGGCCCTTTCCCAGTGCTACAGCAAATAAACCCTGTCGCCTATCGTTTGCAACTTCCCCACTCCATGAGGATTCACCCAGTTTTCCACAAGTCCTTGTTAGTCAAAGATTCCCCTCCAAGCGTCTTGCGATCGCATACCACCCCCCCACCTCCAGTACTTATCGAAGAGGAACCGGAGTATGAAGTGCAAGAAATTTTGGACTCCAGGAGGAGGAGCAGGGGAATTCAGTATTTAATACACTGGAACGGGGTATTCTCAGACAGAGCGCTCCTGGGAAAATGCCAAAGACGTTCACGCACCCTTGCTAGTGCATAGGTTTCATCAGATTTTCCCTCACAAGCCACGGCCAGCGCGACTCCCAGAGCTGCAGCCACCAGAGGAAGGCGAGGAAGCCGACCAGCCTGAGGGTTTCGTAAGTTGCCAGCAACCATTCCTGCTCCCTCCGCCAGACCCAGCGAGGGGGGGGAGGTGCATTTGCATCCCTCCACCTCGGGTTTCCAGCTCCCAGGAGGGGGGAGGGAGAACCTTTCTAACGAATTAGCTGTTTTTCAGGAGAGGCCAGCTGCACCCGGGCTATCAGATCAAACGGAGAGACATGAGCCCTCCCCTGAAATTCCTTTCGTGGATGACCTCCCTTCACTGCCCAGCTCCCAGGAGGAGGAGGAGGAGGAGGAGATGGACACAGTTTCACACGGGATACTTCCCGACACCAAGGACAAAGGAGGGGAGGGGGTTGCTATGGAGTTTTTGGATGGAGGAGGGGGTGGTGTCAGGGAGACTCAAGAGAGCAGGGAAAAGGGCTGGGCGTTAGATAAGAAGCGAGCACGCAGCTCGGAGAGCCTGGCCTATTTCCCCAAGCGTCAGAAGAAAGCTCCGCCCTAGGTTGGGCTGATATACTTGGGAATCTTCAGGCACTGTTAGTTTAGCAGGATTTCTGCTTGTAGGTATGCAATAAACACTAGAGACTAGATTCCTGGCCTCGGCGTGTTATTTCTGCATCTACACACGACAGGCACCAACGTTTGTGTGAAACTATTTTGCAATTGTTGTTTGTTGACAAATGAGCAAATGGGATGAATGCATATATGTGGAAGTGTTTGTGTTTTTGTGAAGAAAGAGATGATATAAAGGTGACTCAGAAAAGGGGAGGAGGGAGTGCACACATAGGGGATTGTCGATAATGCCTTCGCTTCCCACCTCAGCTGGGACAGCCACTTGGCATTTTTTTGTTCAGATTTTTAAAACTCACCAGCCTAGTTAGTTTTGATAGATGTTTTTTTTTTACCCCCAAAGGGAAGATGGTTATGCAAAAGTCAAGGGAGAAGGAAGCAGCTTGAAGGGTGGATGTGTCAAGGGAGACCCCAGTTGGGGCAAAGGATGGAAGCCAAAAGTGTGAAAGGAGAGAGAGAAATCCCCATTGATGGCAATGAATGCAAGTGACTCAGAAAAAGTGGGGGAGAAAGACTTTTTGATTTTTGTGTGTGTGTGGCAGTTTTAGCATTGAGAACACCCCATTGTTGGAACACCGGGAAAAGGCTAATTAGATTTTTTTTTCTTCCATCAATGGATTGTGTTTGGGAGAGAGCTCAGTTTCGCAGTGATTGGCAGTTTGGGGCCTGATCCTGTTGTCTTACTTTGCAGCAAGGTGAGTAATGGACAGGCTGGGAAGAGGTTTCTTTATGTAACTATTTGTAACTGTTTTCTGTTTGTAAGTGTTTGTCTGTGTATATTTGTCTGTGTATTTGTTGAGGGAAATGGTGCAGGTTGTGTGTATGTGTGTATAACATGAACATGTCTTGGGCTGAAGGGAAAAAAAACTAAAAAAAAGACTATGTGAGTCTGTCCCTTTAAGAAATTGAATTTCTCCACATTTTTCCAATTTTTTGGAATTCCGTAGCTCTGGCCAGGCTGTGCATCTTCCAACTTTTCGGCTATGCAACCCTTTCTGTTATTTACTGTGAGTGGTTGGGCATGTGATTTGTTAATGCCAAGTGCCCAGTTATTCACACTTCCTGTAGTTGTGTATGTTTTGTGTATGTTTTGTAAGTTGAGTATATGCAAGAAGAAAGTTGAGGGGTTTGTTGGGCGTGATGGCTCAACGGGTAAGATGCCAGGCTTGTCAATTGGAAGATCGCAAGTTCAGAGGTTCAAATCCCTAGCCCCGCGTGACGGAGTTTGCTCCCGCACTCGCCCCAGCTCTTGCCAACCTAGCAATTCGAAAGCATGCAAATGCAAGTAGATGAATAGGTACCACTTCGGTGGGAAGGTAACAGTGTTCCGCGTGCGTCATGCCAGCCACATGACCATGGAAGCGTCTTCGAACAACGCTGGCTCTTCAGCTAACAAACGGTGATGAGCACTGGCCCCTAGAGTCGGACATGACTGCACAAATGTACCTTCATTGTATGACATGTACATGCCATCTTGAATGTTTGCCACCCTCAAAAGGGAAAGGGGGAGGACAATTGCTCCTCCTATCTGTGTGTGTTTGTATCTCCCCTGGTTTGATTTCATGATGTTTCTTATATCCCGACTGGGCTGCACGTGTGTGTGTGTAAGTTTCTATAAATCTTTCCTTTGGCTGTTTGTCTGATTTCCTGCTTGCAAGAACTGAAGGCTGTATGTGCCCCAGTAGGCTGTGCTTGATGGGACTTGGGAGAAAGAGTGTGTGTTCTGACTGACCTGGGATCTGATCTTCCTCCTTTTCTTTTATTATTGGAATACATAGAGAAACAATGGGCAAAATAGATTAGTGTTGTTGAATTACAACTGATAGATGACATAGGGAAAGGCTTGTGTGAGCCCTGTTTGTGTGGTGTGGTGCTTGGGAAAGTGTGTGAACTAATCAGTTATAAGCCCTCTTTCACTCAGCTTGGAAACCCTTTCTGCTGACTTGTCCAGCTGCAAAGAGAGGACAGCATGTTCCATCTTGAGCAAGTGGCTGGCTGGCTGCTACCTCTCCAGAAAAGCTTCAGCTATGAGCATTTCAAAAGAGGGGAGACCCTGCAAGGACAGCCATCTGTTTCTGGCATCTGGCTTCAGCCTTTCTCCTGTTGTTTCTCCTGTGTGCCTACTCAACTCATAGGCTCAAGCCCCCACTTGGACTCCACAAAGTTTGCCTGTTTCCTGCCTGCTAGTTGCAAGACCAGGACTGGAGGAAGAGAAGGAGGATGGAGTGCTTCCAAAGAACACCAATGGGAGCTGAGCCACCAGGACTTCTACTGGACTTTTACCAACTGTGGTTTATAGTGTACTGAAACCTGTTGCTTGCTTTGCAAGTCTGCCTTTGGCTGCTTTGACTTTGCACCAAGATTTCACTGAGTGTCTACAGGTGCAGAGGGCAAACACTGTGTACTTGGGACTCATCTTTACAGTTTGGGGATTGTTAATTTGAACATAGCTTTGTTTCCAGTGGCTACAGTTGTGTTTCATGAACTAATCATGTTGGCTGCACTGTCATTGTTAGAGATAATTGGGTTTCAACCTAGCACGTCTCACACAAGCTTGAAGGAGGAAACAGTCTCTGCTGTAACCTAATATTACTTGCTTTGTGTGGGAGGGGCTGAATCCTGGTTTCCTGTTCCCTTCTCTTCTTTCCTTTCTGCTTGAATCTCCTACCAAGGAGGATGGGTCAGCTATGGCTGCCCCACATTGCTCATACTTCCATCCAGGTGGGCCACATTAAAGAAGCATGTGGGTCACGTCAGAACCAATTGCTCACATGCATGGACCGTTTCTACTAAGGAACTGTTACAATAAAATTGTAAGCTCTTTTTATGTAACTTTACATTAACGTGTGAAGTGCGTTTATTTTGTGTTTTGAACTGATTAAGCCTTGTGCAAATTTATGGGAACGCTTCTACTCTGCTATATACTGATAAGAAGCTGCGTGGAATTCTGGTATTACCATCCCAGAATTCCTACCGTCATCCCAGTGGCTGACCATTTGCTACTCATTACAGGAGGCTCCCCCTCCCACCAACTGTCTCGCTGACTGTTTGCTACCCAAGGACAGAAGCAAAAGGCAAAGAAGGACTCGCCCCCTGGGCTGAGTCTGCCGCCTGCTCCCAGATAAAACCCGATAGAGCTCTGCCACAACACCAAGATGCTGTTTCTACTTACTTTTGTTCTTGTTTTTCAATTGAAAGACTGAGACTGTGGGAGGGTATTGGGAAAGAATATGTCACTTGCAGATCTATTGTTTGTCTCTTTGAGTGTTACTTTTGCTGTAAGCAGATAACCAATTTGATTTGTATAGACATGAGAGTTGGGAATGTGAGGACAGGACATTGTCAGTTGGGTAAGGGTAAGTTATATGATCTTGAAATGGCTTGAGAGAGTTGATGTTGAGTGCATCGCTGATAGGAAAAACGTAATCAAATTGTTTTGTTTTCAGGAGTGCTCTGTTGCTGCGATCCCAACACCTGGACCACTGATTAATAGCAGGATGGACATTGGGGTGATCCTGCTGCACAAACATGGAGTTATACATTTGGAAACCACCCCACATATTTTGTATTTGTAAACACACAAGTACCTTAGAGCCCTAGGGAGACAATCCTGTAAGGGTGGAGGATACTAGAAGAATAAGAATAATATCACCTTAGAGGGAGTTATTAGCAGTTAAATATTTTAAACTAGTATCACATCAATGCCTAATGAATCTTGTTACTGTATTGTCGAAGGCTTTCACGGCCGGAGTTCAATGGCTGTTGTGGGTCTTCCGGGATGTGTGGCCGTGTTCTGGAAGTTGTGGTTCCTAACGTTTCGCCAGCATCTGTGGCCAGCATCTTCAGAGGGCAGGAGCACAGATAGAAGCAAAATCTCTGTGCCCAGGTAGAGTGGCAATGTTCTATTTATAGAGCTAAATTATAGGAGATTAGGTGGGGTTTTTTGTTGTGTTGAAATGTTAACGAGTGGCTGATGAGCGTGATTAGCATGTTCATTGTGAGAAGTATTCCCATGTCCTGGTGGTTGGTCAACGAACTCAGTCCAACTGAGTTACTACTTTGGCTTTAGCCTCCAAATAGAGGGTTTTTAAGTTACTGGATTTGGTTTATATGTCCATACCTCAAACATAAAGGGAGATGCTATTAGTTTGGATTTCAGTACCCAGATAGGCTTCCAGCTTATAGCAAGGATTGGTTCGTGTGCTTAACTCTAAGGAAGCTGTACTCTGGAGTGGCCCTCCTTATCTTTGCTCTTTGGAACACCCCTTGCTTGAATTAAAGCAAGGGAACATATTGTTTTGAGAATGCCCATCTTTTGAGCGAGATGGGCGGTGATGAAATTTGATAAATAAATAAAATGCTATTACCATAACATGTATACATTGCAGAAAGCATCCATAAATGTTTATTATAGTGTTGCTTTCCATGATCTCACTGACACTAAAAGTAAGTAAAGAATGCCTATGTTTTGGTTGTTTATCCATCTGGAACCCTTCCACTATGGGGGAATGTGGTGATGAAAGGTACCCACTGTCTACATCTAAGCTGCATCACTTAGATTGTTAAGGCACAATCATGGATGTGCAGACTTTAAGGCAATGAGTTGTTTCAATCTAACTGATAATTCCCAATTGATTGAAACCAACCAAGTAGCAAAATGTAGGGAAGTAGTCTGTAATATCAAGATTAGTCAGAGGCCTTAAGCCTTGTCTTGGCTTACATCTTGGCTACCCAACTTTGGATGGTTCAAATTGGTGTTTACACTGGTCTTGTTGCTTCTCATTGTTGGAATCATGGTTTGCTGTTGTCTGCAATGCTTTCCTACTATTATGTCTTTGTTCGTCTGCCAGGTTAGAAGCGGAGATAATGTTTTGGTTATCCAAGAGTATATGAGTAATGAACACTACTTCCTTTCCCTCTAGGGGAGAGATTGCCAACATTGTGAGGACTATGATTCTTAATAGTAAGAGTCAAAGTCTCAAAGGGGGGAAATGATGAGGCAGTAAGCAGGAAAAAAAAGAGATTCTGGCAGCTGCACAGTACAGTAGAGACACCTTTGTAAGAGTTCACTGAAGTTCAAGAGTTTGCAACACCCCTAGGTGGATACTCAACATTGTAATTAGCTTTAGTAATGAATGCATAGTAGGGTTGTGTGCAAAAAGTTAACATGCATGAGCAAGAGTAGAGACGTGTAGAAAATGCTAACAACATGCATGAGCAAGAATCAGGAGTTAGATGATGTAAATTAGTAGCTAGGTAACCGATAGGGATGCATAGGTATCTGCAAAACACGTAAACATGCTAAGATAGTAAAGCAATGCTGGCATAGCCTAGACTGAGAATTCCAGAGTTTGCGTAGTTTATCGCTTCAAGGCTGAAAAGCTGCCTTTCACTTCATATTTTGTTGCAAGAATTTTCCTTTGTATCTCATTGCAGAAATGTATAAAATGTTTGCTAATCTGAGCGCCTTTGTGCTTGGCTTTGGAAAATTATTCCCCTTGCACCTTCTGCGAATAATAAATATTTTACAATCTCCACCCTTGGTGTGTTTTATTGGGAAAAAGTGCATGCCAGGCTACAAACTCAGAGTTTTTGGGACAACAGCATTTTAATAAAGGTGATATTAGCAGTTTAGCATGATATTTATATAAGGGGCGTGGTGGCTCAGTGGTTAAGACACCAGGCTTGTCGATCGGAAGATCACAAGTTCGGAGGTTCGAATCCCTAGCCCTGTGTGACGGAGTGAGCTCCTGCACTAGCCCCAGCTCTTGCCAACCTAGCAATTCGAAAGCATGCAAATGCAAGTAGATAAATAGGTACCACTTCGGTGGGATGGTAACAGCATTCCGCGTGTGTCATGCTGGCCACATGACCGTGGAAGCGTCTTCGGACAGCGCTGACTCTTCAGCTAACAAACGGAGATGAGCACCGGCCCCTAGAGTTGGACACGACTGCACAAATGTGCGGGGGGAACCTTTTTATGATATTTATGTTGTATGGTTTTTTAGCGATTTGTGATTTTTATGATCTGTAAGCCACCCAGAGTCATATGCGAGATGGGCGGTAGAGAAATATGACAAATAAATAAATATCCATGCCTCCTTTTGAAGTTTAGGAAACCATGTTTTTCCTTTGAGCCAAAGTAATTTACCTTCATTTGCAAAAACTAGCCCTTTCAGGGACCCTCAATCAAACAATAGTCTGTATTCTGAAGTCCTTGAGTGTTGCAAGTGTTAAAGAAATAAACCCAGGTGGGAAAGGAGGAGATGCTACGTATTTTAAGGGTGTCTGTCTTTTCTCATGTCTAATCAATGTCTTTTACTGTTTGATTTGTTGCCTTCTGATGCATCACATTATAACAAATGTACAGTATGTATCATTTGTTTCTGTACCCTATATAAAGACTTGACCCCTCCCTTAATAAAACACCTTTCGCTTTGCCTGAAGTACTTGTGGTTCATATTGTCATGGGGAGGGGGCAAAAAAGCCACTTTGCAAAGGTATTGGGTGTTTCTTACTCAAATTCAGGGACCAGGTTCTTTCCAGCTCCATGCCAACTTAGAGTTTTATCGGCAACGCTATCACAGTTTTTGTATAGCTGGGGTCTTCTTCTGTTTGCTTTGACCATATTATTTTGTGAGTCTTGGTATGGGTACATGATTCTTTGAATTATAGTGCCTGTTCTGTAGTTAATGGGTGCTGTAGTTACTGCTTTTAAGCCAATTCCACATCCTTGGCACATATTTCCCACAATCTAGATTTTTTTGCTGGTATTGTCATATGCTTTCTACTACATAGCCACTGTAGTTATAAATGCCTATAGAGCAGGGCTTTCCAAAGTGCCACCGCTGGCGACACACCGGCGGCTCCAGCAGTGCGTGCGCGCACAGCAGCGGTGTGGGGGGGGCGTGCGGCAGTGTGTCGGTGGCGCGTGCGTGCACGGCGGCGGGGCGGGGGGGCGTGCGGAGCGGCGGCAGCCTCCGCTAAAACGCGGAAGCACTGATCTGCTGCCGCCGCCGTGCACGCACGCGCCGCCGCTTCCGGGTGCTGTGGTGACACACCATGCTGTGTGTGGCAACACACTTTTGTGTCGCGACACACAGTTTGGAAAGCTCTGTTATAGAGGAACCAAAGTGTCCTATGATTTGCTGTCGTGAGGGAAACCTTTCCAGATGCACAAGCTATCAGCAACCATCTTGTTGTTCTGTAAGAGTTATAGACAGGTTAGGTCTGCTATTACACAGTTTCTTCCTTTAGGAACTTAGATGTATTTCACTTGTAAAACTTAATCAGGAAATATTATGTAACTAACAATTTCAACAGCTGGAAATGGCATGCCATTGTATGGTGTCCTGCCTGCTTTATGGAAGGAATTGAATGGCCAGTGATTGCAATATTAGAGCCTTCTCTTCTACTGACTGGTATCAGCTGTGGCCATGGCATATCCAAAGTACAAGCTATTTCATAGTTGCTTTGAAGTGCCTGCTATCAAACTGCTTTTTGCTGCTTTCATTTTATTTGGGTAAAAAATTCCACATTTAGTAAGATTCCCTCATAAAAAAGATAGAATAAAATCTGATTTTGTTGAGATAATTTAATTTTCTTCTGTTTGACTCATTAACTACCTTGATGTGATTAATTTATATGACAAAGGTACACTATATCGTTCCTCTTTCTTTGAGATTCACAAACATCTTAAACAGTGAAGCAGCCCATCCAGCAAGCTTAGTGTCCTTGAGGCCACAGCTGTTCAGTTACAAATTAAGCTAAGCTGGGGGCAGTAAGATGGTGGAAGAGGACTGCTTAGGCTCCAGGCCCTTCCCAGAATGGATTCCAAATTCTAGTTCCCTACAGGTGTTTAACCTGCACTTCCACAAGTTAACGGTGCTGGAACAAGATGTTCATACTAGCCACAACTCACAATAATGTTTGCATCCAACCCTGGATACCAGAGTATTGTTTCTGAGTGTATGATAAGCACTGTAGGAGAATTTTCCAGGGGTAAATTTGAATCGGAGACCAAGACAAAATAATAATAATAATAATAATAATAATAATTATTATTATTATTATTATTATTATTATTCTGTTTAATTGTGTCCGATTCTTGGAGACTGCCTGGACAAGTCCCTGCAGTTTTCTTGGCAAGGTTTTTCAGAAGTAGTTTGCCATTGCCTCCTTCCTAGGGCTGAGAGAGAGAGACCAAGATAAAATTATACTGAAGCACAAATAAATTTTATTGACAGATACAGTCCCAGAGGCAAAAGAGAGAAGCCTAAAGAGGGTTGGGGTTGCAAGTCTTCTTTATGTATTTATACAAATTATGTCTTTATTTGGTTGGTTATGTTAATGACTACAGATAGAGTTTATTTCCATAATAGGATATAGGACTGATAAGGTTAGCCTTCCTGATTTGGTTAATGTATATGCATATTAGAATATGTAGTAAGTGGAGCAGAGAATAAGGTAATATATCCCCTATATTATAAACTTTGTTTTATACTGGGAAATCTGAGTGGATTAGGGAATGGATTTTAACCCCTCAGATTTTCTGCCACAGCACCTTTGGTATTAAGTGTTCTCAAAGCCAACAACTTTGCAATCTCCTGCAGACTTCAGTAGGCCCACAGTGTACATCCTTGTCCTGAACACACTTTTCAACTCTGCTTGTGTGTTCTGTAAATGTGAAAAGGGTTTCATTAATGGATTTTAGGGTATCGGCAGTCTTGGGGAAAATTTATAAAAGCTTAACCATTGCAGAAAGATTTTCTGACAAGTGTGTGTTTACTTACTGTGAAGTTCAACTGTATAGTGTAACCTTATTTTCACTGGGAGGAAGGGCTTCCGAGGACTATCCATTGAATTGGAGAGTAAAGCATCATGTTACACATCGCTATACAAGGATTTATGTAAATTATCTCATTTACATGATGATGCCATGGCGCCATTGACACAAATTGTGATGGGAATTTGATCCACTGCATGAGAAGTCCTTTGCATCAAGGTCCAGTAAAATGAAGCACTTGTCATCAATCAAACTTTTATTACAGCCTTTGGGCCAGAAAGCACAACAATAAAATGCATAAACCTGTAATTTATTTATTTATTTATTATTTCAATTTATTCCCCGCCCATCTCCCATACAAGGGACTCTGGGCGGGTTACAACAGTTAAAAATTCAAAAGCTGTACAATTAAAATATCTAAAATATCTAAAAAATACAACCATATAAATAGATAAAAACCAAGATGGGTAGGGAATCATAGCCGAAATCCTATTGCTATGGGGCTAGCCAACCCCAGGAGGCACTACCGCCTCTGTCGTCCCAAGCCTGGTGGCAGAGCCAGGTCTTAAGGGCCTTCCGAAAGGCCAGGAGTGTAGGGGCCAGTCTCACCTCCGGGGGCAAGATATCCCATAAGGCGGGCGCTATAACAGAGAAGGCACACCTCCTGGACCCCACTAGATGGAATTCTCTTGTTGAGGGGGTCCGAAGCATGCCCTCTCTGCATGCATGGGTGGGGTGGGCCGACGTTATCGGGACGAGACGGTCCCTCAGGTACCCTGGTCCTATGCCATATAGGACTTTAAAGGTAATCACCAACACATTGAATTGGACCCGGAAGCAAACTGGCAGCCAATGCAGCTCGCGTAGCAGAGGTGTTACATGTGCCGATCTCCTGGCACCCATAACTGCTCGCGCCGCCGCATTCTGCACCAGCTGAAGCTTCTGGATACTCTTCAAGGGTAGCCCCATGTAGAGCACATTACAGTAGTCTATACGGGAGATGACAAGGGCGTGAGTGACTGTTCGGAGGGCCTCCCGATCCAGGAAAGGGCGTAACTGGCGCACAACTCGAAGTTGTGCAAAGGCCCTCCTGGGCACGACTGCCACCTGCTCTTCGAGCAGGAGTCGCGAGTCCAGGAGGACCCTCAGATTCCACACTGGATCCGAGTGAGGTAGTGCAACCCCACCCAGAACCAAGGATGACAACTTCCTGGATTTAGGGGGGCCATCAATCCACAGCCACTCCGTCTTACCAGGGTTCATCTGAAGCCTGTTGTTCCCCATCCAGACCCCCACAGCCTCCAGACACTGAGATAAGGCATTGACCGCATCACCTACTTCACCCAGGATGGAGATGTACAACTGGGTATCATCAGCATATTGGTGATACCTCATCCCGTGGTGATGGATGATCTCGCCCAGCGGCTTCATGTAGATGTTGAATAGGAGAGGAGAGAGAACCGACCCCTGCGGCACCCCACAAACCAGGGGTTGCAGGTCAGCTCTCTCCTCCCCTATCAACACCGACTGGGAACAGCCCCGGAGGGAGGAGGGGAACCAGCGCAAAACCATGCCGCCCACCCCCAACTCCCTGAGCCGTCCCAAAAGTATACCGTGGTCGACGGTATCGAAAGCCACTGAGAGATCTAAGAGGGCCAGGATGGACACACTCCCTCCATCCCACCCTCACCAGAGATCATCCATAAGCGCGACCAATGCGGTCTCCGTCCCATAACCCGGCCTGAAACCTGACTGGAAGGGGTCTAGATAATCCGTTTCCTCCAGAATCCTCTGGAGTTGCCACGCCACCACCTTCTCAACCACCTTTCCCAAAAAGGGAAGGTGGGAGACTGGGCGAAAGTTGCCCAGGATAGTAGGGTCCAGGGACGGCTTCTTGAGGAGGGGGAGCACCAGCGCCTCCTTGAAGGCCGCCGGGAACACCCCCTCACTCAAGGACAAATTAATCATCGCCTGGACCCAACCACATGTCACCTCACTGGATGTCTTCACCAGCCAGGAGGGACATGGGTCAAGCTGGCATGTGGTGGCGTTCACAGTCCGGAGGATCCTGTCTACTTCATCAGGCGCAACAGGGTCAAACTGTTCCCAGATAACAGGGTAAGTACGAGTCCCTGGCATCTCCACAGATCCTGTCTCACGCTTGGAGTCCAACTTGGAATGAATTTGAGCGATTTTGTCCTGCAGATGCTCAGAAAACTCTTCCGATTGGCCCTGTAAATGGGTCTCTCCCTGCTCCCGACCCAAAAGAGATCTTGTAATTTTAAAAAGGGCCGTCGGGCGGCATTCTGCGGACGCAATAAGAGCGGAGTAATTATCAATAAGACTTTAAAAAATGCAATGACATTACATTTATGTAATTATTATAGCAACTGTAGCACAGATAGCAGTGGCAATCACCAAAATTTCTGCTAAACGTCAACCATAGGTAGGATGGATACAACAAATGGTAGCACAAAATCGGGCAACCTGGAAAGATACGTCAGGATCCTGGTCTGATAGAAGCAGTGACAGATAGACATTGTGCTCTCTACCAGGGTAGTTCTTTAAAATGGGATAAATATATATCTTCAGAGATTCCCTATAGAGAGAGCATCAAAGGAGCATAAAGCTTGGGGATTCCACAGAGCCATCTCTATGTGGGCATAAACACTGCTGAAAAGGAATGTTTTTATACTGCCCCCACAGAAGTGCAGAGGGTAGTGCATCCAATCTGGCCAAGGTGAGAGCCTAATTTCAGAATTAGAATTGAAGAGAGATAAGATGATGGCACATGCCCATTTGAGAAGAATCCATGAAGTCTAGGGTTGGATACTAGGCTTAAACTGGTTTGAAAATCAATATCCCAGATATGTTGTTCAAGATGACTCCTGAAATTTTCAAACCGTAATTGACAGAGGCTTTCCAAAGAGAGTCCCTTGGAATCAGATCAAAAGCTGATTTGAAATCCACAAAGGCTGCAAAAAGGGTGCCTTTGGGTGGTAAGGTGCATTTTTCAGCTAAATGGTAAAGGACCAGACAGTGGTCTAAGGTTGAACGGTCCCCTCTAAATCCCGCTTGTTCCTCAACAAGAATATTTTCAGTTTGCACCCAATCTAACAGTTTTAAATAAAGATACTTTGCATGTTGTTTGCTTATTGTATTAAGCAAGCTAATTGGTCTCTAGTTGGCAGGGTTAAGCCTATTTCCTGTATTCTTATAGAGAGGGATAACTATGGCCTCATTCCACTCAGATGGAAAATGTGCTGTGCTATTAATATAAGTAAAAAGAACAGCCAGCACTGGGGCCCACCAATATTTTTTTTTCTTTTAGCAACTCTGGAAGGATGAAATCACCTCCAGGAACTTTCCCAGATTTCAATTGTATAATGAGATCCTTAGCCTTGGCTATAGACACAGGAGGCCATTCGGGAGAAGACACCACTGGATGGGGAACCACCACTGGATTATTTAATGGTTCTGGATTTAAAATGTTCTGAAAGTGACTCTCCCAAATATCTGCAGGTGTTGGGCAGATGGGACTGAAGCGACTACCCATAGGAGAGCAGTTAACTAGGTGCCAAAACCAAACAGGGTGCTTAAGCTTAGCTGCTGGAATTAGTCTTTCCCAATCCTCTCTCAGCACTTGGAGTTTTTTTTTTTGATACCAATCGAAGAGATATTATTTAATATTATTTTTGATATGCTATTGATATTTTTGATAATATTTTTTTGATATGCCTACAGTGACCATGTTTTCTTGGAAACAAAAATCAAGGACAAAACTGAAAAAGAGGCAAATCTTGCAATGGAAAATTCAAGAGCAAAACCAAGAAAATAAATAATTAAATTAAATAAATCTAAAGCTCAGCTTCCTGAACTAAAGGGCTGTCCTTTATAATAAAGGACATATAGCCAGTGTAGATATGCCAGAGGTAGATGCCAACTTGTAGGCAGAGCCAGGACAAGGAAGTGGTGAGGTGAAGAGAAAATTACACTTGATTTCATGTAAATGCACATTTAATGCAATCTTTTCTTTCAGGTTAAAAAGTACAGTTTGGAAGCACCTCTTATTTCAGCTCTGCACCAGAATCTTTCAGAGCTGATCACAGACAGCCATAGGGCCACAAGCTAGGCATTTCTGATAGAAGAGCTTCCAATAAACCACATTGTTGAATAGAGCTTTGAACCTGATTTCTCCAGTCCTAATCTGGAAGTCTACAGACATTACGTAATACTGGCTCACCATAGTGTGCTGGGTAAAACTAGGGAAGAATTAATCACTCTAATTCTTGCCAATGTCGGTTTTGCACATACTGAATCATAAGTCCTTTTTCAGGCATTGCCCAGTAGTGGGTAATTTTAAAAACGTCATGCAAATAATCATACTTTATTTTCACATGCAATTTTCCTGGCATACATTTGATATACAGTTTTTCCTAAAATGCACATTTTATGACAACTTTTTCTCTATATTTCTATACACAGTTTTTCTGATGACAGTTTTGTTACAAAGTATGCAGTCCAAAGAGTAACTGTATGTCAATTCACATATTAATGCAGGAGGGGGAATTAAGCAATTAATTAAGCAATTCCTTTTAAAAGACAGACCTCTCCCACATACAGTATTATGTCTCTCTCTCTCTCTCTCTCTCTCTCTCTCTCTCTCTCTCTCTCTCTCTCTCTCACACACACACACACACACACACACACACCTCCCTCTCTCTCTCTCTCTCTCTCTCTCTCTCTCTCTCTCTCTCTCTCTCTCATTATTTTGGCCTATCATACAAACACATTTTCTTAATATATGGCATTTTTTGTTTATGTCAATCTTTATTCTTGTGGTTTTGCATTTGTTTTTCCAGATTATGGTTTGAAAGCGTCCTTTACAATAGATAATTGTATTTGATAATTTAATTTCATACCAACTATATGAACTAAGACTACAAATTATTTCTTATATCGTAGCAATGTTCTGTATTTTTCCTTTAAAAATACAGGGAATGTATTAAATGTCAGATTGCTTCTCCATTTATCCATGAACAGGGGTGAGGAAGATGTGGCCTTTTAGTTGTTGCTGAACTACAAGTCGCAGCTCTCCGGCCAATATGGCCAATGGTGAGGAACATTGGGAATTATATCTGGAGGACCAGTTATTCTTCATCCCTGCATTAAACCCACTTGCTCAAACTTGTAATGTAGAGACCCTGTAGAAATATCTTTCCATGCAGGAAGTCCAGGGGAGTATTAATATAGTTACTCCCCATGCATTTAACCATTTTTGGGGCATTATCTTTTCTCTTAAACATTACAATTTGGAAGCTTCAAAGAGGTTTTGAGGCCCTAGGTTATATACCTCTGATATAGTTAATGGCTCAGCCTTCAGTCTCTCTGACAGGGCATGTTTTCTAAGAACATCATCCTCAGATGAAAGTAGGATGAGCAATTGCAAAATGAACTCTTTGAAAGAAGAAGAACCACGTCATTGGGTCATTAGCCAAATAAAAAGGAGAAGAATCAGGACAATAATTGCATTATTCTATTCCAGATCCATTGTATTCCAGCAAATGGATGTGATCTGGCAGATTGGAGGAAGATTCAGGCTGGGTTTTTGTCAATCTCTGATCAACTCAACTATCAACAAGATGCTTGTAGTGAACACAAATCTCAGAGACAGCAGTTTGCGAAGTGGAAACTCATTTGTTCCTAAAGTCACCCAATTCTCTTGAGAATAAAATTTTGGTACATCTTCTGACCAATTACTATACAGGTAGTCCTCGCTAAACAACCATTTGTTTAGTGAGGGTTCAGACTTACAACGGTGCTGAAAAAAACGACTTACAACTGTTGCAGCGTCCCCATGGTCACGTGATCACGATTTGGGCACTTGGCAGCCGGTTCACATTTATGACCATTGCAGCATCCTGTGGTCATGTGATCACCATTTTCAACCTTCCCGGCCAGCTTCTGGCAAGCAAAATCAATGAGGAACCTCATGGTTCATTTAACAACCATGTGGTTCGCTTAATGCCTGCAGTGATTTGCTTAATGACCGCCGCAAAAAAGGTAATAAAATCAGGTCAGATTCACTTAATGACTGCTTCTCTTAGCAATCAAAATTCTGGTCCCAATTGTGGTCGTTAAGCAAGGACTACCTATATTCATGAAGAATAGCAGTAACAATCAGGTCAGTAGTTCCAAGTAACTGTTTGCTATCTTATTCAAGGACTGAGGGAACAGGATGCCTTAACTTTTACTCTATCAGAGCCAGAAAGGCTTTACAATAATATGGTTAGCTTTGTCTCACTTCTGTTACTGCCTTACCTTTCTGATCTTGACAGTAAAACAGATGTCAAAAAGGATTTAATTCTGGATAAAGACACTGTTTAGTTGGAATAGACTTGGGGTCATGGCACTTGTAATTAATCATGAGAGATCTAGCAGGCAATTCTTTCTCTGTCAATCTCTGGAAAATGAAGATGACAAGGACTTTCCAGGAGATTGTTCCCTAGTGGCCTGTCTCTGGTCACCAATCCAGGGATTCTTCTTGATTTACTGAGTTGTTTTGTATAATGAAGTGACAGAAGAAATGCTTAGAGCAATAATGGTAGAATACTAGGAGCCAGTACAAATGAAGACAGTTATATGCCCGTAGCTGGTTGAGATATCATAGATTGCTTGCTGATGTGCTCAAATAGCCTTGTGGAGTACATTACAGATAAAATCACTTTTTAAATTTTATTTATTTATTTTGCAATCAATCAATCAAATCTTTGTTTGATCATAGACCAGCATAAGATAACACAAGAACATGAGAATTACAGCCATTTCAACATATATATTTCATTTTGATCAAACATTTTAAAAGAAAAAAAGATAGAGCCAAAAAGAAGGAAGAAAAAAAATGCACGAAGTAAATAAACCAGAGCTTTTCAAGCATCATAAGATTAAGTAAATTAAATATAAATTTTCAGAATAGTATTAATTATTAACACCATTAAATTAAATACCTTGAGTCATTCTAAAAGTACAGACCATTATTAAAATCAAATTAATGTATGAGTATCAACAACAGTTACCAGCACAGTATGAAATGTAAGTTAAAATGAAAAAAGTAAATTTTGATATATTTATGGATGTGTGTGTGTGTGTGTGTGTTTTCCTGTAGTCACTGTAGAGTCCTTAAAGAGCAGCACTGGGGGCAGTAATCAGATTCATATCTAACAGCGAGACCACATTTTTTTTTCTACCTGCTTCGGAGGTCTGCAGAGATTAAAGCAATGACTTGGTGATATCACTGTATGGAGTGAGCTGAAAGTTGTTGGCTTTTGTGGGGGATTGGTATGGGAGATTGGAGGAAGTAAAATACGTGTGTTAAATGCAGCAAGGGCTTTATTTTGTGAAAAATTCCAGAAACACTGCAGTGCTGAATTTCAGTGCTGTATGATTAGTGAGGGGGAAAGGGGAGTGAAGATGCTACAAGGGACCTCTGGGAAAAGAGAAGAAGAGAGATGTTTTGAAAAGTGTGGATCAATTTAGTCACACTTAAAGCTGGCAATCTCAACAAGTGGTAGCACTTACCCAACATTGGCTGATGTCTCAAAACGTTTTTTAAAAGGTTGGCTCTGTTTAGTAGTTGGATAGGAGACCACCAGGAAGCCCCAGGGTTGTATACCAGATAGGGAAGTTGAAAAAAACATCCTGGAAGAAGGGAGTGGGAGAGGCAGTCCACATGGCTGCCAAGAAAATTATATGGATGGGTTCAAGAAGTCCCTAGGAGCTGTGTTAATAGGCTGACCATACGTCCCGTTTTGAACAGGACAGTCCCGTTATTTAAACAATTCCCGACCGTCCTGTCATTTTAAGAAAAATACCCATTTTGTCCTGTTTTTGAAAGTTCCTGCGGCGAAGCGCTCGTGCACACCCACTTTGTCCGACAAGCCGTGGGTAGGGTCCCGTTTTTCTCTCCAGGAAATATGGTCAGCCTATGTGTTAAGGTGTAGGAGTCACTACTTTTTGAAAATTGGAGACCCCTCAGCATCATCTGTTTGTCTGTTGCAGGCTAATTCTTTCTCTGTACCTTCTTTTGGACATCACTTTCACTGATTAAGATGAAGATACAGAGAAGATACAGTGCAGCACACAGAAAGAAGATACTGTAATTCCCCTGAATTAGTAGTAGTAATAAAGATAGTTTGTTGTGGTGAAGCTTCTTGACTTATTTTGGTTTGCCACTGAAATTTGGTAGCATGATATTGGTTGCTCTGGAGATTGCAGAAAAGAGGTTTGAGGGGCTGCTAGTAGAAGAGCTATAAGATTAAATAGCTCATCCCGCATTGGGTCTGGATGGAAGTGCTTAGATCCAGTCCCGGCAAGATGGGTGACTTTGGTTTTTGAAGCCATCCACTCCCAGGGAGATTTCATCTTTAGATCTGGGTTACATTACCTTAGTGTATAACTTGGGGGCCCTCCTTGACTAACAGCTCCTATAGATGAGGACTTAGCAGATGTGACTAGGAGTACTTTTGCACAGTTTCATCTTATGCACAGATTATGGGCCCTCCTGGAGCAAGAGGCTCACTTTGCAGCCACTATATTGCAACATAGTCTAAATGGGTCTGCCCTTGAAGAGCATTCAGAAGCTACAGCTGGTCCAGAATTCAGCAACTCAAATAGTTACAGGCACATCTGAGATCTCCCACATAACACCACTACTTTGGGAATTGACTTCCAGATGTAGTTCAAGGTGCTGGCTGTTGTCTTCAAATCATTTTATTGCTCAGGACCTGGGTATTTTCAGGACCTCCTACTCCCAATTGTAGATGCAATTCAATGTGATCTGTTACAGCAGGCCTTCTGTTGGTGGTAAAGCTGTATCATGGTGAGGATGTTGTTATATCTGAAGCAATATTTATCTAGATATACTGGCCCCAGCTCCACTTGTTTTAGAGTAACATATTTACATGCAACACAGGTAATGCATTTGACATTCTGCCTGAGTAACAAGATTTCCACAACATGCTAGAGCCAATCATCTGATACAGTTATAATACAGGAAGGTGAACTTAATGTTGTCTTGTACTTTCTCACTTTGGAATGAACTCAGTGAAGCTGATTTTTGAGTAATCCCAGAGAAAATTATAAAACCATACTTGTCAATTACAAACTGCGATCTCAAGCAATCTTTGAGATGAAGGAAATCAATCATCCATTCATCCCTTAGCCATTTTACCATGCAGTTTTTTTAAAAGGAACCTAATTTTAGGTGTATGTTTTAATGGAATCTAAAATTTGATGCTTTATCAAATGACTATATTTCTCTGAGAATGAAACAGATATTTTTCTGACAGCTTATTGCTTGATTTTCCAGGGTCTTAATTCAATAAATTGACTGTGTGTAAGTGAATACATTCAGTGCTGTAGATATCCCTCAAATCCAGATACTGCTTTCATTTATATTGGGAATAAATTGCTGTGCAGACATAATATGCCATAGATACAAAATCATTGAAGTAATGTAAGAATAGTTTTATTAAATCAGACACCAGTGGACATAGTCATCTATCTCCAAATGCTCAAATTGTCTACAAATTTAGCACACCTTTCCTGCCTGTAGCTGTAGCTGGGAAATACACCAGTAAACTGGAGTCAACGGTAGAAAAAAGAGAGGAATGGAACTGGAGCTACAGAAAGCTATTACATCGACAGTCATCTCAATGAAGAATAATTTTATAAGACATCAATGACTAACATCTGCTCTTTCAATGAAGAATTTTTCAATGCATTGTTTCAGGGTTACCCCCAGGCCACTCTAATTAATGTCTGCTAGAGACTCCATCCTACATACAAGAGCTTTCATAGGAAAGTCAAGGACATGACTTGGATTGATAAGAAGCTTTACAGAAGAAGAAAGTTGTGCTACTAATGATGAAGATCAGCTTCTACAGGATCTAAGAACTTAGCTATATAAATACATGTAGCTCCAAGGCGTATCTTGTATTTATTTTTCCTTCCCTTTTGGTATCTTCTCCTTCTTGCAGCCCATTTCTCAGGTTTAGCTGTTGACAGAACCTGCACTATATTTACATAACAGTGTCTGGACCTGGCTCCTTGCTTCTCACCTTCCTAACTCCAACCTTCACACACTGCAGTGGTTCTTAAACTGAGAGTAATGGAGTAATTTGTAATTGCTTGTTTGTGAGTCAAGGATCCAGTTTGGGACTGCTGCTGTTGAGACACTTGTGTAAAACAATAGAGTCCTTTTGTGTGTGGAGGGAAGGGGGTTATTCACGAGCAGGAAAATAGGTAATTGGGTCAAACAGTTTAAGAACCACTGCACTAGGCAGTTGGGTTGTTTGATTTCTCTATGAAAAAAGCTCTGTGTGTATTGTGGGGATATGTAAATACTCTGGTTTATTTTGAAGTGGGATAAGGGTTTAAGAATATCTATTTGGATTGCTTCTAGGGCTTGCTTGACTTCATTCATCTTTAATGGATTAAGATTAATAAGGTATAATAATAAATGCTTGGTTTTAGGTTTAATATGATTAAGACTTTTATAATTGTTGTATTATTAATGATAATGGCAGATAATTTGTATGCTTTTTTAGTTTGATTTTTATTATAGTAGACAGAAATGTATAGAATAGCAGTAGGAAGAAAATAATTAAATAAATGTTATTTTGGGGGGAGTTGATTAGGATAGATATAGATAGGTATAGGTATAGATACATGCATATATACTCTTTTTCTTTTAATATAAGGGGATGGAGCAACTGTATTTAGTGATTTTTATAATGTGCCAATGGAATGATTTATAGAAATAATGTGATCTTGGTTTAATTTAGAGTAAGGGATTGATTATGGAAAATTTGTTGTATATCCTTGCTGTTCAAAGTCGGAAGTCACCTCTTTTTGTAATTGGAAAAAAATCTCTCTTGTATTTTCACATTTTTTTAGTTTTTTCTTTTTTCTTTTTGTAGTTTTTTTCTTTTATGTAGTTTTTATCTTTCTCTTAAATCTAATAAAATTCTTATATATAAAAAAAGAACCACTGCACTACTGGTTATAAAGATACATTGAAGGCTGGTTAGCCTGCTATGAAAGACTTTGTAAGCTTTCTTAGAGGATGGGGAAAACAGGTATGATTTGAATGAAATTGGGTACAGTAGGGATTGTAGCTCACCAGTACAATATCAATATTCCATGCAAAATTTCTGAAGTTTGATCCTCAAAATCTATAGCTGCTTTGGAGAAGATCCAATCTGAAACTTGTTGGAAATTCAGCAAATCAACATGCCTCATTTGCATGTAGATGAGTTCATCCCAGGATGCAATTCTCCGTGTCTTTGAGGAAGTTGTTTTGCTGCCACTCCCACTTCCTCTTTCTCAGTCAGTCCTTCGAATCTCTCCAGTGGAGAGACAAGCATGCTGCTTGCTCGCTCTCTCTCTCTCTCCATCTTAGGCCATGGATGGGCCTAGGAGATTTTCCCCCCTCTCTCCACGCAGCTCTTAGCAGCTATAGGGCTAAGAGTCCACAAAGTTTAGAGAAAAGGAAATGAGAAACTGAAACATCATTTATCTACTGAGAATGCTGTACCTGGACTGAATAAATGTAAGAAATCTTTTGTACTTACTTTTTGAACCTGGATTGTCTCAGCGTGTGTTTCTTTATGCTTGGGTGGGCTAAAGGTGTAAGATTAAGAACATGGATCTCTCTAACGTGCTCACTGGCTCTGTTTTTAAACAATATTCTTTTTCTGTGTATGAGCTTATACTACGTTAAGCTCTGCTCCATTCACTGGTTCTAACAGGCCACTGAATGATCTTCAAAACTGAGGAGAGTTTCTCTCATCCCATGAAGACAATACTGAGCCAGTAATTCCCCATAAGACAGTTTTGTAATGCCAATCTAGATGTTAGGGCTAATTTGCAGGGGAATATTGGTGAACATAGCTATATTCTCTGCTCCTCCATCCTCTTCCATGGTCCATAACCCCAGTCTTTTTTTCAACCCAATTGATTAATTTTAGAAATTAGTTACTTAATGAATTGAATGCCATGTTCATTTATTTTCTTCTTTCTTTGCCATCTTTATTCCTCTTGTGTTTTGCTTATAGGTTATGAGCCTGTGGGTAGTGATTGCTTTTTTGCTTAAATGGATTTGTAAACTACTTGGGGACATTTTCTGGTCAATTAAAAATAATAATAAAACTGTAATAGTTAGCATATACATTTTTGGGAGACTAAAGTGTTGCAAATAATTTGATTCATTTTCAGAATGCAATAGTATATTGTTTACATCTTCTATCTTCTCTCCTTCTCCCCTAGCCCCTGCTCAAAGAAAAATAGTGTCTGCCTTTATAAGTGGGTTAGTCATACTGCAATGATAGTTATATCAGTCCTTTAACTGTAAATTACTTTGTTTGTTTGTTTGTTTGTTTGTTTATTTATTCAATTTCTCACTGCCCAACTCCCTCAAGGGACTAATAATTTAGCTAACAATTATAACTAAGTGGATAAAAATTCCTCCAGATACTGATTAACATCACATGATTCCCAGTAAGGAGGAAACCAGTAACAGTCAGTGTAGCTGAAAATATCACACAGGATATACACTGTATAAAAATAAAGAAATTACTTTCCTTCTCCAAGAGTAGGGGAGTGGTGGTGGTGGTGGTAGTCATATAATACCCTGTACACGTGAGGTATAACATTTGTATCTCTTTTTGACAGCATAAGAGAAGGTAGACTGTATATACCATTTGGATAGCCTCAGATGGTTGAAAAGCTGTTTATAGTCCATACTTACATACAGATAGGCCAACAAATGGTATTTTAATTAGTAATATAATCCATACTATATGGAAATAAAATCTGCTGCCCAAATCACCATCAAGATGCTTAAACTCTTACTAACTCACTGCTATTTTCTGTATATTTAGTGCAGTGATGGATACTGTTCAGCTGCCAGTAGATGCCCTTTGTTTATTAAAAACAGGAAAGATAACAACAAAGCAATTGAAGGCCAAGCCACACTGGGCAAGACTGGGAGTTTCAGTGTATTTCTGTCCTAATATTAATATTCATTAATTTTTAAACCTTTGGATGACTTCTTCAATAAGATTTACCAGAAGACATCCTAGCAGACGCTAGTATCAAAGATGAATGCACAAACCCTGTAAGTACCCTAATGAGAAAGCAAATAATAACAATTTTATTTGCTCTCTGCCCCCCCCCCCCACCAATAGCATCTACTACCCTGCATTAAAACACAGATCATTTTATAAACCTGGATGGGTCAGAAGGTTACCTGAACTCATGCTGTTAATAAAACTATTGAGCTTCTAACAGCAGAACAAGACTTGGTACTGATTATTGAGTTGACCTGAAAAGGTTCAATTACACCTTCTTTTCTATTAATGTCTTATAAGAGGAATGGGTGATTTGAACTGATTGCACACCATTTTTCCATCCATGCTAGCACTCAGTGTTATTCTGAAGAGACTGGGAAATACATTTTGAAACCATCTTATATGCCTTCAATTATCATAGATATGTCTAATAATTTCATGATATTGAAAACTTGGCTGTTCCCTCATGACACAAGAAGCACAACCTTAAAAACTCTTTGGATCTGGGTTTGGGGTGGGAGGGTAATTTTATTCATGTATTAATTGATTTCACTGTTCATCAGTGTAAAATACAAAGATTGCAAAGGCATTCAGAGTTGTAATAATATATTTCCATATACTATTCTACAAACAGTCTTTTACATTTCACCTCGATCACCTTGATTGACCAGACTGTCGCCGGACAGAATCCTGCTGGTCGCAACTCGCTTTCCATTCGTCTCAAATCCTGGCTTTTCTTCTCCAGGTTCGTCCAAATTTCTTGACTATTGGGTCTTCCCATCTCTTTGGAGGTTGGCCAAGGGGTCTTTTTACTTCTCTTGGATACCATTTGGCAACTGCTGTTGTCCAATGGCCATCTGACATGCACATGACGTGTCCTGTCCAGCATAGCTTCCATTTGCGATATTTGATGACGACATCATTCATTCCACTTCGTGCTCTAATCTGACTATTTGGGATGTGGTCTTGGAGAGAAACTTTCAGCATGGATATTTCCATAGCCCTTACTGCTCTTGAAAGCTCTTCCTCTTCTGCCTTTGTTAGCGACCATGTTTCACTTCCATATAGCACCGCCAGTAAGACAGTCAAATTAAAAAGATTAGCACGCAGTTTTCTGTCGATCTTCTCATTTTGTAAGACTTCTCTAATGGAGTTGTAACTAGCCCATCCAGCTTTATTTCTTCTGACCAGTTCTTCTCTTTGATCGTTGTTCATTCTGATTAGCCATCCCAGGTAGACATAATGGTCAACCTCTTCGATGAGTTCATTATGAAGCCTCATTTGGAATTTTGGAAGGTTCCCTGTGTGCATACAGTATATCTTGTTTTAGTGTGATTCATATTTAGACCCACCTTTCTGCTTTCGGTGTCAAGTTGTTGAAACATTTTTTGCAGCTTTCAAGCTCTCCGTTTACATTGATTCCATCTTCCCAGTTCACTCTGTGCATATTTTCCAGGCAAGTATTGAAAAGTTTAGGTGAAATCGTATTGCCTTGCTTCACATCTTTCTCTACTGGTATTCATATTTCGGTTTCAAAGAGGGTTATATTTGTGAAGCAGTTGGTGTTTGCTTCTTTGAGCAGGGCGATGTAATTTGAGTTGATTCCTTGATCACTGATCACTTGCATTACTGCATTGACTTGGACACTATCAAATACTTTTTCATAATCCACAAATGTGATTGCAAGCAGAAATTTATATTCTCTTGACCATCCGATGAGCTGAGTAAGAGTGAATATATGATCAGTAGTGCTGTACTTGCTTCTGAAGCCAGCCTGCTCTCTCAGCTGTTGCTCGTCTAAAGTTCTTGTAAGACGGTTTGTAATCACTTTCATGAATAGCTTGTAGACAATCAATAATAAGCAAATTGGCCTATAATTTTTGAGATCTTTGCATTCTCCCTTCTTGTACAGCAGGACTGTAGTAGACTCCTTCCAGCAGTCAGGAATTTTTTTCATCTCTACGTACCTGGTGAAGCGCTCCGCCAGTGCTTTCCATAGTTCATGGCCTCCAGCCCTCAGCTTGGAATAATGTTGAATACTCTCTTCTCTACAAATTAATATAGAGGAAACTGACAGAAGATCTGGAGAAATTCCGAGAGCAGAAACTTCTTGAGGCAGCAAATAAGTGAAGCAGCATCAGAAAGTGCAAATGGGAAATTTTGTTGTTGTTGCTGTTCAGTCGTTTAGTCGTGTCCGACTCTTCGTGACCTCATGGACCATAGCACGCCAGGCCTTTCTGTCCTCCACTGTCTCCCAGAGTTTACTCAAATTCATGTTCATTACATCGGTGATGCTATCTAACCATCTCATCCTCTGCCATCCCCTTCTCCTTTTGCCTTCAGTCTTTCCCAGCATCAGGGTCTTTTCCAGTGAGTCCTCTCTTCTCATTAGGTGGCCAAAGTATTTGAGCTTCAGCTTCAGTATCTGTCCTTCCAATGAGCAGTCAGGATTGATTTCCTTTAGGATTGACTGATTTGACCTCCTTGCAGTCCAAGGGACTCTCAAGAGTCTTCTCCAGCACCACAGCTCGAAAGCATCAATTCTTCGGCGCTCAGCCTTCCTTATGGTCCAACTCTCACAACCATACATTACTACTGGGAAAACCATAGCTTTAACTATTCGGACCTTTGTCGGCAAGGTGATGTCTCTGCTTTTTAATATGCTGTCTAGGTTTGCCATAGCTTTCCTCCCAAGGAGCAAGCGTCTTTTAATTTCATGGCTGCAGTCACCGTCTGCGGTGATCTTGGAGCCCAAGAAAATAAAATCTGTCACTGCTTCCATTTCTTCCCCTTCTATTTGCCAGGAGGTGATGGGACTAGATCCCATGATCTGAGTTTTTTTAATGTTGAGTTTCAAGCCAGCTTTTGCACTCTCCTCTTTCACCCTCATCAAGAGGCTCTTTAGTTCCTCTTCGCTTTCTGCCATTAGGGTGGTATCGTCTGCATATCTGAGGTTGTTGATATTTCTCACGGCAATCTTAACTCCGGCTTGTGATTCATCCAGCCCAGCATTTCTCAGGATGTACTCTGCATATAAGTTAAATAAGCAGGGTGATAATATACAGCTTTGTCGTACTCCTTTCCCAATTTTGAACCAATTGGTTGTTCCATGTCAGGTTCTAACTGTTGCTTCTTGACCTGCATACAGGTTTCTCAGGAGACAAGTAAGGTGGTAACGGGAAATAGCACTGTGCAAAACAACAATAGCAGCATTAAAAGATAAAAATGGGAAGGAAAAGATGGGAAAGCAAGAAATTGAGCAAATCTGCAAAGAATTCTACACAGACCTGTTTGGATCCCGCTTGGACATTCCAATGCCACCATTAACCGTCATGACCGAAGATAATAAGTGAAGTTCAACACACCATCCATCAGATGACAGTGGGGAAAGCTCCAGGAAAAGATGGTATAACAATGGAAATACTTGTACTTTTCTTGAGTAATATACTTTGTAAAGTTTAAATATTATCATTCCTTAACATCCATCCATTTTCTATTCTCTTGTGATGAGACATATGATTATACTGTAGCACTTGCTTTATAAGTACCATTTGCATTAATATTTATGTCCAATTAAAAC
This sequence comes from Charina bottae, assembly GCA_023362775.1. NCBI lineage: Eukaryota > Metazoa > Chordata > Lepidosauria > Squamata > Charinaidae > Charina > Charina bottae. The sequence goes on along the minus strand of JALMGJ010000030.1, from coordinate 1,006,706 downwards.
AGCATTTTGCTGCTTTGAGTATGAAGGCGCTGTCAAATGTAGAGATAATTAAAAACATAAAATCTAACACATCAGTATTCCCAGAAATTGAAGAATATGGGAGTGTTATATTTTTCAGACCATGATCACAGTATTTGTATATCATGTCATGGTGACACAGCATGGGTACGAGGTGTGAGCATGCACAGAATCCTCAGTGTTCCTGGTATGACAAATTGTTCATGGAGACATTTGCAATTCTATAAGAGCCAGTTTGGTCTAGTGGTTAAGGTGCTGGGCTAGAAACCAGGAGACTGAGAGTTTTAGTCCCACCTTAGGCATGAAAGCCAGCTGGGTGACCTTGGGCCAGTCACTCTCTCTCAGCCCAACTCACCTCACAGGGTTGTTGTTGTGGGGAAAATAGGAGGAGGAAGGAGTATTAGGTATGTTCGCTGCCTTGAGTTATTTATAAAAATAATAAAGGTGGAATAATAAGTAAGTAAGTAAGTAAGTAAATAAATAAATAAATAAAAAAAAACTAAAAACTAAAAAAAGCTCTATAAATGCTTTAACTGAATAGACTTCTGAATTCAGGTACCTCAAATTGTCGTACTTCCCAGTCATGGAAGTTTTCATATCTTTGTAAGCATAGCCTCTTTTGTATGGTTTCTCAGCTTTTCCCCTATGAACTCATGGCAGGTTTGCTTTGGAGAGGGGTACTCAACTCACAAACTATAGGAGAATGCTCAGGTGACATTTTGGAAAAGCACAAAAAGAAGATATTCCATGGGTACTATGTAGGGATACAAATTCCTGCTAAGCGTCTGACCCTTTCCTGTAACTCATTTTTGTCTCACTGGAATCAATGGGTGGGAATAGGGAGATATGGCCAAATAAAAGTTGTATCCCTCTTGCTCTGCTGGTGTGAATAAATAAAAGATTGGAAACTGTGGTTCCTCCACCTCAGCTCCTCCTTTTCTCACCCCCAAGGACTGCTCGATTAGTGACTTGTGGGTGGACTCTTAAGGGCTGCCATTTTGATATAGCGGCAGCATAATGATTGGGGCACATTGAAGAATTGCTCTTAAATGGAGAATAATGATGTTTTTGCTCTTGCTCAGTGGTACACAAAGAAATGGACTTTAGCCTTGATTGAAAAGAAATTGACACAGTAAGACTGAGCAGCTGATGGACAAACACAGCCAAATTTGTTTATTGATAGTTTTGTGCTGCTTATTTAAACAATATACAGTGTTTTGTCAAGTTGACATCAATGTTCTTGAAAGGACTTGATTTCTGTATGACTTCTGCATAGTTGTTAATTCTCTTAAATGGTATTGTTTTGATATAAGCATGGTTTTGTTATTTTCCTTGCATGTAGGACTGTTCCTTGCAGTTTGTTACTTTATCTGGTTACTACTTTTTTGGGGGGAAACCCTTAAAAATGAAGGTCATTGGGGTAGGGTGGGGAAGGATACTTCAATAGATAACTTTCCAAAATTCTGGTGAGAATTTAGACCTATGGTCAGCTGAGGCAAGCACTACCAATATGTTTCAGGCAAGATATGCTGAGGTTAAGGTGGACTTGGATTTTACTGAAGCATAAGCATCAAGGATGGTTACAGACTGGTGGAGAGATGATTGTATACTGAAAGACTGGATATCCATCCATACCTCTTGGATGCTATGGTAGGTATGAGAACTTAGCATCTCAACAATGAGGATTTTACTGGTTCTTTTCACACACACCCAAAAAAAGCAAAAGCAATTAATTTTGAATTGTCCCTGAGGCAAAAAAAAATAGTACCTCTCCCCATTTGAGGAGGAAAAATACATCTACTACTACTACTACTACTACTACTACTAATAATAATAATAATAATAATAATAATAATAATTGTATAAGAACAACTCAAACCATTTTCCAGAAGTGGTTGCCTCACTCAAATTGATGATAAGGTCATATCTACCAAGCTGCATCAAAGGTGAATTACTGTAGATGTTAAATAGTGGTGCAAAGTCTGTGCTCTCAAACAGATGCTAAATATTTAATTTGTACCACATTTGGTTGGTGCTTAAAGCTGAGTACTTTTATTGTTGCCTTTCTTTGGTGCATTTGTTTTGACATGGTTTTTAAAGAGTGATCTTGCCTTTTCAGGCTTCCTTTTCAGTAAAGGTTAAGAAATAAGGCTATGCCTGCCCCAATTTTTTTTTTTTTTGCCCTAACAGACTTTTCTCTTGTACATTTTCAGTGCAATTCACTTTGTATTTAATTATGCATTTTTAGCTGCATGTTATCTAGACTACTTAATAGAAAATTGTTTCAACTGAGTAAGAAAGTAAATACATACATACCAAATATATCACTTATTGTCATATTCAAAAAGCATCCTTTCAAAGTACAGTTCTCAATTTCCCAGACCAGATCAACCACAGTAATTGACTCCAGTTGAGTTACATTTTATCTTAATTGGAGCTATTGCCTTAAGATCAAGATGCAAGATGCGATTCTTTAACAATCAAAATGTGACATAAAACATAACTCTCTAATAAACTCTAATTTGACTTAACCATACACATGCAAGACCAAGACCATGCAAGCTCCCAAATTTGAATATAAGTAGCTGAGGAAAGCAAAGGACTTAGTTGCGTGTAATACTCTTCTTCCTGTTCCTCAGCACAGTTTCATTGCTCTCTCCGCATTCTGAAAATATTTGGACATTTTCATGCCTGACAGCCTGCTGGGTCGTTACTAACCACCACTAACATCACTTTAACCCTGAAATGGTTACATTTGTAGTTAGTAAGCTTGGAACAGAAACAACCATTCATGTACCAGGTATAGTTCGAAATATATTCTTTGTGACTGATGTAGCCAGATGCTCAACAGCACTAGAGGAGACATCAGTCGATGAGGCAGATGCCTTTCTGCAGTAGCTTCTTCATATGCATTCAATATTTGCCTGAGAAATCACATAACTCTCTCAGGCTGCAGCAGCACATAATCTCTCTGAAGGTTTTCCTCAGCTCTTGGCTTCGGAATGCATAGATAAGGGGATCAATAATGGAGTTACACATGATTAGGATGAGGTACAAGTGAAAATGGGACATGAAACAGATACAGTAGGGATTATGAGGGCATGAAATGTAGAAAAGCAAGTGGAGAAAGAGTGGGGCCCAGCACACTACAAAGACTCCAATCAAGATGGTCAGAGTGATGGCTCCCTTCATATTGGCACCTTGACGAATTGGGCCAGTGCCTGGAAGAATTGCAATCTTTTTCATGTGCAGCCGGGCCAGCATGAACATGTGGACATAGAGAGATGCCATGAGGACTAACATGGTGAAGAACATGGCGATGAGGCAAATGATGACAACGCTGCTGTCGGAATAAATAATGAACAGGACACCTGAAACTGTGCAAGCTGCCCAGATACAGGTAATGATGATACCTACACGCCTCCCTGTCATGATGTTGTGATACTGGAGAGCATAGAAGATTGTAAAATACCTGTCCACAGCTATAGAAAGCAGGCTGCAAATGGAGGCCAGGAGAGAGCTGCAAATCACCGAGTCAATGATATTGTCAATGCTAACGGTGAAACTGTGTGCGTCGGCCTCCGTATTATTCAACAGGGTGATGACGATGGTTTCAGATCCGTTGGAGATGCTCACCAGCAAGTCGGCCACCGCTAAGCTGCAAATGAAAAAGTACATTGGGGAATGCAAATTCTTGTTCTTGGCTATGGCCGCAATCACCAGCACATTCTCTAGCAAGCTGACAAAGCCTAAGGTGACAAATACTTCTGGGGAGACAAAAAGTTGCTCATAACACCCTTCTGAAGCGTAGCCTTTTCCCATCGATCTATTCAGGTCACTGTGACGTAGTCCATAGCTGTGGTTCCATGCCTGAAGAGGCCGATGAACTCCATAGTGGTAAGAGAAATTCATCTTACAGCGCATTCGCCCAAAAGCACATCGTGCTTGGCCAGCTTGCGGCTTGCAAATCAATTCCACTGGTGCCAAGTGTCTCTCTTTGAATGGTTCCCTGGGATTTTCACTGGCTAGGGATTTGTAGATGCAGCAGGTGCCATGCCATTCCAAAGAGCAGCAGGGTGCATGTCAGAAAGAAAACGGATTCAATATGCAGAATGCCAGTGAGATCTCTGGCAATTAATACTTGCTTTGCCAACTCCACAAGTGCCTGTACTCACTGGGATTAGGCAGCTGAAAGGAGCTTTCTTTTCTTATCTCCTGGAGCCTCAGTCTGTAAAACTAAAGCGTCAGAAATGAAATGCTGCTGCTGCTGCTGCTGGGCTTTTTAAAACAATTATTTCAGATCACAAATACTACCCAGCTGCCTATGCAATGCCTGTCTGCTTGCTGCTGCTGCTTCTTATACGGAGTTGGGGATAGAAAGGTAGTTAGAGGCAGCTCCTCCCCACCCCTTCAGTTTAGTGATCAGCCAATAGAGAGAAAGGCAAGAGGGAGCGCAGGAGGCACCGAATGCATTTCAGTTTTCTAAGCGTCTTGGCAGGACGGCTTCTAAGACGATATAATTCCTGGGTCATACAAAGGAGTCCAAAACGGCACAGGGTAGCAGATTCCTTTTGCTTGTGTAGATTTTGTGATTGATGATGATGTTCTATGAGCATAATCAGAATCCCTTCTAGCCTGTAAACAGGATGAGTGTGATGTAGAAAAGAAAAACACATTTTATGGCAGCAGAAAGATGAACTAAGTTTCTGGGAAGACGGGTAGGCAATCCTGAAGGGAAAAGGTGGGCTGAATCAGCCAACCAGTCAAGGGAGGAATATGCGTGTTAACACTGTCTTGGCATCCTCATCACACCAAGTTCAACTTTTGTTTGTGATTTGAAGTGATGGATAAGTCAGCTTTCAAACTATAACATGCAAGCAAAAATGTAAAAACACAAGAGAAGCATGCTTCAGAATGACAGTGAATGTGGCAAACAATGTCAAACTATAAAGCAATCCACGCTGGCATTTTAAATGAAGGTGGATCTTGATTCTTCCATCTCTCTTGAATAAATATTCAGTTCCCTATCTATGGGGAATGTTTTCTTTTTTCTTTTTCACCTAGTAATCTGTCTAATGCAATGAGAGTAAAATACTTTATTATAAATGTTATTCACATGAAAAAGGCATTGGTTTCAATTGTCCATGAGGGGAAAAATGAGTGAAGTACATTAATATTTTATTTATCTAAATGGCAGACTAGGTTTCCCTCACTCCAGACAATGTATCTTTAAATTGGATGAGTTATTTTAAATTTTCTGGGAATATGATAACAGAGGGTTTTTTTTTCCTAACTAATCTTTCTTTGTGGGAGGCAGGGGAATTCTTAAATTCAGGATTGTCTTCTGAATAACTACAGTAAGTGGAACAGCTGTGAATATTGATGCAATTTTCTTTATATTTCATTCCCTTCCAAGATCTATTTATCTGTTTCTAAATATAAACAGAGATGAAGAGAATCCTGTAATAAAATAGCAAGTGAACACTAAGTGCCATCAAATTAGCAATTCCTTATACATTGATATGGATTTGTTTATAAATAAGAGATGGAATATGGGATGAAGAGATAAATGTTTGTAACTTTAGAAGGGGTGAAAAGTTATTAAATTTGTGTATACTTGTGATGAAGGTTGGGTCACTTCTTTATATATTTCTTTTTTTTCTTCATTATATTCTTACTTTTCTTCTCTTTCTTTTTTTCTTGCACGTTTTACTCCTTTAAATTTAGTTTGTTATATATATATATATATATATATATATATATATATATATATACACACACACACACACACACACACACACACACACACACACATACACATACACATACACATACACATACACACACAAACACATATATACACATACATACATACCGTATTTTCCGGCGTATAAGACGACTGGGCGTATAAGACGACCCCCAACTTTTCCAGTTAAAATATAGAGTTTGGGATATATTCGCCGTATAAGACTACCCCTCTTCCAACGCACACCAAATAACCCTCCACTGCAGGGAGAAAACAGGGAAGCGGAGTAGAAAGCGAATAGTAATGCGGCGGCAGCGCGGGGTGTGTGTGTGAAGGAGAATATTGGGGGGAGGGGTGAGAAAGTTTTAATTACCTGGGCAAGGCAGAGGGGTGAAGAATACATTTCCAAGCTTTAGCGGAACAAACCATGAAGGAGGAGGAGGAGGAGGGTGATGGGGTGATGGGGGGAAGTTTGAAAAAGCAGATCCAAGCGCAAAAGTTACTGAGTCATTTCAGCGGCGGCTGGAACAGTTTTCTTGACTCCGGCCTCCCTCCCTCTCGCTCTCTTTCCCTGGCGATGGATCAGTGCGGGGGGTCAGGGGTCGGGAGGAAAGGGAGGAAACGGCAAGGGAGGGAGGGAGCGTTCAAGAAGAGCGGATTTAAAAGAGCGGGGGGGGGTGGCTTTAAAAATAAATCAATTAGGGACGTGAATCACATCACTGCCAGAAGAATTAACACGCGGGCATCTGTATACAAAGCCCCCCCCACTCTTTTAAATCCACTTCTCTTGAACGCTCCCTCCCTTGCCTTCTCCTCCCTTCCCTCCCCCCATACTGATCCATTGCCAGGGAAAGAGAGTGAGAGAGGGAGGGAGGCCGGAGTCAAGAAAACTGTTCCAGCTGCCACCGAAATGACTCACTAACTTTTGTGCTTAGATCTGCTTTTTCAAACCTCCCCCCATCATCACCACCACCACCCTCTTCCACCTCCTCCTTCACGGTTTGTTCTGCTAAAGCTTGGAGATGTATTCTGGGGGGGGAGGGCCCGGGTGGAAAATCTCCGCGCCGATCAGCTGTGCGGTGGGGATCAGCTGTGCGGCGGGGAAGTGGAGTTGCACCCCTGCGGTGCGCCATCAGCGCTTCCGGTTTCAGCACCTGCCCTATAAGACGACACCCGGCATATAAGACGACCCCCGACTTTTGAGAAGATTTTCCTGGGTTAAAAAGTCATCTTATACGCCGGAAAATATGGTAAATACATACATACATACATACATACATACACTGTATATATATGCAATTCCTTATGTATTGCCATATTTTAGTTCTCCAGTTAAATCTGTAAGTCAGCTTGTGAAAGGATGTCCTTCCCCCCCACCACCACCAAAAAGAGGGCCAGTTTGGTCTAGTGGTTAAGGCAATGGGCTGGAAACCAGGAGACTGTGAGTTCTAGTCCCGCCTTAGGCCTGAAAGCCGGCTGGGTGACCTTGGGCCAGTCACTCTCTCTCAGCCCAACTCACCTCACAGGGTTGTTGTTCTGGGGAAAATAGGAGGAGGAAGGAGTATTAGGTATGTTTGCTGCCTTGAGTTATTTATAAAAATAATAAAGGCGGGATAGAAAATAAATAAAATAAAATAAATTTAAAAATTGGTCTTGTATGTATCAGTAAACATGCCTACAACAAGAAAGAAAACTCCAAATCAGTCAGTTGTGTGAACTCATGTGTTGGTTGCAGTCTGGGAATATTTAGAATAAAATTACCATAATTCCCTCTCACTAGAAACAGTACAAACAAAATCCCTGCGATCAATTCTAGCGGCACCCAGCGGAACAGCAAATGCCCTGATGAGACTAGAAACAGGAATTCCGCAAATACTGGTTAGGGCCTGGAAGATGATGTTAACCTTTTGGTTGAAAATTCAATTCCTTCCAGTAGGTTTGACCCTTCTAGTCCTGATTGATAATTTTCTCTCTCCCTGGAAACAGGCGATAGAGTATAAGCTGGCTTTATATGGGCTGTCTCCATTATTTTTAAAATCACTAGGTTACGACCAAGCCAAGGAAATGGTTACTAACAGAATCAGAGATATGGAATTCCAGCTAGAAGTTAATAGGTTACCTCCACATAGCAGGAATCAGATAAGATGGGGTACACGGGAACCAGTAAGATATTTGAAAGACCTAACCTTTCCTAAGATTAGAATAGCATTTTTTAGAGCTAGATTTAATATCCTTCCATCAGCACTCCTGCAAGGCAGGTATAATAAAAACCCCTTAGCAGAAATAATTTGTACATGTGGCACTAAGGAGGTTGAAAACATCACTCATGTTCTATTGCGATGTAAATATTATAGGGATATTAGATCAACATATATTTATCCCCTAATAGAAAGATGTCCAGGGAGACCTGATAGTTTTTATGAGAACCATTTTCTGCAGGATTCAAACCCAGTTATTACACGTGCAGTAGCAAAATTCTGTGCTGCCGCAAGGATAATAAGGCAAAACCGGTTAAGGAAGTAGGGAATTGTGTATATTTTTCTATTTTTATTAATGCTTTCTATAGCCATTTTTTAATAAATTTTTAGGATATATATTTTACAACATACTATTAAAATGATAGAGCTATTAATGTTTAGATAAATAAACATGTCATTATTGTAATAGGGTTTTATTGTAATAGGGTTTTATCGATTATATTATAACTGTTTAAATTTATAGTTTTATTCCTTTTTTTAATAATGGTTTTATTATTTAAAATATTATATACATACACATAAAGACATATACATATACAAAGAAATACAACATATAATACATACTTACATTCAAAAAGGTAGGGGGAAAGAGAAAAAGAAAAAGGAAAAAAAAACACCACATAGATTCTAAGAGACTTCCTGTTTCCTTCACGAAGAACTAAATTAAATATTTATATTGTAAATTAATCTATTTACATTATAACTTTTAATCCCTTACATATTTCATTTCCATTTTACATATTTTGTCTTTTTACATGTTTCATTTCTGACATTTTTCATATACTTTAAGTCTTTCATATTTCATATATTTTAACCTTTTTCATATATCCATACATTTATTTTTCTTCTCTTATAGTATATTTCATTTCCGATCTTATTTAAATATTTGAATATTATATTCTTTCTGTATGTATTTTAAGAAGGGATTTCATATCTGTTCATATTTTCCCATTTCTTTTCCTCTTATTAGATTTGTTAATCTGTCCATCTGTGTTAGTTCCATTAATTTAATAATCCATTCTTCTATTGTCAGGATGTGCTCTTCTTTCCAGTGTTGTGCATAGATTATTCTTGCAGCTGTAGTCAAATATAGGAGTAATTTTTTGTTGTTGCTGTTTATATTTCCGTCCATTAGACCCAATAGGTAAAGTTCTGGTCTTTTATCTATATTTATCTCCAATATTTTACAAATACACCTGTGAATTCTATCCCAATATTTTTTAATTTTTCTGCATGACCACCATATATGATAGAATGAGCCTGCTTTTGTTTTACATTTCCAGCATATATTTGAATTTGTATATTTCCTTTTAAATAATTTTTCTGGAGACATGTACCATCTGAAAATCATCTTATACATATTTTCTTTTAAATTATTGCTCAAAGTAAATTTAATATTTTTAGTCCATATATTTTGCCAATCATCATATATAATCTCATGCCCCAAATTTTCTTCCCATCTTAGCATATAATTTTTTGTTTTTATGTCATTGGTTTTTGTTTCTAATAATTTTTTATACATTTTAGAGATTAAGTGATTATTTTCACTCCATAATATATTATCCCAATTATTTGCAAGTTTCGAAAATTTATAAATTTTTAATCTGATTTGAATTGTTCTTTTAATTGAATATATGTAAACCAATGACATGAAAGACCTTGTATTGTCGAAGGCTTTCACGGCCAGAGTTCGATGGTTGTTGTGGCTCGGAAGACCCACAACAACCATGAAAGACCTTCTTTTTCCAATTCCTCCCTTGTTTTAAATTCACAATTATTTCCAACAAATTTGAGTAAATTTTTATATCTCAGCCATTTTTTGTTACCTAGTTTCCTCCTGGCAAATGCCTCCTGTGAAGATATCCATAGCAGAAGAGTAGGTAATAACTTTTTTTTGTATTTATTCCAAATCTTTAATAATGATCTTTTAATAATATGGTTGTTAAATGCCTTATTAACTTTACTTTTATTGTACCATAAATATCCATGCTAGCCAAATCTATTATCGTGTCCTTCTAAATTTAATAATTTTGTATTCTCCAATATTATCCAATCTTTCAGCCACACTAAGCCACAAGTTTCATAATATAATTTTAAATCTGGCAATCCCAATCCTCCTTATTTTGTATCTTGTAAATATTTTAATCTTATTCTAGGTTTTTTTCCTTGCCATACAAATTTTACTATATCCCTTTGCCATTTTGAAAATGTTTGATCAGTTATTGTTATTGGAATTGTTTGGAATAAGTACAAAATTCTTGGTAAGACATTCATTTTAATTGTAGCAATTCTACCCAATAAAGATAAATGTAATGGTTCCCATTTCTCTAAATCTTTTTAAATTTCTTTCCATGTTGTAATATAATTATTTTGATATAAATCTATATTTTTAGAAGTTATCTGTATTCCTAAATATTTTATTTGTTTTACATTTTGAAAGCCTGTTTTTTGTCCTAATTTAATTCGGTCCTCTTTTGTCATATTTAAATTTATCATCTTGGTCTTTTTTTTTGTTTATTTTAAATCCTGCTAAATCTCCATATTCCTGTAATTTTTTATTTAAATTATCTATTGAATCTACAGGATTTTGTAGTGTTATAATCAAACCATCGGCAAATGCTTTTAATTTATACGTTTCTTGTTTTATTTTAATTCCTTCTAAGTTATCGTCCTTTCTGATTTCTTCTAATAGGCCTTCCAACACCAATATAAATATTAATGGCGAGAGTGGACATCCTTGTCAAGTGCCTTTCTCTATATTACATTCTTGAGTTTCTTCTTCATTTACTATAATTTTAGCTTTTTGTAATTTATAAATAGCTTGAATTGCTTTTATAAACCTGTCTCCAAAATTTCTATATTCTAATATTTTATTTATAAAGTCCCAATTCACATTGTCAAAAGCTTTTTCGGTGTCTAAAAATAAAAGCATTATAGGTTTTTCATTGTGTATATGAGCGTATTCTACTAAATTTATTACAGTACGTAAGTTATCTTTTATTTGCCTGTTAGGGAGAAATCCATTTTGGTCCAAATTTATTAAATTCTGTAGAATTTTTTTTAATCTTTCTGCCAAAATAATAGTAAATATTTTATAGCTGTTGTTTAATAGAGAGATTGGTCTATAATTTTGGCATTCCATTAAATCTTGATTTTATTTTGGAATTAGGGTAATCTTTGCTTCCGTCCATGATTGTGGTATTTTATTTCCTTCCAATATTGAAATGAATAATTTTTTGAGTGGTTCTATAAGTTGTTCTTGGAAATGTTTATAATAACCAGTGGAGAACCCATCTGGGCCTGGGGTCTTACCTATTTTCATTTTTTTGATAGCATCTATTATTTCCTGTGTTGTAATAAGATTGTTTGTTGTATCTTTTTGTTCGTTAGATAATTTTTCTAGATTACATTCCTGGATATATTTTTCAATTTTATCCAGTGCTACTTGTTGCTTTTTGTATAATTTTGTATAATAAGTATGGAAGGCATTTTTAATTTTCTCATTATGAATTAAATCAACATTATTTTCTCTAATTTTAGAAATTATTCTTTTTTCCCTTTCTTTTCTTAATTTATAAGCTAACCATCTACCTGGTTTATTTGCGTGTTCAAAATTTCTTTGTTTAGTATATTTCAATTTTCTATCAATGTCTTCTGTCATAAGAACCTTTAATTGAAGTTGTAGTAGTTTAATTTGATATAGTATTTCTTCTTTTTTGTTTTTATTTTGAAGGTCTTTTTCTTTTTCTTTAATTTGGTCCATAATTGTTTGTAGTTTTTTTTTGTGCTACTTTTTTTTGGTAATTATTTAGAGATATAAAATGCCCTCTCATGAAAGCTTTGCTTGAGTCCCATACCATTTCTAAATTTACCCCTTTATCTAGGTTCCAATAGAAAAATTCTTGTAATTTCTTTTTTAATTCCTCTAAATTTTCTTTATTTTTTAAGATATCAATCTCCATCTATAATTTCTTGGGTTTATATTCAAAATTATTTGAACCGGGTTATGGTCTGATAGTTCTTGGTAGAATCAATGTATCTTTAATTTTGTTTTCTAAATTCTTTGAGATCCAAATCATGTCTCTCCTAGAGAATGATTTGTACCTATTGGAATAAAATGTAAATTCTCTGGAGTTCTATTCTGATATCTCCATGCATCTATTAATGTTAAATTTTTGGCCATTTCAAAAAATTATCTAGGCAATTTGCCTTGATTGCTATTAATTTGATGCTGCAATTCTCTATCAATTTTTGGTAGAACTACCCCATTCCAATCTCCCATTATTATCCAATTATTTTGTGTAAATTCTGAAAGGACATTTGATAAGTCTTTATAAAAAAAATTTTGATTGTTGTTTGGGGCATATATGCCTATTATTAATATTTTATAATTTTGAATTTCAGTTTCCACTATTATATATCTCCCAATGTCATCTTTTTGTATTAATCTAGATTTTAAGAAAGGTTTTATATATATGGCTACTCCATTTTTTTTCATTTGCTGTTACAAATTGTATTCCAAGTCTTTTATTAATTAAATAGTTTGTTTCTGTTTTTTATATGAATTTCTTGGAGACATGTAATATCTAATTTTAATTTATTTGAAAATTGGAAAATCCTTTTTCTTTTGACTGGAGAGTTGGCTCCATTAATATTCCATGTAATGCCTTTGAGTTCACTCATTTACTAAGAGTGATGAAAATTCCTTAGTATTGGATATTTCTCCCTCTTCCTGGTTTAGAGATTTTTTTTTCTCCTTGTCTTTGCTGTTTCAAACCTTTTAAGGAAATCTTTGGCTTTTAGTATTGAATTTAGTTTGAATCTCTGTCCTTTAAATGTTAAGCTGAGTCCTTCCAGGACTTCCCATCTAAAGGTAATATTGTTTTTTCTTAAAGTTTCAGTGAGAAATTTGTATTCCTTTCTTTTCTTTAATATTTTGGCTGGGATCTCTTTAAAAATAGTTATGTCCTTTCCTTCTATCTCAATCTTCTTATTGCAAGATGCTTGAATTACCATATCTCTTAGTTTTTTTTAGAGAATTCTATTAATATATCTCTAGGTTTTTTGTACATAGTAGCATATTTTGAGTTTATCCTATACATTTTCTCTATTTCTTCTTCTAGTCTCTCTTCTTCCCATTCTATTAAGTTTGCCAGCATTTGTATTATTATCTCTCTTACATTATCCTCTTTCTCTTCAGATACTCCTCTCAACCTAATATAGTGTTCCTTTTCTTTTAATTCTAATAAGGTTATACGTTCAGCCTCTTTATCTTTACTCTCCTCACATTTGTCAATCTGTTTCTTCACTTCTTGGATTTCTTCCTTTAACCTTTTATCTATCTTTTCCAGTTTCCGTTCAAGTCTATTTTCTAAGCCCTCTAATTTTTCTTCTAAGACACATGTCACTGTTTGGGTTATGGTCTGTGTTGTTTTTATTGTAAAATCTTCAAATAATGATTTTAACCATTCCCCTTCTCCTGTTTCTGAGCCTCTTCTTATTTGCCTTCTTGTATTCATATTGTCTTTTTTCTTCAGTTACTTATGCTTAATAACTTAGTTTTTAACTTACTTACTTACTTATATACATTCACGTTGTTTCAGTTTCACTCTAGAATCACAATGTGTCTATGAAGGTTCTCAGTCATCCAGGTGGAATTGTCTGTAGCTTGAATCATGTCAACTGGATTTCTATTTTCTCAGTGGAAACGTTTTGCTCCTTATCCAAGGAGCTTCTTCAGTCTGAGCAAAGTTGGTAAGGGAATCCCAAATATGTTTCTAGGTAGCTGTGTGACCTTACACCTGGGGTCATGGTTATATTGAGATGTATTTTAAGTCCTTTTATTATCTAAAGGAGGATCGTTAAGATCACCAAGCTCAACAGCAGCATGGTGATCTTAACGATCCTCCTTTAGATAATAAAAGGACTTAAAATACATCTCAATATAACCATGACCCCAGGTGTAAGGTCACACAGCTACCTAGAAACATATTTGGGATTCCCTTACCAACTTTGCTCAGACTGAAGAAGCTCCTTGGATAAGGAGCGAAACGTTTCCACTGAGAAAATAGAAATCCAGTTGACATGATTCAAGCTACAGACTAGAATCACAATGTTTCTATTCTTAAGTATTCTTAAGTTTAAGTTAAATACCTTAATTTTTACTTATAATATATATATTTCTAATTAATCACTTCTCTCTATGTTAGCTAAAGTATATACCATATAGTTTATACAGTAAATTGATTAAACAATTAGAGTTTTACAGTAAACAAAATGGCCTTATTAAATTATTAATTAATTCAGTCTTATTTTATAAAGTCTTTGAATATGGGAACTATATGCCTTCTCACCAAAAGTTCAATGCTTTATTCTTCGTTTAGAAACGCTTCGCTTTTTCCTTTATTTTAGCTGTTAATTTGAGTCTTGTATTTTGTGGAGAGTGCTACGGCGTTTGTCTATATTGTAGACTATGCCATGTGGCCCCAGATTTCACTTTCCTGGCTTCCCGGCTCAATCTTCTCTCTGCGAGTTGCAAAAAGTACAAAACACAAAAGACACTTGACTCGCTTGCCTTCCAAAGCTGCAGGAATTCTCTTTTAGAGGAGCAAAATCTCCGCTTCTCTGCCGTCGTCTGCTCGTCTTTTAACTTTGCAGAACCGGCTCGATGCTATGTGGCCATAAATATTTTTCACGGAGCTTGCCTTAAGCCTGTCCAGCCGCCAACCTTCTCCACCGCAATTTATAGTTTTATTCCATACAATAACAACCTATGTATTTAATTGATTAGTGTGATTTTAATTGTTATTTTAATTAATTTTAAGTTGCTGGTCATTGACCGAACAAACAAACAAACAAACAAACATTCATTCATTCATTCATTCATTCATTCATTCATTCATTCATAATTCCCTCTCAATTCACTAGGCAGGATGGGAGCTGTAGTTCAAGCCATGGGTGTTCACAGGTGGACAAAGGTAAGAAAACTGACAAAACAGGGAGGGTGAGTGCTTATTATGAAGACTACTAGATGGTAGCAAAGAGATACAGAAAACTATTTTTCCCCTCTAGTGGATATATGGGGTTTTGCAGGCCAGATCTCATAGCCGCTGCTGTAGCTGTTGTTCCTGAAGAGCAGCTTGGGTTTGCAAGCCCCTTGCACTAGAAGAGGCCTCCTCCCTCAGAAGTAACCACTAGCTCTTTAATTGATTACTATCACTATAATGGCGTCCCATCTGATAGTTTTGAGCTGAGGCCCACAGAGCTCAATATACATCCCAGTGCTTTCCATTTAGCATTTAGAGTTTGTCCCTTTCCTCCGCCCAGGATTTCAGTTGACTAGTGCCTGGTAGTACAGGCAGAACTGAGGCAGAAGGCAGCACCACTGTCTTTTCTGGAATAGAGACAGATCCTGGCCTAGTTTAGCTGCCCAATCATATTTTCCAATCTAGTGTGCGTGCGTATAGTTTTCTGTTGTTGTTTTATGGAAATGGAGCTACCCAGCAGCCAAGGGGAAAAAGAAGAGAGATTTAGACTGCCATTATATTCACTCTTACCTTTTTAATACAGCTGGACTTTTAAATAAATAGGTACATATGATAACATAAAAGTGTAACTCTGTACTGACCTTGAAGCAAGACTCGATACAAGGAAAGATATTTCCTTCTAAGTGGATCTGCGTGGTGTTGCTTTATGCCTTCAGTGCTACAGAAGACTGAGGCAAGTATGTAAATTGGGCGGCTGAGAAGCAAGAACATGCCCTGTTCAAATATTAGATTTTTAGAATTGGTTATAAGATTCCCTGTCAATCTTTAAGAATTGCTCCCTTCCTCAAGGTCTCTTTATGTGTAAAATTTGATTTTTCAGGTTATAGAGCAGTGTTTCTCAACCTTAGCAACTTTAAGATATGTGGACTTCAACGCCCAGAATTCCCATGCTGGCTGAGAATTCTGGGAGTTGAAGTCCACAAGTTGTTAAGGTTGAGAAACTCTGTTATAGAGGCTTATTTTTTAACTAGTAATAATACCAATATTCCCCTCCTCTTATTTTAATTCATTTATATTCAGCCTTTCCTCCAGGAAACAAAAAACTCTCGTGTTTATCCTCTCAACGATCAAGTGAGATCATTCATACAGAGAGAGGCAATAACAAGTCCAAGGCCATCCAGTGAGCAGTGAGAAGCATCTATCTGGTCTCTCCTCCATGTTCTTATATATCTGAGGCAATGGGTTGAGCTCTGTCTCTTTCTCTAAAGTACTTCTGTTTTCTCTTAGTCTTTGGTATCCAGAGAAACACAAACAGTGATTCCCCTTCCCACCCAATACGTGCATATGCATACATATACACTGAGGCCTTTTGGTTATGCATAAAACATAAATATGTACAGCATGTGTATTTAGTGCTGTGTACTGGAGGCTTTCTGTATCCTGCTAACCTCAGAATGTATCACAGCCTTGACAATGTTGTCATGGCAATCCAAAAGCATCACAGCAAGGGACTGCCAGTGGGAATATGGCGGACTGATAAGCTTTGCCTGCGAGCTTCGCGGGCAGAACTTGCATTGTGGCAGTTTTTTCAGGCACAGGCTGGTTTCTCTTGTAGCCCAAAACTTTTTTCTGGATCAAGGAAAATGTTTGGAATCAACCCATTCGTCCTCCAGACTGTGAGTTGTAGCCAGGAGATCGTGGGCAGCATGTGCGATCGACCGGTAAGACTGCCGGGAGGCTGGGGTTTCATCATTTCTGAGCTGCGCTGCAGCCCTTAAAGGGACAGTAAGTCCGGCCACCCATTTGTTAAACACCCAATTTATTTATTTTTTCAAGTTTTTGTACCCTAAGAAAGGCTTTCTACAGAAAGAAGAAGCAGACTCTCTTGGTGCTTATCATTATTTCTGGATTTAACTTTTAAATTTAGTGGTTAAGACACCAGGCTAGTCGATCAGAAGGTTGGCGGTTCGAGACACGAGCGCCACATGATGGAGTGAGCTCCTGCACTTGCCACGGCTCTTGCCAACCTAGCAACTCGAAAGCATGCAAATGCAAGTAGATAAATAGGTACCACTTTGGTGGGATGGCAACAGCGTTACGTGTGTGTCATGCTGGCCACATGACCACGGAAGCATCTTTGGACAGCACTAGCTGTTCGGCTAAGAAACAGAGATGAGCACTGTCCCCTAGAGTCAGACACGACTGTGCAGGGGAAAACCTTTACCTTTACCTTTTCCCATCTAAAGATTAAGGAGGACTGAGAATAAACAATTGCCTTCCTGTTACTATTTTTGTATTGAATTTGAAGGATTGATATTTCCCTATACGTTGGATTTTTGCTTTGAATCTTCAGCTTTCTGTTCTGGAACTGATAGCAAGACTGAAATAATGCCAGATTATTACATTTTGGTGGTGAAGGGGTTAAGGCGACAGTCTGAGCTGCAGTTAAGGAGAGCTGGTTTTCTGAGGGATTGTTATGGCTTTCTGGGGAATTGTTATGGGAGAGAAAAGAATTTGTTTTGTGGGATTTTTTTTGCTGAGAAGTTTGAGTTTCTAAGGGGGGCAGTTGGGCTTTTTGATTTTTGTAAGAAAGATGCCTTGGGTGTAATAGGGAGATATGTAAATGCTCTGGTATACTTTGAGGTGGGGTAAAATTAAGAATGTGTAATTGGATTGATAATGAGGCTATTACAATTTCATTTTTCTTTAATGATTTGGATTAAGATTTATTGGATTTTTTTAAAGGTTTGTTTGATTTGTAAGATTTATAAGGTATTCATAAGGTATAATAATAATTGTTTGGTTTTTAGGTTTAATAAGATTAAGACTGTTGTAGTGTAATTAATTATAAAAGTAGACAATTTATATGTTTTTATAATTTGACTTTTATTATAGTGAACAGAAATATATAGAATAGTGGTGGGAAGGAAATAAATAAATAAACATTGTTTTATGGGGAAGGGAAGTTGATTTAGAAATTTATATAAATATACATATTTTTTAAAGGGGAAGGAGCAATTGCATTAGTGATTTGTATATGTGTTAATGGAAAGATTTATAGAAATAATGTGATCTTGGTTTGATATAGAGTAAGGGATTGATTATGGCAGAGCTTTCCAAACTTTTCATGTTGGTGACACACTTTTTAGACATGCATCATTTCACGACACACTCTTACAGCAAGGCATAATTTCGCAACACACTCTTACAGCAAGGCATCATTTCGCGACACACTCTTACAGCAAGGCATCATTTCGCGACACACTCTTACAGCAAGGCATCATTTCGCGACACACTCTTACAGCAGGGCACAAAGCAGGCACCAGGACCTGTGCGGAATCACAGCAGGTTTGGAGGCAGCAAGGCACAAGGCAGGCACTAGGACCTGTGTGGAATCCTGGCAGGGTTTGGAGGCAGCAGCAGCAGCAACACACCCAGACACTGCAGCCGACACACTAACGTGTCCCGACACACAGTTTGGAAAGCTCTGGATTATGGAAATTGCTGTATATTCTTCCTGTTCAAAGTCGGAAGTCACCTTTCTATGTAATTTTCAAAAAATTCTTTTTTCCTGTGTTTCTCACTTTTTTGTATTTTTTTGCTTTTTTGTAGTTTTTATCTTTGCTTTAAACTCAATAAAATTCTTATTTAAAGAAAAACAAAAGCATCACAGCAAGGGGTACCATCTAGCCAGTCTTCGCTACTCTCAAAAAAATCTAAACAGGGTCAGACTGGATTAATACTTTGATGGGAAATCACCAGGAAGTCCTACAGCTATAGTCTAGATTGGGGAAAAGAAAAGAAAACATCCTGAATGTAGGCAATGGCAAACCACTTCCATATTGTTGCCAATCCACCCACACACAAAACCCCCACTGATGGATGTGTCCATGTAGTCACCAGGAGTTGAGCTCAAGACTTTACTTTTGCTACTTGAAAGCATAATGGCCAATTTGCACATTTGCAAAATAATTCAATACAACCTGATGTCTATAAGCCACCAGAGTCCAATAAATTCTTACATCCAGAAATAATAGATTATATTCACATGCAAGTTGTGACATAATACCGAAGCACACATACTAGTATGAATTTGGTCATAAATCTAAGCTAAACAATTTCCATGTTTTCCTCAGAAGCACATCTCCTTCAAAGGCTTTATTTTATTCCCAGTTCAGAATTTGGCAGTTGACTAAAGAATGAGCAATCAAAGTTCTTAATGAGTTATTAATAAAGTTTTCAATTCTGAAAACCAGCCAAGTAGGCTTGTCTGCAGCTGTAAGCTCTTGGTCCATTTCATTGCCAAGATTCTCAGGCTGCAAATACACACTGCTCATTTCCTGAAGTGAAAGCTCAATTAGTAACTCATTCTAGAGATCTCATGGTGGGCTGGTTGCAGATGAGGCATTCTGCAAAACAGGCATGATGCTGCTATATTTTAGAAACAGAAATTAAATCCGTTTACTGTGGCTACTTTTGAAGGTTTCTTAGGGCAGATTTTCATATAACAAATTCAATATCCTTTTCAACTACCTCTATTGACATTAGAAATGTTTGCCCCAGTTCAGAGAAAATTGGGTTGGAATCCCATAGCAACTAACTTTGCTGGATCTCTGAGCTGTGAGGTTACTTTAGAGTATTGATACAATAGCCTACTCTCTCCTACAGTGGCTACTCTCTCCTACAGTTGCTAGGTTGCAACCCAGAGATTTATGCTGGATTTTCAAACAAGGAAAAAAAAAGCCTCAATGGCTTCTCCCACACATTACTTCCACAGTTTGGCTGCCTTCCCGCTTTGTCTGCTGTAACCATCCCAGTTCTCAGGTGTGGTACCGTGAGGTTTGACTTAAGCCCAAAGCTTAAAAAGACAGCATGCAACAAGAGAAAACTTTTTGCAGTCAAACTGAATGGCTGAGGCTAAACTTTTTCTACGTGAACTTGCTGATTGGCACTGTCACCCTGTTTACACACACAGTGTCATGGTGTTGTGTGCAATTTGGGAAGCTGAGTCAATTCATTATCTACCCAATTTCTTTTATTATTTAAGTTTAGTGCCTATGGTCTCATATCAACTGTTGCATAAGATCTCAAACCTTTTGACTTTGGTCCTGAGTGCAGCCACCCCTACATATCAAAGTAAAACTTTAAGGGACTCACATTAGACTCCAGAACTTTTGTAACATGAAGAAAAGAAGGTTGCAGAGGATACAGAGTTGGGTGGAATAGTTAATACCTGCCAACCTAATCTAATTTAATACCAAATTAAAAATAATCCTGATAAAATGGAGAAATGGACAGAAAATAACTGAATTAAATATGGAAGAGAGAAGTACAACTTGTCACGTCACACGTTAATGTAAAGTTACATAAAAAAGAGTTTACAATTTTATTGTCAGTTATTATCACAGTTCCTTAGTAGAAACGGTCCATGCGTGCGAGCAATTGGTTCTGACGTGACCCACATGCTTCTATAATGTGGCCCACCTGGATGGAAGTATGAGCAATGTGGCAGCAGCCATGGCTGGCCCAACCTCCTTGGTAGGAGATTCAAGCAGAAAGAGAGAGAGAAGGGAACAGGAAACAGGAAACCAGGATTCAGCCCCTCCCACACAAAGCAAGTAAGATTAGGTTACAGCAGAAGCTTCTTCCTCCTTCAAGCTTGTGTGAGATGTGCTTGGTTGAAACCCGATCTCTAACACTTTGGAGGTGTTCTTGTGGAAGCTAGCTAGCCATCTGGTGGGGATGCTGTTATTTAGACTCCTACACTGAGCAGGAGGTTGGATTTGATAGTCTAAATGGTCTCTTCCATTTCATCTATGATTCTAACATAGATAAAGGTTGGTATTTCTGGGGATGTTGGTGTTACATAGCCTTTATCAATGAGCACACATTTCTTTCAAACTATCGAAAATACTCTCCTAGCAGTCCCTGAGCAGATGGAAGCGATGAAGGAAAAGAAATAAAATTATGCAGAGAGGTCATACATGTAGAACAAGGCAGCACAATCCCACATAAAAATATCTGCTGACTTTAAACAGGATAATTTGTTAAACTGTTCGGTGTTGACAAAACAAATGCAATTTTCTAAGTAGCTAATAGAGAGGAATAGTTTAATGGGCATCAAGGAACCAGATGCAGAGGGAAAAAAATGCTTTTTGGCAGATGAAGCATGTAAGAACTTATGCCTCATCTGGAATGCTCAGACAGTTCCTCTTCAGGGATGTTTTTAAGCAAAGAAATACATCTCTGGTATGAAATGTCCTAATTGTCTGTTCTAAGAGGTGGTAGGATTTTTATTTATTTATTTGCCTGGCCATGTATTTAATTAATTTTAAATCCCAGCAAAGCCAAAACACAGTGCTATTAAAACAATACAGTATTATTAAGGTTCATATACTGCTTTGCTCTGAACAATTCTAAACAGTAGAATTGATATATAGTATTTATTTATTTAATTAAATTTATATAACCGCCCATCTCCCCCAACGGGGAACTCTGGGCGGTTTACAATACAATGAATTAAAACAGGATAAAACATCAGTGTACAATATATAAATTAATAAATAATTATAAATCCAGATGGAGATGGAATTAAACGAAGGACAATAAATTAAGGAATTAACTACCCCCATGAGGAACTATCCTTTCCTCCTTCCCATGCCAGGCGGCAGAACCAGGTCTTCAGCTCTTTCCTAAAGGTCGGGAGGGAGGAGATCTGCCTCAACTCTGGGGGCAAGATGTTCCACAGTGTGGGTGCTACCACAGAGAAGGCCTGCCTCCTAGACCCCATCCGACGACATTCTTTAATTGATGGGGTTCGTAGCAGGCCCTCTCTGAATGACCTGGTGGGGCGGGTCGATAAAATGGGGATAAGACGGTCCTTCAGGTATTCTGGCCCCATGCCATGTAGGGCTTTAAAGGTAATAACCAACACCTTGAATTGTACCCGGAAGCAGACCGGCACCCAATGCAGCTCGCGGAGCAGAGGTGTTATTTGTGCAGATTTTGGTGCACCCAAAATTGCTCGCG
Source organism: Charina bottae (assembly GCA_023362775.1). NCBI lineage: Eukaryota > Metazoa > Chordata > Lepidosauria > Squamata > Charinaidae > Charina > Charina bottae. The sequence goes on along the minus strand of JALMGJ010000030.1, from coordinate 984,669 downwards.
CGGCCGCATTCTGCACTAGCTGAAGCTTCCGGATAGTCTTCAAGGGTAGCCCCATGTAGAGCGCATTGCAATAATCTACATGGGAGATGACGAGAGCATGAGTGACTGTTCGGAGGGTGTCGCGATCCAGGAATGGGCGCAACTGGCGCACCAACCGAAGTTGTGCAAAAGCCCTCCTAGCCACGACTGCCACCTGCTCTTCGAGCAGGAGTCGTGAGTCTAGAAGGACCCCCAAGTTCCGCACCGGTTCAGAATTGGGCAGTGCTACCCCATCAAGAACCAAAGATGGTAATTTCCCAGAGGATGCTAGGCCATCAATCCACAGCCACTCGGTCTTGCTAGGGTTCAATTGTAGCCTGTTGTTCCCCATCCAGGCCCTCACAGCCCCCAGGCACTGGGACAGGGTTGTCATTTATCAATGCACAGTGTAAATAAAAACAATACATTGAGTATAACAATTTTACATAAAAGTAAAATAAATTCACTGGTGACATCAGTCAGTCTCTGAAGGTCTTCTGAAATAGCCAGGTCATCCCAAGACTTCAGAAGACCATCATACTTGAAAGCTGTCCCTGTCCCCAAAGACTGTCCCATCTAAGTTTGGCCCAGCTGTTGAGTACATGTTTTGAATGTAGACAATCGAAATCTCCATTCTTGAGATTTCTGTTCAAAGGGTGCCATGCTTGTCCTCTGTGTGAAAGGCTGACCATTTCAAATCCAACTAAAAAATCAAGAACCTTAAAGTGTAGAGATTATAGCTACCCATCAATAGTTAGTACCTGGGCAAGAGAATGAGCAGGCAGACCCTACCCCTGATCACAGACTTTCCAGCTCAACCCTAAATAGCACAGAGGAAAAATAAATGTAATGAGGTTATTGAAAAATTATCCTAATATAATGGGGATAAGTAATCTTCCAATCTTCAAAATCTAAATCTAAACTGGCTGGGAGAAGAGGAATATCTTGTTACCATTAAAATAAATGCACTGCATAGAATACAATCAACCTAAACAAAAGGAATATTCTCCCTTCTAAAAAAAACATTACCAGTTACTCAGACTGAACACTTATGCATCAATTAATCATTATGTAAATGTTCAATGGCATCAAATAAAGAATTAGACATTTTCCTTCACTCTTGTTTGGCTTGTGAAGAGCTTTAATTTATGGCCCCTCTCCCCTCCGATCTTTGCAAGCTTCATTACGTAAAGCTAATAGCTATTTTTATTGAATAGGCTATAACTCATGGAAATCCATGGAAAGAATGTTTTTTTAGCAATTTGTTCTGTGTAGTAAACCATGCAGTGGGAATAGGAAATGGTAAACTTTCGCCCCATGGACAGCTGTATTTGTTTACTTAGTTACACATTATAATACTCAACACAACTACTGGAGCTGCTGGAGTTGGGCAGCCAATAAATTAATCATCATCATCATCATCATCATCATCTTTACTTTCAGATAAGGAGATGAGGATTACTGCTTTAACAGATTTTACTGATCATTTGATTCAATTCTGTAAGAGCTTGCTCCCATGTGATGGCATTATCATTACTCATGCTCAAATCCCATTGTTTTCTATGATAGCCATAGAGATCCTATTCATCATTATTCCTAATTCTTGGGAGATTCTATTTACACAGATTTACACTTCTGGCATAACCTGAGTTGGTGGGCACAGTTGGACTTTCAAGAGGAAGTTGTAAGTGACATAATTGCTATGGGGTGGCTTGTGGTTGGCTGAAGATGGGTCTATTTTAAAACACCCACTAATCAAAAAGCAAGCAGGTTAATGAGGTTACTCCTTAGTACCTTCTCTAGCTCTCTACTCACACAATGTGTCCTGGTCCTGGCCAACACAACATGCATGCACTGATAAAGCTGTAATAGTTTTACTGGGATGGGAAATACAGGCAAAAGAAGTGGGATGTGTATTCACTTGCACACCCCAAATGTACCTCACAACCTCCTTGAGCAGCTTGCCTGAGGGGACATCCAAGCAAACAAGTCCAGAGCAGCAGGCAGAGTTGTCGTCCAAAGGCAGTCCAAAGGTTCAAGATACAAATGTAGGTCACAGTCTGGTCCAAAGTCAAAGAGCAGAACGGAGGGACAGGTTTTCACAAGGTGAACAGATAAAGTTCTGGGTAGCAGAGCAGTTGTTCCCATCAAGGGGTTGCTTGCTAGAGCTAAAATACAGCTGCCACCGGGTTCAAGCAATCACTGGTGGAAATGCCCATGCCTCACAAAGAGCCATGCAGACCTCCTCCATTTTGCCCTTCACTCAACCCTACATGCCTCAGGGCTGGGATCAGGCCCTCATCCTCTGCTGCCTCCAGTTCCTCTGAATGCTCTGTAGCCAAATCATCCGCAGGTTCTCCTTGCTGCTCTCTGAGGCAGGCTGCTGCTCCACAGGGTCATCTGAAGCAGCCTCCTTCTTCTCCCCAGACTCCTTGGAGTCAGAGATGACCCTGATATAATGCAACTTCCTTTTTCTACAAGGGAAGGCACCCTTCCAAACTCAGCCCTCAACTGTGTTGACTCTTCATTGTGTTTTCTAAGATTGCAGACAAGGCATTCTTTGGAATAATGATGCCAAATTATGGTGCTTCTCATTTATTTCATGTTTTAACTAAAAGGATCTTTAAAAAATTACTGGCTGGTAGGCACCAAGAAAAATGTCAGTGGGTGAAATGGTGTTCGCAGGTATCATATTGCCTTCCCATGCTTTAGTAGAAGGATAAAATGTAGGAGGGAAAATAGGGAAATTAAGAATGTGGCTTTATTTACAGTAGACCTCTTTGGGAGCAAACATGCATATAGAGTTCAAACTATCTAATCATGTTACAAATATTGCAGTATGTCCAAAACTGCATTTAATGGATGGCAGCTCCACAACCTCTTTCCAGGGCTAGATAAATTGACGACTTTTTTTTCTTTGCTGACCACTTCCATAGAAAAAAGCTAAACCCACAGTAAACTTAGCATTTGTTCTACATAGTTACAACTATGTGTTGAGGGTTTTTGTTTATCAGTTGGTTTGTCACAGCGCCTGGCCCAAGGTCGCCCAGCTGGCTTCCATGCCTAAGGGAGGGCTAGAAACAGGGTCTCCCCACTCCTACTCCAGCTACACCTGGGTGGCTCTCCCACGGGGGAATTATGCTCCCCTCCCAGCAAAGTAGACATTTGGGTGGAATAATTAGATGAAGCTCATGATTATCACTTTGAATCAGATTTCTGTGCATTAACAAAAACTTATTAAAATATGATAACAATTATTTATTTTGTTCTTTACATTACTTTTTCTTCTATTCATTTCTTTGTAACGATCAAGTATTTTGATGAAATAATAATTTAAGAAGTCGGTACTTCCCTTTTTTAGGAAATAAAAAAAATAATATTAATGAAAATGTCCACCAAAATTCATTACATGTCATGCTTAGGAATCCCATTTGGAAGAAAAATGCTATTCACAAAGAAAAAAAAATGATGTGCTAACCTATTAGCAAATGATGTGTAACATATGTATTCCACATCAGAATTTTTATAGTCATTGTGTTTCCAGATTTCGGAGCCCTAGTGTGTCCACATGCACATGAAAGGAAGCAAGTAAAATTTTGTCAGAGGGAGCGCGCGGAGATGGAGCGGCCTGCCTCTCTCTCCTAGGCACCAGTGATCCAAGTACTATGCAGTAAATAGACTCCAAACAGAAGTTATATCAAATATCCTATTTACTTTATATACATACGTATTTACAGATCACTTCCACAAGTAACAAATGATACACCATCAACGATACAGCTTTCACGAGGTAAAATGGGAATAAAATGGAATACAGAATATCTCTGCTTTTATAGTCAAACTGACCAATCGCATTATAGGTCAATCTCGTTAACTACCACACCCAACTTAACTCTTAGCACCTGTTGTATGAGTTCCACATCATCCCTACAACAATGGCTGCTAATTGGGTGACTGTGCAGAATATTTCACCTCTTACCTAGAAATCAAGCCTCTCTGTATAATTTATATCTAGAAGTAAATTCCTGGGTTTATCAAACCCCAACACCCCTTCAATTTACAATAGATATTACATTCAATTGTACAGAATAGAAGACATACACATTTGAGATATACACATCCTATGTCTCTCTATGCTTAGAGGCTTTGTCATCACATCTGCTACATTACACTCAGATGGACAATATTGCAAATCAATACAATACAATACACTTCCAATTATTGACTGATCACAAGAAGTTTGGTCATCATTTCCAGTCTCTGATTTAACAAAATCTGTTGTCATCGGGGTAGAAACTTCTTTACACTGTTCCATATTGTTCTCTCTTAGCAGTGCTTCAATTTTCTTCCGCTGCTCTAGAACATAACCCCCATCAACCTTCTGAATACCCATTCCTAGGTAATTCTTAATTTCTCCCAGATCTTTGACATCAAAGTGCTGTTTCAGATTTTCAGTAAATTCAATTACCCTGCTTTGATCTTTCGCTATAAGACACAAATCGTCTACAAAAATCACAAGCAAAATCTGTTTGTTTTCACATTGCTTTACATACAGACATGGGTCAGCTATACTACACTTGAATCCCATTCTTTGTAATTCCTTATCTAACCTAAGTTTCCAGCAATGTGCCGACTGCTTGAGTCCATACAACGCTTTCTGCAACTTGTATACCCTTCCTGCAATCTTTGATTCATACCCTGGGTCTTCAATCATATAGATCTCTTCATTCAAATCAGCATGCAAATATGCTGTGGTGATATCATAATGCTGTACTACACAATTCCCAGCTGCTGCCATTGCTAAGGCAAACCTAAATGTCTCCCCTCTTAGCGTTGGTGCAAAAACTTCATCATAAGTCTGATTCTTTATCTGGGAAAATCCTTGTGCTACCAACCTAGCCTTATACTGAATATCACCATTCACTAAGGTTTTCTTCTTATACACCCATCTACAGCCTACTGCTCTATGCCCCTCAGGCAGCCTAGTAGATTTGAAAACCTTATGAGAATTAATGGCTTTCATTTCCACATCCATAGCAGCTTTCCATCTACTCTGCTTGTGTTGTGGCAACTTCAATACGTCCTTGTAATTACGAGGTTCATAATCAATAAAACACACTTTTACATCACCTGGTGTATAACGCTGAGGTGGTATGCCCTTGTTAACTCTCTCAGATCTACGCAACTCTGTAGCATCCTGCATCATTGGCACACTAGGAGTTAATTCCTCTTCCTTCTTAATCACATCAGTGGCCTCTCTCCGCTCTGAAAACTCAAAACTTCTCTGACTAGGAAGATAAACCTCACTGCTCCTGTGTAATCTCTGCCAATTGCTGTGCTCACTAAAACTTGCTGATCTAGAAATAACAACTTTCCTGCCATCAGTGAACCTATATCCCTTGGTCCCTGGCTCATACCCCACAAACGTCAGCTTCTGTGCTTTTGCCTGTCCTTTCCTACGTACCTCCTTATGCACGTGAACATAGGCCCAAACACCTTCAAATGAGCTAATGGTGGCTTCTTGCCATATAACATATAATATGGAGTTTGGTTTACAGATACACTCCATAACCTGTTAATTAAATAATTAGCAGTTAATATTGCCTCTCCCCAGTATCCTCTTGATAACCCTGAGTCAGCAATGAGTGAATCCTTCACTGTCTGCAATGCCAAATTCCTACGTTCAGCCACGCCATTCTCAGCTGAACTATGTGGGTTAGTTCTCCTATGCACAATGCCCCTTCTACGGAGCCATTGCTGAAAACTCCCACTCAGAAACTCTGTACCCCGGTCAGTTTGTAAACTACACACCTTTGTGCTATACCTGCGTTCCACAAACTGTACCCAGTTTCTAAACTTTTCAAATGTTTGACTTTTAGCTTTCAATAGGTAACAGAACCCAAATCTAGTGTAATCATCTACAATGACTAAAACATATTTAGCACCCCCTATTGAAGCTGGTAATGGACCAATTAAGTCAGTGTGAACTAATTCAAAACGTTTATGTGACTTCCTATCACTGAATTTGCTCACAGGAAACACCTTTGACTTTGCAACCTTACAAGCTGTGCAATCCAAATACACTTGGCACTTTTTCAATTCCATTCCAGAACTTGCTTCTGACATCTTTTCAATCACTTTGAAACTCGGATGCCCAAGCCTTTTGTGCCACAGGTGCGCACATGAATCATGTGTTGGCTTATTAATCGTAGCTACACCATGATGGTTGCTGCTTGTCCTGGTTTGAACTATTTCATAAAGACAGTTTTGCAAAATACCTTTGCCACAAACATTGTTATCCTTCATAACAATACATTCATTATTACCAAACTGTACAGTATAACCCTGTTTATCCAATTGTGACACACTAATTATATTGTACTCCAGTTCAGGCACACACAACATTGATAATTCAATATTTAACCCTGGTACATATACAAATCCTTTACCAGTCACAGATGCAATACTTCCATTAGCTAGAGTAACATGATCTCTATCAGCCTGCTTAAAATTCTTAAACATCTGTCTGTTACTCCCTATATGCTGACAAGCCCCACTGTCAATTAAAAATGGTCCCTTTAAATCTTGTTCTACACTTGAACTAATTAAAGACAGCTGTGCAGCTTCTCCCGGCTTGGAAATTTTCAGCTTGGCCTTCGGCTTCCGTTTCTTATCACAATGTTTCAACAAATGCTTTTGTGACCCACAGTTAAAACATTTTCGTACATACAAAACATTCTCAGAATATTCCTTAACAGAAACACTGTTCTGCTTAGCACTAATTACGTTAGTACACTGTTTCCTTGTTAGTAAAACCTTACATAACGGTGAGCTTCTTAGATAAACATTCTTTAAAGCTTCCCAACACTTATAGGCTAACTGACAGTCTCTAACATAACACAATTGGCTATCTTCCAGACATAAAATTATGCTTGCCAATGCTCTATCGTCCTTTAGAGCAACTTCTTCATCTTCCAGGTCTGGTTCAGGGCAAAGTACACTCGTCCAAAGCCCTTCACGCCGAAGTTACATTTCCATTTTATATGCCCATGACGAATAATTACTGTCATTCAGTCTTTCCAGAGGAAAACCTCCCCCGACTGCTGCCGGCAACATCTTCGCTGTGCTCATCTGTCTTCAGCCCCTTCTGCGCAGACACCGATGATTAAAGACACAGACCTTATCAGAATGTCCTCCAGCTGCAAAACAAGCATAGGAGAGGGGAAAAAAACACACACGCAGGCACGGAACCTGTTAAAGCTCCAAATCACTCCAAATAGCCACACGACTCCTGGATAGGCTTCCAAAGCTTCCAGCTCACAGACTGCACACGATCCACAGCCAGTGCAAAGCCTTCCGTCGTCTATGGCGTCTCTGCCGCCTCTGGGCCCATAACCCTGTCAGAGGGAGCGCGCGGAGATGGAGTGGCCTGCCTCTCTCCTAGGCACCAGTGATCCAAGTACTATGCAGTAAATAGACTCCAAACAGAAGTTATATCAAATATCCTATTTACTTTATATACATACGTATTTACAGATCACTTCCACAAGTAACAAATGATACACCATCAACGATACAGCTTTCACGAGGTAAAATGGGAATAAAATGGAATACAGAATATCTCTGCTTTTATAGTCAAACTGACCAATCACATTATAGGTCAATCTCGTTAACTACCACACCCAACTTAACTCTTAGCACCTGTTGTATGAGTCACACATTGACACATCATCCCTACAACAATGGCTGCTAATTGGGTGACTGTGCAGAATATTTCACCTTTTACCTAGAAATCAAGCCTCTCTGTATAATTTATATCTAGAAGTAAATTCCTGGGTTTATCAAACCCCAACAAATTTCCTCTAGATCTTCTATTTCCTTTAACAACAATCGCTTGACCATCATCCCCAACCATCTACACAGTAAGAACTAATACTGAGGTTTAACATTCTATCCTTCAACCAGTATATTCATATTTATTCCTCCCTTTTGCAGATACAAGGATATAAATTTGTTTTCCTCTGTAGACTGTCAGTTATTTGGCATAGTGTTGTGCAGTCATATTTTTGTCACCATTTTTTACTACTATATCTCATCCTTTATCCCCTAATGTAGCCCTTATAAATGGAAAAAAACTTAAATATATGTGCTTGCAATAAATGTTTATCTTGCATTTTGCCAGTCAAGAGTCCCAGTGTACATAATGTACATAAGCCATATTCTATTATTATGCCTGCATTTGAATACAAATATGTGGCAGCCCTATTAAGCCGACCAGATCAGGAAACCGATTCCATAAGACTAGAACTAAACTTTATTAAGATAGGCCATAGTAACAAAATCTTGCAAATCTGCTTAGGCTTTACCTTCCCTTCCTCTTATATCTCATTAAGTCAGGGAGAAGCCAGGCTGAGCCTCTTCCTAATACCTTCTCCTTCCCTGGGGCTTAAGGAATGTCAGATTTCTTATACTATATGATATTGGTAAATTGGATTTCTTTTCAATGCAAAGGTGTTTTGGCAAATTGCATCTTTTACAAAGCAAAGCAAAGCATTCTCATGGTGACGTGAATGCCAGGTGGCTGGACAACAGAGAAGCCTTGGCGTTGTTTACGTCCTCATGAGATAATGAAGCTAGAAGGTACCATTGTTATGCACCAAAAACTTACCATGCACTTTCCAAAGGAGCCAAATTACAACAGAGACTTTGGGAACGGAGATCAGCAAGATTTATTTGGCCAAGCAAAGGTTGCCGGATGGCTATCCTACAGATACCACGCGCAGGTGATCTCTGAGTGGAAAAGCCATCCAGAGTTCAGGAGTGCACAAGCTTTTATACAGCAAATACAAACAGGAAATGAGGATGATGATGGTATGCCCATATGTGGGTGAGGTTTCTGATGACCATTCCCTGGGATTGGTTGGTTTTTGGGGACCAGGGTCCCTCCCAGAGCCGAAGGGTTCTGGGACTCACCAGGTCAAGGGGGTGACGTGGGTCATCAACATAGTTACAAAGAATGGAGCTTGGGAACATTCACACCATTTGTTCTATGAGATTAATACTTGCATCTTACAGAGATAATAGTAACACTTACAGGGACATTGGGTTACACAAGCATACTAAATTACAGAGGTCAGAGTCATAAAATCAAGTCTTTGGATATTCACATCTTGGGGAGGATAGAACAAAGGATTTATTACAAGGAAGTCAGGTGAACGTGTTAGCTTGTCAGGAAGAAGACGCTGACCAGATAGGGAGAGCTCCAAGCTGGTATGCATTCTAAAGGGAGGTAGAATTACTTTGTAGCACCTAATATTGCTATGCAGAATTCTTTGGGGTTTGCTGAGGCAAAGCCCCTCTCAGGGTCATCCCTGGGTTAACACTCTTTGGTTCAGTGGAGTTCTAGCAGCGTTGCATTATGGGAAACACTAGAGCAGGGTGTTTTCCAGGCCAAGGTCTGTGGCCCATGGTTTCTCAGATCCTAACATTCCTCCCTTTTTGTTTTTAATGGAAAAATGCTTTTTTCCTAGCTTAGAGACTGGGTGGAGTGTTAACAGTCTCGCTGGTTTACCTTCCGTGTGGATAACCACAGTCAACCCTTTGAGGGAGGACAATACAATTCTACGAACTAAAGGAACAATGCAGGGTAGAACAGCAAGTGCAGTTAGGCCACAGACAAAAATAAACACAAGTTGTTTGATCCAGGCTGCCCCTGGGATCCAGGAGAAAAGTTGGCCTGAGTCTGTGTCCCAAGAAGCCTGGGCACCCAGCCGGGTGGCCTGGTCTTTTAAGTCCTGGACAGCTTCCCTGACTAAGCCAGATTTATTCATAAAGAAACAGCATTCTTCATGGAGGAAGGCACAGGGGGCCCCCTTTTCAGCAGTGGTAAGGTTCAAGCCTCGTCGATTTTGCATAACTACAGATGCCAAAGAGTCCAGCTGGTCCTGAACATTTGCGAGGCTTTGCGCAATCTTATTTAAGCTATCTTGGAATTCTTGCGATAGCTGATGGAATCTTACCTCGGCATCAGCAATGCCGGCCACTCCGGTGGTAACGCCGGCTGTCACCCCTAGGGCAACTAGGAGGGGAATGAGAAAGATGGCACGCTTCTGTACATGAGAAGTAAGTGGTACAGGAGGCGCTTCCCCTTTAGGAAGGGTAGAGATTTGAGGTAGAAGATGGACAGGAGAGCAAGTGCCTGTCCAGTTGGCATGTAAACAGAGATAGGCGTTAGTTCCACAGAGGAAAAACATACCCTGTTCGAGGCAGATGCCTAAGTCAATAGAAAAGATAGGTTTCTCCCTTTTCCATGGGTTCCAAACCCCAATTGACCCTGCTAGGAACATTCCTGTAAGTGGCTGCAGGGAGGTGGCGTTGATATGGGGTGGACCCTTGACTAAGAGAATAGAAGGAAAGACAAAATAGTCAGAGGCGTTCCCTTTAGCGTAGGGCAAGGGAGCACAAGGGATGTCTTGGTCATCTTTCAGGCCAAGCCATGCTGGCATTGACCCTTTTGTGTCAGTAGGTAGCCCAAGCCAAGGGGGAAGCAGAGGTCCCTGTGGAGAGGCAGCTAACAGGAGTTTCGCTGCGAGATTACATGAGGGCCCCTCCTTCTCTTCCCCAGAGATAGAGACTGTGGGATGGGCAGAAAATGTTACTTTGCCTCGGTATCTTCCAGCAGCAGCTGAAAACAATGGAGGCCTTATGTAAAAATCCTCGAATTTATCAGTGGCGGTGATGACTACCTCCTTTAGGCACTGGTGTCCCTGAAGCTTTCCCAGCCGAACTCCCTCCTTGGGTTGCGTTCTAGTAACGCACAAAGAGGCGGTGCCAATCAGCGGAACTAGTGAGGCCACTGGGCTAAAGATGGGAACTGATGGATTCAGTCCCAGGGTCTTAAGCCGTGACTCAAAGTCCGCATAGAGTTGGCTGTCAGGATGTTCTCCTTCCTTAAAAACTGGAGGAGTTTTGTGGTTTAGCACAATTCTAGAACTGGCCCAAACACGGGGGCTGGCAGGGAGAGCTTGATGGGTGGAAGCTGAAGTAGAGAGACAGAGCCAGCAGTGTTCAGTTAAATCTGGCCTGGATTGATTCAATAATTTGTAAGCCGAGGTAAGGCTTTGCTCAATGTAATCGGGGCTAGCAGGCTTGCGTGTGAGAGTACGGTGGGCGAGGGTGTGTGTCAGAACTGTATAGACCCCCAGGAGCCCCAGAAGAAAAGTTGTAAAGGGGCACATGGCAGAAGAAAAGTTGTAAAGGGGCACATGTTTCCCAGTTTCCCACCCAGTTTCCCCACTAGCCTTTCACTACCCCTCCTCCCCTCTCCTCCCTTTTTGTTTTTAATGGAAGGGACAGAAAGAGGAGGCAGGAGAGGAGATAGAGCAGAGGAGGCTTACCCGAAGAACAGCAGGGTTCCCGGCGTTACTGTCAGAGAGGCTGAAAGGGAAGGGGTTACACAGAGTAATAAAGAAGCAATAGTAGTACAAATTGCATTAAGAAACAGAAGTTAACTGTCCTCCAGGGAAGCTTCTTCGCCTGTGCTCCTATCTGCGTCTGGTGAGATAGGAGGCAGAGGTGGGCGTGAGGATTCGTCGTCCTGAAGATCTTCCTCTGTGTCTCCACCCACTTCCGGTGGGGCAGAGAGCAGAGAGCCTTGTTTTTCGGAATTTTCCTCTGTGCCACTGTTCTCTCCCGGTGGAACAGTGGGCAGAGAGCTGGCGATGAGGGAGTCAAGGTCAGCAGGGGATTGTATGTGGGAGAGTTTAATTTTGAGTGTGGTAAGGGCTTTGCTTTGCCAGGCAGCTGGAGGCTGGATCACTTTCTTGATTCTGGAAGCATGGTCCCAGGCTTGGATTCCTTCGCTTTTTACAGCGGTGGTGGTGCTGAGTAGGACCTGGCAGGCAAAGCGTAGCTGACCTGTTTGGAGATAGAAGACAAAATACGCGCCAGAAACTGCAAGTACACAGAGAGATTAAGTTCTCTCTCCTTGGCAGAAGTGAATGGATAGGCAACAAACAGGTGGCCATACATCATTGGAAAGGGAGACAGTCCTAGTTTTCTCCCTGGCATGGCGTGAATAAGGGTGAGTGTCAGAGGCAGGACTTTTGGCAGGGAAGATGGGTGTCCTGGCATAATTTGGCTAGGTGATCTTTTAGGGTCCTGTTTTTATTTGACAGACCTCAGTGGAATTGGGCACCGGTTGGTGTACCTGCCAAGATTGGCGTTCCTGCAGAAAGGTTGATAAGAACAAAACTTACGTAGACAACTGCTAGATTGGCTCAGTGATGTATGCCTGAGCGCATAAAAATCAGTAGCTTTGAAAAAGCCAAAAACAAAAACAATAAAAACAAAACTGCAAGGTTTATGCTTATCTCTAAGCAACCTGGTTGGGAGGGGGATTGCCCTGCAGTGGCAGGTTATTGGTTTCCCCCTACGCATGCAGTCACCACACCAGCAACGTCTGATGTGTTAAATAAAGCATGCATGTATATATATATATATGTATATATATATATATATATATATATAAACAAACAAACAAACAAACAAACAAACAAACTATTGGGACTTAGCATTGTGACCAACAGGCAAAGAATTTAAAAAACCATGCTAAATATCCCAAATAAGAATTAAAGTAAAAATTGAAGGGCAATAAAACATTGGCAATCATCTCTGTTGCCCAAATAGCGACAAAAAACAAGCATTGGGCATAATATATTTTAATGTGTAGACTGCTTGTGCAATAAAAAATTTCCAAAATAGACACAAACAAAACCATCAGATAGATTATGCCAATCCATGGAGGCTCTATTATAGCAAAAATTTTCAAAAAAGGAAAAATTTCTTCTTTCTTTCTGCTATTCACACACCACACAGTTCAATGAACTGAAAACACACACACACACAAACACACAGTCATAAGTTAAGACTCAGTTAAGATTTTAATGAAGGGGTTCAAAGTTTAGCTGGTTTATTACAAACTCCTTGTGCATCAGAAAATCCTTGCCTTTTTCCCTGTCTCCTCGCCCATCTTCCGGAAAATTCCCATTTCTATCTACATGCTTACTTAAGGCATTTTCTCACAAGGCATTTCCATATTCTTCTCACTCTCTCCTCTTCCCTAGTGTTTGTCTTTGTCAGGGAGGCAGAGCCCGTGTGGGCTATTTTCTCCCCCCCCCCTCTCCTTTTCACTCTCTCTTTCTCTGTCTCTTTCCTTCCTCCCCCTTGTCTTCCCACTTTCTGTTTCTTTCTCCCCCTTGTCTTTCCCCCACAAGCATTTGAGTAGCAGACAGAAGGCAATCATTGGAAGGTGGAAAGGCAGAGCCTAGATAGTTACGCACACACATGCAGGAAAAACACCTTTTAACTTGTAATATGCATTCAAACCATACAGAGTACAAGTTAGAAGAGACACTTAAAAATGAGTGAACGAAGCTGTTGACTGGCAAATCTTGCCATAAAGTTAAACAGACAAGAGTCAGGAGACAGCTGAACAATGGGGAGGGGAGAAGGCTTTCGTACTTACTTCCCAAGCATTCCAAAGGGACAGACCCACACAATTTCACACCTTTGCTTTATAACTTAACTCACACATTTAAACAGAGGACAAACAGAATGAGGCATTTAAAGCTGCCCCTTTTTGAGATAGCTGGTGGTGAGTTTTGCAATTATCTCTAGACTTCTGGGACCTTTAATTTCACTTTGTTAGCAGGGGTTGAGAGACGCCATCCTCCTCCCCCTCCTCTGTTGGTGGTGGGAGGGAGGTGCGGCTAAGAGCAGCTTGTAGGGACAAAAATGCCACTTTGTTTCAGTAAATCTGCTCAGCTAGTGAGATTAATAAACATTCTGACATAAATCTGTTGTTCTTCTCTCTCTTGGCCCGCCAGAAAGTTTGGAAAAAAACTTTAAGATACTCAGGGTCCAGTGACCCATCTAGTGGCTAATTTCTTCTGCAAATGGGCGGGTAAAAGGGTCAAAAATTTTGAAAACAGTCTTAAGTATTCCGGATCTAGGGATCCGTCTGGTGGTCAGGTCATTCCATGAAGGGGTGGGTAAAGGGGCCAAATCTCTGCGCAGAAGGCCCGGAGTTTAGATTTCATTGGAGATATGCAAGTCGCAGCTGGTTTAAGTAAACTCCAATGTTTCAAAACACAACGGGAGAGGAGTGGGACTTCCCTTATTCCCTGCCCTCGTCGATGGGTTAGTCTTCGCATGGCTATGACAATTTCCCATGCCCGGCAGCAGAAAGCTAAAAGGGGACAGTCCAGGATACAGTGTGTGTGAGGGGAGCGAGTCAGATTCTCTTTTGCCAGGAACAGAGCCTCCAGCAGACGCTGGACTTAGCCGGTAGCAAATTTAAGGTTCGCTATTGTTGAACCTCCAGCAGGCGCTGGACTTGCTGTGCGGATAAATTTAAGGTCGTGCTCCCCCGCAACCTCCCAGCAGGCGCTGGCGTAACTTTAAAGGTCGCTATTGGACAGCCTCCCAGCAGACGCTGGCGTAACTTTAAAGGTTGTCTCTCTGAGTTCTGCAGATGGTTCGCTCTTGGGGAGGGAGGGTCCGCCGGAAGGGGCCTTTCCAGGAAGCGTCGTCGGGAGACTTGCCAGGTCCCCAGACACCGCAGCCCGAAGGCTTGCCTAGGGCGGGGGAGAGAGTTGTTCTCACTCGAGGAAGGGGCGTCCCAGGGAGCGTTGCCGCAAGACTTGCCGGGTCTTTTTGGCGTCACCGCCCGGGGCGCACCTTGAAGTGGGGGATAGTTTGGGTTTCGTTCCACAGAGGACGAGGTCGAACCCTCAACCCCGATAATCTCTCTGGGCAGAGGAAGGCTTTGGGTGTCTGCTGTCACAATGCAACCAGCAGAGGAAGAAACGGGGAAACGGCCACTCCGGCCACCAAGGGTCCACTGGACCCGCAGGAACTCTCAGGATTTTCTTCAGTCCTATAGGGGCCCTCTGCCTCCTAGCCCGACCGGGACGTGCACCTGTCCTCCCTCTACGAGCTCCTGCACCAAGACCAAGCTAGCTTCTTCAGAGTTTCCGGCTCTCTCTAGCCCTCTGGTATTTCAATACGGAGTTTTCATTAGGGATCATCAGACATTCGTTCCAAACGCACGACCAATGCCGACCCAGCTAGCCGAAACTCAGTCTAGATGCCCAATTAAGTCGGGCTTCTGGGAACTGCGACAAGGATCTCCCTGGGACCCCAAAGGGTCCCCACAAACGCTTTGTGGCTACCCCCTTGTGAGGAAAAAAGCCACAGCTCAAGTACACACATGCACGCACACACTCCCCCCCTAAGAAAAGTCGTACTCACCAACGTTGGCGATTCTTTTGCAGTCCTGACTTCTCAGTCCTGACAAGGGGTCCGTTTTCAAAGTCTCGGTTGCAGGCAATTTAGGGTTCTTTTTCTGTACAGAGTCTGGCAGCTGAGAGGCAGGAAAAAACCACCGGAAAAAACACAGGTCCGGGAGCGCTCGTGGTGTTGCCTTACCTCAAAGCTGCTTTTCCCTGACAGGCTGGTTCAGAGAGTCTGCTTCCCTTTTAGGGGGATCACAGGTACTCCCCGATTCCCGGCCAACGCACCAAATGTTATGCACCAAAAACTTACCATGCACTTTCCAAAGGAGCCAAATTACAACAGAGACTTTGGGAACGGAGATCAGCAAGATTTATTTGGCCAAGCAAAGGTTGCCGGATGGCTATCCTACAGATACCACGCGCAGGTGATCTCTGAGTGGAAAAGCCATCCAGAGTTCAGGAGTGCACAAGCTTTTATACAGCAAATACAAACAGGAAATGAGGATGATGATGGTATGCCCATATGTGGGTGAGGTTTCTGATGACCATTCCCTGGGATTGGTTGGTTTTTGGGGACCAGGGTCCCTCCCAGAGCCGAAGGGTTCTGGGACTCACCAGGTCAAGGGGGTGACGTGGGTCATCAACATAGTTACAAAGAATGGAGCTTGGGAACATTCACACCATTTGTTCTATGAGATTAATACTTGCATCTTACAGAGATAATAGTAACACTTACAGGGACATTGGGTTACACAAGCATACTAAATTACAGAGGTCAGAGTCATAAAATCAAGTCTTTGGATATTCACATCTTGGGGAGGATAGAACAAAGGATTTATTACAAGGAAGTCAGGTGAACGTGTTAGCTTGTCAGGAAGAAGACGCTGACCAGATAGGGAGAGCTCCAAGCTGGTATGCATTCTAAAGGGAGGTAGAATTACTTTGTAGCACCTAATATTGCTATGCAGAATTCTTTGGGGTTTGCTGAGGCAAAGCCCCTCTCAGGGTCATCCCTGGGTTAACACTCTTTGGTTCAGTGGAGTTCTAGCAGCGTTGCATTATGGGAAACACTAGAGCAGGGTGTTTTCCAGGCCAAGGTCTGTGGCCCATGGTTTCTCAGATCCTAACACCATTGTTATGGCTAGCAATGGATCTTCCCATGAGAAGATATCCTCCTGATGTCCTTCCGTGGGAAGACTTGCCAAGGCCCCCCCTGAGCAAGGAGGAGGGGGGAACTCAGTGCGTAGATGCAGCACTGCTAACCAATAGCAGCTCATGCTATGTGCTCTAGGCCTAATGCTTTGAGGCCTAGTGTGTGTAACAGCTAACTTCCAGCCAATCAGAAAGCTAGAAGAACTGAATATACAACCATGCAAAATGGTGTTCTATGTCTTCTTGATTTCTAGTGTCTTTTAGCTATGTAGTTCTTCACGTGTTCACTTCCCGTGGACTGGGCAGAGTGAGCTATGCCTGGCTTTGGGTATAGGCCATGGCAGGACCTCTGGCCCTGGGATCAATACACGGAACTCTGCTTATAAGTTCTAGTTTTGTTTTCCTTTTACAATGATGTATCCTGTATATTCATCTTTTTCATTATTGCGATAATGTGATTGTATCTGCATTATTGCCCTATGCTAAACAGTAAACACTGTTGGCCCTAACAAGCTGCATTCTTGTCTGTTTATTCTCAAGCCTCGGTTTTTCCCCTTTAAGCCAGCATATACCCCATCAGGTTATGGTTGCCCAGAGAGAAATTTGCGTTTTCTTTGCTGCGTTGGACCTGGCTGTAAAAGGGAGTTTGGTTTTAGAGGCTGATTTCAGAATAAACATGTTTTCTTTGAGTGGTCAGCAATGGCTGAACAGTGTCTGGTCAGTCTGCCATTTGAGGCTTTAGATGGCACAAACTATCTGACCTGGTGTGTGGAGATGGAATCATTCTTTTTGCAAGAAGAAGATTTGTGGCAGTAAGTGGCAAATCCACTTCCAGAGATCCCTGGAGGATTCAGAGGGTTCTTTCTGAAGAAGTGCAAGCATATTTGGACTGTGCTTATGGCATTTTTGCTTTTGGGACTCAAATCCTCTGAATGGAATTATATCAGCAACCCACGAACTGAGAAATGGGTGCTGAGAGCTGTTGGAGCCTTTGATACACAGTGGAACTCTGTTGCCCTTGGTGGTCTATTAAGACAGCTTTATGGTTTGAAGCTGCAACCGGTGAGACTGTGATGACCCACCTTGGTGAGTTCAAAACTTTGTTCGCTGCATTTGAACAAGAAGGCATATTTTTCTGGCACTGTGAAAAAGCGTGCGTGATTTTTGTCAAGCCTGGAGCTACAAGCCACTTCCAGGAGCCGTCTGTTGCTGTTGCCTAACAAAGTGTTCCAGCTGAAGTAAAACCTGGTATGGAATTTACAATAGCCGTGTTTTGGTGTGCTGCTTCTCAGAAACTTTCTACAAGGCTCTTCCCTGCCCCGATGTCCAGCGGATGCAATAGGCCTGATTTACGAAGGGAGGGGACGCCAGATGCCAGGAGTCAGCTGAACAACGAATCCAAGTTTTCTGTTCTGCCGGCTGCTGTTGTGTAAGCATTTCTCTACAGAGACTCTGTTTTTGAATTCAGCTCACTGTAAAGTTTGTAAACATGGACGGTTATTGTTACAAATTTCAGCCTTGAGTTCAGCAAGTAATTTTAGCTGATATTTCTGTGTAAGAAATGTATATGTGTACACTTGTTGTTTTTCCCTCCTCAGTGTTCCAGCCCTGGTCAAGTCTGAGTGTACTAGGTGCTGAATGTTTCATTGCAATATGAAACTGCTTATGATATGAGGCTGAGTGTGTTAGAGACAAACCTGTAAAATCAAGTGTGTGAGATGCTGTGGAGATTGTGTGGACAGGACATTGTGTGTTTAATGTTTTCCCCACATCATAAATGCATCCATAAAGTTTTCACAAAGTACTGGGGTATCCCGGGATGGGAGAGTGTGTCTCAGATAGCCAAATGCATTCTGAGTTAGAACCCAGGAAATGTGCAAAAGTTTCTTGATTGTGTTGTGTGTAAACAATCTAAAAAAAAATCAGAACTGTGTCTGTTACTAGTCAAAGTAACAGAGTGTTAACTAGACCATTTCAGTTGGTTCATAGAGACCTAGTTAGCCCCCATGTCCCAAGTAATGGTGGGGTGCGAGTTTCATGTTCCTTCTGGTTGATGATCATACCTGCTTGTGTTGTTGCTACTTGAAGTCTAAAGCGAAGGTCTGTGCTCGCTTTGAAGTGTATGTAGCAATAGTAGGATGCAAATAAGGTCAGTTTCAGTCAGATTGTAGTGGAGTGTTCTTGAGCCATGTGTTCCAGAATTGGCTTTGTAGGAAAGTATTCTCCCAAAGACTTGCCAATGTTGGAATTCTAGCTGAGTATTGGTGTTGTGAATACCATTAAAAAATAGCCTGCTGTTAGTTGCTCAGGTGCCAACTAACACCTGAGAGAGGCTGCCTTGATTGCAGTGTGTTTCTAACTAACAGAGTGTAGAATTCAACTGTAAAAAGAAGTTAGTTTTTCTTTGGTATGGCAAGCGCCCTTCACTGAAGTACCTGCATGTCTGTGAAACATTTGCGTGTGTTCACAACCCCAGGTCACAGAGAAGGAAGAACCAAGGAAGCAGAGTGCTTCAGGTTGTTGGTTGTTGATTAAAATCCAAGGCTTATCGTTGTTTCATTAAGCCATGGTCAAATCCAAATCTCCAGAAGTGCTTTATGTTTAAGCAGCCTACTGGTTGGAAAGGTTACATGCTAAGGTTGCAGAAGTGTTGCTGCATTGCTAGTGTAAACCCACTGTCCATGGTTCAGTAGATGGGCAAAAACCAGTTTAGGTTTCTTCTGTTCCCCAGTCTCCGAGTGTGAAAAGGGCCCCTCAGGTGAAGGAGTGGAAATTTCACCTGAGCAGTTGCAGGGCCTGGAGGGGGAGTCAGGTATTAGGAAAAGAGATGGTGATGGAGGAAGCACAGTGGTCATTCCTCATGGGTCCTCTTATTCCAGGGTGTGAAGCCTGACAGATTTGTGATTTAGCAGGTGACAGTGTGTCAAGTTGCCTGAGAAAACCCAGTCTTTGCTAGATGTGTTGCTCCTGCCTTTGAGAGGCAAGGAGAGCATTGGAACACAGCTGTGGATAGTCAGTTTGAGTTTTGGTGAAGTGTTGAAAGTAACCAACCTATCCTTTGTTTTAGTAAGCTGTAGGTTCCAGATGAGTGTTCAGAAAGACATTTCTTTCTGATAATACTCTGCAGTGTAAAGCCAGTGTTGCCCAGGGATTTGTTTCACAAAAGAAGTTTGTGAACTGTGGATCTAGTGTATACACCCACAGCTAGGCCAGAATATTGACGTGTGGTGCGTTTTCTGGTTGCATAGCGTGGAACAGGTGTCCATTTACATATTGTGATGTTGGCACAGCATATTTGAATGTAGATCTCCCTGAAACAGTGTGTGTAAGGCAAGCGTTTTGGCTCTGCATGTGTGGCAGTTCCCAAACAATTCATTGACTTAACAGGGTGCTTTATGGATTTTAAAGCAGGCCAGTCATTGATAGCATGGTGCAGATGCTAACTGAGATGTGAGAACAGTCACGTGCTGTTTTCTGTGGTACATAAGAAAGTGCAGAAGTTTGTGTAGGACTTCTTACTTATGTAGTTGTTTTCTGCTTAGAAACTGAAGTTTTCCACCTTGTATAAGAATTTGTCAGTCAGCTGAAATAGAATTGCCAGCTGAGGAAGTTCAGGCACAAATTCAAACATTTATCCTGGTGTTGAAGTTACAAGAGCCCAGAACAGAGGTGGTTCTTGGTTTCCTACAGAGTGTCATTTGTGTAAAGGGAAGCTTATCCTTAATTTGTTGTACAGTTTATCACTCTACAGTAATGCAGTGGACATGCCCTGAGTTAGTTTTGCCCAGGTAGGGTACCAAGCTTGCAAAATGATTTGGCCCTCCATGTGAGCTTGCAAATGGGTGAAAAAAAAAGGTCCTGCGGAAAAAAAAAAAAATCCTGCGGCAGGATTGGAATTCCTTATCTATACTGGCTGCGATTTTTTGCAAAGGAGGGGACAGGACGTTTGCGGGCAATGTTTTTCTGTTTCTCTGTACTGTTTCTGTTCCTGCATAAGTTGTATTATTATGTATTTGTATGTATCTGAATAAAACATTGCATGAAATGTATATTGTGCATTATACATATGTGTAACAAGTGTTTTTAAACCATTTTCTAGTGTTGATGACTATTGGTTGTAAAAACCTGTAACTTGAATAGTGTGATTATTACATGCATTAACCTTTGTTGTTTCTGTTTCTGTACAAATGTATTTTAAAGCTTTGAACAACTTCCGTCATTGTTTGCATTGTGTCGAAATCCAATGTGGAGGGGTGTCAGATTTCTTATACTATATGATATTGGTAAATTGGATTTCTTTTCAATGCAAAGGTGTTTTGGCAAATTGCATCTTTTACAAAGCAAAGCAAAGCATTCTCATGGTGACGTGAATGCCAGGTGGCTGGACAACAGAGAAGCCTTGGCGTTGTTTACGTCCTCATGAGATAATGAAGCTAGAAGGTACCATTGTTATGGCTAGCAATGGATCTTCCCATGAGAAGATATCCTCCTGATGTCCTTCCGTGGGAAGACTTGCCAAGGCCCCCCCTGAGCAAGGAGGAGGGGGGAACTCAGTGCGTAGATGCAGCACTGCTAACCAATAGCAGCTCATGCTATGTGCTCTAGGCCTAATGCTTTGAGGCCTAGTGTGTGTAACAGCTAACTTCCAGCCAATCAGAAAGCTAGAAGAACTGAATATACAACCATGCAAAATGGTGTTCTATGTCTTCTTGATTTCTAGTGTCTTTTAGCTATGTAGTTCTTCACGTGTTCACTTCCCGTGGACTGGGCAGAGTGAGCTATGCCTGGCTTTGGGTATAGGCCATGGCAGGACCTCTGGCCCTGGGATCAATACACGGAACTCTGCTTATAAGTTCTAGTTTTGTTTTCCTTTTACAATGATGTATCCTGTATATTCATCTTTTTCATTATTGCGATAATGTGATTGTATCTGCATTATTGCCCTATGCTAAACAGTAAACACTGTTGGCCCTAACAAGCTGCATTCTTGTCTGTTTATTCTCAAGCCTCGGTTTTTCCCCTTTAAGCCAGCATATACCCCATCATGCTTCTGCCCTTGTTGTTTCTGTAATGGCTTCTGAATATCCAAGGCCCTCTCCATGGCTTTCTACAATATGGGGCAGGCATTTAATGTGAGCAAAAAAGGGGGAAGTCTGTTTTGCATATGAATCAGACTGAGAAGAGATATTGCTGTGAATGTTGGTATGCTGCATCTTTGGTAAGTTACTACATGCATTATGAAATTTGCTTCTGGTTTTGGTATATCCTATAAGCAAGCTGGATATGGAGGTAGGATTTTAGTAACCACATTGTACTTTTTGTTCACTCTACCAGTGGGGATATAACCCAGAGCAGTGTGACCTGTTCTAGCAGTCTGATCCAATAATGAGCCTATGATATTCTATTCTGGTTCACAAGGAACTTTTTACAAGATTGCAGCTTATTAACTGTATTAATCTTTAGTCAAATTTAAATCCTACCTTTTCTCCAGGAACTCAAAGCAGCTTATATAGTATAGGGATCTCACTTCATTTTTTTGTATTTATTTAATTTTTATGCCGCCTTTATTATTTTTATAAATAACTCAAGGTGGTGAACATACCTAATACTCCTTCCTCCTCCTATTTTCCCCACAACAACAACCCTGTGAGGTGAGTTGGGCTGAGAGAGATTGACTGGCCCAGGGTCACCCAGCTGGCTTTCCTGCCTAAGGCAGGACTAGAACTCTCAGTCTCCTGGTTTCTAGCCCAGCACCTTAACCACTAGACCAAACTGGCTCTCTTTTATTTTATTTTATTTTATTTTATTTTATTTTATTTTATTTTATTTTATTTTATTTTATTTTATTTTATATTTATTTATTTATTTATTTATTTTTCAAATTTATTCCCCGCCCATCTCCCATGCAAGGGACTCTGGGCAGGGTTTTTTTATCCCTACAACAACACCCCCGTCCGATACCTTGAGCTGAAAAAGGAAGACTGGACCAGAATCACCCAGTGAGTTTAAGGTCTTCCCAGTCATAGCCAGTAAGGAGTAGTAACCACTACTCCACACTCTCAAAACACGTTCATTAAGGCTAAGCAGACCCTTTGGGACTGTTTGCATTACTAAAAGTGCAGATGTCCAAAAATCAAGGCAAGCAGTATGTGGAATGGGTAGTGGAAGGAAGTCAGCTGGCTTCGTCTCCCAATCATGCATCAGGAGGTTTCTCTAACAGCCAATTGTATCAATACATGACATCTGTAGGACAGCTTAGCACAATCCCACTCCCTCCATGTATGGGTTAAAACTACATTTGGCCAACTGAACCAGGTTTAACTCTTCCCCTTTATAGTCATCTTTTAAAATTCTAACAGTCCCTTGCTTGACTTCTTTTACAGGTCTCCACCATCACCAAAACAAAACAAGACTAAAAAGAACCCCCCAAATTGCTGTTATTCCCTTTCTATCATCAGCCTTTCCAGTTTATGTTATGACTGACTCAGGCATTTGAAATACATTCATTTTGATCCAAGCAAACAATCCCAAAGTAATTTCATTATAATGAAACTTGCCAAAAGGAAAGTGAGAGAACAGACATAACTGAATTGTTATCCTTATGAGACAGATTGGACCTGAGCAGACGTAAGAACAATCTGATGCTGTTGGTCCTTTTTTGCTACATGGATTTTTTTCCACTATTGTGAGAAAAAAAAAATAAGAATGACTCAGGAAGTTGGAAATGCCCCAGTAATCTTTCAGGTCACTGCTTTCAGTCTAGATAATAACACAATAACCTTAAGAAAAAGGATTATACCTTAGAAGAAGGACACAGTCTCTCCCTTATTAAGATCTGGCTTTAGTTTCTGGCATTTCTGTAGAGGGATTTTCATGCTCTTCCTTCCTATATTAAAAAGAATTGTATTAGAGACATGTGACACTACACAAATCTACTCCACCAATAATGTACACAGTGCCTGTGCCTTCATCGTATTTTGTGCATGTGTGAAGGAGCCCTGCATATACAGTTCTGCAGGAGGAGGTATCTCATATGTATGCATGGCCCCTTCAGATGCACATCAAATGTTCAACCAAAAGGAGGGCCTTGCCACTGTATCCACCAGCCTGGAAGTCAGCAGATACAACCCATTTGAAAACAACCCAAGCCATGCTGACTGGGAAGTATGGGAATTGTAGTTTAACACATCTCTGGAGGACACCAGGTTGGGAGAGGTTGCCCTAGCTTGAAGTAATGTATAGAAATATTAACTGTGTGCATTGAGAATCAGGGTGGTACTGTAGTTAAGATGTTAAACTAGAAAGGAAAAGAGCCAGAGCTCACTATGGCTAGTCATAGTCTCTCAACCCAGCCAGTTGGGTTGTGGTTGGAAGGAAAAAATGAAGAGTGAAACCAAGAATGGCAGAGGAAAAACAGGATATAAATATAATTTATAGAGAGTTTTATAAATATTATATATTATATAAATATAATTTATAAAGAGTTCCCCATGGGGGGAGATGGGCGGTCATGTAAATTAAACAAATAAATAATACGTAAAGGGATAGATAGTGTTAGCTAGCAAAAGAGAAGTGAGAAATTTTACAATGCAATAATGCCATCAGAATTTTTTCATAACACAAGAATATATAAGAAAATATTCCAAGAATCTTCTTAAGAATCAGGTCTCTATCCTATATATTGGTTCATTTCAGTGAAGGAGTGGGTGAACCTCTCATCAAAAAAAAGGAGGGGGGAAAAACAACCTTTGAGGGTTGCAGGTAATGATTGATGTGTTTGGGGGCAGCATCTGGGGTGTTTTTAAGGCCGGTATGTGCATTAAGACTAAGTTAAGATATAACATACTTAGCTTAATGCATAGTTTTTTTTCTTAAAAAAGCCAAAAATGACACCACTAAAACTGTCATTTAATGCCAGTTGTGGGTGACATGATTTGGGAGTCCAAAAATACGGCTGGTTGCAATCAGTAGACCTTGGATTATATACCCTTAATTTAAATCATATATGGTTTATATGCATACATTGAACATGATTTTGTAAGTATCACTCTTTTTCTCCCTAAGTTTAACAAAGAAAATGGGAAGAAAGACACTTCTTTAACTGAAAATAAAGTATTCTCCTTTACATTAAACCAATTACTGAGATAACAATAAATACTTCTTTGTCTTTTTTTCTTATAGAAAAAAAGTTATATTAGGAGTTTCTTCAGTTATATTAGGAGTACTATAATATCCTTTCATATCTTATTTTCTTCTGTCTAAACATACCCAGTTTTCTCATTTTTCTTGGGTTTTATTCCCATCATCTGAACCCATTCAATTTTCTCTCTATCTTCCTTGAAATATGGCTCCCCATGTTAGATCCCATATTCCGGATGAAGTCCAACTACAGAACACCTGTTATAAAAAAGAGATGCATAAATATGTTATGGTCTCACAAGTTCCCTGCCATCTGTACTACCTGTTTCTCTAAGAGTCTCCTGATGCATAATCACTGTTGGTGAGGAATTAATTGAAACTATCAAAACAGATGAGAGGAAGAGGGAGATGATGGCCTAGCCATGATTATAGACTATGAAGAACATAATTATTAATTGAGGAATTAGTACAAACAGTTCTGAAGGCTCTTCTTTGAAAAGAAGAATGGTCATCAGAAGAAAAACAAAACCCTAGAGAAATGCATATTAGTTTCATGTGTTAATCATAAATCACTTGTAAAATTATTTCTATTCTAGCCAGAGCTTGTGCAGAAAAATCAGGTGGTATAGGTGCAAATTCATCTGGATGAGTCACTCAGTATGATGAATTTGGGGGCTAAGCAATGCATTTGCATTTATATACTTTACCACTTATTTGGTGGGAAACATATCAACAATATAACAATACAGAATATTCAACATGCATTTCACTCTTATTCACATTCATGCCTGTGTGGCCCAACTCTAGCAATGTGATTTTCCTTGGCACATGGTAATTGCATGAAAATAATCACATCTCATTCGTTTAATAGAGGAGCAAAGTGATCTGGCAGGAAAGTGGTGTGTTCCACCAGAAAATGCAATACAGCTTCCTAGGTGAATATTCTGATTCGCATGGAGGAGGGGACTGAGGGAGATGAGTGATCTGCAGGGCTCTAATTGGACTTCCTTCTCCCATCCAGCTGCAGGACTCTGTGCTACCTGGGCTATTTCTGCTTTGTAAGCTGGAGAGAACAAAAGCTCTCCAGCAATCAAAATGTCCTTTTGTTTTCTTCTTAGGGTGTTCCATGAGGTTGCTGTTCCTACCAATGACCTTTGTTGCTGCCTCACACCAAAATGGTGAGGTTTTTTTTTCCTCCCCAGCAAGGGTGAGGCTTGCTGGACAGAAGAAAAACCTAGGAGACATGGATCTTTAACCCTTCCTGCTCGTTTCCCTTTGCTGCGCCTACTAGCCTTACCTCTACCTTCCCCCCACAGTAGCCATCCAATAGCCACAGCCCCCACCTTTTGGAAGTACAGAAAGAATGCTTGAGGACAGGAGGAAAACACCTTGTTGGGGGTGTGTGGAAAGGCCCATCAATGGGCCTTACAATACATGTGACCCTCTGCCTAGTCACGTGCTACTAGCAAACAAGTAAAAGCAGCCTTTCTCAACTTTTTGACCTGGAGGAACCCTTGAAATATTTTTCAGGCCTCAGGGAACCCCTGCACATTCAGGCTCAAATATAGGCCAAAGGTTACACAATTATTATATTCATTTCATGTGTAGACATGTATATATGCATTAACAGTGTTCTTAAACTAAAAATAAAGAATGAAACTTACCTCTTTAATGTGTAGCTGCCCGAATTTGAAATAATTTTTGAAATAAATTGGGATCTCCCAGGGAACCCCTAGTGACCTCTCGTGGAATTCTAGGGTTCCACAGACAGCATTTTGTGGAATTGCCCATCCAGAGAGGCCTGCAGTGGCAATGAGTGCACCATTGAGAGGCCTGAAAGACCAGGTTTGGGATAGATCATCATGGAGAAAATCTACGTATGTGGTCACTAGGAGTTGAAAACAACTTGATGACACATAATCAATCAGAATAGGAAAAGGAAAAGGAAAAGGAAAAGGAAAAGGAAAAGGGAGGACCTTGGTGAGGCTCTTATGTAGTCAGATACAAAATATCCTAGCCATAGCAACAGATGAAAGGTAGCATTAGTTCCCATCAGTCCTGATCCTAGCTCTTGCAGTTCTGGCCTAGAAATGAAGTCTTCTCCAGCCACCCCATGGAAATTCTACTGTCGCCATAGTAAAGGTAAAGGTTTTCCCCTGCACAGTCGTGTCTGACTCTAGTCTCTAGTAGTGTAGACTGTCTCCATAGCACAAATAAATCCACTTGGGAGCAACTTTACATTGAAAATCAAGATTGATTAGTACCAGCTATGCTGAGGTGGGGATTCAGAGCTTATTGTATCGAAGATCTGACTCAAGGAAGGATTTTCCAAGTTGGCATAAATGGACTCCTTGACCCCTCTCTCAAACCACCTATCTTCTCTGTCTAAAATGTGAACATTAATGTCCTCAAACATTAATGGACATTAATGTTCACATTTTAGACAGATAAGATAGGTGGTTTGAGAGAGGGGTCAAGGAGTCCATTTATGCCAACTTGGAAAATCCTTCCTTGAATAGAGGTGGGGGCCTCAGGCACAATCTTTCCCCTATTTTCCTTCCTGCTTTGTCTTCTGTGCCTAGGAAGATTAAGACCATTTCACAAGCTCAACAGCAGCATGGTAATCTTAACGATCCTCCTTTGGATGATAAAGGGACTTAGAAATAAACATCTCAAATAACCATGACCTAGCCCAGGTGCAAGGTCACACAGCCACCCTAGAAACATATTTAAGGATTCCCTTACTAACTTTGCTCAGACTGAAGAAGCTTCTTGGGTAAGGAGTGAAACGTTTCAACTGAGAAAATAGAAATCCAGTTGACATGATTCAAGCTACAGACTGTTCCACCTGGATGACTGAGAACCTTCATCGACTTGTACCTTGTGTTAAACCATATGGAACCCATATCTCACTGTAAAGCTTTCTTGGAAACATCAGCCCTTGATTGAGTCTGATTATGAATACTGCTCTGTCTGTGACTTCTGGTTTTCAGTAAGAACTCTAGTCCCTTTTAATTTGGATTCTATTTATGATGGAGCCTCTGCCTGATGAAGTATGACCTTGAATTGCTAATCAATTGGCTTCAACTGGGGCTAGTACATTCATAAAGAACTGTCTATTTTCCCTTCAGGGATTATTGCAGGCATAACCTGAAGAGCTATTGTGTGATAGGAACTCAGCAGCAAGGCTTCCAAAAGAGATTCAGACTATAAGCATAGTACTTTAGCTTAATGACAGTACATGCAATTCTGCCATAATACAATCTAACTTCACTGCAGCCACTAAAAGAAAGCCTTCACTTTCCTCTGAAACCAGGGGAAAAAAGAATGTATAAAGGCACTTTAAATGTATGTTGGAAATGTGAACAGCATGAAGGGACATTTTATCATGCTTGGTGGGCATGTAAAAAAACTCAAATTCAAATACATACTTTGATACAGAGGATATTAAAGATCAATATTCAGTTGAAGCCAGAACTTTCTACAACAAAAAAAAGTGGACTCTCTTGGTGCCTATCATTATTTCTGGATTAATTTCAAAAATCTTTTTTTTTAGTCTCTGGCTTACTTCCCGTCTAATTTTAAAGTGAACTGAGAATAATTAATCATCTCCCCGTTACTATTTTTGTATTTAATATGAAGGATTTAACTTTTTCCTACACATTGAATTTGCTGTTTTGACTTTTTATTTTTCTGTTCACTTTCTGTAGCTGCTGGGTAGTATATTTTTTCTTTGTCAATTTCACTTAATAACTTCGCAAGCCTTTCATTAACTCATTAGCTCCTATCTGTGTTTGTCAAGTATCCGGGAGCACTATAATCTACTGCCTGAATTATGGATGACCTTAAGGAAATCTTTGTAGAGCTTCATTCTGGGCTTCCTTCTGATTTCAAAGAGATTTTCCATGACACTTGCCAAGCCATTATTTTATTTATTTATTTATTTTCTATCCCGCCTTTATTATCTTTATAAATAACTCCAGGCGGCGAACATACCTAATACTCCTTCCTCCTCTTATTTGTCTATTATGCAAGATATTTGGGATATTGCAGAAAATATCAGTGCTAAAATGTGTCAACTGGCTGAAGACATTCTGTGGGAGGAGGAAGAAGTTTATCAAGAGGGGGATGTTTTTCCTGATAGGGAGAATGGTCTCTTTGAAGAAATGCCAGATGACGAACATACTTTGGTGAACAAGGAGTTAAAGTTTGACTTGCAAGATACTGTTAAGGCTGTTTTCCTGAAGGATTGTTTTGAGAATAAAGCTATGTTGTGTGGGAGCGCACACGTGGGGGGGTAGGGGGCATGCGGGGGGGGCGGGGGCATGCGCGGCACATGCGGGCATGTGGGGGGCACATGCACACACATGTGGGGGGTGGGGGCATGTGGGGGTGGGGGCGCGCGTGCATGCAGCAACTTTCAAAAACGGGACAAATTGGCTTTTTTTCTTTAAAAGACGGGACGGTCAAGACTTGTTTGAAAAACGGGACTGTTCCGTTCAAAATGGGATGTATGGTCAGCCTAGTTAAGATTGTCATACCACTATTAAGTATAAAAGTAGGTAATTTAAATGTTTTTGTAATCTGATTTTTTTATAGTGGCCAGAAATATATAGAATAGTGGTAGGAAAGAATTACTTAAATGGGTTCCTTTGTGGGGGGAAGTTGATTTAGAGGTTTATATATTTGTTTATTTTTCTTTATATATAAGGGGAGGGAGCAATTGCCTTTGGTGATTTTTATATGTGTCTATGGAATGATTTATAGAAATAATATGATCTTGGTTAGATTTAGAGTAAGACTATGCACCGATTCAAAAGCAGCTCCAGAACTCTGGCTTCTTATGAGGTTGACCTCAGTTAGGTAGCTGAGCCAATTTATGTCTGGCTTAGTTCTAATGTATTCTGATTTTTTAAAAAACTGTATAGTATTCTTTTTGCATGCGGGCGTGGTGGCTCAGCGGGTAAGACGCCAGGCTTGTCGGTCAGAAGATCGCAAGTTCGGAGGTTCGAATCCCTAGCCCTGCATGTGGAGTGAGCTCCCACACTAGCTCCAGCTCTTGCCAACCTAGCAATTTGAAAGCATGCAAATGCAAGTAGATTAATTGGTACCACTTCAGTAGGTAACAGCGTTCCGCGCATGTCATGTGGCCACATGACCGTGAAAGCGTCTTCGGACAACAATGGCTCTTCGGCTAACAAATGGAGATGAGCACCGGCCCCTAGAGTCAGACACGACTGCACAAAATGTGTGGGGGGAACCTTTACCTTTACCTTATTCTTTTTGCAATGGAGAGACTTCACAGAGCTTGTAGAAAGCCCAGTTCCCCACTGGAACTTCACACATCCTTCCATCTCCTGAATTTCAATGGGTCCAGTACATCCTTGAAGGGGAATGAACAGAAACAAACATGAGTTCTATCTTCCCTTTCTCTTCAGAAGACAAGCAACCTGCAAAGAACTAGACTACGTGGGTTTGTTATATCGTTTCTTTCCCTTATATATGGAGGAAAGTGTGTCCATTACTCCAATGGTAGCAGCAATGTTGAAGTGCCCTTACATATAATTGCCCATATACAATATTTCTAGTAGCCAGTATGCATTTTGCTTAGAACATATTGCCCCATTCCCCCACTTTATTTTTATTTAATGTGGAGGAGGAGGATGCTAGGAATTCATTTAATTTCCTTGCTGTGTGGAGTGGAGGTGAGAGGAATTTTTTTATTGTTCCCAGACTGGCAATTGCTTAGACAGGGCAGTGACTGAACTACTGTTTTTGCAGGCTTGTATTTGTCAGCCACAGGGAAGCATGGATCAGCTAGTTTGTTCTCAGCATTCCTAGAGCAGAAAGTATTGAGATGATAGAAAGACCAATCCACTTCAAACTGCTCTCGATAGAAAAAGGAATTGTTGCCACGGACAAGTGCCATTAACATGAGTGGGCTGATGATGATTCAAAACTCTTTAGGGTTGGCATCATTCTTTACATGAACCAAGCAGAAGATGCAGTAAAGAATTCTCAAGAAAAAAATAGAGTTGTTAGGGTCTTAGGGTCGTCCTGATCATGGATCAGTAAGTTTATTCATTGCTCTTATTTATTTATTTTAAAAGATTTGTATGGCCACCCATCTTAAAACAACTCTGGGTGGCTCACAACAATAAAACTATAAAAACCATAAAAACATATAACAAAAACTAAAAACCTAGTGCCACAATCAGCCTCCCAGGGTGCCCCAACAACCCTCTGTAGGCTCTATCACTCTACCCCAGTGCCTGGGTAAAGAGCCGGGTTTTGATGGCCTTATGGAAGGCTAAGAGGGTGGGAGCCTGCTGCAATGCTGGGGGGAGGGTGTCCATAAGGTAGGGGCAGCCATGGAAAAGGCACACTTCCAAGGTCCAACTAGATGGCAATATTTCAGGAAAGGGACTTGGAACGTGCCCACCACATCTTGTCTTTTTCTAGTTTTCTAAGAATCAGAAAGATGGCTGGAAGGCAATATATTGGAAACAAAACCTTTTTTTAATATAATGAATTACAAATGCTAACACATCCCATCAAATCCCCCTATGGTGTCACAGCATAACAGCAGAACTGCCAACTGTTTCATTGTGGAGGATTGAGGGGAAAATGTTTACACCTGACCTGATTTGCAATCTTGTCCAAAGAGCTTCAGAATGAACCGCAATGCTACAGCACCCTTCTCTGAATTGCCCAGAAGGAAAATAATTGGAATATTAGTCATCATGTTTGCTTCATGGCAATTGTCTGCTGCATCAAAAGAAAAGCATGATCACACATATCATAAACAAAGTTGTGGGAACCTTAGTCAGAGAGAAATTTTGGCAGGATCGTCAGAAGCGACTTGTAGGGCACAGCCAGATTGCCAAGTTGAAGTGCTGTCTCCCAGTCTTTGTCCTGGCAGCAAAATATGTTGGCATAACATTTTGCTTCTACACTTACTGTGTCCTGTCCTGACACAATCATAAGTTTGGCAACAGCTGCCATCCCTACTCTTTTAAAACACAAGTTAAGGAAAGCAATTCATGGATTTCCTAGGTTTTGTTTTCCCCTCCCATTAAGCATCACCTGCTGGTAGAAAAACAACCACTAATCACTCTTTCTAATGTGGGTTGGGACAGGGGTTGGCAAGTGTAAGCAGGTGCTTCACATGTTTAGTCACCTGTCCAACCAACAGATTGCAGATGTAGAGTTGCTCTGCATCTGTGACTTGTCAGTTGGGCTATCACTGATCATGGGCCTACAACCATGGCCTGGCTGACAGGTTACAAACACAAAGGAGGGGCTTGGGATGGAGCATGAAGGAAAGACCAATAACCATCAAGCTCCATCCTTGACTAGAGCTTCAGTGAAATGGCAGTGTTGGCAGGGACTTTTATTTGGTCAGCACCTTGGATGCCCATGAGTAAGCAAAATGCTACACACAGAGAGTATAAAACAATACAGTAATAAGAGCAGTATAAAGGATGGCCACATAAAACCCTGTGTTGGAAGAAGCAGTGGAAAATCAGGAATTCACTCAGTAGTGACAGAATCAGCCACACGCAGCTGGTAGAGCTAGGTTGAATTGACATTCTCCTGCACCAAGCTAAGGGTCTCTCAAGAGAATGCTATTCCTGTTTTTTAAACCTAGTTCTTGATGGAGTTTTGAAGGTTAATAAAAGAACTCCAAGCAGCTAACAACAATCTTGCAGAGTAGAAGCGTGAACCAGCAGGGAACTTGCACTTTAAGCTTAATTACGTTCAGAAATAAATTCAGTCTTCACACATTAGTTAGATGAAGAAAAATAGAGATAGCTTACATTTATTCAGTAGATCTGGATACAAGTAGATTCATGGTAGATCTGCGTGCAAGCAAGATGTAATGGACGAGAGATGCATTGTGCAGCCCTCCTGCTTGCAGGTGTGCCCAAAGAGTAATGGAGGTTGTTAATCCCCCAAACGCAAGAAGGAGGAGGAAGTGGAAATCAGGTGACCCATGTGACATCCCACAAGCACAATAGAGATGCGTTTTACTAGAAAAGACCCCCCTTATGCTTATGAGACAATGCTGAGTTGACCCCTGATGATTCCAACAGTTCTAATGCTCTTTCCAAAGTACTGTGCTTATAAGAAGCTGTGTAAGATCTGACAAGTGCTTCAGAAAGTGCCAGGCAGACATTGCATGGGCAGATGCCTCTGTAGAAAGCAGGTGTCCAGCCTGTCCTGGAGCCCAAGTCAAAAAGACCATGGTGGACAGTCCTAAATGACCGGGGAGGCGGGGGGAGTGTCTACAGCAGCCTAAAATGATCGGTAGGATCTGGGCAGATACCACTTCTGACTGTGTAAGC
Organism: Charina bottae; assembly: GCA_023362775.1. Classification (NCBI taxonomy): domain Eukaryota; kingdom Metazoa; phylum Chordata; class Lepidosauria; order Squamata; family Charinaidae; genus Charina; species Charina bottae. The sequence continues at coordinate 951,716 of JALMGJ010000030.1, read as the reverse complement.
ACTGTGTCATCTATAAAGCCTGCTGGGTTGTAAAGGTAAAGGCTCCCCCCGCACATTTGTGCAGTCGTGTCCGACTCTAGGGGCCGGTGCTCATCTCCATTTGTTAGCTGAAGAGCCAGCGTTGTCCGAAGACGCTTCTACGGTCATGTGGCCGGCATGACACACGCGGAACACTGTCACCATCCCACCGAAGTGGTACCTATTCATCTACTTGCATTTGCATGCTTTTGAATTACCTGTTGCAAAAATTGGGCCAGGGAAGAAGGAAAACAGTCATTTAAAATCTGGAACAGCTAAAGACCTTAGATGGCATTTCATGTGCACTGTGGATGAGACAAGAAAAGTGACATGAGGACATGGCCTAAACAGTTACTGGGACATGTTCATTTTGTGGTTAAGGGGACGTGAGGATGAACCCATGGAGACTCTAAGTTATCCAGCTATTGCTATGTTGAATGTAATGAGGTAATGAGGACTGCTTTTATGCTGCCTCGTTGATGGCTGTGTAATTTTATGTGTCACTAGTGGGAATCCTGCCAATGTTTTGAAATCAGGGACTGCATAATGTGATGGGCAGTGGCTCATGGAGGAATCTCATTCATTCTTCCCCCAATCAGTTTCATCTCAGAGGAGATTGAAAACCCTCTTTCTTGTATGATGATCAGAGAAAGATAATCCCTTTGAAAAGTGGGATTGTGCCAGTTTATTCCTCTTCCCCACAGAGAATATGACAAAGATTTGTTTTCCTACCATGGGCATCTGCGGGGTTACTGTTTTCATCAAAATGATGAAAGCAGTGTTGCACCATGAGCTCTGCCCCTTTTATTAATATGTGCAATGTCAGGGATGGAGCTCGTGGTGAAATGGCACAACACCCTTTCATCATTCTCCCCTCTAGCACTTCCTGCAGGTACCACTGTTTCCTGTTTCTATTAGCAGCATGGAAATAGAATCTGTTTTCATCCATCCAGCTGACAGTTGATTTTTTGGCTATGATTGTACGCACCATAGGTTGCCTGAACACTTTACACAAGACTTTCTTATGTTCCACATTTTCCTTAATACAAAACTTTTGTATTGTCTGATTGATTGAGTGATTGATTGATGGATGGATGGATGGATGGATGGATGGATTAATTCTTTCCTTCTCCACTTCTCCTGCTCACCCTTGCATCAGCCAGCTTTCCCTCTTCCATTCTGAGGCCATTGGTGGGGTGAGGTGGACTAACCTGGCTGGCTATGGATGTCCATGTTCTTGAAAAGGACAGGGTGGGTGAAACTAGCCAGCTGTGAATGCTATTATGCCTGTCAAAGATCTGGATGTGGCCAACCAGCTGGCTGGGACTCTGGTGTAGATGTTTGTTGGGGGGTCTGTGCTGGGTCAATCTGCCTTCCTCAACAGGCTAGGGGGATTGAGTGCTCCTTCATTGGGTTTTCTGGCAGAATGAGGACAGTAGTAACTCTCACGTCCCTCTGGGGGGCTGGGGAGGCATAAGCTCAATTTATTTTGGGGATTAGTAAAAACATTCAAAGATACTTGAAGTGTCAATGACTGCATGGAAAACAAATCTAATAGTAAGTGGTGAAGAGAGTGGCGAACTCAAAATCAAAAGAAGATTGTCCCAAAGTGAATCAATGGCATCTTTACTATTTCTTTTAGCAATGACTCCATTTACAAATAATAATAATTAAAAAAAAAACCCTAAATGGGCCCCAAAATAACCCATGTGCTATACACAGATGGCCTACAGTTATTCGCAGAATCCAAAGCAGAACTTTGGAGAAGAGAACCAGAAGTCTCTTCTGAGCACGATCTATGGATACAGCGAGGATACAAGAATGCAATTTGGTCTAGACAAATGTGCATCTTTGGCAATTAAAAGAGACAAAATTATCGAAGAAGATGGATTACAGCTAATGAACAGAAATGGCTTAAGACAATTGGCACTAGAAGAAAGAAGCAAATACTGAGGTTTAATGCAAGCTTCTGTATTATTACATAAGCAAATTAAATACTACCTCTAATTGTATAAAACAAATCCAAAAATTTTGAACATGAAATGAAATGCAGGGAACATAACCAAAGCCATAAACACTTAGACTGCCCCAATTATTTGCTATATGCAGGTATGATTGATTGGACACAAGCTGAATTAGCCTTGATAGAAAAACAAGAAAATTAAGGACCGTGAATCATGCTTTCCACCAAGCAGCCATGCTGACAGGCTCTATTTTGCCAGAAGTAAAGAAGGGAGTCAGGATTACGTCAAGTAAAGCAAACAGCGGAAGAAGAGAAACACAGCCAGAATGATGATATCAGGCCCAGTAAGGAGTCACTTCTGGTGGGAGTTTGTACAGAAAACCTACTGGAAACTGCAGAATGAAAAGACGATTACAGAAAGGAAGCAACTGAAAGCTGAAGTTAATCCTCTTCACGGTCATTATACACATCATATTGATGGGACAGCAGATCAAAATTTGGCTTGGGTGAAAATTGGAATTCTTAAACAAGGAACTGAAGGAGCAATCACAACAGCACAGGAACAGGCTATGCAATCTAACATCATCATGGCCAAAACTGAACCGATTTTAAATAACTGCAAATGCCGACTATGTAAGTTCAAAGCTGGAATTGCAAATGACCTCATTAGTGGCTGTACCAAAATTGCCCAAACTGTGTATAAGCAATGCTATGTTATAGTTGAAAAAATTGTATTGGAATGTATGTAAAAATGTTGCCTTCATCATTAAAAAAAAGTGCTGGAACCACACATCTGAACAAGTATTAGAAAATGAGGTCAGGATCTTTGGGTTTTGAAATACAGGCCAGCAGACACCTGAAGCACAGCACACCAAACATTACTATTATTGTAAAAGAAAAATTGAGGTTCATCGACATATAGCAATAACAGGAGACAGTCAAATTGACAACAAAAGAAAGAAGAAAAGAAAGAAATGGAAAAAGGAATACAATATTGGGATTTGAAAATTGAGTTTCAAAGACTTTGGAAGAAAAAGCCAACTATTATACCAATAGTATTTGCAGTTCTTGAGCCATATAAAAGCCATATAAAAGGGATTTACTAAAAATTTGGAAGTTTTAGATTTACCAGACTTGACACAACTGATTTTGCCACCTTCCTATATGATTCCTAAGCTCTTGGGTAGAAGCTCATGATTGGAAAATACCTAATCTTAAGACGTGATATTCATTGGATGAATAGATGATGATAATGATAATAATAATAATAATAATAATAATAATAATATTAATAATAATAATAATTTTAAAAAATACAGAAATGATAACTTAGAAGAAGTTGTAACAACAGAACCAGTACAGGTCAGCACTGAAACAACCTATGAACTTACCCCCCGACAAGAAGAATTAAAGGAGAAAATTGTGGCGTATGCAGAATTACCAGTAGAAAGACAAAGACTGCCAGCACTGAAAGTACTGCCCCAAAAAGACCTGGCACCTATAATGAAAGATGTGAATAAGGTCCTTGCAAGGATTAAAATAACATCTATCGAACAGACCAATCAGCTTGCCTACAGTACAGCAGTGTTGGGTATCGAAATTAGAAAACCCAAAGCAAAACCATATTCAATCCCAAAGTGGAAGATCAGACTGGAGGCCAAGATAAAGAAATTACGATCAGATGTGAGTAATTTAAAGAGCACGAAAGAGCAAAAATTGAAGAAAGTAAGGATCAAGCAAGCCTAATAAAAAAGTATTGGCTTAGCACCAGAAAAATTGAAGCAGCTTTGGAAATTGTAAAGCAGCAAATAACAGCAAAAGCTGGAAAAAATTTAATGCTATGAAGCTTGAATCATCCAATTTAAGCAAAATCAGCTATTTCAATCAGACCAGAGGCAATTCTACCAAAGTATAAATGGCAATAGAAATTCTGAAAATGGAAAACCAAACAAAAAGGAAACAATCCAGTTTTGGAAAGAGCCATGGGAAACTCAAAAAGACTATAATAAAAATGCTGGATGGGTAAAAGAATTTGAAGATGAATTTAGTAAAAATCAAATGGAACTAATAATAACAGCAGAGATGGTTAAAAATTGAGTGGAAAGGATTAAAACCTGGACATCTGAAAACAATCAATTTCATGGCTTTTGGCTCAAATAACTGACTAGCTTACATCCAATTATAGCTAAACAGCTTAATGAAGTATTGCATAAAGGAGACACCAGTGACTGGTTAATAACTGGCAAAACTTACATATGGTCTGGATTGATTATTAAAAGGTGTTTGATTCATTACTACATAGTTGGATCATCAAATGTTTGGAAACAACTGGTGTCAGTAAAAATATTAGAATGTTTATAGAAAAAATAATGAATCAGTGGAAGACAGAATTGGTGGTTGGAAATGAAAAATATGGGCCTGTTAACATTAGGAGAGGCATCTTCCAGGGTGACTCATTATCACCCTTATTATTTGTCATTGCTATGATCCCACTTTTAGTGATTTTGAAGAAAACAAATCTTGGCTATCAAACAACAAAAATGCTAATAAAATCTCACATTTGCTTTATATAGATGATCTGAAGCTTTTTGGAAAATCAGAAATCAAAATCCAGTCATTGACAAATACTGTAATAATTTTTAGCACAGATTTAACAGTGGAATTTGGCCTACAGAAATGTGCTACAGTAGTAATAAATTGGGGTAAAATCATGAGTAGTAATGGAATTGAAATGCCAAATGGCCAAACCATCAGGAGCTATCAGGATGAAGCCTACAAGTATCTGGGCATTTTAAAGTTGGATAACATCACACATGGACAAGTTAAAAATGTGATTAGTAAATAATACATCCAAAGAGTGAGAAAATTGCTAAAGACAAAATTGAATGGTGGAAACACCATTAAAGCCATCAATACCTGGGCCACACCTGTTATGTGATACACTGCTTGAATTATTAACTGGACACAAGCTGAACTGGACAGTTTGCACTGAAAAACAAGAAAACTCATGACTATTCACTATGCGTAATAATATTGATAGATTATACCTCCCTGCAGAAATGGAGGCAGAGGTTTACTTCAAGTCAAACAAACTGTACAAGAAGAAAATCCTCCATTGGCTGATTATGTAAAAGACACCAAGAACAAGCACTGATGCAAGTTAAAAATTGGAACTTACTGAATGCACAGGAAACAAAACGTGAATATCGAAATAATGTAATAAAAACATGAGTAGAATGCTGCAAGGAAAAGAATTACATGGTCAATTTCTACAAACGATTGAGGGGAAAGTGGATAAAGATAAAACCTGACAATGGCTTACAACTGGAACATTAAAAAACGAAACTGAAAAGTTGATTTTGGCTGCTCAAGAGCAAGCTATTTGAACTAATACAATCAAGGCCAGAACTGAAAAATCATCAAGTGATTCAAAGTGCAGATTGTGCAAAGAAGCAGAAGAAACAGTAGACCGTATATTCAGCTCATGCAAGAACATTGCACAAACTGATTATAAACAAAGACATAACACAGTCGCCAAGACGATTCACTGGAATATCTGTAAAAAATATCATGTGCCAGTAATGAAAAATTGGTGGGAACGTATAGTTGAAAAAGTAGTCAAAAATGAGGTTAAAATATTGTGGGATTTCCAATTACAAACTGATAAAGTCTTGGCGCATAACACACCAGATTTAACTGTGGTTGAAAAGAAGAAAGTGTGGATAATTGATGTGGCAATACCAGGGGATAGTAGAATAGAAGATCACAAAGTATCAAGGTCTGAAAATTAAAGTTGAAAGATTATGGCATAAACTGGCAGTGGTGGTCCCAGTGGTTATTGGCACACTGGGTGCCATACCAAAAAGCCTTGGATGACACTTAGAAAATCTGTGCATTGAAAAAATTTCCTACCTTCCTACCTAGGAAGGACTTGGTCTCTTGTGAGGAAAAGGCAGCTGATGTTTTGAAGGGAAAGGCTTTGTTAATGCTTTTTATAAGCAGTGCCCTCAATGTCTGGTTATTGTATTTGGGGATCTGTTACTAATAAAAAGGTCTTGTTTGAGTGCCTACTGGCTGTGGAATCTTTAGTTTTTATCTTTAGTCCTGAACTGGGTTGCATGGTCAATTACAAAAGGCCACTCTGCTTGTATCCACACATATACTATGCCGATACATTACGACATCCTAAGTTCTTGGGAAAAACTCGATGCAGATGAAGGCCAACACCAGCTAAAGAACTGGCAGCTGTGATTTCATGTTGTTGGGATGATAATAATAATAATAATAATAATAATAATAATAATAATAATAATAATATTCATGACTCTCAAATGCAACAGATTAATGGGGAGGAGAGGAGAAACTTAGATTCTTTGCTCAACTTTGAAAGATTCCATTAAGTGCATCTTGACCTGAAAAGAAATAAAAACAAGTAGATCAGATGCTACTTTGTAAGGCATTCTGCTATTTGACTTAGGTGCCCAAGAAATACATTTGTGAGTAGCAGAAATGCACTCATAAGCCAAGCTGTTCCCATACAGTCATTCATTTTATAACTCTGGCTTTATGCGTCTGCTAGGCAACATTTCTCACTTAACATCAAATGTGTAGATCATACACATGGTGAATACATACATTTCAGCTATTCTATCAGAGATTCTTCAAATTGCTTTATTTTTAAGAAATGTCTTACTTATAACACAGCTGGAAATAAAGAACTTCAGATAGAGAGGACCTTAGTTATCTTGGCTATCAAGACTCCCTGCTACTTTTTTAAAGGGTTATAGAAAGATGGCTATATAGATGGATATTACAGTACAAAATAATATTTTTAATTGTTGCTGCATCATTGATTTTAAACATCTTGGCAAATATAAGTATTTTCCCTATCTTCTTTGCAGATCAGAGGACTCTAAATAATCCAACAAACATTCATTTCCTGCCAACTCCAGAACTTGTTATAAATAGCACATAGTATAGACCTTGTTATATCACTTCTAGAATCTTATTGGATTGGGGTAGCCTATAAATATTATAATAAACAAACAACTTTCCATATCTGAGTCTAACAAACAGGCAGTTCTTTACCATTTTTAAAAATTAATAAAATCTTGCCATATCTAGAAGGGAATATGGTTTGGATTGTACTGTCTGAAGGTATAACAAGTGGGTTAATTTTTTGCCATCATTATATATCAGACCTTATTATATCACTTATCTATGAATAAAATGTCCTGTTCCAATTTTTAAAATCACCATTCTTGTCATTAAAGGTAAAGGTTCCCCCCACACATTTGTGCAGTCGTGTCCGACTCTAGGGGCTGGTGCTCATCTCCGTTTGTTAGCCGAAGAGCCAGCGTTGTCCGAAGACGCTTCCACGGTCATGTGGCTGCATGACACGTGCGGAACGCTGTTACCTACCCACCGAAGTGGTACCTATTCATCTACTTGCATTTGCATGCTTTCAAATTGCTAGGTTGGCAAGAGCTGGAGCTAGTGCGGGAGCTCACTCCGCACACAGGGCTAGGGATTCGAACCTCCGAACTTGTGATCTTCCGATCGACAAGCCTGGCGTCTTACCTGCTGAGCCACCACGCATATAAATCACCATCTCCTCAGATTTTATCTTCATATCTTCAATGAATATTCCCAACAAAGCTAACTGTGGGGCCATTTTTATTGATTATTTTATCCATTTCTCTAAATACTAAACCCCAAAAGTTTCTAATTCTTGGGTATATCCAACACAGATGAAATCATCAGCTTTCCTACTGCAGTTATTGCAGCAGAGCATAGGTTTGTTTTCATTAAATGTGCCATTTTGACCAGAGTCATGAACCATCTATAAATTATTTTGATATAATTATCTCTAACTTGGGCAGAGGATTAAAATATAGACTTGGAAACCCAAATATTTTTCCAATCCCCTTCCTCAAAGAGTGCTTCTAAGTCATTTACTCAAACTGCTTTTAATCCATCTCACTGCAAGACTTTATACTCCAGTAAAATAGCATATAGTATACATGTTAACCATTTTGTTGACTTATTGATATCTTAAATTAATTTTTCAAATTTAGTAAGCTGCCTTTTAATAGCTTGGATTATTAGGTTGGGAGAAGAAAAAGGAATACATTAGTAAGATGCTAAACATCTTAATTGACATCTGAAGTTTTTTTTCCTCTTATTCTAACCTGGTTGTCCTTTGCCCTTACCCCCCCCCCCCGCTACACATCCCCCAAGTATTTACTTACAATAAGGATGGTCTGCACTGGAAGGAAACATATGAGTTTTCCATCTTTTCCAAGTTTCCATAGTTGACTTCACAAATGGATTAAAAGTAGAACTGATGATTGCTTTAGTATAATCAGCTCAGAAAAGCAAACTTTTAATACTTTTTTAAAATTGTTATGCAGTTCCATGAAAACCATGATTTGGGTTTTGCATTGGTTGTCATTCCCATAAAATTTCTAGTTGTGCAGTTTTGTAATACATCTTAGGTTTAGGAATAACCAGTCTACAATTATCTGATTTAGTATACATTACATTGCATGGGTTTTTATTCACATAAATGGGTTTTTATTCACATAAATGAAAGCCAAAAATTATTTTTGACTCCTTTGAATTATGAATGAAGATAGACTATCTGGAAGAACTGGAAATAGCGACAACAAGTTAGGTAATAAAAATATATTGATGGCAGCAATACATCCCGACATTGAAAATGGAAGTTTATCTCTACTTCTGATTGTCTTTTTAATGTAATTGATGACTACAACATAATTTCAGAATCTGAGAGATTCTAATTTGAATGACAGTAGCCCAATGTAAGTAGTCTTACATTCATTTCTATTAACTGAATGCAGACTGTGTGGCTTGAATGCCAGTCTTCCTCCCCACCTTTTTCATGCCCTATTTGCCATTTTATCTGATGAGGTTTTTCTGCAGAATTCAAAAGCTTATATACTGGAAATGAGTTAAGATAGGCCAATGAAAATATTTCATGGATTTTGGAATTTTAATTATGGTGAGGTTTTACTTGGTTGTTCTGCATTTTTGAGAATACCACAAATAGCCATTTCACTCTGGGCTCTTATGCAACAGTTGAAGTTTATTCTCTGAGGATGTATCACCTGCATTTGTTAGGTTAAACTACCCAGAAGTGACTTTAAAAAAATCTACTTCACCATCTAATATTATTGCTGGTGTAGATAATATAAAAACATCTGGGTTTTTTTCCTCAGTAGGTGAAGACAGATTCTGAGTAATGGGTAGATTTTATGTTTTATATACAAACTGTACAGCCTGAAAATCATTCTAATCTAATAGAGCAGAGATGGACTGATGGGGCACATTTGAAACATCTTGTGGGCACTCTTAGAAAACAGCTGTCATGGTGATGCCTTGCTTTTCAGAAAACGGTTGCCAGGGTGGGCATGGCCGGTCACAAAGCATCTATTTACCAGAATACAAAACTGGTGAGGTTGATGTTCAATCCCAGAGTGTTTCCCTTCCATCATAGGCATCTGTGTATGTGTGTCAAAATTGGCAAGTTGGTGAATGGAGCGTTGTGATGAATGTATACTACATTGATGCATGTACAAAAGGGCAGAGTTTGCAATGTGATGCATCATCTCCCATCATGCCAATTTTAATTACCACCCCCCACCTCCCCAAATCCATGGACAACACTGTCTTCAATGCTAATGTCAGGTTTCAGCTGGAGAATAGACTAGAACTGCTTAGGTAAGATTTAAGAATAAGTAATATTCCTTGAAGAAAGCTGAAAGTCAATCCCAAAAGAATTTCAGCAGCTCTAATCAATCATACACTAGCCTTATGTAGAGGACTTCCCACTTTCTTTTCTTTTCTTTTCTTTTCTTTTCTTTTCTTTTCTTTTCTTTTCTTTTCTTTTCTTTTCTTTTCTTTCTTTTCTTTTCTTTTCTTTTCTTGCTTCCCAGAGCATTTGGAAGTATTCAAAAGCTGACATGTTGTTTTGTGATTCTCAATAAGCTTCAGAAAGATTTTGCCCTAACACAGTTTTTGAAACTTCCCTTACAGTAGACCTACAGTACCTCTACTCTCAGCATTATTCCTATATTGTTTTTCCTTACTGTGGGAAAAGTTGATAGAAATCAGTAAAAAAAACATTTTAAACAACACATAAACTAAATGTACATTGTGAACCATAAAAATTTAGGACATCAAGAAGGAAAAATGGCTTAATATAATACAGAGTGCATCAAGCAGAGTACATGTTGTTCTCGGAAAGCTTCTCTCTAATCCAAAAGAAGCCTGAATAAACACAGACATGGCTTGAAACAGAAATGTAATTTGAAAATGCCATTTATTATAGTTAACTGCTTTCAATTTGTGTAGCAACTGTAATGTACATATCTGAAGCCAGACCAAATGGAGAAACTAAAGCTGCATTATGTAGTTTGAAGGACATTTATGTATAGATGCTGGATAGGTCTCATTATTTTTCTTGATTTCCCCTTGAAACCTCTGCAGAAGATTAATTGGAATCTGTACCCTATATTGTATTATTTAGCCCTCTATTTTCCTTTTCATTGACCTTTGGTCTAATTGTGGTAAGAATAAGTTACTAACTGCAGTCTGTTTTTTCCCCCCGCTATAGCAGCATTTCAAAAAGTACCCAATGCAGTGCTGTTATAAGAAGTTTTTATGCAACCGCTCTTAGTGGCTGTAAGTGGGGAAGCTACTTCTCACACAGACTGTGTGAATGCAAATAGCCAGATGTGGCCATTTCTAGAAGGAGGAACAGATGCAAACTGCCCCCACCCCAAGAGTGTTGCTTCTAGCAGTTTCAGTAAGGCAGGCTGGAGAAAGAGGTGCAAAAAACTGATTATTGATTTCCATAAAATAAAACACATTTACTATATCATTTTTTTTCTTCCTAGTGTTTTTCCTGCAGGTGCAGGGTCTGCTTTTTTTGGATCAACTGAATGTTGATTCATTGGGTGTGACAGGAATAGACTGACCGGCTTATCTGAGCCTGACATCATGGGCTGAGAAAGAGTGACTGGCCCAAAGTCACCCAGCCGGCTTTCAGGCCTAAGGCGGGACTAGAACTCACAGTCTCCTGGTTTCTAGCCTGGAACCTTAACCGCTAGACCAAACTGGCTCTCGCATTTACTATATCACAGTAACTGGAATTCTTTTGTGATGACTTCTTAGGTTTTCTATAATAAATCAGAGCAGCCAGGAAGGGTTTAGAAGAGATATGCAGATGCCGCAATATGTCTATACCTAAAAATATCAGAATAGTACAAGCAACGGTATTCCCTCTGACACTCTATGGACTTGGATGAAGGAGGATAGGAAGAGTATTGATGCTGTTGAACTTTGGTGTTGGAGAAGACTCCTGAGAATATCATGGATAGCCAAAATAACAAACCAATAGATCATCAAACAAATGAACTCAGAGTTCTCACTCAAGGCACAAGTGACCAGGTTCAAATTATTCTACTTTGGGCTCATTATGCAAAGAACTAGCTCTCTAGAGATAGAGATAGAGATAGAGATAGAGATAGAGATAGAGATAGAGATAGAGATAGAGATAGAGATAGAGATAGAGATAGAGATAGAGATAGAGATAGATATTTAAGAATTTTGATTATAATAGTAAATTCTAGTACAAACTAAACTTAAAGAAACAAAAGAGAATAGAAAGAAGGAGTAAAAAGTGCAAGAAAAAAGAGAGAAGAAAGAGAAATGTAAGAATATAATGAAGAAATAGAAAAGAAATATATAAAGAAGTGACTTCCAACCTTCATCACAACAAGTATAAACAAATTTAGTGACTCTTCACCCCCTCTAAGGTTACAAACATTTATCTCTTCATCCCATATCTCATTTCTTATCTATAAATAAATCCATAAAACATAATCTTTTCAGTCCTGGTGTCATCAGAAAGACCATAAAGGATTACCAGAAGTAACAGCATATCTTGTTTTAACCTTGATCAAATAAACCAACTTTATATTCCTTCCTTTTACATGTCTTAATCTTTAGTTCATTCAAATATTGTCGCAGAATTTGATTACTCTTCATTACTTTTTCTCCAATCGCACAGAGTTCTTCAAGGCTTTAACAAGCCGCTTTTGTAAATCCAATAGGAAAAAATTATCCAGGTGGATAATTGGTTTGTCATTTTCATTTCCCTTTTAAATTTTAAAACCTCAGCCAGTTTCTTTTGTAGTTCCAGTGAAACATCCTTTTCTAAATCATTCTCTTGGCCTGTCAGTTGTAAATCCACTTTTGATACTATCTCTATCTTGTCAGATAAAATTTGTTCTGCATCTGACATTTCTTCAATAACATCTTTTGGACATAGTCCATCCATAGAAGCAGACATCATTGCTGACATTGTTAATATTGTGGCTACTCATTTTCTGATTCCATTCTTCAAAAGTCTTCTTCAGTATTTTTATTGTCATAATGTTTTGCATCATCTTACAGGCCTGTATATCTTTCCTCTACATAAAATATTTAGTCCCTTCTAGTGTCCCATTTTTGAAATCATTAAATTGCTCATCTATGTAATATCTTGTTAAAACCAAAACAGGATCTATTTCCCACGAGAAGTTATTGTAAAAGTTTCAATATTCCAATTTTATCTGGACATTGATAACTTTGTAAGATCAAAATATTATTTAGCTTTTTGCTGTTTATTTCAGAGTCTTTAAATTCTTAAGTTTATAATTAAAAATTTCTTTCATTCAGGATTGAAGGCAGACTCACCCAGTGTTTTCAAACTTGTTATTCTGAATGTCTCTAATAGCTTAGTAGTAGTTAATGAGCAATTTCCAAAAGTAATTAGAAAGTGAGGTTTGCGAACTTAGCATCCTTTAAATGCTGCGGTTGTGAGCAAGATGGCAAATCCCATAATCTCCCAGCACTCAAACCCATGGAAAACTGTGTCCTGTGGTCTCCTCGTGAGGACCAGCTATCTGGAGCACTGTGGATAATCTCCCATCCTCTCCTTATCCAGAGAGATTCCAAGGTACCGGTCTACTCACCAGTTCCTTGGCCATGGTTGTGGGCTCCGCTTCCATAGAGCTGTCTTCAGTTCACCATACCACCCCAGAAGTCACTCTCTAAAGAAGCCTGTAATGCTGGAAAGGGTAGAAAGAAAGAGAAGAAGAGAATGACCCGCAGCAAGGTGAATGGACTTAGTTACAGTGGCAATGGGTGCACCGTTGGAAGACCTGAAGAACCAGGTTAGGGACAGAATGTCATGGAGAAAATCTATCTATGTGGTCACTAGCAGTTAACACCAATTAATCAATCAATCAATAAACCAACCAACCAATCAATTCTTTTATCCTTGGGCGCCTATGGGGAACAGCCTGAGAACCACCTACCAGTCTTTGGCCAGATTCCCCAATATCAGGAGACATGCATGGACACTTAGTCTTGAATGTTTCTAATGAGGCATAAATGCATTAAACAGAAATAATTCTTATTAAAGCCTATTATTCTATTTAACTATGTCTTTTATGGAAGAAAAATAATCAAATCTAAATGTCTTTATGATATTCTCTTGAGATTTTTTTCTAATATCTTCTCTTTGTTGGAGCTATTTTAGTAAGTTGCCATGCTATTCAAAAGATTTATGTTTATTCCCCCATACACATACACACCTCACATTTTGTTGACAAGGAACAAAGAAAGCCTATACAAAGGAGTAAACATTTCCTTCTGCCTCCATTTTCAGATAGGAATGTGGGGCTCATAATAAATAAAATATATTTGCTCCAGATAAAAGGTTAAACCTGCCACACCATAGCAAAATGGATGGTTGTTAAAATCACCATTTAATGATCTGAGCATGTGTGAAAATACTAAGTTTCATTTCCCCAAAACATATGGTTTCCCCTAATGTCACAGTTCCCACATTGCCTATGTTTTATTACAGTTCTTTCATTAGAATGACCAAACAATGCCCAGTTTTTTCAAACACTGTCCATGTATCTATTTTATGCTTATTTCATGTTCCTATATAGCTGTTGTATATGACTGTTGTAACTGAAAGAGCAGTTTACTCATTTTATGAAGAATTATGGAAAGCTTTCTTAACTGTCTACTGAGTTTGTAATGAAAGCAGACGCAGCACTTTACATCCACATTCAAATGTTGTCTTGTACTCTATGAACATGAAAAAATGAAATGACAAAATGTACTGTTCACTATAGTCATATGTCTGATGGGTGGGAAGAGATCTCATATGTTCTTGCATCAGAATAGCTTAGAATTTGATAGAAGTTGCCTTCCAGAGTATGGGGGCGGGGGGATCAAGAAACAGCAGAAAATAGGTTAATAAGATCAGACATTTTAAATGCGATACAAACTGTAAGTATTTTTTACCAGCATTTGCAGCTGTCACATTTACAGATAGCATGGCTGCTTGGAGAACATACAGAGTACAAATACTGCTAATTAGGTTGAGAAAATTCTCAGAAGCAGGCTATTATGATATTAGCATCAAGTACCTATTAGTAAGCTTTCATCTCTGTTAGTTGCTTAGAGTTATACCACAAATTCTACATCCAAACTTTTAACATCAAACCCTAAGCTTCTTTTCACCTGTTTGAAGGACCTGAGCTATTAGCAGGGTGATTCAAATATCAAGCATAATGACTGCTGGCTAATAATAAATAACAAGTGGCACCTTGTTTTAGTATGTGAGTCATTGAACAGAGAAGACTTCCCATAATGTGCCAGTAATTAAAAGACTCATACAGTACATCTGGAGAGCATGCTACTGGGGGAAACAGGATAGAGTGTCATTGCTATATAATTAAGAACTTCCGACTTCCAGTGGGGACATGGCTGACTGAACAGCTGTGTCCGCGGGCTCCGCGGACAGAACTGACAATGCAGTGGTTTTTGGGGCTCAGGCAGGCTTTTTCCTGAAGCCCTGGAGCATTTTCACAGACAAAAAAAATGCTCGGAATCATCCCATTTGTTCCAGAATGGCGACTTGTAGTCTGAGAATTGCAAACAGTGTTCATGTCAATCGGGTAAGAGCCGCCGGGAGGTGGGGACGTCACCATTTCCAAGCTGTGCTGTAGCCTTAAAGAGACACTAAGTTGAGCCACCCCATTTCTAAATCATCCAATTTATATATTTTTAAGTTTATGTACCCTAAGAGAGGCTTTCTACAGAAAGGAGAAGTGATCTCTCTTGGTGCTTATCGTTGTTTTTGGGATTAATTTTTTAAAAAGGGTTTTTTTAAAGTTTTGGCTTGTTTCCCATCTAAATACTAAGGAGGATTGAGAATAAATAATTGCCTCCCTGCTATTTTTTTTGTACTGAATCTGAAGAATTAACTATTTTCCTACACATTGAATCTGCAGTTTTGAATCTTCAACTTTCTGTTGCCACTTTCCCTGGGAGCCGCCTGTTAGCATACTTTCACTTATGTCAACATCTTTCGGAAATTTTCCATTAACTCCTATCAACTCCTACTTTCACTAGTCAATCTAGGGGGCACCATAACCTACTGCCTGAAACATGGAGGATCTTAAGCAGACTCTCTCAGAGTTTCATTGTGAACTTAAACAGAGTTTCAGACAGATTCTTTTCAATTCCTGTCAAGGTATTATGCAAGATATTCGGGATATTGTAGAAAACTTCAGCTTTAAAATGTGTCATCTGGCTGGGGATGCTGTGGAAGGAGTTGAGGGGCTCAACGTAGATAGAAATGTTTCTACTGATAGCGTGACTGAAGCTTTTGCTGACGACGACCAGATTGTGGAACTGTGATGATCCTTAGCTGACAATCGGTACTCCTCATATGAGACACGTTGGAATCAAAAGGAATCTTTATTACAGCTTGTGATCCATAACACTTTAAAGATTCAAGTGAGTACAGTTCTACAAGTTACAATTTAAGTACATCTGCCCCCCCCTTTTCCAACAACTTTGTCCAAGCCACTGCCTCCTTTTGTCTTGCGCCTCTTTTGTTCTAATTACCCTGTCCAGTGTGTTTGGTGCTGAATCATCGGCTGTCTCTTTCCTGCATGTCTGCCAGCGCTCCCCAGCTGGCATCATGTCCAAATGGCTACATGACAGGGGCCATTCGTCACGTTCTGCTCCCCCCCGAAGATCAACCCCTCCCTTGCTTCGGTTTCACCAGGTATTTGCTGTGAAAATCCTTTACTAATCAGGGTGCTTTTACTTTACGGCTATAAACCCACTCACTCTGTGATTTAGGAAATTGTTTCCACTGCACCAGATATTGTAATTTCCCCTTATATAATCTGGAATGTAATATTTCCTGCACTTCAAAGTGGCTTTCCCCATTTATCATTATCGGAACCGGCACTTTTTGTTGTGGGTGCCAGCGTTCTGATTCTCTCACTGGTTTCAATAGGCTGCAGTGAAACACAGGGTGGATTTTTTCTAGGTTCTTTGGTAATTGCAGCTGCATCGCCACCTCGTTGATCACTTTGGTGATTGGAAAGGGTCCTATAAATTTCGGACCTAGTTTTTTGGAGGGTTGTGAGGACGTTAAAAATTTTGTGGATAAATACACATTATCCCCCATGTTTAGTCTCCATTCAGGGGCCCTCTTGCAATCAGCGCATTCTTTGTATGTTTCCTTTGTGTGTTCTAGTGCTCTCTGTATTGCTGCCCACCCCTCAGCTATGTGTTTTGCCCATTCATCAAGCAGGACTGTGATATCATCAGGCTTAGGTAAATCTGGGAATGCTACAAAATCTTGACCGTTTACTATCTTGAACGGGGTGAATCCCGTACTTTGATGTACCAAATTGTTGAAAGCTACTTCTGTGAATGGAAGCAGTTCTACCCAATTGTCTTGTAAACAAATTATTGCTGATAATTTACATAGCACCTAAGGTATTGTTCTAGTACCTGATTCGATCGTTCACAACTCCCGTTAGTAGCTGGGGGGTGACTAGAATTCAGACCCTGTTCCACCCCCATTAATTTTAAGAAAGCTTTCCAAAATTTTGAAGTGAACTGGACTCCGCAATTGCTGATCGCTTGCTCGGGTGCCCTGTGCAGCTGGTATACATGCTATATGAACAGTTTAGCAAGCTGCCCTGCTGTTGGAATGCTGGTGCAGGGTACAAAGTGAACCTGCTTGGAGAATAAGTCCGTGACCACCCAAATCACTGTCATTTTATGACTCTCTGGTAAATCTACAATAAAACCCATGGAAATTTGCTTCCATGGTTGCATGGGATTGGCTACCTCTTGTAATAGTCCTCTAGGTTTTCTCCCCACATGTTTGGCCATGGCACATGTTGGGCAGCTGGCCATGTAGTCTTCTATGTCCTTGCAAAGGGCTGGCCACCAAAACTGCCTCCTTAAAAGGTGCATTGTTTTCAAGAACCCGAAATGCCCGGCTGATTTTGCATCATGACACCTTTCTAAAATCTTCCTAATGGAGTCTGGGATGTACAGCCTGTCTCCCTGCCACCAAAATCCTTGCTTTTCTATCAGGCTGCCTTTGTTGGCTTGTAGCCAGTCATCGGCTTTCAGCGCTTCACTCAATTCCCCCCGCACCCCCTCTGCTGCATCTAAATTAGCCTTTTTTTTCTGGCCCCAGGTTACTGCCGCTCCCCCTTTCTGCCTGGTGGGGATGATTGAGACTATCACCTCCTCTCTTTGGCTGTTGTGTTGTGGCAGTCAAGACAATGCATCTGCCAGGAAGTTTTTTCCCCCCAGCAAGTACTTCAATATGAAGTCAAACCGGCTGAAGAATTGAGCCCACCTGACCTGTTTGGGGTTCATTTTTCTCGGAGTTTGTAGCGCTTCCAGATTTTTATGATCAGTCCACACCTCGAATGGGTGTTTTGCCCCTTCCAGTAGATGCCTCCAAGTTACTAGTGCCGATCTAACGGCATACGCTTCCTTTTCCCAGACATGCCATCTGTGCTCCATGTCATTAAATTTACATGGAAGATAAGTGCAGGGCCATAGTTTCCCTTCCTCATCCTTTTGTAATAATAATCCCTGCATGGACACTTCTGATGCGTCAACCTGAACGATCAAAGGTTTGTCTGGGTCCGGATGTTTTAGTATAGGCTCTGAGGTGAACAATGTCTTTGGCTGCTCAAAAGCCTCTTGGCACTCTGCTGTCATTTTACAGGTGCACTTGGTTTCATTGCTTTCCCCGCCTCCCCCTTTCCTTTTGTCTTTAGTAGATCAGTGAGGGGCATTGCTACTTGCGCAAAATGGTGGATGAACTGGCGATAAAAATTCGCGAAGCCTAGAAATCTTTGGAGCTGCTTTCTAGTCTTGGGTGGCTCCCACATCACTATGGCCCATACCTTTCCCAGGTCCATCCCAATCCCCTTTCCTGAGATTCTGTATCCTAAATAGTCTAGTTGTTCCCTGTGAAATTCACACTTTGAAAGTTTGGCATGCAATTGATTTCGTGACAGTCGTTTCAGTACCTCCCTCACTAAGCCCACATGTTCCTCCATTGTCTGCGTGAATATTAAAATATCATCAAGATACACGAGTACTCCTCGGTACAATAAATCATGTAAAATCTCATTAATTAATTGCATAAACACTCCCGGGGGCCCCCGTAGTCCGAACAGCATTTCCAAAAATTCAAAACATCCTAATTGGCAATTGAATGTTGTTTTCCATTCGTCCCCCACCCAAATTCATACCCTGAAGTACGCTTCCCTTAAATCTAATTTTGGTGGATATCTTTCCTTTCGATAGGTGAGCCAACATGTCCTTTATTAATGGCAATGGATATTTGTTCACCATGCAAATTGCATTCAGTCCTCGATAGTCCGTGCACATTCTTAAGGATCCATCTTTCTTTGTTTCAAATAACACTGGTGCTGCCATTGGGGAGGTGGCTGGGCAAATGAACCCACACTCTAAATTTTTATCCACAAACTCCCGTAATGCTTCCAATTCTTTGGGAGTCAATGGGTACAGTCTCGATTTGGGCAATGCCGCCCCTGGTTCTAATTCTATGGTAGTCAGTTTTTCAGTGGGGAGGGAGCTGGTTTGGTTCTTCCTTCCCAAACACTTCACTCAGATCTCTATATTGTTCGGGGAACTTCTCAGTTTCCGTCTCCCCCCCCCCCATGCCTCTTCCCTTAAATCCGAGGCTGCACCTACTAGTTCATGTCTGGCTGGCTGTCCTGGGGGCTGGCTTCCTTTGCCCTTTCCATCTCCAAACCTCAAACTGCTTTTTACCCAGTCTACTTGAGGATTCCAGGCTCGTAGCCACGATAGTCCCAAAACCACCAGCAGGTCTGCGATAGGAGCCACTATAAAACGCAACACCTCTTCATGGTCCCCTATTTTCATTTGGACTGGCTCAAGTGCAATGCTTAGCCAGTCCACCCTTCATCTCAGTCCCATCAAGTTGAATTACAGTGGGGCAAAAAAGTATTTAGTCAGCCACCAATTGTGCAAGTTCTCCCACTTAAAAAGATGAGAGAGGCCTGTAATTGACATCATAGGTAGACCTCAACTATGAGAGACAAAATGAGAAAACAAATCCAGACAATCACATTGTCTGATTCGGAAAGAATTTATTTGCAAATTATGGTGGAAAATAAGTATTTGGTCACCTACAAACAAGCAAGATTTCTGGCTCTCACAGACCTGTAACTTCTTCTTTAAGAGGCTCCTCTGTTCCTCCACTCATTACCTGTATTAATGGCACCTGTTTGAACTTGTTATCAGTATAAAAGACACCTGTCCACAACCTCAAACAGTCACACTCCAAACTCCACTATGGTGAAGACCAAAGAGCTGTCGAAGGACACCAGAAACAAAATTGTAGACCTGCACCAGGCTGGGAAGACTGAATCTGCAATAGGCAAGCAGCTTGGTGTGAAGAAATCAACTGTGGGAGCAATAATTAGAAAATGGAAGACATACAAGACTACTGATAATCTCCCTCGATCTGGGGCTCCACGCAAGATCTCACCCCGTGGGGTCAAAATGATCACAAGAACGGTGAGCAAAAATCCCAGAACCACACGGGGGGACCTAGTGAATGACCTGCAGAGAGCTGGGACCAACGTAACAAAGGCTACCATCAGTAACACACTACGCCGCCAGGGACTCAGATCCTGCAGTGCCAGACGTGTCCCCCTGCTTAAGCCAGTACATGTCCGGGCCCGTCTGAAGTTTGGATGATTTGGATGATCCAGAAGAGGATTGGGAGAATGTCATATGGTCAGATGAAACCAAAGTAGAACTGTTTGGTAGAAACACAACTCGTCGTGTTTGGAGGAGAGAGAATGCTGAGTTGCATCCAAAGAACACCATACCTACTGTGAAGCATGGGGGTGGCAACATCATGCTTTGGGGCTGTTTCTCTGCAAAGGGACCAGGACGACTGTTCCGTGTACAGGAAAGAATGAATGGGGCCATGTATTGTGAGATTTTGAGTGCAAACCTCCTTCCATCAGCAAGGGCATTGAAGATGAAACGTGGCTGGGTCTTTCAGCATGACAATGATCCCAAACACACCGCCCGGGCAACGAAGGAGTGGCTTCGTAAGAAGCATTTCAAGGTCCTGGAGTGGCCTAGCCAGTCTCCAGATCTCAACCCCATAGAAAACCTTTGGAGGGAGTTGAAAGTCCGTGTTGCCCAGCGACAGCCCAAAAACATCACTGCTCTAGAGGAGATCTGCATGGAGGAATGGGCCAACATACCAGCAACAGTGTGTGCCAACCTTGTGAAGACTTACAGAAAACGTTTGACCTCTGTCATTGCCAACAAAGGATATATAACAAAGTATTGAGATGAACTTTTGATATTGACCAAATACTTATTTTCCACCATAATTTGCAAATAAATTCTTTCCGAATCAGACAATGTGA
This sequence comes from Charina bottae, assembly GCA_023362775.1. Lineage (NCBI taxonomy): Eukaryota > Metazoa > Chordata > Lepidosauria > Squamata > Charinaidae > Charina > Charina bottae. The sequence continues at coordinate 930,869 of JALMGJ010000030.1, read as the reverse complement.
TTGTCTGGATTTGTTTTCTCATTTTGTCTCTCATAGTTGAGGTCTACCTATGATGTCAATTACAGGCCTCTCTCATCTTTTTAAGTGGGAGAACTTGCACAATTGGTGGCTGACTAAATACTTTTTTGCCCCACTGTAAGTCAATTGGTTCTTTTAGTCTCTCCACCTTTAACCCCTATTTTGTTACAGTGGTGGGGTGTATGAGACTTCTAGTGCACCCTGAGTCCAATAGTCCTGTGAGTCTGAAACTGCCCCTCCTCTCAGATGCTTTTATCTGTAATTTTACCAGCATTGCTGGGCAGTCCCCACTCACCATCTAATTTGCGCACCTTTCGTGCTCAGCCTGCTCTCGATGCTCAGAACAAGCTCTTGCCATTTCCTGCCTGTTGGAACTCCTCCTCCAATGAGTTCCCCTCCTCCAACAGGCAATTATGTGGTCTTCCCCCCTTCACCACAGCCATGGGTCCCTTGATCTTCACTGCTGGAGTCTTGGTGCTACCGGCCCATTTCTTGCTTCCTCCGGACGCTGCGTTCTGAGGGCATTCGGCAATTCAGTGCCCCTCTCTGCCACATTTGAAGCACAATCTCTTTCTTGTCCAGCGCTCCTTCTCCTCCTCCCATGTTTTGCAAATTCTGTGGTTCTTGGGGTGGGGGTTGTACACTGCTGAGTGCTTGCCTCTCACCTCGTCTTGTTTTTGCTCTTTGATTTGAGCTTGTAAGTTCTCTATTTCTCCAGCCAAACAGATCCACTCCCTCACCATCATTGGGTTACCTCGCATTAGAACACATTGTAAAATTTCTGCTTGCAGACCCCTCCAGAAGCACTGCACCTTCAGAGATTCCGGCCAATCTGTTAGCCTCCCAGCCAGTTCAGTTTCCTGAACTCCAGTGAGTATTCCTAAACTGACCTGTCTCCTTGTTTGAGGCGCTGCAGGTTTGCCTCGGCTTTCAATTTCAACAGAGGATCTTCAAACCTTTCCCTTAACGCATTCATAAATTTGTCAAAGTTTCTCAGTTCTAGGGCTTGTGTGTGGTGGAGCCCCACTAACCATTCGTCCACCTCCCCCTCTAGGCAGGTTGACACACAAGTTAACTTTGCTTCTTTGGAAAACAAAAGAACCCCATGCTCCCTCATAAAACCAATCATGTTGGTCAGGAAACAGGACAGTGTTTTCGGGTCACCGACAAATTTTGCCTTTAGCTCCCTGGTTCCGACATGCCCATTGGTACCACGTGCTTGGCTCGTTCCCCTTGTGGAGGCTTTTGGGAGAGGGTGGTCATTAGGGGTTCTTCCCATCACCTATTGCCCCCCTCATATCTCTGAACCTCCAGGAATCTCTCCAATCGCCAGTTGGACTCTCGCCTCTGTTTTGCCCATTGCCGGCAGTTCTAGCCTCTGCAGTACTGTCTCCAACATTCCCTGCAGACGGTCCACACGTTCCTCGATCTGCCTGAACCTCTCATCCATTTCACGGCACGCAACCGACCTTCCAAATTTGGGGCTCCCTCCGTAAATGGGCGTCGCTAAAATTGATCCCCCTCCATGGTCTACTCTGACCTGCTGAGCCCATAGGGGATCATACTCAGTGAATTGCAGCTGTGGCGTGCTTCCCCAGGTTGCTGGGGTTGCCATCGTGCTGTGGGCTGGTGGGATCCGGATACCTGTGCCACTAGCCTCCCCACCCAGGGTTGAGGGTTCACCTTCAAGCACTGGTTTTCTGTTCCATGGACTGTCCTCGAAGAGTTGGTCACTCTTGTTTAAATCCGTCATTGCTGACTTGAATATTCTGTGACGATCCTTAGCTGGCAATCAGTACTCCTCACACGAGACACGTTGGAATCGAAAGGAATCTTTATTACAGCTCGTGATCCATAACACTTTAAAGATTCAAGTGACTACAGTACTACAAGTTACAATTTAAGTACATGCATCCCCCCTTTTCCAACAAGTTTGTCCAAGCTGCTACCTCCCTTCGTCTCGTGCCTCTTTTGTTCTAAGTACCCTGTCCAGTGTGTTTGGTGCTGAATCCACATCAGCTGTCTCTTTCCTGCATGTCTGCCAGCGCTCCCCGGCTGGCATCATGTCCAAATGGCTCTGTGACAGGGGCCATTCATGACAGGAACTGAAGAACTTAAAGGGACACTTCGAATTGCAAACTATAAATGGAATTGTTTTTCTGATGGAAACTTATGGGAAGGAGGAGGTTTTTTTCTATGGGTGGTTTTCTGCTGAGAAGTTGCAGTTTTTAAGGGGGGCAGTTGGGCTGTTTGATTTTTTTATGAAAAATGTGCTGTGTGTAATGTGGAGATATGTGAATGCTTTGGTATACTTTGAAGTGGGGTAAAAACTTAAGAATGTTCATTTGGATTGCTATTAAGGCTTGTTTGATTTCATATGCTTTCTTAATGACTTGGATCAAGATTAATAAAGTATAAAAATGCTTGGTTTTAGGTTTAATAGAATTAAGATTGTTATAATTGCAGTTTCATTGATTATAAGAGCAGATAATTTACACGTTTTTTAGTTTGATTTTATTATAGTGGACAGAAATGTATAGAATAGCGGTATGAAGGAAATAATTAAATAAATGTTGTTTTTTGGGGGGAAGTTAATTAGGAGGTTTATACATTTCTTTTTCTTTTAGTATAAGGGGAAGGAGCAACTGTATTTAGTGATTTTTATAATGTGCTAATGAAATGATTTATAGAAATAATGTGACTTTGGTTTGATATAGAGTAAGGGATTGATTATGGAAATTGCTATATATTCTTTCTGTTTAAAGTCAGAAGTCACCTCTTTATGTCATCTTTAAAACTTTTTTCCTCTTGTGTTTTCACTCTTTTTTAGTTTTTTTCTTTTTGTAGTTTTTTCTTTTTGTAGTTTTTTCTTTTTGTAGTTTTTTCTTTTTGTAGTTTTTTTCTTTTTTGTAGTTTTTATCTTTGCTTGAAATCTAATAAAATTCTTATATAAAAAAAAGAACTTCCCTGGAACAGCTTGAAAGTCTTCTCATCTTGTCTGCACCTGACTGATATTGTACCATCACTTCTACTGTGTTATAAATAAAAAGAATATGGAAACAAGTTACTCATATGCTGCTTATTTATTTATTTATTCAATTTTTATAGCCGCCCATCTCAACAAGTGACTCTGGGAGGCTTACAGCAATAAAACCATAAAACCGTTAAAGCAATTACAATTAAAACAATTAAAATACAAAATAAATATATACGACTGCCCAGTAAGCAATGCATGGATGTTAATATAGCCAAGAAATGAGACCATTCCCACGTTTGGGGCCCCAGGCCCGGGCACATAACCAGGTCTTAACAGTCTTGCGAAAGGCCAACAGGGTCAGGGATATCCTGAACTCTGAAGGGAGAATATTCCAGAGGGCACGTGCTACGGCAGAGAAGGCGCGCCTTCTAGTCCCTACCAAACAACATTCCTTGGCTGACAGAACCCATAGCATACCCAGCCTACCAGATCGAATTGGACGGGTAGAAACAACTGGGAGAAGACGGTCCCTTAGGTAACCCGGTCCCAAGCCATGAAGGGCTTTAAAGGTGACAACCAGCACCTTGAATTGCACCTGGAAGCACACCGGCAACCAATGCAGGTCACGTAGCAGCGGTGTTATGTGTGTCGAATATCTGACTCCGTTTACTACCCGTGAAGCTGCATTCTGCACCAGCTGAAGCTTCTGAATGCTCTTCAAGGGCAGCCCCATATAGAGCGCATTGCAGTAACCCAGACAGGAGGTCACAAGGGCATGAGTGACTGTGAGCAAGGACTCTCAGTCCAGGAATGGGCGCAGCTGGCGCACAACCCGAAGGTGTGCAAAAGCCCTACTAGCCACGGCTGCCACCTGCTCTTCCAGCAGGAGCCATGAGTCTACGAGGACCCCCAGATTGCGCACTGGGTCTGTCTGGGGCAGTGCAACCCCATCTAGGACCAACGATGGAAAGACCTTATCATTACCTTTGGTAACATTTGTGAATGAGGGACATAATTTGGTAGTCAAGAGCTTCAGTTCTGTTTTAGATCCGCACTTAATACTAATAATTAAATAAATAACTTAAGCCTATGACTGTCTTCTGAACTCAATTCCACTAAACTCACCAGAAGTTACTTCTGGACTATTCCACACAGAATTGCCTACGTCTTCTTAATAGCAACCACATCATGACCATAACCGGTCTCCAGGCAATATAAAAGACTCAACATTGCTATTGGCCTCCTTAACATTATGCATGCTTCTAACACAGGAGAAACTATTTTTCCTTATCATTACAACTCTCTATGACAATCTTATTTTTAAAAAAATAAGTTATTTGAATGACATTTGAAATCCTACCGCAGGAAGTAAATCATGTTTTAATCCTCCCCATTTAATCCTTTCAGCTACTGTAAATAGCACAAAGACTTCTTCACCTATCCCTTTCAAATGTTGTACATTTCTTCCCTAGGGTCACCTGTAGTAAGTACATAATTTCCATATAAATTGCTTTCTCCCAGAAACAAAAGGGGGGGGGGGGTTGAAAATAAATCCTTTCAGGAAATCTCTAAACTCTAAAAGTTAACCTTTTCAAGAAAAAAAATAATGACACTATCTGTCTGAAATCTGGAAAGATACACATGCTCAGAAGGGACTACTATAGTACTGTACTGAATGTGGAGAAATTCCATTTCCAAATGGTTCAGGCACTGGGAGAATTGAACTAAAGGGTGATATGTCAATCCAGGCAATTGGCAGAGAAAACCAAGGTCCATGAAAATGAAATATTGAGCACCCAATCAAGAGAGTGCATTTCCACTGAAGGTGGGTTTTCACAAGAGTGGAGGGCAGTCTTTTTTTTTAATAGTAAATTTTATTAGGTTTCAAAAGAAGAATAAAAACTACAAAAAAACAAAAAACTACAAAGAAAGAAAAAAACTAAAAAAGTGCAGAAACACAAGAGAAAAATGTTTCAAATTTACCAAAAGGTGTGGCTTCTGATGTTTAACAGCAAGGATATACAAAATTTCCTTAATCAATCACTTACTCTATATTAAACCAAAACACCACATTATTTCTGTAAGTCATTCCACTTTAACACATAATAAAAATCACTAAGTACAGTTACTCCTCCCCCTTATATTAAAATAAAGGAAAAAAAGTTCATATAAACCTCCTAAACATCTTTCTTCCCTTCAAAATATAAAACATATTTAATTATTCCCTTCCTACCACTATTCTATACATTTGTGTCTACTATAATAAGAATCAAATTAAAAAGCACATACTGTAAGTTGTCTGCTATTATACTTAATAGTACATCAATTTTAATAATCCCAATCTTAATAAAGCCAAAAAACAAAGGCAATTCAAAACAGTAAATCGAAATCTTTAAAGGCAAATAGCATCAATCAAATCCTTAAAGCAAACCAGATGAACATTCTTCAAGCCTTATCCCACTTTAAAATAAACCAAAGCAGTTACATATCCCCACAATGTGCACAGAGCTTTCCTCTTGAAAGAATCAAACAGCCCAACTGCCCCCCTCAAAGATTCCAGGTTCTTTTCATGGCATTCTACCAGGAGATCAATTTTACTTATGGCTTGCAGATCACTCTCTCCCTTAGATTTCTCCAACTCCATTATCCAATCTTCATCTAGCATCTCGATAAAAATCCCAATCAGTCTTAAAAAAACCCTTTCTATCGCTCTTAAATTCCCCAATTTCATCCACCACACCCCCAACCTGATGGCATATTTTAGATCTCATATTTTCCACAATGTCCTGGATATCTTGCATAAAAGCTTGATAGAAGTCAGAAGAAATCTGTTTAAAATCCTGGTGAAAGTCAGAAAGAATCTGTTTGAAATCCTCCATGTCTCACGCAGTAGATTATGGTGCCCCCAAGGAGCTTAACCAGCGAAAGTCGAAGATATGGAAGAGTTCCGGAGTGTGTTCACATAAAGTGGGAGTGAGATAGCAGACAGTTCTCAAGGGAAAGTGAAAACAGAAAACTGAAGGTTCAAATCAGCCGATTCAACGTGTAGGAAAATGCTAATATCTTCAAATTTAATACAAAAATAATAACAGGAAGACAATTGTTAACTCTCAATCTTTGGAATTTCCTTTGGAAGGAAAACGAAATCCAAAACTTGAAAGAATTTTTGTAAAAAAAGTAATCCCAGAAATAATGTTAAGCACCAAGAGAACCAGCTTCTCCTTGCTGTAGAAAGCCTCTCTTGGGGTAAAGGTAAAGGTTCCCCCCGCACATTTGTGCAGTCGTGTCCGACTCTAGGGGCCGGTGCTCATCTCCGTTTGTTTAGCCGAAGAGCCAGCGTTGTCCGAAGACGCTTCCACGGTCATGTGGCCACATGACGCGCGCGGAACGCTGTTACCTACCCACCGAAGTGGTACCTATTAATCTACTTGCATTTGCATGCTTTCAAATTGCTAGGTTGGCAAGAGCTGGAGCTAGCGCGGGAGCTCACTACGCACTCAGGGTTAGGGATTCGAACCTCCGAACTTGCAATCTTCCAATCGACAAGCCTGGCGTCTTACCCGCTGAGCCACCATGCCCCTTTCTCTTGGGGTACATATACTTTTAAAAAAAAAAAACCTCCGGATGGCTGCTTGCAGCCAGAAAATTGCAAACAGAATTTCACGCTCAACTGGTAAGAGCCAGCTGGGAGGTGGGGACTTCATCACTTTCCAAGCCACGCTGTAGCCTTAAAGGAACACTAAGACCAGCCACCCCATTTCTAAATCACCAATTTGTATTTTTTTTAAAGTATATGTCTCTTGGGGTACATATGCTTTTAAAAAAATACAAATTGGTGATTTAGAAATGGGGTGGCTGGTCTTAGTGTCCCTTTAAGGGTACAGCGCGGCTTGGAAAGTGATGAAGTCCCCACCTCCCAGCTGGCTCTTACCAGTTGAGTGTGAAATTCTGTTTGCAATCTTCTGGCTGCAAGCAGCCATCTGGAGGACAGATGGGATGATTCCAGGTATTCTCCTTGATCTGGGGAACATTTCTAGGCTTCAGGAAAACCTGCCTGACCCCAAAAAAGGTTACTGCATTGTCAGCTCTGCCCACCGAACCAGCGGGCACAGCCGTTCAGTCCGCCATTCCCACTGGAAGCTAAAGAGTGGAGGGCAGTCTTCATATTGCCCTTATTTGTTTTGTTTTTCCCTTCTCCAAGCATAGACATCAACTGTTTGTGTTTGTCTGGGGTCATGTAATGTATGTTATTGAAGAGAATATCTGTAGCTCAGGGTTGAATTGTGGAGTCACTGGAGCACTGAAGATGTTGCCTAGTTGGGCAATGAAACATCTGCAAGAAAACAGCCAAGCTCAGAGAGCACGAAGGACTCCACAAGGTATGTTAGGTCATGACACAAACACCTCCCCTTACATAACGAGATGTCCCATTGCAACTGAAGCATGAAAAGGGAGAGTTTGAGTCATGGTTTTACAATGCACATTTCACCACGTTGGCCTCATTGTGATTAGGAAGGGATGGACATTTCTGAAGCTGGCTGGAAACCAGATAACAGCAAAACCCCAGCCAATAGCAATGTGGCTGGAGCTCGTCATCACTGATGCTATTTGCTGTACAGATTATGTTTTATTTAATGGCTTGTATAAATTTGTTTTTGTATTTGTGCTTGACTGAGATTTTAGATTTTAGGCCGGAGGGAACAGATGGCTGAGATCAATCGCCTGCCTGCCTGCCTGCCCACCTGCCTGCCTGCCTGCCTGCCTGCCCTCTTGCCTTCTTGCTTTCTTTCCCCAGGAGTTGTCAGGACAGCTCAGCAGGACTAGGAAAGGAATGTTTTGAGGTCCCTTGTGAGAATCAGCAGAGCCTACATGGCCACATCCTGTGCATATATAACATCCCATAACTATAAAATGCCATTTGATACTGTCAGAAAGAAAGAAACTAAGTTGCAGCTGTTCAATTATTTACTTTTCCTGTTAGTTCAAGGATAGGCATGAAGCTTTGGATTTCCCAGAGTGAATCTCTGATTTAAATGTGCTAACTACGGTAATCCTAGGGCAATTCCACACTGTAGCCTAAGCATGTCTCCCTGCTGCTCCTTCCTGTTTCTCAAGCCAACATTCCAGGCTGGATTGCAGGGGGGTTGCAACAGGGTTGGGCTAGTGCTCACTATGGCCACTGCCAGATCTGATTGGTTGCTCCGCTGCTTCTTGCCCTTCCCATCTCTACAAGGAGGGCAAACTTTACTAGCTCGCTTCTGGGTAGACACAGCCTACCAATGGGTGCTTTTTCCTTTTAGAAATTGTTTCCTCCTTGTTACTCCCCATGCCTTTACTTTGCTTTCCCAGATGTTTGCAAACATGGATACCTTCACACACACACACCGCACACATAGACACACACACACCCTTCCCACACTAACACAGATCCTTTCTTTTTTCTATTTTATCTCTATGATACCATCTTTGCTCTGATAAGCAAAGGGAACAACCATCGGAAGCAGGTGGTTCTTCATTCCTCTATGAATCCATGGAAACTCTGTACCAGGGAAGAACTGATAGTTCAGCTTCATAGAGACAACATAGAAATGTTCCTACATTGCAATTTAAAACAAATAAATAAAGGAATGGAAGTTCAGCAGTACTGTGTGCAGGGGGTTAGAAAGCAAGGGCAGCGTGCTTCAACTTGCCTGGAAAGAAATGGAAAATGTGCTTTCTAGGAGTGGTAAGGGTTGAATGGAGCATGAATTTCTAGGGTTGAGAATCGTAATGGACCCTTGTTGTTAAACAATGATGACCAGCAGAGAACAAAGCAGCCCAGGATAAAATGGCTGCACAGGGCAGTGAGCAGCTGCTGGAGGAGAAGGGATATGCTAGAGACTGCAGTCAATGGAAGGAGTGCTGTTGATCCTCTGCTCTGAAGAGCTTAAGGCAGCTTGACTAGAAAATACCAGTTCTGAATCAAAGCTGGAAAACATGGGTGTGGGGTGCATTTGCAATGGGCTGGGAATGGGCGGAGAAGGATGTCATCTATTCCTGCACTCAGGAAGTGGTGAGTGGGGATGGCCAAAGTGACTTCTTTGATTAGAGAAAAGACAATAGCTATGTTTATTGCTGACTGGAAACCCCTTATGGACTTTTTGCGTAAAACAGGGAAAAAAATGAACTTATGATTTATGGTTTTGATGATTGGACAGGCTAGATTATAGAAAGAAGAGAGTCATGATGTAACTTTAGAGAAAGAGGTAAAATTATAATTGTACTTATAACTGCTGTAAAGAAGATCAGAAGTTACTTTTTTGTATATTTTTTCTTTTCTATTTTTCTTTTTCTTTCTTTCTTGCACTTTTAGCTTTCTCTTTGATTTCTTTCCTTTTCTTTTTTCTTCCTTACTTTATATTACTTTGTATTAGTTTTTACCTTTGTTTTTAATACTTTTAATAACATTATGTATGTATGTATGTATGTATATATGTGGAAGTGGTGAATGGCCTGTACCACCAATGGGCTAAATAGAAAATGCAGATCATCTTCTAGTCCATGCAATCTTCTGTCTTAAAATCTAAACTCCAAGTCAACTTTATACCCATTTTCAAGAGAAACAGGAAAGACACAGAACAGATGACAGGTAGTCCTCATTTAGTGGCCACAACCAGGACTGGCAACTCAGTCATTAAGTGAAGCGATCACTAAGTGAAATCACGACTGTGCTTATGATCTTACTTCAGCTTTCCTTTGCTTTACAGACCTGCAAAGTTTGTAAATGTGAGGATTGGTCACAAAGTTACTTTTTCATCACCATTGTAATTGTAAACGGTCACTGTACAAGGCAGTCACTAAACAAGGACTCCCTGTACAATGCTCCTTGAGCCATATGCCTTAAAGATTGATAAATCTGGATGAAAACTGATATACACAAGCCAGATTTCAATCTATCTTTCAAGTTAAAAACCACCTGTTTGACTGCAAGCATTTCTTCTCTAAAGAAGGCCAAGAAAAATGCAAAATGCATGGAAATATCTTGGCTTAAGTGAGGCCTCTCAAATACAGGTTTTTGCAGTAACCAGGCAACAGAATATGGAGCCTGTTTTTGACAGCTCTTGCTGCTATCTAGAAGTTGTTGTAGATCCAAGGTGCCCAACAATTGACTCTTTTATGTTACAGCTGATGAGGGTTCATTTGCTAGATCTGCAGGATCAGATGAATACTACACTTCTGTTGAGTTGGAAGGTATATTACTTCTCTCATTACTGTGCAGGGATCAGATGGGGTTGTTGCTACTGTGTCAGCATCCCTGCTGCAACAACTTCTCTGCCTGAGCTGCTTTACTCTGTGGCCAGGTTGACAGAGGAGTTCCTCATCTGGAAGGTTTTGGGGACTTCAATCTACCTTTCCTGGGTGTGGAATCAGAGTGTAGAAGAGTACAGAGATAGCCTTGAAGATAATATGCAGCAACTGTTAGTAAAACATGAGTTAGCATGGAAAAACAGGAAAGCATGAGAAAGAAACTCAAGATCGCCATGCCTTGACTCTCTTTGGTATGGGAAAGAGAAGCTCTTTGGGTTTTTAAGATTCTGTTATTATAGCCTATGTCAGTAAAGTAGAGCCAGTGTCTCATGTGGTGTCTACTTCCTATTTCAAAGGGCTGATACAGAGACATCTCTGATTGCTTTGAAATGCTCTGGTGCCGCTCCCTGCCACAGGAAGGTAGGACCTATTCAGTCTGCTTCAAGTATCTGATGAATCCATTTGGGTTTCAGAAGAAGGTTGGGATTGATAATTAATTAAAATTTTAATTAATTTAATGTAATTATTAGCAAATCAATAAAAACAAAAACATACATACAAAAATAGTAAAAGAGTGAACTTTAAAAGATTGAAAGTCTGGTGCATGGTTCAGCTAAGGCTTTAATTGTCAGCTGGAATGGCTGTAGCCTTGGATCAGATCATGCCTGTGTGGCCTTTCCCAGTTATGGATCCAAGGATTCCCCCTGGTGTTTTGGAGGAATACTGGGTGATGAAATGGCAGAAGAGGTGCAGAGAGCACTGTTGGAGGAAGATGAGGAGCAAATCTGACCAAACATAGGTAAGACCTTTTATTAAGGACTAACTTGTGATAATAGTGGGAAAATGTAATTATTGCAATACTGCCAGCTGGTAGCCCTGCTTAACATGATCTGGGAACGGTGGAATCAGGGGAATACTTGCAAGGCTGCCATAAGGAATATTCAAGGCATCTATCTGATAACGTTGTTCAGATTGACTCAAAGTTGGACTCTTGTTGTGCAGGTCCTATAGATTGCCTAGGGCACAGCTTGGCTTGGTTATCTTGGAAGAATTTGAACCTGTTAATCCTGAGGAAGTGGACAGGGTCTTCAGAACTGTGAACTTGGGAATCTGTGTATTAAATCTATGCCCCTCCTGGTAACTAAGTCTTTCCAGGAGACTAGTGGTTAAGGCAATGGGTTAGAAAGCAGGAGACTGAGAGTTCTAGTCCTGCCTTAGGCATGAAAGCTGGCTGGATGACCTTGGGCCAGTCACTCTCTCTCAGCCCAACTCACCTCACAGGGTTGTTGTTGTGGGGAAAATAGGAGGAGGAAGGAGTATTTGGTATGTTCACCGCCTTGAGTTATTTATAAAAATAATAAAGGCAGGATAGAAAATAAATAAATAAATAAATAAAATATGTAGTTGGGTCCAGGCCATAGTGAATTCATCCTTGAGGAAGGGGCTGGTCTGCCCATACCTCAAGAAACCATCACTGGACCCAGTGGTATTAGACAACTTTCATCCTGTCTCCAACCTTTTTTCTAGAGAAGACTGTTGAGAAGGTGATTGGCTTGCTGTTGAGAAGATGGTTGGGTTGCAGCTTCAGAGATCTCTGGAGGAAATGGATTATTTGGGCCCCTTTCAGATGGGTTTTAAATCCAGATATGATCCTGAGACAACATTAATCACACTTGCGGATGACTTCTGGCAAGAATAGGATGGGGGTGGTGCATCTTGGTTCTCCTGGATCTCTCAGTGGCTATCAATATCATTGAACATGATATTCTCCTGGACTGGCTTAGGAGATGGGGATAGGTAGGGGATGTTTTGTTCTCCTCCTTCCTCCAAGGCTGGTTCCAGTTGGGGTTGATTTCAGAAGAGATCCAGTCCCCGGCCCCTGCTTTGTGAGGTTGTTCAGGGCTTTAAGCTCTCCCTACTTCTATGTGTTTTATTTCAAACACATTTGCTCTAGTCCCAACTTGGTAACCATGGCAGCATGTTTATCAAGAGGTAGAGCTTTCGTGAAGATATCAGCCACATTCAGTTCAGAAGGACAATATTCTAACTGGATAAACCCTTCCTGAATTGCATGTCTTACATTTTTGAATTTCACATCAACATATTTTGTCTGGCCTTTCACATTCTCAGAGATAGCAAGCGAAATGCATGACTGTGAGTCTTCATACACTGTGAATGGTGAGGTTATATCTACGGAAAGATCTCCAAATAGTTGTTTACACCACTGTAACTCATTTATTGCCTCACTGAGGGCGCTGTATTCTGCCTCGCAGGTTGAAACGGCAATTGAACTTTGTTTTCTCGCCCGCCAGGCGATGGCTGTATTGGCAAATAAACGAATAAAACCGCTCACTGACTTTCTGTCTCCCTCTTCTGCAAAAGAGCTGTCAACATAAATCACAGGCATTTCGGCTTTAGTAGCTGATACTTTAAGACAAAAATCAGCTGTGCCTTTAAGGTAACGTAGGACCCTTTTTAACCCTTGCCAATCTCACATGGATGGTTTGGCAACCTTACGACTGAGTACTCCAACTGAGTAAGCTAAGTCAGGACGTGTCCATTGTGTTAAGTGTAGCAAGCTTCCTACAGCAGAGTGATACAATTCAGGTTGAGGACAAAGTTCCTCACATGTGTCACCCTTTAGGAAATCAAGAGTCATTGGTGTTATGGTGGGTTTTGCATTTGACATTTCAAGTTGACTCAACAATTGATCAATTTTTCTCTTCTGACTCAGATAGAATTCACCACTCTGAGCTCTAGTGACTTCAACACCTAGATAGTATTTCAGCTCACCTAGGTCTTTTAATTGAAAGTACTGTCTTAATTGTGTTGCAAACTCTTGTACAAGGTGCAAAGAACCAGTTGCTAGGCAAAAATCATCAACATACGTTAGCAACACCGTGTAGCTACTTCCAGACCCTCTTACGTACACACAAGGATCAGCAATTGACTTTTTAAATTTTAGCTCCATCAAAGCCTTATCTAAACATTGATGCCAACAGCGACCAGCCTGCTTCAATCCATAAAACGCCTTGCGCAGCCTGTACACCTTTTGGGAATTGCCACAAGCATAGCCAGGAGCCTGCTTCATGTACACTGTTTCAGGGAGCTCTGCATTCAGATATGCTGTGTCAACATCAAAATGATGGACAACAAGTTCACGCTGTGCAGCCAGAGAAAGTACCATACGTAAAGACTCTGGTCTAGCTGTGGGTGCATATGTGAGATCATAGTTCAAAAACCTCTCTTGTGAAAACCCCTGAGCAACAAGCCTGGCTTTGTACTGCACTGTATTATCAGGAAGAAGCTTCTTTCTGAAAACCCATCTGGAACCAACAGCTTTCTGGGATGGGGGCAAGTCAGTGACTTCAAACACCTTTTGATTCACTAATGCCTCAAACTCCTTATCCATTGCTGTGTTCCACTTCTCCTGCTCTTCAACAGGCAGAAGCAACACCTCCTGGAAAGACTGAGGTTCACAGGTAATCTGACACACTCTCACCTGCTGAATCACAAACCTGTCAGGCTTCACACCCTTTGTGGAACGTGCAGACCTACGAGGAATTACCACTGCCTCTTCCTCATCACTGTCCTCTGTCTTTTCACTACCTGATTCCCCCTTCAGGTCCTGAACCTGCTCAGGTGAAATTTCCTCTTCCTTCACCTGAGGGGACCCTCTCACCACACTAGGAGACTGGGAACCAGAAGGCAGCTGAACTGGTTGTTGTCCAGCCACAGGAGCATGGACAGTTGGCTGTGCACTAGATTGCAACAATACCTCTGAACTAGCATTCAACCTATCCCAACCAGTAGGGTGCTCAAAATTAGCACTTCTGGAGACTACCACACAACCATAGCCTGCAGAAAAACGGTAACCCTTAGATCTAGAGGAGTAACCAACAAACCTTAAGCGTTGTGCTTTTGGCTGGTTCTTCCTTCGCTGAGACTTAGGGATGTGAACATACACAAATGTTCCAAAAACACACAGATGCTTCAGCGAAGGGCGCTTGCCAAACAAAAGGAAGTAAGGAACTTCATTTACAGCTGAATTCCACACCCTGTTGGTTAGATACACTGCAGTCATGGTAGCCTCACCCCAGAAACAGGCTGGCACCTGGGCATCTAACATCAGGCTATTTCTAATGGTATTAACAACACCAATCTTCCTTTCAGCTATTCCATTCTCAGCAGGAACACCAACATTGGCAAGTCTATGGGAGATTCCTTTCCTACGAAGCCAATTTTGGAACTCATGACTTAGGAACTCTCCTCCACAATCCGATTGAAACTGACCTACTTGATAGCCATAGTTTCTCTCCACCATTGCAACAAACTCCTTAAAGCGAGCAAAGGCTTCCGCTTTAGATTTGAGCAAATAACAAAACGTAAAGCGAGTATGGTCATCCACCAAAAGAAACATGAAACGTGCCCCCCCCTTCACTAGGAGCATTGGGGCCAGCTAAGTCTCCATGAACCAACTGAAAAGGCCTAGTTGACACCCTGCCACTTTTCCTAGCAACAGGCACAGCCTTAATTTTAGATTGTTTGCACACAGTACAATCAAGAAAGTCATCACACTTTTTAGATCCTAGTTCAGGATACACCTTGGCCATTTGGGACAAACTTCCCCACCCGGGATGTCCCAGAACTCTGTGATAATAGTGAATGCATTTGTTATGTGGGGGAACATTGGAAATACAATTTCCTGACACAATCCCCTGTTTAGGAAGCATTTCATACAACTGATTCACTAACTTCCCCCTAGCACATTCAATTCTATCTTTTTCAATAGAACATCCAGTACCCTTGAACACAACAGTATATCCAGATTTCACCAGGGCTGGAACGCTAAGGAGGGAAAAGTCAAGTGTAGGAACACACAACACATTTTGTACACTTATCCCCAAAGGATATGTAACAAGGAATGTATACTTCACCCTGAAAAGACACATCAGCCATGGATCCATCAGCTAGAGCAAGTTGTTGGATTTTAGGCCTGTCCTTTGTTAATAGCAACTGTTCATTGTTTACAATGATTTGGCTACAAGCGAAGTCCAAAAGCCAAGTCTCTGGGGAACGTTTACTCACAGCCATGAGCAAAGCAGACACTTGGGTACGTTGTCTAGGCAGTTTCCCCTTCTTTCGCACGAACCTCTTTCCACTGGCATTCCAGCTGGGCGAGATGGCTGGGGACAGTCTTTCAAGAAGTGTTGGGTCGAATTGCATCGAAAGCATCTTCTTACAGCACACGCAGCCTCTGTTCCAGCTGGAAAATGCTGTGCAGAAGTCTCAGGAACAGCAACAGATGGCTTACCCTGCATCTTCTCCAGGTCACGAGCTTGCTGGATTTCTTGCAGCCGATTTGTAAGATAATCCACAGTAAGGTCTTGGGGCCTCAACGTCTGAGTTGCCTCGATGAGCATGTCAAAGCTCTTGTCCAGGCTTGACAGGATGACACAAGCTCTCTGGGTACCAGGGATCACAACATCCCGCTCCTCAAGTTCAAGAAACAAAGTCTTGAGTTTATGGAGGTGGGTCATCACGTTTCCACCGGGCTGCAGCTTCAGGTTGTAAAGCTGACGTGATAGACCAACGATGGCAGCAGAGGTTTGCTTGGAATAAAGGGCTTTGAGAGCCTCCCAACGTGCATGTGCAGTGTCTAGATTGCTGATATGCAGTAGCTGCGATGATTCCAGTCCCAGAATCAAATTGCCATAAGCACGATCCAAACACAACTGCACTTCATCAGTAACGGGACCAGCTGCAGGTGCGTCTCTCACATACTTCCACAAACCTTCTTTTAGGAAGAAAGACTTGATCTTCACACACCAGGTCCGATAGTTTGTGCCATTCAAACGCTCAAAAGGCAGACTAGTTAGCCCTGCAGCAGCCATGCTGACCACTCAAGAAAAACACATTTACTCCAAAATGCAGCCTCAAAAACAAACCCCTTTGTTACAGCCAGATCCAGCGCAGCAGACCATCCAGACTGGGCATTCCATAACCTGTGGGGTGTTGCTGGCTATTGGGGTTCCAAGCGCAGAGTAATCCAAACAACGTGTTTTAAGGCTAATCAATATCTTTATTGATAGCATAAGGCAATAATGGATGTATGGTGCATTATTGCAAAAAGGAAAAAACAAAGCATACACAGAGTTCCATCACCAGAAGTGAGGAAAGAAGAAATCATGGTCTGTGCAAAGACCAGGCGTAGTTACAGTTCAGATACAAAGTACATGTAGATAGCAGTCAAAAGAAGCATAGAAAAATGCATGAGTGAGATGAGTACCCATAGTTCATAGCTGAATTATACCCATGGTTCAACATTCTGATTGGCTAGGCCATTTTTCAGCTTCACATTTTAGTAACAGTTGTACTTACTATAAACCGCCATGGGATGGCGATGTTGCATATTGGCTTTTCTACGAGACGGTGTTCTCATGGGAAAAGAACTGGTATCTCCAATTGTTTTGGCTAGAGAAAAGCACACCTGTTGTTTACTGCTTTTGTTATGGGAAAGTGCTTACAGCAGAGGAACTTGGAAAATTCCACTTTCCAGGCTAGAGATTCATAGTGAAGAAAATCCATTCGTTTGAACTTTACATAGAATGACTTTAACAAATAACTTTAACAGATGTTGCCTAGCCTGGCAATGAAACGTCTGCAAGAAAACAACAAGGCGCAGAGAGCACCAAGGACTCCATATAATAGAATCTTTCAAGTCTGATTGTGCTTTTCCTCCCCTCCCACTTATACCCCAGTGAGTCAGGGAGGGCCCAACCTGAGTTTATTCTTAATACTCTCTGTTCCCAGGATTTAAGGAATGCTTCTATCCTTCTTTGCTTATAGTTTGTGAATACTTCAAGGCCACCTCCCTGACTCTCTTCAGCATTTTTATGGGCCTGCCCTTGAAAGCTGCAAATTACCCAGAACACAGCAGCACAGGTAGTTCTGGATGTAACTTGGTATACCATGTTGTACTATTACTTTAGTATATTGGCTCCCAGTAGGCCTCTAGGTTCAATTCAAGGGGCTACTGTCACCTACAAAGCTGTTCATGGCATAGTGCTGGGTTATTCTTGAGAATGCATGTCTCATCCCATCTGAATGGACATGGTCCAGGTCCTGACTATTAAAGAAAGCCATCTGGCAGGATCCAAGAAGTGTGCCTTCTCCATCATGGCCCCTGCCATCTGGAACAGCATACTGCTCCAAGAATGGTATGGTCCTGACCCTGCTTGCTTTTTCCAAAGTGTTAAAAACCTGGATATTCCGGGGCTTCCGGTGCTGAGAAATGGCGAGCGGACGTCTGTTTGCACAGCTCGTCTAATTTGTAATTTTCAACGTCTAAATGGGGGAAAATAAGCCGATCTTGCGGTACCTTAGTGTCATGCAGATCGCAGCAGGATTACTAGAAAAAGAGTAGACCTGCAGAAAAAGAAACCCGCGGCTTCTGGACGGCGGAGGCGAGGCGAGCTGCCACTTTCGCTTTCTTCGCCGGATTTCAAGCTGACAGTGAAACTAGCGAAAGTAGCCGAGAAGCTGGGTAAACATTCACCTCGTTAGATGCCTAAGCTGTTTAGGCTTTGCTGCCGTGTTTTCAGCGCTGAAATTGGGAGTTAAGATTGATCTAAAGAAAGAAAACTTATTTACTTTACCGTCTAAAAGAAAACCTAAAAACTGGAGAAGACTCTGAAACTTAATCGTATTAAGAAAGACAGTAACTATATTTAATTATTTAAGACGCCATTTTTGCTTAGTAAGATTCCCTTTCCCTCCTTTTGGTTGTGTTTGTTGATTTATGCCTTTGTGATTTATACTATATATATATATATATATATATATATATATATACACATACACACACACACACACACACACACATACATACATACATACATACATACATACACACTGTATATCTATGTTTATACTTATATTGTCATATTAATTGAGTTATATTAAGCATATGTTTTTTTTTTAGTTGAAACTGTTAAAGTGATAAGTCTTGGGTAATATTAAGTAATATTAATATAAGATATATTGTTATAAGAATATATTTAGTTACTAAAATGAATACTAGAAAATTCCAGAGAAGATAATCTGATTCAGAAGACAACAGAGGGGACTGGATGAAACCTCTTTTTGAAGAATTTACTAAAAAGGCAATTCAAAGTATAACTGATAATGTGACCACTTTATTAGAAGAAAAAATCAAAGGATTTGAACTTAGTCTAGACAGAAAATTAGACAATATGGAACAGAAGTTCCAAACAGAAATTAAAGGAGTAAAAGAAAGAGTACAGAAAATGGAAAAGAAAAATGAAGAAGAATTAGATAAGATTACACTATTAGAAATCAAACAAAAAGAAAAATGTATAAGAATAAGAGGTCTGATAGAAGGGAGAGAATTAGAAATTAAAAATACTGTAACAAAAATGTTGGCAAATTTGATTGACTGGGAATCAGAACAATTAGAGGAAGAAATAGAAGGAGTATATAGGGTAAACTCGAAGTATGCAAGGGAAAACAACCTCCCTAGAGATATGGTTATGGAATTTAGTAGAAAAAAAATTAGAGATATGATAATTCAGACTGCGTATGATAAAAAAAATAGAAATTGAAGGGAAAACCATTAAAATTTTCAAGGAGACACCAAACATAATTTTTTAAAAAAGAAAAGATTGGGTTTTTTTAACTGAAATTCTGAAGAAGAACAAGATTATGTATAGATGGGAGACATTGGAAGGTGTATCGATTACTTATAAAGAACAAAGATATAAATTAAATTCAATAGAAAAAGCGAAAGATTTTCTTAGAAAACTGGAAAAAGATAATAATCAGCTGAGAGGCAATAACGGTAAAAAAGAAGGATCAAAAGAAAACTTTAAAATAGACTCTCAAGCCTCGGGCTCCAAGGATTTGAATAACCATTCTAAGAATGTGTAATTTAAAATGTTTAACATGGAACACCAACGGCTTGAATACACCAACAAAAAGAAAAAAAATCTTTCACACGGTCAAGAAATTAAATTTAGATATTATTTGTTTACAGGAAACACATATTAGATCTAGAGATGTCAAATTATTGGAAAATAAGAAATTAGGATTAGACTTTACATCTGTAAATACAGAGAAAAAAAATGGAGTGGTTTGTTACATAAAACCTTATTTAAAACCCAGACTATTATTATCAGATACCAAAGGAAGATTCATAGTTATAGAAATTGAGATTCAAAACTTAAAAGTAATTTTAGTTGGAGTTTATGTCCCAAATGACAAACAAAAACCTTTTTTCAAAACTTTATTAAACTTCCTAGCTGATATACCTAATAAGAACTGGCTTATGATGGGGGATTATAATGGTGTAGTAACACCTACACTCGATAGAAAATCTGAGAAACCAATTAAACATAATCAAGGAAAATTACCAGATGAATTCTTTGATCTTATTAACAATTTAAATTTGGAAGATGCATGGAGACATAAAATGGGGAATGCAAGAGAATATACTTTCTTTTCAGAAAGACATAAATCATTTTCTAGAATTGATATGATTTGGCTCTCTAAAAATTTAACAAATAAAATTAAGGATATGAAAATATTGGCTAAAACGTTTTCTGACCATAATGCTGTCCAATTAGATCTAAAAATTACATCAAAAACTCATAGATGGAGACTTAACAAAACTATATTAAAAAACAAACAATATTTAGAAGATAGCAAGAGAAAATTTAAAGAATTTTTCGAGTTAAATATGAGTGAAGAAGTAAATATCAACAATATATGGGATGCAGGTAAAGCCTATATCAGGGGCCATTTTATATCTATCGGCAACCATCTTAGAAAATCTAAACAACTAAAATTTCAACAAATATGTGAACAAATTAAAACAAAAGAAATTGAACTTCAAAATAATCCCAATGACAAAAATATTAAAAACCAAATAACTATTTTACAAAAGCAACTAGATATTCAAACAATAGATGAGATAGAACTAAATTTAAGATATGTAAAACAGAGACATTTCCAACATGCTAATAAAGCTGGGAAATGGTTAGCCTTTAAATTAAGAAAAGAAGCAAATAAAAAGATTAAAAATAAAATAAAAGTAAATGGAGAAGAAATTATCAATAATCAAGGTCTTAGAAAGGCATTTTTTGATTTTTACAATAAATTATACGAAAGACAACAAGTATTACAGGATAAATGCGAAATATATCTACAAAAAAGTAATATGGAGAAGATCTCTCAAACGCAAAGAGAGATCTTGAATGAACCAATTACTAACCAAGAAATAATAGAAGCCATAAAAAAACAGAAAGCAGGTAAAACACCAGGACCTGACGGCTTTACAGCATTCTATTACAAACACTTCCAAGAATTTCTCATAACCCCGTTTAATACACTTCTAAATTCAATAATGGCAGGAAATACAATTCCTGATTCTTGGACTCAAGCAAATATTGTCTTAATTCCTAAGGAAGACCAAGATACGACTCTATGTAAAAACTATAGACCGACCTCTCTTCGAAATGTAGATTATAAAATATTTACCACCATTCTGGCTAATAGATTAAAAAGAGTCCTACAAGATACAATAAATTTGGATCAAAGTGGCTTTCTACCAAAAAGATATATAAAAGATAATATAAGATCCATTTTAAATGTAATTGAATACGCAAAAAATCATAATGATAAACAAATTACTTTATTATTTTTAGATGCTGATAATTTAAATTGGACATTTTTGATCAAAACACTTAAAAATTTAGATTATGGAAATAAATTTATTAATGCCATTCAAGCCATTTATACAAATCAGAAAGCTAGAGTGGTGGTAAATAATGATACAACTCAAAACTGTATTATAGGTAAAGGCACTAGACAAGGGTGTCCATTATCCCCACTTCTATTTATTATGGTCCTAGAAAATATTAGAAAAGATAACCAAATTGAAGGAGTTAAAATAAAACAAGAAAATTATAAGCTGAGGGCATTTGCAGATGATATTGTAATTACTCTACAAAATCCAGAACATTCAATAAGTCATTTACTTAAAAAGATACATGAATTTGGAGAACTCGCTGGATTTAAAATAAACAATCAAAAAACAAAGATGTTAAATTTAAATGTCTCTGCAAATGATACTCAACTCATGGAATTAGCTACGGGGTTCAAAAATGTTTAAAAAATAAGATATTTAAGAGTTGAAATCACATCAAAAAATTCAGATCTATTCAAAAATAATTATATGAAAATTTGGAATGAAATATGACAAGATTTACATAAATGGACAAAACTCCAAATATCTCTTCTGGGAAGAATTTCCACAATCAAAATGAATATCCTCCCAAGAATTCTCTTCCTATTTCAAACAATACCAATAATAATCACTGAGAAAACATTTCACAATTGGCAAAAAGATCTGGCTAAATTCATCTGGCAAGGCAAGAAACCTAGAATTAAATATAAATATTTACAAGATACTAAAGAAAATGGAGGATTTGGCCTACCAGATTTAAGATTATATTATGAAGCTAGTGTAATGGTTTGGATGAGAGATTGGGTAAAATTAGACAATAGAAGATTATTAAATTTAGAGGGGTATGACCTCAGATTTGGATGGCATGGGTACCTATGGTACGATAAAACAAAAGCAAATCTAGCATTCACACATCATCCAATTAGGAAATCGATTTTAAAAATCTGGGAGAAATACAAGAAACTAATAATACAAAATATACCATTGTGGATATCCCCACATGAAGCTTTTGCAATCCAAGGCATTACATCTAGGAATAAGTGGTTAACTTACAAAGATTTGTTGATATTTGAAGATTCAAACTATAAAATTAAAACTAGGGAGGATTTAGAAAATGAGGGTTATACCTGTAATTGGTTTACATATTTACAAATAAAAGCACAATTTAAAATGGATTCCAAAAATTTTAAATTTAAAAATGGTTATGTTAATTGGGACAATATATTGTGGAGAGAGGAGGAACACCTAATCGCAAAAATTTACAAAATTTTAATTCAAAATAAATTTTCTAAATTATCTATAAAGAATCCCATAATTAAACAGGAACAAAATTTGGGCCATAATATTCAAAGCGAAAACTGGGAGAAAATTTGGCTAAAAGATTTGAATTTTACTTTAAATTACAATATGAGAGAAAACTTCTTCAATATGATGTATAGATGGTACCTCACCCCAAATATATTGTCTAAAATGAATCCAATAATACCAAACCACTGCTGGAAATGTAAAAAAGAAACAGGTACTTTTTTTCATCTTTGGTGGACTTGTCAGAAAACAAAGAATTATTGGGATAAAATTCATAAGATTGTGAAATTACACAAGAAGACATTATTAAAGAACCAGAACTTTATTTATTGGGATTTATAAAACCAGATCTACATAAAAAATATGGAAAACTACTATTCTACATAATAACTGCAGCTAGAATCATCTTCGCCAAATATTGGAAAGAAAAATATATACCTACGACTGAAGAATGGATTATAAAAATAATGGACTTGATGCAAATGGCTAAATTGACTGACCAAATCAACGATAGAAACATGGATGAATTTAATATAGTTTGGAGTCCTTTTTATAAATTTATTCAAAAAACGCAAAATATTCAATTAGAAAATTAACATTATAAATGTAAGTAAAATAATAGAATCAAATTAGTATATAAACATGTAATGGAAAATTAGACGGGAAGTAAGAAGTCCTTTTTGTGGTTTTTTTTTAAGTTTCGGTGGTAAGGGGTGAGGAGGTAAAGTAGAATAGAGGGAGTAAGGAAGTGGAGTTAAAAGAAGGGCAGAGAGGGAAGAGGAAGGAAGGAGAGAAAGAAAGAATGAGGAGAAGAAGAAAGAGGGAAGACGGTTAGAGGAAAGAGGGAAGATTGTTTAGTTAGATAGGGTTTTAAACATCAGTTTAATATTTTTTATTCGCTCCTTCCATTTTTATATCTATATTTGTATCTTCAATAAAATCCAATTAGTATAACAAATAAAAGCCTTATTTACTTCTAATTCTAATAAAATACTATATATTTTATTCATATTATGACTATATATTCCACTAATACATAACCTATTACATAATACATAATATACCAATTCTTATAGTGTTCATACATACATATTCATACATAATATTGTAAAAATATGTCATCCTGTCATAACATAATTCTAATTCCACCTCATCATCCCATTATCTTCATACATACATACATACATACATACATACATACATACATACATCTCCATAAAGGAAAAACCTATCTATAATTTCCACTCCTTGGGATAATGTCCATTTAAACTGGAAAACTGGATACATAACCTAACATAACACATAACCTAACACATACTAGGCCAATTCTTATAATATTCATACATACATATTCATACATACAATTATAGAAATATGTCATCTTATAAAAAAGTTAGTATTACATTTTATGTGTTTATACAATTTCTCATATCAGCTTTATTCCATATCAAATCCAAATCTATTTTCATTAACCTTGTGTCCCACATATCATTTTCCTGTTTAAGTTATGCCAAAGTCACAGTATTCAACTTGTTTTGTACTATAGCTCATATAGGATGACAAAATATTTTTCTTAGCCTTTCCCAGTATTTCACAATGGTTATCAATTTGCACATTGAAATCTTCCTGTCTCAGCTGCAACAATGTGTTTAGACCCAAATTGTAATATATAACTTGTTCAAAGAACCCCCTCTTGTATTGTATCAAAATCTGCTTCTGTACCAAGGTATTTGAAATCCTTTCTTCCTGTTTCTCTGCTGCCTCGAAATTTTTTTTTCCATATCTAAATCTTTTTTTTGTGTCTTTTGAATCTGAACCTGAGGCTCCAAATCTATTAACATAGATTCTAATGATTTTTTAATTTCTGAAAGAGTTTCATTAAATTCTTTTTTTAAATCTCGAAGTACTGTTAGAAAAGCCATTTCTCATCCACCACCCCCTCCTTCAGGCTGCGTAGCCAGTCGTTCTAGACAAAACAATGTGCTTTTCCCAGAGAAGGAGTGGTCAGATGATCTGTTTTATCTATTCAGTAAAAAATAAAAAGATGAAAAATTCCAATAATCCCAAAATTAAAAGAAGAAATAATATTCCAAACAGTTTATAAGAAAAAGAAAAGATAAATGTCAATCAGTATTAAAAAAATGAAACAAATTCATCAGTATTTAGTCCAATAAAATATATTTAAGAGATATAAAAAAGGAGTTTCTTGTACTTCCAGGTAGAGCAAAATCCTAGGGGTGCGGTGGCTCAGCGGGTTAAACCACTGAGCCGTTAGACTGCCGACCATAAGGTTGGCAGTTCGAAACCGCGTGGCGAGGTGAGCTCTCGTCACTAGCCCTAGCTCTCTGCCAACCCAGCAATTCGAAAGCTAATATAGCAAGTAGATAAATGGGTACCACTCACATGGGGCAATTTGCGGGCGTCCATCGGAGGGTCGTCCTTGATCCAAGAAAGACCTGGAGAACGGTGATGGCAGCGGAGGACGACGGATCCAGAAATAACAGCTCCTGGACGTCAGCAGCCGGCACGGAGTGAGGCATTTTGGGACATGTAGTCCGATGCCTGCAGCTGAAGAGCCGATTCCCTTCCCCTCTCCCTATCGCGTGGTAAAAATTTGTAATGATGTATAATTGGTATGTAATTGAATTGTAAGCCGCCTAGAGTCCTCCAGTAGGGAGGGGATAGGCGGGGTATAAATAAGACAAATAAATAATAATAATATAAAATCCACACTAAAAAGTTAGAAAGGTAAAAAAAAAATGCAAATGTTTCATTATACTTCCATTATAAAATCCATCATGTTTCCACCATGATTATTATTATAGCAAAGAAAACACAAAATTTGCCAACATTTATATACAAAGTCCAAGGATAGATCTTAGATGATAAACAATTAATTTTAAAAAACTAAAAAGTTAATGTGATAATCTAAAAGTCGTCTTTAGCTCTAACTTACTTCCCCTCATGACAGCAATGCTGTAATTCAGTCGTCTCACCATTCCAGCCTCTCACTTTCTCCGCGGTGGAAAAACAACAGAAAAAGCAGAGAGAAACAATTCCAACGACCTTGTGATTAATCTTCCGATTCTCCCCTCTCCGGGGAAACATTCCAGTGATCTTATCTTATCAATAGATCACTGCAAATAGGGGGAAGCAGGCCAGGCATTCAGCAGTCGGAAATACTCTGACCTACCGAGCTGCCAGTCCGACTTGGAGTATATGTTGTGTCATATTGTGACTGTGGCTGCTCCAAGGGGGAGACTCCTGACTTTCTGAGCCTGACATCCAGCACCCACTTGCTGCTTGTTAGTCAGGGGTTTGGGGGAGAGAGACTTTTAGACACCCCCCCCGGCTTTGTATGCCGGTTGTTTGGAGCCCCCCGGACGGAGTTGCTTAGCTACGGAGTTGCGGAGTGCGGCGGCCCTGGCGGACTCCTACGGACTTTTGTGGCGTGGGAGAGCTTGGTGCGGCGGATTGTTTACCATTTGGCACAGTTTGCTCCTGCAGCTCACAGGAGAACTAGGCAGAGCAACGGAGCATATGGCTTTTTACAACCTTGGACTTGTGCGTGCTTTAGCAGACACCTTTGGCGGCTTTCACGTAGGGGAGCCTGGCGTGGAGAACTGGAGAAGCGGGAGCTTGGTGCCCCGGTTTCGCTGTGCCGGTCCCGGCGGGCCCAAGTGTATAACAACGGTGCTGGATGGCGTGGAGGGCCTGGAGAAAAAACCTCGGAGCAGCGAGACAGCAACGAAACGCGGAGCGTGGAGCGTTTCTCCTGTGGGCTTCGGCATGCTTCCCCATGAAAATTTAACAACCCGATAATTTTTAACAGCTTAAATTGTTCCCATTCATTTAGAGGCGGCAGGGAGTTGGTAGGGTCCCCAGGTATGTGAATGAGGGTTTCCCTGAGTGTGAGAGAGTCAGGGGAGCCCAAGATTGTGTGAGTTTATGTATGAGTGCCCACCCCTGAGTGAGAGACAGAGGGTGGGCAGGAGTGCATGGTGCCCCCTGACCTAGTGAGAGGGGGTGAGGGGGCAGAGTATATGTTGGAAGGTGGTGGGGCCCTCCTGGTGCCGTGAGCGGAAGTTGGTGCACTGGGGGGCCTGTCATCACCTAGGGACGAGTGGGTATGAGAGATGTGTGCATGGAGGGGACCCTTATGTCAACCCAGGGTTCCGGAGGTTCAGGAGTGGAGGCATCTGGGCCTGGAAACTCTGGGGGCAGTAGGGCGGGTTGCCCCATTGAAGTGGTGACAGGTAGGGGACGTTATGGCGGGAACCGTGCGGCAGGCCATCTTTGGGGAAGACGCCCCCAATGTTTGTTACCGGTGGTGTGTTCCGGCCCCTCAGGTTCAGACCCAGGCCCTGGTCAAAAGATCCTCGAATGCCCTGGCTTTCGGCTGTTGCTACTTAATGCCAGGTCCGTTAATAACAAAGCCCCCCTCATATGTGACTTGATCATGGAAGAGGAGGCGGACCTGGTGTGTATTACTGAGACCTGGTTGGGCACAGAGGGAGGAGTAGCACTCTCGGAGATGTGCCCGGCTGGGTTTCAGGTGTGGCATCAGCCGAGACCTCGGGGCAGGGGAGGAGGGGTGGCGGTTGTAATCCGGGAGTCTCTGATGGCCTTTAGGGGTCCTGCTCCACAAGTGGCCGGGTGTGAGACCTTGTTCTTCAAGTTGGGTTTTTGAGAGAAGTTGGGGGTGTTGCTGTTGTACCAGCCTCCCTGCTGCATAGCAACCTCCCTGCCTGAGCTGTTGGAGGCTGTCTCAGGGTTGGCAGTGGAGTTCCCTAGACTTATGGTTCTGGGGGACTTCAATCTGCCTTCCCTGGGACGTGCCTCAGACACAGCTCGGGAGTTCATGGCTACCATGGCAGCCATGGGCCTATCTCAGATTATTCGAAACCCGACTTGAGACAGTGGCCTCACTCCGGACTTAGTTTTCTTGTCGGAACAGTGGCAATGTGATCTGAGGGGAGAGTTAGATCTGTCCCCGTTGTCATGGTCAGATCACGCCCTGGTGGCCCTGAGATTTTCCTATGCCGCCCCACTCCACAGGGAGGCAGGACCCATTCAAATGGTCCGCCCCCGGCGACTAATGGACCCTATGAGGTTTCAGAAGGAGCTGGGGGTTATTTCCGAGGATCTATTGTACGGTCCAGTGGAGGTTCTGGCCGCAGCCTGGAACAGGGAGGCGGCCGGAGCCTTGGACAGGATCGCACCTGTGCGGCCTCTCTTGCCACATCTGACCCGATACTCCCCGTGGTTTACGGAGGAGTTAAGGGTCTTGAAGAGGGCTAAGAGACGCCTAGAGCGCCGCTGGAGAAAAACAAAGACTGAATCTGACCGAACACAAGCTAGAGTCGCAGTTAAGGCCTACCTTGTGGCGGTAAGAGTGGTGAAACGTCAATATTTCTCCACTCTTATTGCATCCGCAGAATGCCGCCCGACGGCCCTGTTTAAGATAACACGATCTCTTTTGGGTAGGGTGGAGCATAGGACCCACCTGCAGGGCCGTGCGGAAGAATTTTCTGAGCATCTGCAGGATAAAATCGCTCAGATTCGATCTAGGTTGGACTCCAAGCATGAAGCAGAGTCTGGGGAGATGCCGAGGGAACATCATTACCCGGTTATCTGGGATCGGTTTGATCCTGTTGGGCCTAAGGAAGTGGACAGGATCCTCCAGAATGTAAGGGCCACCACATGCCATCTTGACCCTTGTCCTTCCTGGCTAGTGCAGGCAGCCAGGGAGGTTACATCAGGTTGGGTCCAGGCGATGGTTAATACATCCTTGGGGGAGGGGGTGTTTCCAGATGCTTTTAAGGAGGCGCTGGTGCACCCCCTCCTCAAGAAGCCATCGCTGGACCCTACCGTATTGGACAACTTTCATCCTGTCTCCCACCTCCCCTTTTTGGGGAAGGTGGTTGAGAAGGTGGTGGTGCTGCAGCTCCAGAGGATTCTGAATGAAACGGATTATCTGGACCCCTTTCAGTCGGGTTTCAGGCCGGGATATGGGGTGGAAACTGCATTGGTCGCGCTTACGGATGATCTCTGGCGAGGGCGGGATGGAAGGAGTGCGTCCATCCTGGCTCTCCTTGATCTCTCAGCGGCTTTCGATACCATCGACCATGGTATCCTTTTGGGACGGCTCGAGGAGTTGGGGGTGGCTGGCGTAGTTCTGCGTTGGTTCACCTCCTTCCTCTGGGGCCAGTCCCAATCAGTAGTAATAGGAGATGAGAGATCCAACTCTCGCCCCCTCGTTTGTGGGGTGCCGCAGGGTTCGGTTCTCTCACCTCTCCTATTGAATATCTATATGAAACCGCTGGGTGAGATCATCCGTCACCATGGGATGAGATATCATCAGTATGCTGATGATACACAGTTGTACATCTCCATCCCAGGTGAAGTAAGTGATGCAGTGGCCGCCCTTTCTCAGTGCCTGGAGGCTCTGGGGGTCTGCATGGGGAACAACAGGCTTCAGCTGAACCCTGGTAAGATGGAGTGGCTGTGGATTGATGGTTCTTTTGGATCTGGGAAATTATCATCTTTGGTTCTGAATGGGGTTGCACTTCCCCGTTCAGAATCAGTGCGGAATCTGGGGGTCCTTCTGGACTCACAACTCCTGCTCGAGGAGCAGGTGGCAGTCGTGGCTAGAAGGGGCTTTGCGCAACTTCATGTTGTGCGTCAGTTACGCCCTTTCCTGGATCAGGAGTCCCTCCGTACAGTCACTCATGCCCTGGTCATCTCCCACATAGACTACTGCAATGCGCTTTACATGGGGCTACCCTTGAAGAGTATCCGGAAGCTACAACTGGTCCAGAATGCGGCTGCGCGCGCAGTTATTGGTGCCCCTAGATCGGCCCATGTGACACCTCTGCTGCGCCAGCTGCATTGGGTGCCGGTATGCTTCCGGGTGCAATTCAAGGTGTTGGTTTTGACCTTTAAAGCCCTACATGGCATGGGACCAGGGTATCTGAGGGACCGCCTCATCCCCATAACTTCAAACCGTCCCACTCGATTATGTAGAGAGGGCATGCTCCGGACCCCATCGGTAAGGGAGTTTCATTTGGCGGGGTCCAGAAGGCGGGCCTTCTCAGCAGTGGCACCTGCCCTTTGGAACAGCCTGCCCCCGAAGGTGAGGCAGGCCGCATCGCTCCTGTCCTTCCAGAAGAACCTAAAGACCTGGTTTTGCCGCCTCGTGTGGGATGGGAACAGGAATAGTTCCTCGTGGGGATGGCTGGTGCCATAGAGCCCTTTTAAAGATCATGGTCTGCCTTCTTGGATTTTCTACTTAATTTATAATAATAATTAATTGTATATTGTATTTTTATGTGTTTTTATAACAGAATTTTAATCTCTATGTTTGTAAACCGCCCAGAGTCCCCTTGGGGGAGATGGTGCGGTAATAGAAGTTGAAACATAAATAAATAAATAAATAAAATATTATTTTCTGTTATGTATTGTTTGTCTGTTTTTTTTATATAATGTATTGTAAATAATAAAGATACTTTTATTTAAAAAAAACAAAAACCTGGATATTCCTTAGAGCATGGAGCCAAGATGCCAAGTGAGCCCGTTTTATGTACTTTGTGTATTTGTTGGAGCTAAACTATGGACCTCCAGCACAATTTATATTTAGAAATTGTTATGCTGTTCATTTGGTGTTTATCCAGTAAAAGCTGTATGGGTTTGGATGACGGGAACCATCTCCAACTCAGTCCTACCAAGAACTGTGACTGTAGGGGCCACCAAGATCTGGGAATATTCTATCTTTAACCTGGGATGGCGTTGTACTTCTCCATCAAGGGTGGTGCCCAATCTCGGGGTACGTTTGGCTCCTGCTAGATGAGCAGGTGGCAGCTGTGGCCAGGAAAGCCTTTGTGGTTTTTAATGCTGCCCAGAGTCACAAATGCAAATTAAGTGCGTGCGTGCGTGCGTGCGTGCATGTATGTGTATGTGTATGTGTATGTGTGTGTGTGTGTGTGTGTGTGTATATATATATATATATATATATATATATATATATTCTCACTTTATCTCAGTGTAAAAGGCTGATCTTCTCAACAGCAAGTAACACCAATGAACAACTCCTCAGTATAGGCAATTGCATCATTTCTCAATCTGCTTCATTACCTCCCCCCACACTTCTTTAATCTACTCAAACAACCTCTAAATTTATTATACATTTCAAGAACTGTTGGTTAAAATCCACATGTGCTTATTAAAAGAAACTTGTTTTCCTTTCAACAGATGTCCCTGAGGTCTGAAAAATAATTGACAGTGTAGCACTGTACTTTTTTGGGGGGGAAAATCCATCAGTTATAATTATATATATGCAAAGTAAATGCCAGTTAAAGAATGATGACCCAATTCTTGTACATTTTTCTTTACAAACATTTTTTTAAAGGTTAAAGGTTTTTTTAAACATTTTTACCATATGGACAAATATTATTCAGTTTTCAAAACTTAAGATTTTTTTTTAAAACTTACTTGATAAGTATCTTTTCCTCTACTTTTTACTCAATTTCTTGCCCATCTTCTCTTGAATTTTCAAAATGAAAAACATTAAAGTTACATTTAAAATTTGCACTGTATTGTAGTTGGAAGATTCTACCGTTCTTGTTATTAATTTGACTCAATACACAGTTTTCTGGTTGCTTGTTCTTCAGTAAACAGCTTACAATTTCAGAGAACAACCTCAGTCTTCTTTTAAAGTAAGGAACATAACGGTGGGATTAAACAAATTGAACTATGACATCCTGTAGATAATTAAGGATTTCAACTGAAAGATTTCACAGCAGTTGGTAGCTCTTGACTGTTTGCAAAAAAAAAAGCTAAACACTTGCGTATCGTTGTGAAGAAAACCACACACTCTCATCATTTAGCTGGAGTCAATGAATCTTTACTCTTAACTGAAAGGCAGGAGAAGGTATCAAAATAGGTAAAATACCATTTGTTCCACCAAACAGATGGTTGATAATAGTCTTAATCTAATAGCCATCCTTTTTGTATTCATTGTATACATCTCATTTCCATGTGGACTTCTCCAGAAGGAAACTAACATAGAGTTAGGACATAAAACATACTTAAAATATTATTATAATGTAGTCTTGAGTATTTGATGCATGCAGAATGTTTATGTACAATGTTAAGACATTTATGTTTACTGAGCTTACCTTCCTTGCTCCACCATATGAGTGTTAGCCCTGAGAGGTACAGTAGTCCAGACAAGAAGCACAACTATGAGTACCAACTCTATCTTTATTGTAAGGTTACAGTACCAGTAACTGAGGGAGTGTGGTGGCTCAGCGGGTAAGACGCCAGGCTTGTCGATTGGAGGATCACAAGTTCGGAGGTTCGAATCCCTAGCCCCACATGATGGAGTGAGCTCCCACACTTGTCCCAGCTCTTGCCAACCTAGCAATTCGAAAGCATGCAAATGCAAGTAGATGAATAGGTACCACTTCTGTGGGATGGTAACAGCGTTCCGCGCACATCATGCTGGCCACATGACCGCGGAAGCATCTGCGGACAATGCTGGCTCTTCGGCTAACCAACGAAGATGAGCACAGGCCCCTAGAGTCGGACAAGACTGTGCAGGGGAAACCTTTACCTTTACCTTTACAGTAACAGAATCTTGCAAGTCTGAAAGTATTTCTCCCTTCCTTTGCTTTTACTCTCCAGAAGACTAGGGAGGGTCCCTTCTGAAACGCTTCCCATGCCCCTTCTGTTTCTGTGGGTTGAGATACCTTTTGCATGACAGTTGTCTAGGCTGTGGCTCTTCCTCCTGTCTCCCAAGGTCATTCCCACACACCATTACAGTGAGCCAGAATGACCAGCCCTGGCTCAACTCAGTTTTATTAAAGAAATTCCTATTCCCAATTAATACTCACACTCCATTATTCATACAGCAAAGGGGATGATCTTTCCGAGTATGGTGTATTTCTTCAGAGGTCAGAGTTTCACTGATGCACCATAGTTTCAAAAGTCTGTCCTGGTCAACTTTGTTATCTTTGAGATTTCTTCAGCTGCTGCTTACATCATCAATCTCCAGTAACATTTGTTTAGGTTACAGATAACAAATTATTCTGGAGATCTCCATATTCTTGTTACCTCTTGCTTGGTATGTCACAGCCTTTCTGTCACTTTTCAGCTGATCCTATTTCTCCATAGTTCCATTGTTTGTACCTTTATGACTTCCTGGACATTTTCCCACTTCATTCATAGCCTAAAATGCTTATACTGTATTTTAAGTTATACTAGAAAAAATCATTATATGTACACTGCTCAAAAAAATAAAGGGAACACTGAAACAACACAATGTAAGTCCAAGTCAATCACACTTCTGTGAAATCAAACTGTCCACTTAGGTAGCAACACTGATTGACAATCAATTTCACATGCTGTTGTGCACATGGAATAGACAACAGGCGGAAAGCATAGGCAGTTAGCAAGACATCCCCAATAAAGGAGTGGATCTGCAGGTGGTGACCACAGACCACTTCTCAATTCCTATGCTTTCTGGCTGATGATTTGGTCACTTTTGAATGCTGGTGATGCTTCCACTCTAGTGGTAGCATGAGACGGAGTCTACAACCCACACAAGTGGCTCAGGTAGTGCAGCTCATCCAGGATGGCACATCAATGCGAGCTGTGGCAAGAAGGTTTGCTGTGTCTGTCAGCGTAGTGTCCAGAGCATGGAGGCGCTACCAGGGGACAGGTCAGTACATCAGGAGACGTGGAGGAGGCCGTAGGAGGGCAACAACCCAGCAGCAGGACCGCTACCTCCGCCTTTGTGCAAGGAGGGACAGGAGGAGCACTGCCAGAGCCCTGCAAAATGACCTCCAGTGGGCCACGAATGTGCGTGTGGCTGCTCAAACGGTCAGAAACAGACTCCATGAGGGTGGTATGAGGGCCCGACGTCCACAGATGGGGGTTGTGCTTACAGCCCAAAACCGTGCAGGACGTTTGGCATTTGCCAGAGAACACAAGATTGGCAACTTCACCACTGGCGCCCTGTGCTCTTCACAGATGAAAGCAGGTTCACACTGAGCACATGTGACAGACGTGACAGGGTCTGGAGACGCCGTGGAGAACGTTCTGCTGCCTGCAACATCCTCCAGCATGACCGGTTTGGCAGTGGGTCAGTAATGGTGTGGGGTGGCATTTCTTTAGGGGGCTGCACAGCCCTCCATGTGCTCGCCAGAGGTAGCCTGACTGCCATTAGGTACCGAGATGAGGTCCTCAGACCCCTTGTGAGACCATATGCTGGTGCGGTTGGCCCTGGGTTCCTCCTAATGCAAGACAATGCTAGACCTCATGTGGCTGGAGTGTGCCAGCAGTTCCTGCAAGACGAAGGCATTGATGCTATGGACTGGCCCGCCCGTTCCCCAGACCTGAATCCAATTGAGCACATCTGGGACATCATGTCTCGCTCCATCCACCAACGCCACGTTGCACCACAGACTGTCCAGGAGTTGGGGGATGCTTTAGTCCAGGTGTGGGAGGAGATCCCTCAGGAGACCATCCGCACCTCATCAGGAGCATGCCCAGGCGTTGTAGGGAGGTCATACAGGCACGTGGAGGCCACACACACTACTGAGCCTCATTTTGACTTGTTTTAAGGACATTACATCAACGTTGGATCAGCCTGTAGTGTTCTTTTCCACTTTAATTTTTGAGTGTAACTCCACATCCAGACCTCCAGGGGTTGCTTACATTTGATTTCCATTGCTTTTTGTGTGATGTTGTTGTCAGCACATTCAACTATGTAATGAACAAAATAATTAATACGAATATTTCATTCATTCAGATCTAGGATGTCTTATTTCAGTGTTCCCTTTATTTTTTTGAGCAGCTTATATTCAATGAATATAAATATAATATTAAAAATTAACAATAGCTGTACTGTTGCAAGATTATTATATGCACAACGATGGAGAAATACTATACTGAAATACCCACAATGGAGGAATGGATTGTAACGATGACAAGCAAAACTGACCTGTTTGATCAGGGATAAAACAGTAAGTACTTTTATAAAAGACTGGAAACCTTTTATGGACTTTGTGCTGAAAATGGAAGAAAGTGAAATGGTGATTTGTGGATTTGCTGATTGAAAAAGAACTTGAATATGGGACAGAAGGGATCTCTGTAATGTAATCTGAATGAGGGAGGAGGGATAACAACTTTATTTGTAACTGCTGCAAAGAAGACCCAAAGTTGCTTCTTTAATTATCTTTTTCTATTTTTCTTTCTTTAATTATATTGCTTTCTTCACTTTTTCTTTTTTCTTTTATCTTTTTCTAACTTTTCTTTCTATATTTTCATGTTTATCTTTTATCTAAAATTTTAAAATAGTATATAGTATATAGTATATAGTATATAGTATATAGTATATAGTATATAGTATATAGTATATATACATACAGTATGTGGTAGTAGACAAGGACCACAGGACGGCGGTGGTGATAGATGTAGCGGTGCCAAGCGACAGCAACATCAGGAAGGAGTATGAGAAACTGGAGAAGTACCAGCACCTGAAGGAGGAACTGAAGAGGATGCGGAAAGTGAAGGCCAGAGTGGTCCCAGTGGTGGAAGGACTGCTCGGGGCTGTGACTCCTAAGCTGGGAGAGTGGCTCCAACAGATCCCAGGAACAACATCAGAGCTCTCTGTCTAGAAGAGTGCAGTGCTAGGAACAGCTAAGATACTGCGCAGAACCCTCAAACTCCCAGGCTTCTGGTAGAAGACCCAAGGTTGAGGAAGACACATACCACCCATATGGGTAAGAAGGGAATTTTTTTTATAGTATATATTAATAGCTGTGATTGCAGGAATTAGAATAAACACCTAATAGGTGTTCAGCAATCACTTTTTCTTTCTAGATATTAGGCAACTGGAATAACTAAGACCATCTTTTCTTTCTTTCAGAGTCAGTAATTGCCTGGAGCAGCTGGAAGGTGCAGTTCTTGCAACACATATAGCAACTGAGATTACAAATTATCCTGGAAGTAATGCAGTATGATGACATCCTATTTCTCAGAAAGATACTTTATAGAAAAAATGTGGTTGTCATGTGAACAGCTATGGGTTATTATACAATATCCCTAGGAAAGATGGTGTGCTGATCATGTTTTCACTGATTTCAGTCATAACACTTAAAGCAGGAATCACTTTATGTTGCTGTTCCACATGAAGATCATTCAGCAGTGGCCTGTTAGGACCAGTGAATGGAGCAGAGCTTAACATAGGGTAAGCTCGTGCACAGAAAAAGTATATTGTTTAAAAACACAGCCTGTGAGCACATTAGAGAGATTCAGGTTCTTATTCTTACACTTTTAGCCCACCCAAGCATAAAGAAACACACGCTTAGACATTGCAGGTACAAAAAGTAAGTACAAAAGAGTTCTTGCATTTATTTTGTCCAGGTACAGCCATTCAGTAGAAAATTGGTATCAGTTCTTCTTTCTGTTCCCTAAACTGTATACCTCTGGCCCTGTTTGCTGCCAGAGGCTGCGTGGAGAAAGAGGGGACTTGAGGCCTAGGCATGGCCTCTCCATGGAGGGAGCTCAGGCACGTGCGTCCTCCCACGATGGAGAATCAGAGAGAGAGAAAAGGAAGTGGGAGGGGCAGCAAGCAGCTTCCTCTAGTAGCACAGAGTTTGCCTCCTAGAGCAATCACCCATATGCTAATGAGGCATGCTTGATTTGCTGGATTCCAACACCACAGAAAGTACCAGGACTTCACAAACTAACTTTCATTAGATTTGAACTAGAGATTCAAGATTTGAGGAAGGCATATAAGGATTGGGGGGGGAGTGTAAGAGGAGGCAAAGGATGATATGTGTATCATGACATTGTCACGCAAATGGCACAACTTCCTATAGAGAACCATAGAGTTGACCTTGGAAAAACTATGCAACAGCAATTAGAAATATATGATTTAAGTCCAAGACAGGAAGAAAACATGAGAAAGCAATTATGCTGTCAGGCTGTTAAAAATCTGTTATTATAACATATACTGTATCAATAAATTCTAGATATTCTTGTGGAGTCATTTCTTGACCTAGCCTACCTTGACACTTACATACTTGTATCAGATATCATGAGTGATATAGATGATACAGCTGCATCATTTGTGTGATGTCAAGGCACACACGTCATCACATTGATATCATCATGGCTCATAACATACACCTATGAAAGGCCATGATTCAGCTTGAGTCTGTGATGCAAAAGCAATTATTTATTTATTTAATTTTTATTCCTTTATTATTTTTATAAATAACTCAAGGCGGCGAACATACCAAATACTCCTTCCTCCTCCTATTTTCCCCACAACAACCACCCTGTGAGGTGAGTTGGGCTGAGAGAGAGTGACTGGCCCAAGGTCACCCAGCCGGCTTTCATGCCTCAGGCAGGACTAGAACTCACAGTCGCCTGGTTTCTAGCCCAGCACCTTATTTATGTAGGCTGTTCAGAAATTCAAGATTTGATCTGAAAAAAAGATTTGTCCATAGATTAATAATGGGGAAGCAATAAAATGCTTGCAAACCTTTATCTTTTAGTGGAATAGGATTAAAAAAATAGCATGGATGATAGCCCTTTGGTGGATATTAACTCTGCTAGGTATTATCTGAATATCTTCAAGTATTTCATTTCAACGAATGTTTGAATTATTGCTCCTGAAATAAAGCAGAGATCATGGATGAAGATAGGACAGCAAGTAGCTTTCATATCATGCAGAAAACAATATTAAATTGTGTTGATCCAATGCAGTAAGTAACATAAAAATAGCATCTTTCAAAATATTAAAGAACTAAGCTCTTACCTTGTTTTTCTGGTGTGCCAGGCATAACACTGAAAAACGACTATTGACTTGTCTTCATTGTATGTATAGCTTTGTTACCTGTGTTCACTGGGCTTTCTGCGGTTCCAAGAGGGCTGATTAGCTGGTAGTCAAGCTTGACCATTCCTGAAGGGGACCTCTTATCACTGGCTTCAGTGAGCTACTAAGCTGGTCAGGGTATTTGGTCTCTTCTAGGTAGGACTCAGAAGAACCACCATTAGCTTCTACTTTTGGGAGAGGTAGTCTCCTGCCTCTGTTCATTGGGTCTAATGGAGTAACAGGAGAGTTTTCATAGCTAGTTGGCAACTTGTCCTCTCATGGAAGGGGTACCCTGATCACTGGCAGGACTAAGTAATGTCAGACTTGTTGTTTGCTGGCAATAGTCTGTTTTAATTAGTTATTTAGCAGAGGCAGGTCAGCACAGTGAGAGCCAGTTTGGTCTAGTGGTTAAGGTGCTGGGCTAGAAACCAGGAGCCTGTGAGTTCTAGTCCCGCCTTAGGCCTGAAAGCCGGCTGGGTGACCTTGGGCCAGTCTCTCTCTCTCAGCCCAACTCACCTCACAGGGTTGTTGTTGTGGAGAAAAGAGGAGGAGGAAGGAGTATTAGGTATGTTCGCCGCCTTGAGTTATTTATAAAAATAATAAAGGCGCGATTAAATAAAATAAATAAATAAAATCCCACAGAGAAAGAAGCTACGAAAAACAAAATTCAAAGCCTTAACTCTCCTTAGAAGTAAACATTTGAGCCATCACCTGTATTCACCTGGTATTCATTCATTTTTTGTTGAGAGACTTGAGACTAATCTCAATCATGCAGAAAAGATTTGACTCAAGAGCGTGTACCAGTGTGGTCAGCTTTGAGCTCATGTTTCCAGTTGAATTGAACTCTCAATTGTATTGAGGGAATCAAAATAGAAATGTAAAAGGAGAACACAAATTAAGACTTGTGGTTGGCCACTGTAAAGATGTTGAGAAGTAAGAAAATGAATGAAGCCCAAACCAATGTTAGCTTTGTCACCTCAAAAGGAGCTTTGAAGCAGGTTTCCTCTTCAGTTCATGAATGTGCTTTGATGGGGTGGTTTGACTGAAGCTTCATCAAATCAAGGAACTCTTTCAAAGCATCTACCACTCTAAAAGTGATGAAAGAAAGAAAGAAAGAAAGAAAGAAAGAGAGAGAGAGAGAGAGAGAGAGAGAGAGAGAGAGAGAGAGAGAGAGAGAGAGAGAGAGAGAGATAGTGAGCCCTATAGTAGCCCTGCAGTGAGCACATCAGCATGGAATTTTTTGACATTTTGCTGGTCTACGACAGTAATAAAGATTGATTTCACTTGCTGATGTCTGATTCTGAAGCAGATTACATCTGATCTACAAATTAGTACGTGAAAGGTAGAATCTTGACCAGAGCTATTGAACAAGCAGTCCTTTGGATACTGGTCCAAGTACCTTTTTTTTTTTGCAGTTCAACCTCACAGGGTTGTTGTTGTGAGGAAAATAGGAGGAGGAAGGAGTATTAGGTATGTTCGCCACCTTGAGTTATTTATAAAAATAATAAAGGCGGGATAGAAAATATATAAATAAATAAAGTTTAAAAGACTGCAAGATTATTTATATTTCAGATTTCATCGCCGCCAATCTCACTCCAAGACCGCTAAGCTTGCAGTCTTTTAAACTTTACTAATTTAACTGCAAGTAAAAGGGAGGTGGACTATCAAAATGTTGTTGTTGTTGTTGTTGTTCAGTTGTTTAGTCGTGTCCAACTCTTCATGACCTCATGGACCATAGCACGCCAGGCCTTCCTGTCCTCCACTGTCTCCCAGAGTTTACTCAAATTCATGTTCAATACATCGGTGATGCTATCTAACCATCTCATCCTCTGCTGTCCCCTTCTCCTTTTGCCTGCAGTCTTTCCCAGCATCAGGGTCTTTTCCAGTGAGTCCTCTCTTCGCATTAGGTGGCCAAAGTATTTGAGCTTCAGCTTCAGCATCTGTCCTTCCAATGAGCAGTCAGGGTTGATTTCCTTTAGGATTGACTGATTTGACCTCCTTGCAGTCCAAGGGACTCTTAAGAGTCTTCTCCAGCACCACAGCTCGAAAGCATCAATTCTTCGGCGCTCAGCCTTCCTTATGGTCCAACTCTCACAGCCATACATTACTACTGGGAAAACCATAGCTTTAATTATACGAACCTTTGTCGGCAAGGTGATCTCTCTGCTTTTTAATATGCTGTCTAGGTTTGCCATAGCTTTCCTCCCAAGGAGCAAGCGTCTTTTAATTTCATGGCTGCAGTCACCGTCTGCGGTGATCTTGGAGCCCAAGAAAATAAAATCTGTCACTGTTTCCATTTCTTCCCCTTCTATTTGCCAGGAAATGATGGGACCAGATGCCATGATCTGAGTTTTTTTAATGTTGAGTTTCAAGCCAGCTTTTGTACTCTCCTCTTTCACCCTCATCAAGAGGCTCTTTAGTTCCTCTTCATTTTCTGCCATTAGGGTGGTATCGTCTGCATATCTGAGGTTGTTGATATTTCTCTCTGCAATCTTAACACCGGCTTGTGATTCATCCAGCCCGGCATTTCTCATGACGTACTCTGCATATAAGTTAAATAAGCAGGGTGATAATATACAGCCTTGCTGTACTTCTTTCCCAATTTTGAACCAATTGGTTGTTCCATGTCTGGTTCTAACTGTTGCTTCTTGACCTGCATACAGGTTTCTCAGGAGACAGGTAAGGTGGTCTGGTATTCCCATCTCTTTAAAAATTTGCCACAGTTTGTTGTGATCCACACAATCAAAGGCTTTAGCGTAGTCAATGAAGCAGAAGTAGATGTTTTTCTGGAACTCTCTTGCTTTTTCCAGGATCCAGCGAATGTTGGCAATCTGATCTCTAGTTCCTCTGCCTCTTCGAAACCCAGCTTGCACTTCTGGTAGTTCTCGGTTCCCATACTGCTGAAGCCGAGCTTGTAGGATTTTGAGCATAACCTTGCTAGCATGTGAAATGAGCGCAATTGTACGGTAGTTTGAACATTCTTTGGCATTGCCCTTCCTTGGAATTGGAACGTAAACTGACCTTTTCCAATCCTGTGGCCACTGTTGAGTTTTCCAAATTTGTTGGCATATTGAGTGCAGCACTTTAACAGCATCATCTTTTAGGATTTTAAATAGCTCAGCTGGGATACTGTCTTCTCCACTAGCTTTGTTGTTAGTAATGCTTCCTAAGGCCCACTTGACTTCACTCTCTAGGATGTCCGGCTCATGGTCAGTGACCACACCATCGTATTTATCAGGGACATTTATCAGGGACATTAAGATCAAAATATGGTTGGCTGTAATATGCCATGTCATCTGGGACATATTGACTAGGATGAGTATCTTGTCAAATGCTTGCTACCTCAAAGATTGAAAAATGTCAGGTAGGGGAAGAAAACTAGTGGCCATTAAGGGAGGTCTCCATGGGTCCTAGGTCTTACATGGTGGCTTTGGTTCCAAAAGGATTATAGAAAATCTCTTGATGGTGAGCCTGAGAATAATGGTGTGATTAATCTGATTCTCAGTTATTAATTTGGAGCCTCTAAATCACAAGCCATCAGAGGATGTGGAAGAAGTCTTTATTAATACAGGTGATCAGTCCAAGGCAAAGATCAGACTGAGGAAAAACCTGCGCAATTGCTGTTACAAAAATCCCAGTACCGGCCCCCTCTGTACCAGCCCCTCCCTAAATGCTGATTTCCCTCTAGCAACTCTCCTAACTCCCAGCTGCAAATCACTCTGCTAACAAGCCCTGATAGCGCCAGCCAAGGAATAATAACATCCACATCCTAAGCAAAAATTATCAGAAAAATCTTTAAATACATATTTTCTCCAAAGACAGGAAGAAGCAGGGCTAGTTGGTTACCAATTATGTTTTTCTTTTAGGAGGATTGACTTAAAGATAAAATACTAGAGCTATAAGACTAACAAGAACAAATTCAGCCGTGGCAGTTAACCCCTCAGTGACCAAAACAAAGTATTCTATTAAGAGAATAGCGGATCATTTGGACCATTTAAAAAGCATGATTTTGCCACCTCCTGTGAGTTTCCAGCTAGAAACTGAAAAGGACAAAGTATTTCTCTATTAGCAGGGTCAAAGAAACATTTTACTCAGCATTGCACCATTTAACAAACCAGCCCTTCCTGTGCCTGAAATGGCAGGCTAGGCCACTTAAGAGATTAACCTTTCACCACCAGTTACCATAAAGCGGGGAAAGGCTTGATTGGCGAAAGGCTTGATTGGCTAAATGGTTGGGTTTCCAGCTGATATTAGATGTACAAAATGATAGTTTATTAAAAAGGGAGGGAGGAGCTCATGCCATTTTCAGTATTACCTCAGAAATACTGCATACGCTCCTTCTAAATGGCATAGAAATGTGTTATAATTTGTTTTATAAGCACCTGGTTCTGGAATTTAAAATGCAGTCCTTACCTTGACTAAAAAATATCCATTCAGTTTGAAAAGTACCTCTTCTTTTGCATTTCTAGACTACATAAATAGTATACAACTCAGAGAAGATCTAACATTCAATGCTTGAACACGCCAGGAATTTCCAATGCTCAGTTCTTAAGGCTCAATAAAGCAATGCAAGGGGAAGCTGTTCCTTCTTTCATTCTTGCTTGCTTGCTTTCATTAATTTTACATAACATATTTCATCTTTCTTTTAATGATGTATGAGATGAAGTGAGAATTTTGTTTCACTTATATGAGCAAGGAAAAATCAAGCAAGGTAGATTGGATGGATGGATGGATATACAGACAGAGAGAGACAGACGAGAGAGAGAGAGAGAGAGAGAGAGAGAGAGAGAGAGAGAGAGAATGAGAATGTGAACTGACCAGAAAGTTGAACATCTGGTTCACTGATCAGGTTCTCTTTAATCTTTCCTAGCTAATATAGTTAGGTTGCAGTGGACATGAATCAACAACTGGCTTGCTCTCAGGGACTGGGATCAAGCTGAAGAAAAGTCAGCAGAAAACAAATATGAGCACTGCACGTCGTTTTGCTCCAGTATAAACTGGTGCAGAGGGAGAAAAATACAAGTCTCCCCTCCAAAGAGCCATATCTGGGGATAGGTAGGCCTGGACCCACTATGTGTGCAAAGAGTGCATGTGGAGGAAGTCACTGTTGTTGTTATTGTTATTATTATTAGTGGCATATTTCAAGAGTCTAGGCACAAACCAAGTAAAGGAGGGATTAATTCTCTAAGGGGAGCATTCCCATGGCAGAGACGTTGTCATAAACGTAGGTGGTGACTGTTCTTTTAAAAACGGTTAATGAAGCTTAGGCTGATGCAGGAGTTAAGACATTTGGGAGTCCATTTCTTGGCTGTTAATTGCTGGGTATGATTTTTGTTTTCTTGGGAATGAGGGGTAGGCACTCCAGCACAAAAGCCTAGATTAGTGTTATTTGCATTATAACACCGCAAATAAGATTGGCAAACCAATAGATGATGACGCAATGGAAGTGTGCATGCCGTCGGGCCAGAGCAGGTGGAGTAAAAATGAAAAAGGTAGTCAAGTGATGTATGAGTGTGTGTGCATGTGAGAGAAAAAAAATCACTGCAATACAGAATATCTAAGATATATATCTGACATTTATTATTTATCTGATATTTATCTAATCAATGCTTTCTTACAGTGTGTTTCACTGTATCCCATCAATAAATCATCTCCTCTTTTCTACTGCTCCACTATTTTGATGAAAAGCAGTCCATCATGTGCCAGTAACAAAATCTTAAAATGCATCTAATAGTGCAGAACAGGGAATCTTTTCATATAGAAGTCCTCACCTGTGCCAAACAGAGAATCCAGCTGATGGTCACTTATATACTGATGCATGGTCTCTTCTTTCCTAAGTTACATAATGAACAGATGTGTGCATTCCAATTTTTTTTAAAATTCTGTATTTGCGCATGGAGGAGGCGACAATATAGAAAAGAGCATAAATAAGTATCAGGGTAAAAATATAGGCCAGTCTGTTCCGTACAATAAATCCTTTCATTCTTGTTCTTCCGTAGAAGACAATGTTGCAATTATGCAAAGTCTTTCAAGCCATGATCGAAATGGCTGAAGGGTCTTGATTCTATAAAATCTTTCATCAAAGCCAAATATGTAACAAACAACAGTACAACACTAATAAATCCCTCTGGTCAGAGAGATGTTTTACTGAATATAGGAGAGGAAGTGAGGGGGGAGAGGGAGTCCATTAGGGCTGTGGGAAGCTTCAAATGGGTGCTTTGCTTTGGTGAAGATTTGTGTGAAGTACCTTTTCAAAGCTCTTCCATGATGAAATACAATTTCCTGCTTCTAAAGTGAAGGGGTGCCACTGTGTTGCTTTGCTCCAAGGCTTCATCTGACATTTCCAGTAGCCAAGAGGGTTCTGCCAACGTGCTGCACAAGCACAGAAAACTCTTCCTGCTACTGGAAGTGTTGGAGGCGGCCTTGAGATGATACAAATCGCCTCTTGGAGAATCACACCATCTCCTCAATGAGAACAGAATTGCTTCAGCAGCACAAATCACCTCATCACACCAAGCCACCTTACATAGACTTACATTATATGCATTCTGCTTTGCATGCAGTGGAAGGAACTGAGATCTGAGACCAGCAAGCTCAGGGAGTGACGTTTTCCCACAGATGAAGATATATTGGAGAGATGCTGTCTGTAGAGTCCATACCTTCTATGGTAGAGATGTTGCCTGTTGAGTCCACCTATAAAGCCCTTCATGGCATAGGGCTTGGCTATCTAAGTGGCCACTTGGCTCCAGTTTTGTCTCCCTGCCTGGTGAGGTCGGGCAGGGTGGGTCTGCTCTGGGTCCCGTTGATTAAACCATGCCACCTTGCAGGACCAGGATGTGTGCATTCTCTGTTGCGGCACTTGCTTTCTGGAATGACACTGTCCCAGAAATTTGTACACCTCCCACCCTAATGACATTCAGAAAATCATTAAAAACTTGGTTGTTCTCCCAGGCCTTGGGATAGGATGGTTGCAGAGTCCCTGTGGTTTTGTTTTTTTATTAGTCGTGTGTTGTCTCCCAGTCAGTTGTGGGTCTCTCCCCACCCCTCGCCTCGGTATATGTTGGATTTTTTTCCTTTTAATTGTAAGATCCCCAGAGACTTTAAGGAATCCAGTGGCCACTAAATTTAATTAATTAAATAAAGTGACTAGATTTATAAATACATTTATAAATAAATCTAGTGACTAGATAAGAGAGCCAGGTTGGTGTAGTGTTAAGGCATCAAGCTAGAGACCGAGAGACCATGAGTTCTAGCCCCATCTTAGGCACAAAACCAGCTGGGTGACCTTGGGCCAGTCATTCTCTCTCAACCCTAGGAAGCAGGCAGTGGCAAACCACTTCTGAAAAACCTTGCCAAGA
Organism: Charina bottae; assembly: GCA_023362775.1. Lineage (NCBI taxonomy): Eukaryota > Metazoa > Chordata > Lepidosauria > Squamata > Charinaidae > Charina > Charina bottae. Next base: position 886,272 of record JALMGJ010000030.1, on the reverse strand, counting down.
AAACTGCAGGGACTTGTCCAGGTGGTCACCAGGAGTCAATGCTGACTAGAAGGCAAAAAAGAAAAAAAATAAAGATTACTAGGCCAAGGGGATGCTGTGGATGTAGTGTACTTAGCCTTCAATAAGGCATTTGATTAAGTTGAACATAGCCTCCCTCTTGATAAAAATGAATGAATACTGGATGGTTCCAATTCCAGATGGATTTGCAGTTGGTTGAACTATTATACCCAACATGGGGTCCTTAATAGGTAAACATCTCCATGGAGGGAGAGATGCAGTAGGATACTCCAGGGCTTTGTCCTGGGCCCAGCAGCTAGGCAAGCTGCAGGTCCCATCCTTGAAACTATGTCCTCTAATGGGACAGAGAAGGAAGCCTGCCTTCTCTGTTGTGGTACCTGCCCTCTGGAGTGGTTTCTCCTCAAAGGTTTGCATTGTCCTGACTTTGCTGTCCTTTAAGCGAGTCTTGAAGACCTGGCTCTTTCCCCAAGACCTGGGATGAGTGGTTTTCCTTGGATGCTTGTACTATCGGGCCTTGTCCTTTTCTGTTTTTTTTAATCAGATCATACCATCTTATTGGGGACTTTTGATTGGTCATTTTTATCGTAAGCCACCTAGAGTCGATTGAGTTGGGCAGCTCTGTAAATTTGATTTTAAAAATACATAAAATGCTATGTAGCTGTTTTACTTCGTTATTTCTCAAAATGAGTCGTTTTCAAAAAACCAAAGGAGATTTATATTGCTATATTAGATTCACAGATGGAAGTTAGAAAATTGGCACAGAATGGCCATTTTCAAATTATCATTTCTCACTATCCATACTCACTTTTTTTTCCAGCTTCCCCTGCCAGGTTTTTGTCATCTAATTTCAGTCTCTGTGACTTTGGAGTTAATCAACGTGTACTGTGGCCAGTCAGGTCCCAAACAAATCCTATTTTTGCACCTTCCCAGAAGGCAAGAAAGCTAATAGGTTTACTGAGAAAGCTGCAATATACAAGTGATGAATTGCATTTGCCATGGCAGGGCAAAATTATGTATGCTTGATCTATATTAATAGCAAATAAATGGTGTTTGCACAGTATGTGAAAACAGACTATAAGTATAAACCCCTCTCATTTTTATTATAACTCTAATACAGTAAATCAATTTTATGAGGAAATCAATGAATTCTGTGTAAATTACACCACATACTAAACAGATAAAAGAACTGCTGTTAACCCTTCCCCAAAATTGGATTGGATGTGCTGTAATTCTATGGATGTTAGTCTCAATCCTGCCACCATTTAAGCTTATAGAGGAGGCAGCCTCTAGCTAGGGCCAATGTGGGGGACCTTTCATCAGGGAAGGGCCACAATCTGCTGGTAGTTGCAGATCTAATAGGATCAAAGTTGGTGGTGGACAAGGACCATACTTTCCCTAACCAGCAAGCAATCGTAAGATATGAGTGATCATTTCTGTCAACAGCCTTTGCTAAGCCTTCAGGTGTTGTTTTGAATCACACCAAGGAACATCAGTTTTCCACCTTTAGTATAGGACAGACCTATAGATGGATCTATATCAAAGTATGAACTGATCCTGGAAGAGAAAAGGAGACACATTTCAGGTGAGCACTCCATAGCAGCAAGGGACTAAACTTCTCAAATAGGGCTGATAATTCCATTTGGCTTCTTGTTGGCAAATCAGACACTGCTCACCTCCAGCTTCTGTAAATCAGTTCCATGGAAGAGCACATGCTTTGTTTGCAGAGCGGTTCAAATTTAGTTCCCAGAATCTTTAACAGACAGCTGAGAAAATTCTCACTGTCTGAAACTCTAAAAAGCTGTTGACTGTAAGGACACAACTGAGCTAAATAATATCCACCAGAAATTTCATATTTTTTAAAGTTTTTTTTTAAGTGTATGGAATAGTAATTTCAGCAGGAGGTGACGTTCTGGCTAGATTTTTCTCTTTCAAAGGTAGCAGTACTTCACTTAAATGGTAAATCATAAGGTACGTTGGTGCAGCAACTTACAAATGCCCTCCCTCTGAAGTAGATGAATCAATTTGTTCATTTACTTTAGGGAGTTGTTAATTAAATAGAAGAAGATATCAGGATAATGGCACTATGATGGCTGATACATTCTCCACCACCTCTATTTTACTACTTGGAACATTTTACAACTTTTCTTGATCAAAAGTGAAGTCTATGGATACTGATTCAACACTAATCACTATGGACATTAGCAGAGCACTTCTGTGGGACCAAGCAATAGATTTTTGTGGCTATTAGCTACATTCCTATTTTGGATCCAATGCTGTTTAATTTCCAGAAAAATGTTCCTCCTGACCCCTGATCTTCTCACACCTGCTCTAGAAGACTGAGACGTCCTATAGGGCAGGTTTTGAAAGGACAAAAGTTTCACATTTGGGGCAGGTGTGTTTCACGCTCAGGATGGATATTTTCAACTTGAAATGGTTTGAATTTGAATGTTTTCACATCCCTACAACATACAGTTTTAGTGTCTGACAGTTGTGCCTTGCTTTTTATGGCAACCAGATACAGTTAGAAGGAAATTATTTTTTTCTGCTATCCTTTCCACATTAGGAAAAGCTAAATTTCTATGTCACATCCTTAAGCAAAGTAATAAGGGGGGAAAAATCTACCCAGCAATAGCAGCAAGACAATTCAATTTAAAAAAGAAAAATGAGTCAGGATAACAAGTATCATCAAGTAAGTGCTACGCACGCAATCCAGCTTCATGAAACACTTCTGTAAGGATTCCACTCCAAAAAGAGCAAAAAAAAAAGCAATACGTTTGTAATATCAGGTTTTTTTAAACCCATAGACTACAGCCACACTGATTATGCTGTAGATGAAAAATCCGTTCCAGTGGGACATAAATTTTCCAAGTATTCCAAATGAACATCCAGGCTGCCATATACCAAACACAGTACATTCAAGACCTTCTCTTGTATGAACTCCACTTGCTGTGCAGGGCAGTAGTCATCCAAGCTGGACCTGGGAACACCAACAGTAACGCTTTTAAGTTTGTTTCAAAAGAGCAATGTTTCCTGCCAATCTTCAAGGGTACAGTTGCATCCCTCTTATTTTTTTCCCTTTCTTTTTGTAATTCCAGCTTTCATACAAACATACCTTATTTCCCCACATAGCTCAGCCTGCAATGATTAAAAAAAAAGACTCTCTGTCCCATTGATTTTCTCAACGGGGAAGCTCAGACAAGTTTTCAAAGAATCTAAGGGTGTCCTTGTGAAGAGAGGACTCACTGGAAAAGACCCTGATGCTGGGAAAGACTGAAGGCAAAAGAAGAAGGGGACGGCAGAGGATGAGATAGTTAGATAGCATCACTGATGTAATGAACATGAATTTGAGTAAACTCCGAGAGACAGTGGAGGACAGGAAGGCCTGGCGTGCTATGGTCCATGAGGTCACGAAGAGTCGGACACGACTAAACAACTGAACAACAACAACAACAAGGGTGTCCTGGTCTAAAATGGAAATGCTGCTCCCTGAAACATACAACTGTCAGGCTGGAGCTCCAGAGATCTCAGCCAGGCAGCTATGAGGGTGGAAGTGACATCTGAGCAGCAAACAGGAGGAAAATAATGAAATGCTTCAAATAATTGCTATCATCTTATTTCAGTGTCAAAATAGTATGTTAACAGACAGGCTCATTACTTATCCAGTCAGTTTGCCTGGCTATACTATTATTAAATCACAGTGCTTCATTTCCATGTAGTTGGAGGCTCTGCAAGTGTTTTTTAGCTTGACATTACCCAAGAGATGAAAAATGGAAGCATTAATAGCTAGACAATTCAGGTAGCATAGCTGAGCAGCCAGTAGCTGGGCAAAAGCTGCAAGGAGAAAAACTAGCTCTAAAATGAAGTCCTTCGATAGCATCTCCTGCATGCCTATTTAGAGCATCTCTCATTAACACTGATTTCCAGCCTGAACATTTCATTTACCTCCATTTTGATTTGCTAATTGTTTGAAAGGCTCCCTGGAATAATCAGTTTCCCTTAAGAAACATACCTGCAAAACTACAAGAGTTCAAGAACAACCAGCACAGTGCATTTGGAAGTGATTTTTTTGTTCTATAAATACATATCCCTTTTCTCCATGAAAAAAATGCTCTTTAAAATATAATCCAAACAGAACTTTATAAAATGTTATGGGAGTCAAAGATGCCGTCTCCCATAAAAAAGTCATGTTTGATTCTCAGTTAGAGATCTGGCTAGCTTTATTTAGAAGTAATGGGAATGCTATTTCCCCTCCTTCCTTTGTATCTGCAACACCTACAGCTTATGTAGGTGTTCATAATGCATTAAATCAGGATTAAATCACAATGCATTAAATCAGGACATTGAACTAATTATAGTGCCCTGGGTTGCATATAACTGGAAGCATCACTCAGAGCCAAAGCAAAGCTAGTTAAGGCTTCGTGTAGAATATGAACTAGGTTACTGTCAGTCCTCCCAGGTAAACCAGACAGGAAACACGACTAGATGAGCTAATTCTACTTTATTACAAGGTTACGTTAACAGAATCTTGCAAGTCTGAAAGTACAAATCTCCCGCCCTCCCTATAATTAAAAAATTACAAAGATAAAACAAGCCAGAATAATTAGGGCGGGCCCTTTATAAGTTTCTTTCTTTGTCCGTTACTCAGCTGTGGGCTCCTCCCTCTTTTATCTGATTGTTTCCTAGGCAGCATCCCCCCTCCCCACCTTCCAAGGCCATCCTCACATTCCATCACAGTTACTGGGAGTGGAGAAGCATTTTGGGTGAGGCATGTCCTGCCTACCAAGCTGCATTCAAGAGGCACTCACAATTAAACTTACCGGGCTATGGTCACAAGTGTTGGTTTTGGTAAGCTTCCCAAGAGATGTTGTATAGACTGTATAAAACTCTCTATCTCCTCTTCAGTGCTAACATGGTGAGGAATTTCTGAGTAATCACATGTGAGACCAGCCTGATGGACCTGAGAAATGAATGATACACATTTATTTATTAGTGTATTGCTCAAGAACTCCCCCTCCAAGCAAAACAAAACAAAAAGCAAATAATACAAGAAAAAGTAAAGGTGATAAGAGAAAATCCTTAAAGACGTTAATGCACTTTTCTGATTACATTCTCGGGTCATGATTTTAGATCAATCTTCTCCACCCTGATTTCTGTAGAGACTAAGACCTGGCCCACCCACCCCCAGTATCTCAAGGCAGCATTAGAATTGTGGATGTTGCATCTGCAGGGTGTCAATTTGTGCATCACAACCGGAGAGTGCCAATTTGGTCAAGAATGCTTTAGAAGGCATTGACCCATTTGTCAGTATCAGACCTAAAAGTCATATAAATGAGATACATCTAGATGTTATAATAAGCCATGTTTATACCCTGATGGAAAATAACCTGGTCCTTTCCCTTGACATGCCTCCTTTCAACCTCAAAGAAAAAATACTGACCAGATCTCAGAACAAACAGTTCTGCCATACATCGGAATGTTCCAAGTATATCTGGTTCCAGTAAAATGAAACATACAAAGTTTAGAGTGCCATGTGTTCTGACAAACAGAACAACCACCACCACCGAAGGACAAAGAAGTCTGTATGTACGCTTTTGCATTACCAATCTGTTAGCAAATAAAAGGTCAGAACACAGAGCAACAGCACTGCATTATAATACGTGAACCCTAATTTCCCCGTAACAAAGAATTTTAAATCTTCAGTAAACTTGATAGCAGGGTGGCAGCAATCTATGCCTAACTGACTCTCAACGGCCCCTACCCTACTTTCTCTCATGAATTCCAGCGAGTGGCAAGCAGTGATGGTCTTGCTATATTATTGGGCAATGTATATTCCAAGCCTTTGTTGTTTGGAATGATGAAAAAGAAAGAAAGAAGCCAATAACTGGCTATTAAACAGGTGAAACAATGTAGAAGAAAATGCCTCATTTTATCCTGAGCTTTGGACAAAACATTGGAACAAGAAATGTTTTGCTTCTGTGTTTGGAATATTGAAACGGCTATTCTAAGGTCAGAATGTTTCGGACTCAGAACATTTTGCTTATTCATTCATTCTACGGCCAAATCAAAGCCACATAGTGGTTTGCCAGTTGTTCAAACCAATACACCAAAAATTACAAAGATAAAACAAGCAAAGAAAACAAAAAACAAGAAAACAGTAATAACCCAATAACTATAGGTAGCAGCCCAATGCACATAAGCAGCAATAATTACATCTCTGATGACCTTTCAGAATGATGCCAAGGTTGATACCAACTGGGTTTTTGGGAGAAGGCCAGTCCTTAAGAAACATTTTCATAGAAAAACATTGTCACCAAACTCCCACCCCTCTTATCTCACATACATAAGGAACCCTTAATATACTTGAGAAATAAGTATCACTCAGGATAAGCATACAGAAAAGATTGACTCCACATGGAGGAAAGCAGTCCCGAACAAATCCTTACTGTGCTTGCTTTAAAAATGGTTTGCTTGAGAAACAGGTATTTGTCAGAATCCAGCCAACTTCAGACCTTGGTTGGTTGGTTGGTTGGTTGGTTGGTTGGTTGGTTGGTTGGTTGGTTGGTTGGTTCATTCATTCATTCATTCATTCATTCATTCATTCATTCATTCATTCATTCATTCATTCATTCCATTTATATAACCGCCCCATCTCCCCCGAAGGGGACCCTGGGCGGTTTACAGTCAATAATTAAAATAAATAAAAATATAATACAATACAGTACATATAAATACAAATAAATTAAAGATAAAATCCAAGAGGGAATAAAATTAAAAGGGCTTTATGGGACCAGCCATCCCCAGGAGGAGCTGTTACCCTTCCCATCCCAGGCGAGGTGGCAGAACCAGGTCTTTAAGTTTTTCCGGAAGGCCGGGAGTGATGGGGCCTGCCTCACCTCTGGGGTTAGAATGTTCCAAAGGGCGGGCACCACTGCAGAGAAGGCCCGCCTTCTGGACCCCATCAAGTGAAACTCCCTTAACGACGGGGTCCGCAGCATGCCCTCTCTGCATGACCGAGTGGAATGGCTCGATGTTATGGGGATGAGATGGTCCCTCAGGTAGCCTGGTCCCATGCCATGTAGGGCTTTAAAGGTAATAACCAACACCTTGAATTGGACACGGAAGCACACTGGCACCCAGTGCAGCTGGCACAGCAGAGGTGTCACATGTGCTGATCTTGGGGCACCAATAACTGCGTGCGCAGCTGCATTTTGGACCAGTTGCAGCTTCCGGATACTCTTCAAGGGTAGCCCCATGTAGAGCACATTGCAATAGTCTATGTGGGAGATGACCAGGGCATGAGTGACTGTATGGAGGGCATCCTGATTTTTGATCTTGAGTTCTTCCAAACAAACCATAATTGTTTCAAAATTGTTCAGGCTTTAAGAGCAACACTAAACTATAGTTAACTTAATTTCAGTTTCTGTTCTCAGCTGAATGAATGCAAGGGAAGCGAGAAGAAAAGCTAACCTTGTTATGATAAGCATAGGTTAAGCATAGGTTACGGTAACATCCGAATGCAACCAATATCTAGGTGTCAATATCCACATGGTAATATCATGGTCTAGAAATAATAACAAACAAATAGGCTTACCATCTCATAATCTGGAGTTCCCATTCGATCTTTCAAATTATGCACAAGTTGAACTAGAGGTTTCATTCTACATTGAATTAAAATATAAATTGTGCAATTAATTTAAAGAAGAAATGCTCCAGGCATATATTCTAAGCAAGCTGGAGAAACTATGATATACAATACTTCATATACTGTACCATTCTGCAAATTGTATATCTTTCTATTTTTAAAATTTTATTACATTAAGTTGGCAATTACAGAATTCTTCCAGAAAAAAAATAGATTTCAGTATGGAATCTGGGCTGAACCGAAGCCCCATTCTCTTAAGGTATCATATAATATCAACTTAAGTTGGTGAAAAATTGTAGTTAGGCCTGATACATTCATAGATATGGACAAACATATGCCTAGCATCAGTATGGATGGATGGATGATTTTCTCTTAAAAAGAAATGCATTTTTTAAGGAAGTCTTGGTGGTGGTGATACCTGTCCTATTTCTTCTTGAAAGCATGCTTGGTGCTTATAGCAATCCTGGTCATCAGTAGCTTTAAAAACCCAGGTAAATATTTTCTGCCTCAAAGATCCTTTGAACAGGCTGTAACACTTGACAGATTTATTTGTGTGTACTTATTTCTCTCTTTCATTATTTATACCTTGTAATTGTGGCAACCCCATAACTCCTTTGGCACAAATCCCATTGAACTGGTGTCACCATAGTCAAAAAAAAAGGACATTATATTTAACTGGCTGTTTCTTTATCTGAGCCTGGCTGAAAGAAGAAGCAGAGATTAAATATGGAAATAACCAATATTTTGAAAGATTTATTGTAGTATAAATAAAGTTTGATGCATGATGGCTGCCTTGATATGAAAAATTATAGTCTTGTATGGGATTTATGAAGAATTCTAGTAAAGATTCATCAAGTATGAAGATGTTCTTCCTCCAAAAGTAACTAAGTTCCCAGAAAGGTTATGCCTTTCAGTGTCTGTGTACCTCCCAGCATAATTTCCTTAATAAGGTAGTCCTCACTCAACGACCATTCGTTAAGTGACGGTTTGGACTTATGACGGCGCTGAAAAAAACAACTTAAGACCGGTCCTCGCACTTACAGCCATTGCAGCGTCCCTGTGGTCACATGATCAGAATTGGGCACTTGGCAACCGGTTTTCATTTACGACTTTGTGGTCACCTGATCACCATTTTTGACCTTCCCAGCCGGCTTCCAGCAAGCAAAATCAATGGGGAACCGCATGATTCTCTTAACAACCATGTGTTTCGCTTAATGACCACGGTGATTTGCTTAACAACTGCCACAAAAACGGTCATAAAATCAGGTCAGATTCACTTAATGACTGCTTCACTTAGCAACCAAAATTCTGGTCCCAATTGAGGTCGTTAAGCGAGGACTACCTGTAGTCTAGTTCATGGTAGCCTTGGTGTCAAGGTCGTGGTGCAATTACAATACCCAGGATTTGCAGCCCATCTTTTCAGATTTTCTTCAGTGTCATCATCACATAAATCAGCAAAAGCAGCTTCTAGATCTTCCAACTGGTGTGTGCGATTCTCAACACAGTCGAGCAACTCCTCCTTTAAATATAAAAGCAGAAAGCACTTGAGCAATTGTATGAAGCTAGAAGGCCAGCTATGTGGTTGAGGAAATGTGGGCATATTTTTGCTGTGGTAGATACCGGCAATGCGTAATCCTTCAGAATCAACTCCTAAAAATCTGCTTAGAGGTTAATGTAACACTAGCTGACATTCTTTAAAGCAGTGATGTCCTGGGATTGCTGGCTGCTTTAAGGAGTTGGAGGTAGGTGTTCTGGTCATGCTCCCATGTGCTCCAGAGTTCATTTTGGGAATCATATTGAAAGCACTACCCAGCCCTGGAAGCCATCCCTTCTCTTTGCCCCTTACCCCCACTCTGATCACTTCTCTTCCAAACATCTTATATTCTTCTTGAGATAAATGATTTTGACAGACCACCTCCGTCATTCCCCAATGAGGATTACAAGCATCATACCTCTGATAAATTGCTTTTAGGCTTCTTAAAACTGTACAGTTCTTGTAAGAGTTTGTATTCCTCCTGTATCAATAAAGAGAAGAAAAAAAGTTATTTGCAGCATACTGCAGTTACATGCCATTAATCACGACAGCATTTTCTGTATAGTCCTCCTAAGCTCAGTTTATAGGAAATTGCCCCTACTCCCTGCAAAAAGGTAATGCATAATCAAATGTATACTTCATTTTTATTAGACATCTCCTCTGTTTTCTGTGTCAAAACCAAGCTACGTAAGATCACAGCTATTCTGGATTTTTCCATATACAGAGAATTATACATTTCCATGTACAATTCCATTGTTACGTTTTAAAATTTGCTTTATGTCCCATCTTTCACTCAAGAGGATGTATGAACTCTCTCTGATTTTCCCCCCACAGCAACAACCCTGTGAGGTAGGTTGGGCCAAGAGAGAGTAACTGCCCTAAAGTCACCCCATGAGCTTCCATGGCCAAAGGAGGACTAGAATCTGAATCTCCCTATTCTTAGGCTAATGCCTTATCCACTATACCACTGGCTCTGTAAGATTTAACTTTATTTTAAGACTTAATTTAAAATTTCTATTTTTCCTAATCTTACCTTAATTGGTGCTTGATCATGAATGCACTATACTACTGCCTTATTTGGACGTTACAGTCCAAACGTCATGGAGGGAGCAACAGGGTTGCCATCACTTGGCCCATACCTGCCATTATAACCCACCAGCTTGGTCCCCTGGTCAGACTACAATTCTCTATGGGAGGATCCTGCCCTACATATATGGGCTACTTTGCCACTTAAAATCCTGACTGTGCAATGGTCTAAACCACAGAGGATGCCTATGATCATAAAAAGGTTCCCCTATTCAGGTACTGTATTTGCCCAAGGCATGACCTAGCAAGGACTTAATAATACCATATAGCTGAATCCAGCAGATTTTTATTATTTCCAGTGCTTTTAAGCTGCTTCAGTCATATGACTCTAAGCAGTATACAGCAGTATCTTTGAACAGTACTGCTAAAATCCCATCTTCAACAAAAAGTAAAACAGTAAAACAGTGCATGGAAACAATAAAATAACCTATCCACCATTGCATTCCATATTTGTACTAATGGAGTCATCACGCTTCAACAGTGCAATCACTCACGAGACTATCCTGAATGCTCTAACAACTAGGTTTTCAAGGTTTCCAAATGTCAGGAGTGAGGGCACTGGCCTTATATCTGGTGGGAGGAGAGGTCCTGCTGGAAACGCTTGCCTCTAAATATCCTATCCTTATGAGTAGCAAGAACTCTCTATAGGCACTCCTTGGACAGGAAGATTCTGTTTGCAGTAAGTTGTTCCATAGATAATCAGGCCCCAAGCCATGATAACCAGCAGCTTGAATTACACCAAGAAACCAACTAGCCCCAAATGCAGTTCCGAGAGTTTTGGTGTTCTGTGACTATACCAGGTAGTCCCAGTTAGCATGTGGGCAGGTGTAACCTGCATTAACTGAAGTTTCCGGGTGATCTTAAAAGGGCAGTCCCATATAGAGCACATTGCAGTAGTCCAAAGGCGAAATGACAAGGATGAGACAGTTGCCAGACTTTTGGTTTTAGGAACAGCCGCCAACCAAAGCTGGGCAAAAGGCCTCTTGGCCACAGCTTCCACCTGCTGTTTTTTTCAGCAGGAGATGAGAGTCCAGGAAAACTCCCAATCTGCATACCAGCTCTTTCTGTGGGAGCACAACCCCATCATGTGCTAAAGTTGGTATTGTCCCAGACTCAGTCAGCCTCTGAGTCAACATCCACTTGTTGTTGCTAGGGTTAAAATCTCAACTTGTTTCTTGTGGTCCAGATCCTTAACAGCCACCAGACATGGGGTCAAGATTTCCACTACATCTCCCAATGGTCTGGGATAGGGAATAGGGATGTAAAGGTGGGCACCATCAGTGTCCAAATGGTGGAATGACCTATCTCAGTGATGCAACATTTCTCTTTTTCTCTGTTCATGAAATTAAAATTAGAACCCATCAAGGATAAATGCCCATATAAGGCTTAGCAGATTAGTAGTGTCTTCTTTATTCAAAATATGGCGAGGGAGAGGGCTCCCGAAAGGGACTCTACAGTAGATTCATTGCCTCTCTCAGCTGTCCCACCAAACCATAGGTTAATTTTTCCAAAACCCCCTATGTCCTTCCTTGATTCCAAGAAAGTTTTGTTTTTGTTTTTCTCTGAAATTAAGGTGGACATATACATACTGTCACAATAATGCCCAAGCCACAATTGGCACATTTGTATGGCAATCACCTAAGATTTAGGTGGAAAGAAAGTGGGACATATCTTGTTATAATGACAGCCACAGCTTCCTCCTATTTAGTGGGAAGACTGCTATCCTAATCACAGGAAGTATCTTTGACAAAGAATCTATTGAAATCCAGTCCATAGATCCTTACATATATACATCAGTGAAAGATGCAGAGGCAACTGAATTCAAGGATTCTATCAACCTGCCAAATACTCTGTCTGAACTAGTTGGGTGGGGAATGGGGCCCAGAGACATCATTACTGCTGAGCATTAAGGGAGCAGGGCAGAGGATGGTGTGGGGAGCTGTGGTGGCTGACTCCCATGCAGTTCAGTACAGGGATTAGGCAGACTTTCAGGTGAGCATTAGGGCATCACTATGTCATGTCCTCTGGAGAACACTTTCTTACTCAGGTAGCAGCAATTGGAATAATCTGGGCTTTTGGATGAGCCTAACTCAGTGCCTCTTTTCCTTCTGACAATCCACCAAACATTGAATGCTCAAGAGGAGGTTGGCACACTTGGTCCTGATAAGGAGAATCCATGCTGAACCCATGGTCCTGATTGCTGTTGCTGGTGGTCCTCTGGACATTCCAGCCTCCTACTCCTGGTTGCAATCAAGTTTCTAATACTCAGAAAAGCAAAGGACGCTTGTAACAAACACACCTGCAACAGTGATGTTTTGTTCTAAGCAAAGAACAGCAGGTTTTCTTCTGCATTCAAATTTTTTCTTCTGCATTCAAAATTCTCAAAGCATTTCAGATTCTGCATTCTTTGAGGACAAAGAATTTTGCACACCCACAACACTCAGAGGGGCTATGTTAGGGATCCAGATTGTAAGATAATTATACACTAACTGCAAATAACAAGTCAAAGTCTTCAAATGTGTTGAGTTTACTATTACTACTGTATATAATTGTGAGAGATGTCAAGTGGCTTGAGTCAACCTCAGGGTTTGTCAAAAGACAACAGCAGCAAAAAAGGAGTATCCCTTTAAAGTAGAAAGGAGTATCTGGAAACAGCCCTAAAAGGACCAAGGATAGTCTGTGGACACAAAGGGGGAAACATCTTTGGAAATACATCTTTTTTAAAAAAACAACTGATGAGCAAGATTGTATAGATGCTGCAGCTGGATAGTTACCTGAGTGTATATTTCTTTGAAAGGATTCTTAACTGAAAAGAAGTCCAAGTCAATATCTAAAACATAAGCAGTGCCTTTCTGTAGCACTTGGAGAATGTCTTGGACCAGCTCTGTCATTTGACACGGGTGTTTTCCAATGGAGCCAGATGCAGAGGGAACCTGGAAATTGCTTGGCTTCTCATGCACAGAGATTCTCTTTTCAAAGCCATCAGACAGCCCATCTGTGCAACTGAGGGTCCGGTCACCAGGGTCTTTTGAGGAAGAGGCATCACCAGTGTCATCCACACTTAATTTGCACTTCTTGGCAGAAAGTGGAGCTTGGTTGCCTTCCCAATCACCAGAAGCTTTGGAGGGATTCACAAGGCAGACACTCAGATGTAAAGATTTTTTGTTCTCCAGCTGACCAGCAGGGACATAAAGACCATCAGAAAGGAAGTAAGCATCTGAGCTTGTAACCCTGCAACAATAAATGCTTATTGTTAGCTTATTTCTATCAACATAAAAAGGGGATGGGCAACCCATGGCCAGATAGGCCTCTGTGACCATCAACTCCTCCCACAAGCCAAATTATTGTGTACTTTCCCCCCCTAAAAACATAAAAGAAAATTGATGAGCTAAGTTTATTGTAAACCGCCCAGAGTTCCCCCTTCGGGGGAAGATGGGCAGTAATATAAATCAATTAAATAAATAAATACATAATAAGTCTCTGCAAAGTTGATATACCATTTTCCTTTTTTTAAAAAAAACCAACCACCACCAAAACAAGATGAAAAGTTTGGCCCTACTCATAATCAGGGCATCATTACCATGCCCCCATGGTTCTTGGAGGCTTTAAAAGGCCTTCATAGGCATGCTATAAGAAATGCCTTGCTGGAACACACCCAGGGTTCATTTTGTCTGACACCCGTTTTCCATCAACAGAAAGCCCACAAGCAGAAAGAGATGCACTAAATTCCACATTTGATCTGCGCCTGACGCAGTATGTTGGAAAAGAATTCAATTAGCCTTGGACCGATCAGAAGTTCTCCAACCTGCAGATTCGGGCGCTAAATCCAAATTTTGATTTAAAAAAAGCTTCATGCCTCTGAATGATTATCACTGGATATCAATGGTCTTTCTAGACATTTGGATTAAACCTGCTCAAATTCATGGAAATCAGTTGAAAGAATTTTGTGCAAATATTTTTAAAAAGAACCTCTACTAACATTAGTTGGAGGTTCTTTTAAAACCTGGATGAAATTTAATCCAGGTGCATAATCGTGTACAGATATATACTTATTTCTATTTTTTAAAAAATAACAAAGTAGAGAAAAAACACAGTGCGTGGCTTCTGAAATTCTTTCCAACTCCCTTAGTAGCCATGTTTATAGGAGACATCTTTATTTACTTCTCCATAAAGAGGTAACATGTTGAATGTGAATGTGTATTTTCTTCCTAGCGAGAAATTAGCTTATGTGCATATGTGTTGCCCATGTGTGCTTGTGAGTGTCTACTCAGGGTGGGTGCATAGGTCTTCTTTCTGTGTATATGTCTGCTTTTCCTTTGTGTTACATCTGTGTTTGTGCATATATGTACATTAGAAAGCACAGGGTGAGCTGCGTATTCTATGCTCTAGGTCACATGACCAGGAGGGAGAAGGGAGGGGAGTTTAGAATGGAGGAGTCAGGAACATTTAGAATCACTGTCCAAATGCTCTTCCACAGAGATGCTTTGGAAGATATTTTCTGGAAAGTTTTTCTCTGCAGCTCTTGGCTAAATCTGGTTGATTTTTGAACTTGATCTTTCTTTTGCCAGCTTCTCCTGCCACATCAAATTTGGTCCCATTCTGTTCTCTTTTCAGAGAGCTATCCTGCTGAGAGATACATAAAGTTCCCTGAGCCCGTTTACATACTTTCTTTCCAATATTCCATTGGGTTGGAAAGAATACAAACAGGACACAGGAGAAACAGGCCATGCTAAAGCACCAGCAAAATTTCAGGATAACACAATGTAATAATCTGTGGGTGGGTGGAAAATGTTTTGGATTGTGATTGCTGCAATCCTGACCCTGGGTCTTATGGAACTTATATTCTAAAACATCTGGAGGATATCAGTTTGGCCACACCTAGATGAAAAAAAAATCAGTTTGGCTATTAGGAGACTATTAATGGCTATTAGGAGACTAAATAAACCATACACACAGTCTGAAGTTTATTAGGAACACTTATGTGAAGGAGTCAGGTGGCAGATACATTTAGTAAATAATAAAAAACCTATACTAACTTAGATAAACACACACACACAAACACACCCTAAACCAAACTCTTTGAATGCTGCAAGAAACACACTCCCTAAGTTACCTTATCGTAGTAGTAGAGGTATCTTTGCCCACTAAAAAATGATGAGTTCCTTCTTCTATTTGCTGAGCCCAAGCTGGATGGAGCCATATCACTTGTGAAAAATGACCAGCATAAACAGCAGGTATAATCCAGTTTTCAATGCTTAGCTCACTGTAAAAGAACACAAGGTAAATATGGGCTGAAATGTCTGAGAAACTTGGGTGCAGATGACATAATTAAGAAAACATAGCATCACCAACATACTTGCCCATACGAAAACAAACCCTCCCAAGAAATATTAGAATGCTTTCAGTAGATGCAATCAGAAGTAGAGTGTTTCAAGATTTTTTTAAAAAATGAGAAAGAGTATACAAATGTTTTAAATAAATAGTCTTAGTCCAAGACCAAGTCACAAAATTTAAAGTACAGCACATCATTAATACATACATATGTAACAACATATATATATTTCCCTTCTCACCCCTATGGGTGGTATGTGTCTTCCTCAACCTTGGGTCCTCTACCAGAGGCCTGGGAGTTTGAGGGTTCTGTGCAGTATCTTAGCTGTTCCTAGCACTGCAGTCTTCTGGACAGAGAGCTCTGATGTTGCTCCTGGGATCTGTTGGAGCCACTCTCCCAGCTTAGGAGTCACAGCCCCAAGGGCTCCTACCACCACTGGGACCACTTTGGCCTTCACTTTCCACATCCTCTCCAGTTCCTCCTTCAGGCCCTGGTACTTCTCCAGCTTCTCATACTCCTTTTTCCTGATGTTGCTGTCACTTGGCACCGCTACATCACCATCGCTGTCTTCTGGTCCTTGTCTACTACCACAATGTCTGGTTGATTGGCCAGTACCTGCCTGTCTGTCTGGATCTGGAAGTCCCACAGGATCTTAGCCTTGTCATTCTCCACAACCTTCTGTGGAATCTCCCATCTGGACTTGGGAGGGTCTAGCTCATACGCTGTGCAGATGTTCCTGTACACAATGCCAGCTACTTGGTTGTGCCGTTCAGTGTAAGCTGTTCCTGCCTGCATCTTACACCCTACCACTATGTGTTGGACTGTCTCTGAGGCCTCTCTGCACAGTCTGCACCTTGAGTCCTGTCTAGTGTGGTAGACCCCTGCTTCTATGGATCTGGTGCTTAGTGCCTGTTCTTGTGCTGCTATGATCAGTGCCTTAGTGATGTCTTTTAGTCCAGCCCTTTCCAGCCACTGGAATGTCAGCCACCTCAGCTATCTGTCGATGGTACATCCCATGCAGGGTCTTGTCTTGCCATGGCACTTCCTCTGCTTGATCTTCCTTCCATGTCTGCTGCTGCCTCAGGCATTCTCTCAACAGCTCATCTTTAGGTGCCATCTTACTGATGTACTCCTGGATGCTCTGGGTCTCATCCAGGACAGTGGCTTTGACACTCACCAGACCCTGCCCACCCTCTTTCCGCCTGGCGTACAGTCTCTGGGTGTTGGACTTGGGGTGGAACCCTCCATACATTGTGAAGAGCTTCCGGGGCTTCACATCAGCAGCCTCCATGTCCTCCTTTGGCCAGCTCACTATACCGGCAGGGTATCTGATGACTGGCAGGGCATACATGTTGATGGCATGGATCTTGTTCTTCCCATTGAGCCGGCTCTTCAGGACCTGTCTTATCCTTTGGTGGTACTTGGATGTTGCTGTCTTCCTTGCCTCCTCATCGTGGTTCCCATGTGTCTGTGGGATACCAAGGTACTTGTAGCTGGTATGTATGTCTGCTATGTGGCCTGCTGGTAGTTCCACCCCATCAGTCTTATATATAAAAGAGGAAGAAGGCAGTAGCATCTTTTTTTATTTATAGCCTTAGCTTATGGAAACTGTTCGGTGCCTCCAATGAATTGCTAATTTTATAGGGTTTCTTCCTCTTATAAACAAACAAACAAACAAACAAAGATATGTATAGCCAAGAAGATCTAACTTCTAACAAGGTAAGCTATGTTCTGCATCCAGGAAATTAAGACTCGCTATATCAGAAGATATTGCATAGTTTTAGATATTTGATTCTGCTTCCATTGATTTTCTAGTAAATAAAGGTAAAAGCAGCAGTAGTGGTGTGGTACTAATTATCTAACTACAAATTGTTTCCTTATTCAGTGCTGACCTTCAGAAGTGATGACTTATTAGGGAAGAAATCTTTGTACAGGTGTTGTCATAAATATAACCCAGTGCAGACTTACTACTTCACCAGTTAGTGCTAGTCATGATTTACTAATTAGCATATGAATCACCACTATTATGAAGCAAAATCACACCTTTTGCTATGCCACATCTACGCACAACATAACATTTAAGAACATATAAGATCCATGCGCTGGCCTGAATAACATACAAATCAATTTCCCATATGCAAATCTGAGCTATTTGGGTCAACACATATTTAGATTTTAAATTTCACATCCTATTGAAATAATGAATCTTTCTGTAGATGCTGGGAACAGCGGAGGTAAAGATAAGAATGTCAAGTACATGAAGTGATTTTACTGTCCTACAGATGCAGACTAAAGGCTGGCAGCCTAGAATGAAGATCCACTGAAGGAACTCTCTGTTCACCAGTAACTTCACAATATATGATAAACTTCTATCAATACTCATGTGATTTTGGTGGAATCTGGCCCCCATCAATGCTTCTACAGTGCACATGAAAACTTTTACAGTGCATAGAGCTTCTACAGTGCATAGTTGTTGCAAATATGAATTGGGTTTACTTACTATGCATGAAGATGGAGGTCTACCCTTTCAAATGGCACTGGTATGTAAGATTCCTAAAACTGAACAGTCTGAAAAGAGTCATGGAATATGTAGCAACAGGGTCCTGCAATAAAATGTTGCATTCTGGAATGTTCCTACTCATCATTCTGTATATCTTCACCTTTCAAGACAGTATGCAGACAGTTTGCTCTTCAACTCCCTTTAGAGCAGTCTTTCTCTAAAGCATTTTTATAATTCTGTAAACCTCATAGTTCTCCAAGCATTCTGATATACTTAGCATATAGAATTACAGGACCTGTAGCAAAAAAATTGCAGTGTTGGGTGCTCCTGTTTGTTCTTCAATTATTAGGTATGTCTTCTTCTAAGATATTCCATTCTACCCTATCAGTCAGCATTCTGTGATACTCCGCACTTATTTAATTAATTTTGGAGCTTCCCTCTTAAACCATGTACAAACATCATCATATGGTGCATGGTGCTGTTCTGACTAAATAAGCCATAGAACTCACCTCTCAGAAATAAAGGCAAGGATGGCTAGTTCTATGCTCAATCTTATGTATGAGCTTCAGATGCCCCCATCTGGCCATTTAGATAAAACACATACACAAAATTATAGGGCTTAAAGAATGTAAAGACCCAAATTACTTTGTTATTTATTTGATAAGATCAAGGATTATGTAAGAGTAGCAACCTCTGAGCTGAATAGGTTTTGTCATATTATGTTTATGTCATTCATTGGTGATCACTCGTAGCCGAGTAAGATTGTCTTCCAAAGGTAAAATTTTAACGGTGGATCCGTAAGTGGCTATAAAGGCCAATTCTGGATCCGCACAACCTCCCACAATGAGGGCATAGGTTTCCGGGTGGGAGACGGTCATGATGAGGGTTTGCCTGACGTGCCTTCCTTTTAGCTCTTTTCTCCCTTTCGCCCTGTACTCGTGTTTCTTCAAAGTCCATAGCGCCATTAATAAAGGCTGACCTCCATTTGAAACGCTCATGAGTTAGGGCTTCCCAGTTCTCAATGCTGATATTACATTTTTTTAACCACCAGCATCGAAACAATGATCATCCAACATCAACTTCGCTGGACCGGTCATGTTGTTCAAATGCCTCACCATCGTCTTCCAAAGTATGTTTATGTAACCTCAGGACGCTCCAAGAACAAGGCAAGTAGAAAACAGTTCACCAATAGCCAACACTTCTATGCTCACGTAAGCTAAAATTCTACCCAGTTAACAGTTCTGACAGACTGCACCATCCTACCTAAACAGAGTTTCTTTGTCGAACACAGTATCTGCAGGCATGTTCACTGGAATAAGAAGATCTGGGTGGGAGTCCAAATGAACAAAGCTGATGTTGCTAACAGGAAGATGTTTTGAGCCTATAGCTCGGTAAATGAAAGGAAGAACCTGGAATGACACCAATGGAGAAGTTTCAGTGCAAGAAAAACTATGAATATACTTTATAATTCATCAAGTTTTCAGGGAATGGCATCAGAAAAGAGGGTCTGTTCCTAGAAAATAGGGGTGGCTGGAAATAATTTGGTTTTCTCCCAATCATATTTGCAGCAAGTTGTTATGCGCTATTATATAACCCAAGATCAATAAAATTCACTCCTAAGTAAAACTACAGTCCTAAGTGCCAGTACCAAGTATTTCTGAATTGTCCAAAAAAAAAAAAAAATACTCAGGCTCTTACTGAGGTCAAGTGCTATTCATGAAATAAAGATGGCCTAAAAATTACTTCTAGCTTCTAGACCAGAGCTTTCCAAACTGTGTGTCAGGACACGTTGTCATGGCTGCTGCTGCCTCCGAGCCCTGCCAGGATTCCGCGCAGGTCTTAGTGCCTGCCTTGTGCCTTGCTGCCTCCAAACCTGCTGTGATTCCACACAGGTCCTAGTGCCTGCCTTGTGCCCTGCTGCCTCCAAACCTGCCCTGCCAGGATTCCACGCAGGTCCTAGTGCCTGCCTTGTGCCGTGCTGCCTCCAAACCTGCTGTGATTCCACGCAGGTCCTAGTGTCTGCCTTGTGCCCTGCTGCCTCCAAACCTGCCCTGCCAGGATTCCACGCAGGTCCTAGTGCCTGCCTTGTGCCGTGCTGCCTCCAAACCTGCTGTGATTCCACGCAGGTCCTAGTGCCTGCCTTGTGCCCTGCTGCCTCCAAACCTGCCCTGCCAGGATTCCACGCAGGTCCTAGTGCCTGCCTTGTGCCGTGCTGCCTCCAAACCTGCTGTGATTCCACGCAGGTCCTAGTGTCTGCCTTGTGCCCTGCTGCCTCCAAACCTGCCCTGCCAGGATTCCACGCAGGTCCTAGTGCCTTGCTGCCTCCAAACCTGCCCTGCCAGGATTCCGCGCAGGTCCTAGTGTCTGCCTTGTGCCTTGCTGCCTCCAAACCTGCCCTGCCAGGATTCCGCGCAGGTCCTAGTGCCTGCCTTGTGCCCTGCTGTAAGAGTGTGTCCTGAAATGATTCCCTGCTGTAAGAGTGTGTTGCGAAATGATGCATGTCTAAAAAGTGTCACCAACATGAAAAGTTTGGAAAGCTGTGTTCTAGATACTGCAGTGAAGAAAAATGGGACTGCTGCATCTAAAATTAAAGCTGTGTTTCAGAACACTATTAAAGCAGAAAAATGCAAGAACATCCCTCTTCATCTCCAAATAAATTAAAAGAAAATCTAAACATTCAAGATTACTGTTATAAGCGAACTAGCCAGGGAAAACCAGACTTTCCTAGTGGAAGTCTGATCATTTCAGAATATTTTTAGAGAGGAAAGTGATTATATATTCCCTTAACACACTTCTGTTTACACCCATAACAGGTCAGCTGACCTTCCAAGATTATTAGGTAAGGAAGTGTGGCAGATTTTACACACCTTGAAGCGATGGTGGGATAATTTCAGTGTAAGGGGGAAAGTACTACTCTAAAATGGGTACTCTTTCACTCACGGGCTGGGGACGAGATAAGGGCAACGTCGTGGGGCTGAGGGAAGACTCGAGATCAAGGTGTCATTGTGTGTCCTAAAGTGCAAGTGGTCACAGAGACTTAGGTTGTCAACTTTGCCTATACTCAATAGGAAACAGTCCCACGAATTCTTTGAAGCTGCTCCCCAATTTCACAAGGCAACGCATTAGCGAACTGCAACGAAATTATTTGCTGATCGGCATTTAACTTACATCGTGATGATCTTCCACCACCCAAACTGGCAACTTCGGGTACGTGCGGAGGGAGCTGCCCCCGCTGCTCTCGGGTCCAACACTCTGCTCTCCGCCGCCGCTGCTACTCATTTTGATCAGCTTATGCACCGCAGAATGCTCAGGACATCTAAGATTCTAAAATCGAACGCCAGGAACTTCACTGCAGGAGGGCCATCGTTCAACGTTCTAAGGCCGGAATTCCAGCACCGGTTGTGTTCCAAAGAGAACAGGGGACACGTCTAGACGTGACACACACAGGCATGGTGGGAAAGGAAAGGAGGGGGAGCAGTGATTATTCCATTTGTAGAACAGGGCATCTTAGCTGCTAGGAATCTCCAGAATATCGTGGCGTTATGCTAACTCAAACGAGTTAATCATACGTTTCCCTGACTCTTTCCCCCTTTGCTCGAAATATGAACACTTTCCCCCCCCGAACTTCCGTTTTGATGTCTTGCATGCTCCTCCTTCCAAGTCTTTTCTTCCGGTGTGAGGGTTTTCCCTGCACATTTTCTCTGTCTTTGGCCGTGTCCGCGTTCTGCGTTGTGGGATCTCAAAAGCAGTGTTTCCAGGTAAAATAAAAGCTGTACTGTACTCTCGATAGGGGAGTAATGATTCTATGTGGGATTTAGTTTATTATCTGCCTTCTTTATTCTGCTAGAAGATGTAATGTCTTATGTTTGAGAATTCAGTTATTTTGTCCTCTTCTTATTTAAAAGCTATGCACAATATTGGAAATACATATATATTACTGGGAATAGCTTTACTGATCTTTAACGCTTGGAATTTTCCATTTCCAACCTGCTTATCTTATCCCCTCCCCGATTTAAAATTGGAACCTCCCGAAGTTAACACGGAACCTAATAAGCACGACGGTTTCTTGTTTTTCTTTTGGAAAGATGGAGTTCTTTGAAGAGCAAGCCCTGTGTAAGACAAAGAGTGCCATCAGATGTATAATCTCCTTGGAAGTTAAGTCCTGAACTGTTCCGTCAATATCCTAGAGTTACCAAAAGGTAATAAAAGAGATGCATAAACTGAACAGTTAGTGTTCAAGGCATTTTCTGAATTAAAATTAATATGTGTATACAATTTACAGTGCAGACTTAAGCATGCTCAGTCAGAAACAAATTCCAAAAAGGTAAGCAGGATTTATCTCTTAGTAAATATTTTATGGGTTGCAAAGTCTAAAAGGGTCCCTTATGAATTAATATTTACATTTGAGAGTGTTTGAGTCTTTGCCCAAGAATCTGCAGGAAGATTTTACTGCAAATCCCAGACATGACATTTGAAAGATTCTGTGTAGATTTTTAAACCAAGGATAAAAAACCAAAGCTCAGAGGCAAGTAGCAGATATGCAACTTCAGGCATGCAGTGAATACAAGTATGGATAACCATGCTTATGTTGGGAATACATTTATTTATTTACTTACTTACTATCCCGCCTTTATTATTTTTATAAATAACTCAAGGCAGCCAGCATACCAAATACTCCTTCGTCCTCCTATTTTCTCCACAGCAACAACCCTGTGAGGTGAGTCGGGCTGAGAGAGAGTGACTGGCCCAAGGTCACCCAGCCGGCTTTCATGCCTAAGGCGGGACTAGAACTCACAGTCTCCTCCTTTCTAGCCCAGCACCTTAACCACTAGACCAAACTCATGTCCATGTTTCAAAATAAACTTACATAATTAGCAGTAATAATAATTTATATCACATATTGAATGTTCTTGAATATTAGCCAGTTAGCTCAGCCACATTGTGTTGCTAAAAGGCTGGATGAAGCAAGTGAGAGCTGTCTGATTTTGTTTTTAGGAAGAGGTCATATCTCAGTACCTGGGCATATGCTTTGCATATAGAGGATGCTAGGGTCAAATCTTTGCACCACTCCTTAGATATCAGGTAGTGGGAATGCTTTCTGCAAAAAAAGCACTGAAGAGTGCTGTCAGTTAGAATAGATAATAGAGGTAGACCAGACATCGTATCTGACTGGCCTTAGTTGATCTCAGAAAGCTAAGCAGGACCAGACTTGTTTTGTTTTTGGATGGGAGAACAGGGCTATAGGCTTTACTAGGGAGTAAGACAATGATCTATCTATCTATCTATCTATCTATCTATCTACCTACCTACCTACCTACCTACCTACCTACCTACCTACCAACCAACCAACCAACCAACCAACCAACCAACCAACCGGGCTATAGGCTTTACTAGGGAGTAAGACAATGATTTACTTATTTATCAATCAATCAATCAATCAATCAATCATACTTATATCCCGCCCATCTCCCTCTCAAGGAGGGACCCTAGGTGGTTCACAATAAAATAGTTTAAAATCAATAAAAAACCATAAATAATACCAATAATCATTAAAATACATAATTACAATCAGATCCAAACAATGGTAGGTCTTATCCCAAGAGCTGGTTGGGCTGGTCAAGGGAGATCTAAGAAACCAGCCAACCCCAAGACTGGCTATTCCCCTCCCCACCCCAAGCATGATGACAAAACCAGGTCTTTAGGTTTTTTCTAAAGTCTAGGAGAGAGGGGGATAATCTTATTTCAGGGGGGAGAATGTTCCAGATTTGGAAGAAGGCAACAGCCAACAGCTTCTGTATTGTTCCAACCAAAATTGTACTGATATGTCCATGAAGTAACTAGGAGTCACGCTCTTCTCAAAGAAGATTTAGTCTGACTTGACATGTGATGCCTGTTCTGCAAAGGCAAGTATCATTGTAGTCACTGACACAGAGAAAACAGTGGCTTGCCTCAAGCTGCTTAGTAAGTTCAGATGAAAGGTGAGGCTGGGGAAGGAGAAAAAAATCAGTATCAGAAATGATGCTGAAGTGTGAGTAAAAGTTGCACACTTTTATGTAAGCTGTATACAAAGGCCCAATTTAATGATTTAAATCATAATTCCTTGACCAGACAGAAAGATTCTATGATAATTATTTCTACTAAAGTGAGTTCCTGTTATCTGATATCATCTAATATTCTTAAATTCTCAGAGAGATATGGAGGTATAGATATAATTTCAATTGATTTTTTTAGTTTAATTTTCACCAAAAGATTGAATGATGGTGTTAGCACTAAGCAAACAGATGCATAGTGAAATCAGTGAGCACCATTAAAATATTGCAAAATGGGCTCCTTTTCATGGCCTACTCTTCAGGGCCAGACATTTATTTCTCCAACCCTCAGGAATGCAGGAATGTGTTCTGCTCACATTTTGTTTCAGTTTACTCTTCTGCCCCCTGCATTTAATCCAGACACCTCCTTGCCCCAACCCATTCTATCACATCAAATCATCTCTTCATTGATCTTCATTGTTTTGAGCTTTTTATGGGACAGATCAGTTACCAAGTCTATTAACTTCTCCTCCATCTCTGTATTAGAAAATAGGAAAGCTAATCATTGGAACTTACATTATTATATCTTTGAGAAGTTCATGTTTTTATTGAGTGTTTCAAGAAAATATTTAAAATCCAAATTCAGTATTAAAAATCTGATTTTAATTTTTTTTCAGTAATTGATTTTTCTCTGTCCTGATTTTCCCCACTTGAAATATAAAGTGGATCTTTAAAAATGTTTACAAATACTTCAAAACAGTAGCCAACTCTTCTCTATCCTAACTCAAAGGAATGTGACAAATCAATTTCCCTTTCCTCTTCTTCTCTTTCTAGCTGGGTAATGTCTTTTCATTCTGGGCGTGGATGCCCCCGGGGCCGAGGAGGAGCTACTGTGCGAGCTTCATCGCAAACCTTTCGCCCCCAAAACCTGAGACAACTACATCCTCAGCAGTCTTCAGTGCAGTATCAGTATGACCAGCAAACTGCATCCACATCCATCTATGTGAACCCTCCAACTACAAACTATGTACCTCCTAGGCCAGATTTTGTCCCATATCCCCCACCAATCCCTCCTTCGCCTCAAAGTTCAATCACCCAATGTCCCCCCCGACCTCCTTTTTCAGGCCATCAAGTGAGGCAGACTTTCCCACTTCCCCCTTGCTTCCCCCCAGCTCCTCCCCCTGTCCCAAATCCTGGTAACCCTCCAGTTCTAGCCAATGCAACTGGACAAAACACGTTCCCCTACATGATGCCACCTCCATCCATACCACATCCCGTGCCTCCACCAATAATGCCTCAACAGGTAAATTACCAGCCCGTGTATTCTCCAGCATACTCCCAGCAGACATTTTCGCCTCCTAACTTTAATAACTACCAACACAATGCAAACTCTTACCAAAGCAACAATGGCAGTGCTAATAGTGATGGTAACACCAGCAGTAACTTCCGACACCAAAGTCAGTATCCAGTAGAAAAATCCCAGACTGAACGGAGGTCTCCAGAGAGGAGTAAATATTATGACGAACATCGCCATCGGGATCACTGCCATGGACATGGGGATCGGCATCGCTCCACTAATCATGGTGACCGGCGGGATCGAGAGAGGAGCCCAGATCGCCGGCGGCCAGAAAGTAGTCGGCATAGATCGGATTATGTCAGAGGAAGAACCCCACCCCGCCATCGAAGTTATGAATGGTACAGGTAATCTGAGTTGTCTCTGGTACTATTCTCAGCTCTTCTGTCTTGCTTTTTATTGGGACTGAGGATCAGACTTGGCAGTTCTGCTAGTTGGGAAACCCATTATAAGTGGTTCAGATTTTGTAACTCATAGAAGAATTAATTCCTATTTGTTGCTTTCTTGAACCTCTCAGACTCCTGGGTTGGTACAGGCCTCCACTTGTTGGTGATCCTGGGTAAAACTTGGGTGATAATATTGACAGAGATCTAAATGCAGTACTAACTTGAATGATCAGTGGAAATATACAAAAAAGAAGAAACTGTTCCATAAGAATGAGGGGAAAAAAGAAATATAAACCCATTTAGTTAGATGTCTAAGCTACTTCCAACATTAGCACTGATAAACTGATGGCAATTTCATATTTGGCTAGTTTGGAAATCAACATGTTTGCAATTCTCAAATAACAAACAACTCATGTGGTGGCTCAGCGGGTAAGACACCAGGCTTGTCGATCGGAAGATCGCAAGTTCGAAGGTTCGAATCCCTAGTCCCGCGTGATGGAGTGAGCTCCCGTACTAGCCCCAGCTCTTGCCAACCTAGCAATTCGAAAGCATGTAAATGCAAGTAGATGAATAGGTACCACTTTGGTGGGATGGTAACAGCGTTCCGCGTGCGTCATGCCGGCCACATGACCGTGGAAGCGTCTTCAGACAACGCTGGCTCCTCGGCTAACAAACGGAGATGAGCACCGGCCCCTAGAGTCGGACACGACTGCACAAATGTCCGGGGGGAACCTTTACCTTTACCACATGCTGTTGCATCTTCAACAGCTATTCTTGACTTTGTTTCCTTTGTGATCACCACTATTGAAGGGCAAAATACCCCCAGAAATTCAGAGCTGCAGGCAAGCAGGAGAAATCTGTTGGTCATGAAGCAAGGCTGTGTTCCTCTCCCAGCTAATTCAGGAGTAAAGAGGATAGAGGATTTCTTTGCTTCTGCTCATAATTGATGCTGGGAACATTTGATCCAGAGGCAGTGATGCATGTCTCCATCTCTTCCTGTCTGATTCCAGACGGGAAGGGGAGGTAGAGGCATGCCAACTTTCTTGAGCTCTCCATGTTACAAACATGAGAGTCTGTTGGGTATGGAGATTCCACATGCTTCTTCCTTACATCTACAGGTTTGAGTTGGAGGATGCAGGGTTGATGGTTGTTACAGCTACCCTGGCAGATTAACAAAACTTGTGGGCTAAGGGGAGGGAAGCTTCATCTCATCTATTTTTAGCTCCAGGTTCTCAGAAGCGTAAGATTCATTTTGGTCATCAAGTCTAGCTTTCCTTCTACAATAGTAAACAAGTGTTTTTGAGGTGCTCTCTTCTCCTCCCCCCCATTGTGGTTACTGTTTTCATGGGGAAACAGTGATTATTAGTTCCTGCTCAGATTGTTCTTCAGTGTCACATTGCTAAAATTGAAAGACCAAGGTAGAATCAGCAGATGTATAGAAATAGGCGGGTAGAACTCATTGGTAATTTGGGTCACCTGCTTTCTCCTGTACTAGTAGCTCTAATATCATTCTCCCTATCTGCCGTATTTGAAAGTGCTCTTAATGATATCCATGCCCACTCCAAATTATGATTGATTTAAAAATGTAAAAGATTTCACCAAGTACCTGAATCTCATGAAAGTTTGATGTCCTCACATAAGATCATCACCATCTTTTGAAATGTAATCATTTTGCAAGGTTTGGGGTGAATTTTATTGGGGGGCACCCATACCCTCATGCAAGATCACATGATGGCACCTGTTGCCTGAAAAGGCTGCTGATCCCTGTGTTGTATTATAGCAAAGCTGAGAATAAAGCAGCAATTCCTCCTCCTGAGGCTCCATAAATGGTATATCTGGGTTCTTTTTCAAACCCTAGTTTGAAACCTGTGAGTGTGAAGTTAGTGAGGTTAAACAGAAAAAGCAAGGTTTCTAGTAGATGGTAGTCATAAAATGGCATGGGGAGGGGGAACGGTATGTCTTGCACTCTGGAGCTTTTAGGTTGGCGATCTATTCAGTTCTGGTTCTCCCCATGAATTTTGGGATCTCAATGTTTCCACACTGAGGATTGTGATTTTTTAAACATTCTTAAAGGGAACATCAAAGGGAAAGGCACAGGCACCGTGATAGCCGACGATCACCATCTACAGAAAGGTCCTATAGAAAAGATCACAAAAGAACAGGAAGGTAAGATTGGATAGTTGACTCTAAGAGCTATTGAGTGGACTGGTGGTTTTTTTGTTTCTTTATTTTCACAAGACCATCTCATGTGACTGTCCTTCTTCAATGTGTTGTCCCCCAAAGGTGTTGGACTTCAACTAGCATCATCCAATTAGCTCGTCCATCCTGGTTAAGCATAATGGATGTGTAAGCCAACATATTTGAATGGCTAGGTTAGACAAGGCAGCCTTAGTTTTTGCCTTTTGCTATGAGAAATGGTAGATATAAAAGGGAGACTGTTTTGACTGCCCTAACTTTATTCTCTCCCTAGCTCTTAAATATATTATTCCTTGGAGGATATGATAAGGTATTTTGCAGTGGAGTGACATTGTTATTAATTAGATTTATCTTCTGCTTTTATTTTGTACAATTCATGGTAGTGTACATAATGCTCCCACCTTCTCTTCTCCGCACAACAACAACTTTGTGAGGTGGGTTGGGCTGAGAGAAAGTGACTGGCCCAAAACCACCCAGCCACTTTCATGCCTAAGGGAGGCCTAGAACTCATGGTTTCCTGGTTTCTAATCCAGTACTTTAACCACTGCACTAAACTGGCTGTATCAGATGCTGTCAGCACCTCCTTAACTCAGACACAGATAGTCCTGGGATCGCATGGCTACCTTGCAAGGCTAGGAAAAACCATAGCTTTTTTATGGAGGCACTGATGCATTTACTGTATATATGACCTGGGGTTAGTTTTGCTACTAAATATTGACTTTTACTTCCTTCCCTTCTTGTACAGTCGATCTCCCAGCCAAGACCGAAAGAGACCCCGTTGGGAAGAGGACAGGGAGCGGTGGTCAGAAAATGCCAATAGAGATAAAAGTTATACCTCCATCAAGGACAAAGAGCCAGAAGAAGCTACAGGAGAAAAGAACGAGGAAGAAGATGAGGATCTACTGAAGCCAGTGTGGGTTCGTTGTACCCATTCAGAAAGCTACTATTCAAATGATCCCATGGATCAAGTGGTATGTATTCTGAGGAATTCTGGCAACCAATGCCTTGGATTATAAATAAAACTAACTAACAAAGCTCAGGTAAGAAATGTTTCCCATACCTTCTGCAGCTCTCTGAACTCTCCATAAAGTTTCTCTGGAGTGTTGGGCTGTGCCTTTCAGAACAATGTGATACAGCGGGCAACTGAGCATTACCCAAAATTGTGGTGATGGTCCATGTGCCTGATTTTGGGCAGTGCCTTTTTCTCCTCCAGTTTCACTCTGCAGACTATTTTGCTGTGTTACAGGAAGGATCCACCAATCTTCCAGAGTCGTCTTATGGGCTGCAGAAGGGGAGAGAAAATAAGAAGCTTACTTTCCATAACTAATGTTAGTTAACTAATTTTAGGATCCAAGCCAATATTGGTCTTCCCCTCCTCCTCCCAACTGTAGAATAAAATATAATATGATTTTTCATGGAACAGACCATCCAATCTACCCTGCAGGTTAGAACTCTCACCAAGAAAATAGTATGGATTGAAATACAAGACAAGCAAATGATATACTGCCAGAAACAGTGGAAGACTCTTCAGTGTCCTTAATAAAGGATTTGGGGGGTGAAATATATTGGGCTGCATAACAAAATCTTCTGGGCTATTCTGAGCATCATCTCCCCATTTGTCCTGGTTTAAACCAAACAAGAAAATTGGCCAATTTAAAACCTTGACTTTAAAATCTTTTTAAAAATTACCATTTTCCATTTTGTAATGTATGTTTCCTTAATATTAATGCTGTAAAAATTCAAATGGATTTCTTTGCAATCAAATAGGATTTTTTATTTATGCTATTTAGATGCACAATCCAGACCCTCTACAGGTAGTCCTCATTTAGCAATTGCAATTGGTTCCGGCGAAATGGTCGCTAAGCAACATGGTCACTAAGCGAACACGTGACACAGAGAGACCGACACTGTGAAGCAGAGCTTTCCAAACTGTGTGTCGCGACACAAAAGTGTGTCGCCACACACAGCGTGGTGTGTCACCACACCACCCTGAAGCGGCGGTGCACGCGTGCATGGCAGCAGCAGCGGCGCGGGATCGGTGCTTCCATGTTTTAGCGGAGGCTGCTGTCGCCGCCGCGCGCGTGCTGCCGCACGCCCCCTCGCACACCGCCGCACAACCCCCCCCGCGCCGCCGCCGCCGCTGGTGTGTCGCCAGCGGCGGCACTTTGGAAAGCCCTGCTGTGAAGATTGCTGGCTGTTGCCATCTCATTTAGATAAAGTTGTTTCATGCAGCAACGCCAGCGTTACTCTCACTCCGGCATGCATTGTTGTCAGGCGCAGAATTTTGGGCATACGTGCGTGCATTGGTTGGAAAATTATTTTTTTCCTACCATTTATTAACATCGTATTTGCGAATGGTGGTCTAGTGAGGTAGTTGCTAAATGAGGACTACCTGTATTTGTGCATTTCACATGTCCAGTCACTCCCTCTCAGCCCAACTCACCTCACAGGGTTTCTGTTGTGGGGAAAATAGGAGGAGGAAGGAGTATTAGGTATGTTCGCCGCCTTGAGTTATTTATAAAAATAATACAAAAGGTGGGATAAAAATAATATATAAATATATAAATAAATGTCTTAAATTACATTTTGCATTTGTTTATGAGAGTAATTAAGGATCTATGTTTGGTTTTCTGTGTATACCAAGTAAATATGATGGTGCAGGTACATGGCTACAGAATTGCAGTCTTCGAGCCCAGAGGCATCTAGAGTAATAGAAATTTTCCTATACAGCTTGTATCATATATTGGATTCCGTTGTCAGTTATTAGAAGAGCTTTGTTTTTCCATAGCAAGGAAGTAGTTGGAGAAATAAAACTGTGTTTGATCTCTAGAATCACATATTAATACCCCCGGTTTTCAATAGTGTGTTGATAAGCAACTCTGAAAACAGACTTTAATGCATCTCTGTTAAAGATCAATATTCTTTAGCAAAATGCAGTTTTTAAAACCTGTAGTTACAATTAAAAATAGATCCATTTTTATAAGAATTTTATTAAGTTTCAAGCAAAGATAAAAGCTACAGAAAAACAAAAAACTACAAAGAGGAAAAAAGAAAAAACTAAAAAAGTGTAGAAACACAAGAGAATTTTTTTTCAAAATTACAAAAAGAGGTGACTTCCAATTTTTAACAGCAAGGATATACAAAATTTTTCCATAATCAATCCCTTACTCTGTATTAAACCAAAATCACATTATTTCTATAAATCATTCCATTGGCACATTATAAAAATCACTAAATACAGTTACTCCCTCCCCTTATATTAAAAGAAAAAAATATATATAAAACTAATCAACTTCCCCCCAAAAAATAACATTTATTTATTTCCTTCCTACTACTATTCTATACATTCCTTTCTACTATAATAAAGATCAAACTAAAAAACATATAAATTGTCTGCCATTGTACTTGATAATACAACAATTTTAAAAATCTTAATCGTATTAAACCCATCCAAATAGATATTTTTATTATACCTTAATAATCTTAATCCAAATCATTAAAGCTAAATGAAATCAGCGAAACCCTAAAAGGAATCCAGATAAATATTCTTAAACCCTTATCCCACTTCAAAATAAAGCAGAGCATTCACATATCCCCACAATGCGCACAGAGTTTTTTCCTTAAAAAAAATCGAACAGCCCAACTGCCCCCGTCAAAAGCTTTGACTTCTCTTCAGGAGACCTCCCATACATAATAACCCCTTCTTTTCCATAGCGTTCCATCGGAAGATCAATTTCACTTATGGCTTGCAACTCGATCTCTCCCTTAAATTTCTCCAACTCGACTATCTGATCTTCATCCAGCATTTCAACAGAAATCCCGATCTCACTCGTAGAAGAGACATTTCTGTCACTGATAAATTCCTCAGTTTCATCCACGACATCCCCAACCAGATGACACATTTTAGACCTCATATTTTCCACAATGTCCTGAATGCCTTTCATAATAACTAGATACGAATCAGAAAGAATCTGTTTAAAATCTTGGTGGAAGTCAGAGACAGTCTGTTTAAAATCCTCCATGTCTCACGCAGTAGATTATTTACTCTCAATCCTCCTTAATATATGGAGGGTAAACAAAGTCCAAAACTTAAAAATATTTTTTTTAAAAAAATTAATCCCAAAAATAACGATAAGCACCAAGAGAACCCGCTTCTCCTTGCTGTAGAAAGCCTCTCTTAGGGTATGCATACTTAAAAAATATACAGATTGGTGATTTAGAAATGGGGTGGCCGGTCTTAGTGTCCCTTTAAGGCTACAGCGCGTGTTGGAAATGGTGACGTCCCAGCCTCCTGGCTGCTCTTACCAGTCGAATGTGAACACTGTTTGCAATATTCTGGCTGCAAGCAGCTGTCCGGAGGACAGATGGGGTGATTCCAGATGTTTTCCTTTTTCCGGAAAAACACTCCTGGGCTTCAGGAAAAACCTGCCTGAGCCTGAGAAAACTGTCACATTGTCAGTTCTGCCCACTGAGCCCGCGGACATAGCTGTTCAGTCCTCCATGTCTCCACCGGAAGTCCAAAAATAGATGCATTTTTTAAAAAAATCAGAGGTTAAAATATCCACATTGATTCTTTTTGTAAAATTGATTTGATTTTAAGGTTTTAATTATAATTTTGCATTTGATCTATATGCCATTTTTGTGAGCTGCCTTGAACATCACTTTTAGGAGAAATTCAGAATATCACTTTAAACATTGCATGGTGCTTATTTTCAGGTTTGCGGACATATAAACTAGGATATGCATGAAATAAATACCTTTTGTGCATGAAACAATACATTGTAGATGGCTGTTGTGGGTCTTCATACATTGTATACATTGTAGCTCAGAATTTGGGCTTGGCCATTTCAATTTGGTTGTTTTGGGTTTTGGCTGATATCCTTTCAAAAGCTACCCTCGTATCACTTGAATCAATTGGATCCTTTCCTGTCCTCTGGTGCAGTAGAGAACTAATCTTGCCCCTATTCTGTTTGGTGTCTCTTTGAAGAGTGCTGTTATGTTTCCCCCTCACTCTAGAGTAGTGTTTCTCAACCTTGGCAGCTCTACGATGTGTGGACTTCAACTCCCAGAATTCTCCAGCCAGCATGAAGTCCACACATTGTAGAGTTGATAAGGTTGAGAAACACTGCTCTAGACTAAGTATGCACAGTTTCTTCAACAATTCCTTAAAGTACTTCCCTTGGTTCCCTCTGAATATGTTTTCTATCCTTTTTAAAAAGTTATGCCTGAAACTGGATAGATGCAGTCTTCCAGACGAAGTCTAACTAGGCGCAGAATGAAATGAAAAGATTACTTTAATTATGACTTTGATGACATACAAGTAGTCCTCGCTTAGCAACTACAATTGGGACCAGCAACTTCATTGCTAAGTGAAGCGGTTGCTAAGTGGGAAATCACAAGACTGTGACTATGCCTTACAATGCTGGGTGGTTGTCAAATAT
Source organism: Charina bottae (assembly GCA_023362775.1). Lineage (NCBI taxonomy): Eukaryota > Metazoa > Chordata > Lepidosauria > Squamata > Charinaidae > Charina > Charina bottae. Next base: position 852,754 of record JALMGJ010000030.1, on the reverse strand, counting down.
TCCTCTATTGTGGAATATCTGTGTTTAAGTTGCCACTTACATGCCAACACCTGATATAAATGATTTGCATTTTTTTTTAATGTGAGAGATTGTTTTCAAATAGGTACATTGCTTTCAGCAGATCCTCATCCTTTCAAAATAGCAGTAACTTTTCTGTTTTCCCATGGTTGCATTTGCAAGGGGGATTCCACGGTTGTGGGAACGAGCCGACTCAGAGATTTGTATGAAAAATTTGAAGAAGAGCTAGGAAAGCGTCAAGCAAAGGCCAAAGCTGCCAGGCCTCCATGGGAGCCACCCAAGACCAAGCTGGATGAAGACGTAGGTAAGGATCATATTGGCAAAGCCTATATGTTCCAGGAAGATGCTTTCTACTTTCTTGAAGGGATAGTCAAATTCAGCCTTTGAGGACTTTCTTTTTGCCCTCCAACCCTGTATTAAATATCCATTTCATCAACCATTTCTCTGCCGTGGGAAGCTGGAATAAGACAAGAAAGACTGTCGTCATTATCTGTATTGTCTGTGATGCCCAAGAAGACTAGAATGAATTTTGGATTATTTTTCCCATGAGAGACCCTTTGGCATTGTCTTGAGGTGGTTGTGACCCTTTTTTTGGAATGCAAGGAGATGTCATGTTTTGAAGATGAGGTGGACCCAATATCTTTGGGCTATACATCTTTGAATTTTTTTTTACCTATTAAGGTTTGTATTCCTTCTGGAGTAATTTGTTGAGGGTCACGTTCCAGAGATGGACAGAATCAGAGCCAATAATAAACAGGCTTTGCATCATGGCAGGATTTTTTCTTTTTTGCATCATGGCAGGATCTTTGTGCAATCATTTCTTTTCTTTCTTTTCATGTCACCTCACCTTTAAGTGGAGGGCCACAGGTTTTCTGTTCCCATTTTTAGACACTAACTTCGGGAGTTGTAAACATGAGCAACCTGCTCCAAAATCTTATTAGTTACAGTAGTAAGATTATTCTTTACCACAGATCCATATCAAAGAATAATACGTTTCATTTGCATTTTGATAACATTTTTTATAGCGGACCTTTTACCTTTTTTAAAAAATTCAAATTAAGAACTACAACAGTTAGGTTCAAATTCTCAGTCACTAATCCAGTTAATAGAGTTTGTACGAGTGAAGGCATCAGGCTAGAAACCAGGAGACAGAGTTCTAGTCCTGCCTTAGGCACAAAGCCAGCTGGGTGACCTTGGGCCAGTCACTTTCTCTCAGCCCTAGGAAGGAGGCAATGGCAAACCACTTCTGAAAAACCTTGCTAAGAAAACTGCAAGGACTTGTCCAGGCATTCTCTGAGAAACGGACACGATTGAACGGATAAAAAAAAAACAATATACTTTAAGATAGATAATTATCTCTTCTCCCCATCATTTAATATCAAAGTTTTTATTGTATTTTGTCTTGTCACTAAACTTTAGTAAGACTTGTCACAAATTAATTTTACTTGAATTTTTAGAAGAAGTTCATTTCAAGTCAATATCCGTGTTATTGCAGCAGTTCTTTCTGAATTTTTTCCCCATAGTTAAATTGATTAAGAAACATTTGTTGTACGATTCATACTTTTTTTTGCAGAATCATTAAAAGGAATTTTAATCCCACACTAACTTTCTGGTTTATAATTCCAGCTATAATTTCTTTCTTTTCTTTTATCCATCCCATTTAGTCCATTCTCTACATGTCAGGGCAGTTTTATGAAAGGCTGGATGCAAGAAATGACTGATACTGACCATGAGCAAATGTGAATGAGTCCTATGATGATCTGTCTATTTTAAGAGAGGCTACCAAGAACAAAGAAAGTACAACTCAATTCTGCTTTATTTTTGATACGCTTCGGCTCAGCCTTTGGAGCAATGTCTGCTTCATTTAACAGAAGCCTGTTTATCATATGCGTGAAACTGCTGGGTGAGGTCATCTGCCAGTTTGGGGTTCGGTATTATCAATATGCTGATGATACCCAATTATATCTTTTGACCCTGAGCTGGCCAAGATATGCAGTTGAGGTCCTGTCCCAGAGCTTGGAGGCTGTGTGGGTCTGGATGGGGAGAAACCAACTTCAACTTAATCTTACCAAACTGAGTTGCTGTGGGTATTAGAGCCCCCATATCCAGGGATTTTCCATCTTTAATCTTGGAATCTTCATTGCACTTCGCTATTCAAGAATGGTGTGCAATCTGCAATCTTCTTGGATTCACAGTTCCTGTTGGAAGAGCAGGTGGCAGCTGTGGCTAAGAAGGCCTTTGCACAATTCCATCTTCTATGCCGGTTCTGCCCCTTCCTGGATCAGGAGGCTGTTTAGACAGTCACTCATGCCTTCATCACCTCACGACTCAACTATTGCAGTGCGCTCTACATGGAGCTGCCCTTGAAGGCCACGGAAGTTTCAGCTGGTTCAGAATGCAATGGTGTGGGCATGTGACACCTCTGCTTTATGAGCTGCACTGGTTGCCAGTATGCTTCCAGGTGCGATTCAAGGTGCTGGCTATCATCTATAAAGCCCTACATGGCATAGGGCCAGGTTATCTGTGGGATCACCTATCTCCCATGGGTTCTGCCCAGCTGGTAAAAGCTGGCAGAGTTGGTGCACTTAACAGTGACATTTATTGGGACCCAGGTAGTGTGCATTCTCTGTCACGGTGCCCACCCTCTGGAATGAAATTCTCCCTGAGATCTGTGTGACTCCCACCCTGAGGGCTATTGTCCTTGGGTTAGGGAGGATGGGACCCCCTTATTGGATTAATTTTTGTACAAGTCCTTCATTGAGTGGTCGGATGCCATCTTGGTTCTTTATGTCTTACTGTGTTTTTAATTTGTTTTTTGTTTGATATTGTGAGCTGCCCAGAGTCACTTCAGTCAGATGGCATCCAGATTTAATAAATAAATAAATGAGTGAGTGACTGAGTTGTGTTGGTTCAAAGAAAAGATTAGTTGAGTGCCTCTTCTATGTCTCTCCACTTCCTTCTGCCTCTGGAACGAAAGGCCATTGGTTGACCACTGGCTCATGTAAGACTTTCTAAGACACAAATGAGTAGGTAATTTTCTTCATCTCCCGTTTTGTTGTCTTTTGGTGACCACAGGGAGCTCCAGTGATTCTGATTGTGATTCAGAAGATGACAGCTGCTCCAGCAGTTCCGATTCAGAGGTTTTTGACGTCATTGCTGAAATTAAGCGGAAGAAGGCCCACCCTGATCGTCTGCATGAGGAGCTGTGGTACAATGATCCTGGACAGGTACTCCCCACTTGAGAAAGGGAGCCCAAGGCTGTATACTAGGCTGCCTCACCTCTCAAGCCACAAGGCATGAGACTTATTTTAGGAGTGACTCATTTGCTGCATTGGTTTCAGTAGCTCCAAGCTTTTTGCTCAGGTGGTTCTGTATCAAGATAAGAGGACTTCACTGGGGGTGGGTGGGAAGGAGCTCTCAAGATTAAAAGTTTCCTGCCCCCCAAAAAAACCCCACTCCACCCCTCCATAAAGAGAATAAGAAAGATAACTAGATGTCTAGAATAAGTATTCTAATCTAGTCTTCTCCATGATATAACTGCCCAGAGTCTACCATGGTAGAGATGGGCGGTGATAAATCCAAATAATAAATAAATAAATAAATATACTAGCTTTCTTATTGGAAGAATTTTGTTTGTTTCTATACTCAAGTCTCATATGCTCCCACCTGCAGTTTGAACCTGGGTGGGTTGTCCCACTTATCAAGCTGGAGAACTATTAACTATTACAGGTGCTGCTGGCCTGATAAACTGACCACTCTGGTACAAATTCAGCCTTCAGCCTGGTTTATTATTTGTTTGTTTGTTTGAAGAATTGCCTGCCTTCTACAGTAGGTTTCAGCAAAGCAAGTAGTCTTTCAATACACATCTCCTTGGGATCTCGTACTCTGTAGTGGGGCTCCTCGGGAGAAAAAGCGGTGGGAGTGATTTACAGGAGCGACTTGCAACCTTCCCTGCCAGCTTCCCCACTGACTGCTTGTGGGAAGCCAGCAGGGAAGGTTGCAAATGGCAATCACATGATTGTGGCTCACTGCAATGTTGTAATTGTGAGTCGGGCACCTGAGCACCTGGATCGTGACCACATGACTATGGGGACACTGCGACTGCCTCAACTTTGTGGACCAGTTGTATGTCCCCCTTGTTCAGCGCTGTTGTAATTTTGAACGGTCGCTGAATGAGTGGTCGTAACTCGAGGACTATTTGTAATTAGAAGTGAAGCCCAAAGGACTGAACAAGTTCAAGTATTAGATATGATTGCCAGTGGAAAGTTGTTATTAGTTAAGAATGGGGCAAATGTCAAAAATGAACAGATACAAGCAAGTTTTTACAACAAAAGCTAGCCAGCTAGTAGATTCAGTAGTTTTTAGGAGCATTTTGGATTACATTCTCTTTCCTTATGCTCATTTTCCATTCATTTTGTTGAGAGATTAACCTATAGCTGCATGCAAAAATTTGGGCACTCCAGTCAAATTGCGTATTTTGATGAATCTGTAAATGAACAGAAGAGAACCCAAACTGTACATCAAGGGTTCTTAACCTTTTTGTGCCATGGACCCCTTCTTAGAAAAATATATTTAAATGCATAAAATGAAATGCATAGATACAGACTGTATTACAAAGGAAACCAATTATGCTTAAATTCAGTTATCAAAATATTAATGGCTTGTATGGATATATAGCTACAAAAGAACCTTTGAAATGCAAACTCTGTTGACCTTTATCAATCACGCTTTTGGAGAAAAATGCAAATGTATTTGCATTTCATTTTTTTAGGGTATAATAATTTTAGATTCTGAGATTGATTGAAGTTAACAAGCTTTTTTGGAGTCTACAGACATAAATTACTTTGTTGCATTTATTGGTTATTAAATTAAAAGCTAAATTTCCGTTAAAGGTTAGTGAAAATAAAGTTGTTATATTTTTACCATCCAAGTTCACAGACCTCTGAATTCTATCCACAGACCCCCAAGGGATCTATGGATCTCAGTTTAAAACTCCCTGCTTTACATGGTACAAAGTTGAAAGTTAAGCGTAGCATCTTTCTGCAAATTTGAATGTTTACTTACAGTTTATGTCCAGTTGTTTACAGGTTCAAAGTATGACAACAGTGACTTCCTTCTCTAGTTTCTTCCATTTCTTTCTTTTTCTCCCCTGTCTGTTTTCTTCCAATACCCATTTTTGTCCCCCATTAGTCATTAAATCTAAATGGAAGCTGGCTTTGACTGCTCTAAAAACAAATTAAGTAGGACAAGACCGTTTACCTTAAAATCCCAAGGTGTTTAATGCTGCACTAATCTAAAGAATGCAAAGGTTGTCAGCAAACAAAGCTAATAAAGTAAATTGTGTTAGCTATCCTTTTTCATTTGGTTGTATCCATGTATCAAGGCATCCTGGTGTATTGTGTATTGCTTTCATTTCATTTAAAAGAAACAAATCTTAGGATGGTAAGCACTTAAAATTGCTGGCATATTGCTTGTGTGTCCTAAACCCAGCTTTGCAAATAATAGGGTTATATCTGTACGCACAAAGTTGGAAAGATCAGCTACTTGTATTGAGGAGAAATCATAGACTTGCTTACTTTTCTGATGTAAAAGCAGCAATTTTCGCAACTTACTCACATACTTCTATTTTCCATTCTGAAAGCACATTCTAAATTACTCTGAATGAAGCTTGAAAGATGGTATTCAATAGGCCCAGATTAATTTTGAACACTGTATTTTGTTCTAATTTTGCCTATGTTCTTGTAGTGTTGAAGGTACAGGAAAATGAAATGTGTCCAGCGAACAAATACTAAGCTGTATCCAAAAACACTAGCTTCCACCTCTGTCTTTATAAGAATCATGTTCTCCTTTGACCATCTTTTTCTTTCCATAATATTGTTGCTTTGTGGATCATCAAGCTGTTGTTAGCAGGGGCTGCAAGTGTGCTGTAGTGCACTTTAAATTCTGAATAAGGAAGATGATGGAGAAATTCTGTGCAGACAAAATAGATTTTGGAGGAGAAATCATTTTTTTTTTCTGAAAGAAAAGCTTAGAGGCTTCAATTAGTGTTTAGCTTATAATTTTCATGTGTTTCCTTCTTTGAAAAGGTGGGACACCATGTTGCCTACTGTATTTTGGGCAATTGTGGTCCAGAGGAGCTCCAGGTATGGCAAAAAGGGCTTAACGAGTATCCCTGGTGCCCCCATTAGCCCAGCCCTGAACTAAATAGAACGATAGTCTGGCTTGGCTTTTAGTATTTTTCATTAGAGAGGCTAATAACTGGACCTTTCAGAAAAAAGCCTATAATGTTATCATCTGCAGATTAAAAATCTCTTCAGAATTCAGTTTGGAATGTTTTCTAATGTGAAACCTCATTTTAGATGCAAAGTTACTGTATTGACAAGAAGCCTAGTCTAGAATGAGATTGTAAGCATTCAACAAGCCCCCTTTCCCAAAAAAATAGAGATTATGGGTATCATTCTAACCAGTTCCATTTATGAATTTTAAAATGGACACAGTTTGGGAAGTACTATCATCCATATGTGGTGTTTTTTTTTAATTTTTAGTTTGATGAATAACAGTGTTATTCAGCAGTGTTCAAATAAATAGCTGCATTGGCTCTACTTTGAACATTGCCTTACATTTTCAAATTAGGGCTACCTTGTCTGAGCAGCAGAAATCCAGATGATCACTTGATGGCAGCAAAAAGTTGCAGGAAGATTCTTTCCTTCTGCTGCCACCTAGTTGTCTTCTGGACTTCCGCAGCCCAGATATGGCAATCTTCCTTAAATGGATCACCTTTCAGCCTCATTATTGTTTTATCAGTCTTTGTTCCAGTTTACATAACAACAGCAATGCGATTTCATCCTGATTTTGGTGGGGAACAAAAGAAAACAAGAATAAATGGATGTATTAAGTTCTGAGTGGGCTTACTGTATCTAGAAGCTTTCCTGTTAAAGGGGGGAAAAAAGGAAAAAAGAGGTTATATAATTACATCTCTCCAGTTATGTCATTAGAGCAGTGTTCCTCAACCTTGGCAACTGTAAGATGTGTGGACTTCAACTCCTAGAATTCCCCAGCCGGCATGGCTGGCTGGGGAATTCTGGGAGTTGAAGTCCACACATCTTACAGTTGCCAAGGTTGAGGAACACCGCATTAGAGTGTTGCCCCTAGTCTGTGCAACCACTGAAAACATTATTTAAAAAGAAGTGTGGCCCTTGGAATCTGAATGTTTGCCCACTACATTTAAATATTAATCTTTTTAATCAGTTCAACTCAGTATCACTTTTGCCCTTTTTCTTTTAAAACAGATGAATGATGGGCCTCTTTGCAAATGCAGTGCCAAGGCCAGGAGGACCGGAATAAGACATGGAATCTATCCTGGAGAAGAGGTAATTGAGTTTTAGTTTCTCAGTGGAGAAGAATTACTTATGGACATGGCTTGCTAAAAACGGATCTGCCAGATTGGATTAAATGGAACTCTGCTTTGTTTTCCATTCGTTTTGTGCAGACACGGAGAGCTGTAGCTCTCAGCATTTCTCACCATTGGCCACCATTGGCCATATTCATTGAGAGTCAGGCGGCATACAAGTTTTAATAGATTATTATTATTTTATTATTATTTTCTGGGGCTGCTGGAATATTTTAGCTGTATTTGGAAGGCTGTGGCTAGGAGGAGGACAACGACATCTTGAAGGCAGCCTGCATGAAGAAAACGTGCCCAGCAGGGAATGATAGGCTGGTTCAGCCTTTATTAGCTTGGAGCTGTCCAGTTGTGCAATTCTGGTTATGCCTTACTTGCATAGCCCCTTGCTTCGGGTGGGAATTGCTGAGTCAGCGCATTCATCTCTACTTAGACCTTTTTAATGTAGGGAAGCATCAAAGCGGGCAAGTCCCATCAGTGCTCCTGAAGGAAAGCCCATTCCTTCCCTTTCTCCTGCTGCTTAGCATAAACACAACCTTAGTTTTATTGCTGCTTCTGCTTCAGTTCAGCCACTCACACTGGGGGCTCTGTAGAGCAGCCTTTCCCAGCCTGGATGCCCTCTAGATGTGTAGATGTCAGCAATCCTCAGCAATGGCTGGGGATCCAGAGAATCCAGATATTTGAAAGGATCTGAATTAAGGAAGGCTGGTTTAGAGCAAGCAGGATTTTTCTACTCCTATTGTGGGGATTAAGTTTCCTTCATCACTTCTTCCTATATTCTTCTCTCCTTAAAGCCTATTAAACCCTGTCGTCCTATGACCAACAATGCTGGAAGATTGTTCCACTACCGCATTACAGTGTCACCTCCTACCAACTTCTTAGTAAGTGATCTGTGGCACGATGGCAGCCAACAAAGCTGGCTTTTTCACTTGAAGTCTCCCAGGGCACATCTCCCCAGCTTTTGGTTTTATTTCTTTAGACAGACAGACCCACCGTCATAGAGTATGATGACCACGAATACATTTTTGAGGGCTTTTCCATGTTTTCCCATGCTCCACTCACAAATGTAAGTACGCTTTCGTTTATATTCTGATTGTTCCCTGCAGTGTTTACATGTCTGCCTCAGCACATAAACAAGGCTCAGCTTAATTCCTAGGGCTGTGCATGCTTCCGAAATGTCTTGGAAGGAGTGCTTTGGACCTTGTGCATTAGCCTGAAGAAAAGGTGACAGCGTTTCAAGACCTGTATTAATTTGAATGAGTGGGTTCTTAAAGTAATGGAATCTTTGTTTATAGGCTCGTGCAGGGGTCTGAAAAAAGTTGGGCTGCTTTAATGAATAACAGAGTAAGGTCCAAAGCACATCTTCCAAATTATTTTCTAAGCCTGCACAGGCCAATTAATTCCCCACCATCTCTTCAGGGCTTTTACTGGAACAACCCTCCAGAGGAAATTTTCTGTGGGACTGAAGAACCGCTGCCCAGCAGAATAAATCGTTTCGGAATAAAGAGACCTTAATAATACAGCTTTGTATAATGCAGCTATTTACTTCTGTTCTATTACTTCTCAAGTTACTGCCAAATTGAAATGTGTAAGGTGGCTGGAGGGAGAAAGCCAATACTTCCCCAAAGTTAATCATAAGAGTGATTTCCAATCTCCCTTGGATTCATTTGAGTTTCTCCCTTTGGCCTGTATTCCATATAGCTGTTTTGTTTACCACTTTGTTTTATGAAATGGTGCATTTCTAAACACGTAAACAGTTTTCTTGCAGAAGCATATAGTCTGTAGAGAGGAAAATTTTGGTTCTGGGATGAAAACTTCTCTAGAGCCTTATTAGGATTCTCTCTGAAGAAAGATAACCTTTCCTAAAACATTCATCTGCTCATTTGCAAGAGAGAGCTCTCAGCCTGTTTAGCATCTTCTTCTCAATTCTCTTTTAAGCTCATGAGGCTTAAGACGTGCTACCTAAACGGATTGATGGCAGAGGAACATAACCCAGAATCCCTTGCAGTATACTGATTGTTTCTCCTCCTCCTCCTGTTGTCATTGTTGTTGTTATTGGAAGTATCAGTTAAACTATTACTCATCCAAGGTATTCTGGCAGATAATATAAAACCAATAACAATTCTTGGCCAAAATTGCACTTCTGCAGCCAAAGAGTTCTGCAACAGAAAAGTCAGAAAGAATCTGGTATCAACTTTTCAGGCGAACACATTTTATTAAAAGGCATAAGTTTTCCCAGACTGAGCTAGCATCTCAGTGCCTTCTGAGATCTCTTTCTGTTGGTAAGTGTAGCCCAGAGCTTTCCAAACTCTGTGTCGCGACACAAAAGTGTGTCGCCACACACAGTCTGGTGCGTCGCCACACAACCCGGAAGCGCTGATCATCATCAGCGCTTCCGGGTTTTCCTGCGGCGACACACCAACGGCGGCGCGTAAAAACCCGAAAGCGGCAGCAGCGCTTCCGGGTTTTTGCGCGCTGCCGCAACGGCGGCACTTCCGGGTTTTCCCGCGGTGACACACCAACGGCTGTTGGTGTGTCGCCGCGGGAAAACTTTGGAAAGCCCTGCTGTAGCCTATGTGATACGGTGGCCAAAGATTGTTGACCCTTTGTAAATAAACCACGTGAGCTGGTTTTCTGCTGTGTTTGAAGAACATGAACTGTGAATGGTAAGCCCCTGGTCAAATCTTAGTTCAGCTAATACCTTGCAGCAGGGCTTCTCAGAATGTTCTCAGTTGGGACGTTCCCTCATCTTCCACCACCAGCCCTGCAAGGGATTTACAAGCTGTCAAACCTTGCCCTGTAAACTGACTGCAGGCTTGCTCAGCCAAAGCAGAGAGAGTTTTGACTGTCAAAACTTGCTCTGGTCTTTGTTCTTTGTTTTGCTTGTACAAGTTGGTGAACCTCTATGAAATATAGATTAAAAGGTAATTATGGGATTTAAAGTAGGTGGTCTATTTCTTGCTTGCCTGTTCCTAACCTCAATGTAAGCATTAGTTTTATTCACTGGTGGGCACAGAAACTTCTTTCATATTTTAGGGATCTCAGGAACATAACATTTGGGAACTCCTGCCTTGGGGTGACCATTGGATTAGCCACAGTACTATTTGTGTAATATTAGGATCAGAATGCTGATCCGTAGCTTTTAAAGCAAAGTAAGTACTATGTAGTAAAACATGTTAGTATTTCTTTATTAGCAAAGGCTCACCAGTATTATTAATGATCTGTATTCTGTAATTGTATTTACATCTCAAATTCTAAAAGTATAAATTATTTGATGGATTTGAAATATCATAAATTGTGTGAATAGCTTTCCTGTATTCCCACTGCAGTGTAGGTATTCCCATTGCAGTGCATGTGTGCGTGTATACATACTTGTTTTCGTTCAATCTCTTTGGCGTATCTGCTTTAAATTTCCAGTAGATGGCAGCATTTGATCATGTCATTACCCTTCCTGCTTTTGATGCCATTTGCCAGATGGTCATCATCACAAACTTTATTTTACATATGCAACACCATTTTATTTGATCAGAAAACAGCAAATGCTCTTAAGAGTGTTGATTGCACTGCTCCTTAAAAGTGTTCCATGTTTCTTTGTCTCTCTCTAGATTCCTCTGTGTAAAGTAATCAGATTTAACATTGATTATACAATTCATTTCATTGAGGAGATGATGCCTGAAGTAAGTTATGAGAGTGATTATTCAAGACATCTGTTTGGTTTGCAATGCACCAAGATATTTTAGATTTTGATTCATGCGTATTCTGAAGTGGAACATATTGTATGCCTGGATGGACGCTTGTAATTAAAGATACACTGTTTTAGAATAACAATATCTATGATTCTGGAATATCATTGTAGAAATAAAATAATGCATGGCTTAAAACAAGTTAAGCATAAGCCCCCCATAAGAGTAGGCCTGTAACCTCAGCTGAGTAAAGTATTAGTGCTTCTGAAACTTTTCCTCGGGTGGGAAAAAATCACATTATTTTACCTCTGTTACAAAAAAAAGGTATATATTTGGGGGTAGAGGTCAAATTTTCAGCATAAGAAGAGTCTTTCAAATGACAGCATTAGCAGCTAGTTTTGGTATCCTGTGAAAAGAGAATTGGAATTGCATATAATGATTTCTATCAGTTGGGGCCTGAAATAAATATTTTCGGAGAGGAAGTTCCTATTTAGGAAGCTAAATATTGGTCCTCTTCTGAGATCCTCCATTCTGTTTTTCCTTCTTCCATTTCCCACTTCTTCAACAGTCAAATTTATTTCTCTCCAAGCTAGAGTATGTGTGTTTAAATTATTTGTTTCCCACTTATTCATAAGATAAGCAATTCCAATTTGGATTGGAGATGATCAGGGAAATGTCTTGTTACACCACTACCAACTTTCTAAGATAAGTGAATTATAAGAGAAAGATCTTCCTTTCTGAATATCTCATTTGTTCATATATAGAGCTTATATCTGGCTTTAGCTTGGCTTTGGACTTTTGGTATAAAAGTCTCTAGGATGCTTTAAAAGAACTCCAGGTTTCCGTGTTTCTACTGAAAAAGTCTGGAAATTAAAACAATGGGAAAAAACAACAATAACACAGTTCTTTACCTCTTGGTTTTTGTTTGGGGAAAAAAGCAAACACTTGGAGAAACTGAACTCTATGTAAAACATATTTTTAATAGCTTTTACTTTATAAAATGTAATTTAAGCTTGGTTTGTTTATAAATGTATGCTTTTTCCCAAAAACTCAAACCCTTCGTGATGGAAGTTGGTGAGGTCCTAAGGTGTTTATTGTATGGCCTTGTCTTGACTGCTTCTTTTTCCCCCCAGAACTTTTGTGTCCGAGGGCTGGAGCTCTTCTCTTCTTATCTCTTCAAAGATATTTTAGAACTATACGATTGGAATCTGATAGGTAACTATCACAGTTGAAAGTATATTTATGGGAGACATTGCAGATATGAAATGAAATTTCCACTGGGTATTTAGACACTTTTTTAAAAATCCTGCTTCTGGTGGTATCAGAATGTGCTCCTGATTGTAGACATATTGTAGGTTTTATGCCTTCTCTTTTTCAAAAATAAAAGGAGCAGGCTGGGGTTAGGTCTAAAGACATAATCTTCCTATAGACTCATTGTGTTGATCCATTTGTGAAAAGATTTCTGGTAGTTTAGAAGAGTTTTAGAAGACTGGCAGTATCTTTTGGGGTTCTTTCCCCTGCCTTCCCATCTCTTTTGATCAGAATCAAGTTATTGTAAACCGCCCAGAGTTCCCCGTTGGGGGAGATGGGCGGTTATATAAATTAAATAAATAAATAAATAAATAGTCCGTTGATTCAAATTTAATGGCTAACTCTGGTTTGCTTGGTATAGGATCTCTAGTTTGCTGTATAGTTTTGCTGTATATTTGCTGTACTAATATGCTCTGCCCATTTGTCCATTAAAAAAAGAGACTTTAGGGATGGTAGTTAAGGGCATCCTTGAGGGCTAGAAGCCATAACAAGGAGCTATCGAAAAGTCTGTCTTCTGGTAAATAAGTATTTTGTGGCTGATTATGCCCACCATGGCAGTTATTTTAGGAATAGTTAACTGCCCTCTATGGCCCTCATTTTGTGTGAGTGCCAATGCTCTGAAAAATTTCCAATGAGCCCATCAACCCTAAAACATTGGGGAGCCCTAAATTAGGATGTAGTAAATTAATTCAGAATATTTAAGGAAAGGAGATACCCAACCTGGAGCCTACTAGATATTGTATAGCTGCTGTCTAATATATGCTGAGAAACTAGAAGGAGGTATAGGTATACTCAAGGAATTCAAAGTTTGCAGGAGGAGGAAGAAAAATGTTCAGTGGTCACAGAATGCCTAGTTTGTGTTGGGGGATGGGCATAAATGGAGAAGACCCATTTGAAAGGAGGCATAGTTGGTACATTATAACGTTCTACATATTATGTAGCTATTATAACATTGCACATGGCAGGCTTTTGTGGCAAATGCTTGTTATTGTTCACTGTAATTCTGAGATCAAGCAGTTGTCTGTTCTGAGTTCTCGTATTAAACAGAAACCTTAGCTCTATTGAATTTAAGAATAGAAGAAGCACATGGCTCTCATGCAATATGATAAATCATATAAGCTTTCTTCCAAGATGTTGTTTGGACTCTTGTTTGAGTTCAGCTTTTGCAGGATGTGCATAGTCCCCATTACCTTCCTAAACATAAACATGTTCCCTCTTTAATTTGTTCTAGTACCTAGTCGTGGATCCTGCTGACTGTGCCAGTTCTATCACATCAAGGGCCAACAAGCAGCTCCAGTATTGCTTATTCTTTTTTTATCCATAGACTCAGACACATAGAAACAAATGCAAGTTCATACCTTTTGTAGTTTACTTCCTGCACTAAAAGGTCCACATTCACACACCAGAGTGTACTTACCCAGTGGAAACCCTAACGGGCCAGGCTAGCTTTCAGTTCTAGAAGAAATGAAGGGAGATGCCCACCATGCATGGTATCTTGTTGTGTGTGGTGGCTCCAAAAGACTACAGTTCTCATCTATATTATTATATCTTTCAGCAAGGCTTATCCAGTCTGTCAAAGCTTGGCCTGTCCCATCTTTGCACTTTTCTTACCCCACCTGGTACTTTTCCCTCAGAATGCCATTCCCTTATTTCAGTGCACATGAAAACCATCTCTTGTTTGGGGAAGTATAGTTTTGTTGTGAGAAACATCACTTGCTAGGTTTTCTTCACAGTCTTCATTCTGATACTTGTCCCCATGCTCCACAAACTGTAATCTATCTGAGCAAACATTTCTACCTCTGCAGCCCATTCTGAGTGGGTCTCGTGTACTGTTTCTCACCCATTTCCACTCACACAAATACATGGCATAAAACAGTGTCATTCTATTATGGCATTATAGAATAGTTGGCATTATATGCTAGTGACAATATACTGGTCTTAAAATACTGATACATGATTGTCCAATTTTAAAACAAGTCATTCATCCCTGTTCTGACAGAACAATCCTGTTCTCATATTATGCCAATGCTATATGTATCTCCCACCCAAGAGGAGGAAAATGCACAGGGAGAAAACTGTAAAAATGATGTATGGATCCAGAGTTCTGGGAAAGGCCCCTAGTGGCAACCAGTCAGAATCGTATCAGTGACAACACCCATGTATTGCCTAAACTCAGAGACAGCCAGTGAATTCATTGTCCCTAGAAATGTATCCCATATCTTGGGTTGTACTGGCAAATTTTCACTGGTGGAACAGTTCCATGAACATGTCTCTAGTGGTGGAACTCACCATGAATTTTGGTGGCATATCTGGTGTACTACTGACAAAGCCAGATCCTATGTTTCTTCAATCAGTAGATCTTCAGTAAGGGAGTGTACCTTGTATGTATGGGAAGAGTGAATTCTGCAGAAGCACAGCTCACATTCTGTTCCATGACCACCGAAATTATGTTTTATGGGAAATGCTGGGATTTCTGCTAATAGAAGGAATCAAACACATTTGATTAATTTTGCTTAACTAAACTTTAAATAGGGAACCCGTGGCTCTCCAGATGCTCTTGGACTCTAATTCCCATAGGTCCCAGCCAGCAGAGCCACTTATGATGAGATCTGTAGTCTAATGATATTTGGAAAACCATGTGTTCCCCATCGTTTCTAGAGGAAGGGGCTAAAAACTTCCTTTATTAAAAACAAAAGTCCACCAAATACTGTTTCATAAGGTGTAAAATGATTTGCTTGTGTAGAGCATTTGTAGAATACACTCAGTTCCATAAAAGCTGTTTAATTTTACTAATGTACCAAAGATATACTTAAATACCCTGTGAAATTACACGTTGTGATAAAGAGTACATTACTGTTCATTTTGTTACGCAAGGTCCTTCATCAGAAAACAGTGATACTTCTTGTCCTCGGTTCCATTTCATGCCACGTTTCGTAAGGTTTCTTCCAGGTAAGTCTATTTGGTTTCAGTGTGACAGCTACGCTTTTAGCTACTTCTCTCTGAGAGGATAAAAACCTATGTCTGGACTGTATCTCTTCCAAAATTGCAAATGTGTGCGGAAGAATCCATACAGACATTTAATTGTCACCTTGGCACATATTTAAATCTATATTATCTGTGTCTGTTCTTAAGGGTTTATTTTAAGAGCTTCAGTACTTAAGATTTATTTAGTATCTCTGATCAGCCATAATACTTGTTTTTGTACAATGCCCAAAGCTTGGTTTCTTACTAAGGTTCAGATGGAATGCAACCAGGAAGAGTAAGAAAAGCAAAATTAACCAGGCCTAAAAGTAACAAAGTTTAGAGTTATTTGTTTATTTAACTGCCCTGATTAAGCATATTTGGGACTTGTTGAGAATTTTTGGTTTTATTCACGAGCAGCAGAAGCTTTCTGGAATGTCTGAACTCTGATTTCTGACTGCCACTCCTCTAATAAACTACTTTTGAGGTTGGTTTTCTGTTCCTGGTTTCTTCAGGAAGTGACAAGGAATGGAATGATTCTGACCTCTAGGAAGCTTTTGCTTCTGGTCACTTCTGGTTGGACTAACACAGCTTTCCTTTGTGTCAGATGTACTTCTCTATAATGGAGGACAAATGTGCAGCACAAATTGTTCCATTGTGCCAATGGAATCTTCCTAGGAAGCTGCTCTATAGAGAGTCAGAATTATCAGTGTCGACTGGCAAGCACGTTTTCTTCTAGAAATAGCAGCCATGGAATGTTCATCACACAAAAGTTCCACTGAAGTATAGTTTTTCCCCAAATAATGAGAAGATGAGCTGGATCTCCCTTGAGTTTGTTTTTGTCTCCCCTGCATAGATTTCTTGCCAGGGTGTGTTTATACCGGAGTTGGAAGTTGTTGTTTTTTAAATTTTGTTTTGCTTTTAAAGATCTGATTTTGGTATTATTTCTGTCTAGCATTGGAAGTGCCTTTTCTTTACTGGCTGAATTATCTTTGATGTAATTATTTTGGGCTTTTTGTTTTGAATGTTAAGGTTTGATAATCAACTTTTTAATATAATTTTATTGTATTTTATTGCTGTAGCTTATATTTGAATGTATCGCACTGCCTCGGGTGACTGGGTCCAGACTGGTGGCTTATAAATATTTAAGTAAAATAATGTTTTAATTTAAATATGTTTAAAATTCAGCTGATTGCAGACCTTCAGGCTCGTGAAATAAGTGGGGGTTGCCAACGTCTTGATGTGGTATCACAAACAGTCCTACCAGCCTTGAAGCCAGAAGTCCAGGTTGACATGAAAACACAGCTAGCCCCTTTCCCCCTTCTGCTGCATATTTTAAGACCTAAAATGAATTAGTGTGGATTCTGCCCCATCCCCCAAATCATGCTTACACTGATCCTTGTCTTTGCTTTGTGAAATTAAAAAACGTAAAATAATTCACATTAAACTTTTAGTATAAAAAGAGCCAGTTTGGTCTAGTGGTTAAGGCAACGGGCTAGAAACGAGGAGATTGAGAGTTCTAGTCCCGCCTTAGGCATGAAAGCCGGCTGGGTGACCTTGAACCAGTCACTCTCAGCCCAACTCACCTCACAGGGTGGTGGTTGTGGGGAAAAGAGGAGGAGGAAGGAGTATTAGATATGTTCGCCACCTTGAGTTATTTATAAAAATAATAAAGGCGGGAAAATAAATAAATAAATAAATAAATAAATAAATAAATAAAGCAAGCAAGCAAGCAAGCAAGCAAGCAAGCAAGCAAGCAAGCAAGCAAGCAAGCATGCATGCATAACGGTGGAGTTAGTCATTCTCAGCTGGTTCAAGGTGTGCCCAGCCTCGATGCTGGGCATCTTGTGAATTTCTGCTGATCTTGTGCAAGCACCAAACTGAGTGATACCAAGTTCAGATAATTTTATATTTTATTGTTCTTATACCCATTTTTGCTGAATTTATAATTGTATTGTAATTAATTGTGTTTTTATTGTAAACCGCCCAGAGTCCCTCTTCCGGGGGAGATGGGCGGTGATAAATTCGATAAATAAATAAATAAATAAATAAAAAAATAATTGCATGGTAGCCATTTAGTATATTCTGGCTTATTATTTGGGTTTCTACATCACACTAGGCCAAAATGTGGTTGGTCTGGCTTTGGCGTAATATTTTGGATGATCCCAGCTATTACGATTTTCAGACTATGGTTTATAACTTAGTGTGATGTATGAACCCCACCAGTTGTAGCTTATGGATTAATGTGGTATGTAGACAAGATACTGTTTAGCTTTCTGTTGGGGCAATTTAGCTGCCCTGAAACGGTTGCATTTTTCAAATGCTTTGTTTCCTTTAAAAATATAAGAGGGTTTGACAATCTGTCCAATTCTGTTTTCAAGATGGCGGGAAGGAAGTTCTGTCAATGCATCAGATTCTCCTGTATTTGTTACGGTGCAATAAACCGCTCGTGCCAGAAGAAGAGATTGCCAATATGCTACAGTGGGAAGAGCTTGAGTGGCAGAAATATGCCGAGGAATGCAAAGGGATGATAGTGACTAGCCCTGGCATGGTACTGATATGTTCTCTTGAAATAAAATATTACGCTAGGTTTTAGCCATTCCAGCTGCTACTTGCACGTCTGTGTTTTTGATGTTATATTACAACAGCCTCGATGATGGTTGGGCCAAGTGTGCCTTACAAAACATAGGTGGCCCCTCAGTACCCCATTTGCAGCCCCCAGATTCCCCCATCCTTGATGGGGCTGAGCATTCCAATGACATCATTGCATCTCCTGTTGCATCCTTTGCAGGCCCCAAGCATGGCACGAAACTGTCCTGGGTGCCTCATAAAAAATAAAACGCTAACAATATAATAACAAAAGAGTTTTAAAAATTAGCAGATTCTGAAATTAAGGGCAAGAAAGAAACGGGGTACAGCAGATCTAAAAGTAGGTAGATTTAAGCATTTGGTATTTAAAGATCTGGGAAAGCTCAAATGTCTTTAGCTGGTGCTGTATGGACTGCAAAGAAGGTATCATGCTAAGATCTCCAAGGAAGACATCCCATAACTGGGTACCACAGCTGTGAATGCCCTTTCTTAGGAATTCTCCCTTTATCTGGAAATGGCAGAATTGTGGAACCATTTTCCTTTTGTTTTGTTTATTATGCCGTTGGATGAACATTTAGAAGCCTGACTGCCCCCTTCTCTATCACCCTGCTGTTTTGTTCAGGGGTAAAAAGGATTTCTGAATAACACACAGCAGCACCATCAAGTATAGTGCCCACCCACCCACCCACTTCAGGCGGAATGTTCCATTCTAAACATGGTAGGTGGGAAGAAACGGTTTGGGATCTCAATTTGCAGGCTATAATAGCACAGTAGAAGAGAAGATGTAGCTTGCAGATAGAGCCTGCAGTTGTCTCTTTGTATACTAGAAGAATGGTGAGGTTATTTCCCAGGGGACATGTATGGGATTGTCCTGTTAATAGGTAAGGTCAGGAATACAGAACTTGTGGCCTTGCAGATGTTACTGAATTACGACTCCCAGCATCTCTTCCTCTTGGCCATGATGGCTGGGTCTGCTGGAGGTTGTGATTCGGCAGCATCTGCAGGACCAAAGGTGCAAATAGATCAAATCTCAAGTTCGTATTAAGGCATGCTGGCGCTGAAGGGGGAGTCTTTCTTTACCACCGAGTCCTACATAAAACCAAAGCAAGGAAAATGTATCTTAGATTAAATACTAGAGGAGCTGTAGTGGCAGTAGATGCAATAAAAGCCAAACGGGGCCTAATCCAGCAGCTGCTTGTCAAGGTCAAGCCCAGAGGTCTTTTCCAAAGGTTTGCCTAAGTTAATGACTAAAGAGATGCTTTTCAGTGCCATTTAGTGGTCGATTACATGAAAGCTAACGATGACATTGTCCATCTGATATACATGCCTCTGTATTCATGTGTGTTTTAAATGTATTAAGTTTCATCCAGTTCTGCCTGATATGCTGAATGCCAATAAAACAAGCACAGAGCAATGGGGAAAAATACAGTACACTGGCAAGGGAATGCAAAGTTCGGAAAGTAAAAATAAAAAAAAGTAAAGCAGCAATCCAAGCAATGAGTTTTAAAAAAACATCTGCTTGAATTTCTCCCTCCATGCTCCAGAACTTTTCATCTGTCTCCCAAAAGCCCGCCAAGAAAATCATGTCACGTGTACACTTCTGCCTGTTGTGTTCTCCTTAACATGTATTGTAGAACTCACAAAAGAAGCCGCCTTTCTTCGACGGGAGTAACTTTTGTGGATTTTGATAAATGAACATTTCACCTTGCTACTTGACTTTAATGACTAAAGATCATGGGAGGATTTATGAAGCATTATTTCCTTCATAGTGTGTGTGTTTGCATTTAGATTTTTTAAGTGAGAAGGAAAAAATAGGTTTTGTGTGTGCATATTTTTCTTTTCTGCCAAGTTCCTTTGGTAACAACAGCAATTATTTTAAGTTCTGCCGGGAACAAATAAGAGGGAGATTTGTGTGGGTTTTTTGCTTCTTTGTTAACGTGAAGGCTAAATAAGGAACAGATAGAAGGGGAATATCTCACAGAGCATAACCTTGTAAATTTACTTGAGAAGAGCATTGCATTATTTAAATAAAAATGAATTTCTAGTCTCCTTCAGGGCTAAATATCCATCCCTTTCTTTGGTGATGTTTTAACTCTAAAGTTTAGAAAGACAGAGTGACTCCCACAAGATAATTAAACTGAGTACCAGGCTTTTTATTGATTCTACCCCCACCCCCACCCCCGGCCCACATTTATATTACTCCTTTCAGCCATTATGAGCTCCTAACATGTTAATTCCTGAGTGGAACCTTCTACTATAGAAGCTGAATGCATAGTTAATTCTGTGAGAAGTTTTGGGAGAAGCAGAGTGAAGGTAATTCTAATTTCAGTCCTTTCATAAATAACTGTGAGTCAATAAATATGTGAGTTAACCAACCCAAAACTAACCTCAGCCACTGTGTGTTCTAAATCTTACAGTAATATGAAAGGAAGTGACCATCTTGTTGTCCTTCTTCATACCTGCCTCATGTTCAGGCTGAACTTACCTATCCAGTTCAAAGATTTGCATTGCCCAAGAAGCCTCTGTGGTTACACAAGCCTTTTCTGTGTGTGAATGTGAGGAGTGGTGAAATGCACCACAGCACAGAAATGGTGCCTCATTCTTGTTCCTCACATATTAATTTAAACAAGATTTAGACACGTGAATAGGATGATTTGTTTGCCCAAGAAAGAGAACCCAACAACAGCTAGAAGGGATCCTGCTATTTTCAGTCTGCTCATTTTCATATAGAGCTGCCAACTATTTTCAGGATAGTGTTAATGGATATAGTCCATGAAAGCTCATAGAAAGCTTCAGTGTTTTAAGTTTGTATCTTCAGAAAGTTGTGTGTATCCACAACTCCTTAGCCCAAAGAAGCATTGATGGAGCCATTATTAGTGAAATTTAACTTTCATTATTTTCTTTTCTCTTCCTGCAGAAACCCAGTTCTGTTCGTATTGATCAGTTGGATCGTGAGCAGTTCAACCCTGATGTGATTACTTTTCCGATTATCGTCCACTTTGGAATACGACCTGCTCAACTCAGTTATGCTGGAGACCCACAGTAAGCTGCCACTGTCAGCTCAGAGCTTAAGTGCAGCCTTACCGTTGATAGTAAAATGTAGCCATGCTTTTATTAAAATTGTTCTGATTTCTCTTTTTTTCCTAGTGCTCCAGAGCATGGACTGAGGAATCTAAAAATACTGACATTTTTGTCTGTGCCATAGGTTGGGATTTTTCCCCTTTGTGTGTGACTTTTCATAGTGAAATTCTGGAGTTTACATTTTTTTTGGTTCTTTTATGTTTTCATTCCTTTTTATTTCAGAACTTGAATGTTTGTTGTGTGCTTTCTTTAAAAAGGGAGACAAAATAACATGCACTTGAACCTATGCTGAATTTGTTCCCTGTTGAGTTTAGTGAATTTAATTCACTCCTTTATTAGTTATATGGGACTGATCAACAACATAACCATTTTTTTTCTAGGCAATATCTGTAAGTAGTGAAAAATCCAAGATTATTTTCAGGTGTCCATTTCTAAAATGCTTGGCCCCTTTTTCATTTATTGCGAGTGGCCAAAGTGCCATTTTTCCATGGAGACATTCCAGATGGTTGTGGTAAAGATTAGGTAGAATGAACTGAATGAACGTTATCATGCAATAATCCTTTCCCTGAATACTCAATTGCACTTTTTTTTTAAAAAAAAGATTTATTTAGGTACTTTTTCCCCTTTATTGGAAATCTCTCAAAGTTTCAGTTCTATTAGCAGTGGCCCAAGCCAATTTGTTGTCATCTGGTTCCAACTCCAAGATGCAGGAGATGAAAAACCTGGATACTAAGCATTCATCTGCAGTAGATGACAGTGGAAATGTGTTAGTTATACTCTTTCTTTGTATGGTTATAAAGAGAGTTCTAGTGTAGAAAAGAATTTCTGGACAGATCACTAACCCAAACACATCATGTTCCAAAATGTAACTCTTGTTCTTTCTCCCTTCTTTCAGATACCAAAAACTCTGGAAAAGTTATGTGAAATTACGCCACCTGCTGGCTAACAGTCCCAAAGTGAAACAGGCAGATAAACAGAAATTAGTGCAGAGAGAAGTACGTTCTACTTTCATCTTTGTTCTTCCCTGGCTTTCTGTGTAATGCTTGCATTGTTGGTTAGGCAGCTGTCTTTAATCCAAGTCTTAGTTTGTTATTCAAGATTATGGGCATCTTAGAGTTTTAATTTATGTTATTCTGTTGTTCCTTTGGAGTGGGCTGAACTAGAAGAACTTTTCAGATAGATGGTATTCTGTATTTTAATTGAAGATGCAAAGAGATGTGCGCAGAAGATGGACTGTAATTTTAAGGGGGTAAACTACTGAGTGTCTGCTGGCTTTGGGGGTTCTTGGAAAGAATGCTGGGTTTGTTGAAATTTAATTTACTGAGGGCATCACTTGTATGTACGAAAGCCAGGTCTTTCAAGTTGCATTACTAGCCCCTTTTTAAAATCATTTTTAATTTGGTGTATATATTCATGACTTTTTAGCTGCAGAGTGTCCTATGGATAGAAAGTAGGGATGGAAAGTGGGAAAATAAGAAAATAATAAACTATTCAAGAACTGTGTGTGGTTTCTGCAATATTGGAGATCTTTCGAATATATCAAAATATATTAGAATATTCCAAAATAATGGTAATTGTTTTCTAGGACCTATTTTACACAAATTAGATCACTAGTCCATCTAACTCAGTATTGTCTAATCTGATTAAAAGCAACTCTTCAGCTTTTAAACCTTAATACGTACAACCAGATACGTTGACAATGGTTAAAGAAAATTGCTTTAATGTCATTTTTACTGCTTCGTACAAGTCAAGAGATTTAGTTGTGTCTTTTAATGGCACCAAAGAAGCCATTTCTTCAGTGTCATTATATTCGTTATCAATACCTCTAATAAAAATGGCAAGTTGAGCCGTATCTGTAGCATTAGTACTTTCATCCATCGCCAAACCGTAAAATTTGAAATTAGCAGCTTTACTCTTCAAACCTCTTTCGATATATTTTCCTATTTCTTCAATTCTCCTGGCTATAGTCTGGTGAGACAAACTGATTTTAGAAAAATCGCTTTTTTGATCAGGACAAATTATATCTGCCACGCTTTCCATACATTGCTTAATAAACTCACCATCGGTAAATGGTTTTGATTTTTTTGCAGTCAGATTTGCTACCAAATAACTAGCTTTTATAATAGAGTCCTTTTGAGTTGTGACTTCTTTTAAAAAAATTGTTGAGACAAGAGACTTTTTTTCAGTTCCGCTAATTTGTCTTTATGACAAATTCCTTGATACGCTTCGAATTTGGCAGCATGTTTTTCCGTATAATGCCTTTTCAAATTGTAGTCTTTGAAAACTGACACATTTTCCCTACAAATTAAGCATAGTGCCTTAGTATTTGTCTCAACAAAAAAGTATTCATCTGTCCATTTTTCGTTGAATACTCTTACTTCATCCGCAATTTTTCTTTTTTTCTTTTCTTTTTTGGGTTCTGTTTTCTGTTGAAAGGATGTTGAAGTCATGCAGGAATAAATTTACAGTATTTAGGAATAAATATTTTTTTAAGAAATAACACAACAAGCCCATCATAAATTGTTAGGTAGGCAAATAAACAAAGCAAAGTTTAATAATCAAATAAAACTTACATGTCTACATAATAATAATAATAATAATAATAATAATAATAATCGCCTGTCGTCACAGAACACATGTAGGTAGGTTGAAATATTATATATAACTCACAAGTTGCCACAAGCTGACGTGTAGTAGGCGGCGTCGGCATTAGCACTGCACTGCCCCCTCCCCTACAGAACATTCCATTGTTTCTACCTACGCGGTCCGCACTCGAGCACCGCGCGATTGAGTCACGAAAAAATTAGCAAAATAATGTTAAAAGTTTACGATTTTGGGGGGCTGCATTACTAGCTGTTCAGGGCTGCATGCGGGCCGAAGGTTGGACACGCCTGTTTTAGTTTTTTATCTTTGTATTTCTAAACTTCAATAAAAATTATTATTTATGTGTAGTCAATGCTTGTGCGAAATAGCCTAGAGACCATAGACATTAAAATTCCCATCCATTACACCTTCTGAACAAAAAAAGGAGTTGCTTAAGGCAATCTAATAGCAGTCATATATCCAACCTTGGGTTTCCTTTTAATAGCAGAATCCTATTATATATCATAAATTACTTGTAAAATATTGCAACCTCACGTTTCTCTTTAAAAGCAGAATGCTATTCCAAATCACTAATGACTCTTAAAATATCACTCAAATTAAGAAGGAACGTGCACTTATGGACTCAGGCAAAACTGAGAGATAGCATTCTAAGGTATCTAGATCTAATCTTGAAATTCTTGCATCTCAGCCATATGAAGAAAAAATTCTAGACTAAAACCAAGGTTAGAAAATAATGACATTATAACTTCGTGAATTTGAGAGGCGGAGAGAGAAGGAGGGAGAAAGAAAATTGTCATATTCCTTTTTAAAAAGCAAAGCACTTTTCCCTTTCTTTTCTTTTTTTAAGTGCTATTACTGTACTGCTAAGTAATTTTGTACTGGAGAAATAGGGAACCTGTTCACACTTTATTTTTTTAATAACATAGTGTAATCCTGTAGATATTTGCTCAGAAATAAATCCCACTCTATGCGGTGGCACTCCTTCTAATTAAATGTTTCTAGCAGCCTTGCACGACCAAGTGTAACCCCCCTCACCCAGTTGTGCTGGGCTTCACGGTGTTACAAGCTTATAGTCTGCATCTGCAAAATCAGTTTTTGGTTTTCTCTCTAAGTGGGAAGTTCCATGCCCTACTAATAAACCTGCCCTACTCCTTTGAAAGAGAGGTACTTTTTTTATATACTGTAGACCTGCCTTTCTCAACCTTTTGACCTTGGAGGAACCCTTGAGATATTTTTCAGGCCTCGGGGAACCCCTGCACATTCAGGCTCTAATATAGGCCAGAAGCTACAAAATTATTATATTCGTTTCATGTGTAGGCCTGTATATTTGCATTAACAGTGTTCTTAAACTAACAATAAAGAATGAAACTTACCTCTTTAATGTGAAGTTGCCTGAATTTGAAGTATTTTTTTAAATAAATCGTGATCTCCCAGGGAACCCCTAGTGACCTCTTGCAGAACCCTAGGTTCCGTGGAACCCCGGTTGAGAAACCCTGCTGTAGACTATTTTCCACTTTACCAAAGCCTTTCATTGCTGCAGTGTAGAACAAATGGAAGACAAGAACTTTTTATTAAAAAAAGAATCTCTCTCTAAGGAATAATGGACAAGTTATTGTTAAAATTATAGTAGATAGTACTTGTGGGTGATTACATTTCACTGCAAAAAGAGAGAGGGGGAGGGAGGGAGGGCTGCTTTGACATTTATCACCCTGCGGTGTAAATCTCTGTTTCTAGATTTTATCACCTGAGCTGACTGGTTGTCTTCTGAAAATGTCTCTGCTTCATTTTTTTGCTTCTATCATGGATGTACTCAGGAGTCTTAGGGGAGTCACTTTAATAGAAGCCTACCATGGAAAGATTTCAGCAAGATAGAGAGATAGCTAAACACTTGCTTGTCCTCATTGTTCTTCATTGTGGTGTCTGTGATTCGGACATGTGGATTTTGTACTTACACAGAACTTCTTTATAACCTTCTAGAACGTGTAGTTTTTTGGTAGGAATGCTGCCCTCTGTGGGGCTCTTTAGCATCTGCCTAAACTGAAGGTAATTTTTTTCCAAGCACAACTCTCACAGAATCTCTTTAGCAAGATTTATTGAGAAGAAAGGGATGGGGTTGCAAGAATACCAGCAGCTGAACTATTTCCCTTCTAAAATTCAATATATCCCCAAGTACATTTGGGCGGACGCTTCTTTCTCCTCTTCTTAACTGCCTTACTGGGAACTGGCAAGGTGGTGTGTATGTTGGTTGTGAGGACCCAAGGCAGGAGATAATCTTTTCAAGGACCACGTAATGTAGGAAACACTTTGTGGTATATCTCTTCCCCCATCCCTGCCCTGCTTATTTTTTCCTGGAAGACAGTGTACCATTTGGATGCATCTAGTCCCGATTTCAAGGGTTTCCACCAGCCCTCCCTGGTTCTGCATATTTGCATGCCAGACTGGCAGTAGCAAAGCCACTCCTATTTATCCTCTCTCCTAAGGGATGTTGTAGGGCGGTGCTCCTATGTTGCCAATAGACCAAGCTCTCAGTTATGTTATTTGAGTTCACTAAAAGTTTCATTGTGAGATTCCAAACAACACATGAAGGATGTTCCCTCATCAAGACTCATGTTTTCCATAAATTTAAGGAGATTGTGATTCCTCAGCAAAATAACATTCTCTTTTTATTTCTCTAAAGGAAGCCCTGCAAAAAATCAGGCAGAAGAATACCATGCGGCGTGAAGTAACTGTTGAGCTGAGCAGCCAAGGATTCTGGAAGACAGGAATTCGTTCTGATGTCTGTCAAGTGAGTTAGAGTTCCTTCTATCTTCCCAAGGGATGATGAAAGCCAGTTTTAACTATGGCTCTTTCAAACCTGTGGAATATGGATAAGATGGAGTATGACCCCCAGATTCTCAAAATTCAACAAACCTACTATCGCAGATCTAGTCCTGGAGACACCCAGTATCTCTTGTATTTTTTTGCTGAAGTGAACAGAAGACGGGGCATTGGGTACTCATCATGCTATTCCCTTTCAGAATAAATGGTCCTAAAGAAAATCTATCTCTGTGGTCACTAAGAGTTGTGACCGATTTGATGACACATAATCAATCAATCAAACTTATGCAAAGTGCAGAAAAGTGCAGATATGAGGCACATACCTTATTTCTGGACCAGCCTACGCAGACAACAGAAAGAAAAAAAATCTATATCAAAGTAGAACTCCACAAGAGGAATTCTCAACAAGGGGGATTCTCAATCTTGCTTAACTATCTTCTCATTTTCTTATTCTTGGTTGCTTTGAAACTGAGATGTACAAAGTAGAATTCGTATCGATGATATTATTCCTCCCTCCAGATGTTTTCCTTTTTATATGTAGTTTTTGTTTTTGAGGAATTAATGTACTAATGGAAAATCCATGTTAAACAGCAGCTTTCTTTCTTTTAGCACTTAGAAACAAAATTGTTCATGGCCTCGAAAGCCTTTGCAGCTTATCTATTCAAACGTTCTTGTTCTTTTTATTGTGAAGGACAGCAAAGTACCAAATGGCAAAGGATCTGCTCTACTGCAGAATCAATTGTTTTTGAGAGAAAACTACATAGATGTAATACACCTACAGTATATGTATTCATATATTCCCCAAAGATGTCAAAAGGAGACAGTGTATCTTTACATGTGTGTGTGTGTCTGTATGTGTATCTATATCAATATCTGTGTTGCTTCCTACCAGATTAAAAAGCGATTGGATGGAATTAAATGTATATCAAGACCACGGGAAAGCACATTACAGAGTAGTTGAAAATTATTGGTGCAGTATTTTTCTTTCCTGCCCAGTGGAATAGATTGGTTCAGGATTAGAGTTTCAATTTAATAAATTTGAAATGTTCCTGTGTTCACCTGGACCATAAGGAAGGCTGAGCGAAGGAAGATAGATGCTTTTGAACTGTGGTGTTGGAGGAAAATTCTGAGAGTGCCTTGGACTGCAAGAAGATCAAACCAGTCCATACTCCAGGAAATAAAGCCAGACTGCTCACTTGTTGTTGTTTATTCGTTCAGTCGTTTCCGACTCTTCGTGACCTCATGGACCAGTCCACGCCAGAGCTTTCTGTCGGCCGTCACCATCCCCAGCTCCCCAATGGTTGAGTCCGTCAGCTCCAGAATACCATCCATCCATCTTGCCCTTGGTCGGCCCCTCTTCCTTTTGCCTTCCACTTTCCCTAGCATCAGCTTCTTCTCCAGGGTATCCTGTCTTCTCATTATGTGGCCAAAGTACTTCAGTTTTGCCTTTAATATCATTCCCTCAAGTGAGCAGTCTGGCTTGATTTCCTGGAGTATGGACTGGTTTGATCTTCTTGCAGTCCAAGGCACTCTCAGAATTTTCCTCCAACACCACAGTTCAAAAGCATCTATCTTCCTTCGCTCAGCCTTCCTTATGGCCCAGCTCTCGCAGCCATAGGTTACTACAGGGAATACCATTGCTTTAACTATGCGGACCTTTGTTGTCAATGTGATGTCTCTGCTCTTAACTATTTTATCAAGATTTGCCATTGCTCTCCTCCCAAGAAGTAGACGTCTTCTGATTTCCTGGCTGCAGTCAGCGTCTGCAGTAATCTTTGCGCCTAGAAATACAAAGTCTGTCACTGCCTCCACTTTTTCTCCCTCTATTTGCCAGTCATCAATCAAGCTCGTTGCCATAATCTTGGTTTTTTTGAGGTTTAACTGCAACCCAGGTTTTGCACTTTCTTCTTTCACCTTCGTCATAAGGCTCCTCAACTCCTCCTCGCTTTCAGCCATCAAAGTGGTATCATCTGCATATCTGAGATTGTTAATGTTTCTTCCAGCAATTTTAACTCCAGCCTTGGATTCCTCAAGCCCAGCATGTCGCATGATGTGTTCTGCGTACAGGTTGAATAGGTAGGGTGAGAGTATACAACCCTGCCGTACTCCTTTCCCAATCTTAAACCAGTCCGTTGTTCCGTGCTCTGTTCTTACCGTTGCTACTTGGTCGTTATACAGATTCCTCAGGAGGCAGACAAGATGACTTGGTATCCCCATACCACCAAGAACTTGCCACAATTTTTTATGATCCACACAGTCAAAGGCTTTAGAATAGTCAATAAAACAGAAATAGATGTTTTTCTGAAATTCCCTGGCTTTCTCCATTATCCAGCGGATATTGGCAATTTGGTCTCTAGTTCCTCTGCCTTTTCTAAACCCAGCTTGTACATCTGGCAATTCTCGCTCCATGAATTGCTGGAGTCTACCTTGCAAGATCTTGAGCATTACCTTACTGGCATGTGAAATAAGTGCCACTGTTCGATAGTTTGAACATTCTTTAGTGCTTCCCTTTTTTGGTATGGGGATATAAGTTGATTTTTTCCAATCTGATGGCCATTCTTGTGTTTTCCAAATTTGCTGGCATATGGCATGCATCCCCTTGACAGCATCATCTTGCAAGATTTTAAACAGTTCAGCTGGGATACCGTCGTCTCCTGCTGCCTTGTTATTAGCAATGCTTCTTAAGGCCCATTCAACCTCACTCTTCAGGATGTCTGGCTCTAACTCACTGACCACACCGTCAAAGCTATCTCCAATATTATTATCCTTCCTATACAGATCTTCCGTATATTCTTGCCACCTTTTCTTGATCTCTTCTGCTTCTGTTAGGTCCTTACCATCTTTCTTTTTGATCATACCCATTTTTGCCTGGAATTTACCTCCGATGTTTCTAATTTTCTGGAAGAGGTCTCTTGTCCTTCCTATTCTATTGTCTTCTTCCACTTCCACACATTGCTTGTTTAAAAATAATTCCTTATCTCTTCTGGCTAACCTCTGGAATTTTGCATTTAATTGGGCATATCTCCCCCTATCACTGTTGCCTTTTGCTTTCCTTCTTTCTTGGGCTACTTCCAGTGTCTCAGCAGACAGCCATCTTGCCTTCTTGGTTTTCTTTTTCTTTGGGACGTTTTTTGTTGCCGCCTCCTGAACAATGTCGTGAACTTCTGTCCATAGTTCTTCCGGGACCCTATCTACTAAATCTAGTCCCTTAAATCTATTCTTCACCTCCACTGCATATTCCTTAGGAATATTAGTGAGCTCATATCTAACTGATCTGTGGGTCTTCCCTATTCTCTTTAGTCTGATTCTAAATTTTGCAATAAGAAGTTCATGATCTGAACTACAGTCAGCTCCAGGTCTTGTTTTTACCGACTGTATAGATGTCCGCCACCTTTGGCTGCAAAGGATGTAGTCAATCTGATTTCGGTGTCGACCATCTGGTGAAGTCCATGTATAAAGTCGTCTTTTAGGTTGTTGGAAGAGAGTGTTTGTTATGCACAGTGAGTTGTCTTGGCAAAATTCTATCAGCCTATGTCCTGCTTCATTTTGTTCTCCCAGACCATGCTTGCCTGTAATTCCAGGTGTCGTCTGACTACCCACCTTAGCATTCCAGTCTCCTGTAATGAAAATAACATCTCTTTTTGGTGTATTATCTAGTAGGTGCTGCAGATCCTCATAGAACTGATCTACTTCTGCTTCTTCAGCATCTGTGGTTGGGGCGTATATTTGGATCACTGTGGTGTTAAATGGCTTACCCTGAATTCGAATTGAGATCATTCTATCGTTTTTTGGATTGTATCCAAGCACTGCTTTAGCCACTTTATTATTAATTATGAAGGCTACTCCATTTCTTCTGTGGTCCTCTTGTCCACAGTAGTAGATCTGGTGGTCATCTGATGTGAAGTGGCCCATCCCAGTCCATTTCAGTTCACTGACACCTAAAATGTCTATATTTAATCTTGACATCTCACCAATAACCACATCCAATTTGCCCTGGCTCATAGATCTTACATTCCAGGTTCCTATGGTGTGTTGATCTTTAGAACATCGGATTCGTCGTTCACCACCAGCACCGTCGGCCGCTAGCCGTCCTTTCGGCTTTGAGCTAGCTGCGTCATCACATCTGGGGCTAGTTGAACGTATCCTCTGTTCCTCCCCAGTAGCATTTTGACCATCTTCCGACCTGGGAGTCCCATCTTCCGATGGTATACCGACATATCTTTGGTTGTACTGATCCATTTAGTTTTCATGGCAAGAATACTGGGGTGGGTTGCCATTACCTTCCCCAGGGATCGTATTTAGTCTGACCTCTCTGCCACGACCTTCCCGTCTTGGGTGTCCCTTCACGGTTTAGCTCATGGTTTCATTGAGGTGCTCAAGCTCCAGCACCACGACAAGGTAACGATCTCCTTTGCTGGAGCTGCTCACTTGAGGGAATGATATTAAAGGCAAAACTGAAGTACTTTGGCCACCTAATGAGAAGACAGGATACCCTGGAGAAGATGCTGATGCTAGGTAAAGTGGAAGGCAAAAGGAAGAGGGGCCGACCAAGGGCAAGATGGATGGACGATATTCTGGAGGTGATGGACTCGACCATGGGGGAGCTGGGGATGGTGACGGCCGACAGGAAGCTCTGGCGTGGGCTGGTCCATGAAGTCACGAAGAGTCGGAAGCGACTGAACGAATAAACAACAAACCTGTGTTCACATGCTGCTAACAAAATACCTGGGGCACAGTCCCTGGGCAGATAGTTGCAGAATTTTCACAGAGAGGATTTCAATAAATATCGTACTGCCCTACCTACATATTTTCACTGGCCTGTGGACAGACAGCACAACAAGGCAAATGAGGAGCTTAGGGGTTTGGGCATACAAGTTGCATCTCAAAAGCTCTTCTCTTCCCAGCTCGCTAGTCTCTTGAGAATCTCCATGGACAGGCACTGAAGAGATCTTCTCTTCTCTGCAATGGGTTGCTCCTTGAAAATGAGCAATTCCTGGTATTATCTAAACTCCAACTTGGCATGGGTACTAGATTGCATACTTGAATGATAAAGGTCTTGACCTTCTTCTGTGTGAGATCCTTTGATAACAGCTATCATCCCCCCCCCCCCAGTCTTCTCTCTACAAGGCTAAACTTTCTCAGTTCCTTTTGTCTCTCTTCATAAGACTTTCTAGCCTCCTGATCATCCTTGTGGCTCTCTTTTAATGTTCCAGTTTGTCTGAATCCTTTTTAAAGCACAGTGCCAAGAATTAGACACATACTCAATAAGGGGTCTTGCTAATACAGAATATTGCTTCTCTTGATTTGGAAGCCATACTTCTGTTAATTGTCTAAAACTTTATTTGCTCACTTTTTTGCAGCAATATCTCCCTGCTGATTCATACTTGGTTTTCAGCTATTACTCCAGCATTACTCTTAAGTACTTTTACCAAGCCAGATACTCCCCATTCTCTACCAGCATATTTGATTTCTCTTTCCTGAGTGAAGAACTTCACATGTGTTTTTTAAACTTCATTCTATATTTATAGCCCATTTCTCTCACATATCAAGAGTATTTTCAGTTTTATTTCTGTATTCTAGAGTTCTAGGTATTTCAGTCAGTCATGTGCCATTTGATAAACTTTCCTGCCAGCCTTTCATCCAGAAGTGTTAAAAAGTTGATTCAGAGTCCAGGTCTGAAACCTGTGGCACATCACTTGATAAATCCCTCCAGCCTGTTGAGGAACTATTGATGAGCACTCTTTGAGCATGATTTTTAAGCCAGGTTGGTTCCACTTAATTGTTGTGCCATCTTCTAGGCAAGGTTGGCACGTTCCATTCTTGGAGTTCTCTGAGCTTGATTTTGAGGCTGCAGAGATTTCATTAACCTACTATACAGTATTTTTTTTACCTCCTATAGGTGCCTTTTGTTGTGGTTGTTGTTGTTTTATATTTATATATTATGTTTTTTGTTTTGTTTATATTCCCTCATTTGCCTCCTAGAAGAAGCAATCTTAATGGAACTTGAATCATCCATATACAGTATATTCTTTTTTTAAAAAAACCAAAATTTAGTAACTATCAGTGACATTCTGTCTCCTCCCTTCCTAAACTTGTGTACCTATCAGTTCTTGGTTTCCATAATCTGAGCCCTTAGATCGATATACCAAAGCTCTGAAGTTCCACTCAGGTGTCTGTCTAATCCCAATTAAGTCATGGATACACTGCATAATTTAGATACGTCATATACTTCATCATTTTTATTTCTATAAATGTGAGGGGAGTGGGTTGGAAATAACATTTTATTGGAGTGCTCTGAGAATTCATTATTACATTCTGAATTTAATTTAAGCAGATAAGGAGGTGAGCAATGAGCTCCCATATCTAAAACTGATCTGTAACCACTAATTTACTGGGTGATCTCAGAACTTAGTACTCTCTGCTTTATCACACACCCCTTCTGCAGTATGGGTATATCATAGTGCTCTCTTTCAAAGCCTTTATAAGAATAATGGAAGTTCTTTGGTGTCTGAAATGTATATTATGAATATAAAGTAGTGGCTAAAGGCAATGTTCAAGGATCTTGTTGCATGAATTGTGGTGATTCTTTCTCTAGCATGCCATGATGCTTCCTGTCCTAACACACCACATCCGTTACCATCAGTGTCTGATGCATTTGGACAGACTAATAGGCTACACTTTTAAAGACCGGTGTTTATTGCAGGTGAGCTCATGTTGACAATCATATACTTCAATATAACTTCTGTACTAAGTTGTGATAAAATGGAGGGAACAGGAAAGAAATGTACTGGTATGTTCCTATTGGCCTTTAAATCCACTTGCCCCAACCTGAGTGCCCTCCAGATGTGTGACCTTCAACTCCAGAATCCTCCCTCCAGAATTCAACTCATTTAATTTCTTAGGGGAGGCTGCTATAGATAATGGAGCCCAGGTCCAAACAGCCTAACCTGGAGGTAGGGATTAAGAGAGGTAATTGTAAAGAGACCCAGAACACAGTGGATCTAACTGGGATCTGAGCACTGAGCAATGGCTGATTAGATAGAAAGAAATGGAATATGAATGTAGGATAGAGGACAGCAACATGGTAGGTTTATTTTTATTTTAAGTTTAAAATTGTCAATAATTTTTATATTAAAACAATAAAATGGCCAAAGGGCTGTGTGATTGCAAAGGATTTCAGCAATATTATTTGAAGAAACCAAAATCTCATACAACTTGTCATTCCTTGATAAGATTGGGTGATCTTGCAAGTTTCTTAGGCTATGGGGGATGTCCATGTCCTGAAAATGTTGCTGACCCCTGGGATAAGAAATAAGTAGAAATGGACACAGATGAGGAAGAAACATGGGTTTGAAGAAGAAATCTTCTTGGACTTGAATCTCCTGCATAAACAGCAGGTGAAAGTCATGACCAGTTTTAACTGATGTTCCAGTTATGACCCTGCCTAGATCAGGATATCCTGCCACTAATGCCTTGATCACCAATGGCTGGACTACTGCAAGGCACACTACATGGGCTACCTTTGGAGACAACTCAGAAGCTGCAACTTGTTCAGAATGTGGTAGCCACACTTTTGGGGGCCAGTCCCCAAAAGAATAACGTTTTTATTGTTATAACATTAATGTTTTTATAACATTGTAGAATAACGCCTACTTTGAGGCCATAGCACTGGTTGCTAGTAGGCTTCTGAGGTCAGTTCCAAGTGGTAGTTATCCCCTAAAAGCTCTGTATGGTGTACCATCAGACACTGCATTGTTGAATGTGACTCTGCTTAACTACTCTGAGCATATTGAGAGAACCTATTAAAGGTGTCCCCACCAAGCAGGAAGTACATGGGGTGAGGGCTAGGTGACAGGGCTTTTCTGAAGAATAGCCTCCATACTTTGGAATACACTTTCCCCAGAGGTATGTCTGGCCCCCTCCTTCCATTTTCCAAGGCAATTAAAATAATACTTTTCCATTGTGCTTTTGGCCAGTATTGATAGTGGATATGTAAAGAGATTATTACTTTAATTATTACCTCATTGTTTTATTCTTTTTAATCTTGCTTTGTTGTTCACCATCTATAGTCTTAATTGATCACAGCATATTTTACAAATATTGTAAAATTAACAAATAAATGCATAAATATTGCAATGATGATGAAACAAAATGTAACAGACAACATATAAGAGGCTTTTAGGCTGAACTCCTAAACTTAAACACAATTGTCTGAAAGTAAGCTTACTGAGCTCAATGGGACTTTCTTCTGAGTTGTCATACATTAGATTCTCATAGTAGTATTATATTGTATTATATTATAAATATTGTATAAATTTAATGTTACAGTATATTCACATATAATATCATATCAAATAATGAGAGTTTGTTGGGTGGGAAGAGAGAAATGTGCTTTTAATATCTATATACAGTACCACTAGCTTTCTCCTGTCAGGAGTGAGGAGCGGGGGTAAGAATTTCTTTCACTTAGTTAGATAAAACACTTCCAACAACATTTGAAAAACCATGTGTGACTCATTCCTGACACTGAATCTAGTTAAATTTCTCTGGGGCTTCACTGAAAATTTAAATGAATAGCAGTTGAATGAACAATGTTTGTGGGTGTATTTGTTTGACTTTTGGATTCTGCCTTTTAGCTTGCCATGACTCACCCAAGCCATCACTTGAACTTTGGAATGAATCCAGACCATGCCAGAAATTCCTTATCAAATTGTGGGATTCGGCAACCGAAATACGGGGATAGGAAAGTTCACCATATGCACATGAGGAAAAAAGGTCAGTTGGATTAGTTTTCCTGTTGCCATTTCCTCCTTTCTCTTGATAGGAGCATTGAAGTTGCTTCCAAGAGTTCTTCATCTGGACCTTTTAAAAAGCAAGTTGGAGTAGTAAATATAGTAGTAAATATTCATAAATATCCTCCCTGGGATTATCAGACTATATCAGACCAGAGGGAATTATCTTACCAGACTGAAAAGAAGCTACAGTGTTGAACAGAAGTCTCGAATACTTCTTTAAATGTGACATTGTACTTTACAGGTATAAACACTTTGATCAATATTATGTCACGTCTTGGTCAAGATGATCCAACTCCTTCCAGGTATGTGTACAAACATTTTTTTTCTGACGGGGGGAGGAAGGATGCGTTACAGGTGCATGGTGGAGATATTCACATTATATTATGCCTGCATTGGCTCTTTGATGGAGCAAGTATTCAGAATTCCAGTTGAACTAGTAGGGACTTGGTGCATTTACAGTGAAAGGGCTTTCCCTACACACACACACACTTCCCATATACAAAATATATTTTGTACTTCAGCAAATACTAGGATTCCCAGTATACCTTCCTCTTACCTCTTCTTTTTGGCAACAATATAATCAGCTCTCAGCAGCTGAGTTCACTATTATAAAGTGCGTTAAGTCTTCTGATTGGAGGCAATGAGCCACCTCTGTTTTTTTCTCCTCTTCAGAAAAATAGGTTTATTTCTTATGGGAAGATGTTCACGTTGGGAGTAGAAATAAAGTTATAATAAATTACACTGAGGATATCTCAGTTTAAAAGAGCGCTAGATGGAGCTGACCATTTAACTTTGCAAAACAGAGTTTTGCAAATCTGAGTGTTTTTCATCTGGATACTATAATAAAAAGGTAAAGGTTCCCCCCGCACATTTGTGCAGTCGTGTCCGACTCTAGGGGCCGGTGCTCATCTCCGTTTGTTAGCCGAAGAGCCAGCGTTGTCCGAAGACGCTTCCACGGTCATGTGGCCGGCATGACGCACGCGGAACGCTGTTACCTACCCACCGAAGTGGTACCTATTAATCTACTTGCATTTGCATGCTTTCGAATTGCTAGGTTGGCAAGAGCTGGAGCTAGTGCGGGAGCTCACTCCACACGCAGGGCTAGGGATTCGAACCTCTGAACTTGCGATCTTCTGATTGACAAGCCTGGAGTCTTACCCGCTGAGCCACCACGCCCCTTAGGATACTATAATAAAACAGTCAATTTCCAGACAGGGTTGCCGTTTGTTGTAAAGAAAGCTCCACAATTTATTCTTCAGCATCTCTTCTGTAGGCCATTCACTGGATCAACATTAAAAAGCAAAAAGAAGGTAGTCTCCTTTGACTTGTGTTCATCATCTGGACATGGTACAATAACCTAATTTTCTTGGCAACAGTATGGAAGTGAATTGCCTTACGGTTTGCCCACCCAAGTATTAGCCAGGTCCAATCCTGCTTAGATTGGACCTTAACCTTAAGACCAGACAAGGTTGGCCTAGTGCATTGTGACCCTTATTTTAAGCAGTTAATGTAGCTCTCTCCTAGCTATGTGTTTCATATTTATTTGTTTCCAAGGAAAGTTTGTTGCATGTGATATTGAAATAGAAATAATTGGCATAATTATCCCCTATAGTATGGGTGTCACATTGAAAGAAAAAAAGAATGAGAAAAAGATCTGCCTGTGCTTCAATTGTGATATTTAAGACTGGACCCTGCAGCCTACATACAATCTGCAAATTATTTATTCTGTTGTTGCCAATCATGGGGCAGGACAAGGACCTGTGCAAGGCCACCCCAAATCTTTTGAAATCCTACCTCAGATTCTTTGAAATCTACTTCTTAGATGCATTGGAAACTACCATATATTGAGTCCATATACTGATTCATTTAGACTAGTATTGTTGACAGTAACTGGCAGTGGATTGTGGGCAGCCTTTTGCATGCAAAGTTCTGTACTATGGTCCTTCATTTATACTTCTGTGTCTGGAATGCCAGCAGGAATGATCATCATCTTTCTACCATAGTGATGATGCCGTAAGGCAGGGCTTTCCAAAGTGCCGCCGCTAGCGACACACCGAGCGGCGGCGGCGCGGGGGGGCATGCGGCGGCACGCACGGCGGGGGGGCGTGAGGCGGCACGCACGGCGGCGGCACGGGAGGGGCGTGCGGCGGCGTGGGGGGCGTGCGGCTGCACGCGCACGCCGCTGCTTCCGGGTGGTGTGGCGACACACCACGCTGTGTGTGGCGACACACTTTTGTGTCGCCACACACAGTTTGGAAAGCTCTGCCGTAAGGTCTAGATCAGAGCTTTCCAAACTGTGTGTTGGGACACGTTAGTGTGTCAGCTGCAGTGTCTGGGTGTGTTGCGGCTGCTGCTGCCTCCAAGCCCTGCCAGAATTCCACGGAGGTCCTAGTGCCTGCCTTGTGCCTTGCTGCCTCCAAACCTGCTGTGATTCCGCGCAGGTCATAGTGCCTGCCTCATGCCCTGCTGTAAGAGTGTGTCGTGAAATGATGCATGTCTAAAAAGTGTGTCACCAACATGAAAAGTTTGGAAAGCTATGGTCTAGATTAAAAAAAAATGGTTTATTTATTCTTCATATGCCTTTCCTGGGCTCCACATGTTATTTTTCATACGTCCATCCTGGGTCCACACATTTCAGCTGGTTTTGCTAGTTAATTAGGGGTGCCAGAAGCTACTTACCTGCTGCCCACAAGGAATCTTACAGTGAAGGAGCAGAAAGCTGGATCTATATGTGTTTATAGCACTCTCTACCCTCAAGCCATGATGCCACTGCTGGAATCCAGTGGAAGAAATAATCCTAATTTGCAAGTGATAGTCTGCTTAGCTGTCTGGCCACATCAGCAGTTTAAAAAATGTATTAGTTTTAATTGACCACAAGTTTTTCTTCCTGATTTATCATAATTACATTTCTGATCTCCAATGGCGATCTCCCCTCTCCCCCCCTCCTGCTCTCAGTATTTTGCTTTCCTGCACAATAACCATTAGAGGCCTATAGACCTCTCTGTCTTTAAGTCTGACTGTTTCTTTCTTGTTTAAAAGGCCAGGACACTTCTAGGAAATGTCCAAGCACCTATATAGAGATGTAGGAAGCTGCCTTCTGCCCAGTCAGGTCATTGGGTCCATCTATTTCAACTATTTTCCAGAGTTTCAGACAGTAGTTTTTCCTATTTCTAGAGAGAAATGCCAAGGATTGAATATAGAATGTTTTGCACGCAAAGCATGTAGTCCACTCGTAAGCTGTAACCCTGCTTGTACTTAGAGAATGAAAGCACTGAAGAAGAAGGGTCAGGCTCACTATTATAGCTGTTGCAAGAAACAGCAAACTCCCTGCAAGATGCATTTCTTTCTTGTGTCCACAGTACCCAGATTCTATAGATGGCCTAGGGGGAGGTATCTCTTTTAAATCATCGACAGGGATAGCAGTGCACGGAAAAGCCCCTTGCAGCATGCTGTTGCAAGTCATTATCCTCTCCTTTTGCTAATCAGTCAACACAAAATTATAATCTGCCTTATTACCTTTCAGGCCGCCTGTGGCTTTTGTATGGCATATGAGAAGCCCAGATATTCACTGTTGTGCATCAGGGAATGCAGAATTCCAAAAGAAAAGCCGCAGGAGGCTAACTTTCTCTGCTTATTGCCCAAAGAACTGATAGGTGGCTGTTTTCCATCAGCAGTGTCAGTTGTTTGGTTTAGTGGTTAAGGTGCTGGGCTAGAAACCAGGAAACTCTGAGTTCTAGTCCTGCCTTAGGCATGAAAGCCGGCTGGGTGACCTTGGGTCAGTCACTCTCTCTCAGCCCAACTCACCTCATGGGGTTGTTGTTGTGGGGAAAATAGGAGGAGGGAGGAGTATTAGGTATGTTTGCCGCCTTGAGTTACTTATAAAAATAATAAAGGCGGGATAAAAATAAAATAAATAACTAATACTCTTCACATTCCTTTGCAGGATTAACCACAATGAACGCTTGGAATTTTTGGGAGATGCTGTGGTTGAGTTTTTAACTAGGTAAGTGTTTGAGTTCAGGTCAGACACTATGTTCTGCCATACAGAAAATCATCCCTTTCTCATGTCTTAACTCAGTTTAGTCACTGAGGACAGATAAGTGGCCCTCAAAAGTCGTTGTACTGCAGCAATTCTATCATACTTCACCTTTGGCTGTGCTGGGTGGGGTTGTGGAGGCTTGGAATATAACTAAAACTAGAGGGCAAAATGTGGCCCAACCCTGTTTTTAGCCTATGAAATGCATCTCTGGCCAGTGATTTCTTGTATTAGTTTATCACTGTTAACAAGAACCAACCCCAACTGTACCTTTTAAAAATTGTGTAGCATTTCTGATGTACCAAGCATTCAGCTGTATCCCTTTTTATGTCCTAGTATATCTTGAGTTAGATCATTGCTCTTTTTTCCCTTAGAGATAGGAAATGGAGACTGTTTAACAGATTTGCCTAGCTTCGTTTCTGCTCCCCCCAATTGATTGATGCACCAAGTGCATTTCCCCCCAACCTGTCTGATGCACCAAGTGCATTCAAATCTAGTTGTTCCTACATTCTGAATTGGCCTAGGTCTCTATCTAAGTGCAGTAGCAGATGCTATACTTGTGAACTGTTGGAATTTTGTTAGGATAGTCCAGCAAATGATTAAATTAAAAAGTAGGTTTCTCAAGCATGTCCTGACTGTTTCATGGAATGGGTGTAGAAAGAATTGGATTCCTTTAGAAATGCACCTGAAAGTCTGTTTTATTTTATTTTACAAAAAAAGGGGAGATCTGATCTTAAAATAAAGCAAGCAGGCCGTTTAGATATGACCCTAAACCTAAGTTATAGGTCTGAGCCAAGCCAAGAGTTAGCTTCTACCCCTATTGCTGCTATCTTCCTTAGTGACTGGGATTACAAGCTGGTAAAATGAGGATTCTTTTATCTCTGGACCCTCATGTACTTCTTTTGTTTCCTTTTTTAAATACACCTCCTATCCCTTCCAATCTCCTTTAACTGGTAACCTACAGCTGGAGATTAGTGTCTGGCTTTGAAGTGCCTGAAGCTGAAGAACTTTAGAGGATTGAAGGAGTCTACTGATTGTCCCTATGGGTTTGTTCCCAAGTATTAGGTTCCTTCCTTCTCCCTTTTTATTGGCTCATTTCTTCCATCCATTGGTTTCTGAGTAATGGTTGTGTTACATTTTTTAGATGTTACCATAGAGGAGAATAAGAAGAGTCCATAGATATTTCGGACGTTTAATACCATATTCAGACCCTAAAGTATAATATAGTGAAAGGCTGATATTTCTGTCCCATTAGATGTAATTTAGAGTTGCTCATAACTGTTCTGAAGAGCGGCTAGTTTAGAACCAAATGCTTCTAAGTTGGTAGCCAGCAAATAAAAGACATACATCATTTGAGATGGTGTCATCTTCTTGTCATGGAACTCCTTGATCTTTCTGCCTATAATTTCAAGCATGCTGTGTGTTTCCAAGTAAATTTCAAAATATTTCTTCCTTTTCAAAGTGTGGGGGTCTGTTATTCATTAATCCTGACCTCAAAAATGCTAGCTTGGCATTCTGCCTTTCTTTCAGTAGTAGGCAGTCACATACATATATTCACAGTTTTAAAAAATAAATCACCAAGATCACTAAAATCCTTCCAGTTAATGGACGATCACTCAATCATTTTTTCCTCTGTATATTTTTCAAAAGTATTGAAAAATGACCAAAAATCCCCATAAAATTGACTTTTCATCGCTTAGTGGAAACAGCAGCCATTTTCTTGATAAGTGTCATTTGTGAGAGAAGGCAGTATCAAAATAACCTGAGGTAGCAGCTTTCAAAACCAATTTCAGATCTCAGCTGTGTTAGGAAAAGTAGTTGGTTTATTTAAAGAGAGGCTCTAAAAGTATTGCAGCATTACAGATAAAGGAGAAAAATCTACCTGTATCAATGCCTTCTAACAACTACTTTGAAGGAGTAGTTTGGGGCTGTTGTCTTGTTCCTATTAAAAAGAAATTTGTTTTTTTTTAAATCCTAAAAATAATATCCTGTATATTGAATGACAGCTGATTTATATAATGCCACCACTCATTTTAGTATTTCTGTGTACAGTAAAGTACTCACTATGTTTTTACATGCATTTTCTTGAGACCTGAAAATTGGCACTGTGAACCTGTAATTTGTTCTGATGTCATTTCTGTGAATTACACAGAATCCTCACCACAAGAACATTTCTGAAGAGCCTAGCTCTGATGCATATTTATTGAAGAGGAAGCTCAGACAGACAGACACAAAGAACATCTCCAGCCCAAGGGAATTTAGTCTGCAAAAGATCGTCCCATCACCCTGCCCAGGTTGATGCTGAATTCTTTCCATAAACACCCCCCTCTGTTCTCTCACCAAAATCCCACTGCATCAGGACAACATTACCTGGGCTGAAAATATTGGTCAATCATGGCATAGCAGCATAGAGATGCAGAAAACAATGTGACTACAACTTCATCAGGGCTTTTTATTTGTAAAAAGCTAAGTGCACTTGCTTAGGACTGTGGTCTCTCCACAGCTGACATGAATCCTCTAAACCCTTCCACAGTTGCTAACAGCATGAGGCTTGAATCTGTAAAATTATTTGAAAAGCAGGTTTTGCCGGTCTCAGATAATCTTACTTTTGGGCAGTCTTGCTTAAATTCACACTGTAGATCTATTAGATGAAATATACTCCTAGATAAATTTCCATATAGTGAGATTGAATTCAGTGCCTTTTACTTCAAAGGAAGTGTGGCTAGGCCATGTCTCTAAAGTTCTACATTTTCATCCAATCATTTCTATAAAAACAAGCAAAGAGGCTGAATACATGGTTTTAAGTCAAGTTTTTCTAGAAATTAATATGAGTGAGGTAAGTGATGAATCAATGTTGCCTATTTCTCTTAACATTTATTTCTCTCTCTTCTTCTTTTAAGAAGCGTTTTACTACCTCTCAGAATTGTTCTAAAACTAAAACTCCTTTCTGAATTTAATGGAGGAACAGAGAGCTGCAGTACATCATGGAACCTGTTCTTTAGGCTTTTTTTGAATATACCCTTCCTTCCTTCCTTCCTTCCTTCCTTCCTTCCTTCCTTCCTTCCTTCCTTCCTTCCTTCCTTCCTTCCTTCCATTATGTTACATTAGATTCATGTTTTTATTGACAGTGCAGAGTATGAAAAAGTGTTAATGTGAAGCATTCAAGCAGAGAAGCCTTTGTTCTTATTATACTGGAATAAGCAGTATGGAAGCTACTTCCCTGTGGCTTCTTCTACCACTTCAGTAATTGGATGAAAACATGGCATACATGGCCTCTTTTTCTGCTCACTTCATCAAGAAGAGAGAGGAAGCAGAAATTAAATACCATCGATCATGGCATCCTCCTGGATTGGTTGTGAGGATTGGGAGAGGGGAGAACCATGTTGTGCTGGTTCTCCTCCTTCCTCCGAGGCCGGTTCCAGTCAGTGTTGATAGGGGAGGAGAGGTCCATCCCACAGCCTCTGCTATGTGGGTTGCCACAGGGCTCAGGACTCTCTCCTCTGCTGTTTAACATCTACGTGAAGCTGCTGGGTGAAGTTATCCATCGGTTCAGGATGTGCATACTGATGATACCTCTCTTCTTGGTAACTATACATCTCCAGCCCAGGCCATCCAAGTGATACTGTGGAGGTCCTGTCTTGGTGTCTGGAGGTTGTGAGTCTGGATGAGAAACAACAGGCTTCAGCTTAACCCTAGTAAGACCGAATGGCTTTGGGCTTCAGGCCCCCCTGGTTCTGGGGGACTTTATTTATTTATTTATTTATTTAACTTTATTTATCTGGGGAACTCACCTCACAGGGTTGTTGTGGGGAAAATAGGAGGAGGAAGGAGTATTAGGTATGTTCGCTGCCTTGAGTTATTTATAAAAGTAATAAATAAAATAAATATTTATTTTGATAAAATCAAATAAATAATAATAATAATAACTTCCATCTCTTGTTCTGGATGGGGTTGCACTGCCCCAGACAGATCCTGTGCACAATCGGGGTGGTCCTGAACTCGTGGCTCCTGCTCAATGAGCAGGTGGCAGCCATGGCTAAGGAAGCCTTTGCATAGCTTTGTGTTTTGTGCCAGTTGTACCACCCATAATTGGA
The DNA here is from genome assembly GCA_023362775.1 of Charina bottae. Lineage (NCBI taxonomy): Eukaryota > Metazoa > Chordata > Lepidosauria > Squamata > Charinaidae > Charina > Charina bottae. Next base: position 809,363 of record JALMGJ010000030.1, on the reverse strand, counting down.
CCGGGGGGCCTTGCTCACAGTCACTCATGCCTTAGTCCCCTCCTGAATGGATTATTGCAATGCGCTCTACATGGGGCTGCCCTTGAAGAGTATTCAGAAGCTTCAGCTAGTGCAAAATACAGTGGTGAGGGCAGTTATGTGTGCTGGTTGTTCAGCACATGTGACACCTCTTCTCCGTGAGCTGAACTGGCTACCAGTATGCTTCTGGGTGCTATTCAAGGTGCTCTTGGTTACCTATAAAGCTCTTTGTGGCTTGGTACTCGGTTACTTATGGGACCGTCTCTCCCCGGTGGTGTCTACCCGTCCTTTTGGATCTGGCAGGAGAGGCAGGCTCCAGGTCCTGTCTGCAAGAGAGAGTCATCTCTCGGGACCCAGGAGGAGAGCCTTTTCTGCTGTGGCACTCACCCTTTGGAACATTATTCCCCCAGAAATTAGACTTGCCCCGACCCTGCTGGCCTTTTGCAAGACACTAAAAACCTGGCTTTGCCATCGAGCCTGGGGTCCTGATAGCATGGATGAGCCCGTGTCATGGGTCGTTTGAGTGGTTGGGAGTCTTCTTGACAGCTACTTTTATGATATTTTTTCTTGTTTTTAACTCTGGTTGTTTTTCTTTTTTTTATTCTGTTTTAATTGTGAGCCACCCAGAGTCATATATATGAGATGGGTGGCCTATAGATTTACTTAATAAATAAATTAGGAAAGAATTGCATCACTGGCCCATCTTTGTTTTGAAAAAAAGCTACTGACAAAAAAAATCTTTATTCTACTATGTTGAAATGGTTTCAAGGCTGCTAGAGTTTGGGAATGGGTACTACCTCCTCTGCAGAAATCAGATAGAAGTAAATTTGGGAGTGTTACTTTGTTGACAGGAACATATACTGTATCAGCAGTTGAGAGCATTTGGATCTTAATATGATTTTTATCATTTATTTCCAGTGTCCATCTGTACTATTTGTTTCCAAGCTTGGAGGAAGGAGGATTAGCAACATACCGGACTGCCATTGTTCAGAATCAACATCTTGCAATGCTGGCTAAGGTATATATGGTTATTTTTGCATCTTGGTTTGAGTTAGCTATAATATCTGGCTGATAGGTTGATTCATCCTATCCCCTGCCCTTTTGCAAAGCCTTTGTATGCAGGCTAGCCTTTGAGTTTTCAGATTTTGAAAGTAGCCTAAAGTTGGTGCTGTTCAAGCTTCGAATCATTTGAGAATCAATATCCAGCATTAGGGCAAAGGTTTAGTTAGTCATAGGGGCAGAAGGGAGGCAAAAATGCTTTGTGCAGTGGAAATCTTGCAGGGATCATCAGGAGCTTAATATACTTTGAATTTTGGTAAAATAAGTAGGAACTTATGGGAAGCACTCAGTTGCAGGTGGGGCTTCCAGTTTATGATTCAAAACATGCAGTCTGGTTCCTCCTGATGTCTTAGCCCCAGTTCATGGAATCTCTTTCTTATTAGCCATTGCTGTTGCTTGGGACTGATGGCATTTAAAATCTAAAATGTCTGGAAGACATCAATGTGTGTTCTGAACCATAAGTTGTAGGAATAGCATTGCACTCTTTTGTACACAAGTCATATTTTGTGACCTGGTCTACCAACCTATTGAAAGGACCTTAATAACTTCTGTTATGTCTGTGGAAAGTGATTGTGGATGAAGGTGTGTCTTTGCTAAGAAAAGGCTGAAAGTGGCAGGTAATCAACTTTCATCACAAACTCTTAAGACTAAAATATATTGTTAGCAACTGGTAAAATATTTCCATAATGAAATGTTGGAATGCAAAACCTGCTCTAAATAGATCAAACTGAGAAGGTCAAAACTGTGCAATTGCCCTATTGGTGACATGGTCTGATATTTCAGGCTTCAGAAGATGCACCTGAAAGCTCCCAGTTGAGGTGCTAAAATATAAGGCTAGATTTGGTAATTCGCATATAAAACTCAGACACAACCGATCCAGCTTAAAAGGGAATAGAAAAGAAAGGAAAAATTGTTTATTTTACCAGTTATTTGTAATAAGCTTGTCTACTTACTGATTTTATGCATTAAGGACCTTTGGAGTCCTTGGTGCTCTCTGAGCTTGGTTGTTTGCTTGCAGATGTTTCATTACCCGACTAGGTAACATCATCAGTGCTAGTCATGATGTTGCCTAGTTGGGTAATAAAACATCTGCAAGCAAACAACCAAGCTCAGAGAGCACCAAGGACTCCACAGTTCAACCCTGAGCTACAGATATCCTCTTCTGCATTTACAATGTCAGATATGAAGGCTATTCTTTAAAACCAAATGAGGCAAGATCTAGAATCACTACAAAGAAGAACTGACCTACATGACACATGGAACTGGAGTTTGGTGACATGAGATGTAGTGAAAGCCACCTATTTAGAACTTTTTAAAAGAGGACTAAATAAAAGGACAATCAGTCTGTCAATATCTAGCTTCTTCTCTTGATGGTTATTTAGTATCTCCTCAGACACTGGCAAAATGCCCCAAATACCAGCTACTGGAAAGCAGCAGTAGGGGAGAGATGTTTGTGGACTTCCTAAATGCCATTGGTTCACTATTGCATGAGAGAATGCTGGACCAGGTGGGGTGTTGCTTGATCCAGGAAGGTTCTACTTAGGCTGCTATGGAAATAATTTGAATTCTGGCCTCTCTCCTCAAGTCCTAATTTTGTTTGCCTAAAAATTATTCCCACTAACAATCCTTCTAAGTACCACCATAATGCAATAGCCTGCCTTCTGAAAAATTTATGGGAATGCTAGATGCTACTGAAAACATAGAAGTGAGTTGCTTACAACCGAAAGGGTTTTCGATTGATCTTTCAATTTACTTTCCTTTAACCAGTGCCACTTATGCTTCCAAACATACATAGTTCATTGATTTCCCCTTATACTTCTTAGATGCCTCTAAGTCCCTCTCTCTCAATTTTAATCATCTCTCTACACCTTTTGCCAGATGTCATTGTTCTTGTGAACATTTATTCTGAGGCTATTGTTTTCTGGCTGTCACGAACATCATTAATACAGTATGAAGCAGACAGGTTTGTAGTTTGTCCTTGTGCCAGATTTATACCTTCAATTCAGGGGTATAAATAGGAAGTTCTTCAGGTAGTAAGTAGTGTTTCATCTTTCCCCAAATTTAGGATTCATGTTGCATTCTGAGCATGCAGCAATCTAGAGGGGCTGTTTTTTCCTTGGTTAGCTCTTCTTATGTAGTTGCTGTAGTCCAGCTGCAGGAGAGTATGGTTGTCTTTCTAGATTTCAAAAGAATACAGGAATCATTCTATCATTTTTGCTTTACTTGCTTGTCTACTCAAAATTGATTTGTCCTCAAAGTTGACACAGCTCACATTTAGATCTGTGTTAGGTGGGGAGATTTAGTTTCCGGTGATTTGTTCCTACAAGGTTCCGGAATGATATGAGATGCAAACTCTGTGAGAGGGGCTGGATAATCTGATTATTTCCATTCCTGTGCTGTTACCAGGTAAAGATGGCAAGATTCATTTTTCCAGCTTGGTTCTTGGAGATAGTCCAAGTGCTTCAAGGATAATGTCTGAATCAAATTTCAGTTGGCTTTTTGTGTATTTTGGACTCTATAGCTAAAAAGAATAGGTTAAAATCATATTTAAAACCCCCCCACAAGTAATGATACTCCTCCAGCATCTTCCAGCATCTGGATTGTTTTTCTTGATCCTATTTGGCATTGCTGATTGTGAGTTCATAGCCACGGAGAGTGAAATTACCACTAATTTCCACTAGAACATCATTGCAAGTACACATTTTTATATGTTTAGTCTAAAGTGCTTGGCTATAGGGAACCCTTGCATCTCTGCCTCTACAGAGTGGACTTCAGGGAAAGAGAAAGCTCACTGGATCTTTTGGGGCCTCAACCATTAAAACCATTGATAAAGAATACGATATATACCATCCATGGTATATAAATAGAGAGCAAGTCCCACTCCCTTCTCGCACTGAAGATGTTGCCTAGTCTGGCAATGAAACGTCTGCCAGAAAACAACAAGGCTCAGAGAGCACCAAGGATTCCACAGTTCAACCCTGAGCTACAAATACTCTCTTCGATTGGTACAGATATAATTGTTCTTAAAGAAATTCCTATTAGAATTTTGTGTAAGAGAAAAAGTATTCTTTTTTTGACTGAGAGATTAAAGCAGAAAAAGGTCCCATTTCAATGGGACAAATTGGAAGGTGTGATTTTTACTTTTAAGCAGCAGAGGTTTCGATTGAATTCTGTCCAGAAGGCAAGGGAATTTCTAGAAAAATTGAAAGAGGAATTGGAGGAGATTCAAATGGAGGTGTCAGAGGAGACTACACAAAAACTCCAACAGGTGCAACAGCAAATTGAAAGGGATGATACTGAACTAGATGCTATAGGTATCAATTTTTCTAAATTTTTGGCTTGATTACGGATTGCAAATGCTTAACATGGAATGCTTAATGTGGAATATAAATGGAGAAAATGCTCCTCAAAAGAGAAAAAAAAGTCATTTGAATTTTTTTTAAAAAGGTATAATTTGCCTACAAGAGACACATATTAGAAAAAAGGACACAAAATATTTGATTTATAAAAATTAGGTTGAAGAGGTTTTTTCTGATGTATGGCAGTGTAATCCTTTTCATAGCTTCTGTTGGTTTTGCTGTGGTGGGTTGAGTGGTCAGGCACTTTTTGATAAAGTTGCGTGGATATCCATTTTGCTGGAAGATGCTATATAAGTGGTCTATTTCCTTTTTCTGGTGTTCTGGGTTGCTGCAGTGTGTTTGTGCTCGTCTGAATAGTGTTCTTACACAGCTCCTCTTGTGGGAGGTTGGGTTATTGCTTTGGTAGTGGAGCACTTGGCTAGTATGGGTAGATTTCCGATAGACTTGTGTTTCTAGAATGCCATCATTTCCTCTACTGATGAGGATGTCCAAAAAGGGTAGTGTGTTGTTTTCTTCTTCCCTTGTGAATTTTATTCCTTTGAAGATGTTGTTGATGGTTTCATGTGTTTCCTCCAGTTGATCCTTTTTTATTATGACGAAGGTGTCATCTACATACCAGATCCATACTTTGAGTTGTATGCGTGGGAGTGCTATCCTTTCTAGACGTTGCATTAATAGTAATCTAATTCTTTTAGATGGAGACTAAAATAAATGTTGCTACAGAAAGAAGGAATTGTGGGGGAATGTAAAAAATTAAAATATTTTTTGAAAACAATTTAGGTAGAGGCACTATTTAAGAATGGTTTGGGATGCAAGTAAAGCTTTTATTAGAGATTATTTTATACAAAATAATAATGAACTTAAAAAGAAGAGTCAAGAGAAAATACAAGCTATTTTGGATGAAATAAAGAGAAAAGAAGAATTAAAGAAATTTTCAGAGAAGATAAGTATTTCTCAATAACATAAGCTTTTACAATGAGAACTATCGATGTTAACAGTAAGAGAAATGGAAATAAAAATGTAAAGCAAAAAAAATTGAGTTTGGAAATAAACCAGGGAAGCGGCTCACATATAAAATATGAAAAGAAGAAGAAAAGAAAATGATATTTAAATTACAAGAGGGAGATACTGTATTAATGGACAATGCGTCCATACAAAAAGCATTTCACCAATATTATTCCAATTTATATAAAGGAAGTGACATCTCTCTGGAGAAAATAGATGAATATCTAAAGAAACAAAACTTATCGAGGATTACAGAGGAACAAAGACAGATTATGAATGGATTTATAACAATAAGGGATGTTTCTGAAGCTATAAAAAAGATTAAACTGGGAAAAGTGCCTGGACCAGATGGATTATCAGGTTCTCATTATAAATGTTTTGAGGATGAACTTTTGCAACCTTTACAAAACACAGTGAACTCTATCCTACAGGGAGGAAAGATGCCAGAGAGTTGGAAAGAGGCCAGTGTAGCATTAATACCCAGAGGGACAAAATTTGACTTTAACAAGAAACTATAGGCTGATAACATTATTGAATAATGACTACAAGTTGTTCACAACGATTCTAGCTGATAGACTGAAAATAATTTTGCAAGAATTTATTCATGAGGATCAATGTGAGTTTTTACCTAAAGGAAAGTTAAAGGACAATGTTAGAAATGTGTTGGAAATTTTGGAATATTTGGAGCAACATAATGATAAACAAGAGGGGCGTGGTGGCTCAGTGAGTAAGACGCCAGGCTTGTCGATCGGAAGATTGCAAGTTCGGAGGTTCGAATCCCTAGCCCTGCGTGCGGACTGAGCTCCCGCACTAGCTCCAGCTCTTGCCAACCTAGCAATTCGAAAGCATGCAAATGCAAGTAGATGAATAGGTACCACTTCGGTGGGTAGGTAACAGCGTTCCGCATGTGTCATGTGGCCACATGACCGTGGAAGCGTCTTCGGACAACGCTGGCTCTTTGGCTAACAAACGGAGATGAGCACCGGCCCCTAGAGTCGGACACGACTGCACAAATGTGCAGGGGGAACCTTTACCTTTACCTTTTAATGATAAACAAGCTGCATTGATCTTAGATACAAAGAAGGTCTTTGACAATTTGAACTGGGCTTTCTTGTTCAAGGTTTTGGAAGATACGAGTTTTGGAGAGAACTTTATAAAATGGGTAAGATTGATCTACAACTTCACAGAAAGCACAAATAATTGTTAATGGAGATCTAACAAAACTCTTTGAGATACAAAAAGGAACAAGACAGGGATGCCAACTGTCTCCTCTCTTGTTTATTCTGGTTCTTGAAATACTGAATAGAGATACAGTATAAGACAAGATGAGAGAATTGTGGGAGTAAACTTATAAGTTAAGGGCTTTTGCAGATGATTTGGTGTTGGTTTTGGAAGATCCTTTAAAGGGAATTGAAATATTAATGGGCAAATTAAAATAATTTGGTGCATTAGCAGGTTTCAAGATTAATAAACAGAGGACAAAGATGTTAACCACAAAGTGAAAATAGAAGATCAAACAGAATTGATGAATAAAACGGGTTTTAAGATTGAGAAGTAGGTAAAATATCTGGGTATCACTATGGCAAATATGAATTGTATGTTATTTCAAAATAACCATGTTAAGCCATGGAATTAAGTTTTAAAAGATACGTCATTGCTGGGGAGAATTTTTTTTTTTCTTTTCAGATATAATTTTTTATTATTACATTCAACATAAAACATAAACAAAACATATAACACATAACAATGATCATATATAACACATAACAATGGTTACATTTATGTATATATATTTACATTTGATTTTATATAATTATTTTTATTATATTTAATACAATGTATCCTTCTTTTTTTTGTCTCTAATCTTTTCTCTCCTTTATCTTTCAATCTCTTCTAACCTATTCTCTCTCTATCTATTCCTTTCCTTTTGATTCTTCCTTTAACTCCTTTTCTCTTTCATCCATTCCCTTCTTTTTTAACCCTTTCTCTCTCTCTCTCTAATCTCTTCTCTCACTTACCTTACTCATTCTTTCTAACCCTCCCGTCTCTCTCTTTTCCTTTCCTTTATCTTTCATTTTTATTCTTCCTTTTATCCTTTCATCCATTCCTTTCTTCTTCTTCTTCTTCTTCTTCTTCTTTTTTTTATTTTTATTTGACCTTCTCATTCTCTCTAATATCTTCTCTCATACTCCCTCTTTCTCTCTCTAACCTCTTCTCTCTCTTCTCTTCTGCTCTTCTTTTCCTATCTTTCTTTCCCTTTTCACCCTTTCTATCCTCTTTTTCTTTCTAACCTAATCCTTTCTTTTTCTTCTTACTTTATATATATTTATCATTCTTTTTCTCCCTTTCCTTACATTATATTATTTATTTATTTATATATTTGTATCAAATTCAATCTTAAGTTTAAATCTTTGTTTTATAATATATAATACATACATACACTCCATTAAAATTCTTCCAGTTTTCTTAACAAAAGAAAAATTCTTGTAAATACTTGATTTACATTTTTCTCTTCTTATACCTCTTTTTTTTCCCTTCGCCCCTTCTTTATTTGTACTACTACTATTATTATTATTATTATTATTATTATTATTATTATTATTATTTGTTCTCTATTTAATGTTATATTCTTTTTGAATATATTTTATGAAGGGGTCCCATGTTTCATTATACTTCCCCATTTCTTTTCCTTTTATTAAATTTGTTAATTTGTCTGTTTGCATTAAATCCATTACTTTTATAATCCATTCTTCTTTTGTTGGAATATTTTTTTGTTTCCAGTATTGGGCGTATTTTATCCTTGCAGCTGTACTTAGATACTGAAATAAAACCTTTTGTTTTTTATTTATATTGTCTTCAATTTTACCCAATAAATATAATTCTGGTCTCATTCTTATTTCTTTGTCGAATATTTTACATACATATTTATGTATTTTGACCCAATATTTTTTTGCTTTTTCACATAGCCACCATACATGGTAGAAAGAACCCCTTTTGTTTTTGCATTTCCAACATAAAATAGAGTTACTCATTTTTGATTTAAATAACACCTCAGGAGACATGTACCATCTAAAAATCATTTTATACATGTTTTCTCTTAAATCATTACTTAAAGTAAATTTTATATTTTTGACCCAGATTTCTTGCCAATCTTCATATGTAATTTCAATTCCTAAATTTTCCTCCCATTTTTTCATGTATTTTTTAATTTTTATGTCCTTGGTTTTCACTTCCAGTAATGTTTTATATATTTTAGAAATTAAATGTTCTTCCTCTTTTTCTAATATATTATCCCAATTATTTTCTATTTTTGTAAATTGATAATTTTTTTCGTCTATTTTATATTGCTCTTTTAATTGGAAATACGTAAACCAATGACATATTATATTTTCATTTTCTAGTTCTTCCCTTGTTTTAAGTTTCTGAGTATTTCCTTCAAATTTTAACAAATTTTTATATCTTATATATTCTTTTTTATTTTGACTCCCTAATCTGGTACATGCCTCTTGGGTTGACACCCATAGTGGAAGATTTGGTAATAGTGTTTTTTTGTATTTGTTCCAAATATTTAGCAAGGATTTTCTTATTATGTGGTTATTAAATGCCTTATGTATTTTGCTTTTATTATACCACATGTAACCGTGCCAACCATATCTATTGTCGTGTCCTTCTAAATTCAGTAATTTTTCATTTTCTAGTTTTATCCAATCTTTAATCCATATTAGGCCGCATGTTTCATAATATAATTTAAGGTCTGGCATTGCTAATCCCCCTCTATCTTTTGTGTCTTGTAAATATTTTAATTTTATTCTAGGTTTTTTCTGTTGCCATATAAATTTGGATATTTCTTTTTGCCATTTTATAAAAATTTGGTTTTTAATCATAATCGGGATTGTTTGGAACAAATACAAAAATCTTGGTAGTATATTCATTTTTATTGTAGCAATTCTCCCCAGTAATGATAACTGTAAATTTGCCCATTTTTCAAGATCTTTTTTAATTTCTTTCCATAAATTTTCATAGTTATTTTTATACAAATCTAAGTTGTTATCTGTTAATTGTATTCCTAAATATTTTAATTTTCTGACATTTTGAAATCCTGTTATTTGTTCTAATTGACTTTTTTCTTCTTTTGTCATATTTAAATTTATCATTTTGGTTTTCTGTATATTAATTTTAAATCCTGATAAATCGCCATATTCTTGTAATTTTAAAATTAATTTTTCTATTGTATTTCTTGGGTTTTGTATTGTTATTACTAGATCATCTGCGAAGGCCTTTAGTTTATGATTATCCTGTTTTACCTTGATCCCTTCTATATTTTGATCTTTCCTGATTTCTTCCAGTAATACTTCTAGAACCAATATGAATAATAATGGTGAAATGGGACAGCCTTGTCTTGTGCCTTTTGTTATTGTACATTCTTGGGTTTCTTCTTCGTTTACCATTATTCTTGCTTTTTGAGTCTTATATATTGCTCTTATTGCTTTTATAAATTTTTCCCCAAAGTTTCTATTTTCTAGTACTTTAAACATAAATTCCCAATTAACGTTATCGAAAGCTTTCTCCGCATCTAGAAATAATAACATTATTGGTTTTTCATTATGAACGTTTGCGTATTCAATTAGATTGATCACATGTCTTATATTTTCTTTTATTTGTCTGTTTGGTAAGAAACCATTTTGATCTTGATTAATAATTTTCTGTAAAAAAAAATTTAACCTTTCAGCAAGAATGATGGCAAATATTTTGTAATCATTGTTTAGTAAGGAAATTGGCCTATAATTCTTACATTCTGTTAAGTCTTGGTTTTCTTTTGGTATTAGTACAATATTTGCTTCTCTCCATGATATTGGTATATCTGCCCCTTGTAGTATTGAATTGAATAGAATTTTTAATGGATTAATTAGATGTTCTTGAAATTTTTTGTAATATTTGGCTATAAAACCATCATTTCCTGGTGTTTTCCCTGTTTTTAATCTTTTGATTGCATCTTTGATTTCTTGTGTTGTAATGTTATTATTTGTAAAATCTTTATCTTCTTCTGTTAATTTTTCTAGTTTACATTTTTCAATATATTCATCTATTTTATTTTTTGATATTTGCTGTTTTTGATATAGTCTGGTATAGTAATCAAAGAAAGCCTTTTTGATATCTTCATTATATATCAATTCTTTATTCTTATCTCTAATTTTTGAAATGATTTTTTTTCTTTTTCTTTCCTTAATTTGTATGCCAGCCATTTTCCTGGTTTATTTGCCTGTTCGAAATTTCTTTGTTTGATAAATTTTAGTTTTCTATTCAATTCTTCTGTTAGTTCTATTTTAATTTGAAGTTGCAATAATTTTATTTGGTTTCTTAATTCCTCTTTTTCTTTTTTCTTTCTATTGTTCTTTTGCAGTTCTAATTCTTTCTCTTTTATCTGTTCCATTATTGTTTCTGTTTTTTTTTCTTGTTCTTTTTTTGATAATTGTTAAGTGATATCAGTTGTCCTCTCATATATGCTTTACTTGTATCCCAGACTGTTTCTATTTTAACTCCCTTGTCAATGTTCCAAGTAAAAAATTCTTGTAATTTTTTTCCTAATTCTTCTATTTTTTTTTTGTCTTTAAGGATATTTTCATTCATTCTCCATCTAAATATTTTAGTATTGATGTTTAGGGTCATTTGAACTGGGTTGTGATCTGAGAGTGTTTTTGGTAGAATTGACATGTCTTTTATTTTATTTTCTAAGCTTTTAGATATCCAGATCATGTCTATTCTAGAAAATGAATTAAATCTATTCGAATAAAATGTATAATCTCTCTTATTTCCTTTATTGTGCCTCCAAGCATCTACTAACATTAAATTTTTAGCCATATTAAAAAATTCTTTTGGTAGTTTTCCTTGGTTTTTACTAATCTGGTTATCTGATTTTCTATCTATTTTAGGTTCCACAACCCCGTTCAAATCCCCCATTAACACCCAATTTTTATTCGCATATTCAGAGAGGACATCTGATAATTTTTTATAAAAAAAATTTTGATTGTTGTTCGGGGCATAGACCCCCACTGTCCAAATTTTCATAGTTTGGCTTTCAATTTCCACTATTAAAAATCTTCCCTCTTCATCTTTTAATATTATTTTAGGTTTAAGTGAAGGTTTTACATAGATTACTATACCATTTTTTTTCTTTTCATTAGCTGTTGAGAATGCTACCCCTAGTTTTTTATTGTCCAAATATTTCGTATCTTTTTTATTTATGTGGGTTTCTTGAAGACACATGATATCTAGTTCTAATTTTTTTAAAATTTGAAATGTTCTATTTCTTTTCACTGGTGAGTTAAATCCATTGATATTCCATGTTAAACTTTTAAGTTTACTCATCTTACTTACTTCCCAATTCTTTCTCTAATCTCTTATGAAATTCCTTTGCTTTGTATATAGAATTTAGTCTATGTCTTTGACCCTTATACATTAAGTTAACTCCTTCAAAATTCTCCCATCTAAAATTTATTTCGTATTTCTTTAATGTTTCTGTCAGAAATTTATATTCTTTTCTTTTTCTTAATATTTCTCCAGGTATTTCTTTAAAGATAGTGATAGCATTACCTTCAATTTCAATTTTTTTGTTAAATGCTGATTGAATAACCATATCTCTATATATTTTTTTAGTAAATTCTATCAATATGTCTCTAGGTTTTTTGTTAATCTTTGCATATTTGGAGTTAACTCTATATATTTTTTCAATTTCATCATCTATTTTCTCCTCCTCCAATTCTATCAAGTCAGCTATTATTTGAATAAGCAGTCCTTTAATATTTTCTTCTTTGTCTTCTTCCACCCCTCTTATTCTTATGTAACGTTCTTTTTCTTTCAATTCCAGTAGTGCTAGACGTTCTTCCTCTTCTTCTCTTTTTTCTTCACATTTGTCCATTTGTTTTTTAATTTGTTGTATTTCAATATTAAAAATTTTTTCTATAATATCCATTTTTTGATCTATCCTTTTTTCCAAATCTCCAAATCTTTCTTCTAACACTTTTTTCACAGTCTGTGTTATTGTTTCTGTGGTTTTTATTGTAAAGTCTTCAAATAAGGCTTTCAACCCTTCACCATCAGATCCTCTTCTTAGTTGTCGTTTTGTGGCCATGTTTTTCCAACACCTTTCTATTTGTTATTTCCTCCTTTTTATAATAAAATCTATATTCTAACTAATTGATATATATATATATATATATATATATATATATATGTCTATATTCTAATTACTTAATATATCACAATATCTTATATCCTTATCCTTATATATATTTCCACTATTGCTTTATCTTATTTTATATTGTATTATACACAGACATACAGACAATATAATGCAATACTATACTTATAGGTTTCCTTTATATATTCAATATATTCAATATTACTTTTTCAAAATGTCTTTAAAATGGCCACTTTCAGTTGAGTTTCAGTTTTTTTTTTTTTCCGAAGTACTTCTTCCTTTCAGTTTCTTTCGCTTATTTTCTCTTAAGAAATTTAAGCTTCTTTTCACTTTAATCCTCCTTTATAAAGTTGTGGCAAAAAAAGCAACCTTCGTCAGACCGTTTGTCTGACTGAGACCGTTGGAATTGTTTTTGTCCCTCTTACCACTCAGCGTTGCGAGCCTCCATTTCCCTCCGACATTGACAATGACAGGACAGCAAACGAATAAATGAGGAAAACTTGTCCAGCTCACGTCCCTTCGTGGTGGCTGAGGTTCTTTTCCAGAGAGGTTTTTCTCCACTTCTCTGGCCGATTTCGTCCCTTCTCCTTCCGACGAAATCGCGCTTTCCAAACGGCTTTCCAAACGGCTGCAGAAAAACTTTTTTTCGCGGAGCTCTTCTTTACCGCGTCTAGTCGCTTTCTCTGCTCACCCGGAAGTCGCTGGGGAGAATTTCTGTGATAAAAATGAATGTCTTGCCCAGAATGATGTCTTTGTTTCAGACAGCACCTTTTTTGACAATTGATGCACCATTTAAACAGTGTCAGAAGAATATATCTAAATATCTGTGGCAGGGGAAAAAACACAAGTTAAATATAATGTGTTACAAGATGCAAAGGAAAGAGGAGGATTGGGTTTACCTGATTTGAAATTGTATTTTGCAGCTTGCTGTTTGGTTTGGATGAAAGAGTGGGTGTTGCTGAGAAATAGAAGGCTTTTGGGGTTAGAAGGATATGACCTGAGATTTGGGTGGCATGGATATTTGTGGTATGATAAAGTCAAGGTTAATGTGGATTTTAAAAATCAATATGTTAGATGTGCCATATTGAGAATATGGAATAGATACAAACCCAGGTTGTGCCCGAAAACACCTTTGTGGCTCTCAGCACAAGAAGCATTTTATAGATGAGAAATAATAAGGAAACACAAATGATTAACTTATCATGAGATACTAGAATTTTGTCAAGGGGCATGTAAAATAAAATCAAGAGAAGAACTGGTGGCAGAGAAATGTAGTTGTCAATGGTTCTCTTATTTACAATTATTAGAAAGATTTAAAGTAATTTATATGTGGCTGAAAGGACTGAAATTTACACTATGTTATAATCTTAAAGAGAATTTTTTAAAAATGATGTACCATTGGTATATGTCACCAGAGAAATTGTCGAGAATGTATAAAAGCACTTCAAATTCATATTGGAAATGTGAACAACAAGAAGGGACATTTTATCATGTTTAGAGGATGTGTAAAAAAGCTGGAAAATTCTGGATTCAAATACACACACTGATTCAGAGGATTTTAAAGATTAATATACAATTGAGACCAGAGGTTTTTCTTTTGGGATTGATGGACAAACAGTTGGAAAAAAAGTTATGGAACTTTGTTTTTGTACATGATAACTGTAGCGAGATTATTTTATGCACAAAGATGGAAAGATTTGGCACTATCCACAATGGAGGAATTGTTGGTAAAGATGATGGAACTTGCCGAGATGGCTAAATTGACTTCTTTGATCAGAAAAAAGACAATATCTACCTTTATTGCTGACTGGAAACCCCTTATAGACTTTTTGTGTGAAACAGAAAAAATAAACTTATGGTTTATGGTTTTGATGATTAGACAGGATAGATTATAGAAAGAAGAGAGTCATGTTGTAACCATAGAGTAAGAGGTAAACTTATAATTGTACTTATAACTGCTGTAAAGATTGGAAGCTACTTCTTTGTAACTTTTTTCTGTCTTTTCTATCTTTCTTCTCCTTTTTTTCCTTTCTTGCACTTTTAGCTTTCTTTTTGATTTTTGAATTTTTTTCTTTTCTTTTTTCTTACTTTATATTAGTTTGTATTAGTTTTTATTTTCCTTTTTAAAATCTTTAAGAAAATTATGGAGAGCCAGTTTGGTCTAGTGGTTAAGGCACCAGGCTAGAAACCAAGAGACTGTGAGTTCTAGTCCTGCCTTAGGCATGAAAGCCAGCTGGGTGACTTTGGGCCAGTTATTCTCTCTAAGCCCCTGGCATCAGGCTCAGGCAATAAACCAGTTGGTCAATTCCTGTTGCAACCAATGGATCAACATTCGGTTGATCTGAAAAAAGCGGACCCTGCACATGCGGGAAAAACGCTAGGAAGAAAAAAAAAGTCCTCTTAAAGTATACACCAATCCTGAGTTGATATTCATTTGTACAACATTTATTCTTCCCCATAGACTCATAGGTACTTTTAACCATCCATTAGTGTCACCATTAATCTGCATTATACAATTTGAATTATTCAGCTCTTGTCAAGAAGGATATTTTTCAGGGAATGAATACCCCCCAAATATTGAACAGAATCAGAACAAAAGACAAAATTAATGTATTTATTATTTTTTCATAATGCTCAGATCACATTGCTAAAATACCTACCAGTAATTAGATATTATCAGCAGCTAGGCATCGTTTCATACAGCCAGATGGTGCAGGAGTCATGCTGCTGGTGTTCTTGAAGGCTATCTGGAAGAGGCTTCTGGTTGGGGTCGGGGTCAAAATCTTCTAAGTCCAAGCCAGGATCAGAGGAACTGGTGGCTGGCTCAGCATCTTGGCTTCCCCTGGCAGCACAGGATCTGCTTTGGGGGATGTGTCTTCTGGTCTGCTTCCTTGTCTGCGGAGCACTGTTGAGATCAGACCATGGAACTTTGCCAGTTACTATTTCCGTGTTTGCTCCCAAGCCATTTTCTGTCCCCACTCTCATATTTTCCTGAACACCAAGCCATAACAAACCAGAAGTCCAGATTTCTGCCTACCCATCTTGTCCAAGAATCTATATATACTTTTAAAAAATAAATGCAAATGTTGATTTCCCTGAGTAGGCCCAGTCTGGGTAATATTTCTCCATCAGAATCAACATGGGAACAGGCATATAGATGTGGCCTGTATAAATGAGGTCCACATATACTGACAGAATGGTGGTGTAGTGGTTAAAACGTTGGAGTCCAATTTCAACCATTCCTGGGTATCTTTGGACCAGTTGCTGAACCTTCTTTACAGGATTGTTTTTGTGGGGAAAAATACTGTAAGAGGAGGGACGTCTATGTATACACTGCTTTCAGCACCTGAATAAAATAAATCTTGAAAAATAGAGTAAGCACACCAAAACCAGGAATATTGTGGCAATAGTGTTATCCTGATTCCTTGTCTACATAGAGTATTATTACATAGGGATTAAGAAGTGAGAATCAAGGAGGCAAATTCAAAGTAGGCTTGTATTTGTTATATTTCAACCCACAATGTTGTTATCCATCATTTAAAAACATTTTAGAGGGCTCAACCTAATTTTTGGAGTGTTGTGAGATTAATGCAGCATTTCCGCCAATTTTAGTTAAGCATCCACTACATTCATCAAAACATCATGCAAATTATAATAATTAGTGCAAGTAAATAGATCAATTAAGTATGGCTCTTTGGCTCATGATATCTTTTCCGTTTGACCTTCATTTCTGAAGAAGATCACTGTTTAAATCCACACATAATCCTGTTTGTGCCTGTCTTTCTCCATGATGCATATGGTGCATACTTTCGGACATCTGTCATTTTATAAAATAACCTGTCTTGGTGTTTTATAGAAGCTGGAGCTGGATCGTTTTATGCTTTATGCTCATGGACCTGATTTATGCCGAGAATCAGACCTGCGCCATGCAATGGCCAACTGCTTCGAAGCATTGATAGGTAAGAAAACTATGCTGTGGCTTTTGTGTTTTTTTACGTTTGCTTTTTGTCAGCATTCACTGTATTGTGAACATGCATATACTGTACAGACTGTTAGAGGATTTCATATTCATTAGAAAGGAATGGGCAACTTGCCACCAACTCATTTTTTGCAGTCCCCAGGACCATCTTTGCCCATGCCATCCCATTTTGAGAGTGCAATTGCCAAATATCCTCAATTCAGTTTACTGCTGTTTTGATGCAGAAATACATGAACTTTACAAAGAATATCCTAAACTTACTCTTAGAAAAGAAAAAAAGCCCCCAGGACGGCGGGGAGATTCCCCCCACAGAAATCCTGAAAAAATTAAGAATCTCATCAAATATAAAAAAAAAAATTAACTACATTTGCATATCATAACTATTCTAAATGTAACCCTTAACCCCTCTTCCAAGAAATATGAAGGCTCGCTATTGAAACTGCCGGATGAGACCTTAAAAATGAAGTCAGGCGGTCATTTTGCTTCCCTTTTAGAAACTGAGGGTGGGGAGTATCTTGCAAACTTTTATAAAAGCGAGGCACTTATTTAAATGCTTACTGCACTGATGTTAAGCCAATTGTTTCCTGGTCCGGATGTAATGAGAACTCTTTAACATCAGCCAGAAATGAAATTTTGAAGTTATGTGCAAGAGGAGCACTCAACCCTGAACTCTTCTCAACTTCATAAATAATAGTTTAAGAAAGTTAAATTCCTGGTTCTGAGGTTAGCCAGAATGTAGATTACTTTGCTCATGTCTTGATCCAGCAAGGTAGAATTACTGTAGATCAGACTTTTGTTGTATAACAATGAGGAATTAGATTAGAGTTCTGCTGTATGAGCAAGTGTTAAATATGAGATGATCACAGCATTTATGTTGAACTGCATCATTTTAAAATAAATTGCCCTGGTGAGACTAAGGCTACAATCCTACGTGCACTTTACCTGGGTGTGAGCTCCATGTTTAAGATTTATTATTATGTCTAATAATATAATTTCTAAAGTGCTTTCAAAACAAATGCTATACAGCTTGTGAAAATCAGCAAGCCTTGTCTGCTGGCTTATATTCTCATGAACAAAGAAAAATAGCAATGGAAAGGAAACATAATAGAAGGGGGATGAAAGAAAATTAGCTAATGGGTAAGGGCCATAGAGTATAAATGCATCTTGAGAAGCAATTTAAAAATAAAAACTGATTCAGGAATTCTAACATCAAGAGACATGACATCCCCAAATAAGATATAATGGGAGAAAATGGAGCAAATGATACATTTTGAGTTTTAGAGGGACAAGGAGTAAACTCTCTCAGAACAAAGAACAAGAAATGTGTACCTGCAGGCTATTACACCATTACCTGAGAGAAACAGTGGAATTTCTGAATAGATATACTCGGGATGCCCTGTAAAGCATGGGTGGTATAGTTAGAGGCCCTCCAGTTTTGATGGCCTTTTGGGCTGGGGTTGATGACAAGTGGAGTCTGGCATCTGTGGGGAACGCCCTTGGGTGTAGTGGAAGAAGGTAGTTATGAGAAGAATACAGAGCATGTGTACATATTCATGCACCTGTGCATACATACGTGTCATACATGTATGAGCACGCATACATACTTATTATATACTCAGCCTCACACACAGACTTTTCTTGCTGGGGTAGAGAAAGCAGGTCTTCCTTCAACCCAGCAGAAAAAGAATGCACTCCTAATCTCCATGCAATCATCTTTCTGAATTGGAGGGATACCATGATCTGGGATGCATTGATACTACCTTGTCGCCATCCCATAACAAGTTCAGCACACCTAAGAACTCTTCTGGACTTCGGTTGTAAGAGTTGCTGTATGATGCTTCTGATAGGACTACTGATGTTCTTGATTATCTGGACAACTTCTAGATGGCAGTAACTGTAACATCATTTCATAGGACTATCAGTCTCCCAGGAGATCGATGGTCCTGTTGGAGAAATAGAAGTTTGATGTACCTATGTCAAACATATTCCCATTCCTCCAGAAGTCTGTCTGTGATTAGAACAGCTGATTTGAAATACAAAGCAGAGAAACCCAAACCAGACAGTTCTCAATGCTATTGTGCCTCTGGATCTTTCTCCCTCCTGAAACCAATTTCTTGCATAAATCTTTTTTGATCAGGTAGAGAGCTCCTTGTGTCTCCTACCCTGTATTCCACATTGTGTGTGAGAGAGTGTATCTCACATGGTTTCTCTATTTTACAATTTCTCCAGCACACCCACCATAACGTACACACCACCAAAAAGCAGGATTCCTGGTTGATAGACCTATTGCTATATTGATCTCCTGGGAGTTCGATATTCCAGTGCAAAGAGAAAGGTGTCCAATCTCTCTCACAACCAAAGTTAAAATGATCACGGAGGCACAGTAACCAGCAACAACAGGAAAGGGGCATTTCTTGGCCAATTGAAATGAAAACTCATGCCTTGGTCATCTCCCATAAAATGGAGCTGCTCCTGAAGAGCATTTGGAAGCTGTCCAGAATGCAATGGAGAGGGCAGTTTGGGACATTCCATGATATGCCTATGTAACACCTCTGCTCCATGAGCTGCATTGGCTCTCAGTGGTGTGACGAGTGAAATTCAAATTGCTGGTCATCACCAATAAAGCCCCACATGGCGAGATTATGTGTGAGGCCACCTGTCTCCAATTATCTCTGCTCATTCCCAACAGGACCAGCAGGGTTCATGTGCTCCAGGTCATGCCTGTGAGAGACTGCTATCTGGTGGGACCTAGACATTGTGCCTTCTGTGTCTCTGCACCTGCCTCGTGGAACAGCAGTTTCCTAGAGATCCAGTCGGCCCCAACCCTCTTGGACTTTCATAAGGCCCTGAAGACAGGCATTTGGGCCCAGAGGTTGAGTGAGCCCCATTGGTTGGTTGTGTCAGCCCTTCCAGGTAAACCAGACAGGAAACACGACTAGATGAACTAATTCTACTTTATTGTAAAGCTACATTAACAGAATCTTGCAAGGCTGAAAGTACAAATCTCCCACACTCCCTGACCTGACTGGTCAGGGTGGGTCTTTCCTAAGTTTCTTCATTAGACCATTACCCTCTCATGGACTTCCTTTCCTTTTATCTGGTCATTCCCTAGGCAACATCTCTTCCCTGTTTTCCAAGGTCACCCTAACATTCCATCACAGATTGTTAGTTGCTGTTTCGGCGATTGAAGTGGAACTATTTTTTCTACCCTAGGCATGTAGTATATTATGGGGTTTTTTTGTATAGTGTTTATCTTTTGTTCCTTTTGTTCTGATTTTTTGTAAGCTACCCAGAGATGGGTACTACGGTGAGATGGGTAGCTGAATGAATGAATGAATGAATGAAAAAATGAATGAATGAATGAATGAATGAATGTATGTCAGTCAGTCAGTCAGTCAGTCAGTCAGTCAGTCAGTCATGAGGACATGCTCCTCAGAAACAGTAAAGCATCTTTGCGCCATAGCAAGCAGGACATAAGGATGAGCCTTGAATAGTGCAGTTTCAGTAGAATTCCGTAAGGAAAAGAGATCAAAAGAGGATTGAAAGAGACAAAGTAATAAAAAGAGCTAAGAAGCAAAATGTCCTGTCCCAGCCCAATCACACACAATACACCAGGGAGGCAGTTGTAAAACGTTACTGAGAAACTTGTGAGATAAACTTGTGAGGTAACGAACAGGCGGCCAGGGAGTGTGAGCGCAAACGCACACACTCTACAAAAACAAGCCCCAAAAGTCCCACGAGCTTGCCTTAAGGGAGTTTCACGTTCAAAACACAATTAGTCAAGTGAGTCCAAGAGTCAAGAGTCAGGTCACGAGGTTTTCCGACCAGGAATCCAGGCACATGGAGTCCGGTAAGCGGATGGTTGTCCCCAACGAACAGTCTGAGCTTGCGGCTCCCTTTTTATAGAGGCAGACCAGGGTGGAGCTTCTTTAGGAGGGCAGAGCTACTTTCTTGTGCGTAGCCTCGCTGACCTCCACTGTTTCTCTCTCCTTTCTCGAGCACTGGGAGGGGGAGGCAGCTCTGAGTCTTCGTCCTCACTAATCAGCGGCGCCTGTGCCTGCTGCTCACTGACCGGCCCCGCCTCCTCTGACTACTCAGGCGGCTATTTATCTAGAGCTGCCTGCTCGCTCTCCATCTCTACGTCAGAGGCTGGCTGCCCGTCCTCGTCGTCTGACTCTGACTCCGAGCCCGAATCCCCCATGGACTCCAAGCCCGAGTCCCCCATTACACAAAATGAACTAATAGACATGAGATTGAGTGCAAGAACCAAGGTAGATATTTTAAAAATGATGGGATATACTCTGGCTTAAAGGGAAAAAACTCGAGGCTTGAGAATAAACAGACAAGAATGCAGCTTGTAGGGCTAACAGTGTTTACTGGTAGCATAAGGCAATAATGTATATACAATCACATTATCGCAAAAATGTTAGTTGAATATACATGGTACAGCATTGTAAAAGGAAAAACAAAACAAACTTATAAGCAGAGTTCCGTGTATTGATCCCAGGGCCAGAGCTCCTGCCAAGGCCTATACACAAAGCCAGGCATAGCTCACTCTGCCCAGTCCACGGGAAGTGAACACGTGAAGAACTACATGGCTAAAAGACACTAGAAATCAAGAAGCATAGAACACCATTTTGCATGGTTGTATATTCAGTTCTTCTAGCTTTCTGATTGGCTGGAAGTTAGCTGTAACACACACCAGGCCCAAAGCAGTAGGCCTAAAGCACATAGCATGACCTGCTATTGGGTGGCAGTGCTGCATCTAAGCACTGAGTTCCCCCCCTCCTTGCTCTCACAGGGCAAGGCTTCCCACAGAGGAAATCAGGAGGATTTGTTCTCATGGGAAGATCCCATTGCTTGTGTGGGCACTAGTCATAACAATACACACGTGACCGTTGTTATCTTGCACCTGCACTTCACGTCACCATGAGAGGCCTTTGCTTTGTAAAGGATGCAATTTGCCAAAACACTTTTGCTTTGTAGAGAAACCCAATTTACCACTTTCATATGAGAAATCTGACAGAAAAATCTCCCATTATAAGAGTGGGAGAGTGAAGAAATGGGGTGGTTGGTGGGGGGTCAGGGTTCAGAAGAAGTCAGGCCAAGAGACAGCAAATGCATGCAAGCCAAGATTTTTAGAAAATGCAATTGTTGGGTATTTCCTCAAATATAACAGAGATATAGATGGATATGACAGGTATGTATGGGTAAAGAGAGCTCCTATTGTACAATCACACTAATTAGCTGATGATGGAGGGAGGAGGAAGGATCTAGGTGAGACAGTCACAGGAATTAGAGTGTCTAATGGGAAAATCCATGTTTAAGTAAGAAGAAAACCAGAAAAATAAGAGCTAGCAAGTTTGTTAAGTATAGCGGCTTTATGAACTGCTGAAGAACAGACTTAATAAAACACAAGAAATGAAAAATGCAGCATAGTAAACAGGAACTAGATTAACACAGAAGCATTGTTAGGAAATGAGATCACCAGCAAGTAAAAGAAGAAACATGTGAAGTGACTGAAGTGTAAAATACCAGAGAAACGAAAACATATCCGAATCAGCCATAACAAAATGAGGGAGATGGGTGCAAACAAATGGGCAGAGTCAAGTTGATAACTTATTCCTTAATCCAGATATAGCCACCTAGGAGCCTAATAACCCCCTTCCCAGAAGCATCATGGTGGATCTTGGATGATGAGATTCAGAAAGTGGCAGCATGTAAGCTCCCTTCTTGTCAGGGTTTGAGGTGAAGAAACAGCGCCGAGCCAAGGAATGAAGCTCTAGCTCTTTATTGTTTCTACCATACACAGAATCTTGCCAAACTAAGCAAAGCCAAAAGGTGCTAGGGAGAAATACTCCAGTGAATCTAAGGCAGGTCCTGTCTCAACTTGGCCGGCTGCCCAAGGTCCTCCAAACTGTAAGATCGTTTCTCCCCCTGGAATGCACCCCCTCCTTCCTCTCGGCTGGCGGTAACTCCTCTGATCGGGTCGTCAAAGCGGCCTCTGAACCTTCCCATGAAATTCTGGTAATCATTTAGAATCGGGTCGTTGTTCTCTATCATTGGAATGGCCCACCTCACAGCCGGTCCCTTCAGTAGACTTAAAATAAAAGTCACTTTGGTGCGATCTGTTGGGAATTCGGCTGGTCTACTATCGATGAACATGGCACATTGAGCGATGAAGGTCCTTAACTGTCCAGCTTCTCCCCCAAACTTTTCCGGTAAGCTGCCCTGGATCCTCAGGAGCGCAGCTGGCGGAGCTGCTGCTACTGCTACTGCTGGTGGTGGCACGTTCTGCCCAGGTTGCTGGAGAACCTGTAACATCACAGCTTGTAAGGTATTCACCTGCTTGTCCACCTGTTATTGGTGTTGCATCAAAGTGGCTGCTAATTGTTGGATGGCCTGTTGCAGTTCCTGGGGACCCAAAGCCATTTCGGAAAAAAAATTATTTTTTTCTTCCTCCCTCTTTCGATGGGAGTATGAGTTTGGCAAGGTTGATGTCAGGGTTTGAAGCAAAGAAACAGCGCCGAGCCAAGGAATGAAGCTCTAGCTCTTTATTGTTTCTACCATACACAGAATCTTGCCAAACTAAGCAAAGCCAAAAGGTGCTAGGGAGAAATACTCCAGTGAATCTCAGGCGGGTCCTGTCTCAGCTTCTTGGCCGGCTGCCCAAGGTCCTCCAAACTGTAAGGTGGTTTCTCCCCCTGGAATGCACCCCCTCCTTCCTCTCCTGTGATCTCCATAGCGTCACCTCCCCCCTCAGGGACACATTCCATCCCACCTCTGCATAAGCAGACAATCTTTTGGCAGCCATGCTTTAAAGAGTTATTTATATTTTTGTTGGCTGAGAGCCACAGTAGAAGTTGGAATTGTATCATGCAAACGGGCAGGGGCAGAATGTCTTGGTGTGTTGAGGAGGGGAGTTTGAAATTCTCTCATTGTGGGATGTGGGTGGATTTTTTTTTTTGAGATGGATGATAAGCCTTTTGAAATATCCAACCTACTCGGTCTCCAGCCAAAAATCAGTGCCTATTTATTTGATTGACCAATTTCTGCCCCACTTTTCTGGTCAATTGAGCAGTTTGTTGCCAATTTCAGTGACATTTGTTCAGGAGCTCTAACAGCTGTGAAGAACTGATCCAGGAGCCATGTTTCGGGTCCCCTACTCTGCTATACAGGGTTTAGAATAGAATATATCTCTTAAACAGCAGAAGAAATTGAGTTTGATTGTTTTATATGCATCTACCTCTACTTACTCTTGGCTTTGGGTCTTACTGTCCTTTGATTGATTGATGCTCTGTGACAACAGGGAGTTGATTTCAGGCAGCAAGATCAATTTATATAAGACTATGACCAGATTTATATTTCAGCTGGTCTGCCTTTCCAGCTATGGGTATTCAAAGCGGCCAACAATAAAGAACAGGTTTGTTCACTTTTCCTGGGAAAATCCATGTCTTATGGATTAGCGTTACATGTGAAGAAAACCAGCATGGATGATTGAAATTATTATTAAAACAAGCCAAAGCATAGTGTGATGTGAGAACACAGTCATATAGATAAAGCTATGGAAATCTGGGCTCAAAAATTTGCTGGAATGCCAGAATTAAGATCACAGTGTTCCAGGCAAAAATTAATTTGCAGCATTATAATTTTGGGGCTGAGGAAAGACACATTTTATTGTTCCTATATTAAGCAATTGGAAGTCTGAAATCTTTGCTGCTCAACTGTGAATCACCCTGTGAATCTGACAGTATATCCGGATCTATCTTTTATTCCCCCCCTCCCTGCTTTCAGTTCAGCATGATTTCTCCTCTAAGGGGTTGGGGTATGAGCAGTGAGATTATTATTGGATATCTTGTCTCTTTCTCCTGCATTTTGGCTCGCCTGCGAAAATATATTCCAGGGGTTTTTTTTCTCTTTTTATTTTTTTTTCAAACAACGTAACAGCCATAAGGGTTCTGCCTCAGGCTACATTGTGTTTCATCAGATCAAAATAAGGGGGAAAAGCCATCCATCTTAACTCTGCTTTCCTCTTCACACTGATTTGGTGTTTAATGTTGAAAAGGAGGGGGAGGATTAGAATTGCGGACTTGTATAACCAAAGATATATATCTCCGGTATAATTCAAATGCTTCAGGTTTTCAGATGAAACAAAGTGGGAAATTGAGTTTTCTCTAATAGTGCTATTAATTGGTGTAATAAATCAGGTTTTGGGGAAAGGGGTGGGTGAATATACTGTAGATAGATAGATACTGTAGATAGATAGATAGATAGATAGATAGATAGATAGAGAGATAGAGAGATAGAGAGATAGAGAGATAGAGAGATAGAGAGATACAGATACAGATACAGATACAGATACAGATACATTTGTCCCCTGCATGCCTCAAGTGACATAAGAGGAACTGCTGAGTTC
Source organism: Charina bottae (assembly GCA_023362775.1). Classification (NCBI taxonomy): domain Eukaryota; kingdom Metazoa; phylum Chordata; class Lepidosauria; order Squamata; family Charinaidae; genus Charina; species Charina bottae. The sequence goes on along the minus strand of JALMGJ010000030.1, from coordinate 784,329 downwards.
AATGTCTTTGAGAAGGGTCTGGATTATGTTTGGTTTTGCTGAGAATGCTTTAGCAATGGAATTTGCTGTTGCAACCTTTGCTTTTCAGAACTGGGGTGGCCATTCTTTTTCACAAGAGTGTGGCCAGTCGGATCCAAACAATGAGAGGGGGCCTCTTCAGATCTTAGGGGCAATGGCCTACACATAACCTAAGGAAGCTGCCTTCTTGGAATCCTCTACCACATGGAAAGGACAACTGTCAACAGGGAACAACCTATTCTGTCCAGGGAGGCTCTTTCCATAATTTAAGATTCCTTGCATGAAAAGCCTCCCTAGATGGAAGAGGCTGTCCACCACTGATGGTTGAGTTGTGCATACAGTGTGTGAAATAAGGGGTGGGACTAGTGCAGTCATCTCCATTCTGTATATAAGTAGATGGTCACATTTTCTAATCAAGTATATGCCATTCTGGTATGGAAAGCATTTTAGTATGACATTAAACAACTGAAGTATAATTAGATGAATCAGTGGGGTTATGTGTTCAACATGCACTTGTTTGCTTTTGAAGCTCTGGTTTAAGCAGGTTGATTTACAGGGAAATTAAAAAGCAAAAAATGTTTTTTCCTGCAAAAAGAAGACTTTTTCATACATTCAGTGGAATTTGCACATGAACTGAACAAGGCAGCACCTGTTCATGGATGGTTGCTCTGCTTTTGCCACATAAGCATGCTTGGAGGAATCTCTGTGCATACAAATCCCATGCATGGGTCAGACCTAGTTGCTGCCAGCCCCTTCCCCCTTTCTAGCTATTATATGAGTGAGCTGAATATGAATCAGTCCCCTATCATGCAGCTGTTCCTGTATTTACAGGTAAGTGAAACTGAAACACACTCACTTCCAGCCTCGAGCTTGCAACTTCTTTCTATTTCTTTTTTTTTTCCTAAGAATTTTATTAGATTTAAGACAAAAATAAAAACTACAGAAAACAAAGAACTACAAAAAGAAAAAAAACTAAAAAAGTGTGAAAAACACAAGAGAACTGTTTTTTTAAAGATTACAAGAAGAGGTGACTTCCAACTTTTAACAGCAAGGATATATAACAAATTTCCATAATCAATCCCTTACTCTATATTAAACCAAAATCACATTATTTTTATAAATCATTCCATTGGCACATTATAAAAATCACTAAATACAGTTGCTCCATCCCCTTATATTAAAAGAATGAATGAATGAATGAATGAATGAATGAATGAATGAATGAATGAATGAATGAATATATATATATATATATATATATATATATATATATCTCAACCTCCTAATCAGCTTCCCCCCCAAAGATAACAATTATTTGATTATTTCCTTCCCAGTACTATTCCATACATTTCTGTCTAATAAGAATCAAACTAAAAAGCATATAAATTACCTGCCATTATAATTAATAATACAACAGTTATAATAATCCTAATCATATTAAGCCTAAAACCAAGCATTTATTATTAGACGCTATTAATCTTAATCCAAATCATTAAAAATGAATGAAGTCAAACAAACCCTAGAAGCAATCCAGATAAATATTCTTAAACCCTTATCCCACTTCAAAATAAACCAGAGCATTTACATGTCCCCACAATACACACCAAGGTTTTTTCATAAAGAAATCAAACAGCCCAATTGCCCCCCTTAAAATATCAGACTTCTCAACAGAAAGCCTCCCATGCATAATAACCTCTTCTTTTCCATAACATTCCATCAGAAAATCAGTTTCACTAATGGCTTGCAACTCGGTCTGTCCCTTTAATTTCTTCAACTCGACTATCCACTCTTCATCTAGTGTTTCAATAGAAGCCCTGATTTCGCTGTTAGAAGAAACATTTCTATCATTGTTAAGCTCTTCAATTTCTTCCACGACATCCTCAACCAGATGACACATTTTAAGCCTCATATTTTCCACAATGTCCTGAATGCCTTGCATAAAAACTTGACTGGAAGCAAATATAATCTGTTTAAGGTCTCAGTGGAAATCCGAGAGAGTCTGATTGAAATCCTCCATGTCTCATGCAGTAGATTATGGCACCCCCTAGGTACTTAACCAGCAAAAGTGGAAGTTAATAGAAAAATTCCGAGATGTGTTTACACAAGTGAAAATATGATAACAGGCAGTCCCAGGGAAAGTAGCAGCAGAAAGCTGAAAGTTCAGAAAAGCAGATTCAACGTGTAGGAAAATGCTAAAATCTTGAAATTTAGTACAAAAATAATCTCAGGGAGACGATTACATACTCTCAACCTTCCTTAATATTTGGATGGAAAGTAAAGCCCAAGACTTTAAAAAATAATTTTTTTAAGAAATTAATCACAAAAATAACGATAAGCACCAAGAGAGCGTGTTTCTCCTTGCTGTAGAAAGCCTCTCTTAGGGTACAGATACTTGAAAGAAAAATAAATTGGGTGGTTTAGAAATGGGGTGGCCAGTCTTAATGTCCCTTTAAGGCTACAGCGCGGCTTGGAAATGATGATGCCTCAGCCTCCCGGCTGCTCTTACTGGTCAATCGCGAACGCTGTTTGCGATCTTCTGGCAGCAAGCAGCCTTCCCGAGGACAAATGGGGTGATTCTGGATGTTTTCCTTTCTCCGGAAAAACGCTCCTGAGCTTCAGGGAAAACCTGCCTGAGCTCGAAAAATTGCTGTGTTTTCAGTTCTGCTTGCGGAGCCCGCAAGCACAGCTGTTCAGACTGCCATATTCCCACCAGAAGTCTTCTATTTCTATTTTTATTTATCAAATTACGTCACTGCCTATCTCCCTCAAAAGAGGGACTCTGGGCGGTTTACAGTGAAGCTAAAAAGAGATTAAAATACAATAAAAACAAGATATCTTAAGTAAAAATATAAAATAGAATCCAGGATGACAATATTAAAAGTTCTAATTTAAATTCATAAGTCCATGGGAGCCACTTTAGGGCGCTAACCACCCCCAGGATTGGCTCCCCCCCCCTTCCTGTCCCAAGCAAGATGGCAGAGCCAGGTCTTTAACCCTTTCCGGAAGGCCAGGAGAGAGGGGGCCTGCCTCACCTCTGGGGGAAGAGTGTTCCACAGGGCGGGGGCCACGGCAGAGAAGGCCCTCTTCCTGGCCCCCACCAATCGACAATCTCTCATGGACAGGGTCCGTAACATGCCTTCTCTGCCTGACCGGGTGGGACTCGAGCCCGACTGACTCGAGCTTGTATCTTGCTTCTTTCTTAATGCCTAAATGTTAACATAGACCTTTTCCTGTTTTCACAGGGGCAGTTTATTTAGAGGGAAGTCTTGAAGAAGCCAAACAACTGTTTGGACGCCTGCTCTTTAACGACAAGGTACAACTTCATTTCTGCCTTGATTATACCTTGCATCATGTTTTCTGCTCTGTGGTGCTTTAAATCAAGTGCTTCAAAGAAAAATTGAAAAGGATCCAGCCTCTCAGATTATAATGGCTCGATCCAGCAAAATAAGATGAATGATTATTGTAATTAAGCATATGCCTGGTTTTCTGCTGTAAAGACAAGGTGCCAATGCAATCCAGGAAAAGACCGTCCTGTAGCGAGGTTCCATATCTTGCTCAGAAGGAGCACACAGTGGTCACAAAGTCTGGTAATTTTGACCCGGACAATCTTTCACATAACTGACACAATCTGTTTGGGATTGGCTGGGAAAGAACTGATTGACAGTGCTGAAGAGAACATTGGTGAAAAGTGAAGAAATGAGAAGAAAAGGTAAATGAAACCAGTGTGAGATAGTGGTTAGACTGCGGAGACTGGTTCAGGTTCACCCATAGCCTTGGAAGTTCACTGGATGACTTTGAGCACTTATTTCTTAGTCCAACCTACCTCATAGGGATAACTGTACATCCCTTGAATTCCTGGAGGAAAGGTAAGATTAAAAAACTATCAAACATAGTGAGGAAAACATCACAGGTTGCTGGCTATGAGAAAATCAGAAACTATAAGCCAGTGTAAGCTTACATGCTTAAACAAGTTTGCTTCCGAAGATCAGACCAAAAGTCTTGCTTTCAACCATCAATACAGGAACCTTGTTGAATGTGGAAATGCAGCTGAGCTGAGATGTAGGGAAGTAGCAGTGGTAGAGGAAGGGATGAATGCCTTCCCTCAAGCCCTGACTTCTCCCATGCAGATTGCATGCCAGGTGTATTGCAACAGAGAAGCATTGGCAGGAATTACCAACATGTAGTTTTTGGTTGTAGGTTTTTGGTCTTATGCATGCAGGGGTATGTGCAAAATATAATTGTGCTACATGTTCACCTTTGGTTGATTTGTCTTGAGTTCTTTCTTCCTTCCTTCCTTTCCTTTCCTTTGGCTGGAATGAAACTCCTGAATTTTTAGTTACAGAATTTTAAGCAAAAAAAAAAAAGTAACCCATTATGTAGTTCCTGAATGGTGTGTGTTCTACCTCCACCTAATTGACATGAACTAAATGGAAGCACTACAGGCAATTTGAACAAAGAATGCCTGCTTTTTAAAAGTAAGTTTGCCAGCACTATTGAATTTGCAAGAAGCAGAGTCAGCATCTTAAGCCATTTTAGTCTTTTGCAGAATGACATTTTATTTAGCAATGTGGAACTTGTTAAATGTTTCCCTTGAGCTTTAAAAGCATCTCTCCACGTTTGCAGGACCTGCGGGAAGTATGGCTTAATTATCCACTACACCCTCTACAAGTAAGTGTCCCCCTTTTCACTAACAAATTTCAGAACAGTTTAAGGATGCCTTTTATTGGTCTTTGGCTGTGTTGACATCTTTGAGCATTTAACATCCACACATGGCCTTTGTGAATTTTTGTAGTTAATAAGTGTCAAGTGCTTGGGCTCAAAGGCAGGCAAACATTTTAGAGGAGACAGGCAAGCAGTAATTGGGCAAGCAGATGTCAGTCATGGGGCAGCCATGTGGAAGAGCACCAGTTTGGTGGCACTGGGGAGAGAATAAGCTGGCAACTTTGGTCGCCAAGAGACTTCTCAGGCTGGAAAAGTACAGCAAATCTCAAAGCCTTATGGAGGCAGGAGCGCTTATATGGCCTTCTCATGTCACCTGATTCCTCTGGGGTTCAGGAAGACTGGCAGCATCTCAGCTGGAACTGTCTTCCTGTTCTGCTGAAACAAGCAGCAGACAGAAACCGGCTCTCTGCAGGAGCTTCTTATTTGAGGCTGGCAGCACGTCCTCATGAAGGAATCTGTTCGCATCTTCTGCTGGGAAGGCTGTTTCTTCCATGACCTCCAGGGCAGGCAAGACAAAGATGTCTTCCACCATCTCAAATATAGGATTAAAGATAGAATAGAGCACTTTTTTCCAAAGCTCTTAGAACTCTTTGGGAATGTTCTTTAATGGACTCATCTTTGACGGCCAATCGTATGCAATTAGTATCCATGGGCAGAAAGATACAAGATATAAATGAAGTGTATTATCTGGAGTTATAGCGTGAATACTCAGGTTCTTTGTGAGGATGAATAAGCCAAAATAGATGCCAAAGTAAGAAAAATAATGAATTTTTGTCTACTAATCTGTCATGATTTCTACCAACCTCCTAAAATTTTTATTTCTGTTATTTGTATATGAATACTGCAGTGTACTGTGAACAGAATGTCAGTAATGTGTTATAAAGATGGGCAAGTCCCATCATTCATTGGAGCATTGCTTATTTATAATACTTTTGTAAAATCATACCACTGGCTGAAACATTCCTCACATTCCATTTTTGCCCTTAGAAAAGCTAATTTCAACAAAAGTGGAACGAGGTCCTATAGAAAAAAAAATGCAATTATGTTCCTGTGATATCCCCAAGTTTGAGCATTCTGTTCTCACACTTTCAGCAAGCATTCTTGCTAGCTTCCAGCTAAAATAATGTAATAGGAAAATATTAGATTAAAGAAAATTGGCAGAGGATTCTACAGTGAAATAAAACCTTTTGAAATAAGTTTTTATAGTAAAAAAAAATGGGGAAATTGATTGATTACTTTTATAGCCAAAAAAATATTTCAGCATGCAGGTAATCCCACGGCAGCTGAAAAAATGGAATATATAGATAACATAGTTAATAACATTGCTAAAAGAAAAAAAATCAGCTGGTGGGAGGTAATAAAACTTGGCAATACTGTAGCTAAAAAGGTACAATATTTATAAGCTTGGGAGAATAGGACCTTTGCTGTTACCAGTAAAATTACAGACTTGGAACACATGAGGGTCCCAAACAGTTTTTGAGAACGCTTGAAACTGTTATGTTTATATATGTTCATAGATTACTGAATCTTCCCATATTCAAAATGGCCATTGCTTTCTTCCGGGAGGTTTTTTCACCTTCCTAGTTTAGCCTCTAGCCCTGGGATTTTTTTTGGTGGTCTCCCATCCAAGTGCTGACCAGGTCCAGTTCTGCTTAGCTTTTCAAGATCAGCTGAAATCAGCTAGGTGCTGTCAGCATATTCAAAATGCAGTTCAAATTAAACATTTTGTTTAATAAAGTATAGTAAAATTAAGCAACCTTGCTGCATAAGAGAAAAAGCCTGTGATGTTGAACCTCTTGTTTTGATGGAGATGACCTCCTTCTTTAGCATTTGCCATTAAAAAGAGCTTCATGCTCAGTTCATGCATTATTAGGGTAGCCTTGTAAGCTACCAAAATATCTGCTGTCTTGTGATTCAGTCTCATATTGCCAAAGTAAAATGTAAAGTAATGTAAATGTAAACCGCCCAGGGTCCCTCCTTGCAGGGGAGATGGGCGGGATATAAATATGATAGGTAGGTAGGTAGGTAGGTAGGTAGGTAGATAAAGTACCTAATCATGCTTCTTTACTTGCTTTCTGAATTCAGCTGTAAGTTTCTCCTCTAAAACTAATTTGCTGTCCTCGTTGTTTAATATTGATTTACAGCTGCAAGAATCTAACACCGACAGACAGTTGATTGAGACGTCTCCTGTCCTCCAGAAATTGACAGAGTTTGAGGATGCTATTGGAGTACTTTTTACTCACGTTCGGCTCTTGGCACGGGCTTTTACTTTGAGAACAGTGGGATTTAACCATCTGACGCTGTGAGATTTCCCCCCCCCCCCAAGCAGATGTCTTGCATTTCCTTTCTGCCAGGAGGGCTGAGGGGCTGTTGTTCTGCATGAAGAGAGAGTGGTGTGGGTCTCACTTGGAGCTGATCTACAGCTGTTTCCCCAGTTTGGATTTTTCAGAACCTCTGACTTTAGAAGTCCTACCAAAGCAACAGTGGTTTGCCAGATTTGTAAACTTCTTTGTTTCAGATGAGTTGTAATTTTATGACATAAATAGTGAAGGGCAAGAAGCAACATTCTTGCTTATCGATGCACTATACAAGGTTGGCTTCAGGCCCTGACATAGGTTGGAATCATCTGTTCTGTTTTCAACTAGCCACAATTTGCCATTTCATTCAGATTAAGCAAAGATCAAATCATGGTTTGACCCAGCTGAAAGTAGCCAGAGTTGTTACTTATTCAGAACCATAGTCCAACAAATGTTCTTTCACAGGAACATTGGATGCAAGCCCCTCAATTCCCACATTTTACGTTTCCATAAAATGATTCATAGCAAAATCTGTAGCAATACCCCCTTATTACTTCTGACAATCTAAAAGCAATATTTGTCTTACCTAGCAGTGGTGGGATCTGCAGCATCCTGCAGTGATGCCAACATGACATTACATGCATAGTGACATCATCACAGAAATACTGCGATTATATACTTGTAATGCATAAGTCATAACATTTACATGATTATGACATTAAATATGTTTTGTCATTTGCCTTCACTTTGCTCCCCCATGGAAGCCCATACTTAGCAAATACAGTGTATTGTCTTAAATATATATGATATGATCACCAGCTTATTATTTTGCCTTTTTTTAGAAAAAAAATCCAGTTCTAAAGCAAGGCAATGTTGTTTCCTTCCCTGTATAATCTCTATCTCATGCTTCAGGGGCCATAATCAGAGGATGGAGTTCTTGGGTGATTCCATAATGCAGTTGGTGGCCACCGAGTACTTATTCATACATTTCCCTGATCATCATGAAGGCCACTTGACGGTGAGAGTATCATCCATTATTATTGGGAGGAGCAAAACTGGGATAGTCGTGGTGGGAGGAAGCAGAGAAAAAGAGAAAAACATAGTGAAAGCAGCAAGTAAATTATTCTGAGTTTAACTGAATATCAGCAACCTCACCCCTCTACTTGCTTTTAATAATGTTCTGTTAATTTGAAAAAGTGAATCCTGCCACAATCAAGGAAATGTGATTTATGGAGCCTGGGTGTGATGTTGTCTCTTCTTTAAAACAGATCAATTGCTTTAATAACCATAGTGATTAAGTTATTCCTCTAAAAACTAGAGGTAATTCTTGTTCGTTTGCTGGAGTGTGAAAGCAATTGAAATAGAGACCATTAATATGGGGTGCTGTTCTTGCTATTTAGAGCTAATAGTTCAAGCAGCAACTTTATGAAGTTTGCTTTTCTAGCCTTATCCCAGCTTTTTTATTATTATTATTATTATTATTATTATTATTATTATTATTATTATATATTATTATTAAACTAGACTGTAGGTGGACATCTTGCATTCTAGAAGCCTGTATATGACCCTCTCCCACAAGATCTGAGGGCTGAAGGGAGGGAGCTTGCAGAAATTGATGGTTGGTTTTCTGCTGCCATTAGTGATAGGAAATCAAGCATTCTAGAAACCAGCAATCTCCAGTATGTTTCAGGAAGCAAAAGGGGTAAGAGACAGAATGATGAATGGTGGGCATATGTAAAAAAAGGTGTGCACGCATATACTGTATGTGAATGAATAAGTGCGTGCAACTAGAAGTCTGTGTGGTTCCCTTGAGCCTAAAAATAGTGTCCTCCATTGCTCTAGGATGTGGATGCACAACTTTCAGGGGGTTAGGAGCCACATGTTCTTATGAACTGTACCGGGGAGGCACATCTGCCAGATGAAAAATGAATGAGATCAAATTAGAAAGAGGACATGTCCAGAGTGTGTTTCTCTTTCTCATGTGGAGTCCTTGGTGCTCTCTGAGCCTTGTTGTTTTCTTGCAGACATTTCATTGCCAGACTAGGCAACATCTTCAGTGCGAAAAGGGAGTGGGACTTGCTCTCTGTTTATATACCCTGGCTTGTCCTGCTTGTGTTGATGGAGGTGTTGTTCTCCCCTTAGGAGTACCTTGATTGGGCTGTTGTTTGCTGCTTGGTTGATTGACTGAGTTAATAGTTCTTTGATTAAAGTATATTGTGCTATTTGATTGTTCCTCTGGTGCTAATCCTGGTGTTAATCTTTGCGTATCTGGGTATTGATTGCTGGTAAGGAGGTGTTCTCTTCGATTGGTACCTTTCTCATGTATAAGATTATTTTCCTCCCTCATCCTCCCTCTCCCACCCTATCCAGTTTTAGGACCCTTAATTTTTATTTCACCATTTACCCAAAGCAGGCAGAAAGGGGTTACAAAACAATTTGTGGGGGTGCTCGTTGTATCTTCATATATTAATGAATTACAGAATCTAGGAAATTAAACTTTCTATACCGATATCAGAGTTTGACCTAATGCCTTCCAGATACTTTACACTTCCTCTCTTTTGGGCCTCAGTTAGCAGTGCTAATGGTAAAAGATTATCAGACTACAGATAGTCCTAACTTAACAATTGGGACCGCAGCGAGGTCGTAAAGCGCAATGTCATGTGACCGCACAGACTTACAACAGCAGTTCCAGCTGCTGTCATGAAGCGAATTGCACACTGTCATTAAGTGAGGGCCTCACATGACCACAGCTTGCGACTTCCTGCCAGCTTCCCCATTGACTTTGCTTGTGGGAAGGGAAGGTCGCAAATGGTGATCACATGACTGTAGGACACTGCAATGATTGGAAATGCAGGCCAGGTACGAAGTGCCCGAATCGTGATCACGTGACCATGGGGCCGCTGCAACAGCCAGAACTTCGAGGACTGGTCGTAAGTCCCACTCATTCAGTGCCATTGTAACTTTGAATTGCCATTGAATGAGTGGTCGTTAAGCAAGGACTACCTGTAATCTCAAACATCCCAAAGATACCAGGACGCCTACCCTTGACCTGAGATACTAAGATACAGTTGGCTGTCTTTGCATTAATTAGAAGGTACAACTCTTAGCTTTTTTCTTCATTAAAAGAGATAGTGAATCCTTTTTAAGAGTTCGGTGATAGAGTGTGATCTGTAAATCAAACCTAATAATCAGCCACCCTCCTTTACTATCACTATCCTTTAAAAGAAAAGAAAGCAGATGCCTACCAATATCTGAGTGCTAAGCGCTCAGTATGTGCCATATGATCTTTGAACCTCTAGTTGAAAAGGCAGACTGTTTTAAAGTTTAACACAAACTTTTTCTGTTTGAAAGTGGAAACACATCTCCCTATTCCCTTTTTGTTTTCATCCCCTTGAGCTAGTTTGTATCCAGGACCTTTTATTAACCATAATTGGGGTTATAGCTCCATCTGATTTTTAAATACGTTATATGTTACTTCCTTACTGACAGGCTGATGCTTCCCTGAGTCGTGTTTTATCGAATCAAATGGAAATAGTTTTCAGAAAGTTGTTTCTCTGTGTCATGTGCACATTACTTTCCATTTCACAGCATTACTATGTTCTCTCAAATACAGCCCATATCTTTCAGTCTTCTGCAGAAATTTCACCTTCTTAGCTCGTCATCCACTCTTCATATCCTATGCAAATTTCAACATTTCTGCTTTGATTCACCGCAGAAATAATCCCAAGAACATTATGTGCTTATTCTTTTGGAAAGTTATTGCTGTTAATTAGCACATTTGCCTCTTTTCCTGTCAACTAGTTCTTGAGACTCATTACTGTAGATGGCTGCATTTCTTAAACACCCCCCCCCAAAAAAAAAAAAACCCTATCCTCTTACAATGGACATGTTGGGAACCAACTCATTTTGTCCAATATGAGAGGATTATATGTTTTAAAACTATTTCTGCTCAATTAGCCAAAGCCATAATAACACTTGCAGAATCAAATATGAAAATAATAAATCTTCAGCTTAAGAATTTTTGCAACTTCTCTTTAACGGCTAGAAGCCGTATTCTTAGACACTTTTATAACTGGCAAGTCATTAAGTAGCTCTCTTCGTTTTGAATGCAAGGTAGCAGGGCACGCTATGGATTACTTTCAGTGTAACATTAAACCGTGGCTAAGCAATTACAAAATGAACCTAGGTAATCCTGAGTTCCCATGTGCTCCTTTCTCCTATATGACTGTGAGGAGAAGTTTTCTTCTGTTTTGATTAACCATGATTTGCCACTGTTGTTCAGACTCGATGAAGTGCTTCATCAGAACCATGATCACAAGAATTCAGTTTCAAATTGCATTTCATGCAGCTGGGCTGTGTCCATTGGCTTGAATTACAGCTAGGCATAATTTAGGGTACAGGTGAAAGGATTAATATGGTGTGACCAACATAGTGCCCACAGGTACCAACATACCTGGAGAAAATTCCATATTTGCTTCATTCAAAACTGTTTTAAAAATAAAGCTTATTTTAATTTTAGTCAGAATTAAAAACTAAAAAGCATTGTCAAGAATCCCCTTGGATTTTATGCAGGGCTGATAGGCATTCTTAGAATATTTTTTCCCAATGTGAATGGCTACAGTTCCATAGCTTTGTGTGCAAATGTCCAGAAAAGATAATCTGGGGCTTCATAGTGTCTATTTGGGGAGGACAGCTAGAGAGGATGGAAAAGATCAACCTCACCAGTCTGTCTTGTGGTCAATTGCTATTTTGTGATTGGCCTCACTTACTGGGCCATCTCTTTTGTAAATGGGCAAGCTTCCCCGGTGATAGCCAGGTTCTTTGGGTAACTATGATACGATCTCAACATTCAAATGTGCCTTTTTCCCTGGAAAGGTTGGGAACTACTGGGCTAAACTGTGGCTAATCTAAAACGAGTTGGGAGGAGCTTTTGTTGACTGTGTAGCAAGACAAATAACACTTGATTGGGTGGGTGGGGTTTTTTTTAATCTTTATCTTACTTAATAAAAAGAGAACATATATAATGCAGACAGAATGTTTGACATTTATTGTATATAAATATAAATATATTGCAGGACCAGCACAAATCATTCTGCTTTTCTCAGGCCAGGAAAGAAAAGGGAACACCTGTATGTTTTGGGAGTAGCTGAACCCTGCTTCCACCCCTTACAGGTTGATTGAAGGTATGCAGTGGCAGTGAGGTGAATGCTGTAGAGCTTTGCTGTCAACACGAGGAAGTTGAGGGAAGAGGGGATGGGATCAGAGAGCGTGTGCACCTCATTTCTATTCATGCATTCTTTTAAAAATTGTTGGAAGAAAACGGGAGGAGTTTACACCAGATAAACTATAGCATTTCTTTGTTTTTGTTTAGTCAAGCAAAGGCTAGCAACATGGTATATAGCTAGGCTAAAGATATGGTATTGCTCCTCAGCATTTCATGGATATTTATCTGAGTGGAATCTCTTGTCTTGGCAGTTGTTGCGAAGCTCTTTGGTCAACAACAGGACACAAGCCAAAGTGGCAGAAGAACTGGGCATGCAGGAGTTTGCCATTACTAATGATAAGACCAAACGGCCTGTTGCACTGCGAACAAAAACATTAGCAGATCTTTTGGAATGTAAGTGCTAATGCCATTAATTCATTTTCCTTCTCTAGTGGTTTGATAGCTAAATAAGGTTCTAAAAGCAAGTAGTAGCAGCAACAGTGTCTTTGCAACTTACATAGTGCAACTGAACATGTGCTCTTGTGCTTATAATGCCATCACATTTCTGCTAAAGAACCAGATCAAAGAAATTCTAAGATGGTGGCTTAAAGAAAGTGTATGCATATGATAGATGTGTTACCACTAGATCACCCTCCTGAGGATCTAAAATGTTAAATGATGGCTGTGTTCCCACAACATAGTTAATTGGGTTAAAGATGGGGTCATCTAAACCTAGCCAACAAAGGGATTATGGAGGAACAGTTTTAATCCCAAACAGCATCAGGTTTGTACTTCCCTATCCCCATGTGTCAGCCTTCCCATCACACCATGTCATATGAACAACATAGTAAAGTAAAGGCAAAGGTTTTCCCCTGCACAGTTGTGTCCGACTCTAGGGGGCGGTGCTCATCTCTGTTTCTTAGCCAAAGAGCCAGCACTGTCCGAAGACACTTCCGTGGTCATGTGGCCAGCATGATGCGTGCGGAACGCTGTTACCTTCCCACCGAAGTAGTACCTATTAATCTACTTGCATTTGCATGCTTTCGAATTGCTAGGTTGGCAAGAGCTGGGGCAAGTGCGGGAGCTCACTCTGTCATGCGGCACTCGGGTCTCGAACCACCAACCTTCTGATCGACAAGCCTGGCGTCTTAACCACTGAGCCATCGCGCCATTACGTTATGTTATGTTTGTTATGTTATGTTATGTTATGTTATGTTATGTTTTATGTCATGTCATGTCATGTCATGTCATGTCATGTCATGTCAAACATAACCTAGTCAAAACTGGAAGCAGTTGCCTAGCACCACTTACTCATTCTCCCAATAAAGGAGTTGAGTCCAAAGATTGCCTGAAAAAGACAAGCAGGCTGTTATGGATCTCAGTCCTTAGAACTCTGCTAATGACTGAATATGTCTCCCTAGGACAGAGCTTTCCAAACTGTGTGTCGCGACACAAAAGTGTGTCGCCACACAGTATGGTGTGTCGCCACACAACCCGGAAGTGCTGATCATCATCAGCGCTTCCGGGTTTTCCCGCGGCGACACACCAACGGCGCCGCGCAAAAACCCGAAAGCAGCAGCAGCACTTCCGGGTTTTTGCACGCTGCTGCAATGGCGGCACTTCCGGGTTTTCCCGCGGCGACACACCAATGGCGGTTGGTGTGTCGCCGCGGGAAAACTTTGGAAAGCCCTGCCCTAGGACTTATAGGAGGCAGAGGTCTATCAAGCCTCCTCCTGCCTGTGCACATGTGTGCCCACACACACACACACACACACACTCCAGTGACTTCCAGGTAATCCTACTACCAGAAGGAAGCAGTCCAGGTAGAGCAGAGCCCCATGAAACTATCATGGTTCCATGGTTATCCATCCTAGAGAACTCAAGACACTGTGGAACCTACAGAACACCCAGCTGTGATCCTGTTGCATCACCATCATGAGTGATATGTAGCATGAGCAGTAAGCCCTAAATGGATTTCATCCCACTTTTAAGGCTCCTGTCCTCCCAAAGCAACCTGCCCAATCCATGTCTGAAACGAAATGTGCAGTTCAACTCTGGATTGTTCCCCCTCAGCACAGTGTTTGGCATAGATAACTTCACACCCTGCGTGATCTTCCACAAGATGGTGCACATGCTGAATGGGTTTTTCTGACAGCAGCCATAAACATCAGTGTTGGGGGCAGTCATCTTTTAGGAGCTGTGATTCCTCCAAATTGGGAAGGGATTGAATTCCACCCACATTCACAACCTTGAATCAGAGGAGCACAGTCCCAAGTTCTACAACTGGAAATTATACCATGGCATGGTACTTTGGGTAGTTCAATGCCAGGGGACATTTCACAGATGTATATACCAGAGTTTCTATCATTGTCATGATACAGCTGTGTTCTGAAGCTCAGAACAGCTGGCAAATAGGGCTTCTTCCACGGGCCTGCTATACTGGAGAAGCACCGAAGGTTCTTCTATTTTTTTCCTTCCATTTTTATTTGTTCCTTTCTATGCCCACTGCTCCTGATTAAAAGAGAATGGGCTGGTGATGTCACAAAGGCTTGAAATACTCTCCTGATAGAAAGATTAATGGGATAACAAGAGCTTACTGGAGAAAGTTCCCCAAATAGTGATTTTTCCTTTAGGTAATAAATAGTATGATTATGACCTGGTAGAATCACCAGTAAGGATATTTTACTGTGTTAGTGGCTGACTGAGTCAAGTGTGCTATGGAAAGACAGCCATTATTTCTGCATCATATTTAACTGTGGTTAATGCTAAGCATATTCCCTTTTAACCAAATCCTGGTTTTGAGATGGAAACTCTGATTAATATACTGTAGCTGTGACTATAACTCTTAATATAATAAAAAATATTAGACGAGCAAAATAATTAACATTTTTTTTCTTTACCAAAGAGAAAAGGAAGAGATTGGGAGTACTACATCTGTATAACTCTACATTAGGAAATGAACTATTTTTCAACGAAGTAATACCTACTCTTAGATACACCCTACAACTAAAGAAATAAAGGGAAAAATGGGTTCCTTTCTTTTATTTGAAATATAATCAATTTATAATTTCATAAGAAGCATTGTTTCCAAAGGTACTGTGATGAAAACCCACATTGTAAATTGAGCATTGCCTTTTTCTTAATTTTAAGTTTGTTTGTTTTTTTAAGTTGTTCTTCCTGTGCAAGTGGAGTGGAAATAAATATCAGGCCCAAAAGGTAATCTTTATCCAGAGCATTTTAATATATTTTGTGAGTTGAGCAGGCCCAATGTCTCTTGCCAGATCCTTTTAGTAAATGGAAGTAGTTCACAAACAGTCATAATTTATGACCAAAGCACTGAGCGTGTGTACTTTGCTGTGATTTATTTCTAAAAACTTATAGTCTCCTGGCTAAACAATGGGATTTGAAGAGCTGACTCTTTGTCTAGTTTTTAAGAATTGCTTCTTAATTAAGCTGGCATTAAGTTGGCATTTTTCATTGATTCAGTTTTCAAGTTTTGTTGAGGAAGAAAGGCTATAGCCACAACATAGAATGATGATGTGTTTACTCAATGACCTCGAATTAACCCAACTGCCTCAAACCCTGTTCTGAAACATAACTAGACAGGAAGGTGAAACTTTCCTTGGCGGAAACTTGGCGGATGGCATGTTAAGATAGAAGAGACTGTTGTGAAAAGAGTAGGTAGGTATTGCCAGTTAGTGGATCAGGGACAGAAGTGGATGAGTCTTTGAATGGGATTAGAAATAAGACATCTTTCTTGATCTGATACGGATAGTCCTCAACCACAATTGGGACCGGAATTTTGGTTGCTAGGCGAAGCAGTCATTAAGCGAATCTGACCTGATTTTATGACCTTTCCTTGCAGTGGGCGTTAAGCGAGCCACATGTTTGTTAAGTGAATCATGCAGTTCCCCATTGATTTTGCTTGCCAGAAGCCGGCCAGGAAGGTCAAAAATGGCAATCACGTGATCACAGGACGTTGTGATGGTCACAAATGCGAACCGGTTGCCAAGTGCCCAAATTGTGATCACGTGACCGTGGGGATGCTGCAATGGTTATAAGTGTGAGGACCAGTCATAAGTTGGTTTTTTCAGCACCATCGTAAGTCTGAACCATCACTAAATGAATGGTTGTTAAGTGAGGACTACCTGTGCTCTTCAGATATGTTGGGATAGCAACCTAATTGAAAATTAAGCCATAACACATCCTGAGAGTGCAAGGTTGGGGAATGCTGGTCTAGGAGAAATTTGTTTTCAAGTGTAAAACAGCAGCAGCTGCAAGAAAAATGCATACAGTAATCTAACGCTTAAACACCACAACGTTTGTTGGATATTTGTTTTCTATGTTTTCCATGAATGAACTCTGTTAAACGGTTAAATCTGATTGATCTTCCAAGGAATTCACTTTTTACGAATTTGAAATTCCCCTCCCTTCCCCTCCCAAAAAAGCAAAGTATTCATAGTGGGCCAATAACACAACCCCTTAATCTGGTTTTGCCCAATGTAATGTTTTCTAAAAGCACTTGGGCTATAATCCCCAGAATTCACAATCAATTAGTTGTAGTCCCAACCTACATGGAGGACACCAGGTTCAAGAGCCAGCTCTGTTAAAATACATGGACTAATGTACTGTTTGAAAATAACTATCAGTTCATAATTTAGGCCAGTGTTCTGGGAGTTTAAGTCCACACATCTTAAAGTTGCCAAGTGTGAAAAACACTGATTTAAACAGGTCATTATGCACATTTCCATCCCATGTTGTTTCTCCCACCCAACCTTGTACTAGATGTACTGTAGCATTGTGGGTTGTGCTGTCCTAACAGAGTGAAAAAAAACCTTCCAGTTGTGAGTTGTACCTGTAATCCTTAGATACCTCCACCCCTTCAAGGCAGAGACACACTTTCCTGTGTAGATATGGCAATCACTAGAAGTATGGCTTCCCTACAGCTCCCTCCACAAATCTTGTGTGTGTGTGTTGCTTGGACTGAAAGATACCAATATTCATTTCCCTGCTGTTTGTTTTTGAGAAAACGGATATTAGTAGGCCAGTGCTCTGCTCTTGTTTTTCATTTTATTTTTACCTTCTGAAACTCAGGTCTTTCATATGCCTTCTGTGGATAGTGTGGGCTTTAATACCCTTGCTGTCTTTTTCCTCCTCATGGCCTTTCCTTCTTCTCAAGATGGTGAAAACAGCCCTCACCCGACTATCTGTCTTTCTTCCTGCCTTAATATATATCATTGCAGGTCACCATTTGTTCCGTGACTTGGAATATTTGCTATGAGATTCTCTAGAAGTACTAACTTTTGTGCACACGTTTGAAAGAAAGTAATAATCTTTAATGTTTGGTTGTTCCTTCTTTCTCAGCCTTTATTGCTGCTCTGTACATAGATAAGGATCTTGAATACGTCCACACCTTCATGAACGTCTGCTTTTTCCCACGACTGAAAGTAAGTCTTGGAGCCATTGTATGCGTTACAAAGGAAAGAAGCTGACTTTGCTGCAGAGCGGCACTTGACATGGAGTCCCAGCTGACCCTAGGTTTTTGTTACGTGTGCCCTGAGTAATAATACAGATTTTAGATCTCTGTTCTCTGACATTCATGGCTTGGATACAGGTAGGTCTCAATTAGTGCAGTTAATGAATCCCACAATGTGATCACGTTATTCAGATTCACACTATTCACAGTGATATTTCTATGGAAAATAGGGCAATTGGTTCCAGCTCGATGGAAGTAGGCAATTAAAGTTCTTAAACATAATTTTTTAATGTTTATTAATGAATACTCTATAACAGTAAAAGGGGATAAACCCATATCCAAAGCGTACTTGCTATCTCCTGTATTCTGCTGAAGTTCTTCTGAATGAGCCTCTTCTTTTATGAGCTTCCCTTGAACAGAACCTTCCTTTCTTCCATTTTGCACAAACTAAAACATCTAAAACCCCAATGGCAACTGCACATGCGCTAGCCTTGCACTCACTGAATTTTGGTTTGCATTAAACGCAACCTGGTATCAATTTATCAATCACACTAAATCGAATTTTGAACTATTTGAACTCGCACTAATTGCAACCTATTTGTACTTCGAGAAAATAACATTTTATACGGCTTTTCTTTGAATCCTAAAGCATTTTCCTATTTCTAACCCATTTTTCCTGTGAACTGTTGTTATTTCTCCCATCTTTTTTCCCCCCATTTTAGGAATTCATCTTAAATCAGGATTGGAATGATCCGAAGTCTCAGCTCCAGCAATGCTGCTTAACTCTCAGAACAGAAGGGAAGGAGCCAGACATTCCTCTGTATAAGTAAGGAGACTGTCTTGTATATAGTACATGCATTATCACTTTGTGAGTCATTTTTTTATTTCCTTATGATTGGAATTAAGCATTATACCCTTTGTTTAAGGAAGGAATTAGTTACGCTGATAAAATCAAAGTATACTTTACACTTTGGATCTCCAACTTAGTTTAAACCATTGGAGATTCAGTCATGAAGGTTTGCGCATGTGGACAGTGTGATGGCTGTAAGTACAGCAGACGTTGATAGTCTCAGCTACACACAATTTTCCCAAACACACAGTTCTCACTGCCTCCACTAAGATGGCATTGTGGATGCTATTGCTTCTTAAGTTCACCCAATGACTTCTACTAGTGCAACAGGCATTGCCTGAGTTATTTTTCATTGAGGATGGAAATGCTATGAGGGGTATATCTACAGTGCTTTTAGCAGCAAGCAAGAGAAGGGGGGGGGGGAATCACACAGGGAAGTTCAGCTTGTAGTGCTAGTGCAGCCTAGGACATAGGTGAAAGTGGTGAACATTCCTACCTGCTTTCTAAGTAGTTTTCTATTCAAGCTGTGCTCAGAAATGATAGGAACAGATTTCTTTTTTTTTTTTTTGTATTTAACAAAATGGCTGCTGTTAGAACAGGGGGTACCAGTTGAGCAGATGTGTATGGAGAAAGGCTGCAGAGAATCAATTTGTTCTTGTCAAAATGTCCCATCGTTTAAGCCCAGATTCTATTTCTTGGTGGCAAAATATTAAGGGTGTAATATTCCATCTCTCTCAAATAAGACGCAAGCCCCCAGTGAAGGTAAGGTAAATGAATATAAGATTGAAGTATGAAATCATTCCAAAATATATCATGTTGTTGATGTTAAGCTATCAGTGTAACTATGTATATAGAGTGGAGGGATATATAGGAAAGAGAAGCAATACATATATAGGAAAGAGAAGCAATTATTGATTGAGAGAGGGAAAATGCATATAATTCTGTACCAAGCATATATAAATATTCACCAATGAAATGATGGCATTGCCTCATAAAATAATCTGTCAAGGTCCATCCATATGCCATGACCTTTATTAAAATAGTTGCATTTCTATTCAGAAGTCTTGGTGAGTATGTTTTCAGTACTGTTTGTTTTCTTTTGCTGTCTGTCTTGTGGTTTAGAACTCTACAAACAGTTGGGCCTTCTCATGCTAGGACATACACTGTAGCTGTCTATTTCAAAGGCGAGAGAATAGGATGCGGGAAGGGACCAAGGTACTGTATGGCAAATGTTTGAATATTTATATATCATCTCTACCTATCTATTTAATCAAAGTGGGTAAAGAGAGCTATATGATGTTCACTGACTTTAGATAGGACTCCTAAAGAGAGTGAATTTTAGAATTTTTGTCCTTTTGTTGCTCCTAACCTGGGATCAAGACAACCGAAGATGCACATGCACACTGATACTCAGTGTCAGATGTCCAAGGCAAGGGTGGAGAAATGTGCCTAGCAGTGCCATAAAGCAACCACCTGACACACAGTACTGAGTTTCAGTTGATGCTGTTCTTTGGGAAAGCCTTTTTAGTCATAAAATGTCCTTCCTAGTGACTTTGCCTAGTGCCAGAAGATCAAGAAACAAGGCGCTAGTCGATACTCTTTATTCTGTCAAATATTTGAGCACATTATTAGCATTTTTTATTAAATTCCCAAGCTGTATTTTCTATCTTATGCGTTGAAGTTGTGTTTTGGGGCATATTAAAACATGATTGTTGGGGAGAGAAAGAATCTTCATTGAGGAGAAGGAGGACACAAGACAGTGTCCAGTGAGGGAGTAATATATGGAGAAACTGGAGAAGAGTCACCCAGTTTTTTTTTATTTATTTATTATTTAAATTTTTATGACCGCCCATCTCCCCCAAATGGGGGACTCTGGGCGGCTTACAATAAAAATTCAGATTAAAATACACATATAAAATTACAAATTATTAATACGATATAAATAAATACAAAATCCAATATGGCGAATTGATGCTTGGAAAGGTATTCTAATATCCGCGAGGAGTTCTTTTCAAAGAATGCAGCATATTGATCAGTTAGGCTGGAACTGTGTGCACAGTCAAGGCTTAGTTTTAGCTCAATGTAGCCTTCTCCAGCTTGGTGTCAAGGCCCAGCTAGGTCTAGACTCAATGATAGTTCAGCCTAACCTGTGAACAGATTACAAACTTCCAACCTGATTACCCATTTTATGGAAAAATCGTTTCAGTTAGATGAACGGGAAAAAACATTTTAAAGTTCTCTACATGGTAAATGCCAAGTGTCATCTGCAGAATAAATAGCATTTAAAAGGGTTTTCATTTTCATCGATCACCTCTTTGCCCGAAGCATACTAATGTAAAGAATAACATTAAAATAATTCCTAATAAAAGAAGGAGGGTTGGGAGGAAACGGGCTATAATGCTGCGATCCATTTTTTGGTGCTCTAGAGGGGTTTTTTTTTTATAGTCTTTTAATCGCTTTGTTAAAAGAAACCACCAAAGAATTATGAAGGGGGATGTTTTAACAGTATGGATCTTTGTTTTTAAAATAACTCTCTGCAAAGCAGTTGGTGGGAGGTTGGGGACTGGAAGAGTTTTTATGGGAACAACTGCCCAGTGATTATTTGAAAAATTAGTTACTGCACAGCAGTTCTGGGAAGCTGTAACTTGCCTCTGAATTACATTTGCCATTATTTATTTATTTATCTTTACAGCATTCAACAAGCAGAGATGTGTGCAGCAATGGATGCACTGGAAAAATGTAAGAGGGTTTCTTGGAAATCACTGTAGCGTATTTCATGGGGAAGAGTGTAGGCCTTGTGTGCAACAGAGGGAAAATACAGGTTAAAGTGAACAAGGGGGTATGTGCCCCAGCCTTGTTTACCATTATCATCCCTATTAGCTTTTAAACTAATTATTTACTAAGGGAACAAACTGTTTTACATTCAGTTATCTCTATAAGTTATATGGCTGATGCAAAACTTCATGTTGGCTTTTAGGCACAGGTCTGCCAATAGGCATTGACCTCCAGGCTCATGGACTCTCTCTACTTACCGGTGTAGCACTTCACAAGATTCAGACTTCTGTTTCCATACAGGTCGGCATGTGGTTGCCACTTGCTCAGATTGTGTCAGGTAGTCCAGACAAGAAACCAAAACCAAGAATACTAACACTACCTTTATTGTAAGGTTACAGTAAAAGAATCTTGCAAGTCTGAAAGCATTTCTTTCCTCCCTTGCCTTTACTTTCCAGAGAACTAGGAAGGGTCCCTTCTGAGGTGCTTTCTCCGCCCCCATTCCTTCTGTGGGCTGAGATATCTCTTGTCTGACCATTGTCTAGGCCAGAGCTTTCCAAACTGTGTGTCGCGACACAAAAGTGTGTCGCCACACACAGCGTGGTGTGTCACCACACCACCCGGAAGCGGCGCGCGCGTGCACGGCGGCCGCACACCCCTCCCGCGCCGCCACCGTTCGCGCGCGCGCGCCGCACGCCCCCCCGCGCCGCCGCACACCCCCCCGCGCCGTCGCCGCGCGCGTGTCGCCGCCGCCGCCGCCCGGTGTGTCGCCAGCGGCGGCACTTTGGAAAGCCCTGGTCTAGGCTGTGGCTCCTCCTCCTGTCTCCCAGGGTCATTCTCATAGCCCGTTACAGATTGCCCAGCATTTGTGATAGTTTAACATGGAGTTGAACAACAGCTTGGATCTCGTGCAGCACTGCCCCTGGCAACTACCAAGGAAATTTGTTTGAAAAAGTGAGATAAGCTAGCGTCATCAGCGGATTTCTTTGGAAGATGGGCTAGTTGTTGGCTTCAGCCTGAGGTGGCCCCTGATATTGACACAAGGTTAGGCTTACGTTAGTACTGTGACAAGTACATCATGACAAGTACAGCATGAGAGCACTGCATGAGAGCACTGCAGGAAAGAACCAAGGACTTCGCTTCTAAATAGAATCCCTTCTCCCTGTTGAGGAATGTCACCTGCAGAGATGAGCCGTTTGAAGTTGACTTGTATTTTGGTAGAAGTTCAGCCAAGATAGGAAAACAAAATATTTGTTTGTTTGCTATTCTGCACAAACTTTTGTGTCTAGCTTTCTCCCCTTATCATCATAATCCCTTGGAAGCAATCATATTTCAGATCCAATCGTCAGGGACTCAGTCAAGTAAAGTGCAGAGCTCTCTGGCCTGGGTCCAGCAAAGCACTTAAGCCCATGCTTAAATTCAGGCCCTCAAGTATTCCTCTGACATTGATGATCTAGGTATGGTGATTAAAATAAAGTCACTCTTTTGTTAGATGGGGGCAGAGTGCTCACCTTGTAAGACTGATGGCAAAACTCACAAGCTGCTGCCAAATGGGAACCTAAATATTTGTATTACAACCCTAGGTAACTCTCCATCTTATGGAAACCTCTGACAGAGGTTGCCTGCCTTTATTTATTGAAGCAGAGCTTTATCAGAGCTGAGCTAGTCTACTTCTATCAGCCAGCCTGTAATTTTAGGCCCACATCTTAAATGTTCGGCTTTTCTTTCATTCAATGTGTGCTTCCGAGAGATTTCCATTTTTACATTTGTTCTATGTTAATTATTTGCTTTCTGGTATGAATGTGGAAGATGGGGAGACCTGGGGCTGAACCCAATCTCTTCAAGTCATGCTATATTTCTTTGCCTATAGCATGGGTACAGAATCTGAGGTCTCTGAGCTAGATGTGCCCTCAAGTCTTGTGGCAATTCCCAGAACCTCTTTAAAACAATTCCTAACACTGGACATTTGTAAAATGTGGAGGAATTTAGAGCTGACCTTGGGGAAGGAAGGAATAAGCCATTAATGAGTGACCTGGAGAAGAGATTACACAGTCCAGAGATTGAAGCAAGTGGAAGAAACTCACAGTAACCCTGCCTTGATTTTCTTTAGTATAAGACGGGACAGAGAGAAACTTGGACAGGCTTTCAAGATTCTGTTATTATGCCCTACAACAATACAGTGGCATTCCTGGAATCCCTGCAGTGTGTTTCTTTACCTGGCCCACCTCAAAAGGCTGATTTAAATCAAAGAACAATAATATTAACTTAAGATAAATGTGAATGAAATCACATCACCCACAAATTTGAGCATGCTCCCTTAAAGGCCAAATGCAGGGCCCAGCCAAAAAGGGTTGCAGACTTCTTGCCTTTGATTTAGATCATATATTTTCAAAGCTAGATCTGGGATTCTCATGAGAAACAAATTCTTACGTTATCTGGCTAGGTAAGTCTCTGATACTGTAAAATCAAACATTCTTCACTCGGTTGTGTATTGTTCAACATAACTTAGACATACACAACCGAGTTAAGAATAGAAGACAAAGCTTAGGTGATTCTGGAGAAAATTCAGAAGATGAGACCTCTAAGCTTTGTCTTCCATTGTAAACCAATTGTTCATGAAAACAATAGGATAGAAGGCATTCTCTTTCCACAGCTCTTACAGAAATGCCTTTGTTCATGTCTTAGCTATTAGAAGCATCATCCACTCTTTGAGGAGAGACTTCTGACATTTTACCATAGGGAGATAGCTGTCCCTCAGTCATAGTTTCTCTCTCCTGCAAAATTTCACATTGTTTTGGACAAACAATTTACTTAATAAGATACTCTTCAGTTCAAAAACGCCAAAGCTCTGCTTTCCACACCTCTTCCTCCACCTTTTGCTCCAGCTGCATTTCCCATGTGGTGCTGGTGTCAGGCCTCCTGTTTCCAAGGACACCAGCTGTTTCAGCATCAGCACTAGCTCATCTATCACAAATGGCAATTTGTTTTCTGGCACAAAACCCAACACAGGCAACACTTTCCACAGTGACCTTCCATCTGGCATCACCATTGTTGATATGTTTATATATCTTATTTTGCACCACTTTTGCTGAGTTGTATTAACTGATTTTGGCTTCTAGATTGTGTGGTTTTGGCGTTTAAGAGCCTAATGACTTCTCTGTCTCTCTCACACACGTCTGTTATGGTAGTAATGGAGGAAAATTGGCTTGATTAGCTCCAGATGGGCCTCTTCTCACCTTTGATGAAGAATGATAGGATTTTTCAGGACTTCTCAGCATAATCCATTAATAATCTATGTTTTATGGTAGAATTTTATCATCATAATAAGGATCTTTGCAGCCCTCCTGCTGACATGTTTTATGGTAGAAGCTTGCTGAACAAGTATTTCATGGAACACAAGGATCACTCATCTTCTTACATTCCTGATCTCTAATCAGTCATCAACTCAAAATGATCTCTGCGGAAACTTTCATAAAATAGAAAATACAATTAAATACTCCATAGCTTTGTGGTGGCATCTCAACCAAATCCCAGTATTTATTATGGCACTGTGACTAATCTTATTCCATTTAAATCGTCCCAATTGCTAACAAATGTGATAAATCTTATTCACATGTACTTAGAATTATGCGCCACATAAATCAGTAGGGTACTTCAAAATAAATGGGGGCTTACAACCAAACCAATATGTGCAACAAGTGATCTTTGTACTGACTTAGTAATAGAATAATGACAGCTGGATGTTATTTTTGATGGCGGCAAGATTGTGTCATTGGCTGGCCTTTATTTATATGAAATATTTCTTCTTGTCTCAGATAATTTTCCTCAGATGGCCCATCAAAAACGGTTC
The DNA here is from genome assembly GCA_023362775.1 of Charina bottae. Taxonomy (NCBI): domain Eukaryota; kingdom Metazoa; phylum Chordata; class Lepidosauria; order Squamata; family Charinaidae; genus Charina; species Charina bottae. Next base: position 759,141 of record JALMGJ010000030.1, on the reverse strand, counting down.
ATTGAACGGAAGTACCGGCAAGAGCTAAAAGAAATGAGGTGGGAAAGAGAACATCAAGGAAGAGATCTGGATGAGTCAGAAGACACAAGAAAATAAGGGGGATGGAAACAGTAGTACATTTGCTTAAGCATGGCCTATAAAAACCCATCCTAGTTTCAAGGAAATAAATGAAATCATGTTTGCTATTGTGTTTTTTATTAATACATTTTATCTCCATTTTTAGATGCAAAGTTGTATTCATAAGATTTAAAAATGATTTTTAAAGAAAATATTCTTTCTGAAGAATACTGCTTTTGTTTCCCAGTTTAAGTCTGTGAACAATAAAATGTTTTATTTCAAAATATGTCATGTTCTAAAAATAAGAAAACCATGGTGTTATTCATATTGTTACATCATGTGAAATAATAAGATATTAAATAGAATGCTATTTTCCCCTACATTCTGCCTGTGCTACACTACAGTTAGGAAGACATATACTAAACTAACTCAAGGCACAAATGACCAGGCTCAAATTATCCTACTTTGGACACATTACGCAAAGACCCAGCTCTCTGGAGAAGGCTCTAATGCTGGGAAAAGTGGAAGGAAAGAGAGGAAGAGGAAGACCAGCAGCAAGGGGGGTGGATTCATTTACAGTGGCAATGGGTGCACCGTTGGGAGACCTGAAGGACCAAGTTAGGGACAGATCATCATGGAGAAAATCTATCTATGCAGTCAGTTAAGAGGTGACAACGACTTGATGGCACATGATCAAAAAACCGAATACTAAACTATGTTTGGCTTGGAAGCATCCTCACAGATGTTAACCCTAACTCTAGAACTTGATTAGTTACTGGTTTTACAGAAGGGTTGCTTATGGAGGGCACATGTATAATCAAATCACAACCACCATTCACCCAGCTGACCAATCCCATTTAATTCAAGTTCTCCTTCCCTCGTGTGCCTTTCTCCCTCATTCTTTGGCAGGTGGGAAATCCAGATGTCATCCCTCAAGGAATCGAGTTTTGCTTCAGTTTACTGACCCTATCTTAGAACTAGGTTATATATTTATTCTCCCTCCTGGTCTTGTCCTTGAAAGCTTTGTTAGAAGATGTTCACCAGACCTAAATGCTATTTGCATTTATCATCATTCCTTCTCAGAATGATAATTTTTACTAGGTTTATTACATTTTTTTAAAAAAAGAAATTACAATAACAATATGTTAAATGATCTGAGGAAAGTGATCTTTCTTAATCTTCCCAATTTTTTTTGAATTGCTGTTTAAAGCATCAGATAATTTTTTCTTTATTTTTTATAGTATTAGAAAATAAAATATAATCAGTTATGCAATTTTTGCAATGATACGAAAGCATAATCATAACTATAGTATGTACAGTATATACTTACTATACACATATAGTATGTATATGTATAGAAAAGGAATTTATTTATTTAATTAATTAATTAATTTATATGACCGCCCATCTCCCCCCAACGGGGAACTCTGGGCGGTTTACAACAAAAAAGAATTAAAATAGAACATACAATATAAAACATCAATTCATACAATTAATAATAAATAATTATAAAAATAAAATCCAGATGGACGAAAGAATAATAAAGGGAGGACTTTTTAGGATTAAGGGATAAGCCACCCCCATGAGGAACTATCCCTTCCTCCTTCCCATGCCAGGCGGCAGAACCAGGTCTTCAGATATTTTCTAAAGGTCGGGAGGGAGGAGATCTGTCTCAACTCCGGGGGCAAGATGTTCCACAGTGTAGGAGCAACTACAGAGAAGGCCCGTCTCCTAGACCCCATTGGGTGACACTCTTTAATTGATGGGGCTCGTAGCAGGCCCTCCCTGAATGATCGGGTGGGGCGGGTCGATAATATCGGGATAAGACGGTCCCTCAGGTATTCTGGCCCCATGCCATGTAGGGCTTAAAGGTGATAACCAACACCTTGAATTGTACCCGGAAGCAAACCGGCACCCAATGTAGCTCGCGGAGCAGTGGTGTTACATGTGCAGATCTTGCTGCACCCAAAATTGCTCGCGCGGCCGCATTCTGCACCAGCTGTAGCTTCCGGATACTCTTCAAGGGTAGCCCCATGTAGAGCACATTGCAGTAATCTACTAATTAATATAACCAATTATGTAATTTTGCAATGATTATGCCAGAGCTTTCCAAACTGTGTCGCGACACAAAAGTGTGTCGCCACACACAGTCTGGTGTGTCACCACACAACCCAGAAGTGCTGATCATCATCAACGCTTCCGGGTTTTCCCGCGGCGACACACCAACTGCAGCGCGCAAAACCCAAAAGCAGCAGCAGCGCTTCCGGATTTTTGCGCGCTGCTGCAAGGACGGCACTTCCGGGTTTTCCAGCAGCGACACACCAACGCTGGTTGGTGTGTCGCCGCAGGAAAAACTTTGGAAAGCCCTGGATTATGTAAAAGCATAATCATAGCTGTAGCATGGGAAAAATACTTATGGCTGGATCCTATTCCGAAATTTATCATTCCAGAAATTGAGACATAATGATCATTTTGTATCAACATAGCATTAATAGAGTTTTTTTTCACCTTTAACAGAATACAGTAATATTAGAAACATTGCTTTTCAATGTTGGGCTATTTTTATTTTATCCACTGTTTTAAAAAAATCAATACAAATTGTAAATCTGCAAATTTCATAAATAATGTTAAAATGCGCCAAAAAGAATTTCAGATATTTTCTAGCAACTAGTAGCTGCCATTTGTTGAATATTACATAAGGTAGGGGTCCAAAATAATTTAGTAAGTACAGTCAACCAAAAATAATCAAGAAAAACTGCTTTAGATGCTCAACATCCCTAGCAATAATCTTGATCATCACTATATTTTTACATCTCACTGATATCTAAAGATTTTTACATGCCAAGTTTTTCTTTAAAGGATGGATGTATTTTGGGATGTTTTCTTTTGATAGATGATCAGCTTATCAGAACTGCAGGTGCTTCAGTTGTTTACTGAGACCAAGATATGTAAGGGTAGTACTTCGAAGTCAATGCCAAAGACAGGAATTGCATCCTGAAAGGTGGTTTTTAGAATTAATAATGGGCCATCTCCTTGCTTTCTATGATGGAAAAAACTGGGTGCCAGGCCTTGAATCCAGGTGGAGAAGAAAATAAATTTTCCCAGGCAGCTTCCATTGATTATGTCAGCCATAACTATAACTCAGCTTGTCATAACAAAGTTTGTACGGGAATATAAACTAGCAAAAAAAAAGCGGTTTTGAATTCACCGGATATTAAACATGTTAATGTTATTCAATATCCAATTACAGAGTTTCTGGAAAGACAATTAAAATTCTGGAAGATAAGGAGTCTCAGTGACTTCATTGGTCAGGTCAGCCAAAACTGCCTTATCAGCCATCTGTTGATGGCATCTGCTGATAAAGATTTTCAATTGATATCATAAACTTCTAAACTTTGTCATAATTAGTGAGGGAGAGGGGAGAGTATATGGTTTTGAGACTATTAATGGAAGCTAGAATAACTTCTGCTTTAGTCCTTGAAGAGCTGGGTCATACCTTTGCTGGAGAAGCTTTCATTTGCTGGTATTCTTGGCACTTTCGGATGTTTTTGTGTTAGGAAGAAAATTGCTAAAACAGAAGAACGTGCCTTTAAGGAGCAAATGTCGGTATTACCATAGCCTGGAGAAATAGATTGAAATGTTCCACTTCCAGGTTGGGAAATGATTTCTTACGATAGTTTCATTAGGCAGCCACCGTAAATGATAGGGTGTGTGGAGCTTCAAAGCGTGCTTCATCAGAGCTTTGATCTAAATGAAAATGAAGCAACATATCTCTTCTATGTATCAGAGTCAAGAGACTACCCTGCTTCAATCCACATGATGATAGGAGCATCCCCAACTTGAAACAGAGGTAAGAGGAGATTCTGCACCATGGTGAAGTAACTCCCTTGCACAAAGCAAAATATTCTAAGTAAGGCAGACTGCATCTGGTCCACACTAGCCAAATTAAAACTGAATTTGAAATTTATCTATCCAGGCTTCTCTCTGTTGTACTTTTATGTGACTGAGAAAGTCTGGTCCCAAATAATTTTCAACCAGAGGACAACCCCTTAACTGTGCCAATCCCCGGGACCATTGCACTTTCTGAATTATTAACTTGTTAACTCCTATTTCCATGAGGTCACGAAGAGTCAGACACGACTAAATGACTGAACAACAACAACAAAAGTAGCAAGTGGGTGCCATAATCTACTGCCTGAAAAATAGATTTTGAAGAGATTTTTTTGGAGTTTTGTTATGAGCTTAAGCAGTCATTTGAAGAGAACCTTTCAGAGTACAATCAAGTTATTCTGCAGAATATACGGGATATTGGAGAAGAGATCATTTCTAAACTCTGTCATCTGCCTGAAGATGGTATAGAGGAAGAGGAAGATTTTGGCAAAGAGGGAGATGCTTTTGTGGTCAGTGATATTGAAGCTATGCCAGGCGAAGACTACATCTTGGAATTGAAGGGGTTACAGTGACAGTCTGAACTGCAGATTATAAAGAGAGTTGTTTTTTTCGAAAATTGTTATGTCTTTCTGAAGGATTGTTATGGGAAAGAAGAAAATATGTTATGTGGGAAGTTTTTTGCCCAGAGGTTTGGGTTTTCAAGGAGGGCAGTTGAGCTGTTTGATTTTTATAAAAAAATGCCTTGGGTATAATTGGGAGATATGTAACTGTTTTAGTTTATTTTGAAGTAGGGTAAAAAGTTAACAATGTATAATTGGACTGATAATGAGGTTATGATTATTTTGTTTTCTTTTAATGACTTGGATTAAGATATATTGGAACTGTTTTAAGATCTGTTAATTTGCAAGATTTATTAGATATTTATAAGATATAATAATAATTGTTTGATTTTTAGGTTTAATAGAGTTAAGATTGTGGAGTCCATGGTGCTCTCTGAGCCTTGTTGTTTTCTTGCAGACGTTTCATTGCCAGGCTAGGCAACATCTTCAGTGTGAAAAGGGAGTGGGACTTGCTCTCTGTTTATATACCCTGGGTTGTCCTGCCTGTGTTGGTGGGGGTGTTGTACTCTCCTTGGTAGTACCTTGATTGGGTTGTTGTTTGCTGCTTGGTTGATTGACTGAGTTAATAGTTCCTTGATTAGGGTCTATTGTGTTGTTTGATTGCTCCTCTGCTGCTAATCTTGCTGTTTGTTGTTGTTGTTCAGTCGTTTAGTTGTGTTCGACTCTTCGTGACCTCATGGACCATAGCACGCCAGGCCTTCCTGTCCACTGTGTCCCGGAGTTTGCTCAAATTCATGTTCATTACATCGGTGATGCTATCTAACCATCTCATCCTCTGCCGTCCCCTTCTCCTTTTGCCTTCAGTCTTTCCCAGCATCAGGGTCTTTTCCAGTGAGTCCTCTCTTTGCATTAGGTGGCCAAAGTATTTGAGCTTCAGCTTCAGTATCTGTCCTTCCAATGAGCAGTCAGGGTTGATTTCCTTTAGGATTGACTGATTTGACCTCCTTGCAGTCCAAGGGACTCTCAAGAGTCTTCTCCAGCACCACAGTTCAAAAGCATCAATTCTTCGGCGCTCAGCCTTCCTTATGGTCCAACTCTCACAGCCATACATTACTACTGGGAAAACCATAGCTTTAACTATACGGACCTTTGTTGGCAAGGTGATGTCTCTGCTTTTTAATATTATAATCTTGCTGTTAATCTTTGCCTATCTTGTTGTTGATTGCTGGTAACGAGGTGTTCTGGTCTTCTGGCTTTTCTATTGTCTCTTATGAATGGTATGTAAATGTTGTTTACCTCTATGTGTCTGTTGATGGCTGCTTTGTCTGAGTGCCAAGCTTCCAGGAATTCTCTAGCATTTTTGGATTTGGCTTGGTTTAAGATGCTCACAGTTTCCCAGTTGAAAGTATGGTTGAGTCTGTCCATGTGTTGTGAGATTAAGGAGTTTTCATCATGTCTTCTGACTGCTAGTTTGTGTTCGTGGATGCGTTCTGCTAGTCTTCTCCAAGTCTGTCCTACATAATGGCTGCTACAGTCCTTACACTGTATGTTGTAGATAACTCCTGTTTTTTCTTCTTGGGCTACTGGGTCTTTTGGTTTACTTACGATGTTCTGAAGGGTTTTGGTTGGTTTGTGTGCTACGGTGATGCCGTGTGGTTGTGACTAGGGATTCGAACCTCCGAACTTGCAATCTTCCGATCGACAAGCCTGACGATCTTACCCACTGAGCCAGGGGAAAAGTAGGTAAAGAAGGAGTATTAAGCCTTTGGGTAATTTAGCAAAACAAAACAAAACAAAACCATTATTTTTGTCTTGATGTACCATCTTCATAGTCAGTCTGTGTGTGAATTTCCAACTGATCTGAATTTATGGTAATGAACAAATGCTGCTGCTCCTTCTTCCTCTGTGAATTAGGAATAATGCATTGACAATGTCATTTAGTTTCCTTTTAAAACTAACTATATTTCTGTTACCCAGTTGCAGTACTTTTAGCTGACATTGTTGTTTGGTCCAAAACATTGACATAGCAGGGAGTAAATGAGGACAAGCAAAAGCCCAACCAGGCATTTACAAGAAAGTTTTGTCTCTTGGGTAACCCTGTCCTTTTGTGATTGGTTGTGTATTTTATTTAATGATGCTGACCTTTGTAGTGAATGTTGGCTTCTGATAAAAGCTAAAATCTTTGACCTGCTGGGATTTGCTGCTTAGGAAGTTGAAGGTGTTTTTTCCCCCCACTAGTTCACATCTGTAAAGATAAGCCTTTGTTGACCCAATTGCCCTTTATCTCACTTTCCAATCTGCCCTTTATTATTTGATTGACAAGATGGGCTCAAACCAAAGCTTCACGCTTTTCAGTGGTAAGATAGAAAATCTTGTATGAACTTTCTTCAAACTCAATTTCTTGCTCTTGTGTTGTGTTTAGAACTGTTAAAGGCAGGTAGCATTCTCTTCCCATCTATGTCTTTCTGGCTTGAGCTTGGAAGCTCACTGAAACTACTTCACTCCTTCCCTTTGGCCTTGAGGAAGCAATGAAAACTTGCTGGAAACATTTCTGCCAGTGTATTGTCGAAACTTATTTCTGCCAGCTTTCAATTGAGCTAATTGCCTTGACAAGCTGCAGTTCTGAAAGCCTAATTTCATCTGCCAAAAAGTTAAGGGCCTGAGAAGGACAGTATTGGTGTCTTTGGCTTCAGAGGATGAAGACACTTTTGGGGCTTTGGTGTAGGACTAAGGTCTGAAGGAAAGTGATGTTGGTTTTAGTGGATTGAGGCAGGCTGGTTAAAAGGATGCATCATTTTGTCCTACTGAGGAAGGAGCATTAGGATATGCATTCAATAAGGCTTGGGTGGCAGAGTCCCTTCTCTTAAACATCACAAGCTTCTCGGAAAAATGCCTTTTCCATTGCAGTCCCTGCCCTGTGGAACACCCTCCCCCTTGAGATCCAACAGGTCCCCAACCTTTTAACCTTCCGGAAAGCACTGAAGACCTGGCTCTTGCCCCAGTCTCGGGGGATAGGGTAAGGTCAAAGCAGGGTGAGAATGTGATGAGTTGCATCAGTGAAGTGTGATTGTGGTGGAAACTTCTGGGGAGGAAGTGGTGGGCTGAAGATGGCTCCGCAAAAAGCGGAGCTGATGACCGCGGCAGAATGAAGAGCCGGCGAGTAGACCAGCTCTTCAATAATTCCTCTCCGGACAAAGAGAGGACTTGAGATCATCCACAAGTGCTCCAGACAGCTGCTCCTCACAAGGAGACAGCAAGACAGTGGTCTCCGGTGGGTTTAGAGTCCTGGGAGATGAGGAAATAGCCATCTTGCTCAAACCGTGGTCAGCACCTTTGAAAGAACACTAAGTTCACATGCTTCCTTTTCTAATCACTTTCGGAAATTGCTTGTTAACTGCTTTTCAGCTATTAGGAACCTTTGGATCAATGAGTTTTACAGCACAGGATGAGTTTTCTTCAATCTTTAGCAAAAGAAGTTTTAACTACAAGTTTAAGAACTGAAATTTTTTTTTAATAAACAGCAAAAGGGAGATTAAAATTTTGATTTAGAAAGTTACAAATGAACTAGGTCCAGATAAATTTGAAATAAGATTTTGGAATTAATTATAAAGAATCCTTCCTGTGGGAAAATGCTTTTCTTTGAAACACAATAAGATAAGATTTAAAAGACTGGACCCTAGAGGAAACTAGAGGGAACTAAAAATTATTGTTAAAGGAGAAGAACACTTAAATTCAACTTACAATTACAGAATGAAGCAAAATATTTTAACATTAGACTTATTGAAGGGTATTTTTGAACAATGGACCCAGAAGTTAATTTTAAAAGTATCTGTTCTGTTCAGACTTTGACCACCAGAACTTTTTAATAAAATAGTTTTATTAATGAAAACTATTTACAAATTGTAGTCCAATAATACAATTGGAGAATACTGGATCAATTGTTGCACTTGAATATAGGCAGCTATGCGATAGCACAACTAAGTTCAGCAGCAAGTGCCAAAATTTCTGGATAAGTTGGCTAGGAAACTTGAGGTAGACTTGGCTTCTGCTTGAAGCTGACAAGGCTAGACTGGTTCTCTGGAAACACTAGACTGGAACAGCAGGTAAGCTGGACTGGTTCCCCTGGAACTCTGGACTGGACTGCAGGATAAGCTGGACTGGTTCCTCTGGGACTATGGGCTGGAACTGCAGGATATACTGGACTGGATCCTCTGGGACTCTGGACTGGAACTGCACGATAAGATGGACTGATTCCTCTGGAAATCTGGACTGGATCCTCTGGAACTCTGGACTGGAACTGCAGGATATACTGGACTGGTTCCTCTCGACACTGGACTGGAACTGCAATGCAGACTGGGCTGGCTCCTCTGGACCCCTGGACTGGAATCACAAGACAGGCTGAACTGGTTCCTCTGAAGTACTGGACTGGGATTGCAATGCAGACTGGACTGGTTCTTCTGGGACACTGGACTGGAGCCTCAAGGCAGCTTGGACTGGAACCTCCGGAATACTGGACTGGAACTGCAATGCAGATTGGACTGGTTCTTCTGGGATACTGGACTGGAACCTCAAGGCAAATTGGGCTGGAACCTCTCAGACACTGGACTGGAACTGCAATGTAAACTGGGCTGGTTCCTCTGGGATACTGGACTGAAATCTCAAGGCAGACTGGACTGGAACCACTACAAACAGAATGGAAGCTGCAAGGCAAACTAAATCACCACCACTAGGTAGCACTGCCTGTATGCCAGGCAGGACTGGGCACAGCGGGCTAGGCAGCCCTCCAAGGACAGAATGGGGCGACCTGAAATTGATACGACAAACCGCACAAGGCTGAGCAAGGTACTTAGCTGTATTGGCCAGGCAATGCCCTGGCAAGACTAGCGAACACTGCGAAACTAAAGACGCCAGCTGACAATCACCCAAAGAAACTGAAGCCTTCTTGCTAGGATTCTCCCAGAAGCTGCTCGCTAATGTTCCAAACCCTCTCGATGATGAAGCAAGCTGAGCTTCTTTTGCGGCTGGGGTAGATTCAGAAATGAGAAGAGGCTCTGGCTCTGATTCCGCAGAAAGAGGCTTCTCCAATGATTCCGGCTGAGCTTCCTCTGAAGTTGCTGTATGGTGAGTAGAACAGTTGTCCCCGGTGACTGGGTGCTTGCTCTTGCACGCATTTATCCTGCTCTTGGCCTGCCTTCTTTCTTCGGGAGCCAATTGGAGCTCCCACTGCTGGGCGTGCTTTTCTGCCCACCTTTGTCTTGTGCTAATTGGTGCTGAACAAGGAGGTGAGTCTGGAGCACCAATCAGCTGCTCAGGATTTTCCCATGCTGTCAGGTCATCTCCAGGTTCGTTGCTCCGCGCTTTTGTTTCGTTGCACTTTTGAACCTGCACCTGTTCATCACGAGATCAGGATTGTTGCAGCCTAGGGTAAGTTTAGTTTCTTCTTTGGGTTTCGTTTTCTTCTTCCTCAGTGTCAGAGTCACACAGTGTCTGCCTCTATCGATAGACTGCATCTAAAAGATCTTATGGAAGAGGAGCAAGTTCTACCTGACAAGATTGAGAGTGAGTTGAAAGTGGATTTCTACAAGAAAGACATGGAAAAAGATGCTACAGTGGACATACAAAAGAAGCCAGCTGATGTCTTAATTATTAAAAAGGATATACAAACAACAAACCAAGAGAGTGAACTGGATATTTTTCCTATATTGGATTTACAAAAGAGGCTTGTTAAAGTTTTGAAGAATTTTGTGAGAAGGGACAAAGAAAAAATTAAAAGAAATCAAGTTCAACAACATTATTTGAAGGGACTAAAGATTAAGATTGTTAGAAGTAAAAGGAAGGAATATAAAGTTGATTTATTTGATCAAGGTTAAAATATGTTGTTATCTCTGGTAACCCTTAATGGACTGATGGTGGCTATCCAAATGTTTTAAATAAATAACTACACTCCTCCACTGGTAAGGAATAAAAGATTTTGTAGGCAGCAAGTTTTTGCAGGGAAAGTGTTACTAGAAATGTAATATCCATCTTCCCTTCCAGCTGCTTTGGCAACCCTCATATCTCAACTCCCTACAGAACATAAACTGATCTTTATGATGCCACATCACTCTAGATTAAGAGTGGAGTCACCCCTGGATGAAGAAGCCAACCTGGTGTGTATAGATGATGGCAGGGTCTATTGCTCTTCTGTGGAATTAACTTTTTCTACCAGATTACTAATCAGGAACAAATTTAGGGAAGCAGGTAAAGAAGTGGTATGGCTAAGGTCCATAAGAATGATATTTCTCTTACCAGAATCTCTGTGAGACAACTGACTTTTATTTAGTGTGTTCATCTTGGGATAGATTGGGGAGTTGGCTAGCGGACCATCTATGCCACTGCTTTGGAGATTTCCTTACTGAGGATATTATAGAATTTCTGATTATAGAATTGGTATTAGAATCACCCAAGTATAAAATCACTTAAAAGCTAAAATCTCTCTATCCTTCTAAATTTAAATTCTAACCCTACTAGCTACAGCAGAGAGTTAAACAAATTATTTACAAAATGATTGTACCTCCAAGGGACTGACTAGATGTTATTTCAGAGAATTAGCTCCCACTTAAATTTGGCCATCCTATAAGAGACTTCTGTTGGGTGATATTTCCTGCCCCAATATAGCACAATTCCTCCATAGATATGATGCAAACAATTTATACTTATTTATAGAAGGAGCAATACAATCTCTCTTCTGCTGCAAAGGCAAAAAATGCTGCTCTTAAAGGATTTTCGAAAATCTATTGACTAATATCACCAATGGCATAGCAAATAAATGAATGAATGAATGAATGAATGAATGAATGAATGAAAGAAAGAAAGAAAGAAAGAAAGAAAGAAAGAAAGAAAGAAAGAAAGAAAGTCTGACCAGAATAAACTATCACTGATATTTGTATATGATGCTGTGGCTCAGATAGTCAGTTTTAAGCTGCCCTTAACAGCTACTAAGGGAGAATATTGGGGTGGCATTCAAGTCACCATGTAGATTGAGACCTCAGATTCATTCTTTAATTATAGCACTTTTTTAAGTGCTAAAGAGGTTATAAATTCCAAGAAAAGGGGTTAGGGAATTTGTCTAATAGGGCTATGTGCCATCTAGTTTTAAAGTTTAAAGTTTTAAAGTCATGTTCCAGAACTAGTGAGGTTAGCCAAGATCAGTAAAATTCTGTCTGGCATAGCAAGCTCAGAGTAAACTTAATAAACTGTGGAAATGTCTGTCTGTCTCTCAGATAAATGCTGGGGAAGATTGCCTTAAGGATGGACATCTAAGTTCATAACACAGAGCAGAAAGTCTACAGAATCATGAGAAGTGATGGGAGAAGTTGAAAAAAATGTCAAAAGCTACGTTCAGACCTCCTCTCCCTGTTACCTACTCTAAGCTTAAAATTCCTTGCCACTACTTTATTATCTTGTGATATCCCTTAGGTGAAAAAGAAGTAAGGACTTACAGGTGAGCCCACCAAAGAAGAATGGCCAGAATACCTGAATTTTATGGGACTATTCATTTCATCATTCCTCTTGGCATCTAGCTAATGAGCCTGCATTGTTGATATTTGCTGAAATTGTTACTTCTGAATGTTCCAGTCTTCTGCTTATTCTTCTGTATTTAGAAGAATGTGTTCTTCTGCATTTAGCCTAGACCAGAGCTTTCCAAACTGTGTGTCGGGACACGTTAGTGTGTCGGCTGCAGTGTCTGGGTGTGTCGTGGCTGCTGCTGCCTCGGATCCCTGCCAGGATTACGCGCAGGTCCTAGTGCCTGCCTTGTGCCTTGCTGCCTCCAAACCTGCTGTGATTCCGCGCAGGTCCTAGTACCTGCCTTGTGCCCAGCTGCCTCCAAACCTGCTGTGATTCCGCACAGGTCCTAGTGCCTGCCTTGTGCCTCCAAACCTGCCCTGCCAGGATTCCACGCAGGTCCTAGTGCCTGCCTTGTGCCTTGCTGCCTCCAAACCTGCTGTGATTCCGCGCAGGTCCTAGTGCCTGCCTTGTGCCTCCAAACCTGCCCTGCCAGGATTCCACGCAGGTCCTAGTACCTGCCTTGTGCCCAGCTGCCTCCAAACCTGCTGTGATTCCGCGCAGGTCCTAGTGCCTGCCTTGTGCCTCCAAACCTGCCCTGCCAGGATTCCACGCAGGTCCTAGTGCCTGCCTTGTGCCTTGCTGCCTCCAAACCTGCTGTGATTCCGCGCAGGTCCTAGTGCCTGCCTTGTGCCCTGCTGTAAGAGTGTGTCACGAAATGATGCATGTCTAAAAAGTGTGTCACCAACATGAAAAGTTTGGAAAGCTCTGGCCTAGACTTTTCCTTCCTTAACTTCATAGCTACTTCTTATTGTTCCTTATTCCACAGAGAGTTCAAATTTTTAACATTAAATTCTTTATGTATAGTCGAAGGCTTTCACGGTCGGAATCAGATGGTTGTTGTGGGTTTTCCGGGCTGTGTGGCCGTGTTCTAGCAGTTCTGGTTCCTAACGTTTCGCCAGTAGCTGTGGCTGGCATCTTCAGAGGACAGCTTGCAAAAGGTCAACGAACTCTACTCAACCACAGAAAGATACAAACAACTCACACAATAAATGTGCTAATCCCACACAGGACAGCACCACATCCCCTTTTTTGTTGTTTATTCGTTCAGTCGTTTCCGACTCTTCGTGACCTCATGGACCAGTCCACGCCAGAGTTTTCTGTCGGCCGTCACCATCCCCAGCTCCCCAATGGTTGAGTCCGTCACCTCCAGAATACCATCCATCCATCTTGCCCTTGGTCGGCCCCTCTTCCTTTTGCCTTCCACTTTCCCTAGCATCAGCTTCTTCTCCAGGGTATCCTGTCTTCTCATTATGTGGCCAAAGTACTTCAGTTTTGCCTTTAATATCATTCCCTCAAGTGAGCAGTCTGGCCTGATTTCCTGGAGTATGGACTGGTTTGATCTTCTTGCAGTCCAAGGCACTCTCAGAATTTTCCTCCAACACCACAGTTCAAAAGCATCTATCTTCCTTCGCTCAGCCTTCCTTATGGTCCAGCTCTCGCAGCCATAGGTTACTACAGGGAATACCATTGCTTTAACTATGCGGACCTTTGTTGTCAATGTGATGTCTCTGCTCTTAACTATTTTATCAAGATTTGCCATTGCTCTCCTCCCAAGAAGTAGACGTCTTCTGATTTCCTGGCTGCAGTCAGCGTCTGCAGTAATCTTTGCGCCTAGAAATACAAAGTCTGTCACTGCCTCCACTTTTTCTCCCTCTATTTGCCAGTCATCAATCAAGCTCGTTGCCATAATCTTGGTTTTTTTGAGGTTTAACTGCAACCCAGCTTTTGCACTTTCTTCTTTCACCTTCGTCATAAGGCTCCTCAACTCCTCCTCGCTTTCAGCCATCAAAGTGGTATCATCTGCATATCTGAGATTGTTAATGTTTCTTCCAGCGATTTTAACTCCAGCCTTGGATTCCTCAAGCCCAGCATGTCGCATGATGTGTTCTGCGTACAGGTTGAATAGGTAGGGTGAGAGTATACAACCCTGCCGTACTCCTTTCCCAATCTTAAACCAGTCTGTTGTTCCGTGCTCTGTTCTTACCGTTGCTACTTGGTCGTTATACAGATTCCTCAGGAGGCAGACAAGATGACTTGGTATCCCCATACCACCAAGAACTTGCCACAATTTGTTATGATCCACACAGTCAAAGGCTTTAGAATAGTCAATAAAACAGAAATAGATGTTTTTCTGAAATTCCCTGGCTTTCTCCATTATCCAGCGGATATTGGCAATTTGGTCTCTAGTTCCTCTGCCTTTTCTAAACCCAGCTTGTACATCTGGCAATTCTCGCTCCATGAATTGCTGGAGTCTACCTTGCAAGATCTTGAGCATTACCTTACTGGCATGTGAAATAAGTGCCACTGTTCGATAGTTTGAACATTCTTTAGTGCTTCCCTTTTTTGGTATGGGGATATAAGTTGATTTTTTCCAATCTGATGGCCATTCTTGTGTTTTCCAAATTTGCTGGCATATGGCATGCATCACCTTGACAGCATCATCTTGCAAGATTTTAAACAGTTCAGCTGGGATACCGTCGTCTCCTGCTGCCTTGTTATTAGCAATGCTTCTTAAGGCCCATTCAACCTCACTCTTCAGGATGTCTGGCTCTAACTCACTGACCACACCGTCAAAGCTATCTCCAATATTATTATCCTTCCTATACAGATCTTCCGTATATTCTTGCCACCTTTTCTTGATCTCTTCTGCTTCTGTTAGGTCCTTACCATCTTTGTTTTTGATCATACCCATTTTTGCCTGGAATTTACCTCCGATGTTTCTAATTTTCTGGAAGAGGTCTCTTGTCCTTCCTATTCTATTGTCTTCTTCCACTTCTGCACATTGCTTGTTTAAAAATAATTCCTTATCTCTTCTGGCTAACCTCTGGAATTTTGCATTTAATTGGGCATATCTCCCCCTGTCACTGTTGCCTTTTGCTTTCCTTCTTTCTTGGGCTACTTCCAGTGTCTCAGCAGACAGCCATCTTGCCTTCTTGGTTTTCTTTTTCTTTGGGATGTTTTTTGTTGCCGCCTCCTGAACAATGTTGCGAACTTCTGTCCATAGTTCTTCCGGGACCCTATCTACTAAATCTAGTCCCTTAAATCTATTCTTCACCTCCACTGCATATTCCTTAGGAATATTAGTGAGCTCATATCTAACTGATCTGTGGGTCTTCCCTATTCTCTTTAGTCTGATTCTAAATTTTGCAATAAGAAGTTCGTGATCTGAACTACAGTCAGCTCCAGGTCTTGTTTTTACCGACTGTATAGATGTCCGCCACCTTTGGCTGCAAAGGATGTAGTCAATCTGATTTCGGTGTCGACCATCTGGTGAAGTCCATGTATAAAGTCGTCTTTTAGGTTGTTGGAAGAGAGTGTTTGTTATGCACAGTGAGTTGTCTTGGCAAAATTCTATCAGCCTATGTCCTGCTTCATTTTGTTCTCCCAGACCATGCTTGCCTGTAATTCCAGGTGTCGTCTGACTACCCACCTTAGCATTCCAGTCTCCTGTAATGAAAATAACATCTCTTTTTGGTGTATTATCCAGTAGGTGCTGCAGATCCTCATAGAACTGATCTACGTCTGCTTCTTCAGCATCTGTGGTTGGGGCGTATATTTGGATCACTGTGATGTTAAATGGCTTACCCTGAATTCGAATTGAGATCATTCTATCGTTTTTTGGATTGTATCCAAGCACTGCTTGAGCCACTTTATTATTAATTATGAAGGCTACTCCATTTCTTCTGTGGTCCTCTTGTCCACAGTAGTAGATCTGGTGGTCATCTGATGTGAAGTGGCCCATCCCAGTCCATTTCAGTTCACTGACACCTAAAATGTCTATATTTAATCTTGACATCTCACCAATAACCACATCCAATTTGCCCTGGCTCATAGATCTTACATTCCAGGTTCCTATGGTGTGTTGATCTTTAGAACATCGGATTCGTCGTTCACCACCAGCACCGTCGGCCGCTAGCCGTCCTTTCGGCTTTGAGCTAGCTGCGTCATCACATCTGGGGCTAGTTGAACGTATCCTCTGTTCCTCCCCAGTAGCATTTTGACCATCTTCCGACCTGGGAGTCCCATCTTCCGATGGTATACCGACATATCTTTGGTTGTACTGATCCATTTAGTTTTCATGGCAAGAATACTGGGGTGGGTTGCCATTACCTTCCCCAGGGATCGTATTTAGTCTGACCTCTCTGCCACGACCTTCCCGTCTTGGGTGTCCCTTCACGGTTTAGCTCATGGTTTCATTGAGGTGCTCAAGCTCCAGCACCACGACAAGGTAACGATCTCCTTTGCTGGAGACCACATCCCCTAATCACCACAATAAACCCTCTCCTAATCTCTTGTAAATGACCCACAGAAGACACACACCCTCTCAGCAGCTATAAACAACACCAGCAGTAACACACACTCTCCACTTGGGCACAGACAGAATCTTCTAGCTGTGCTCCTGTCCTCTGAAGATGTCAGCCACAGCTACTGGCGAAACGCTAGGAACCAGAACTGCCAGAACACGGCCACACAGCCCGGAAAACCCACAACAACCATTAAATTATTTATATTCTAATGTTCCCTTGAAACATTTTTTGAACTATGATCCCATCCCTCTTGGCTGTTTCCTTTTTCATATCATAAAACTTTTTTTTTAGGTGCTGTGATACATTATTTCTATCCATGCATATTATTTGCAGGAACATTCATCCTAGAACTATAATGGAAACTTTCTACAATCATTTTGACACTATAGCTATTTCAAACTAATAATATTTATCCTACTCATCCTTATTCATTTTCCCTTTGGCACATAATAGGCATATACACATAATTTTGAATTCACTGAGAACTGAGGAGTAGCTTTATTGAATGTCAGTGATGGGAAGCAATAAATCTGTTGGTTACTGGCCGAGAGATTACTAGATGGACAATAGAGACCAGAAAGTCCTGATAATCATAGTACATTGGTAAGACTTGAATAGGTATTTCTGGTCTCTTATCAAGCGTTAAGGAGACTTTTTATTATATCTCAGAAGCAGACGCATGATAAACTGCTGAAGAGTTCAATGTTTGGACATTATGTGGCAATTTGTTTCATTTGTAAAAGATGAAATGAAAAGAGGATAGTGATTGTATTTAGAAGGCCATTTATTAGAGATGTGCATTAACCATGACATTTGGTTCAGGCACCAATTTTGAAATTCAGAAAACTGTCCAATTCAACTTAGATCAATACTGAGGTCAAAACAAGATTTGAAAATTCAGTGTTTCATGCCTTCATGTGATTAACTTGGGGGGTAATCCATCAGTGATTGTATATGTGTGTATGTAGGTATGTGCATCTATAGTATATACAGATAGATACACAGAGAGACATATACTTTTTAATTGACTTGGGTGAAATCTGTGGAATTTTTTTTTGAGAGAGAGAGAGTGAAGCCTGACAAATTTCAAATAATTAAATACAAGGATTTTGGTGTTAGATAAATAAATACATATGATTTGGAAGAAAGATGGGTTCAATAACATTACATGCCATTTGCACTTGCCATTTCTAAAGAGTGCCAAATTTTGGACAAATAGGTGCAGGAGTTTCTGCACAAGAGTCGTACAGCGTTTAAATGTGTTTTTTTTTAAAAAAAACTCTCCAAAAAATCCCACCACTTCTTTCATTAAGTGGCAAACAGTATAAAAAAGGTTCATTGGTAAGAAACCTATCAAATTACAGAAGGATAGGTGTGTGGGTCCTAAATGCACACTCCTTGCTATTGTAACTGTATAGATTGGCTTAACTCTTCATCCTAATCCTAATCCACATTCTGTCTAACTGAAGACAATGTAAGATGGTTCCTCCTTTGCTCTTTTGATTGTTTGTGTGTTGGAAGAAGGCAGGTGAAACCAACCAAAACAGCAAGGGAGGAAGAACAGAAGTGAGCACTGGACTGCCTGCTGGGTATGAGCCTTGGCAGGTGCCTAGTAATATCAAATGCTAACATTGGCGTGGGTTTTTTTCTTGAATTGCTTCCTGATGTGCAGCTTGAAAAGCACAGGTGTCTTCAGAGGAAAGTTAATCCAACAAAGCCTTATTAGAAACCTACCCTGCATTCCTTGGCAAGATCTTCCTTGGAAAGATCTTTCAGAAAGATTATGTTTCTGAAAATAAACCAAACGGGATGCTTCTATGCAAGGAGAACTTTAGCAATCTGGCTCTTCTCCATCCCAGTTTTCAGTAAGAGGACAAAAACATTTTGTCAAACGAACTGCTGAACACACAGCTCTCTTATATGCTAAGAATGCCAATCCCTTGTTGACCTGATTGCTTAAAACTACTAGACATGAGTGCAAACATTTGGCTGATCTCTTAGATCAAGGGTCGGAAACTGCGGCTCGCGAGCCACATGCGGCTCTTTGGCCCCTTGAGTGTGGCTCTTCCAACCTCTCTAGTCCGGGGCGTCTCGTCTGCCTGCGGCTGCCCCGCGCGCATTTGTGCATGCGCGCGCCCGTGTTTGGCTACCTGAATGCCGAGGGGGCCGCAGGTCGGGCGTCCCCCAGCTCCCATCCACGGGGCTGCTCCGCCTTCGCCAGCCCTGAGCCTCGCTGCCCTGGACCTCGTCTGAGGAAAGCGCGTGGGGCCGCGGCGCAGGAGGCGCAAGCGGAGGCCGGGGAGCCACCAGATGGGAAGCGGAAAGGCCAGCAGGGGCTGCGGGAGCGAGGTGGGGCTGCCCCTTCCACGGCTGGAGCAGGCGAGGGCTGCGGCGTCCCATCGCTGCAGGTTCTCCCGCTCCGCTCAGGAGGCGCGCCGTCCCTGCACCCCTTCGGGTGCAGCCACATCTTGCCGGCAGTGCGCGGAGGCCGGGACCCTCCCCCGCCAGCTGATTGGCAAGGTGGGCAGTGGTCAGCTGGCTGCAGCAGGGAGGCTGTGGCGGGACTGATAGGAGCCTCCCACACCCCCTGGGGGCGCTCGAAAGGGGGAGGGCAGGAGACGCCAGCCAGAGGAGGCTGCAGAGGCAGGAGGGGGGCCAGCCACGGTTCGGCTGCTGCCGCCAGCTCAGGGACGGGCGGAGCTCAATCTTTCGTGACCACTTGGAGGTAACTTGAAAGCATCAGCCAGGGAAGCGCAACCACTGCCCCAGACTGCCCCCGAACGCTGGTGCGGCGCCCAGGGCTTCTCTAGAAGGGAGGAATCATAGGAACTGCATCGGCTTCATTCCGTTCTAAGTCTAACCTTCACCTTTGGAACCCAAAACCTGCCAATTAGTTGTGCCCTGGCAAAAAGAAGTTGGTGGGTCCCTAAATAAGGTGGGTCCCTATGGCCTGCCAGGCGCCCAAGCGGTCCAACTCCCCCTTCTCCCAAAGGGGCCACCCGAGAGCAGGGCACAGCCTTCGCCCAGCCCAGAAGAAACCGCCCGCAGTCGCAACGGGCAAACCGCCCTCCCGCAGCCCAGGGCGGGGGTTCTCCAACCGGCCACAGTGGCGCGGCAAATCCCTCGGAAATCGCCCAGCTGGAGCGGGCCACCGGCCGCCTGCCCGCCGCCTTTGCCCTGCTAGGAGCGTGCGAGGCAGAGAGCATGGGCCCTTCCAGCGGAGGCGCGCCCAGAGCGGCGGCACTTCGGAAAGCCCTGTCCTAGATGGTGACAAAAGTGTCCTGAAAATTCCAACCTTTGCTTCCATCTAGTGGTCTCAGTTTCATGACTAAGAATGAAGAATTGCCTAAGGCAGGGCTTTCCAAAGTTTTCCCGCGGCGACACACCAACCGCTGTTGGTGTGTCGCCACGGGAAAACCCGGAAGTGCTGCCGTTGCGGCAGCGCGCAAAAACCCGGAAGCGCTGCTGCCGCTTTCGAGTTTTTGCACACCGCCGTTGGTGTGTCACCGCGGGAAAACCCGGAAGCGCTGATGATGATCAGCGCTTCCGGGTTGTGTGGCGACACACCAGACTGTGTGTGGCGACACAGTTTTGTGTTGCCACACACAGTTTGGAAAGCTCTGGCCTAAGGATTATCTGAACCCCTTTCAGTCAGGATTCAAGCCCGGATATGGGAAGGAAATGACATTGGTTGCGCTTTTGGATGATCTCTGGTGGGAGCGAGATGGGGGTAGTGCATCCATCCTTGCTCTACTTGACCTTTCGGTGACTTTCAATACCATCGTCCACGGTATCCTTCCGGACTGGCTTCGGGAGATAGGAGTGGGTGGCACAGTGTTGTGCTGGTTCTCTTCCTTTCTTTGAGGCTGGTTCCAGTTGGTGTTGATTGGGAGCGAGAAGTCCCAATCTCAGCCCCTGCTATGTGGGGTGCCACAGGGTTTGGTACTTTCTCCACTCCTATTTAACAGCTACATGAAGATGCTGGATGAGATCATCCATCGCCACAGGGTGAAGTATCATCAGTATGCTGAAGTCACCCAGTTGTATATCTCTGCCCCTAGTGAGTTAAATGATACTATTGATGTCCTTTCTCAGTGCCTGGAAGCTGTGGGGGTCTGTATGGGGAAAACAGGCATCAACTAAATCCTGGTAAGACTGAGTGGCTTTGAGTTTTAGGGCCTTCCGTATCTTGGCATTTACCATCTTTGGTCCTGAATGGGGTTGCACTACCCCAAACAGACCCAGTGCACAATTTGGGGGTTCTTCTGCACTCATGAATCCTGCTCAAAGAGCAGGTTGCAGTCGTGGCCAGAAGGGTCTTTGCACAGTTTCATGTTGTGTGCCAGTTGTGCCCATTTCTAGATCGGGAGGCTCTACTCACAATGACTCATCCCCTGATCACCTCCTGGATGGACTACTGCAATGCACTATATATGGAGCTGCCCTTCAAGAATATCCAGAAGCTTCAGCTGGTGCAAAATGCGGCAGCACAGGCAGTTATGCTTCATTGGTTACCAGTTTGCTTCCATGTCCAAATCAAGGTGCTGGTTTTGACCTTTAAAGCCCTATATGGTATGGGACCAGGTTATTTGAGAGACTACTTCTCCCCAGTGACATCAGGTCCGGCAGGAGAGGCATGTTGCGGGTCCCATCAGCTAGGGAGTTTCGTCTGGCGGGTGCTAGGAGGAAAGCCTTTTCTGATGTAGTCCCTGCCTTGTGGAACATCATTCCCCCCAAGGTGAGGCTGGCCCCAACCCTGTTGGCCTTCTAGAAGGCCCTCAAAACATGGTTTTGTCAATGGGCTTGGGGATCCCATGGTAGAGTGGAGCCTGTTGGATGGTTATATGATTATTAACTGATGCACTCTCTGTATGCTGGCTGCCATTTTGTTTTTTACTTTGTTATTTTAATTTAAATTGTGGTTTTATTGGTTTTTATGTATTTTGCTTTTATGTATTTTGTTTTATTATGTACGCCACTCAGAGTCACTATGTGAGATGGGCAGCTATACAAATATGATAGATAGATGATAGATAGATGGATGGATGGATGATGGAAGGATGGATGGATGATAGATAAATGTCCTTGGTTAGGCTATTTTGCCTGATACCAAAGTCTACTTAGAGTCCTCTGGGCTTCAGTTAACTGTTGTTGGGAAATGGAGCAAAAAATGTGGCAAAATAGGGAAACCACAATCAGTAGTATCCTTCTGAAAATAAGTGTAAATAGCTAGCAATACATTATTCCTATCTGGACTGCACAAATCCCAGATGGCCATAGAGTACTAGAGTACCATAAACTTTTATCTTCTGCTACCATCTACTGGTGTCTGGATTTGTGCAGCTATGGTATGCCTAGCTAGTAGTTCCCTTTGCTATGGTCAAGTGTTTCTATCTCAGTAACTGTCATAAACTTAGTAGAGTGGAATAACACCTTTCCAATCCCTCTTTTTGCCTTTTAATAGTAAATTGGGGGTAGGGAGGCATATATGGGTAATTGTCATCCTTCCCTAATAATATCCTTCTGGCAGCATTATTCTCCCTGAAGTTATACTCTGAAATTAAAATCTCCAACTACCTGAAAAATAAGTTTGAGATGGACATTTGTATGGAGATAACTAGCAGATATGAAAGAAGTTAACCGTCTCTTCTCACCCACTCATTGGTACTTCTTCAGTGCTTTACTCCAGCCCCTTTATAGATGCTCTCCACCATATATACTAGGAAAACATTCAATGCTTTGTTAATATAATGTGTAATTCAACTTGGGAGTTTGCCTACATTGGCTGCCAGCTCTTTATGGAACCCACCTTTCTGAGATACAATCTTTGGATTCCATTTCTGCTTTCAGTATAGCAGAGTTAGGAATCATATTTCAAGGAGTAGTTCCCTATATTATTTTGTGATCCCTGAATAGAAGGAACAGATGGTAAGCCTAAAATCAAGAAGGTAGATGAAGTAATTACATGTTTACTTACCTAACACATGAATCCATGTTTACTGTGGAAAATAATATACCAAAATTTGTAGACAAGAATTGTGCCCTGTTTTATTCTATTTTGCCAGTGTCCCTTAAAATTTTCTTTCTTCAGCTGAGCTTACTTCTAATTTCAGAGTCCAACTGGGGAAGAAGCATTCAAAATAATTTGGACAGAGCCATTTTAGAGGAGAATCAGTCAATGGGAGATTAAGGGGAATTGAACACTTTTTTATTGGCAGATTTTGCATGTCTGTCATGAGAGAGAGAGAAAAAACCCTTTCCCATAACGTTCTGTCTTAAACAAGTAAATTTCTTTTTCATTTCAGCAACGAGGCACAACTGGATCTTGATTAGGTAAATAAACCCTACATCTTGAATGTGTTTCCAAAAGGCAGGGCGTGGCCATTTGTTAATTATATCTGTATCACTCCTGGCTGGTGAAGGCCACTTGGGAGGTGTCATGGGGTTCCGCCCATGCAGTAGCATGAGCTTCATTGAAGGAGTGGGTGGTTCCACCTGCCTTGAAGGAAGTGGTGATAACCCGCTCCTCAGGAAGTCGTCATGGACCCAACAGCCCTGGACAAGCTTTCTCTAGTCTCCAACTTTCTCTTTTTAGGGAAGATTGTTGAGAAGATGGCTTCAGTTGGCCCTGGAGGAAACAGATCATCTAGACCCTTTTTCAGTTTTTGTTTGCTTGTTTGTTTAAAGATAATGATTTTTTTCAGTTATTATTATTATTATTAATTTCATTTGTATGGCCAGCCATCTCATTATATTAGATTTTTTTTAGCTTTTACTCCCCTGTTCTTTTATCTTCTCTACAAATAATTCTTTATTAGCTTTTATTTCCATTAACTCAAATAATTGCAAACAACAATATATTATTTTTTAATCTGTCTTCTTCCTTCTTCCAATTTGTCCTTGAAAGCAGTATCTCCCCCTCTTTATTTTTGAATGGCAGGTGTATATTGGTATATTAGGCAGTGGCACCAGAGAAACAGAATAATCAGGTGGTCACTGAAGATTATTGCCGAATTGGGGTTGGCAAAGGATTATTGGGAATGCTGATGAGGTGGTTTAAGCAGTGGGCTGCCCTGATCAAAAGACCATGTATCTTGAAGAAGCCTTCACTGATGTCTACTAAATTTGGCACACACATAATGCTCCAAAATTGTGGTCTAGATTTCAAATAGGTTCCATCCCATTGTAGGGAAGAGCAAAATTGTTACAGGCACTTTAATAACCCAGACTGCAAAGGAGTGTAACTTGAAAATGCAGTTACTAGGAAATTTGGTGCCCTTTATCCCCTGATAATGGCCCATCTTTTCTGAAATCTTTGCCTTCCTTTGATGAAAAGAACTATAGATGCTTGAGAGGCGTGGATGATTTTTCCATGCTAGCTCCAATTCTGTCAAATAACACGCCAGAATCAGGAATGAGTCAGGGTGAACTACGTGGGCAGTAGTTTTCCCATAACCTTAATGAATACCCAGAGATTGTAAAGACATTCCAATCTGATAACTTCCCATCAGGTCGGTGGCCCATTCCTTCTCCCTCCTCCCCCACTGCTGCCATTCAGTTTGTATCATTTGCAAAGTCACATTCAAAACTTTGGCAACTCAGCCCAACAATAAAAGAAAACGATAAACCCATGAAACTACAGACACTTTTTTAAAAAAATCAGTGTCTGTGATTGTAACAGAGCACAGTACTTAGTCATATTGATTTGCCTCTGAGAGTTCTTTTGGCTATATAAATCTCATCAGAAATCTTTAACGATCTAACTCTACAAGGCCATTGTTCTGGTTATTATTATTTCCCTCCCCCTTTCTCAGAAAAAAAAAAAGGACAGAGAAGTAGTATTTTAGCTGGAATGGTCCTCTAATAAGCTGAATGTCTGGATTTATGTTTAGAAAAATATATTCAAAATGTTGAAAACTACACACATGCAAACATATAACATTGCACTAATTTATCATCATATTTATTTATTTTGTATGGCTTTTTTTTTTTCTTGCTGGGAAATCCCTTGTGAGGTCCAGCAGCCGGCTGTGTAGACTATTTAGCTGTGACAAGTCACGTTGCCCGGGGTGCACCACGGGGGGCTAGTCTATATTGCCCCCGCTGTTTCCTTCCCGCCGGAGTGGTACCTATTTATCTACTTGCATTTGCATGCTTTCAAATTGCTAGGTTGGCAAGAGCTGGGGCGAGTGCGGGAGCTCACTCCGTCGTGCAGTGCTCGGGTTTTGAACTGATGAACTTGCATGCCTGGCGTCTTAACCGCTGAGCCCCCATGCCCCCATCATCATATTGATGTGCATGGAAAGCATGTGTAATAATACAAAGAACATGTTTTAAATGTATTTGAATGGAGGGAGTAACAAAGATTCTTGATGTTATTGTGGAGTAGTTGAAGGAAACAAATTGTTTATTGTGTCTGGATCATTCAGGATAGGAAATTTTGGAGATGTGACTTATGCAACTAGATTTCCTTCTTCCTTCCTAGACTTCCTTCTGCACTGGGAGGGATTTTTTTTATGAAAACCATCTTTGTGCATACATGAAAATCATAGAAAGTGGCTGGTTAAGCCTTTTTCAATTTGTTTAGTTCTGGGAAGTGTCAAAACTGAGTGGAAAATATGCTTCAGGAGAAAGGATAAAATGGGACTTACTATTCCTTCACTTAAACTGGTTTTATTCCCATTTCCTGGAAAGTTATCTAGCCACTGTACAGCTACTTTAGCTAAATTGTTTGTTGAACATTTTAACAATGTTTCCTTAGGGTCAAATAAGTTCAAACTCATCCATGGGTCCTCTTGAAAAAAAATGCTTGGAAACATACGTGTTTTGAAGTTGTAGCCATTCATAGAATGCTAACAACATTGTTGTTGATGACAGAAAGCTCACCGCTATCAGATGGCAGATGTAGGACATATATTTCTTTAAACATGAGTGAGCATGCTTGTATTTTGTTTGTTCAAGACAGAAAAAGGGTATAACATATTCAGTTCTCTTTGAGCTGCTGCAATGAGAGGTTGCCTTTTTCTGTTGAGATTGAGATGTTGTCATGTGGATGTGTCTGTCTCAGCCAGTACAGGAGGAGAGACTGGTTGTGTTCCTATAGCTCTTGGCTTAGACGAGGTGGGATAACTCAATTCATCTGGAGAATACCAAGATGTGGGAGCTGGGTGACACCATTAACGTTGCAATCTTTGTCTTTGTCTCCCCTGTGTTTAGGAACACTTACTCTTAAGCATGTATGTGCAGGATTATGCTTCATCTTTTAATCTTTGTGGAACATTTTTGTATGTCTTTCCTATTTTTCAACGTGTCCATCTTTTTTAATAATTATTTTTTAAAAAGCAGGTCACGAAAAAACAATTTATTTAACAGCATCATATAAATAATTATTAAAATCTTGATTTTCAAAAAAGATAAATTCACTGTGTGTGTGTTATATGTGTGTAAGCAAGTGAGAAAAATTTCTACCCAAATGGTGAAGGTTGGAGGTAACATTCCACTGAATAAGGAATATAATAGGAAAACAGATTTGGGGACGGGCTGACAACAAGGCAGATAAAGTCCTTGGCCATGATGAAATAAATAAATCAGTTCAGGATAAGGGAATCTTACAATCCTAAGGGTTGCAACCCTAATAATCTAATTTTCTGGCTGATCCCTTTTGATTTAGTTGTTTTAGAGGGATCTGTTCAAGGATGTCAATGTTTTAAAAAATGATGTTCACAGTTTCAGTGGAGCTCTGATGACTTTTAGATGTTCATGCTGTAGAAAAACTCTAGACTGTACACCAACATCCTGTATTTTGTTGCCATATTTCCATGTATCTGGATCTTAGCAGTCATAGTTTTACTTGTTAGTTTGCTAGATTTATATCCTGCTTTTCTTCGAGGAACTCAAGGCATCGGAAATAGCATGCTCTCTTCCATTTTTTCCCTACAGCAAGACTGTGAGATAAGTTGGATTGAGAAAGAATAGGCCAGTCACCCAGTGAACTTCTATGGCTAAGGGTGATCTTGGGCATAGAATTTCAGAGTCCCAGTTCAACATCTTAACCACTACGTCACACTGGCTCGAGAGAGAAAGATTTCAGGGCTCCATTTTGTCTATAAAACTCACTTCTGAGCTGCAAGACCTTCCTCCCAAGAGGAAACTTCAGAGTTACTTAGTAGTGATGACAGGAAAGACACTATGTGTAACCACAAGGGCATTGTAAGGGCATTTTTACATGTTTCAAAGTTGAGCCCTACCTAGTGTTGAAAAAAAGTTGCCATGCACTGAAGATGTTGCCTAGTGTGGCAATAAAACATCTGCAAGTAAACAACAAGGCTCAGAGAGCACCAAGGACTCCACAGTTCAACCCTGAGCTACAAATATTCTCTTCGAAAGTTGCCATTGTCACTTCTAGTACAAACTAAGTCCTGCATCCACTGCTGAGTATTTTGCACACTAAGAAAGTCATGTGGATCTTACTAGCTGAGATACAGCAGCCTTTAAAGCAAAATATTTCTCTGTGTTAAGTATGTTCCCATTTTGTCTTCTACCTCGGGTGATTTAAAACAACTGCATGGGAAAAATAGCCCTCAATCTTGTCAAGTGGTGGCTTCCCCTGTAATATATACTCAGGTCCATTCATTTAATTAAAAGAAATCAATATAAAAAAGAGGCATTTAAAGGATTTGAAAACCACTAATCACAACTAGCACTTTCAAAATTAATGTAGCCCCCCCCAACACTATTATGGTTAAGATGCATACAGCATTTATTGTAAGGCATGACAACTAAGGCGGGGGGTGGACAGAGAGAGATTTTTCAGAGTAAGTACTGTGGAATATAACTTTTGAAGAGTTCCCTTCTGCATGAGGTGTCTGGTCAGAATGAAAATAGCATCGACATGGTCATTTTTAAAATTTTTATTTTATTTAAAATGTCTTTACCTGAATGCCTAATACTATACAGTTTTAATAAACACTAAATTAATAGACTTTAGAAAACTAAAAGCTTATCGAAAGTGTTATCTGGATGTATTTACATAAACAGTGCAGTCTTGTAGAGAAAGGCCAAAAAGGCAAACAGATGCTTTCAGACGAAGCCTGCCATTCTGCAGGCACCTTAATTGTACAAGGATTTATTTATTTATTTTCTATCCCACCTTTATTCAGGTCATATTTCCCATTTGAATCATCCTGCATCCCTCACAGCTCCCCGCCCCCCTGTCTGATTATGGACATAGGCACATGCATATACAAAAAGAAACCTAGGGAGGGAAAGATGGTACAGCTGCACAACATCGTTTGATCTACAGTGTTAGGAAATTCTTCCATTTGGAAACACCCTTTGCCTATCTTAACCAAACCTATCACAAGTAGGAAGAAAGGGAACTAAAACCTTGATTTTACAGAACTGGGAGGAAAGAGTGTTGGTAAAGTGGGATCTACATAAAGTATATGTAAATTTTGTACAATGTATGTACAATTATGTCCTTTATGTAAAATACGCAAACTCCAGTTTTGTCCATTACATCCAAAGTCTGTGGAATGGGGAGGTCTGTAAAATTGAAGTTTTATTGTACATCTTTGCATCTCGTGTAAATGCCCCAAACAGAAAAGTTCTCCATCCTCCTATTCAAAACAAAACTCCGGGCCACTTCTGCTTTGCTTGCCAAATTTAGAGTTTACAAATGGCCTTACTTCTATGCCTTTATGGCAACTTGATTTTGAGAAACTGGAAGCTGAAGCCTTAACTGGCATGGAGATAACTTTATAAATGTCTGCAGCTCAAGCTGCTGTTATCGCTGCAGACAGAGTCAGTTTTAAAAATGGGCGGCTTTATCTGCCTTGTATATACCTATTATTAAAAAGCAGGTCAATAGTATATTTCTTTCAAAGTTGCTGGTTCCATCACTCTTCCCCTCCCCAAAGACTGTGCTGAGCTTGTCTGAATGACAGAGGCACTTCCCTGAATTCAATTTGCTTGCTTTAAAGGGATTTTCTGATAGGCAAGAAATCTTGGATGAGAACTTTAGCGTTGGAAAGTGTTGATGCGTTGAAGATTGTCTCAGCAGTACCTACTTTAAACTGCTAATACAGGAAATGTAAGAAATCAATGACATAAAAATAACAACTTGCTTCATTCACTTCTAATAATTATGCCAGCTACAGCATTTCCTCTTTAGAAAGCCTTTAAGCTGTTAAAGACATCAAATATGGTTTCAGTCAGTGCTCCTCCTCAATTCATTTGCACACAAATCTCATAATAGCTACTTGACTATTTCTGTATCATTAGCAGCTGCATTACATCGATATGTGGCTTTTCTCTGTAATAAATAAGGACGTTCTAAGATTCTGGCCAGTTGTTCAGTTAGCAAGAGGTGGTAATCAATGTAAAAAAAAAATATCAAAATAAGGAACTCTGCAACTCCATTATCAATCTCCTATGGTGATGCAGAATCCCAAATGTATGTTATATAGGGCCAGGGTTAATGTTTATCCTGTTAAATGCAAGACATAGACATTATATTCCTTTTGATTCTATTGATTTTGGATACATGTTTATTTGTAATCAGTAGGACATGTCTAGTCTCAAATAGAAAGCAAATGCCCCAATCCTGAATATGCTGATTTAGAAGAATGGCTCCCTGATTGAAAATAATAATGCTTCGGGGCCCAGTCCAAAATCTTTGTGCTATTAAAGATAGGATTTAGGCCAGTTCAGTTTGAATAAATTAGACAGGATGAGACCCAGCCATTAAAAAAATGATTCTGAAAGTGCTAATGGGTCTGTAATTCATTTGTTTGTATGAGCTACACTCAGATTGGATGCAATCCTGTGCATGTGTTCTTAGAAGGCGCTCAGTGAGATACATTGGCAGGTATATATGGGATGGCATCATTAGTCACCTAAGATAACATTAAAAGAAGCAAGTCACATTGAGCATCAGGGGACATGCAAAGGAATGCTCTGTTAGTATCTTATTTTCACTCAGAAATGAGTCCCGTTATGTTCAATAGGAATTATGCCTAAAGAAGCATTTATAGGATTTCAGCCAGTCTTAATACTGTTATGTTTTCATACTGGATTATCTAGTCATGTTTCTATTATTCCAATAGTTCTATTATACTATTTCACTTTTTTCTTTTCTTGTGATTCCATTCTGGCACTCAGAATTCATGGAATTTTGCTTTTAGTTGCATTTTACGCTGCCTGAGGAGAAAATCTAAAGGCCTTGGTCATATATCAAAAAAGTATGAACCAATGCCCAGATGAGGCCTATTAATGGAAAAATCCATGCTCATAAATTGCACAGATAAGAAACTTCAGGTGATTAATGCATAATGTGTCAGCCTCCAGAGAACGCCATATTTCATTTTTTATTCAGTTTGGCATCTTAACTTTGATGCCAGTATGTTAAGTAGTTTATATAATATTTATGCACAAGCTGTGGGTGGCTTACTGTCATTTTATTGACAAGGCGAAACATTTCATCAATAAAATGCAAACTTCTGGCTCAAATAGCTGGTACTTAGTGTCAGTAATTCTGGGGGATGGTGGAAGAGCCCTCTAGTTAAGCCATCAGATGTCACAGAGTTAGTGTTGGTAATCCTAGCTAAATTAACCTGAGCCATCAAAGGAAATCTGCTATATCAGGAGAAATGTGCAATCATCTTCTTCATAGCATACACTCAGTGTCCTTAACTGTTTGACTCATTTCGCAAAAGATGGTTAAAGGAACACCTTTTCTATGGCCAACATGGTGGTGTTACAGCAAACACTGTCTTCTACATACTTCTGATTTTGACCATTTTTATTACTTATTGCTTTTAAGTGGGCTGACAAATGGTTATTCTCCATCTTTGCAGTTCAGAAGCTGTATATCATAGGAAGAATCCTGCATCAGGCAGAGGCTATCTAGTCCAGCATTCTTTGTCACAACTGATCAATTAGATGCATTTGGGACACAAGTCTGGAGAGTAATTATTCTCTACCATCGTTACTAACCCTAACCCTAACTCTGAGAGCAAGTCCCACTCCCTTTTCGCACTGAAGATGTTGCCTAGCCTGGCAATGAAACGTCTGCCAGAAAATAACAAGGCTCAGAGAGCACCATGGACTCCACAGTTCAACCCTGTGCTACAAATATTCTCTTCGATTGGAACCAGTATTAAGGCAGGCTGCCTATGAGTCAGGAGTAAGCAACCCTCAATATTAGTAACCATTGACAGCCTGCTCTTTGATCAACCTGTTCAGTCTCTTTGGAAAACTCTACAACTGCTTGCAACAAATTCCACGGTAATAAGGTGCTATGTCATATCTATCTATCTCATCTCCCCCCTTTGTTCGGCCCATAAGTTCTGTATGAAGGGGCAAAGGAGGCATGAAGACAAAACATGTGACATGACATAACAAAGCAAACTCTACCCCTTATGTACTTGCATATGATATTGTATTGCTGGTATGAAAGGACAGAGTTTGCATTGTGACATCATTATACATGTTCCATCCTTTTGTGGTTAGGAACAGACAATTATAGACAGGTTAATATTTCCCTGCATTTAGTTTCAATGAACGATCTTGAGATTTAACAGTGTATGCCATGCATTATTTTATATACAGTACCTGTAACATGTCTCCTCTTACTCTCCTTGATTTCAAGCCAAACAGCCCTAATTACTGTAGTCTGTACTTATAAAAGGGAGCTACCTCAGCCTCCCAATAATTTTAGTTGTCCTTTTTGTAACTTTTCTAGCTCTGTAATATCCTGCTTTAAAGTGCAGAACTCTACACCCTACTGGTTTCCAATTGGCACCTACTTCCCAACACTATTGTGACCAGAACTATACACAATATCCACATTTGTTCCCCCACAAACTTGTTTAAGGGCATTATTATATTGGCAGTTCTATGTTCAGTTCCCTTCCTAATAGTTCTAAGCATAAAATAATTTATCCCCTTTTTTTTTGGTGCAGCTGTGCAGGTGACATTTTCATCAGACTGTCCATCTTAACTCCAAGAATATCCATGAATCTACTTGAAGACTGAGCACATTCATCACACTAAGCCATAGTTTGCTTTAATTATGGTTTGTGGAACCAGCTATAGTGGTCTAATTCATAAATAATGTCAGATTATAAACCATAGATTATAAACCATGATGCCTGGATTCATACATTGCACTAAATCAAAATCAAGCCACATTATGGATTAGCTGTGCAGACCCATCTTAGGTATAACTAAATAATATAGCTAAATAACTATGGCTTAATTTTTTAAAATTCTCTCCAAATGTTTACGTATAAATTAAATTTCACTCCCTCTACTTGATTGCTCCTTATTGCTCCTTCATTATCAAACTAATCTGGATCACGTCCCAATTTACATCGTTTACTTCAGATCAGTGTACACATTTTGTATTAATAACCTGGTTCCACAAAACAAATTAATCCATTTGTCCCATAAAACTAATTAAAATTACTGTCAGGAGATTATACATAACATTTCACTCTTTTGCAGCACAGTATTTTTTACAAGTGATCTCCTTAAAATGACACATGTCAAGAGGTGTACAAAACCTAAAACATTTAGCTGGGTACTTTGGGATCCTCTACACTCTTTGTGTTAAGATAACCATGGGCTGATTCTGAAGATTTTCTTACTTGCATCATAAGATCAGAAACTGATTAGTCTTTTTTGTTCTATTTTTTTTTGAATGAAAAAAATGAAGGAGAGTGATCTCATTACATATAGTGTATGCTAGTTTTCCCCAACTTAACACTCTCCAATGTGTTATCTACAACTCACATCCTGTCTGGGCAGCATAGTCCATGTTCATGATATCTGGAGAATGATGGGAGTAGTAGCACCACACATCTGGAAGACATCAAGTTGGGAAAGATAACTGGACATACACATGCATTTCTTGTGTCCTACTGTCCTCTTTCCCAAAACAGATTTAGCAGGTTTTTTATAGTAAACCAAATATACTTACTCCACAGTGTCCAAAGACAAAGGGGATTTTTATAGCCACTCTTTCACCTCCTAACCCTCAGAATCTTTTCCACACTGTCCTGCAAATATGGTATCCCCATTGCTGATGCCACTTGGTATGTCCAAGCTCCCTGCAGCTTATTAGTAAGGGAACAGAAGGATCAGCATGTAGCCAGTGTCCCATACATGTATTGTAGGGTTGTTGGTTTTTTTGTAACAAGAAGAACAAAAATACACCCTAGTCACTGTTTAATATAATGGCAAATTTGCTTCTCAAATCAATGCATTTTCAAGAGGGAAATGGTTGGCATGGAGCCATAGGAACTTAGTTCAGCAGGAAAAGGGAGACTGGAGGAATTGGGAGATAGTAACTACCAATTTGAAACCTCCTATCTCAAAGTTCCAGTGAGTTCTGTAGAGTTGTTCTGTGTGGTGTCTCAGTTGAGCTCAGCTGTAGAAGCTTGATTAAGTTGTGAGAACACAAATGCAAGTGCGATGTGATGGAGGGTCCCAAAGATGCCAATCTATTTCAAAATGGAACAATCAGCTATTACTTTGACACATAGATACAGCAGATCTGTTCTGGAAATGTTTAAAAATCCCACCTTTATGGTCATATTCTGTATTCGCAACTTTAAGATGCTATTTCAGAAAAGCAAAAATGCATAAACTTTAAGATGTTGTTGCAGAAACACAAAAGCTATCTTTTTGGACAGAACCAGCAAAGTCAAGAAATTGGAAATCAAAAAGTCAAAAAATTGGAAATTTTAAAAAAGACTTTAAATGTATGTATGTATGGACGGCGCAGTGGCATAACTGTTAAGACTACCGACTGTTGAACAAAAGGATGGCAGGTCGGCAGCTCGAAACCCAGAAGCACTGTATAATGGGGTGAGCTCCCGTTCTTGCCCAGCTCCAGCCAACCTAGCAGTTTGAAAGCATGTAAAGATGCAAGTAGATAAATAGGTACCACTCCGGTGGGAAGGTAACAGCGTTCCGTGCGCCTTGGCGTCTAGTCATGCTGGCCACATGACCACGGAAGTGTCTAAGGACAACACTGGCTCCCTCGGCCGAGAATCGGAGATGAGCACTGCCCCCTAGAGCCGGATACGACTGGAAGGGGAAACCCTATCTATCTATCTATCTATCTATCTATCTATCTATCTATCTATCTATCTATCTATCTATATCATCTATGGTAAAGGTTTCCCCTGCACAGTTGTGTCTGACTCTAGGGGGTGGTGCTCATCTCCGTTTCTTAGCTGAAGAGTCAGCGCTGTCTGAAGACGCTTCCGCGATCATGTGGCTGGCATGACAAGCACGGAATGCTGTTACCATCCCACCGAAGTGGTACCTATTAATCTACTTGCATTTGCATGCTTTCGAATTGCTAGGTTGGCAAGAGCTGGGGCGAGTGTGGGAGTTCACTCCGTCACGCGGGGCTAGGGTCTCAAACCGCCGAACTTGCGACCTTCCGATCAACAAGCCTGGTGCCTTAACCACTGAGCCATCGCACGCCGTATGTACTGTATGTATGTATGTATTTAGTATGTACCTAAAATAGGATAGATTTAATAGAGGGATTCTGGCAATCAAATAACAAGCAATTGGGTTCATGGCTTAAAATATTAGTAACATTTAGGCTGCAAAGCAATCACAGTTTGTGAGTAAGCCTCAAATGAATAAATGGGGCTCAGTTATGAGTAGACATGCCTAGGATTACAATATTAGAGTTTTTGTGATAGGAGGTTAGTATTTTTAACCCAGCATAATTGGTGGATCTGATTCTGTATCTCTGACTTTCTATGTAAAATTCCTGGCAACTTTTCCGACTGGGCCTCAATGAACCTCTTCTGTTAATTGTAACACTGAAAAGTTGTGTTCTAATTATAACAGACACGGATCTTCCTCTACAGAGCTGCAAAAAGAACGGATTAACAATTCATGGGGATCTTTGTCTAAGGAATTTAGAATACACCTAGGTGTACTTGTGTACATGTGTGGGTACACATAGACATACTAATAACAATATAAATATTGCAATAATAATTACACAAGTGAAAATTATATAATTAAAAGAAGCTAAATCATTTTCATAAGCTTGGATACTGTATGCAAAAATGGGAAAAAAATACAAACATTCATTTCAAAATGCTGCCATTAAATAAAACTGAGCGCTCATAAGGAGCTCCGACTGGACCCCTTTTTGGTGCTAATGGTGAGGCAGAGGAATGAGTCAAGGAGCCATTCTGCCCAGGCTCTTCGAGTATTTCATATTGTTCAAAGCTTTCCCTGCTCATCCCAGCAGGTTCTTTCATCTCAACTGGGTTCCAAACAGTTCTGTGGTAGCACTTCAGCCTTGTTTTGTGTCTTGTTCCTGTTTTGCATTTCATTTCTTTGTTTGAATCTTGACCCTTTGTAACATTGGCCGTATTTCATATTTCAATTCCATACAGAGCCATCTCTGACACACCTCATGGCTAATGTGAACTCCTGTTACCTGGCTGAAGCCCTTCGCTCAGCAGTGGTTTAGCAGCATGAACCAGTGTTGAACTGAATTGTTATTGCAAGGTGGGATTGTGTCAAATGCAGTCTCCTTACCCAGTCACTACTGTAGCACTAGTTCATTATTTCTCCCACGTCCTTCCCTTGCTGCACAGCATAGTACCTGCTGTCAGGTTGATCCTAGGCACTAGTAGCAGAGTATTTTGTTAAGGAGGGGGAGGTAGAAGTAACAACAACCCGCCAGCTGAGCAAGTGGGAAGTGATAAAGCTAACATAATAGCTTTTGTTTTGCTGGTATGAGAAATAATTAATATGAATAGAGCTCACAAAATATAAATAAGGAACCCTCTTTATATATTATGGATTGGATCCAGACTCAGTCCTAGTTAAAGAAGAGTAACTCAAGTCAGTGGGACTTAATTTAGGCATTTTTAACTTGAATTTCATTGATTTCAATTAATCTACTCTTATTATTAAGTTGGTTTACTTGAAATCCATACATGTTTTCAGCAATATTCTGCTTTCTTGATACACGTTGTTACAATCTCTATACATCACCTAGTAGACTACTTTCCAGGAATAGAATATCTCTTGAAGTACATTACTCTAGCCCACATACTGAATTGGCTAGGACCACTCACCAGGCACATATATATACAAACACATCTCCCCTTTCCTCCAACTCCTGATTGTCCATCATTACTATGTTTTAACAGTTTGAGGGAAATGACCAATTCAAAATTAATGCTAGCATTCAAATGGCCATTGAATTATTTAAAATGGTAGTCCTCGTTTAACGACAGTAATTGGGACTGGCAAATCTGTCACTAAGCGTAAAGCAAAACATCACCACACCAACTTACAACAGCAGCTCCAGCACTTCCGGGTGCTGTTGTTAAGTGAATCCCACACAGTCATTAAGTGAGACATCACGTGACCATGACTTGTGACTTCCTGCCGGCTTCGGAAACCAGCAGTGAAGGTCGCAAATGGGGATCACGTGACCGCGGAATGTTGCAACGGTCATAAATACGGGTCAGTTGCAAAGTGCCCAAATTGTGATCAAGTGATCATGGGAGCGCTGCGATGGCCACAACTTCGAGGACCAGTCATAAGTCCCCTTGTCAGTGCCATTGTAACTTTGAACAGCTCTGAACGAGTGGTCGTTAAGTGAGGACTATCTGTAGTTCTGTTAGCAAGTTGTAGCTTTCAAAAGACCTACACTCTTTTACAGTATATGATAAGCCATACCATTTCCTTAAAATAGGGTGTTCTATATATAATCTGCAGAAAAATGTGTCTCAGGTAAATAATTAAAATATAGGTTATTTGGTGAGCTATAACATTAAGATAATCCCATTTACAAAATTAGCAGAACATGTTAAAACTAGTATTCCATTTTTGTTTGTGTTCTCCCTCAATTGCCTTGCGTTTGACTATTGAACTGCCTAAATAAAAATGCAGTAAAAATAACAAGGTTTGGTGTTTTTTCCCCCTCTTGGAAGCTGAAATTATAGTGGGAATGACATTAGATCCACAAAGACTGCAGTCAAGAAACAATTTGAACTGGTAGGATAGAGAACCCTTTCCAAGAATGGTTGATATATAGAAAGAAGTAGCAACATCACACATTTCACTGCTGTTTCTTGAAAAAGGAAAAGGCAACATTATTAGGAGTCTTTGTCGCTGTCTTCTCCACCATACATATCGGCCAACTTTCTAAAACGAGGTCCCCAGTCACTGAGGTAATCATAGTCCTGGTCTCCATCTGTAGTCACCGACTCTAAAGAGCTGAGCGACTCAGCCACTGAGCCACTGCCTTCATACGCGTATGTAGCTAATGAGTCATACGGGGGTGCCGTTGGATCGGTATCATTCTCCTTTAACCTTTGGCTAATAAAATCTCTGACATCAGTGTTGTCTCGTACCACTGGAGTCCGGCGTGGCATGAACAGCGTTTCTGGCACAATGTCTCGGCGCAATTTATTGTCCTCTATGGCTTCAGGATTACGGAGTGTGCCAATATCAAAGGCTTGAGTGTCTTCCTCTCCACCACCTTCGTCATTGTAACTGACAATGTTATCTCGGATATCCTCTTTAGAAATGATCAAAGGCTCTTTCTTCCGCTGGCGCCTCAGAGCTGCAAACAGCACCACTGTAACTGATAAGAAAAAAATAAAATAAATTAAGCAAACTTGGCTGAGTTGAGAGGGGACATTAATTCTCCACCCAATTAGACCAAAACCAAGCTACCATGAAATTTGTATTCTTTGAACCTTGCTTTGTTTTCTTTACAAGAAGATCTGCAAAACCGCACAGTCTATATCCTCATTCTCACTTTGGAGCTCATCACATTATGAATTGTAAATACAGGAAAGATTAGGTGAAATACAGAATTCAGGCTAAAAGGTATATGAATCTCAGTTGGTTTTCATGTTGCAAGAATGCAATCCTTTAAAATCACAGAAGTAATTATTTTGAGGAGGGCCAAAAGAAAAGGAAAACAAAAACTCAGTTACATTAAATGTTGATGGTGAACTGCTGAAATTCTTTGAATTTAGTTCTCTGAGGTTTGTTTGTTTTTTTAGGTGAGATGTACAGTAACAGTATTATATAAGGAAAAAAGTATAGTAGCATTTTAAAAAAAGTCTTCCTTTAGAAAATCTGTCGAAGGTATATTATAATTCTTGATTTAATTTATGCTTTTTAAAAAATAAGCATTTCTGAGTATTTTTCCAGTTGCCACTGATGCTATACTTCTATACCTTCTTGACCCTTAAACATTTGGCAGCCTAGATTTGGCTCTCAAATTGCCAAAGTCTAAGATTGAAAACAAATTAGGAACTATTACATGTAACTGCTGGTTTCAAATATGGACTTGCCTCAAAAGAAGCATCCAACCATTTCAAGAATTAGAATATTTGGATGTGAGTGCTGGTATAAATAAAGCTTCAATACACACAACTGGCAAAGCTTCTCAAAGATGCTCTTAATCAGTTTTGTATTTTCACTCCCGTGTAGTTTAAAGAAAGTTTGGAATGGCTGTTGTGGGTCTTCCGGGCTGTGTGGCCGTGTTCTGGAAGTTGTGGTTCCTAACGTTTCGCCAGCATCTGTGGCCAGCATCTTCAGAGGGCAGGAGCACAGACAGAAGCGAAATCTCTGTGCCCAGGTAGAGTAAATAGAAAACAAACATTGCCACTCTACCTGGGCACAGAGAGTTCACTCCTGTCTGTGCTCCTGCCCTCTGAAGATGCTGGCCACAGATGCTGGTGAAACGTTAGGAACCACAACTTCCAGAACATGGCCACACAGCCCGGAAGACCCACAACAGTCATCGAACTCCGGCCGTGAAAGCCTTCGACAATACAAAGTTTGGAATCTTTATTAGATCATTCTCACTATACTCCAAATTCAAAGATGATTGGTATAAACCACTTAGCTATGTTCTCAAGCTGAATCTTTGACTCCCCCATTCTTCCCCCAACTTCACTGAACAGAGTTTAAAAAAATACTTGACTATTGAAAAGTAATACTAGTTTCCTTATTGATAGGAAGCATGAAATTATCATGCTTTTGCGGTCTTATTACAAAAAATATTCAAGATGTTAACAGAGCTACGCCATGATTTTGAGAAGATCCTCAAGGAAGACAACTTTACTGAGTCCCTTAGCTTAGAAGACTCTGCAAATTATAAATTAAGAAACACAGGGAGTTGTCTTACACAGGTGAGACTACCTATCCATCCAACCAACCCAGAATTGTCTTCTCTGGCTAGCAGAACTTCTCAGGAATAGTTCTTTTCCCTTAAATAGAGATCGCATGGGCAAATCTTATGGCCTTGTATATGCAAATAATATATCCCTAAAATAACTGTTTGGAAATTAGAAGATATGGGAAGGGGCATGCAAAAGTTGAATATCCTCAACAGCTGTCTCTGGAGTTTATCTCTTCCTTTGATCAAAATATCTCTGTGCAATATAAACTCTACTTCAGTCCAAATAATCATTTGTGTTCTGTGCCATCTAGTACTCTACCAACCAGCTCAAAAATACACACTAATTTGTGTTTTTAAATTTATTTCTAGTCTGGTACTCTAATGTCACCAGAAATGAGATTTCACTAAAATAAATAAATATGCAAATTGAATTTGTGCAAATCACTAAGTAATTCAGCTCAAAATATAATTGTGTTCTCAATGCTCAGGTTTTTTTCCCCCACTTTAATGTGAACTTGTAGAATAGGTCTTCTTAATGGTGAAAAAAATGTTAAAAGTAAAGCTAAGATGTTGCTTCTCTTCCCGCTCTTCAGCATTTCTTAGCATTAAAAAAAATAAACTAGGCCTACTGCGACTGAAAGTAAAATATAACATATGACCAAAAACAAATGAACAAATCATCTGCTTTGTTACTCTAGAAAATGGAATATGTAGTTTAATGATTTTGATGCTTTTGTTTTACACCTGATGTTGATATTGTACTGCAGATCAAAGGGGAAGAAAAAGATGATAGTGGCCATTAATTGAATTTCACTGTAGGCTATAGACCTGCAATCCCAATAATTGTTATTTTAAACTCCATCCTGATAGCATCATCTAACAAGTTGATTCCTGGACTACAGAGTTATAGGGAGAAAATCAAGGAACCGCCAAGGAGAAAACCACACCCCCACCAACACTGGCAGGACAAGCTACTGTATATAAACAAGGAGCAAACCCCACACTCACTCGCACTGATGATGTTACCTAGTCAGGTAATGAAATGTCTGCAAGCAAACAACCAAGCTCAGAGAGCACCAGGGACTCCACAATTCAACCCTGAGCCACCAATTCTCTCTTATTGGTGTTTTTTTTGTAATCACTCCAGCTGATGGGCCTTTCCCAATTGCATCTACCAAACATGCCCTGGCAACATCTTTTTTCCACTGTGTGATTGCCTGCTATATGACTTGTAAGAGAGGCAAAGAAAGCAGGATAAATATCAGAAAAGGGAACAGCAAAAATTATGCAAGTGTAATTTTCTTGCTGTGTTGAAATGCTTTGCAACATAGCAACACCTCAATCAAGCTGGGGAATGATGGGAATAATAATGTCCTGATTGGAAACTAGAAGGATATTTGTGGCAGCTGCTGATACAATTCTGAGAAGTAATCTGGGTGAACTGGAACTGCATTTGAGGAATTAGTATGCCCACAGCTTCTTAGTGGGTGAATTTTAAATTGTATGTATTTGAATTGATCCATATGAGTTCTGCCATAATTATAACTGCAGAATATGATTAGGATTAATAATTCTGCACTGTTTATAGAGGGTACATACTTGAGTTAATTAGGTAGCAAACCCAATGTAACTCAAAACTAACAAGGTAGCAAAAGATGTGTATGATATTTGGTTGATGTGTAGGTATAGGAAGCATGGTATGACTATGGAGATGGGTAAAACGGAAATGGTGGTTGTCCCTTTACCACAATCAATATATTGGGTATCACTACTGATGAATACTCAGAAAATCCAGAAAGTAAAAATGTGTCATGGAGTAATTCTACCTACAATAGAGGATTACTATACTAATAATACTTCATAGTTATATTAATGTGTAATATGCTTCATTTGTTCTTTAGCACAATTTCTTTTCTCCATCCTGCTCCCCACAGCCATTGAGTTCGCGCAAGTCCTTTACCTAACAATATAATTATACAAAGGAGAATTGCGATCAATGCGCCGGTGCTAAGGCCAGTTGGGTGGATCAGTGCTTCAGCATTACAGGAGAGCATTTTGCCTCTTTGGTCACAGGCACACACTCGAATTGTCACAGTCTCTGTACTACTTTGAACTGGATACTCATTGTCTGAGATTATCACTGGTAGGAGGTACATATTCATTTCATGACGGTTATATCTCATTTTCTTTGTGAAGATTCCGGCTGTGTTATCTGGAAAAAAAATGTAAAAACGTTTTAAGGAGTGTGTTCCTTCTGAATGTCAAACCCAAGTAAGAGAGAAAGAGTATAGAATAAAAAAGCAAGAATACCTCTGTTGTCCTGAAGGGTGAAATTGGAGCTACTGGCTACTTCTGGGGCCAAAGTGAATGAAAATTTGTGCCCACCAAAAGCATCATCTTTGTCAACTGCACTTAGAGTCTGTATGAGCTAGAAAAGTAACAGTAGTGTTATTTTATCATCACTGTGGCATGCAGACTGAT
Source organism: Charina bottae (assembly GCA_023362775.1). Taxonomy (NCBI): domain Eukaryota; kingdom Metazoa; phylum Chordata; class Lepidosauria; order Squamata; family Charinaidae; genus Charina; species Charina bottae. Next base: position 718,036 of record JALMGJ010000030.1, on the reverse strand, counting down.
ATCTACACCTTGTTCTTAATTTATTAGTCAGAATAAATAGTATAAGAGCAATCAGTTAATAACAGCAAACAAGATAACAAGTAGTGATTGGTAAGGATATTGTTTATTATATACTACTCTTCCTCCCAATGGAACACTTTTCTCATGAGAACTGCTTTGGGGGAAAAAAAAGGCTTCCATTGTTGTTTTCATTTTGGAAATGTGGTGAGAGAGAAATTTATTCTTCCCCCAACATGCTCACATGTTTCAGGGCATCACTGAAGGCCAGAGATGAACATATCTGTCTCAGGCAGGTGACTTTTGTTACCTATTCTGGTATGTGTGTGTCCATCTTTGGGTTTCAGGAAAGTGCATGAAAGCAGCAGTGTAGAAATGCAAATTACATTGCCTTTCTTAATATCTGTTGGTGCTGGGTCTATAACTCCATGATCTGTATTAGATCACTCCTGGCCTTTCGGAAGGCCCTTAAGACCTGGCTCTGCCGCCTGGCCTGGGACAACGGAGGTGGTAGTGCCTCCTGGGGTTGGCTGGCCCTGTAGCAATAAGACCTATGCTACGGTCTCCAATCCATCTTGGATTTTATTTTATTTTATTTTATATCTGGATTTATTTTTATATATCTTCTACTTTGTATGGTTTTAAATATTTTAAATTTTTAAGTCTTAATTATTGTAACCCGCCCAGAGTCCCTTGTATGGGAGATGGGCGGGGAATAAATTAAATAAATAATAAAATAATAATAATAATTAGGAACCCTGGAACTTACGCCCCCAGCACATCCCAAGTGGTTCTGAAGAATTCAGTGAAGCAGCACTGCCAGTACATAATAAAAAAAGAAATTCTGAATACCCCTATTTTTAAAGAACATACCAAGAGTCCAAAGCTTACCTAACTCATGGTTTTGTTCCCATGATAACTAATCAAATTTCGGTGGGAAGGTCTCAAGCAGGACGTGAGCACAAATACATTATCTCATTTGTGGTCCCCACTAACTAGTATTCAGAGATATGCTACCATTGCCATTGAAGATTATATACAGTTATTTGGATTAATACCCATAGATAGTTCAACTCATCATGAAATTTCTTCATCTCCTTTTAAACATTCCAAATCTGTGGCCAATACAATAAATCTTGAGGCAGCAAATTCCATATATATATTTTAACAAATATGGTGTTTGAATAAATACTTCCTTTTATCACTTCTGAATGTCCTGACATTCAGCTTCATTCTTGATTCTTGAATAATTCTTGATCCTAATAATATGAAGGATAGACAAAAATCTCTTCATATTGAGTATTTTCTTTGTATCAGAGGAGGATATCCTTTTTGTTGGAATCCGGCAAATCAAGCATGCCTCATTAGTATATGGGTGATTGCTCTAGAAGGCAAACTGTGCTACTAGAGGAAGCTGCTTGTTGCCCCTCCCACTTCCTCTTCTCTCTCTCTGATTCTTCCACTGATGGGGTAGGATGCACGTGCCTTAGCTCCTTCCATGGAGAGGCCATGTGCTAGGCCTCAACTCCAGAGGCTTTCCCCCCTTTTTTCACGCAACCTCTGGCAGCAAACAGGGCCAAAGGTATGCAGTTTAGGGAACAGAAAGAAGAACTGAAACATCATTTTTCTACTGAAATGGCTGTACCTGGACCGAATAAATGTAAGAACTCTTATGTACTTACGTTTTGTACCTGCAGTGTCTAAGCGTGTGTTTCTTTATGCTTGGGTAGGCTAAAAGTGTAAGAATAAGAACCTGGATCTCTCTAACGTGCTCACAGGCTGTGTTTTTAAACAATATTCCTTTTTCTGCCCACGAGTTTACACAACGTTAAGCTCTGCTCAATTCACTGGTTCTAACAGGCCACTGAATGATCTTTACTTTTAAGGTGGTGCTGGAGGTCACACTTTTCCTTTCAACCCTTTTTCTAAGGGCAAGAGGAGACATAGCTATTGAGATGGAACAGGACCAAAACTGGTACCATCAAAATTCATCTGAGTTACTCTGGGGGTCATAAACTAGGCTGTTTCATTCTGTTTTATAGGCCTCCTTCTTTAACTGTTTCTCCTAAACTCAAAAGACCCAACACTGGAATTTTTCCTCACAGGGAATTGTACAAGTAGCACTGCCAGTATATAATAAAAAAGAAATTCTGAGTATCCCTATTTTTAAAGAATAAACCAAGAGTCCAAAGCTTATCTAATTCACTGTTCTGTTCCCATTCTAATACTATGAAGGAGGGACATTTGGGTTGCCTTTTTGGCATATTTTCCAAAAAAACCAACTTCCTTTTTCAGATGGACAGAACTGTACATAGTATTCTAACTTAAGACACAGTGACATGGAGAGTTCTTCTAAACAATATGCATGTGACAAATCAAATAGTTGTGTGCACTTTGCCCAATGTATATTTGTTTCATATATGTTTACTTCTCTGAAAATATTATATCTCTGTCTTATCTATCTATCATCTATCTCTATCCATCTATCCATCTATCTATCTATCATCACACACAACATAATAAGTTAAATAAATGCCTGCTTTTCTTTTTTCTTTTGAATGTAATTCAGCTCACTCCATACAGAACTGATATTTACCATTGGATTACCTTGATACAATGCAGAGGTTCTCAATTTTTTAAGGCACACTTGAATTTTGGTAGCATGTCCCATGTGTACTCACAAAATGGCTATCATGTGAGGCACACCTGTTTACAGAATGTCTGCTATCATGAATGTAGCTAGTTGTGAAAAATATCTTATCTGGAAATTTCCCACCAACTTCTCTAGACCTGAGGATACTTTGAATGTTCTGCCCCTCCTTCCAGCTTACATTTCTTTGTTTGTTTTCTGGGCAAGTGGATATACTTTTAAAGAGAACACTGGAATTCAGAAATCATGACAACTATTTTTTTTTCTGTAGAGATGTCAAAATGGAGGGTGCTAACTTCAAACCTCTCACACATATGATCCATCTGTTTCTAACATGAATTCATAATAATAATAATAATAATAATAATAATAATAATAATAATAATACCAACTTTGTCTAATCTCTGGTTGCTTGGATTACTGAATAACCAGACAGTTTGGATCTGGTGGTACTTGCTCCATTAAGGCTGCAGATTCTCTGTGCAAACCCACCCCTGATTTATCAAAAGGAGCAGATTTTTTTCCCCAAAAGAAACAGAAGAAGGGCGGAAATGCAGATAGTGAAACTAAGTGCAGGAAAGAACCATCTAAACTATGCAAAATGCCAGTTATAGTTTGGGGCCAAGAAGTGATGGGTTGATTTCATTTAGCGTTGCTGGCAGTTCCTTGCAACATAAAAGACACAAAACATCAGATATTTATTTCTTACAAAACACAAACTGCTAACCTGTTCAGCCTTTGCATTTTCACAGACGAAGGTCTCATAAAACATGACGAACTCTGGGGCGTTGTCATTCACATCTAGGACTTTAATAAATACTGGGACATGGCTACTTTCTTTTGGGTTGTCTGCAATAACACAAAGGGAAAGTATTTTAATTTGAGTACAAAGAGTGTTTTTTGCTTTTTCAGGGGAGCAAGACATTCATGAAGTGAATGCAAGCAATGAGTAATAACATTCCTTTATTGAGAGTAGCAGAAATACACAAGACTGACAGTTTACTGCCTGAGGAGAAGACCCTCTCTATTTCATTTAACAGAAGCAGACTGGACTAGCAGATGAATGGATGGTACATTATTTACTGCACCTACGTGTGCCCTGGCATACAATCCTGTCCTCTGAAGGATGAGAATGGTTAAGGGCTTGGCTCTTCTCCCCTTTCCCTGCATCCATTCATTTTTACTAATAGTAGGACTGGTCCAAACTGCATCTTATGATTTCCCCGCTCTCTCCCTTCCTTCTGGTATAATTCTCTAAAATGCCACCAAAGAGATCACCACAAATCCCTAGGATTCCTTACCTCTGAAATTCTTCTTGCACTATCTCTCCCTATCTATAGTACTTCTACTGCTACAAATGAAAAAAGGAAAAAATACACAATATAAAGAAGATCCTCTTTTGTAATTCTTAGGATTCTACTATTTGCATATATGTGGTTAATATAAACAGAGTGGGAATAGGAGTGAGTGATCAAGGGTTTGAAGAAAGGGGGGGGGAGAGAAGAGAGGATTTGCTATTAGAGTTTTCATTTTGATTTGAGTAAGATTGAAAGACAAACTTTATTTGCTTATGTATCTTAACTGTGTTAACCTAAACAGAGGCCTGTCATGCCATTGCTTGCAACTCCTCTTCTGGAGATGAACATCAAAGGAGACACTGATATGATATTCCCTTTATAGTGGGAAGGTTAACCTTTTCCGTTCGTCATATGGAATCTGAAATACTTTGGTCCACTTTACTAGAGTAGAATTCTAGCTCTTCATTTCCATCTCAGTTTTCTTTATTTTTAGTCTAGGCCTTAGACACAACCAGTGTGTGTCTTAACAGAAGTCCTGTTGGAAATACATTTTCCTGGGAGCTACAGAACCTCTTGTAGGCAAATTTCCTAACTTTAGCTCCATTTTTCCATTCACCTTGCCCCAATTTCCATTTTCAATAGATATTTCTCTAAATTTGAGATAGACATCCTAGTACTCTGTAGGCATTTTGGATTACAATTCCTAGTTGTGGCTTAGAGTCAGCTATTATGGAAGAGCTAGTCTAAAATGCCTGGAGGACAACAGGTTGTCAACTCTTGATCTAGTTTTGGAAGCAATGGGCCCAAAGAATCCCCCCATCAGCACTACAAAAACTCTACACACAGGGCCATCTTCATCAATTTCTGTGTTGTTTTATCCACAAACCTATAATATGCTCTCTCTCTCCATTTCTCTCTCTCTCTCCATTCCCACTACATACAGTACATGTTGCTTTCAAAATGCCTTAAGAGCCAGTTTTTATTTTTCCAACCCAATGGAATGTCAGGACGAAATTATGTAAAGGAGGTTTAATTTCTGTCCATCAGCAGGAGGACTTTCCCAAAACAGAACAGAATGTAATCAAAGTGAGACTGTGGGACAGAGGACTACTGTTTGCTCCATTCTAAGCTCCCCTCCCTCTTCCTTTCGGGTCACATGACCCGCAGCAAAGCCGATGCAGCCTGCCCTGTGCTTCCCAGTGTACACCAATGCTGTACACATGGATACAATATGAGGGGAGAGCAGAAACACAAATGTATCTGTAGTTGTACGATGCAACTAATATGCACTGATTCTGATTAGACCCTCACAAACACCCAAAGGCAACTCATTGGCAGATACCTTAAAGAACATGCACACCAACACAACATGTTAGAAAATACAGATGTCTCCTATGACCACTGCTGGTAAAAAAGTTGCAAAGAATTTCGAAGCCATGTTCTGCATGCTTTCACTATCTTGCTCTTTACATAATTTACAGATTGTGAATCCAAAAGCTACAACACATTTTTAAACACAGGGATGCGATACATAGAAAATGCACAATCAATATTTTTCCTGCACACAATCTGTTCTTGGGTGATTGCTCTTTCCTATTTAAGTGCAAACTTAAAGCTTCACTGGTGTTTATCTTGGTTCCTCCCTCCCTCCCTCCCTCCCTCCCTCCCTCCCTCCCTCCCTCATTCCTTCCCCCCCCCAATAAATTAATCATAAAATGTTTGTCTTTTCAACAAAACTTCATTGTCACCTTTTTTTCTGTCAAAAAAGGGATAAATGTTACTTTATAGAGCAGGTAGTCCCTTGTTCCCCACATAACATAAACACATCTTTCTTTGTTATTCATGTGGCAGTAGCATCCATCAAACCAGGCACTGAAATCCTAATTTTTTCTTGATTTTGGGATTTATAAGGTTCATGCTTTGAAATTTCATCATTCAGAACTCTAATCTGAAAGGTAAGTGCATACTGAGAGGTTTAAGTTCCATTTCTGAATCTGCTGATGACTTCTTTGAGTTTATAAATCGCTCGTGGAGACCCAAATAAAATTCCCTCACATTTAATCAGGTGTATATAAGGAGAGAACACCTCCACCAACACAAGCAGGACAAGCCATGGTATATAAACAGATAGCAAGTCCCACTCCCTTTTCGCACTGAAGATGTTGCCTAGCCTGGCAATGAAACGTCTGCAAGAAAACAACAAGGCTCAGAGAGCACCAAGGATTCCACAGTTCAACCCTGAGCTACAAATATTCTCTTTGGTGTATATTTGTCAGAAAAAAAAAATTACAACAGCAATCTTCAAAATGTTATCCCTCTAGATGTTACAAATGCTGTCATTGTCCAATATGCTCACACTTTCTTGGGATTATGGAAATTGTAGTCTAACCCACCAGAAATATGCTATCTTGGATAATATTACAATAACAATAAAAATAGAGTACCCTATTCGGGGAGATGGGCGGGAATAAATTAAATAAATAAAATAAACAATAAAAATAGGCTTCCTTTGGAGAGTGAGCATCCTGTAACCTCTAAAATGCAGAAATACGTATTGCACTGTCATACCATTGCTTGGCATCTCAAAGTACAAGTGATCCCTGGCTTTTGATTAATCTAAGAATTAATAGACATATTGCATGCATCTTTAGAAACTATATAAACTAAAAATAGAAGAACTTGGGAGAAAGAAAAGCACTGTAATATCTACACTAGGTGCCAAACACATCTCTGGAAGCTACATAAAAAAAAATCCTCCTTTCATTTTAACTGGGACTTCAGCACAGAGTGATCACCCTTATCACTTTCTGCCTAAAGTGCAATCCCTAATACAATGTGCACAAAATACAGGCCAGTTTTGTATTTGTGAGACCTGCAGATGCTTAAGGCATCCATGTCACCTGAAACCCCTATCCCAAATGGACTCTAGTCCCACACACTTTTGGCATGCATCCTTGACATGCCACACAAAGTCTGGAGTGGAAGTTGCACATCCCACGCTAAACAACAAGCTCAAAGCCCTCTTTTTTTCTACCAAATCCCTTTTCCTTTTGTATCAATGTCTTTAGCTTTTGAATAGTGGCATGGCCTGGCTTAATTTAAGTGTTTTACAATGAACTGATAAATGATGATGATCATATTCAGCATTTCTCAGTCAGTAGTGTCCCTCACAGAGAAACACATAATATTGAATGGATTTTTGTATTTGAGCAAACTGATATGTGTCTCTTATTCTGCATAAGTTAGGCTTCAATATACAGAATTAAGTTTTCCTGGCATTCCCTGGGTTCAGAAATTTATTTTTTTAGTGTGTGCTACATATGACTATAAGCATCAGGTTCCTTGGATTTAGCTGCTTGTGGAGAAAAGGAATATGGTGGGGTTTACTACTTACTACCCATTACAGTAGGTTTTATTACTCATTACCATGTATTATCATCATCATCATCATCATCATCATCATCATCATCATCATCATCATCCATTGGTTTGCACCCTAAACTGATGCATATCTTTTCCCAGTAGTTATCTTTAATGGGCATACCATATCTGAGTTGTAAAATCCTGGGGGACCACCAGTAGCAAAAAAGACCTCTCTGTCTGCTGCCATTTCATCATCCTCCAGAATTTTGTAGCCCAGATATAGTAGCTCTATTTTATATAGGAAAAAGAAGATGGCTTAACTTGCTTGAATGCCACATTTATCTCTAGTTGCACAGATACTGTGAACCATGGACGCTTATGATTGTGCAGTAATGAATTTGTTACTCTTTAATGTACCACAAGACTCGGTGTTGCTTTTCATCGAATGAATTGGCATTATCGTGAAAGATCACTCCTTCCACCATCACCTCAGCTTGGACAAAACTGGACATAGTGAAGGATGATACATGTGGCTGACATTTTCAAAGACGACAAAACATGCATTTTGCTTTCAATGCAATCTAAATGCCTTGAGGCTGGCTCTTGAAGCATATCTACTTGAAAGTTAGTCCCATCAATAGCAGCTTTTACATAAATGGATTTAAGAGTGATGAGCTGGTTTTCAGCTCTCCTAATTAATTCTGATCCTAATTAAATTAATAGGGTTTCGGCAGAAGTAAGCGGCTTTTAGATGTTATCCTTTCATTTTGGTCAATGCTATATGACTGAAATTTCCAGGCATGAAAAACAGACAGGATTTTCATTCTCCTCCCTGACATTATATATCGGTATATTTTTAGTCTATACAGCTTTTTTTGCAAATCAGCAATTCCTGTCTGATAGTCAATGGCCAGGAGAATTCTTCTTGTCTCTTTGATATGAAATGAGGGGCCTTTTAATTTTCTTTCTGTTCAGGGATATACTGTAGTTGCCTCTTCATAAGCTATAGCCCTGGGAAAGATAGGGGAAAAATACAGAAACTCTTTCAGGTTTATGTCTTTGAATAATAGCAAGCAAACAAAGCATACAAACTTGACTTCCTTTCAGCCATGCTTGGCTAGAAGGCTGCATTTGTTAGAGCAATGGGGTGTGTGTGGGTGGGTGTTTGTGTTTTTACAGACAACTTACTGATTTCAGCAGCTATTACTGTAATGTTGTGCCACAATAACATTTCTCGGTCGAGAGGCTTGGAAGTAAATATTGATCCATTTCCAGAATCAATGTTGAATATTCTGTCCATATCAGTATGCCGATCCACAGAATATCTGCAGATAGAAAGATAGATAAGAAATGAGATGCATTTCCATTTCACAATTACTTTCAATTCCCATTGCTTTCTAAAACTTGGTAGGGAAAACCACTAAGCAAAAGAAATGGTATTTGCTACAAGCTGCAACATTTTAATCTATTTTTCAGATTAATCCTGTATCCAAAGCCTCACCCTGCTTTCTGTTCTCTTGGCTTTTGGAAAATGTATTGGATCACAACTATTTAGTCTGGATTTTTACTGCTTTGACTCTAGTGGTCAATAAGCTAAAAACAGCAGACTCATGTAGAGCAGCATTCCATTGTAATGGACTGTTTTTCTTTTCTTTTTAACACATGCAATTGCAGCTCACATGTCCCTGAATACAAAGCCATGTTTCCTGTACTTATCATGTGATCAAATGTAATACAGAGATACATTAATGTTGTAATTTGGGGAAGAAAAGAAGGCATTTGAAAGGCTATTTTTATTTATTTATTTAACTTTTTATCCCGTCTTTATTATTTTTATAAATAACTCAAGGCAGTGAACGTACCTAATACTCCTTCCTCCTCCTATTTTCCCCACAACAACCACCCTGTGAGGTGAGTTGGGCTGAGAGAGAGTGACTGGCCCAAGGTCACCCAGCCGGCTTTCATGCCTGAGGCGGGACTAGAACTCACACACTCCTGGTTTCTAGCCCAGCACCTTAACCACTAGACCAAACTGGCTCTCTATGCTCCATTATTTGTGTTTAGGGCTGAAGCACATGCATGACACTACAACTTCAGAAATGGGGAGGGATCTTTTTTCTTAAAAAAAAAAGTCTATCTATGTGAGCCTGCACATTTGTGCAGATATCTATGCTTGTACTGAAATGTAACCTCTCCCCTTAAAAATTAGTAGACTGACATGTCATAAAAATAGCAGAAATAGAGGACAACCACTGATTCCTTGCTTGTAAAGCCTCTTCTCTACCCCCAGGTCTAAGATAAAAATGGAAGGAAAGGTTGCAGTGTTAATTGCTTTGAAAACTCTTCAGTTGGTAGGAGTTACAAGATCATACAGTTATTACACATCTATAGCAATGCCAATTACAATAAATTAAAAGTAGTAATACAAGTGTTTTGAAATATACTAGGATGTAATTGCAGAAAGAGGGTGCGCAATACAAATGTGCCAGACACTGCAGTTTCAGTGTTTCAGTAGCCCTTACTCGACAGGTTCTTCTAGAAATACATAGTGACCATGTGGCAGATGATGGCTGTTTCGGGAAGGAGTTGCTGGCTTGCAGGCACTACACATTTATAAGCTGTCATCCAGCCCACTAACACATTCATTCATTCACAGGACTTATATGAAGATTCTAGGCAGCTCACAACAATCCATAAAAACAAAGATAAAAACAAAACTACCTTTCCCTCTATGAATCAGACCAAACACTTTGAAAGGTGATACTGCTAAGTAGAGCTCCTTTTAAGTAAGGATTTTAAAGCTTCTTCAGGATTTGCTCTCAGTGCGATAAGCCCCTAAAATCACAGCAGTAGAGCCTATTTCCATTCTATCTCTTTAAGGGAAACAGTCAAGCCTTCACAAAGCTTAAAAGTGGTAAACATCATGAGATTTTTTTTTAAAGATCAAGGGAAAAAGTTATTTCCCTTGCTTTCTAAAAGCCCGAACCTCTGGGCTCATTCATACATGTTGCTTGCCTTGGTGCACTAACTAGATCTCAAGGACAGGAATACACTATGCCATTCTCAGCCAGCCCTCCGGCCACCGTGAAGACCTCTACCCATCTTGCTCCAGATCAAAAGCAGTATTTTGTGACTGTCAGCACAAGCAGCACTTGCTGCACTTCATTTGCCTTCTCCGTTGCAGCACCTGCCTTGTGGAATAGCCTGCCCTCTGAGATTCAGAGAGCTTCGACACTGTTAGCTTTCTGCAAGGAAGACCTAGCTTTTTTCTCTGGTGTTGGGGTCAGGATGTTAGTGGAAGCCATTATGCATGTTTTACGATTGGTTATGGGAGAATTTTGCCTGGAGCCCTGATCGCATTGCTTTGCTTTGCTTTGTATTTATTTATTTCATTTTGCTTTATTTAATATTTTATGTATTGTTAGCTGCCCAGGGTCACTAGAGTGATACGGGTGGCCGTATAAAGCAGTCTGCAGCTGAGACACTACTAATCTCACCTTCTTTCACACAGCTAAACTTATACTATGGCAGCCATATCAAAGAGCCGTTTCTGATGAACACAGATTCTGATAATCAGCGCTTTGCTAAGACCAGCTCTAAAAGAAGAGCGAGGTGGGTGGGAACTAAAGCTTAGCTAAGTATTATGTTAACCCAATTATTAAGAGTTGTATTGTAGGTGCTTGAAAATTAAATGCAGAAGTTTGATAGGTACCATAGGGCATCTTTTCATCCACCAATAAGCATTGAATGGTAATGGAGGACTTTTCTACTGGATGCGTGGAAGAGTGATACTTTAATAAAAGGAACTAAGGGAAACTCCGGGTGACAGTGGAGGACAGGAAGGCCTGGCGTGCTACGGTCCATGGGGTCACGAAGAGTTGGACACGACTTAACGACTCAACAACAACAACAAGAAAAGGGAAAGTTTAAACTTCTTTCTGCTACAATTCCACTGATGATCCTTCCCATGCCTTGTATTTAATTGAAAACAAAATCAGGATGTAATTCCTAATCACATGATTAACGTAACAAGTAGCTAAGCCCTTAACTGTGACCTTGGAGAAGCATAGGGGCATAGGATCTACCTCTCATTAAAATTAGGCAGAAAAAGAAAGCAGAAAGCTTATCTCTCATCTTGCCTGAGAACCAATCAATAATAAGAAAGGTCCAGTCTTATTTTTCCCCTCCCCTCCCCTCCCCTCCCTTTTTTCTTTTGATACATTTCCATCTGATAATGACTAAAAAATCAGATACAAGGCACAGAATTAAAGACTTAATTCAGAATTACTATCAAAAGACAGTGGTTTAGCAAAATATTAATTTTGTATTTTCCTATATCAAGAGGAGGGAAAAAAGAAGAAAAGCGGGTTTACAATAATTAAATATATATTCTAATTATATTGATTATCTTGGCCTAGAGCAGGGCTTTCCAAAGTGCCGCCGCTGGTGACACACTAGTGGTGGCGGCGGCAGCGCGGCGGCGGCGCAGGGGGGCGTGCAGCGGCGCGTGCGTGCATGGCGGCGGTGGCAGCCTTCACTAAAACGCAGAAGCACTGATCCCGCGCCGCTGCCACTGCCACCGTGCACACGCGCACCGCCGCTTCCGGGTGGTGTGGCGACACACCACGCTGTGTGTGGCGGCACACTTTTGTGTCGCGACACACAGTTTGGAAAGCTCTGGCCTAGAGGATACATTTGATAAGCTACTCTGTCACTAATTTCATTCTCTTTAAAGAATCCCAGGTCTCTTTGGATCAAAAACAGCTAATTATGTTGAGCTGCTGGTGACTGTGACTTAAAAGATCATAGCCTATTAAGAATTAAGCTGACAACATCAAACTTGTTTGTACATTTTGTAAATTACTATGTGTGTCTGTCAGACTGTAGGATTTTATTATTTTCAAATCCTGGGAAATGGATAAATTGGAAGATTAATAAATACCTATAATTGCTGAAAGCTTTGCTGTACTAGGAGTGCATAGAGAAGACAAACGATCAGGGAATGTTGAGGCAGCATCTGGTCAGTAAATTTCAGGAACATCCATTAATTTATTTGCTGATTATCATCTTCTTACCCTTGTTTCAGTGTTTCAATTATATTTTTTTCCATGAAGTTGGAAAGGCATTCTTGATCACATCTGCAGGGCTAAATTTCACTTGGGCCTGGTTCTTCCAAGTTTTTATTCTGATTGGGATTTTCTTTCAGGCATAGATTGCATTGTAAATGACTATGACAAAGTTCACACATCATACAGAGCTGTGACTGGTTTAACATTGGCTTTGATTTGGCCAAAAATATGTGGAACAGCATTCTTCCTGAGATGAGATTGGCTCCCACCCTATTTTTTTTTTTGGAAAGCCAAGTCATTGTGAATAGACTAGTAATTAAGGTGACTTTCCTGCTATGGTTCAGAAGTTCTGGCTATTTATCAAGGTGCCATTGTTTTGTTTCACTTACATTTTATGCAGTTCTTAAAGTTTTTGTTTCCTTTTAAATTAAGTTTGAGCCTTATTGGATTGAGCAGCATATCAACTGTAGCTAGCAAGCAAGCAAGCAAGCAAATAAATAAGTAGACTGAATTGGGTTGGACCTCAAATCATACCTTTGTTCCATTCAATCGCTATTGTATTATGTGTACTGGTAGTCCTTGCTTAGTGACCACAATTGAGACCAGAAACTCCGTTGCTAAGTGCCGTGGTCACTAAGTGGAAAATCACGTGTCTGTGACAGACATATATCACTTCCCATTTGATCCTTAAGGAAACATCATGTGACCGCAACGTACAATTTTACTTGCATGTTATACTGTACTTCCATTTTCCCCATTAACTCTGCTTGTCGCAAGCTGGTTGGGAAGCACACAAATGGTGATCACACGACCGTGGGACACTGTGATGGTTGTAAACGCAAAGATTGGTCGCAAAGCTGTTTTTCTGATGTTGTAACTTTGAACAGTCACTAAGGTCAGTAAGCAAGGACTACCTGTATTTCGCTATTGCCCAGTTTATTCAAGCTCAGATTGGTGGGTGCATCATGCCTACATCATATGATCAGCTTGATAAAAGAAGTGAAATACTGTTATTCAGTGCTTTTCCTTCACAGCAGTTCCCCTTGGGCCAAAGGACAGGGACCTCATTGCAGATAGGACTAGAAACTGTCACTTCTAGTAGTACAGTATATCATACTATTTATGCACCTGAAAAAACATTCAGCAACCAAGTAGATGGGGGAGATTGGCAGCTAAAATGTTACTCTATTGACAAACGTACATGTCACTCAAATCTGTTCACACCAAAGGCAGGTTTTTACAAATCTGGTTCCTTGGAGCTCTTCTCTTAATTGCTTTCTTAAATACAGCATCCTCGTGTTTAATGCAACTGCAACTTGAATAGATTTCTGGGTCGACAAGGCATGTATGTGAGCAGGTTTTTTTTTCTCACTAAGCATTTTCATAATGCTATTATGAAATATTCTTTAATAGGAGATCCAAGGACTTTCAAGCTGACAGTGCTCCATGATTAGGTTTTTCTTTTTAAAGCTACAGTTAAGGGGAAAAATTGAGGGTTTTCAATGTAACACAGAGTGTCTGAAGGTTTTATTCCTAACTGTCAGAGGAAACTGACAAATAAGTGACAAGTAGTACATATAATGGTCTAATTGCATCCTCCCTCAAGCTGAGAGGAAAAGTTAGAGCTAGCATTTACACTTGAAATAGGGTATGTACGGGTGGGGGGATGGAAGTATTGTTAGCACAGAGCAGCCTTTCTAGATCGTGGAAGGTACAAAGTAAGTTTGTACAAAAAGGGGCCTTTTGGATCACATTTTATTGCTGGCAGGCAGCTTGCATGAGAGCACAGCCCATTTCCTTCATCTCTCTTCCAGCATATTATTTTCTCTGTCCCTAAGTTCATTTATAGCTAATGCTAGGGAAAGTGGAAGGCAAAAGGAAGAGGGGCCGACCAAGGGCAAGATGGATGGATGATATTCTGAAGGTGACGGACTCAACCGTGGGGGAGTTGGGGATGGTGACGGCCGACAGGAAGCTCCGGCGTGGGCTGGTCCATGAAGTCACAAAGAGTCGGAAGCGACTGAACGAATAAACAACAAAAAGTTCATTTATTTTGTCTGAGTCTATTGGTATACATTTCCATCCATTTTCATCTTTCTCTTTTAATGACCTCCATGGCATCTCTCTTTTCATTTTCTAATTTCAATCATTCCCTACAACCAGGAGATCCTTTCATTATGCAGCATCTTAACCTCATTCACAGAATTTTATTGGGGAGGGGGAAGTTCAAACATCATATTCCTTCTATAACTTTCCCATGCTTTCCCAACACCCACTATCCCCCCACCCCTTATTACATTAAGGAAGGGATAACCACAGTAGCCATCTCCAACTTGGTAGCTTTTGTATATTTTGGACTACAGTATAACTCCCATCTTTCTCAGCCACCATGGACAATGTTGTGAATGTGCATATTTAGGAGAAAACTTATAATTTAATTTTTTGTTTGCTTCCCAGGGTCACAGTAATAAGATGGGCAGCCACAGAAATTGTGGAAGGAAGGAAGGAAGGAAGGGAGGGAGGGAGGGAGGGAGGGAGGGAGGGAGGGAGGGTCACAGCTCCTTTACAATACCATAGAGTGACCTTGGTATTCTGTCTCACTTTGTATTCCCCACATATATTGAAAAGGGTGGGGGATCCAGTTCACCTTTCATACATCCACTACAGTATGTCAGCCATTCTACAAGAACACTTGTGACATGCTTTCTAAAAATGCTCCCCCTTTATTATAATAAGATCTACTTATCATGTTTGTATACTGCTGTCTACTCAACTGACTTGGATACCTCTGGTCTGAATGCTTACTTGATGGGGTTCCTTGCACTGTCAGGATCCCGTGCTGTTACAGCACCTATGATGGTATTTATCTGGACATCTTCCTTCACTTCTAATATATAAGCTGGTCTGCTGAAGACTGGAGGTTCATCTACATCCTCCACCTGAATTCTGACAGTAGTAATGTCCTTGAAGGGTCCCAAATAGAGGAATCTGGGATCCACATGAGGATTGCTAGCTTCCACTTTCAGAGTAAACTGTCTCCGTTTTTCAAAATCCAAAGCCTAAGAAGAAAAAAGATACATATTAAAAATAAATCTGATAAAGCATCCAGGAAGGCTTGTCAATTAGAGAAACCTTGAGCTGCAATGAATGAGCTTATGTTGTGTAATTTAAACTAAACCTTTACAGTCCAATGCAGAACAAACATCCCTTGAATACAATGGAAAACAGAAATGCTTGTTTTGACTACAGTCTAAGAAGACTTTAATGACCATTCCCTAACAACCATCCATTTGTCACTGTAAATTGATTAGTGTACAGTCTAAAGGCTCAGTTTGGAACTTCAGACATGTATACGGCTAATCAGATTTAAGTATCTTGCTTTTGTAATCCCCAGCCATGCTGCACAGCTGATGATTTCCATTCTACCTGATATTTCATGAATTGTGCAAGGATGTGCATATGTCTATATCTGTAATCTCTCTTTGTCTCCCTTTCTTTAAACCACTCATTTAAGTTAAAGGCTTCCCTCACCTCTGACTTGGCCTACTCTAGATAGGCAAGAATGTTTAATTATTGAAGTCCCTCCATTCTGAATAGTGAAGCTATCCTTACTATTAAGACTTTGTTTGAAAAAGAAAATTCTTGATTACTCATGACAACTATAATACTATCTGTGGTGGAAATCTTCAGCACCCAGAATCTGGTACTAAACACTGCTGGCATATGATGCAGAGTAGTGAGAGGTTCAGTTTCTTCTCTGAAGCACAGACAATCTTGTTAATGGCCTCAGCTTTGCTAAAGTCAATAGAACAATGTTGACACACTTAATTTGCAGTATGTCAAGAGGATAGGCTTCAGAAGTTCAGATTCACACTTTCCCATCTTTTCTGAAATGAGCATTCCCAAATAGGTTTGCAAAACTATATCAGCTTCCTTGCCATAACAGAACATTTCCTCACAAATGAGAAAATAAAATGCTCACTTGGAATTGCCCTTTCTTTTCCTTAAAAGCATATGCCCCAAAATAGTACCCTGGGAATGCAACTGAGTGTGATACTTGAAGTCAAAAGCAATCAAGTGTAATATTCAGTAAATTGGTACAGCAGAAATGCTATCAGCAAGCAAAATGATAACCATCATGGTTTTTTTTACTTCATTGCTTACTAACAAGTGCTGATGGTGAATTAATGTTTCTAGAAGCAGCTGAAGAAATTTGCCTTAATGGCTTTTGCTGTCCACAAGATTATTGTGCATCGGCCTTAATGGTATCTACTAGGTTTGCATGTGACCCATATGCTTGGTAGTAGACAACTGTTACAGTACCATCAGTGAAAAGCACGGTTTTGAATTTTATACTTGGATTGTGGAAGAGAATCCAAGTATACAACTGGGAACTAAGGAGGATCCCATGTAAGGTTCAACTGTTTTGGTGAACTGATGTTGTTTTACAGGCAAATGCTTTATGATTAAAGGCTTTCATGTTTCTCATCAGTGTTCAGTGTATTTGTAAATAAAGTTACTTGTTATTTGAATGGACAAAGAAACTGGCCTATAGAGCTGCCTCTTCAATGTCCTACTGCTTCTGGAAGTGGAAATATGTGTGTGACTAGCTGTAATTAGACGATTGCATCATGCAAACTGAGCAGGTAGAAGAAATATCTAAAGCCCTTTTAGCCATCCCGTCCCCATTTCTATTCTTTATGTCCTATAAAGCCTGGCCAAAGCTTTGTTTTCAGAACCAGACACATGTGTACACTCACATACATGCACATACCCATTCAACTGACATCATGGTTAAGACTTAAGAGACATTGTACTATGAATTAGAAATGTTAGTTGTGCTGTTATTTACAGACATTGTTCATGTTTGTAAGTTTACACAATGCCTTTTTCAAGGGCTTGGAATGATGTAGGCTGATACTTACAACCTTCCCAACATTACTAGATTCTATATTTGTAAATGAGATTAATGCAACTCTTTCTGACATCAAAAGAGTCATGCAATTTCTATTAAACCTCTGCTCTAAAAAAAAAATCAAGAGACAGTAAGACAACACACATTCATTTACTAACATGCATTATCTGCTTTTGTATTGTATTTTTAACCTTGTTTTTATTGTGAACCGCCCAGGGTCCCCCGACTGGGGGAGATGGGCGGTAATACAAGTTTAATAAATAAATAAATAAACAAACAAACAAATAAATAAATAAATGGAAAATCATAATATTAATACACAGCATTTAACATGTATGAAATTATAATATTAATATGCATTTTATATATGTGGTGCTGACAACATGCAGCATTTAAATGTATAACGTTCAATATTGAGAGTGGCACAGAGACTATAAGTTTTTTATTCAGGTCTCCATAGGGTAATTTTTCCCTTTAATATGTAGGAAAAATCTTGCATGTGAAGAATTCTAGATTGTAATTCAATACACTGCATTACTGATTGTATTTCAATACATTGACCCGATTCACACAAATGCTAAAACATGGCTTGTGGATGATCCTGAACAACTCCAAATGATGTATAGAGCTCATATACTCCTTTGTCTTCATGCATGGTTAGCAAAGTTCAGTTTCACTTTTCTAAAATTTCAAGTTTAGCATTATGCTCAATTTATGGATCCTAATTTAAAAGAAACTCTATTTTATAGGGTATTCCAGCTTCTGAAGTTAGCTTGTCTACTGAAATAGAGAATGTTTTAAATCTCCGGTTTTAATCATATATATCTTTTAACTAAAATTGCCCAAGTCTCCTCCTGACATCTTATTGTGAAGCAGAGGAGCCTGATGTTTCTTTTGGCTAATTCTGACTCATCCAACAATGCTAAACCATGGTCTAATATCATGTGTGAACCAGCACAAGAAGGGTCCTGCATAAGACAACAAATGTATAAAACTATTATTTTCAGAAGTACATATGTACACCTTTCTGTCTTCTCATGTGAGTGGTATTTTGCCAGCTTGCTTAATTATAATATTAAGCATTTAGATAACATTTTTTACTCTTTTAGTAATCCTTACAGTAGCCACGAGAAGGACATCATTATTAGGCCTAACACTGCTTGTTCAGTTTGTTCTCCTCGTCAGCTTGCTTATTTGAAAGCTGAAAGGCTGTTTTTAAATATGCTTCTGTGCCTAGCGCTTTGGTTTGAAGAAGGCTGATAAAATACATGCTCACAAATCACCCTGTGATTCTGAATCTTGCCTTATCAGCCAAAAACACTTGTGAGCCTCTTTCTATCAGCTCAAAACACTTGCGAGCCTTCTTCAGACTTTAGCCTTAGATCTCCGAATTGCCCAGGCCTGTGGAGACGCTGGAAATGGGGCATGCATGAGCACCCATTGCTCAGCTCTTACCCCCACATGTGCAGGCAAACACCAGCACCCAGCTGCTTTATATCCTTATTGGAGAAGGGGAGACAAGGCTGAGAAAAATAGTTATTTCGTTAAGGCTGCCTAACTCCATGGCAAGGAAATGTGTTGAATTTTATCCTTGGTGCCCCACCGATTGCAACAAGAGCTGGCACTGATGCTGCCATCACCATTACGATGGTCTACGGTCATAACAAATTTAATAAATAAATAATAATAAATAAATATCTTCTGCATGGAGCTAGCTTGGGAGACTACTAGAAAACTGAAATTGGTGCAGAACGCAGCTACCATGTGCTGGTGGGTAGGGGCTGCTACAGTCAACTAGTTCCTATACTGTGGGCACTGCATTGGCTTCCACTCAGTTTCTGGGTTCTATTCAAAGTGTCGGCTTTAACCTTTACAGCCCTACAAGGCTTAACTCCGTGGTACCTATAGCTGCTTTCTCTGTCCAGTATGCTTATACCGATTGGAGATGCTGGGTGTCCCTGGTATACAAGACTGATGGGAGTCCCCAGGCAATGTTTCTTGGTGGTGACCTCCAATTTGCTTGAAGAAGAAGTGAGACTGGTACTGATCCCTGTACTTTATATTTTTTTGGGGGGGAGTGGGGAGTTGAAGCAGTGAAGACTGGACTATTCCCTAGGGTATTTGAGGGCTGAAGTCATCCAGGATTGAGAGGGCACCTTTGTGACTACACAGCTTTATCATTTTATTTGTAATCATCTGGTTTTATCAATTTAATGTTTTTACTATGTTTTGTTTCCGCATTTTGTTTTGGTATTTTATAATTGTTTTATTACTGTAAACTGCGGTGAGCCCCAAGATTCAATGGTATACAAATGAAATAAATACTTCTTGGCACATGTCTGGGATACAGGGCCATCAACTTAGACAGCAAGGACTTTAAAAGTAAACAACATTTTGGACTGGTCTAAAAAAAATGGGTATACCTTTTGATTTGGCTGTATTTTCATTTTAAAAAACAGGATAATTAAATGCTTTTTCATTTATGAATCTTCTAAATGTGTATGTATATGATTCACATCTATTAACCATAACTCACAGTCTGCTCAGGGCCTCTGGCATACAAGCAGGCATATTCCATACTTAGCTTTCACACAAACAGTTACTGCAGATGAGCACAAAAGGATGTCTTATGATAGGTTTATAAATCCATAGGGCTGAGGATTTCAATGCTAGAATTGGTTCTGATGAGTCTCCACTGGGTATCTTCAAGAGATGATAGGACAGTATGGTAATATACTGGCCAAGATTAAATTTGTTGCATCTCCCTGGCCCTTGTAGTTAGCTGCCACAATAAAAATATTCTGAAAAGTGTGTCAAAGTAACCATATCTACCTTTATCAGGGAAGTGTTACATAATCCTAATTTTTTTTAAAAAAAGTCTTATTAGCTATTAACTTTCTTATAACATTGTTTGTTTTACAGTTTTTATAGCTCATCCCAATCAAAAGACTCTAGACAGGTCACAACAGAGTAAAAAATATATAAAAAGGTAAACCAATTGGGATAGACCAGCTTGCCCAGGACAGATGCCAGTAACATTCAATTAGGTTTGAAAGCTTGCTGAAATTATAAATATAATGCAAATGTTGTGGTCTTTCTAGTCAACTCTAAGGCCATAATATAATTTCATTCTGTATTATATTGTACAATGCCAAAGGGCTTGGTGATTGCTCAAAAGGATATAAAAGGTGTAATTAGTTTTAAATGATAATGAAATAAGAACAAGTCACCCATAAAAAATACTTGAGAATTCAGATGCAAATTATGGTTTTGTCATCAAGCCTTCCAAAGGTTCTTTATTTTCCTTGGTTGCGTTCTACTCTTCAACTATATAACACAAGCCTTTACTTCAATTTACCTTTGGCATTCTATGAGCTTCTTACCGCAAAATGTAGGCTTAAATTGAAGAACGTAGAGAAAACCACTAGACCAATCAGGTATGACCTAAATCATATCCCTTATGAATATACAGTGGAGGTGAGGAATAGATTTAAAGGATTAGATCTGGTAGACAGAGTGCCTGAAGAACTATGGATGGAGGTTCTCAACATTGTACAGGAGGCAGGAACTAAAACCATCCCAAAGAAAAAGAAATGCAAGAAAGCAAAGTGGCTGACTGATGAGGCTTTACAAATAGCTGAGGAAAGAAGGGAAGCAAAAGGCAAGGGAGAAAGGGAAAGATATAAACAACTGAATGCAGAATTCCAGAGAATAGCACGGAGAGATAAGAAGGCCTTCTTAAATGAACAATGCAAAGAAATCGAGGAAAACAATAGAATGGGGAAGACTAGAGATCTCTTCAAGAAAATCGGAGATATCAAGGGAACGTTTTGTGCAAAGATGGGCATGATAAAGGACAAAAAAGGCAGGGACCTAACAGAAGCAGAAGAGATTAAGAAGAGGTGGCAAGAATACACAGAAGAACTATACAAGAAAGATCTTAATATCCCTGATAAATACAATGGTGTGGTCACTGACCTTGAGCCGGACATCCTAGAGAGTGAAGTCAAGTGGGCCTTAGGAAGCATTACTAACAACAAAGCTAGCGGAGAAGACAGTATCCCAGCTGAGCTATTTAAAATCCTAAAAGATGATGCTGTTAAAGTGCTGCACTCAATATGCCAACAAATTTGGAAAACTCAACGGTGGCCACAGGATTGGAAAAGGTCAGTTTATGTTCCAATTCCAAAGAAGGGCAATGCCAAAGAATGTTCAAACTACCGTACAATTGCGCTCATTTCACATGCTAGCAAGGTTATGCTCAAAATCCTACAAGCTAGGCTTCAGCAGTATGTGAACCGAGAACTACCAGAAGTGCAAGCTGGGTTTCGAAGAGGCAGAGGAACTAGAGATCAGATTGCCAACATTCGCTGGATCATGGAAAACGCAAGAGAGTTCCAGAAAAACATCTACTTCTGCTTCATTGACTACGCTAAAGCCTTTGATTGTGTGGATCACAACAAACTGTGGCAAAGTCTTAAAGAGATGGGAGTACCAGACCACCTTACCTGTCTCCTGAGAAACCTGTATGCGGGTCAAGAAGCAACAGTTAGAACCGGACATGGAACAACCGACTGGTTCAAAATTGGGAAAGGAGTACGACAAGGCTGTATATTATCACCCTGCTTATTTAACTTATATGCAGAGTACATCATGAGAAATGCCGGGCTGGATGAATCACAAGCCGGAGTTAAGATTGCCGGGAGAAATATCAACAACCTCAGATATGCAGACGATACCACCCTAATGGCAGAAAGTGAAGAGGAACTAAAGAGCCTCTTGATGAGGGTGAAAGGAGAGAGTGCAAAAGCTGGCTTGAAACTCAACATTAAAAAAACCCAGATCATGGCATCTGGTCCCATCACTTCCTGGCAAATAGAAGGGGAGGAAATGGAAGCAGTGACAGATTTTATTTTCTTGGGCTCCAAGATCACCGCAGACTTTGACTGCAGCCATGAAATTAAAAGATGCTTGCTCCTTGGGAGGAAAGCTATGGGAAACCTAGACAGCATATTAAAAAGCAGAGACATCACCTTGCCGACAAAGGTCTGTATAGTTAAAGCTATGGTTTTTCCAGTAGTAATGTATGGCTGTGAGAGTTGGACCATAAGGAAGGCTGAGCGCCGAAGAATTGATGCTTTCGAACTGTGGTGCTGGAGAAGACTCTTGAGAGTCCCTTGGACTGCAAGGAGGTCAAACCAGTGAATCCTAAAGGAAATCAACCCTGACTGCTCATTGGAAGGACAGATGCTGAAGCTGAAGCTCAAATACTTTGGCCACCTAATGCGAAGAGAGGACTCACTGGAAAAGACCCTGATGCTGGGAAAGACTGAAGGCAAAAGGAGAAGGGGACGGCAAGGATGAGATGGTTAGATAGCATCACCGATGTAATGAACATGAATTTGAGTAAACTCCGAGAGACAGTGGAGGACAGGAAGGCCTGGAGTGCTATGGTCCATGAGGTCACGAAGAGTCGGACAGGACTAAACGACTGAACAACAACAACAACAACAAATTCTCATATGGATTTCTGGATTCAGTGCACAACTGGAAGGGTTCTAATTAGTTTACAGTGAAAGTTTAAGGTATACCATCCTATATGAGAAATGCCAGTATAAGACTGCAAGCGGATCTATGATCCGTTAAATGAAATGCTTGAAATGATAGTTCAGTTTTCATTTTTCTACTACTACCCCTCGTTATATTTATTTATTGCTTTCAGGTTTTTTTTAATCAGTGTGTGAATCTGGGTTATGAAAAACAATATACTGTATTTCTCTCCTGAGGTTTTGGATAATTACAGCCTAAAGAAGGTTTTGCTCTCTTTTATGCAGAGATTAATAGAGCTAAATTTACAAAATAAGAGAACTGCAGCTGGTAAGTCTTGTTCTCCGCTACCCTTAAATAACTTTTAAATTATGGAACAGATAAAGCTCTGTATTTGCACACATCAACTGTTTAAATACAGGAGAGTATTTTATGTTCACTTATTTTAATGTGTTGCACACTGAATTGTTAACTGATTGAACAAGTTTCTGTTTAATGGATGACTTTATCCTTGTGGAATTAGAGACTGTCGCCAAAGATCTTTTATATATTAAGGATTTTACCCAGAAGACACATTAAAAATGATATTTTTCTGGATAAGGGATACTATTACTGACAGTCGCTAAATCCTTTTTATCTTTAATATACTTTGTTTTGCCTCCTCTTTAATTTTATTTGTGTGCAGATTGTATATGTGTTTGTGCACATGTGTGCATTTATGTTAGCCTGCATTTGTTTGGTTTTATTAAGTTTGTGATTTTCTCCACTTGTGCCGAGCTCCTGGACAAAAATTCCTAACAACTAGTTTTTTTCTGCAAAGTTCCCATGATGTTGGGATATAGTGGGAATTATTTAAACATTATTTCGTGTTCAAAACAAATGGGAAATGGCAGAAATGAAGGGAACCAACATAGCCACTGAATATAAGGGTATTCCTTGCAACCTTGTGAAGTGAAGTGTTTTGAAAGAGTGCTAAACCGCAGCAATCATTCTATCAGGTTTAGCTGAAGATATTTTCAGTGGGCATGCCAAGGTGCCCAAAATATGCAGAAGGACTACACCATAAAACTTAAAGGGTTTTATACTTTAAAAAGAGGACTTTTTTTCTAAGTATCTTGCATGGGACCACACAATTGTAGGGACCCTATCAATATTTATTTATTTATAATTTGATTTGTATTTACCGCTCCATCTCCCCGCAAGGGAACTCTGGGCGGTTTACAAAAATCGACAGTTAAAATTTAACAAATAAAACAGCATATATAAATACTCTCTAATACAATAAAATTTAAATACAAAATCCAAGATTTGATGGATTGATGTTTAAAAGGGCTCTATGGCACCAGCCATCCCCAAGAGGAGCTGTTCCCCCCCCTCCCACGCAAGGCAGCAGAACCAGGTCTTTAAGTTCTTTCTGAAGGCCGGGAGCGATGAGGCCTGCCTCACCTCCGGGGGTAGCATATTCCAAAGGGTGGGCGCTACTATCGAGAAGGCCCGCTTTCTAGACCCCATCAGGTGAAACTCCCTTACCGACGGGATCCGCAGCATGCCCTCTAAATGACCGAGTGGGACGGTTCGACGTTATGGGGATGAGACGGTCCCTCAGGTAACCTGGTCCCATGCCATGTAGGGCTTTAAAGGTGATAACCAACACCTTGAATTGGACCCGGAAGCACACAGGTACCCAGTGCAGTCGTCGCAGCAGAGGTGTCACATGTGCTGATCTTGGCGCACCAATAACTGTGCGAGCAGCTGCATTCTGGACCAGTTGCAGCTTCCGGATACTCTTCAAGGGTAGCCCCATGTAGAGCGCATTGCAATAGTCTATATGGGAGATGACCAGGGCATGAGTGACTGTACGGAGGGCATCCTGATCCAGGAAAGGGCGTAACTGGCGCACAACATGAAGCTGTGCAAAAGCCCTTCTGGCCACGGCTGCCACCTGCTCTTCGAGCAGGAGCCGTGAGTCCAGAAGAACCCCCAGATTCCGCACTTGGTCTGAATGGGGTAGTGCAACCCCGTCCAGAACTAAGGATGATAACTTCCTGGATCCACAGGAGCCATCAATCCACAGCCACTCCGTCTTACCAGGGTTCAGTCGAAGCCTGTTGTTCCCCATCCAGACCCCCACAGCCTCCAGGCACTGAGAAAGGGTAGCCACTGCATCACTTACCTCACCAGAATGGAGATGTATAATTGGGTATCGTCCGCATATTGATGGTATCTCATCCCATGGTGACGGATGATCTCACCCAGCGGTTTCATGTAGATATTAAATAGGAGAGGGGAGAGAACCGAACCCTGCGGTATCCCACAGACGAGGGGGCGAGGGTCGGATCTCTCATCTCCTATTACCACCGATTGGGACCGGCCCCGGAGGAAGGAGGTGAACCAGCGCAAAACTATGCCTCCCACCCCCAACTCCCTGAGCCGTCCCAAAAGGATACCATGATCAATGGTATTGAATGCCGCTGAGAGGTCAAGAAGAGCTAGGATGGATGCACTCCCTCCATCCCGCTCCCGCCAGAGATCATCTGTAAGCGCGACCAATGCAGTTTCCACCCCATATCCCGGCCTGAAACCTGACTGGAAGGGGTCCAGATAATCCATATCATCCAGGATCCTCTGGAGTTGTAATGCCACCACTTTCTCAACCACCTTCCCTAAAAAAGGGAGGTGGGAGACAGGACGAAAATTGTCCAATATAGTAGGGTCCAGTGATGGTTTCTTGAGGAGGGGGTGCACCAGAGCCTCTTTAAAAGCACCTGGGAACACCCCCTCCCCCAGAGATAATATTATTTATTTGGTTTCTGAATTCCATGGATCTTTTATTTGAGGACATCTTAAAAACTGCATTTTGCATGCCACACTAAAGGCTGGAATAAAGCACCTCAAAATGCACACCTTTTTTACTGTTACAATGCCTTCTTGTGTTTCCTTGTCTGTAGTAACCCCAAACATTTCTGAGCCATCCCCTTCAAGAATGCTATATTCCATCTCAGCATTTTGACCCACATCAGCATCACTAGCCTTTATCCGTCCAACCTGTGAATCAAGGGGTGCAGATTCTGGTATTTTGAATTGATAGGCACCTAAAGGTAAAGAGATGGAAAGTTGAACCAGACAGTTAAAATTATTTCAGCATTTTTCAACAACCTCTTTAAATTTTCTTGTTATACCTGTTAGCTGCCTGTATACACACTCATAGTTACTACTAGATTGCTGCTCCTTTAGAACTTAGGGGAGACTTTCTTCCTGCAAATCAGAGGCTCTGTTCACATGACATGCTTAAAAAAATTGGGTGGGGCTGGGAGTTGGTGCTATGTGAATATCGTACAATGTAAGCAGCCATTTTTACCCAAAGAAGATAGTAAACTAAAAACCTTTATGATAACAAGCAAATAAAAAAAATATGCAACACATATAAGATATAGTGATCGAAAGCTGAGCACAGCCAAACTCTGTCTTCTGATGTGCTGCACTGCAAATGACCCACAGATACTTTGCTGGGGACTGTTTTGTTATTGTGCCTTTGTATTGTTGTGTTACTCTCTAGCCCCAGGGTATCTGCGAACCCTGGGGCTAGAGATGTAAAATTTTCTCAGAGCATCTCACATTATAAACAACTCATGTCAAGAGGAATTTCCTGCTCTCCATACCCACAGGCTGATGTTTGCCCTGTAGTATGAAGAGAAAAGAACTTGGTAATGCCTACTTGGGCTATAGCATTTCATGATGCATGGAGAATTCCTTGCCTCTGGAAAGCAAATATGTCAGTCAAATGATTCTAATCTAGCCTTCTTCCAAATGGGTAAGTGGTCAATTAGTGGAGAATCCATGTGAGATTTCCTCAGCATTTGGCAACAATCAGAGCCCAGGATAAAATGAAAAAATGCATCTTATACAGGTGACTTAACGAGTGAAAAAGTGAGCAAAAATAAATGAAGTGTAATTAATAAGTGAAGTATAATTTTCTTGAATTGGTTCCTGTGTAATTTATTTTGATCCTTTAAAATAGTACATTACAACACCAGATGCAACAGAATAGCTGAAAAGAAAACTGCTTATAAGTAATTGCCAGTAGTTAAGAACACTAAGTTGATGTGAACTAATCAGTGCCTTGAATGACAAGAACAATAGAAAGGGGTTTTTTTTAAGGAAAAGGAGGAAAAAACTGAAAAATTGAGAGAAAAGCAGATTTCTCACAATACAAAGGGAGAATAAAATTCTACATTAGGATAACTTGTTTTGAACAATGGATATGCACTCTTTTCCAACAAGCCTACAAACCTAGAATATTTCTCTTAATATGTATAGGTTTTTTTTTAGCATTGTTCATGGAGAAAAGTAAGAAGACAACCTTGTTCACTGGAAATCTTAAATCAGCAACAATGTTGGTTCTTGAGATTACATTGCATTACTTAACGTTTTAAGGATATATTTGCAAACATAAGGACTAACTCCCCCTTTTAATGAAATATATGAATTTGAGGAAGATAAATACATTATTAAATAGGTCTTTGACTTTTTCTGGTGCTTGCATAGACCTCTGGCTTATGTTGCCAATAAGTTGTAAAAAGCAATTCCTTTTCCCTCAGCTTTTTCCATTGGCCTTTCCGCATTTCTACTCATATGTAAGATTCACATCATCTGATTGTCAAAATGTTCTATGGATGTAACTAAATAAGGAAAAAAAAGTATTTTTCCCATACTCTGGGGGAAGCGGGGTGGATTGTCATTGACATCAGTCAATGTGATGTTCACCGTGGCGGTTCCTGATAATCCGCCCATCTGGCCTCCCATATCCTTGGCTTGGATGACCACTTGGTACTGCTCCCGGTTTTCTCGATCCATGTTCAGCAAAGCTGTTTTGATGATACCTAGGAATGAAAAAAAAAGACTTTCTCTTAATATGTTGTTGTTCTAAGTAATACTTCAGTAGTCAGAATGCAGTGCATCTCCTTCATACCTCCCTGTATGAGTCAGCTGTGAATCATTGGATTTTCTTCTGTGTTTACACCTTATGATGATAGTATCTATCTGTGTACCAAATAAGTCCTATTCTTAATTTATTTATTTTTTATTTTATTTTATCTTATTTATACCCCGCCTATCCCCTCCCTACTGGAGGGCTCTAGGCGGCTTACAACATCAGTATACATTAATTTATACTTTATTAATTTCATTAATTTCTATACTTAATGGTTTGATGCCCCTCCCCTTTAAAAGGGTTAGATTTATTAATTCACTTACTCCAAAATGGAATATATATATATATATATATATATATATATATATATATTAATTATAGTCTGGATTTTAGCAGACATCTCTCACATTTCTTCCATCCCTGAGCTAGTGAGCTACAGTGTTGGTCTAGAACCAGGGAGACCCAATCGGAAATCCTTCTTAAACCATGGAAAAGCACTAGGTGGCTTTGAACCAATCACTCTCTTTCAGCCCAGCCTACCTCACAGAGTTGTGTTAGGGAAAAACTGGCAGTGGGAATGCCACATACAGTAGCCACCTTGAATTTTTAAGGAAAAGTTGGATATCAAAGCTGAAGTAGGCTACAAACCCTGTATAAACCACAGAGGAGGAGAAAAATGCCAAGTCTAGTTCCATGTTTTTAAAGACTGGTGATTAGTAAGACCTTTTTTCTCCATATCATTTATTTTCCTTTTCTTTTCCCATTCAAAGTCAAATGACTGTGCTAAGCACAGCTTTAATGGAGGCATCTTGAACATACCCAATGTTTGTTAAATGGGTTTGTATCCAGGCTAAGTTCTGCTAATTAGGTTAAGATATTCTGATTAAAATAATGCCTACAGATGTATTGCTCTATTGGAACTTTCAAAGCCTGCATCCAGTCAAATGGAATTTCTTTGAAGAATTTGCCTAATGACATCCTAGCTTGACTTAACAAGTCACTTTAAATTATGGAGGTTGTCAGAGTATGACAGATTAAAGTCCTCTGACCTGACTCAGACTCGACAGAAAAATATGGTTGCCCCTGGAGAATGCTGTAGACAACTCTAGCGCTGTTCCCATACGTAGGGTCATCGGCATCCGTTGCAGTGACTTGCATGACAAATGTACCTACAACAGTAAAATACAGAGATATAAACTGGTGTGTCAAAGGATGCCATTTCAACTGCTGTAGCCAGCTGCATGCAGTCAATTGTGGAGTTAACAGAATTTGGGTTTAAAAATAGATTTTATGAGGGCAAGTCAGATACCGCAGGTCAGATACCACAAGGTCTGCTCTTGGAACACTGGCGTGACTAATTTTATGAAAATTAGCTGTAAATCTAAGCATGCACATCCTGCTTTGAAAGATGGGGTTGTTCCAATGTTTTGCAAATGGCTCAAAGGAATCAAACTGCACATTATGTCATCGTGTCATTTGTCTTTCAGTTCATTGACATTTCTTTTACAAATAGCAGTTATCAAGTTGAAAAGGGAATTTAACTGGCATGTATGGCATGAGAGAGGAGGCTTTCTATGTTCCTTAATGGAATCGGCTCACGCTTGGGCCTGCTGTTTGAAATAAAAGGAAATGCTTATTCTCCTGTTGAAACAATGAAAGAAGGGCAATTCCAACAAGACCACAGTAGGAGAAAGGAAATTTCTGCTTATCATGGTTCTTTCTCTCGCTCCATCTCCTCCCAATCTGGCTATTCTTGAAAGAAAAATCAAAAGATCAAACAATTTAAAAAACAGGCAAGCAGATGGCCAAATTCAGAGCCACAAAAATGTATATTTCTGATATGAGAAAATTGCTTCTGGAGTAATAGCAAAAAGAGAGTGTGTTGAAGAATATACAGTACAGACAAACCCAGAGAACAAGATCCCAAGTAAGTGACAGCACTCTGGCTAATCTAAAAAGCAAAACAGATGATTAGTACTTGGTTGAGGGACCCCAAGGAAATCCAGATCTGTAGGCGAGACTGGAAGATCAAAACACAATGTGGGAAGAAGGTGGTGGCAAAAAGATCCATCTATATAAGTCAGCAGAAGCCTAGCTTGACTTGAAGGTGATTTTACAAATACCCCAATATATACAGTATACACATACTGTAGACACACCAATACATATTCTTTCTAAATGTAGTGTCCTGTAGAAGTGGGACATCTTTTCTGGCCTGGCAACTGGATTTCTTCTTCCTGCCTGGGAACCACAAAATGCATGCTGTGATTATGAACGCTTAAAAATGAATGAAAAATAAGTGTCTTGTCTTGGAAGCATAACCTCTCTGCAATTCATTAAAGCAACCCAACTTTTTTCAGATGTCTGTATGAATTTGGGAAAAAAAGAGATAATCCTGCTTTAAAGAGCTCACTCATTAAAATGAATGCAACTTGAATCGAATCCAAAGATGACTTCTGAATAATTTTCAAACCATATATTGTCCTAGTTCAAGGGTCGGAAATGGCGGCTCGCGAGCCAGATCTGGCTCTTTGGCCCCTTGACTCTGGCTCTCTCTCTCTCTCTGCCGCCCGACATCCGGAAAGCCGGTCTCCGGAAGCAGCAGGCTTCAGCCCGCCTCTCTGCTCTCCTTTGGCGCGCGCTGATTGGTGGAGGCTCAGAAGGAAGGACAACTCCACCAATCAACGTCTCTGTTTCTTCTCCAGGAGAAGAACCCTGGAGAAGAAACAGAGACACTGATTGGTGGAAGCTCAGAAGGAAGAACGCTTCCACCAATTAGCGTCTCTGTTTCTTCTCCAGGAGAAGAACCCTGGAGAAGAAACAGAGACGCTGATTGGTGGAAGCTCAGAAGGAAGGATGCCTCCACCAATCAGCGTCTCTGTTTCTTCTCCAGGAAACCCCGCCCCCTTCCACGCGATTGGCCCCCGCCCACAAACCCCACCCCCTGGCTCTTGAGCATTTCAAAATGTGCACGAGCATGTCAAAATGGCTCCCGGCATAAAAAGTTTGCCGACCCCTGTCCTAGTTCATGCAATGTGCAATCAGACACGATTGAACAGATTAAAAAAAAGGTAGATGCTACTGAATTTTGATTTATGGGGAAAATACTGAGAAAAGCAAAGAAATATTAGCACAGGTTTGTTAATAGATTTTCAGTCAACAAAAGCTAGAACACAGTCCCCCCCCCCCTTTAACCCACACATACAAAGTTGTGCAGGTCAGTTCTAATTCAAACTAGACAGCCTGTTGGGTCATCCTTTTAGAGATATTTCCTTACCTAAACAGAGAAACAGAATGACCATGGGCAGGCAAAAAAGCAGTGGGAGCATGAGTGACTTCCGACTTCCTGCCAGCTTCCCCATTGATTTTGCTTGTGGAAAGCTGGCAGGGAGCACTGGAAATCACTCTTACTCCTCCATGGCTGACCCACGGAACTGCCTGCCACTTTGCTGGGAGGAGGGGGAACAAAGGGAGTTGCGGATTGTGAGAAAAACTGCACCCCCACTCCCCAGCTTGGTGTGTCCCCAAGGGCCTTCTCCATCCAGGGAGGAAGAGGGCTCACCTGTCGACCACTGGCAGCCCCCAGCCAGCCCTACCTTGCCAGCAGGCATCCGAGTCACTCCCTCATCCTTCCCATGCTGCCTACCACCATTAAGAGATTTCAAATTTCAGCCTCAGTCTCCCATTGGGCCTTGCTGCCAGCTGATTGGGTGCAGGGACCAGAGGAAGGTGGGCAGCGATACACTCCTCTCATCTTCCCTTGTGCCACACAACCTACTGGTGTCTGGGAAATGTAATCAGAAGGTGCAGTGGTGCTGAAGCAGCTTTGCCAAATTTCAATCCCATGGGAGTAATGGGTCCAAGATTTTGGATGCATTCTGTAAGTTAGCCCATTTGAGGTATCTTGTTTCACAAATTGTTGCCCTATGATGCATCGTTTCGCCCAATTGAAGGTTACAAACAGACAAACAGACACAAGAGTTTAAGTAGTAGATGGGACCTTAATGTATAGCAATAGAATCCCAGATCCAAATACCAAATCTTTGTAATTGCTCAGAAGTCAATATTACAATGCTGCACCAAGTAGACCTCTATCTGCACTTAGAAATTACTATAATCTTTATAGTAGAGCATATATGAGAACAGTTGCTGAATACATGGCAGCAATACGTGCTTATTACAAGTTAGCATGATCTGTAGTTTAACTATTAGAGGATCTGGTGTCTGGAATATGCTTTTTATGTAGTAAGGACTGATTTTCAATTGCCCTCCTTCTTTAGTTTTATGACCATGTGCTGATGGATAATATAATCTTCCTAAGCAACCCATCTGATTGAACGGATGCTGCAGTGATAGCCTATGTTTATCTGCATGTATGATGCTGGGAAAGACTGAAGGCAAAAGGAGAAGGGGACGGCAGAGGATGAGATGGTTAGATAGCATCACCGATGTAATGAACATGAATTTGAGTAAACTCCGGGAGACAGTGGAGGACAGGAAGGCCTGGCATGCTATGGTCCATGGGGTCACGAAGAGTCAGACACGACTTAACGACTGAACAACAAAAACAAACTATTTCCCCTTCTCATCTTTCTTCCATCACTGATGACTTAATGAAGATCTTGTCTCTTTATCCTTTTCCCCTGAGTTGTGAACTGTAGACCACAAAAATGCAGAGTTTGGCATTTTAAGGAGTCATCATTGCTTTGATTTTAGCAATCCCAACTCAAGAATGGCCACTTGACTAGCTAATGAAAACTAATCCCAGCATGGTTGAGTGATCTGACACCTACCTACATCAGACATTTCTGGGACGCTGGCATTGTAAATGTCCTTTGTAAATAGGGGCTCATTGTCATTGATATCGTGGATCTTAATGATGAACTCTGACTCTGGTTCCACGGGTCTTCCAGTCTTTTTGTTGATGGCCTGAGCACGAAGAATGTAAACAGGCTTTTCTTCTCTATCAAGTCTTCTTGTGGCCTGTATATCTCCAGTGTTTTCATTGATGATGAAGAGGTCTCCTGCTCCATCTCCTGAAAGGATGTACTTGAGTGAACCATCTCCTTTATCCTGGTCAGAATGAAGCTGTGAGAGAAACAAGAATTTTAAACAAAAGCATAAATAACTGGAAAATTCTTCCTAAGCTGCACCTCTGTCAACCAAGATTTATGGTCACACAGCACTTTTTGGCTTAGAACAAGTCAGGGAGATTATTTATTGCACTGTATATCTCAATCCTCTCTAGGATATTTCCTATCATAAGTCATTTCCAGCCACCCAAATCTCATTAACACAATTATTTTTTTTTTAAAAAAGGGGGGGGGATTATTGTAAGAAGGTTTAGCACACTGTGAAAAATTTGCACTATGATTACTAAAGTTTGATTTTAACAGCATGGGCTGCTATATTTGGGATACCAGCAAATTTAATTTGTTTCAATATCCAAGTACTGTATGTGCACCACAAAATATGACTTTTCATTTCATATATAGGTTTGTCGAAGTGCCAATAACATCAATAGTTAATGAAAAATGATTATGACTATAATAATATATTTCTGGAGAAAATCTATCTATGTGGTCGCTAAGAGTCGACACCGACTTGATGGCACATAATTAATCAATCAATCATAACAATATATTCATGAATAGAATAATTGCTGGGACCAAAGCAGCCATTAAGGAATTCGTTTTTTGTGTGTGTTCCTTTGAGTCAGTGTTGACTTCTGGCAACTGCCTGGATAAGTCCCTGCAGTTTTCTTAGCAAGGTTTTTCTGGAGAGGTTTGCCATTGTCTCCTTCTTAGGGCTGAGAGAAAGTGACTGGCCCAAGGTCACCCAGCTGGCATCATGCCTAATACGATTCACGGTCTCCCGATTTCTAGCCTGATGCCTTAACCACTACACCAAACTAGCTCAAGGAACAAATTAACCCTGTATTTTGTTTTGTTGGGATCCTGAGGAAAACCCTCTTCTCAAGCTAGTATTGGCACTGGGATAGGACTGACGTTCCCCATTAGTGGCATTTTCTTTGGAATCCAAAATTGGAAGGATTTCTTTCCAGTGTGAAAACAGCTTCAGATTAGATCTTTTCTTCAGACTTGGGGAAAGAAAGATTTAAATTGTCTCTTTTTGCTTGCTGTGACCCCAATAATTATCCTCTCTTAAGGTGATGCTGTTTTTATTAGGGGGCAAAAAATTCCCCAAAACCAAGCATGCTAAATACAAAGATACACTTAAGCTACTGTATGTCTAGTTTGGCCATTACTTTGTTGAGTAAGTGCATGACTGTTTAGTTCATGACCATTTATTTTTAATGAAGTCTGAAATATACTGAAGGGCCTTAGTATAATTGCTAACTTCCTTTCTAGATTTGTCATGGAGATGACAAATTCTCTGTAATGTCATCTTCTGGTAAACTTAATGTCTTTATCATCAGAAAACATAGATTTGGATGCTTGGTTCTCTTCTGGGTTCTGAGGATACTTTCAGTGAAGGAACACACATCTCAGATTATCTGAGAACTCATTCTGAACAGAGAGTTGTTGTTCCAGTTTCTTTTGTAACATTTTCATTTGAGTTGATGGGGATTAAGTATCTGCTTTGTCAGCCTTGGGTTCAAGATCCTTGAGCTTTTCCCCTTTTGACCAGAAGGAAACCAAACATCATCTTGTGTGAACCTAACCTATAAATGCTTTAGATTAAAAATAGGAAAAATATCATGTCATAAAACACAACTTACAACTTCAGTGTTGGTAGAAATAGTTTTTTTTAATATATGCTGAAATAAATCTGCAGATTATCTTTCTAATTATTGCAGAAATGTATTGACAAAATTAGGAATGTTTCAGTATTTAATTTGGTACCACAGGTCTTAGGAACTGATCCTTTCTGGAAAAAATGTACACAAAAAATCACTCTCAATTTTTTTAGAGTGCCATGTTTGAGAACTTCTTACTCCTCTTTCTCAAATCTTCAACTACAGTACTATAATTTTTGAAATTGGAAGTTTCGGTTCAGTATATTTATGTTGATCTTTTACAATTCTGTGTTCAGGTATTCCTCAACTCTGGTGAGATTTGAACAGCCATGTAGAATTTGAGGATCTCCCTCCATAAATATAAAAAAGTGATGCATTTATTTCCATAGCTTGTGTGATCAAGTCTACTTTTATTGGAGCAAGGGGGGGAGACTGAAAAATCATGTACATAATGTGCTAGGGGTTAAAATTACTCCACAAACAACCACCTCCTTCTTCTTTGCTACCTATGTCTAAAACATGTTTAGAATACAGTAACTGTTCTCCCTTTCTTGAGAAATGTGCAAATTCTTAATACCTATTTAATATGATGGTAAATATTTATTTTATTTTATTTTTATCCCGCCTTTATTATTTTTTATAAATAACTCAAGGTGGCGAACATACCTAATACTCCTTCCTCCTCCTATTTTCCCCACAACAACAACCGTGTGAGGTGAGTTGGGCTGAGAGAGAGCAACTGGCCCAAAGTCACCCAGCCTGCTTTCATGCCTAAGGCGGGACTAGAACTCTCAGTCTCCTGGTTTCTAGCCTGGAGCCTTAACCGCTAGACCAAACTGGCTATAAAACACTTTATAAATCTGATTTTTGAAATCCTTTTTCTCTTTCCTGAAATGTAGCAAAATGAGCTCTGTCTGTCTATCTACCTATCTATTTGTTGTTGTTGTTTTAATACTGCCCCACAATAAATGATAATAGAGTGGAGATTTGGGATCAGCCATACATCTGAGGACAGAGGATTCTAGAATGTGGAGCTATTACCAAAAAGCTTATTTTGCTAGTTAAAAAGTTCTTTCTGAACAAAACTTACTAAATCTGATTTTGGAGTTATTTTGACTTTGCTCTGATTTATTGTACTGATTGTTATTAGAACAAGAAAGACAATATCCCAAAAGATCAAACATCCAGATCAGACAGTGACTGAGAAACTTGGGATTGGCTTGGGATTAGCTCAGAAAAACCCCACACTGAGAAAAAGAAACAATCCAGAAGCTCCTGTAACGTTTCTTGCCCCAAAGTCCAGATGTATAAACAGCAGCATTTTTAAAAGAAAATTCCAAAGATATTATACTTCTTAGTTTCATGCCAAAGGAAGAACAGGTTTCCCCCTTTTCCAGTTGATAAAGATGCAACTATCTAAAGAAGGGAAGGTGAGCCTGAGATTATTGTATTGTCGAAGGCTTTCACGGCCGGAGTTCGATGGCTGTTGTGGGTCTTCCGGGCTGTGTGGCCGTGTTCTGGAAGTTGTGGTTCCTAACGTTTCGCCAGCATCTGTGGCCAGCATCTTCAAAATCTCACAAAATATCTGTGAGATTTTGCTTCTATCTGTGCTCCTGCCCTCTGAAGATGCTGGCCACAGATGCTGGCGAAACGTTAGGAACCACAACTTCCAGAACACGGCCACACAGCCCGGAAGACTCACAACAGCCACCTGAGATTATTCTTTATTATAATAAGACAAAGGTAAATGCCTGAGATCCAGTAGTCAACACAGATAGGCGGCCTATTTAATTTATTTTGGAATAAATAACACAAAAGATGGATTTTTTACAATGTTTGTGTCTAGAACTGATAAACTCCAGGCTGAGTTATGATACAAAATTTGGGACATTGGGAGAGGCCATTTTACAACTGGGAGGCCTGTCTCTGCTAAGAACAAGAGATGGGACGGGTATTACCTCAATTCAATTTCAATTTATTACGGTCACTGACCAGTACAAGTTGGAATTCTACATGGTAAACACATTGGGCTTTAAAATATAAACCCTCTGATTTGAAATAGTTTTAAATCTAATTTAACAAGTCCCAATTAAATATTAAAATGCATTTAGATCACAATGTAAATGAGCCCCTTATCAAATTTAAAAACAGTCTTATTCATTTACATGATCATGACTAATATTCTCTCAGTTGTACATAATTATAAAAATATAAAATACAAATATTAAGATGAGTGATACAAGAATAAAATATAATATATAATATATATACCACTTAAAATTATTACAAGGAATACCGTACTACATTTCAGGTATTACCTCTTTAGTTAACACAATAACAGAAAATAACAGTAACAATGTACTCATTGTTTTTGTCAAATTTGTGCAATAGGAAAATGTGTTCATACTGGATAGGCAGTTTTGAGTTGCATGCACTACTGTTTAAAGTTCTGTGAAATTCACTGATGCTGTTCACAACCCATGATACCTGGACATCTCTTGGGAGTAACAAGTGATAAGTCATAACATAAATACCATAACTTATGTACTTGCATCAGACATTGGGGATAAGGATGGGCACCATCACCATGCAGATGTTGGCATTTTTGCATCATTGTGGCTTGCTGTGGATGCTGCTGTCATAATGATTAAATCACTCTATTCATAGAATTATTATAATTATGTCCATAATATGCTGTTTTACCTATAAAAATCTGTGAAGTCAATTAAAATCCACACACCATTCTGATGAATTACTGTACGTATTTTACATTGTGCAAAGCTCATTTGGCAGACTGTAGCTTGAATCATGTCAACTGGATTTCTATTTTCTCAGTGGAAACGTTTTGCTCCTTATCCAAGAAGCTTCTTCAGTCTGAGCAAAGTTAGTAAGGGAATCCTTAAATATGTTTCTAGGGTGGCTGTGTGACCTTGCACCTGGGGCTAGGTCATGGTTATTTGAGATGTTTATTTCTAAGCCCCTAAACAACTCAAATAACCATGACCTAGCCCCAGGTGCAAGGTCACACAGCTACCCTAGAAACATATTTAAGGATTCCCTTACTAACTTTGCTCAGACTGAAGAAGCTTCTTGGATAAGGAGCAAAACGTTTCCACTGAGAAAATAGAAATCCAGTTGACATGATTCAAGCTACAGACTGTTCCACCTGGATGACTGAGAACCTTCATCGACTCATTTGGCAGAGCTATAAAACCATCATATTCATTGCAATCTTCAAGAATAATTGTGATATATTTTCTTGCAATTAAAGTCTAAAGTATAAAGGGAGATCTTTCACTTGAAGCAAGGAGACCAAAGTTCAAATTCTAGCCAGCTGTGAAACAAATCTGCTCATAACAACACTCTCTCAGATTTTTGTAAAATAAAATGTACAGTATGTCATTTCCATGTTCTATGGAAAATGACCAGCTTTAAATATAAGGAATGCATGTGATAAATCTAAGTGCAAAGATGTGAACTAACTTATCAGGCATAGCTTAAATCAAACATGTCTTTTCCCACAATCACACATCACTTGGAAAGAGCAGCTGTGTGAGTCCAGGAAAAGTTGCAGTTGTTTTAAGGTGCTCTTGATAGGTACTACGAATATTCCCATGAATCACTTTAGTCCATTAAATCTGGTACTCTGCAAAGCTCTAGTAAGTATGACAACAATGCAGTATTCAAGTCACAGCCTTCCCCAACCCTGCATCCTCTAGATCAGGGGTCCCCAACCTGTGGGCCACGGCCCACTAGTGGGCCATGGCCTGTTAAGAAGTGGGCCGCAGGGCTCCCGCCTGCAAACCCTGCCCCCGGTGCGCACGTGATTGGCTCCCACCTGCAAACCCCCCCCCCCCAGTCCATGGAAAAATTGTCTTCCACGACCGGTCCCTGGTGCCAAAAAGGTTGGGGACCGCTGCAGATGTGTTGGACTGTACTCCCATCATTCCCAGCCATCATGCTTATTGGATGGTGCAAATTGCAGTCCAGTGTTGCTTGAGGGCATCAGGTGAAGGAAAAATTGATATACAGGTTCATTTTGAACCTAAAGCAAGTTTATTTATTTAGTCAATTTATACATGGTCTTACTCACCATCAACAACTCTAGGAAACATAAATAATGTAAAGAATACAAGTTATAACAACAACTAAGAAGAAGAAGAATTAAAGAATTAATAACCTATGCGAGGGGAACAATACTATTGCACAACCAACACACATCACAAGCAAGCCCCATGGCCGTTGAAAGAGCTAGGACTTCACAGTTGTCCTTTTGGTCAAAGTTTTTATTATTTTTTAAAACAAAGATAAAAAACTACAAAAAAAGCACTACAAACAAAAAAAAAACACTAAAAGTGTAAAAACACACAAAAAAAGAAAGTTACATACATACAGGTGACTTCCAGCTTTCAACAGCAAGAATATACAGCAATTCCCATAAACAAACCCTTCCTCTATATCAGAGCTTTCCAAACTTTTCATGTTGGTGACACACTATTTAGACATGCATCATTTCATGACACACTCTTACAGCAGGGCACAAGGCAGGCACTAGGACCTGCGTAGAATCACAGCAGGTTTGGAGGCAGCAAGGCACAAGGCAGGCACTAGGACCTGCACGGAATCCTGGCAGGGCAGGTTTGGAGGCAGCAAGGCACAAGGCAGGCACTAGGACCTGCGCGGAATCCTGGCAGGGCAGGTTTGGAGGCAGCAAGGCACAAGGCAGGCACTAGGACCTGCGCGGAATCCTGGCAGGGCAGGTTTGGAGGCAGCAAGGCACAAGGCAGGCACTAGGACCTGCGCGGAATCCTGGCAGGGCAGGTTTGGAGGCAGCAAGGCACAAGGCAGGCACTAGGACCTGCGCGGAATCCTGGCAGGGCAGGTTTGGAGGCAGCAAGGCACAAGGCAGGCACTAGGACCTGCGCGGAATCCTGGCAGGGCTCGGAGGCAGCAGCAGCATCCGCGACACACCCAGACACTGCAGCCAACACACTAATGTGTCCCGACACACAGTTTGGAAAGCTCTGCTGTATATCAAACCATAATCACATTATTTCTATAAATCCCTCCATTAACACATATACAAATCTCTAATACAATTGCTCCTTCCCCTTACATTATTTATACACACACACACACACACACACACACACACACATTTAAATTTCTACTTCAAACTTCCCTCCCTCTTAAAAAACAATCCGTTTAATTTTTTTTCTCTTTCTACTACTATTCTATACACTTCTGTCTACACAATCGGCATCAAATTATAGAAACAAATAAATTGTCTGCCTTTATAATAAACAATCTTAATCCTATTAGATCTAAAAAACAGTATAAAACATTATTATATCTTATCAATATCCTTTAAGTTTTACAAATCTATAATCCTATAAATCCTAATCCAAACCATAAGAAAAGAAAAGAAAAGAAAGAAAAGAAAAGAAAGAAAAGAAAAGAAAAAAATCTTATTAGTCTCATTATCAATCCAATTAAATATTCTTAATTTTTATAAATTGTCTGCCTTTATAATTAACAATCTTAACCCTAATTATGCTTAAAAACAATATAACATATTACCAGAATTTGTCAATACATTTTAAATCTTAGAAATCAAAAATCCTGTAAATCATATTAACCTCATTATCAGTCCAATTAAATATTCTTAATTTTTTTTACCCCTCCTCAAAATATACCAAGGCATTTAAATATTTCACCATTACACCAAAAGCATTTTTTTACAAAGATCCGACAGCCCAACAACCCCCAAAGATACAAACTTTCTAGCGAAAGAGAAAAAAAACTCCCACATAACATACTCTTCTTTCCCATAACATTGATTGAAATAATCATAACATTTCCCCAGCTTGGCAGTTCCTTGTGCAGTCTTAAGGTTAAACAATCGTTTTAACCCCATAAACACCAATCCAGAGTTTTCAGCTGCAAATATTTCAATCTCCCTCACAGCAGTAAAATTGCCATCTTTTCCAACGTCGTCTTCTTCTATCATAGTATTTTCATATAGTTGTTTCATTTTAGCTAGAATCTCATCTCGAATGTCCCTAACAGTCTGTATAATAACTTGACAACCCTTTGAAAAAATATCTTCTTGCTGACAACATAATTCTCTGAAATCTTCTTTAAAATCTTCCATTGTTCAAACAGTAAATTATAGCACACCTTAAAGAGTTAACTCAGAAAAATAGAGGTTAATGAATTAATCCAAAATTAACCAAAGAAAATATACTAGCAGGCAGCTTGAAAAAAGTAAACAGAAAGCCAAAAGTTTAGAATGAGAAATCGAAAACAACGTGTAGAAAAAGCACTCCAACCTTCAAATTCAGCAACAAAGATAACAACGGAAAGGCAATGTTACAGTTCTCAATATAACCCAGATGGGAAAAAAAGCGAAAACTTTTTTTTATAGTTAAAAATCTCCAAAAAATAACTATATTAACCAAGAGATTCTGCTTTTTCTTACTATAAAAAGCTTCTCTTAAGGTACAAAACTTAAAAAAACAAATTGGGTGCTTAAGAAATGGGAAGGCAAGACTTATTTCCCCTTTAAGGGGGTGGATACGTGGCTTAGAAAAAGATAAAATCCCAGCCTCCCAGTGTAGTCTTACCGCTCGGTCGCAGACAGTGTCTACGATCTCCTGGCTACAACTCACCATCTGGAGGACAGATGGGTCGATTCTCAGTGTTTTCCTTAATCCGGAAAAACACTTGGGGCTACAGAAAAACCTGCCTGTGCCCAGAAAAAACTGCCACGCTGCCAGCTCTGCCCATGGAGCTCATAGGCAAAGTTGTTCAGTCTGCCATTTCCCACAGGAAGTCTCCAGGACTTCACAGTTTTCCTAATGGTCAAGGCTGGGTGGACTTTAGGGGAGTTTGATACTGTTCTAGAGGGAAGGAGTAAATGGCAAAAGGGCAAAATGATGGGACCTGGGGTATGCTAACCCCTGCTACTAGATCTTACCGGACAGGTAGACACAATTGGTGAAAGGCAATTTCAAAGATATGAGAGGCCTTGAACCATGAAGGGCTGCTCGGAGATCCTTGATTTTTCAGTTTTATATTACCAAGTGAAAGATACAGAACAGTGTGCCAGAAGGAAAATGCCTTTTGCAAAGATATTACAGTTGTTTTAGACACTTCTCCCTGCATTTGTCCTTGCTCTAGATCTATGCTTTACACAGACTATTAGTTGTTATTGCTGTTGTTCAAGCAAAGAGACTTTAACTCTCTTTATTTTTTATTATGGGATGGGATGCTGCTTGACCTATGTGATGTATTAACAAACTAGCATAAAGCATTTCTAGAACAAAAAACTAAAAAACAGTATTCAAAACAAAAATGTACTTAGTTGTTGAAATGTTGGTGTCCAGAGTTCATTGTCTTCCATTTGTGACCTTCTGTGTTTTCCCACTGCTTTTTCCATCTGTTTGCTAACTACAGGAAATTTACTAAGGAGAAAAGAAAACATCTGCATAAAGTCTTTTGACTGGTCATGCTAAGAACGTTCTGTTTCAATCACCCATGAACAAAGGCAACAAGATCTAGTACTGATTCAGACCTTGTGTTGGGCATAGCCAGATGGTCAGGTTAAACTGCTGGGCTCCAGTCCATGAACATACACCAGCAAATGGTGCTTTCCTCCCTGTTTT
Source organism: Charina bottae (assembly GCA_023362775.1). Lineage (NCBI taxonomy): Eukaryota > Metazoa > Chordata > Lepidosauria > Squamata > Charinaidae > Charina > Charina bottae. The sequence goes on along the minus strand of JALMGJ010000030.1, from coordinate 675,840 downwards.
AATGCAAGACAAGTTAAGGAAAGTGATTCATGGGATATTCTGCTTTTGCTTTCCCTTCCATCAATCACAATATGCTAGGGGAAAAACAACCATCAACTGCTCTCCTTAATATATGTAGGAGTATGGAGGTGAATATAGGTGGATGCTTAGAACAGCTGTCTTAGCCACCTGTCAAGATGACTGACTAGCAGGTTGCAGGCATGGAGTCAATCTGGCTATTTCTGAATCTGGGTCTAGTGCTCTTCTCAAAGAGTGCAAAAATAACCACAATGACAGGTCACAGGCATGGAGGAAAGTCTCAAGGTGAAATGGGACAGGAGAAATTGATAATGTGTGAGCTCCATCCTTGAATGGTAAGGCAAGGGAGTTACTGTAAGTGGCTGGAGCTGGCAGCATCCAGATGTAGCTCATGGAGTAGCAAAATGGAATCCCCCCTCCAATTAAAGCAATAAAAACTGGAAAAAGGATTGCCATGTGAAACACCTTGTTGGCAGAAGCAACAAAAACCTGCAATGCAATCATTGATGTTAGCTGGCAGAAGCTGGCTCTCCTAGTTGAACTTGTCTTTCGATGAAGTACAGGATTAGCTCTATCTGGAGAAAGTTCAGGTCCTGTTTTTTTGTAAAAAAAAGTCTAAAGCTTTTTCAAAAGATCAGTAAACCTGTGCAGAAAGGAACCTGCATGGGACTTGACAAGCACTTTAGAAAGTCTGGTCAGACATTACACAGGCAGTGGCATCTGCGGAAGCCAGATTCAGTCTGTCTTGCAGCCCAAACAAAACGATCATGGAGGGCAATGCCCAGTGGCTGGAGGAGAAAGGGCATGTCTGCTACAGCCTGCAGTGGCCAAAAGGAGTGGGCATATCCCAACTCCTGACCACGTCAACAACCACATCTTTGGTGAAGCATGCTAGATCATGTCCATGGCAGAAACTGTGTTGGGAGAAAAGAGAAAATGCTACTGGAACACCTGACTTTAAGTTGCCTCAGCCATGGGCAGGGGATGAGATGTACACAACATCATGAGGATATAGCATCAAAAAATAGTTACCTCTTGCCATGGTTAAGAGAACGTTTATGGGAGAACAGAACTTGCCATTTCCACTTCTCATATTAATATAATCTGGCATTGGCATCCTATAAAATAATCTGCTACAAAGCCACGTGGGGCATTGCGGACAGGCTTGCTCTGTCTTATCAACTATCCATCCATCCATCCATCCATCCATCCATCCATCCATCCATCCATCCATCCACCAATTAATCAATCAAAGTTCTACCCTACTGCAAACAAATGACTCTCAATGGATTGTATAGAATATCAAACAAGTTAAAACATCCACAGTCTGAATAAAACAGCAAGAGGGGCTGTTCAAGTCATAAACAAGAGGTACAAAAATAAGAGCAACAAATAAGAAAAAGAGAATAAAAAGCTGAGTCATACTGTAAGCTTAAGAGAAAGCCCTCTGAAATATTTCAGTTTTCAACAATTTCCCAAAAACCGCAAGGAGGGGGCTAGCCTGATCTCTTCCTATGTTGATTCCCATTAAAAAAAGTTTTAAGTTTACACTTAAAACATCAGTTAAAACAATGAATGAAAACATACATTGAAGCATTTTATCAACTCTAGAACAAACAAACAAAAAAATAAATAAGTAAAACAGCAATAAAATTGAATAGCAACATTAACACATCTTTGTGGGGCTGCGGTGGCTCAGCGGTTAAGATGCTGAGTCTGAAGATCATTAAGATCGGCAGCTCGGCAGTTCAAAACCTGAGAGCGTAAGCCGCGTGACGGAGCGAGTGCCCGTCAATTAGCCCCAGCTCCTGTCAACCTAACAGTTCAAAAACATGCAAATGTAAGTAGATAAATAGGTACCACTTCAGTGGGAAAAATTACAGGGACATGAAAGGAGCCCCCCCCCCAGGCATCCCGTGTGCAACGGTGATCTCACTGGCAAATCCTTTCACAACAGAAGCGCCTTGTAGTAGATGCTTCTGACACAAACAAACAAACAAACACATCTTTAAAAGGCTTAGGAAAATGGACACATCTTTGATGCCAAAAGTTGACTTTCCAAGGTGTACCTTCCTAGAGAATGTTGGGGGAGCTATAACTGAAAAGGCCTGCTTGTGGGTAGCCACTTGCCACATCTGAGCATTGGAGGGCACAGACGTTTGTAGGAGCTGAAGATTCTGAACCATCCTCAAGGGCAGCCCCATCTATAATACACTGTAGTAATCTAAAAAGGAAGTTATTAGGGTATGGGTTACCATAACAAGAATATCTGTATCCCAACAGAGCCTGAGGTGGTGAAAGGTGCTATGTGCCACAGAAGGCGCTTTTGCCTCTACTGACAAAAGTGAACACAAAAGCACCCCCAAACTTTAAACTTGACCCTTTAGAGCAGGGCTTTCCAAAGTTTTCCCGCGGCGACACACCAACCGCCATTGGTATGTCGCCGCGGGAAAACCCGGAAGTGCCACCGTTGCGGCAGCGTGCAAAAACCCGGAAGCGCTGCTGCTGCTTTCGGGTTTTTGCGCGCCGCCGTTGGTGTGTCGCCGCAGGAAAACCCGGAAGCACTGATCATCATCAGCGCTTCCGGGTTGTGTGGCAACACACCAGACTGTGTGTGGCGACACACTTTTGTGTCGCGACACACAGTTTGGAAAGCTCTGTTTTAGAGGAAGTGTAACACCATCCAGAACAAGCTGGATTCCACTAAAATGGAGAGATAAACCATCCATCATTAGCAGGGATGGAACTAGAGTCTGTGTCACCCGGAGCAAACATTGATTCCACGCCCCCCCCCATGGGGTATTTTGTCATTTTGGCGCACCCCTGGGCATCATTTTGGCACACACCCCAGCGTGGCGCCTGGGGCACATGCCCTGCTTGCCCCCCCCCTAGTTTTGGCCCTGATCACTAGCACTGTCGGGGGAAGCAGAGAGGAGGGCGGAGCACTGGATAAGAAGCGAGCACGCAGCTCAGAGAGCCTAGCCTATTTCCCCAAACGTCAGAAGAAAGCTCCACCCTAGGTTGAGCTGATATACTTGGGAATCTTCAGGCACTGTTAGTTTAGCAGGATTTCTGCTTGTAGGTATGCAATAAACACTAGAGACTAGATTCCAGGCCTCGGCGTGTTATTTCTGCATCTACACACGACATCAATCCTGCTAAACCTAAACTCCCATCGAAAGAGGGAGGAACACATAAACCAGGAGAATGGCTTCTCAGACACAGGAATTGCAGCAGGCCATAATCCAATTAGCAGCGGCCTTGACACAACACCAGCAGCAGGTCGACGACCAGATTAATAACTTACAGGCGGCGATGCTTCAGCAGATCCAACAACCAGCCCCGGTCGTCCAGCAGCCAGCACCAGTGGCTGCACCCCCACCAGTCGTTCTGCGATCCCCAGGGTGTTTACCAGAGAAATTTGGGGGAGAGACGGCACAGCTCAGGACCTTCGTCGCCCAGTGCACCATGTTTTTCGACAGCAGACCAGCCGAGTTCCCGACGGAGAGGTCCAGAGTCACGTTCATTTTAAGTTTGCTGAAAGGCTCAGCCGCAAGATAGTCCATCCCCATGGTGGAAGCTAACGACCCAATTCTGGACAACTACCAGAACTTTATGGCCCGTTTCAGAGCCCATTTTGATGATCCAATCAGAGAGGTCACTGCCAGCAGAGAGATCCGGCTGCTCCGACAGGGGAACAGGAGAGTAGGAGCGTACATCGCAGATTTCAAACTGCTGGCAGGAGATTTGGGCTGGAATGAGGTGGCATTGAAGGATCAGTTTAAACAAGGACTGGACGAAGGGATTAAGACGGAGTTAGTGCGGCAGGGCACTCCAGCGACATTGGAAGACCTGTACCAGTTAACAGTCGTCATAGATGCTCGATTGGAGGAGTTAAAGCAGCTTCGGCCAGGGAGAAACAGGGCAGGAACCCGACCGGCTTTTCCAGGTTTTGCTACCCCCTCTAACACGTTTGTTCCCCTGAGCGCGGAAGAACCCATGCAGATAGGGGCCATAAGAAGGGGGCTCTCTGAAGCCGAGAGGCAAAGGAGAAGGGACAGTGCACTTTGTTTTTATTGCGGGGGGCCAGGGCACATTGCAAGGGTGTGCCCGACCAGATGCCAGGCAGCCCCGGTAAGATTTACAACCCAAGGCACGGAGCAGGCTCCACTACCAACAAAGTATGGAGATTTTGCAGACATCTTCGGAGAGCAAGAGGCCACAGTGTTGCCCCCCAATAGATCTTTTGACTGTACCATAGATTTGAAGCCTGGGGCCAAGATCCCAGCGGCACGGCATTACACAATGTCCCCAAAGGAGCTAGCTATACTGAAGGAATATTTGGATACCAACCTAAAAAAGGGTTTCATTCGGCTATCGACATCACCGGCATCTGCCCCTACCTTCTTCGTGCCTAAAAAGCCCGATCCTTTCGCCCCGGCGGCACAGGCTGGCGATAAGGGACCCCCCATGCGCACGGTGCATGACTACAGCGCACTCAACGCAGTCACCGTTAGAGACCACTACCCTCTTCCAGTGATATCGGAGTTGCTAGATCGCCTGCAAAAGGCTCGCATTTTTACCAAGCTAGACCTCAGGAATGCCTACAATTTGATCAGAATAAAGCCAGGCCATGAATACTTAACGGCTTTTAACACCAGATATGCTAAGTTTGAGTATTTAGTCATGCCTTTTGGACTAAGTAATTGTGGGGCAGTATTTTCCAGGTTCATGAACCACATTTTCTCAGACTTGTTAGATAAATATGTCATTGTGTATCTGGATGACATTCTGATTTATTCTGAGGACCCCACCTCCCACATTACCCATGTGCGTAATGTTCTGCAGAGATTAAGAGAGAACAAGCTGTTTGCGAAATTAGAAAAGTGCGCTTTTGACTTAACGCAATTAGACTATCTGGGATACAGGATTTCCACAGAAGGCGTAGCCGTGGATCCTGCAAAGGTCCAAGCAATTATGTCATGGAAGCCTCCCCGTAACGTCAAGGAGCTCCAACAATTTCTGGGGTATGCAAATTTTCTTCACAAGTTTATTGCCTCATATGCGGAGAAAGCGCGTCCTCTTACTCAGCTGTTAAAGAAAAACAGACGTTTTTGCTGGGGGGAACAGCAGCAAGCGGCCTTTCAAGAATTTAAACAGCTGTTTACCTCCCCACCACTCCTGAGGCACCCGAACCCTTCAAAACAGTTCCACGTCCAGTGCGACGCCTCTAACTTTGCCGTCGCCGCCATTTTACTCCAAGCGGCGGACGGAAGGGGGGAAGTTTTATTACCCTGTGCCTATTTCTCTCGCACGCTGTCACCAGCAGAGAGGAATTACGATGTTTTTAACAAGGAACTGCTTGCCATAAAATCAGCCTTTCAAGAATGGAGGCATTGGTTAGAGGGAGCAGCTTTGCCAATCAAGGTTTACACAGACCATAAAAACTTAGCACTGTTGCAGAGCTCGGGATCCCTCAACTCCCGTCAGGTCAGATGGAGTCAATTTTTTTCACGCTTCGATTTCGTCATCTCGTATTTGCCAGGCAAACAAAACAAGCTGGCTGACGCGTTGTCTAGGCAGCCGCAGGACATTGCAGAACCTGACCAAGCCACCCAAGCCACGATCTTGCACCCTCAAAATTTTGAGAAGCCTCCCGAAGGGGTCCAAGTAGAGAACTTGGCAGCAGTCAGACTAGTAGACGATCTCCTTGTAAGAATCAAGGCGCAGCAGCAACAAGACCCCTACGCACGGGCTAGGCTGGATGACCTCCAGGGGGCCCAGCAGGGTACACTGTCCCCTTTCACAGCGGAGGCAGGGACACTTTGGCATAGTGGGCGGCTTTATGTTCCCAAGACCCTGAGGGAAGAAGTATTACAGCTCTGTCATGATAGCCCTACGGCAGGACACGGGGGGGTGTTCAAAACGCTGCACAGAACACTCAGAGACTACTGGTGGCCCAAGATGGCAGCACACATCAAGACTTACGTGGCCTCTTGCCACGTGTGTAGACGCGCTAAAACGGTTGCAGGGAGACCAGCAGACCTTTTGCAGCCCCTGCCCACCCCCACCCCCAACCTTGGGACACTGTCTCCATGGATTTTATCACTGACTTGCCACAGGCACAGGGTTTCACTTCCATCCTGGTGGTGGTAGACTGCTTTACGAAAATGGCGCACTTCATTCCCTGCAAGGGCCTACCAACAGCACAAGTTACAGCACAGCTCTTTTTGGACAATGTCTTCCGATATAGAGGTATGGTTAACCACTTGATCTCAGATCGCGGTTCGCAATTTACTTCCAGGTTCTGGGGGGCGCTTTTCCAGACGTTGGGGGTCAAAATACACTTGTCCTCTGCGAATCATCCGTGCTCTAATGGCGAAGCAGAGAAAACTAACCAGTTATTGCAACAATATCTCAGATGTTATATTAACTACCGGCAGGACAATTGGCCAGAACTTCTCCCCATGGCAGAGTTCGCTTACAACAATGCAGTACATTCCTCAACCAAGATGTCCCCTTTCCAGGCTCTCTATGGCACAAACCCGAGAGTGTTGCCCCTTTCCTCACAACAAACAGCTGTGCCTGCAGCCACAGATTTCCTGGCAGAAAGACAAGCAGCCCATCACCTGTTAGCAGAGCAGCTAGAGCTGGCAAAGGCAGCCTATAAACGGAACGCAGATGAACGCAGACAGGAAGGACCCCCCATTTCACCAGGAGACAAGGTCTGGCTCTCTACAAAGTTTCTGCCCACTAACAGACCTTGCAAGAAGCTGGACTCTAAGTTTATTGGCCCCTTTCAGGTGATACAGCAAATAAATCCTGTGGCTTATCGTTTGCAGCTTCCACATTCCATGAGGATTCACCCGGTGTTTCACAAGTCCTTGTTAGTCAAGGATTCCCCTCCAAGTGCCTTGCGGTCGCATACCACCCCCCCACCTCCGGTACTTGTCCAAGGGGAACCGGAGTACGAAGTGCAAGAGATTTTGGACTCCAGAAGGAGGGGCAGGGGGATTCAGTATTTAATACACTGGAAGGGGTATTCTCAGACAGAGCGCTCCTGGGAAAATGCCAAAGATGTTCACGCACCCTGCCTAGTGCATAGGTTTCATCAGATTTTCCCTCACAAGCCACGGCCAGCGCGACTCCCAGAGCTACAGCCCCCAGCTGAAGATGAGGAAGCCGACCAGCCTGAGGATTTTGTGAGTTACCAGCAGCCATTCCTGCTCCCCCTGTCAGAACCAGCGAGGGGGGAGGAGGAGGATTCGCATCCCTCCACCTCTAGTTGCCAGCTCCCAGGAGGGGGGAGGGAGAACCTTTCTAACGATTTAGCTGTTTTTCAGGAGAGGCCAGCTGCACCCGGACTATCAGATCAAACAGAGAGACGCGAGCCTTCCCCCGACATTCCTTTCCTGGATGACCTCCCTTCACTGCCCAGCTCCCAGGAAGAAGAGCAGATAGACACTTTTTCACACGGGATCCTGCCCGACACCAAGGACAAACAGGGGGAGGGAGTTGCTATGGAGTTTTTGGATGGGAAGGGGGGTGGTGTCGGGGGAAGCAGAGAGGAGGGCGGAGCACTGGATAAGAAGCGAGCACGCAGCTCAGAGAGCCTAGCCTATTTCCCCAAACGTCAGAAGAAAGCTCCACCCTAGGTTGAGCTGATATACTTGGGAATCTTCAGGCACTGTTAGTTTAGCAGGATTTCTGCTTGTAGGTATGCAATAAACACTAGAGACTAGATTCCAGGCCTCGGCGTGTTATTTCTGCATCTACACACGACAAGCACCTCTGTCTTCTCTGGAATGAGCTTCAGGGTTTTGGTCCTCATCCAGTCCATTATAGCAGCCAAGCACTAGTTCAACAGTTCTGCTGTCTCACCTGAATCTTACGATATTTTACTCTTAATCTCCGAATGGTCTCTCTGTTTTCTTGTAGATGTTGAACAGCATGGGGAGAAAACGGAATCTTACAGCCCCATCATATAAAGGCCATAAGGTTAAGAAGAAATCCTCCAGCACTACCTTTTGGAGATATGAGTGGAAGCACTTCAGGTTCTAACCTACTCAGACCTAATTGGGACTATATGTCCAGAAGAATATCATAGTATGGAAAGCCAGTGAGAGATTCAGAACACTCAACCAGTTGCACTCCATCTCTTTCCTGGCATTAATCATTCCACAGGGTGACTAAGACAACTTCAGTGCCAAATCCAGGATTAAAGCCTGATTGAAAAGGGTGTACAAAATCCATTTCATCCATGGGTGTTTGGATGTGATTAATCACTTCAACTCATTGTTAAAAGGCTATTTTCCCACTCACTTTCTCTTTAAATGTTAGGCAAAGATTTTGAAGGGCAGTGATGAATTCTTTAGATACTGCTAAAGTTTAGACATCTTTAAAGTTTAGATATTTAGATATCTAATTCTTTAGATACCGCTAAAGTTTCATGGCCCATGGCAAATGAACATCAGCATATGCTTTCAGCTGTTCATACTGTATATGATCCCCCTTTCCCCTGTATATCTTTCTTCTAAATTATTCAAAAGAAAAATACCAGGTTGAAATTTGGAGTCTCCATTTGGAGACTTTTTTGATTAATTAATTGAAACATTAGGAAACTCTTATCATTTCACAATCACTGCAATTCCCTCGAATACTCCAGTCACATACTGCTCACCATGGTTGGAAAATTTAAGTTATATGCAAACGCTGAGTGCTATCAATGAGCCCTCGGTGAAGTAAATTATTCTGTTCACAGGTGATGTTTAAATTGATCTTTTTATTTCATTTCCCATGTCTGTTAACTAAATGAGAAAGTTATACTGACTAGAAGAGCAACTCAGCTTGTTGCGCTTGCAAGGAGCAGATAAAGATCCAGCTCTATTGGCAGCTATTCCCAGATACACCATTGCAATCTATAATCTCTTTGCACCATCTTAGCACTTAAGTAATACTAAAAAAGAAGAAATGCATTATAAAAAAAAAGAAAGGCAAAAGAGGATACAAATTGCATATGTGTGTTTATAGGCATTTATGTAAATTTAGAAGTAGTTGCTATAATTTAAACAGAATATAATTAATCTCACTATAGGGGGAGATGGTAACCTGTGTACCTGCTTAGGCGCCTATCCATGTGCTATCTAGATAGGAACTTTGAATTTGGTGGAGCACCATTTAAACAGAGGTTGCCTTCAAATACAAACTTGAAGCTAAAGTGGCTGGCAAGCATAAAAAAAAAATCCCAAACCTTGATGGGGCAGAAGAAGCAATGGTTTAATTCATTACTGTATCTGTAAGAGAACTCATGGCTGTATTAACAATCATGCCTTAGCATTTTCTGTGAATGTGGCTGTCAGATGGAGAGGGCAAATTTATGTTCATTGAAGACTGATGGCTTGAAAATGATAAAACTCAGGAATCTGCACAGCAGGCAAGCATCTTAGAATTGTCACAAACCTATATGTAAGCTGTCATGGTTTACAGCTTATTTATACTAAGGATATTTTCCTGTTTCTGTGGTGATCAGATTCATCATTCGCTACTAACAACATACAGAACAAAGTATTCCAAGCAATGAATAGGAGTTAGGTGACTTGTCAAACTAAAATACTGGTTTGCAGGTGGCAGATGCTGACATCATTTGCATTGTTACTTCTCCAAGTAATAAACTCATTTTGAATCTAAGATTTCTGTAGCGGCAAGCAGTTTGCTGTGTACAAAGGAAGCAGTTCAACCAGGTATAACGTATCAAGACTGAACAATATTCAGAAAATCTCAGAGTAAAATACAAATGAAATTGCCAGCTTACATCTAGTTTTTCTTTCATGTTAATATATCCTTTTTACTTTTAAAAAATGTTTTTTCTACCAATAAAACAAAAGACATTAAATCAGCTTTTCTCAACCTTTTGACCCTGGAGGAACCCTTGAAATATTTTTCAGGCCTGGGGGAACCCCTGCACATTCAGGCTCAAATACAGGCCAGAAGTTACAAAATTATTATATTTGTTTCATGAGTAGGCCTGTATATATGCATCAACAGTGTTCTTAAACTAAAAATAAAGAATGAAACTTACCTCCTTAATGTGTAGTTGCCCGAATTTGAAATAATTTTTGAAATAAACCGTGATCACCCAGGGAACCCCTAGTGACCTCTTGCGGAACCCTAGGGTTCCATGGAAGCCTGGTTGAGAAGCCCTGCATTAGACTTTAGTTTTTCTGCTGCTTGCTTTACTAAAACTTCTAGAAACACTAATTCCAGTGAGTCTGTACAAATGGCAAAGTTGCTCTCTCCACCAAGATACAGACTGCATTATATTTAAAATCTAGGCACAGTTTTATTTTTTTCAAATGTAAGTGGGATGGTATCTGTAGTGACAGAAACAAACAGGAATGATTGATTGTCTGATGATACTGGCAACTGGTGTGTGTCTACTTTGGGTGTAGGTGTTATTCTAGTTGAGTGTCCAGTCACAACTTTTTTGTGTGTATCTGAGTTCTCCTCAGCTTGTTAGTGTGTTGTATTTCACTGTGAGACGATTGTTCAGCTTGTTTCAGATGTTTGTCCCGAACATCTCTTCTCAAATTAGGTTTGAGAAGATCCAACCTTGTACATGAAGTACATCCTAAGAATAACATTGTTGGTGTTTGATTTGTTGTTGTGTGCATTGCATTGCAATAGTTTGATTCAGTGTGATGTTTTCTCCAGACACTGCTCACAAAGCATTCTTAAAACTGAATAAACCTTTCATCCAATCTATTCATAGCTGGATGATATGGTGCTGATGTAATATGCATGATTCCATTCTTTTTCAGAAAGTTGTGGAAGTTTTCCACTTCAGATTGTGATCCATTGCCACTCACGGGTGGTTTTGGAACACCTGTTCTTGCAAAGAGTTATCTCAATAAACGATATGTGTGCCTATGCTGGAAAACTTCTCTTGCTACTTTGAACAGATTTCCACTACAACTAAAAAGGCTGTGCCCATAAACAATCCCGCAAACAATCCTGCATAGAAGGCCACTTTGCCTCTGAAGATGCAAACCCACAGTTGCCAGCAGAACGTCAAAAAATCTGTTCTCTAAACCATGGTCACTAAACCCTGAAGCTCAACACTGCCCAACAGATACTGGCCAGTTTAATATACAGCCTACACCAGTATATTAACCTTACAAAACCTTCATAAATTGTTTGCAATGGCAAGGCAAGTCATTCCTACTGGTGAAGTAGTGCAGTTTTTGGCATTTCTGGGAATGCTGGCAACCTGAGGAACCCTTTGCAAACTGTTCAATTTGTTGGTCTATTCCCAGCCGCCGCCGCCACCATCACCCCTGTAAGCTGCATTCATCTTTACTCTTCTGAGACGTACCTCCTTCAACACTTGAGCTTTCAGCTTGGATGGTATGATGTCTCTCAGTCCCCACATAGTACAACTGCTTTTAACTGACAGTTCATCACAGCACTGATAAAACTCCATGAATTGTGATTTTTGCAGGCTATTCCAACCATTCTGGATTTCTGCATAGACTTTAGACAGTGTTAGATCTCTTCTAGTTTCTCTCTGAAACTTCTCAGTTGTGATGGAAAACTCTCAATCTTTGTGAGAGAAACATGTCAAAGAAATTTCCATCTAATGTGGATTTTTCAGATCATTTACCCTGTAGAGGTAAATAAGACAATTTGTGTGATTGCATGTCATTTTGAATTCTAGTCTGTATGTGTGCCCTCGAATGGACAAGTTGCATTAAAGCAGCTGCTATAAACAAAATCCCTTGGGGGGGGGAGGGACTGAGAACTGACAGTTGTGGCTGATGAGCAGTGATGAGAGTAAACTCCCTTCTATTTGAGTAGTTGAAGTGTTTGACTTCCCAAACCAAACTTCCCTGCCTATTTGTGCATAATTCTTCTTGGTTTTGTGTGTGTGTGTGTGTGCGCGCGCGTGTGTGTGTGTCAGAAGCACCAAGGCGCTTTTGTAGTGAAAGGATTTACCGGTGACATCACCGTTGCCCAGGGGATGCCCGAGGAGGCTCCTTTCATGTCCCATTCTTCTCGGTATCTATTAATGAACATTATGTAAAAGCTATCTAGCATTCATTCCCATCTTTCATGACATGTGACTTAATCACACTGATGCTAAATGGCCTTAATAGCCAAATTCACTGGTAAACACAGGTTATAATGTGTGAATAATGCTGAAATGGTTGCAATGAGTGAAGATAAAGGGAAACAACAACCATCCCGAAGGTTTTTCTGAGTCACTGGGTGGAGAAAGGGAAAAGTCATTTATTAGACTGTATTTGTTTGCAAAGCAAAAGGAGATCCCCATAGTGGTGTAGTGGTTACATCTTTCAAATGTATACCACACTACAACCTGGTTTGGTCCATTTTATCTAACAAGTAACTCTCCAAAGACCCACCACCTGAATAATTCCATAATCTTGTCAGGGAAGACTAGTAGAAGAAGCAGTGGTGATGCTGTGGGAGGCCCAAGGGGTGGTGCATGCTGAGGGGCTAGGACAGGTGTTTGCATCAGGATCCCAGATGTTGCACATCAGGCCTGTTTTATCTTTAAAAAGTCATTACACCAAGCTGTCCAGCACTTAATGTAAAAATTCATCCAGTGTTCTTGGTTCTTAAACTGCTCCTGACGTTATCCCACAATATATATCTGGCTCTGCATCACAGACAGCAATTTTACTCGTTTCTTTTTTAGTGGTCTGAGATGAATTAAACTCATTCTTTGGATAACACTAAGACTTGAATATTTATAGGCCTAATACTAATCAGGAAAGCACATTTTTCTTCAAAGATGCATGCAAATTTACCCTACTTGACCCCAGTTGAGAAAAGTCTTAAATCAATTCCAACCATTTAAAAGGTATTAACCTTGAGGGAGTATACATATAGTTACAAGTTATTGATTTGGAACATGTGCCAATTGCTTTCTGTATCTCCTTAACATTATCTAAATATGCTGCTCCAAGTATGGAAGATTGCTACCATTGATCTCTTGAGCAGAGGGAATCACAGTGGATGCAAGAAGCCTGAGCACAACCAACATTGCTCAGCCCTCTGCACTGCAGCAATTCATATCCAATATCCAATGTATGAGAAACAAACTGGGTGTACTTTCTAAATCTGAGAAACAATTGTATTATTTTTAAATGGACATAAGCAAAAAAATAAATTCATATTCTCAAAAATAACTATTTAGCTAAATCCTAACAAATATTTCTTTTTGGAAAGAGTGAAGAACTGCAACAACAATTAAAACACTGCTTTCAAAATCTCTCTCTGTTATGCACAATGTAGTGCTGTAAATATTTGTACCACATTGTTTAGAGGCTCTACTGAACCTTCTGTATTCTCTTGAACCGTTACATCAACATGGACCAAGCAGCATAGGTGTAACCAGGATCTTTCCAGGATGGACCAGAGAGTGGTCATGGAAAATTCCAGATGAATCCAGGAAAAGTGACCAATCACATGTCAGGTCAAGACAATGGACAGTGTATCTTAAGTTCCTTGACTAATCAGGAGTGAGATAAGCAGGACCCAGCAGAGTCCTGGAAATGTATAAAAGGGATACTGAGGGATACTTAGATTTTAGGGATACTGAGGGATACTTAGATTTTCACAGAGACCACCACCATCAACAAGCTGTTGAACTTAGGTCTTCTCTCTTCCCCCTTATCTACTTCTGGAATCTTTGAGTTTCTGGTTAGATCAGTCATCTAACCACCTACAATAACTGGGTAAAATTCTTTGTAATTAGAAGCCTATGAACAATTATGTATAAAGAAAACCATTTTATAAACATATTTATATCCCTGGATATAAATTTTGCCTGGTTTCCTATAACACTTGCTTACTTATTAGGAATAAAAGCATGAAATCTATTTTGGATGTTGCTGTTACTTCTTCTGCAGATCATTAAAGTCATAGAGAATGTGTTGTAAAAAGGAATGCCTCTGAAACAAATAACTACAAATTAAGGAAGTAAGCAAGAGTGTTCCTCAAAGATAAGGTTGTCACTAGTCTACATATTGGTAAGCCCAGGAAAGTATGAAAATGCCAGCTTTGCTTGCAGCATGATCCTTGAATATTCTAAGGACAGGAATAAGGTTCACCTCTTCTTCTGGGGAAAGGTGTAATTATTATGAGGCTCTCTCAGTGTTTTAAATAGTACATTTCTGGCTGCAAGTTATCATGAGTTGGCATGTCTGACCTAGGTGTGTGGAGTGAAAGTTATTCAAAGAGGAAGTCAGCTGGTGAGTTATGAATCCCAGGAGCTGTGGCTGAAAGTGATACACATGAGCAAATGATTCCAATTTGTTGGACAAGTAGACTAAGAGAACTTGTTTTAAGGCATAATATATGTATGATTATATCTTAAGAATTTTTTTTGACAATTAACTGGTTGTACTTACCTACTGAATAATTATTTTTGTTCATCGATTGCTCACTGATTTGTGTGTGTATATATTATATTATATTATATTATATTATATTATATTATAATATTATTATTGTATGAAGACCATTAGTGGGCAGCTAGGACCACTGAATGGAGCAGAGCTTAATTGCAGCAAAACAATAAGCACACACAGAAAGGAGTTTTTATCTTAATAGCATTAATGAGCACACTAGAGAGATATAGGTTATTGATCTTAAGCACATAGCCCACCCAAGCATAAAGAATTACACAGTTAGACAACGTAGGTTTCAAAAAGAGTTCTTACTGTTTATTTGGTCCAATTCAGTTACATCCATTCTTTTAGGAATGATTCTTCTTCTTCTGTGGTTCCCTAAACTTAATTTACCCTCACCCCTCATTGCTGGTGAAGGCTGCGTGGAGAAAAGGGGAAAAGCCACCTGAGTTGAGGCCTAGCACATGGCGTCTCCATGGAAGGAGCTCAGGCACATATGCGACCTTCTTCTAGAAGAAAGCAAGAGAGAGAGAGAGAGAAAGAGGAAGTGGGAGGAGCAACAAACAGCTTCCTCTGGAAGCATATAGAGTGTTTGCCTCCTAGAGCAATTACCCATATGCTAATGAGGCATGCTGATTTG
The DNA here is from genome assembly GCA_023362775.1 of Charina bottae. Lineage (NCBI taxonomy): Eukaryota > Metazoa > Chordata > Lepidosauria > Squamata > Charinaidae > Charina > Charina bottae. The sequence continues at coordinate 660,750 of JALMGJ010000030.1, read as the reverse complement.
CTGTAACTTCCAACAATATATTTGTCCCTTCAAGTCAGTGTTGACACCTGGCGACTGCCTGGACAAGTCCCTGCAGTTTTCTTGGCAAGATTTCAGAAGTGGTTTGCTCTTACCTGCTTCCTAGGACTGAGAGAGTGTGACTGGCTGAAGATCACCTAGCTGGCTTCATGCCTAAGGCGGGACTAGAACTCACAGTCTCCCGCTTTCTTGCTACACCAAACTGCAGGGATGGAACTAGGGTCTGTGTCACTCGGGGCAAATATGGATTCCATGCCCCCCCATGGGTTATTTTGTCATTTTGGTGCCCCCTGGGCATCATTTTGGCACCCCCCCAGCGCTATATACTATATCTTAGTAGTAACTCACTTTTTTTTAATAAAAAGGGAACATGATTTTGTGTACAGCATAACATTTGTGGTTATTATGTAGTTTGAGAAGTATAGGAATGTAAATAGGATTATAGATAGGGTTAAACTGAATCCCAAATCCCTATGTGGATTGGGCTATGTTGGATTGATTTTTGTGATTCTGGTAGGAGAAACATGATGTCTCTGAAATGAACCAGGGACAACTGCAAGAAAGGAAGGCATTTTGTCTGCAAAAGGTAATAGAGTTTTATTTCCCTTGTAAAATACCAGAGGAGATGGGAAGTGAGGTAAAAGAAAAGAATAAAGTCAAATGACTGACTACTATATGGTCTCATCACATGAAAATGCTCACCAGGAGTTCTCCAATCACAGTGATTGGGAAGCGGGGGTGTTTATCTGCAGCAAAGATAACCTGACATAATTTTGTCCAAAAACAAAAATTGCAAGCACTTTCAGAATGTAAAGGCGATGGAACTCCTGTGCTTACCTCTCTGATAGTTGTCGGACTTCAGTCCCCCAGATTTAATGAAGTTGCAGATGTTATTCTAACCCCATTGGAAACCAAAAAAACCAAAAACCAGCTGTGCCATTTGTGGAAGGCCATTTTCAGTTTGGACTTGGGCAGCCTCTAATTTAATTAACGTCAAATATATTCTGAAATACCGAATTGAACTGCTCTGAGTTTGCAGTCAGTGCATACCCCTAGGAGAAGGTTAGCATACGTGGGCATCTATGGGGAGGCATGTGATAAAATATGCATTAAGACACAAACTCTGCTCCTTTTGTACCTACGTGGGATGTTGCAAGTCAAGTGTGAAAGGGTGGAAGCTTGTGTTGTGATGCCATGATGCATCTTTTGTCATTTTGGCATCATAATGGTTAACGATGCCGAAGTTAGCACAGCTAATTTGGTTAAGAAAAGTAAGTGTTGTGCTATTTGTTTTTGAATATATTCAAGAAGATCAACCTTGCCTGACCACCTTTCATTCCTCATAGATCTAAAATGCTGAAATAAAAGTTCACATGATAATGATTTTCCTTTATTTTACAGCCCAAAACTAAGTTAATAAATGGAAAACATGTTCTCTGTATGCCCTCACTTGACTTCTCATAATATAAATACAGATCCTAGCCATTTGAAGTTCACATACTAATTTTCAAAGCAATGCTTCACCACCCAGGTGCAATTTGAAAATGTGATATCAACTATAAGAGAAATCTCTGGCAGTTCTCTGTTTCCTGCATGTCTCTGAGGGAGTAGTGAGAAAGGAGAGAGCTTAAAAATACTTTAGCAAATACACTTCAGTGATCAGGAATGAAAATCCAAATCTCTGGAGATGTGAAAGCCATCATGAGCACACAAACCATTATTTCCTGCTAGGAAACAGGGGAAAAAAAGTCACTGAAAATAAGAGAGTGCAGCTTCCATCTTGTTTTTGCTTTTGTTCTTTTGGGCTTTGAGCTTTCTTGGCTGATGCTGGTTGAAAGCAGGATAAAGGCAAAGCACCTAGCCAACAGCAACTAAGTTTGAGTCTCGTCATTTGGACAACAAAAGCTAGCTGCCATATAGTTTCTGTGTTATTTTATAGAATGACACCCGGGTCATGTGAATGTACTCTATCATTCATCATTGGCGATCACTCGTAGCCGAGTAAGATTGTCTTCCAAGGGTAAGATTTTAACAGTGGATCTGTAAGTGGCTGTAAAGGCCAGTTCTGGATCCGCACAACCTCCCACAATGAGGGCATAGGTTTCCGGGTGGGAGACGGTCATGATGAGGGTTTGCTTGACGTGCCTTCCTTTTAGCTCTTTTCTCCCTTTCTCCCTGTACTCGTGCTTCTTCAAAGTCCGTAGCGCCTTTAATAAAGGCTGACCTCCAATTGAAACGCTCATGAGTTAGGGCTTCCCAGTTCTCAATGCTGATATTACATTTTTTAAAATTAGCTTTGAGAGTGTCTTTGAATCTCTTCTGCTGTCCACCAATATTCCGTTTTCCATTCTTAGAGTAAAGTAGCTGCTTTGGAAGACGATGGTCAGGCATTCGAACAACATGGCCGGTCCAGCGAAGTTGATGTTGGATGATCATTGTTTCAATGCTGGTGGTTTTCGCTTCTTCTAATACGCTAACATTAGTCCGCCTATCTTCCCAAGTAATTTGCAGAATTTTTCGGAGGCAGCGTTGATGGAACCTTTCAAGAAGTTGGAGGTGGCGTTTGTAGAGGGTCCATGTTTCACAGGCGTACAGAAGGGTTGGTAGTACAATGGCTTTGTAAACAAGCATTTTTGGTCTCCCTGCGAATGTCCCGATCCTCAAACACTCTACGCTTCATTCGGGAGAAAGCTACACTCGCAGAGCTCAGGCGATGCTGAATTTCAGCGTCGATGTCGGCTTTTGTAGATAGATGGCTGCCGAGATAAGAAAAGTGGTCGACATTTTCTAGTGACACACCTTTAAGCTGAATTGATGGTGCTGCGGAGGGATTGGTTCAAACTTGCTGGTAAAGCACTTTGGTTTTTTTAATGTTAATCAAGAGGCCGAGCTTTTCATACGCTTCTGCAAAGATGTTTAGGATAGTTTGAAGATCTTCCTCGGAGTGTGCACAGACTACGTTATCATCAGCATATTGAAGCTCTATAACAGAAGTTGTAACTTCTGATGTACTCTATAGTATGTCGATGAAGATTCTCAGTCATCCAGGTGGAATTGTCTGTAGGTTGAGTCATGGCAACTGGGTTTCTTTCTTTTGGTTGAAACGTTTCGCTGCTTGTCCAAGTAGCTTCTTCAGTCTGGGCAAAAGTTGGTGACCCCATACATGTCTTCTAGGGTGGCTGTGTGACCTTACACCTGAATGGCTTGTTAATTGGGCAATTGAGGTGTAGATAGTTTTTGGGATGTCTTACTCCTAAAACCTTTATTCATCCCCAAGTGGATCATTAAATGTGGCCTTGCTGGTGAATTTGTGAAGTGGTCTTAATCTTCCTGGGGACTAATGAAAGAACAGCATGATAAATGGGGGACAAGTTGTGCCTGAGGCCTCCACCTCTATTGAGGGAAGGATTTTCCACTTTGGCATGAATGGATTCCTTAACCCCTCTCTCAAACCACCTATCTTCCCTGTCCAAAATGTGAACATCAATGAATCATACACAGTGTGAAGTGTTGGAATCCAGCAAATCAGGCATGCCTCATTAGCATATGGGTGATTGCTCTAGGAGGCAAACTCTGTGCTTCTAGAGGAAGTTTATTTATTTATATATTTATTTATTTATTTATCCCCGCCCATCTCCCCGAATAGGGGACTCTATTGTTGCTTGTTGCCCCTCCCACTTCCTCTTCTCTCTCTCTGATTCTTCCACCGATGGGGTAGGATGCATGTGCCTTAGCTCCTTCCATGGAGAGGCCATGTTCTAGGCCTCAACTCCAAAGGCTTTTCCCCCTTTCTCCATGCAGCCTCTGGCAGCAAACAGGGCCAGAGGTATCCAGTTTAGGGAACAGAAAGAAGAACGGAAACATCGGTTTTCTACTGAAATGGCTGTACCTGGACCGAATAAATGTAAGAACTCTTTTGTACTTACTTTTTGTACCTGCAATGTCTAAGCATGTGTTTCTTTATGCTTGGGTGGGCTAAAAGTATAAGAATAAGAACCTGAATCTCTCTAATGTGCCCACAGGCTGTGTTTTAAAACACACAAGTTTACACAACGTTAAGCTCTGCTCCATTCACTGGTTTTAACAGGGCACTGAATGATCTTCATGAAGAAGGGATAAATCTTCTAACTACTTCATCATCAAGATTATTGAATGATATGAGAAGATAATTCACTAGTAAATATTGAGAAATTGGTCACTATAGAATGCTTCCTTACAGAGAATGGGCCTTTCTACATTATACCAGGCTGCCATAGTGAACATCTGAATTCCTTTTGGAGAGGGTAAAAGTACATTAAAAAAATCCACAAATGTTTTACTGGGAAGCAAATGAATAAAACATCTCTTCCTTTCAGCAGCAGGTTACAGCTTCTTACTACATGATGGATGCACTTGAAAGAAAATCTCATCTTTTTCTTATTGACAGAGGTGACCCAGTGGAAGCTGAGTATTCAATGCTGGCCACTCTGTAGACATATACATCACTCATATATTGAGAGTAAGGGAGGAGGAGTGTAGAGAACAAAAGAGAGAGATGCCAGAGACCAAGCCCCAGGCAATACAGTATTACCTTTTGGATACAAAATGAGAAATCTAGTCTACTCTACAGACATGCATACACAACACAGAGATACTTTGTATTGCTAAGACTGCAATATATAGGCGTTATCATAGGCTTTATACAGTGGACAATCTGCCACAGAAAGCTGCAGAAAGCTGGCTTAATTTTTAAAGCCAGTGAGCTGATACACATGCTGTGAAGGATGAAATGGTAAAATTGTGGAATGAGTATTGCATTTTGTTCTAATATTGCCCCATGAGAAATATCCTCTGCATGATGTTAATTTGATAATTAGAGACAAGGTTTAACGAAGTCCCCTCTCTGATGGAAGAGCAATGAAAAATAAAATAGAGTTTGAATTCAGAAATGATAGCAGTCTGAAGCTTTATGACTGTATTCAGCCTAATGTGTGGATATCTGGATCAGATAAAATCAAGCACATAGCTTAGGTATTCTCAGAGAAAATAACTAAAGTTTATTCTCAGTCTGAATTTCATTACATGGATATAAGGGCTGGAGAGAGACTTTTAAATCACTGAATCCCAATCACCAAGAGTTCCAAAATTCTGGAGCCATTTGCCATTTGCCCAATGAGGCTTACAAGACACAAAGAGTGTACAGTCTATGACACTGCAGTATAAACTTTGCAAGCCAAGTTGGCAAAATGTTCATGCACTTGGGCTCAGAGGACAGCTCTGGAGTTTATAATAATGTGCATTATACAGAGGAGAGTAAATGGCTGCAGAAGAAGTTATGATTTTGAAAGGCCATCTAAAAGCACAGGTTGCACCTACAACAAATGCAGTAGTACAGAATGCTCCTGTCAAATATGCTCTTTTCTAAAATAGTGCATCCCATCTCCTCCCCACTTCCAATAATTATTCTTTGGCTCGCAAGCATGCTCATTTCTCCTTTTTCTGTACTTCTATAAATCTTGAGGTTCCTTCTATCAAAGAGGTCCTTAAATCAGTTTTCATTTATGTACACATAATACATCTTAGAGGTGTGCATGGTACAGTCTTTCAGGATAAAATTTGCTGTATTGGAATGGAGGGTTAAAAATTCAAGGTGTAATTCATGGCTCAGGACCTGCATATCTTCTGGAGTATCTTCTCCCAGACATTTCTGCCTGTCCAAAAAAATCCAGTAGGGAAGGCACCCTTTGAGTACCAGCCTTGAGAGACTGCTCTCTTCAGGGACCAGAAAAGGGGACATGCCTTTTTTCTAGTGGCCTCTCTTCTTTGGAATAGTGCTCAGTGCAAGGTCAGGTCAGCACCATCCATACTGCTGTTCAGGAAATGATCCAGAAAACTTTTGGGGGGTTTATGGGTCTCCTCCCAGCAGTAGGCAACGGCTGCTATTAGCATTGTTGGCCTTGGTGTGTCCATGGGTTGGCTGGTTTTTTGTTTTCTTTTCTCCTTTTAATTCTTTCTCTTTTACTTCGGTATTATCACCAGCTCTTCAGAGCCTTTTTGGAACTGAGCAGCATATAAATTGCGGAAATAAATAAATAAACAAAAAGGCAAAGGGAAAGGCAAAGGCAAAATGGTGCTGTAAGAAGCAGAGCCAGTTACCAGTGTACTCCCTGAGCCCCAACACTATGCTGACCTGCCCAAGCAAGTAGAAATCTATCTAAATTGCTGCAAATCAAGAATTCTAACCTGAAACTGAGGCTGGGAAGTGAGTGATTAGTACATGGCCAGACATGAAGCAGAGTTAGTCTGACTTTCTATTGTGATGCTTTAGAGAGCTGGAGATCTACTAATAGATTCCTAGCTACCTTTTGTTAATCCCTACTTGATTACACAAGCACAGAGAAAACAGTACAGGTAGTCCTTGCTTAACGACCACAACTGAGACTGGAATTTCGGTTGCTAAGTGAAGTGGTCATTAAGCAAATCCAACCCAATTTTATGACCTTTTTTGTGGCGGTCAGTAAGTGAATCACCATGGTCATTAAGCGAATCACACAGTTCCCCATTGATTTTGCTTGCCAGAAGCTAGCTGGGAAGTTCGAAAATGGTGATCATGTGACCACAGGATGCTGCAATGGTCATAAATGTGAACCAGTTGCCAAGTGCCCAAATCGTGATCACGTGACTGTGGGGATGCTGTGACGATGAAAAGTGTGAGCATCAGTTGTAAGTCGGTTTTTCCAGTACCATCGTAAGTCTGAACTGTCACTAAACAAATGGTCATTAAGTGAGGACTACCTGTATACATTTTCTTCTCAGCCCTTCTCTCTAAAAATTCCTTCTACAGGTGAGTTTTGAGTTTCAGCTGTTCTAAAGTATGCATTTAAAAATATATATTATTTGATCAACTTTTGAAAAAGGGAGTTGAGGAGCGTATGTATGTATGTATGTATGTGAGAGCCAGTTTGGTGTAGTTAAGGCATCAGGCTAGAAACTGGGAGACCGTGAGTTCTAGTCCTACCTTAGGCACAAAGCCAGCTGGGTGACCTTGGACCAGTCACTTTCTCTCAGCCCTAGGAAGAAGGAAATGGCAAGCCACTTCTGAAAAACCTCGTCAAGAAAACTGCAGGGACTTGTCCAGGCAGTCTCCGAGAATCAGACACCATTGAACAGATTAAAAAAATGTGTGTGTGTGTGTGTGTGTGTGTGTGTGTGTGTGTGTGTAGGCCAAGGCCAGGTGAATGTTAGGTACTGGCCACAAGAGTTGTTGGGGAAACACATTGATGGTGATGTGCGTATGTTGTGAAGGACTGAGGAAGCACTGGAGAGTCTTTGAATACCTCTGAGCTCTAAGTCAGTGCAACAAAAGTTCATGGTGGCTCAGGAGATGGCAAAAACCATCCTGAGTGACGAAGGAGGATGGTGTGTTCAGCAGCCTGCATTCAACCAGAACTGGCTGGCGCAGCTGACCAGGTCACATGGAGAGCTGGCAATGGAGAATGGTAATAGCAGCATGCCATTCCGTTGTTGAAGATCAGGTGGTGCAGCAGAGGCAAAAATGCTGCTGATCCTTGACCAGGTGATGGTTGTGGCAGTATTTTTCAGCAGCGGCCAATCTCCTAGCAAAGTGGTGGCAGTGATGGCAACCCAAGGATGACCAACCTCGGTGTTTTGGCGGGTTCATGCACTTAGATGACAGTACTCACTGGTAGCAGGCTAATGATTTGCTGGAGGACCAATCTGTATCCTATGGCTGTTGCAAGGCTTGCCACTCTGGGTAGCAGCCAACTTGTCCCCTACATGTGGTTGTGGGATTAGAAGTCTGTTCTGTGTGTTTCATCCTTTGGTAGTATGCCCCTGGAGCTTTCCATCTCTGCTATCTGAAGAACAGGTTTGTGGAATACAACAGATTTACGAACAGTGGACAGAGAAGATTTTGGTGGATGTTGTGGAGAGATGGGTAGCAACTGAGGTGGAGCAGTTGGCAAATGTGGCGGCAGAGTAGCTATAGTTATTTGAGAGACTCTGATGACTTTCAGGCATGCTGCTCTGCAGATAACTAGATGTGAAGTTGGTTCCAGGGATCAGATGAAATTCTTTATATTATACCAGCCTCCCTTCTGCATGAGTGGCTTCCTGATTTGACCTGCTCAGTGTTGTAGCTAAGTTGGCAGTGGTGTTCCTCAGACTTGTGGTTTGGGGGACTTCAATCTATCTTCCCTGGGTACACAGTCAGAGGCAACTTGGGAATTAATGGTTACCGTGGCAACCATGGACCTGACTCAAATTATTGGGAAGCAGAAGAGATGCCTAGAGCTGGAGGAAAATGAAAAGTAAACTCAACTGAGCACGAATAAGATCCTTTATTAAAAACTACCTTGTGGCAATAAAAACAGCAAAACATAACTATTTTCTGCTCTTATCGTACTTGCAGATAGCCAGTTGGTGACCCTGTTCAAGGTGACTGGTCCCTTCACAGTAAAGAGGGGCCAGAAGCACATTTAGGGGGCCACTCTGAGGACTATTCAAAGCATCTGTCAGATAAAACTGCTTGGATCTGCTCTGAGGTGGACTCATGCTGGTACGTTCCTATGGAGTTGACAGAGGCACAGTCTTGGTTATCTGGGAAGATTTTGTTCTTGTTGCTCCTGAGGAAGGGGACACAGTCCTTGCGGCTGTAAATGTGGCTATCTGTGTATTATTCCCATGTCCCTGGATGGTCAAAGATTCCCGGGTGACTACATGTTGTTGGAACTGAGCAGTGGTAAATTCATCCTTGAGGGAAGAGATGGTTCCACCAGCTCTTAAAATGGAAGTGGTCCATCCCCTCTTCAAGAAACTGTTGGTGGATCCAATGATGCTGGAAATTTTTTGTCCTGTTTCAAACCTTCCCTTTTTAGGGAAGGTTGTTGAGAAATTGGTCAGGCTGCAGCTTCAGAGGGCTTTGGAGGAAGCAGATTATCTGGATTCTTTTCAGTTGGGTTTCATATATGGATATAGTATGGCATTGATCATGCTTGTTGATGATCTTTAAGTGGGACTAGGATGGGCATGGTGCATCCATCTTGGCCCTCAGAAACCTTCAATATCATCAATCATGGTATCCATCTAGACCAACTTAGAGGGTTGGGAGTTGGGGAGCATGATGTTGTGTTGATTCTCCTCCTTCCTCCAGTGCAGGGGGAGGGAAAGGGGGCAGCACGTATGACCCCATTCTTTATTCAGCATGAACGTTCTATGCTTTCAGCTGAATGGCTGGAACAGGTTTAATATGTGTGTATGTACAGAAGATGGGCAGACTGATTCTGTCATCTGAGAACAAGGATGTTGCAAGAATGCAACCTGTGAGATGTTGGAGGTTGAGCTATGCTTATTGCCAACCTCATTTTTTTTCTGATTCTTGAGGGACAACCTCTGCTTTCCTTACACTGATTTGTTCCTCAAGTGTTTTATTAACTTAATATGGATTGATAGCAAATATCATATGGCTTACATATATACTTTCCATCACTACTTCAAAAGAGCTTACCAAGACTCAAAATGTGAACGAAGAATAAATAGCAGCTAATGTGGATCTGATTTTGATAAATGTGATTTATTAGAAAATTGAATCTGGCCCTTTTTAGAATCACTATGTATTATATTTCACACATTTCATTACCTCTACCAAATGCAAAGTTTCCTGGCATCACATTTTACATTTTTGTTGTTGTTTTAATTTAAAACTTGGAACACAACCAGGCTTGTCTATGCTGGCAGGAGGCTTTAGATGAATACTTGACAGAAGAAAATGAAGAGAGATTGTGTAATGAGATGCTTGTTACTGAATGATGGTTAGTTTAATGAACTCTCCTAGGTTGCCTAGGGGCCCCCGAAGAAACAGATCAATATTAAGGAGCTATGTACCTAATTTGAAGAGATGAGGTTTGATCCATTTTCCAACTTCTGTTTTTATGTCCCTCATCTCTTTCTGAGGCTCCATGTTTGATTTTGTGAATACAACTGGGCCCACATAGAATGCTCAGGTTCTTTATGAAGCTTTCCCCCCCCTCTACCCTCTTCAGAGCCACAAACATTTTAGCTGCCTATCATTTCAGAAGTTACCACCACATTGTTATGATGGATTGACAGTGCAGTGAATTTTTATCGGTGTCAGTAAACTCAGGGTGGAAAAAAGGCTGCAAGAAGTCAAGTCAGTATATCTACAGGAAGAAAAAGAAGGTTAGGAAAAACAAAAGATGGTGCACAGAATATAGAAATTAAAAAATAGAATGCTATGATTTTTCCCTTTGCTAGCCATGAATGAAAAAAAGCCAGCCACCCAGCCAAAATGATGGCTGGCTGTGAATTGGAAAGCAGGTGAAGTGTTTGTGGGTGGGGAAGAGATACGGATATTTTCACCTGGGAAAGAGTCAGAAAGCACTAAGCTTAATGAGTCAAAATAATTTGCACAGAAAGATATGCCTGAGTGCTGAAGATTCCAGGGACAGGACTTTTGAATGATGGACTTGATAGAGCAGCAGGGAGACACAAGGTCCATAGAATTGAGAAGAACTCTGTGCAAGTCAGCACCTCTGTCTTTATGCTCATGACTCCAACATAGCTGGCCAGTATTTCCTTCTTTTGGAAAGATTATTTCTGAACAAAGAGTTGGATCCAATCTGGCTATTTGCAACAAGCACTAGGATCCAGTGATATTTTCAATTCTGACAGACTTTCAAGATTTTATTATGGACTTCCAGTGGGGATAATGGTGGTTTGAACAGTTTTTTTCCGTGAGCTCCGCAGACTGACCTGACAATGCAGCAATTTTTTCGGGCTCAGGCAGGTTTCCTTGGAGCCCAGAATCATTCTTTGGATTAAGGAGAACCCCAGGAATCACCCCCTATGTCCTCCAGACGGCTGGTCATAGCCAGAAGATCGCAAAACAGTTTCACGTTTGATTGGTGAGTGATCAACTGGGAGGCGGGGCTGTCATCTTTTCCCAAGCTGCACTGAAGCTGAAAACAGACTCTAAAACTGACCACCCCATTTCTAAAACACATTTTTTTTTGTTTATGTGTAATTTAAGAGAGGCTTTTTACAGCAAAGAAATGCTGAGTCTCTTGGTGATTTGCATTATTTTTGGGATTTTTAATTTTTTTTAATTTGGTTTTTTATATAAAGTATAAAGCTAAGATGTATTGTCGAAGGCTTTCACGGCCGGAGTTCAATGGCTGTTGTGGATGCTGGAGATGCTGAAGGGTATACCTCTCCTCCTTCTGCTTCTCTAAAATTTTCTCTCATTCTCTTTCTCTCTCTCCTCTTCCTCCTTTCTTCCACAGAGCATGTACTGGACTTGCTTTAACCATTTAAAACTGTACCATGCATGCTGTTCTATTGCTAGCCCACAAGGATTGTGCATGCTATTCCCACAGTAGTGTTTAAATGCTATTATCCTATTGAATGCTACCTTCCTAATGATTGCTACCCTCTTCATTGCCACTTTCCCATTGACTATTACTTTCCCTATGAATGCTTTGTGAACCTTTTTCACATTTTCATTGATTTTCCCACAACACTATTGATTGTTTTAAAATTTGTTTCCTCAATGACTGCTCCTAGCTCCTTCATTGCCATTTCCCAGTATATTTTTTATTTATTTATAAAATTTTTATCACCACTCATCTCCCTCCTCAGGAGGGACTCTGGGCGGTTTACAACAAAATGGTCTATTAAAACAATAATCATAAAATGTAAATATAGTATATAAAATATAAATACAGTTATTAAATAATTATAAAATAAGAATAAAATCCAAGTGGCAGGAAGATCTAATACAGTCCATGTGTGTGAGGAGCATTCTAAGGCACTAGCCATCCCCAAGAGTGACTGTTCCGCTCCCGGCCCCAAGCAAGGTGGAGCCAAGGTTTCAGGTTCCTCCGGAAGGTCAGGAGCGATGGGGCTAACCTCACCACTGGGAGCAGGATGTTCCACAGGGCGGGAGCTACTGAAGAGAAGGCCTGCCTCCTGGACCCCAACAGATGGAAATCTCTTACAGACGGGGTCCGCAACATGCCCTCTCTCCATGATCAGGTGGGATGGGTTGATGTATTGGGGACAAGGTGGTCCCTCAAGTAAAGCCATGCAGGGCTTTAACGGTGATAATCAACACCTGGAATTGGACCTGGAAGCAAACTGGTATCCAATGCAGCTCGCGCAATAAGGGTGTTATATGTGCCAATCTAGGGGCACTAATGATAGCTCACATGGTCACATTCTGGACCAGCTGCAGCTTCCAGATACTCTTCAAGGGTAGCCCCATGTAGAGCGCATTGCAATAATCTATATGGGAGATAACAAGGGCATGAGTGACTGTTTGAAGGGCCTCCCGATCCAGGAAAGGGCGTAACTGGCGCACAGCACAAAGTTGCAGAAAGGCCCTTCTGGCCACGACTGCCACCTGCTCTTCGAGCAGGAGTTGTGAGTCCAGGAGGACCCCCAGATTCTGCATTGGGTCTGTCTTGGGCAGTGCAAACCCATCCAGAACCAAAGATGATAATGCCCCAGTGTCAGAGCTCAGCAGACCTCTGCCAATATGTTATATAAGTATGCATAGCCAGGGTGGCGTGCAACAGACACGGAAGAGGCGCCTGCCTTTGAAATAGATGATTCACACCTAAAGAGGCCAGCTCCAGTACACATCTATGCAAATGGATGTCTGAGCACCCTGGAGCCACGAGCTACACGTGTCAACATCGAAGGACTTCGGGAAGGGGAATGTTTAAATGTGACAGGCCATGCTTTGCTGATTCATTCAAGTCTTTGTTCATGTTTACCTTCATGTACTTAATAAATCCTTCTGCTTCTAAGAAACTGCGCGTCTGTGGTTTACTCTAGAGGAGGGAGATTTCAGGCATCGGATGGAGCACCTTACATAAAGACTTGAATCAAATTTTGACCATGCATCCCGAGAATTACTCTGAAAGATCAGCGAGCTTCTCGGTTGAAAGTGGTCACGCATCCAGCACCAAAGTCAGCATCGTGGAACGGAATGGAGCAAGTAGACGAAGCAGAAGCTTTCGAAGCACTGCAGCGAGAGAAAGGAGACTATGCAGAAACTTTTGAAGTGGCCGGAGCTAGCTCGTTAGATGCCCAAATGATGGCGGGGGCATTGCAGCGAGCAGAGGAGGACTATACCGAGACCATCAACAGGCGGGAGAGACAGAAATCCCAAAAGAAGGAGGTAATCAAAACTCCCCCCCTCAAATCTACAAAGCCTAAGCTGGCGGGATGGTCAGTCGCGGTTGGCGAAGGGCTAGAGAAAGAGAGAGGGGGGAAGTGAGCGAAGAAGAGAGTCACCCCAACCCAGCGCATCGAGGTCCTGGAAGCACAGATGTCACGAATGGACCTAGACGTGGGGGAAATAAACAGTAAATTGGACTCCATGGGGGTGGCCATAGGGAACTTGATAAAAACCCTGGAGGGATGCAGGGGGACAGCACCGAGCCCGGTAACCTCCGAAGGGGAGGAGGAAGCAAGTGAGACGAGTGGGGAAGGCGATGAGGAGGAAGAAGAAATTTGTCCTTACAACCGACAATCAGTCACCCTGAACCATGACCAACGCAGGATCCCGCAGTGGCCCAACGCACTGAGTGGCATAGGCGAATTGAAGATGAAATTCGATGGGGACCCTAAAAAACTGGCATGCTTTTTAACGCATGTAAGAGGATTTATTGGGGAATTTGAACATACCTTCCGAATGGAGGAGAGCAAAGTAAGGTACGTCTCCAGCCTTTTGGAAGGGGAGGCGGGTGATTGGCTAGTGGAACTACACAATAGCGGGGCCCGGGAGCTGATGAACTTTAAGAAGTTTATGTACGCTCTGCACAAAAGATTCGAGGACACTCTATCGAAAATGTTAGCCAGGGCACGAATTCAGAACCTAAGGCAGGGAAATAGGACAGTAGCTGAATATGCTATGGACTTCAAAAAGCTTTTAAGCAAATTACCAGACTGGCCTGAATCGTTTAAAATCGAACATTTTCAATATGGGCTGAGACAGGACCTGATCGAGGTAGCAATAGATAGAGATGATCCAGGAACATTGGAGGGGTGGATCCAGTTAGCGGGGAAAATTGAAACCAGCAGAATGCAGTTACAAAACATTATTACCTTCCAATCCTTGCGAAGGAATCAAGGAACTTTTACCCCCCACCCCCGCAAAGACAGCAAGCAACAGAATTGGGAAAAGGAGAAAGAACGCAGTGGGAAAGACGGGTTGTACTTCCGTTGCGGGAAGGAGGGACACAGAATAAATAATTGCTATCAAGGGAAAATGAACTTTAAAGAAAAGCCACCAGTGAAAAAGTCAGCAGACGGCAGTAGCGACAAACCGGTGACCAACAAGCGCAAAGGAGCGGCAGTGGCAATAGAGGACCCAAGCCTGGTTTCGGACCTGGACGACAACAGCAATGACTCCAAAATCAAATTCCAGCCGGCGGGAAACGAAAAAGGTCAGTTCTAAAGAGCGCTGCGGAACAGGCCTTTGCAAAGGGGCGCAACGGGAAGGAAAGCCACAGCCCGACAATGCACCTAAAGGTACAATTAAAAACTTTGGTTGGGAGGAAGAAATATTCAGGGGTGGCAATGTTAGACTCTGGTTGCTCAAGATGCTTAATGCACCCGAACGTGGCTGACAAGATGGGACTAAAACTTTTTAAATTAAATACGCCCATCACATTTTGCCAATTGGATGGTTCAGAAATGAAAGGGGGGCCAGTGGAGCATTTCACAGAAGAAATCCAAATGACTCTTGGGACTCATGTAGAGACATTGAGGTTTATTGTGGCTCCCATTGCAACACGACCTATTGTATTAGGACTGAAATGGCTGAGAACAAGAAACCCCAGGGTGGATTGGGCTTCTGGGGAAATTGAATTCATTGATGGGACTTATTTAGGGATGGACAAGGAGAGAACTCCGGGTTGCTTAGAAGTGGGGGCAGCTGGGACGGAACTTTGGGATGAGGATCAGGAACAAGGGGGTGGCACTATTGTGGACACAATCCCGGAGAAATACCTCCCCATGGTGGAGGTGTTCGGCAAACAGGAATGCAAACAAGAACCCCCCCACAGACAGTCGGACGCAGCTATCGATCTCATCCCAGGGGCACCTTTTCCCAAGCCCAAGATGTATGCCATGACACAAAAAGAACTACAGGAGCTTCGCAAATTCATCGATAAAAATTTGGCATGTGGATTTATCGAACCAGCCAATTCCCCCCTAGCAGCCCCAGTCTTATTCAGGAAGAAAAAAGACGGGTCCCTCTGACTTTGCATGGACTACAGGGGGCTCAATGCAATTTTGATTACCAACCAGTACCCCCTCCCGTTGTTGAAAGACATGTTAGCCCAACTGTCTAAAGGGAAGATTTTCACGAAATTAGATGTACGGGAGGCTTACTATCGTGTACGTATACGGGAGGGGGACGAGTGGAAAACAGCATTCAATTGCCCGCTGGGATAATTTCAATACCGAGTGCTCCTGTTTGGGATTGCGGGAGGACCGGGAATTTTCATGAGGTTCATAAATGAAGTACTGTATGAATTTCTGTACAAAGGAGTAATTGTATATTTAGATGATATACTGATTTTTTCTGAAAACTTAGAGGAACATACGGAATTAGTCAAGAAGGTGTTAGAGAAATTACTGGAGGCAAAGCTGAATGTGAAACTTGAGAAATGTGAATTCCACAAAGATAAGCTAGACTTCCTGGGGTACCGCATATCGCATGAGGGCATTGAAATGGACCCCGAAAAGGTCAAAGCGGTCCTGGGCTGGCAGCCCCCCCGAACGCGCAGACAGCTGCAAGCATTCCTCGGGTTTGTGGGGTTCTATAGGCAATTTATTCAGGATTTCACGCAGATTGCGCTGCCCCTTACTGACTTGTTAAAAACGAAAAGCAAGGGCGCGAAAGCGAAAGCCCAGTCACCAAGCATGAAACTAGTGTGGACCCAGGAATGTCAGGAAGCCTTTGACAAGTTAAAGGTGATGTTCACTGAGGAGCCCATCCTCAAACACCCTGAGGCAGACAAGCCATTCGTTATACACATGGACACATCTTTTAGCGCAGTCGGGGCCATATTGCTGCAGGCAGATGACAGTAAGAAATTAAGACCCTGTGCTTACATCTCCAGAAAATTCAATCAGACTGAGAAACATTGGAATGTGTGGGAGAAAGAGGCGTTCACAGTTAAACATGCCCTAAGCACTTGGCGACACCTCCTGGAAGGGGCAGCAGTCCCGTTTCAAGTGTGGACTGACCACAAAAACTTAGAAGCTCTCAAATCCCCCAGAAAACTAAATCCCAAACACCTCCGGTGGGCAGAGTTCCTTAGCAGGTTCAATTTCACATTGAAATACTTCCCTGGGGGGGAAAATTACTTAGCGGACGCGCTATCGCGCCTGCCGCAGCATGAAAGCAAGATGGAGGAGGTTATTGAGTCACTCATCCCTTCCCAGCCAGAGGAGGCTCAGAGCCACCTGGCACAAGCTGATAGATTGGAGGGAAACATGGCGATCACTCGCAGTAGCGCGAAACGCTTGGTTGAGAGCGACCCGTTTGCAAGCGAACTGCGAGCGGCAACAGTGACAGACACATGGTGGGGGGAGAACAAACACACCCTCGAGGAGAAAGATGGAGTTGGGTGGAAAGACAATAAAGCATATGTCCCTGAGCCTTTGAGGCAAAGGGTTTTGAGCAAGCATCACGACCACAAAACGGCAGGGCATTTCGGATTTGTGAAAACACTACATTTAGTTCGGCACAAATTCTGGTGGCCATCATTGCGTGCAGACGTTAAAGCTTATGTGCGATCGTGCCCAGTGTGCGCAACAGCTAAAAGGAAAATGGGCAAACCCACAGGAAAATTGCAGGAAGTAGCGAACCCCACTCAACCATGGAAGCAGATTGCCATGGATTTTATAGTAGATTTATCGGTGAGCAACAAGAAAACAGCTATTTGGGTGGTCACAGATTTATTTTCTAAACAGGCACACTTCATTGCTTGCAATGGGATTCTGAATGCTCAAAAACTACCTAGGATGTTTATTCAACACATCTATAGGGCTCACGGGATGCCGGAACGCATAATCAGCTATCGCGGCAGCACTTTCACTTGTAAGTTCTGGCAGGCTTTTTTGAAGTTAATTGGATCAGAACAGGGGCTTAGTAGTGCGTTCCATCCATGCACAGATGGTGCAAGCGAACGCATTAATGCTATACTGGAGCAGTACCTTAGATGTTACATTAATTATCAACAAAATGATTGGGCAGAACTGTTACCGTTCGCAGAAGTTGCTTACAATAACGCGCTCCACCAAAGCACGGGGTTTTCGCCATTTAAAGTAGCTACAGGGCAGGATTTTGTAACTATCCCCGAGTTAGCTATAACCCAAAGCACAGAACTAGCGCAGCCACTGAAAGTGGATGAATGGATAGCAAAGGTAACCAGTAATTGGCCAATCATGGTGAAAACGCTGCAGGAAGCCAAAGCAAGTTACAAAAAATACGCAGACCGCAAACGAGAGAAGGAATGGGAGTTGAGAGTAGGGGATAAGGTGTACCTGTCAACAAAAAACCTGAGGGCTACACAACCATCACAAAAACTGGCACCCAAATTCATAAGTCTGTTCCCAATCATTGAAGTTATTAACCCGGTAACGGCCAAACTGTAGTTACCAAAGACACTAAGAAAGGTGCACCCAGTTTTCCACATTAGCTTGTTGAAACAGCAGCACACTTCACAGCAGTGGCACCCAGAACCAGCAGAACCTGCCCCCATTGTTAGTGGAGGGAGAACCACACTTTGAAATCGACAGGATTCTGGATTCCAGATGGCACAAGTGGCAGCTGCAATATTTGGTCAAGTGGCAACATCTGCCGATTGGAGACAAGGAGTGGGTTCGTGCTAAACACACACACGCCCCCAAATTGGTAAAAACCTTCCATAGGGAGTTCCCGGACAAACCTCACTGAAACGGTTACCCCAACAGGACAATGGAAAAAAAAAATCTCTTTGTGTTCTCTCGTTACAGGGCACGACTGAAAATGTTTTAGTTAGTTAGTTCAGTAGTTAGCGTATTTTGGTGGAGTGGGGGGAGCATCTTGAGCCGGGAGCATGTCAGAGCTCAGCAGACCTCTGCCAATATGTTAGATAAGTATGCATAGCCAGGGTGGCGTGCAACAGACACGGAAGAGGCACTTGCCTTTGAAATAGATGATTCACACCTAAAGAGGCCAGCGCCAGTACACATCTATGCAAATGGATGTCTGAGCACCCTGGAGCCATGAGCTACATGTGTCAACATCAAAGGACTTCGGGAAGGAGAATGTTTAAATGTGACAGGCCATGCTTTGCTGATTCATTCAAGTCTTTGTTCGTGTTAACCTTCATGTACTGTAATAAATCCTTCTGCTTCTAAGAAACTGCGCGTCTGTGGTTTACTCTAGAGGAGGGAGATTTCAGGCATTGGATGGAGCACCTTACACCCAGATACAGAAGAGCCATTATCCCACAGCCGCTCCATCTTACCAGGGTTCAGCTGAAGCCTGTTGGTCCCCATCCAGGTCCTTACAGCCCCCAGGCACCGAGAGAGGTCAGTCACAGCATCACTTACCCCACAGGGATGGAGATGTATAATTGAGTATCATCAGCATATTGATGATACCTCATCCCATGGTGACGGATGATCTCACCCAGTGGTTTCTTTTAGATGTTGAAAAGGAGTGGGGAGAAAACTGAACCCTGCAGCACCCCACAAAGGAGGGGCCGAGGGTCGGATCTCTCGCTCCCTATCACCACCAATTGGGACTGACCTTGGAGGAAGGAGGTGAAGCAGCGCAAAACTACACTGCCCAACCCCAACTCCCTGAGCCGACCCAAAAGGATACCATGGTCGATGGTATCGAAAGCCGCTGAGAGCAAGGATGGATGCACTGCCTCCATCCTGCTCCCATCAGAGATCATCCATAAGTGTGACCAATGCCGTTTCTGTCCCATAGCCGGTCCTGAAACCTGACTGAAAGGGGTCTAGATAATCCCTTTCATCTAGAACCCTCTGGAGTTGCAACGCCACAACTTTCTCAACCACCTTCCCCAAGAAGGGAAGGTGGGAGACTGGTACTCATCTCCGTTTGTTAGCCGAACAGCCAGCATTGTCCGAAGACGCTTCCACGGTCATGTGGCCGGCATGACGCATGTGGAACACTGCACCATTTAGGTATTCACTAAAATATGAACTTGTATGGACTTTGCTCTAAATCATGGAACACTTGCATTTAGCCCTCATCTTCCATGTATTTCTCCTTCCTGCCTCATGGCCAACTGTTCAATTACAAAGACATGAATTGCTCAGACACCCAAAAACACATAAAAGGCCAAATGTGAAGTGCTGATGGCCATGGCATTAATAACACTTACATAACTTGTATCTGTTTCTAACTTTACATTTATAGCATTTCCTTGCTTTGCTTCCCAAATCAGTCTTAGATTTTATTATCCATATTTTAATTAACAAGCTTTCCTTGTAGTTTTATGGGCATAATTAAACCTTTTGAATTGCAATCATTTTGGAAAAAATGATGAAGTATTTAAGATCTTTGTTCCAAAGAGACACATTAGATAAAAACAATCTTTTTTTTATTAATAAGCTTCTGATTGACATGTTAGTGTTGCTGGATCACCTTCCAATTTTCTTTGGGAAACAAAGGAGGGTCCAGTTATTAAGACATCTCTTGACCACATTGCCCAATCCATTAAAAAATCTAAGTCTGTACATTTTGGTGAATGAAGTAATGCTTTTCTTGAGGTTCTGTCACCAACTTGCTGAAGGAATTAGCTCTTATTATATAATGAGCTCTCAAACAAGCAAGTAAACTATGATTTATCAAATTAACTTGCCCCAAATTGGAGAACCCACATGATGTGGGATTCTTTTCTTGCTCTGTGCATTTTGCAATGTTCTCATGCAAAGCATGATCTCAGCAATGCAAAGCTCTCTAACTATGTCACATTTGTCTTTCCATAGAGACATTTCTGATGATTCCCCACAAAAAAGAAAATAATGGGGTGAATTTTTAGAATATGTATTTGTTAAAGGGAAAGGAATAAAACCAAATCAATACATATTATCATTTTGGAGAAGAGGGCTGAATAAGAATTATTAATATTAAAAATGGTAAGACAATAAAAAGTATGAGATAAGGAAGAATACATGTCCCACGGGTGATGGGTGCACGTAGAGGTTAAATTTATAAAAGTATATGATTAATTGTTTAATTGACCTATTGTATGTTGTGTGTTAATATTGGTTGTGTCTGTTTTGTATATCTTTTATTTTTCTTAATAAAAAATAATTAAAAATAATAATAATAATAATAATAATAATATTAAAAAAGAAAATCATTAGCCCAGTTAAACCAGAGTAATAACAAATAGATAGTGCCCCTGTTAATTATTTCAGAACAAAATAATTAATAAAATATAATAAAAGAAAATAGAACCAATACTTCCTACAGATGGCTTCCTGGGAGGTAATACATGCTTATGTAAAGTACCAGGCAGAAGAAGCTGGAGAGATACCAGTTTTGGACTAGGAAAGTGTAGTAAGTTAAAGCCACACACAACATCCTAAGTTCCTCAAGATTTCAGCAGAACTTTAAGATTTACAAACAGGAAAAAATGAAGCCAAGAAAGTTCAACCAAGAATTACTGTTAGAGGATATGATGACCACATCCCAAATCATGTCAGTATATACAAACATGGTGTAATCTAGGGCTGCTTCCTCACCAGTAGCATTTAGTATGTTATAGCATCACCCAACCATCACTGAAGTGATATGAAGCCATAGGCATGTGGGATAAACTGTAATAACACAAAAATGAAAAAGCAAGCAGCACAACAACACAAGGCAAACCCTCTCTTTTTGTATTTGCATGCTGATATCAGAAACAAGCATGTAAGTCATGTTGTTTGTGACATGTTTTGTCACTTGTCCCCCTTTGCCTCTCCTGCAAATGTCTATGAATGATGCCTGATCTTTTTACCATCATTTTAGCCCAGTGATGTTTGGATGACTCTAGAAGGCACTATAAATCACTCATGGGAAAATGACCTAAGCTTCCATCAACATTTTACAAGCAACTAATTTAACAACCAGTAGTGATTATCAGTAGTGATAATCTTACATACATTTCTGATTCACTTGTGTTAAAACCAGGAATATGTCCATGTATCTTCATGAAGATACTTCATGAAGATCTTCATGAAGATCTCCAGCAAAGGAGATCGTTACCTTGTTGTGGTGCTGGAGCTTGAGCACCTCAATGAAACCATGAGCTAAACCGTGAAGGGACACCCAAGACGGGAAGGTCGTGGCAGAGAGGTCAGACTAAATACGATCCCTGGGGAAGGTAATGGCAACCCACCCCAGTATTCTTGCCATGAAAACTAAATGGATCAGTACAACCAAAGATATGTCGGTATACCATCGGAAGATGGGACTCCCAGGTCGGAAGATGGTCAAAATGCTACTGGGGAGGAACAGAGGATACGTTCAACTAGCCCCAGATGTGATGACGCAGCTAGCTCAAAGCCGAAAGGACGGCTAGCGGCCGACGGTGCTGGTGGTGAACGACGAATCCGATGTTCTAAAGATCAATACACCATAGGAACCTGGAATGTAAGATCTATGAGCCAGGGCAAATTGGATGTGGTTATTGGTGAGATGTCAAGATTAAATATAGACATTTTAGGTGTCAGTGAACTGAAATGGACTGGGATGGGCCACTTCACATCAGATGACCACCAGATCTACTACTGTGGACAAGAGGACCACAGAAGAAATGGAGTAGCCTTCATAATTAACAATAAAGTGGCTAAAGCAGTGCTTGGATACAATCCAAAAAACGATAGAATGATCTCAATTCGAATTCAGGGTAAGCCATTTAACATCACAGTGATCCAAATATACGCCCCAACCACAGATGCTGAAGAAGCAGAAGTAGATCAGTTCTATGAGGATCTGCAGCACCTACTAGATAATACACCAAAAAGAGATGTTATTTTCATTACAGGAGACTGGAATGCTAAGGTGGGTAGTCAGACGACACCTGGAATTACAGGCAAGCATGGTCTGGGAGAACAAAATGAAGCAGGACATAGGCTGATAGAATTTTGCCAAGACAACTCACTGTGCATAACAAACACTCTCTTCCAACAACCTAAAAGACGACTTTATACATGGACTTCACCAGATGGTCGACACCGAAATCAGATTGACTACATCCTTTGCAGCCAAAGGTGGCGGACATCTATACAGTCGGTAAAAACAAGACCTGGAGCTGACTGTAGTTCAGATCACGAACTTCTTATTGCAAAATTTAGAATCAGACTAAAGAGAATAGGGAAGACCCACAGATCAGTTAGATATGAGCTCACTAATATTCCTAAGGAATATGCAGTGGAGGTGAAGAATAGATTTAAGGGACTAGATTTAGTAGATAGGGTCCCAGAAGAACTATGGACAGAAGTTCGCAACATTGTTCAGGAGGCGGCAACAAAAAACGTCCCAAAGAAAAAGAAAACCAAGAAGGCAAGATGGCTGTCTGCTGAAACACTGGAAGTAGCCCAAGAAAGAAGGAAAGCAAAAGGCAACAGTGATAGGGGGAGATATGCCCAATTAAATGCAAAATTCCAGAGGTTAGCCAGAAGAGATAAGGAATTATTTTTAAACAAGCAATGTGCGGAAGTGGAAGAAGACAATAGAATAGGAAGGACAAGAGACCTCTTCCAGAAAATTAGAAACATCGGAGGTAAATTCCAGGCAAAAATGGGTATGATCAAAAACAAAGATGGTAAGGACCTAACAGAAGCAGAAGAGATCAAGAAAAGGTGGCAAGAATATACGGAAGATCTGTATAGGAAGGATAATAATATTGGAGATAGCTCTGACGGTGTGGTCAGTGAGTTAGAGCCAGACATCCTGAAGAGTGAGGTTGAATGGGCCTTAAGAAGCATTGCTAATAACAAGGCAGCAGGAGACGATGGTATCCCAGCTGAACTGTTTAAAATCTTGCAAGATGATGCTGTCAAGGTGATCCATGCCATATGCCAGCAAATTTGGAAAACACAAGAATGGCCATCAGATTGGAAAAAATCAACTTATATCCCCATACCAAAAAAGGGAAGCACTAAAGAATGTTCAAATTATCGAACAGTGGCACTTATTTCACATGCCAGTAAGGTAATGCTCAAGATCTTGCAAGGTAGACTCCAGCAATTCATGGAGCGAGAATTGCCAGATGTACAAGCTGGGTTTAGAAAAGGCAGAGGAACTAGAGACCAAATTGCCAATATCCGCTGGATAATGGAGAAAGCCAGGGAATTTCAGAAAAACATCTATTTCTGTTTTATTGACTATTCTAAAGCCTTTGACTGTGTGGATCATAACAAATTGTGGCAAGTTCTTGGTGGTATGGGGATACCAAGTCATCTTGTCTGCCTCCTGAGGAATCTGTATAACGACCAAGTAGCAACGGTAAGAACAGAGCACGGAACAACGGACTGGTTTAAAATTGGGAAAGGAGTACGGCAGGGTTGTATACTCTCACCCTACCTATTCAACCTGTACGCAGAACACATCATGCGACATGCTGGGCTTGAGGAATCCAAGGCTGGAGTTAAAATCGCTGGAAGAAACATTAACAATCTCAGATACGCAGATGATACCACTTTGATGGCTGAAAGCGAGGAGGAGTTGAGGAGCCTTATGACGAAGGTGAAAGAAGAAAGTGCAAAAGCTGGGTTGCAGCTAAACCTCAAAAAAACCAAGATTATGGCAACGAGCTTGATTGATGACTGGCAAATAGAGGGAGAAAAAGTGGAGGCAGTGACAGACTTTGTATTTCTAGGCGCAAAGATTACTGCAGATGCTGACTGCAGCCAGGAAATCAGAAGACGTCTACTTCTTGGGAGGAGAGCAATGGCAAATCTTGATAAAATAGTTAAGAGCAGAGACATCACACTGACAACAAAGGTCCGCATAGTTAAAGCAATGGTATTCCCTGTAGTAACCTATGGCTGCGAGAGCTGGACCATAAGGAAGGCTGAGCGAAGGAAGATAGATGCTTTTGAACTGTGGTGTTGGAGGAAAATTCTGAGAGTGCCTTGGACTGCAAGAAGATCAAACCAGTCCATACTCCAGGAAATCAAGCCAGACTGCTCACTTGAGGGAATGATATTAAAGGCAAAACTGAAGTACTTTGGCCACATAATGAGAAGACAGGATACCCTGGAGAAGAAGCTGATGCTAGGGAAAGTGGAAGGCAAAAGGAAGAGGGGCCGACCAAGGGCAAGATGGATGGATGGTATTCTGGAGGTGACGGACTCAACCATTGGGGAGCTGGGGATGGTGACGGACGACAGAAAGCTCTGGCGTGGACTGGTCCATGAAGTCACGAAGAGTCGGAAACGACTGAACGAATAAACAACAACAACATCTTTATGAAAGAAGAGGTTCTACTAAAATCCATTTTAATAGGTCTTTAAATAGTATTAAATTAATGTCCCTCTGCTGAATTTAAAGGACAAGTATTAATTTCCTATGCTGGAGCTCAGCAGTATATAAATTTTGAAACTTTTTTTTACAAGGTCAAGAAAAAGAAATCAAATTACAGATTTTATTCTAAACATATATGGTTGTTTATGTAAATCATATCTTGATTTCTTTCATCTTTTTCAAGTGTTAGCTAAGCTGTTGAATACTCCCCGTAGTCCTCTCAGAAGAACTATCTATCAAGAGACATTGATTAAAGACAGCTGATGCAGTAGAATAGTATCTGATGCTATTTTGTTTTAACTGTTAGGAAAGAATTAAAGTATCCTACCTTGCCAACATACTGATAATCAGAGCCTGTGTATTCTTCTAGAAGGAAGAATTGATTCCACATCCAGCTTCTTTTGGAACGATTAAGTTCTTTTCTGCTGTTTCTAGATAGATCCAAAACCTTTGGGTTTTCTGGAAAACCAGTAGTTTTTTTGGATAATGGTGTAGAATAACTTTGGTGAGGATGACCAAACCAGAAAAGGACCCAGAAGCAATGATAAGTTCTCATGATGGCAGTACAAAATGATGTTGAAGTGATGATTTTTCCCACCTCAAATGCAAGCTAGTTCTCTATGCTGAGGCCAATCACATTCCTTCTTCGTTCCTTAATGTTTTTTCTTTAAGTCTCGGAGGAGATCTGAAATGAAAAATAAATGCCAATTTACCAAGCATTTAGAGAAGGCTATTTAGCACTCAGTGCAACAACAAATATGACAAAAAGGTAGATGTAATTTCTATAAAAAGAATCTTATATGGCTCTTAGTTGAAGATTTCCATTTGCAGTAAATGCAATATCTCTGTTGAGTAGGAGGAATAATAGTGTAATTTATTTTGTTTGTTATTCCACTTAATTGAAAGATATTATTTCTGGCAATTTGATTATTTCTTTTACATGGTTCATGATAATCCTATTTATTCTATCAAAAAAAGAAGTTGGTTTTCAATTGGTGCATTTTAAACTGTGCTAATTTAGGAGCATATGGCATAAGTGAAGACTTCCTCCAGATGTGTAAACCATGCACTGTATCATTTTGTACATTTCTTGATTAGCCATAGATAACGAGGTGAAGCATGGCCTAATCAGTGCACCCTAGGGAGCTATGTGCCTGTTTGTATTAATGGATAGCACTGAGGAACAATTTAGAACCCTGGGTATTTTGGTGGTTCATCCCAATTCCAGTAATTGTCCTGAATGTTTTGTTTCAAATATTGATTCATCTCCCCCACCCTTTTAATAATTGAACAGCTCCATTTCTAGGACACAAATGCTTGGTCTAGTGGTTAAGGCACCATGCTAGAAACCAGGAGACTGAGAGTTCGAGTCCCGCCTTAGACATGAAAGCCGGCTGGGTGACCTTGGGCCAGTCACTCTCTCTCAGCCCAACTCACCTCACAGGGTTGTTGTTGTGGGGAAAATAGGAGGAAGGAGTATTAGGTTATGTTCGCCACCTTATTTATAAAGATAGTAAAGGCAGGATAGAAAATAAATAACTAAATAAATAATAGATATTTTTTTTGCTTTCATATATTTGAAGAATCCCATTGTTCTCTTGTCTTGGTAAATCATCTCTTGTTTTCTCTGTCACATCCAATTCATGCTAAACAGAAACCAATAATAGAAGGACAGAGAATGTGAGGATCAAATGATCTCTTATCCTGAAGGATACTGAATAAATGTACTGTAAAATAAGAGTATAACAATAATGCTTTCATTTAGAAAAGCCCTACATACCCAATATTACTATGATTGAGGAAGACATGGCATGGAGCAATCCCAGGACAAATTAATCCAACCCCCTCATATGATATACTGGAACAACTGAAACTGGTAAACACAAGCACTTGAAAATGGAAGACGTTAGTAAATTGTACTAGCCAGAAGAAGACTGGGACAAGAGCACTCTCTATCAATCTCCCTCAGACAGTTTCATACCAGGATACCATAGTAAATCTCAGCTTTCCAGACATTTAAAACTTTATTCAGGAATTACTCTCAGACAGATTCAACTAGATTAAAATTGTTATTGACTGAATACACACACACACACACACACACACACACACACACAGATAAAAAAAACAAAAGAGCAAGAGAAAGAGCAGGGTATAAAGAAGAAAGAAAACTAAAAAAGAACAGGGCATATATTCATGGATACATACAATGTAGATATATAAAAGTTCTACATAGCATTTCAGTGAATGGCAGCCATATTTCATTGTTGCAGACAAGAAGTCTTATATACAACAGATGGTTTGCCCTCTGGAGAGCAAAGAAAGCAAGCCTTTATATAGGTCTGTGCTTCAATGTTTTAAGACTAAGCTTTTTCCTTCTGCCTTTTCAAGTTAACAGATACTTGGCCTTTTTCTTCATGGTTGTGGGAAGTAGTTGAACTATGTTGACATAATGCATCTCTGGCCTCTCAGTTGCTGCCTTGCCAGACTCAGCTCTAACACACCAACTTTTCTATTTTCTCCTTCTCCTCCTCCTCCCTCTCTGAGTTCAGTGTTATTAAGTGCTTCTCCCTGTCCCTGCTTCAGGACATAGGTGGCTGGAAGACACTGTGCCTCTCCTTCCATTTCCATTTCTTCTTTGAGTGAAGCTGGTGATATTGTCCTCCTTTCATGTCTGTCCACCTGACTGAGGATAGCAAGGGGGAGGGATTTCAATTTCTTCTTTGGCTAAAACTGGTAAGATCTCCCCAGTTTTGCCCCTCCTCTTTCATGACAACAGACAGCAGGAATAATTTTCAATTCTTCTACTTTGTCAGGAACATCCCCATTTCAGAATCCCTTTTCATAATCCTTGGGTGGGGTAATATCTGCCTCTCATTAGTCATACAACTGTATTCCTCCTCAAACAAGTTCCATTGCCGCCCCCCCCCCCAGTGTAAGAACTGCTAGCAGAAGTAGATGTCTGATTGCATGGTTTGTGGCACCATGGGCTTGTGAGGGCATTGCAAATTGAACTGGGGAGGGGCATTCTAGGATGGTGGAAAACAGAGTATTTTCAGTGTGGCTGGAAGTTGTAGGCAAAAGGCCACAATTCTGTGCTGCGTTATTTCAGGGAATGGTCCAAGAAACTTGGCATCCAGTATCTTACAAGGGAGTTCACAAGCCAGAAGTTATATCCAACAATGATGGAAGGCCTTATTGATGATCAGCAGCGGAGCATTTGTAGGAGGAAGTGGCACTATCCAGTTGATCCTTAAGCAGACACTGAGAAGCTTGAACAATGGAAGCTTCTGGAACAGGCAAGTTCAGGAAGCATTTGGCAGCTGGTGCAGGTGGTAGCCATAGGTAGCCTGAAATGACAATGTATGAGTGGACGCATGAACTGTGTTATCAGCTATCTAAAAGGTAAAGGTTCCCCCGCACAGTTGTGTCCAACTCTAGGGGCCGGTGCTCATCCCCGTTTGTTAGCCGAAGAGCCAGTGTTGTCCGAAGACACTTCCACGGTCATGTGGCTGGAATGACATGCACGGAACGCTGTTACCATCCCACCGAAGTGGTACCTATTTATCTACTTGCATTTGCCTGCTTTCAAATTGCTAGGTTGGCAAGAGCTGGGGCGAGTGCGGGAGCTCACTCCGTCACGCGGGGCTAGGGTCTTGAACCTCCGAACTTGTGACCTTCCGATCGACAAGCCTGGCGTATTAACCGCTGAGCCATCGCACCCCCTATCAGCTATCTAGCAATAGGTAAAAGGTTTGGCCAACTGTCTTGCTGGTAGTTTTATGAAGTATTGCTCAAAGGTTGCATTTGTTCTCTCCATTTCTCCATCCAACTGTGGGGAGAGATAGAGCTTTACATCCAAAATGGAAACAGAGCTTTCTAAAGTGTGTCATGAATTGTGGGCCTTTGTGTTTTTTTCCTTTCCCATTTTATTGTCTTTTATAACAAGATTATACACAGAGTACAAAAATAAAAAAGATAAACAATAAAAGGAACAATACTAAAGACAATTAATAAACAATAATAAAAAAGCTAAATAAAACCAAGAAATAGAAGAGAAGAAAAACCAAAAAATTAAAAACTCCAGAAAAAATTAAAAGGTACCAATATTAGATATCTAAAATATAAATATTAGACATGTAGCAATCACTGGTTTACAAAAAATATCTTATAATATTGTTATTATTGACAAATAGAGAAGAGTAAAAAAATTACCTAAAAATGCTATTCTATTGTTTTACAGTATCATGAAATCTATACCAAAGAAAAGCATGTTGCTTCATTTTCTGATATTTTATTTATTTGCTTAATTTTTATCCCGCCTTTATTATTTTTATAAATAACTCAAGGCGGCAAACATACCTAATACTCCTTCCTCCTCCTATTTTCCCCACAACAACAACCCTGTGAGGTGAGTTGGGCTGAGAGAGAGAGTGACTGGCCCAAGGTCACCCAGCCGGCTTTCATGCCTAAGGTGGGACTAGAACTCACAAACTCCCGGTTTCTAGCCCGTTGCCTTAACCACTAGACCAAGCTGGCTCTTTTCCAAAATGGATAAATTACACATTTCCAAAAGCCAATCCTTAATGTTTGGAATAATACCACTTTTCCAATTTCTCAGAATAATTCTTCTGGTAACCACCCATGCCTCATACAACCATAATTCCTCAAAGACAGTCTGATTTCAATGTGTTGAGAGATAATTCAGCATCACACTAACACCTTTAACATTTAGGGATTTCACCATGAATCTTCTTATGTATATTGAAATGTTATTCCAAAAAGATATTAATAGTTCACAAAGTCAGTGAACTCTCACATTTTTTACTTCTCCAACAAAGAAAACCTGATGTCCATCCTTTCAAATACATTATTTGGAGAGAAGAACTCTATTTTCCAGGAGTAATATGATAGACAGTGACCAGCAATGATATAAACCTGAAACCAGGGGAGATAAATGCTATCTATTTCTCTCCTGCAGCTTCTAAGGTCCATCAGATAACATTATAGTTGATGCCACTGAGGATCTGGAGGTTTTATTATCTGAAATCTCAATTTTTTTATTGATACAAAATAAAGGACTGGCAATGGTGTTTCCCCCCCCCCTCCCACTAATATTAAAAAGTTACCGGGCACGTCATTCTACTGAATCCATTTCAAATCTCATTTGGATATCTATGGATAAATGTGTCATAGACAACTGGTTGGAAACATATTGCTTATTGCTAGAGTCCTACTGGAAAAATAATTCACTTCCAAATATAGATGAATGGTTAAGGAAAGTTTGACAGATAATGAAGATGAAAGCAAATTCCATTATATTTTAGACATTTATAGGATTGCATATCCATTCTATGGATTTTTTTCTTTGAAATACATGCAACTTGTGTGTGTGGGGGGGGGCATACAAGTTTAATAAATTATTATTAACTCATATTAGTGGAATAGGAATAAACCACAGGTGAAGCTGAGACAAAAACTGCTAATCATTGTGTAACACTGAACCACTTAATGGGATGACTGAATATTAAAAACAACTTGGCTTCTCCTTCCTTCCTTCCTTCCTTCCTTCCTTCCTTCCTTCCTTCCTTCCTTCCTTCCTTCCTTCCTTCCTTCCTTCGCAGTTTTCTTCTGAACAAATGGATGGACTTTTTTTTAAACGAGTGTGTGTGTGTGTGTGTGTGTGTGTGTACATTTAAAGGAAAGAAATATGTATGGGTTATTTTTCAGAATGTCAAACAAATAAGATTTATCAAATATTGTTTTGAAGAAGTAACTCACTATATACCAGGAAAGTGCTATTTATCAACTGGCCCACAGCAGTCAGTGAGTATATCTGAACTGTGAAAATAAGTAGGGTACTATTAAATAGGTAGAATTAAATGGCATAAATGCAATGGTAATGGAGGAGGGTAGTGCCAATGCCCATATGCTACCAACAGCCTCCAGATTTATTCACCTATCCTCAGGTGATTCCACTTTCCTATGAGAGGGTTTTTGATACATTCTTTTCAAACCTGCATGGTAAAGTTATTTAAACCAAAACAAGCTAACTTTGTAGGATGTAGGGAACCCTCCCCTCCCCTCCTATTTTATTTTGTTTTATTTTAATTTGAAGGCTTGACTGTAGGCTTGATGAACACACTTTCCCAGCTGTGGCTGGGAAAGAGGAATTCCACAGGTGAGTTAATTAGGGCAGCCATGGGTTGAAGTCCTGGCGAGCTGCCAGCAAACAGCAGGCTTGTCATCCTGCTTGCTCTGAGTACAGAGGGAAAGTGACTGATGATGGGTTTGCTTTCGCTCCATGTGCCTGGATCCTTCTTCCTGGGAAGGAAGGTTCTGTGGGTATGTTGCTGAGCACCTGAATCCACTTATTATTCTGTCATTAGTCCAAGCTGGATATATCACTAAGGCATGGGGAGGGGGGTAGTGGAGCTCACCCTGTTTCAGGCATCTCCATAATTTCTTTTCTTTTCATTACCCCCGTAGATGAAGCCAGTGGTGAGCCATTATTCTTTCAGTCAAACCGGGAAAAACCAAGGCTGGCCATTTAAAGAAACAGACCTCCAAATGTCAATTGCCAGGAAGCAATGGCTCCTGTGGGGGGACTTTTCTGCACTTCAGATTTGCCATTTTTCACTGCTTTGATGTCGTGGAAGAGGTTTTAGAGCAGCCCTGGCTGAAATATGGCTTTCAAGGAAGATATCACAGCTGTTAAATGCGATGTTTTAATGTCTCCCTAGCTAGAATATGCTATGGATATCCACAGCAGGGAGCTAATCCTGAAAGATGTTACCTAACTTATCTTCACACGTTATCTTTAGCTGACAAAATCCAGGGCCTTCATATATCCAAGCATCATTGCAAATCAGGATTTACATGAGAAGCGCATATTAAAACACAGTGTCTTTTTCTCTTCCCTCATTAAGCACTGCGTGGCTATACAATTCAGCTCAGGAAAATAATAAAACTGAATAAATCTGCAATTCTGGGCCATTTCACCAGATTGGATCCCAAGCAAAAGGGAAAATGGAGGAATTTGTATATGTGATTAACAAAATACTCTGTATGGAAGGTGAGACAAAAGACAATAGGACTCCAAAGTAATATAAAATGTTTAGAGGAGGGTGTCTGATAGATTTAGCTTTTTCTCACACCTGCATGGCGATATATTTCCAAAATTCTATTTCCTGCAGAAGCAATTAGTGAAATTCGTTATCAAGGTCTTCCTCTTGGCTGTGCTTTCTTTTTCTATTGTCTATCAGTTATTACTTACTTACTTACTTGCTTACTTACTTACTTACTTACTTACTTAATTAATTAATTAATTAAATTTGTATGCCACCTAACTCCCAATGATTCTGGGTGGCTCACAAGTAAAAATATTTTTAAAAATACAATAAAAACAAGAATAAAGAATAAAAGATAGCAAACCATACTGGAATGGAAAAAAGAAACAATCCCACACAACCAAAGGGGGCTTCAATCATCCTCACCAAAGGCTGGGTGAAGAGCCACGTCTTCAGGGCCCTTCAAACACCAGCAGGATAGGGGCCAAAGGATAGGGGCCATCCAGATCTCAGGGGGAACCTCATTCCGGAGGCAGGCACTGTAACAGAGAAGGCACACTTCCGGGATCCCAAGAGATATCATTGTTTAAATAAAGGAATCTCTGCCAGATCAAATTGGCCAGGCAGATTCTATGAGAGATAGGAAGTCCCTCAAGTAACCAGGCCCTATGCCATGTAGGGCTTTATAGGTAGTGACCAGTGCCTTGAATTGCTTCCAGAAGCAAACTGGCAACCAGTGCAGCTGACAAAGCAGAGGTATTACATGGGCATACCGAGAGAGTCAGTTTGGTCTAGTGGTTAAGGCAATGGGCTAGAAACCAGGAGTCTGTGAGTTCTAGTCCTGCCTTAGGCATGAAAGCCGGCTGGGTGACCTTGGGCCAGTCACTCTCTCTCTCAGCCCAACTCACATCACAGGGTTGTTGTTGTGGGGAAAATAGGAGGAGGAAGGAGTATTAGGTATGTTCGCCGACTTGAGTTATTTATAAAAATAATAAAGGTGGGATAAAAATAAATAAATAAATAAATACACACACACACACACACACACACACACAAACACATACATACTGAGGCATGCCCATCACTGCCTGTGCTGCTGCATTCTGGACCAGTTGAAGCTTCCAAGTGGTCTTCAAGGGTAGCCCCATGTACACCATCAAGCCATGAGGTGACAAGGGCATGAACAACTGTCTTAAGGGCCTATTTTGTTCTAGTGAGACATAGCTCATTTGCTATATTAAATAACTGTTTTCAAAAAATTATTCAATTATTTGTTTTTTGTTCACACAAAATAATTCCTTAAAAATATTATATTTTTTTAAAAGAAAGTTCTTACCTAATTTTTTTATCTGGTATCTTCAGAACATATATCCTTCTATGACATAGTGTCAGGAGTTAGCTGCAAGCCCAAGTTTAGAAAAAAGAATGGACTTCCAACATAAGAGAGCTTTTTCTCAAACTTGACAGCTATTAAACTGTTTTCTAAATCTAATACCTATAAATAGTTTCTCTCAAAAACCTTTCAATCCAGTAAGCAAAATAAACCACATTTATTCTACCCTTTAGGAGATTCTGTTTTCATTACTTGCTCTTTAGAATTATATATGCTTCTGAAATTTTTCAGTGGAAAGTGACAGCATTCTTTAGTGGAATAAAACAAATAATTGTCTTCATGGATAATATGGTGATATATGATACATTAATGAAAAAGAATGGCAAGATACCAACCTTTGTGTAGAACTAGATTAATGAACTTGGACCCATACCATCAATACTACAGAAAGCAGTGACAAACCTTAGAAGCTTTCTAGAAAGGGCAAATGATTAAGATAAGTATTTGCAAGGCAACCTAGACACAGTAATTCAACTCAAAACCTCTTATCGTAGTTTCGGGAATCATATAAGGAAGCTTGGCTTTACATCTTTAACATGCCAATCTATATTCTATTATACCAATCAACCCAATAGTTAGTGATATCAGTAGTTGTGCTTCAGAAGTGCTTACTAAAGCACAGCTACTTACTAAACCACAATTTCTTACTAAAAAAGAAAACAGTTTGGAGAACTCAAAAAAGACTATCTAGGTAGTATGTGACATTTCAAATATTTTACATAAGGAATTTACTTTTTTTCAGATTCACCACAGTCCATATTGACATATATTCTCACTTTCCTCAAGCAAAAGATGAGGCATAGAGCAGTAAGTTGCAAAATCAATGGAGAGGGTACTGTATAATAAAATTATAAGTCTCTACCACAAGCTATAATTTAGTAAACCTACCAGGGGGAAGAAAAATCAGAACACCCCAACTCTACAGAAGAGCCTTGTCCCACTACAGATTTCCAAATTAGGATTAATTATGTATATTCTATAACTGGATCAAATAAACGAAGTAGTTCTCCCTTTGAAAACCAGGATACCAAGTTTACATTAAATTTAACAGAGAAAGGGCATCACAGTCTGTAGCTACTGTACGCAAATAACTAATCCAGTTCTTGGAGTAATTAAAGAAGCCAGTGACACTTTCTATCTCAGAGCAAACACAATAATCAACTGTACAAGGAATATTTGAAAGCCTCAGTTAATCTCCTGAGAAGCTTTCATATAGAGTCTTAGGAACACTCTTCCTTGTTAGCAGGATTACTGCTCAAGCCATCATTGCTTTGATCAGGTTGTATGAAAATCTTCAAACTGCTCAACTCAGCTCTCAGGTGTTTCAGTAAGGTGATTGATTTATTGTTTCAATCAACAAGAGAAAGGAGATATGCATGTTGAATTTTAGAAAGATAATCAAGTTTTTATCTAACTCTTTTGAACTGTGTGTCCTCTAATACTTTCTTGGTAGCTAGCTTCCCATGTACCTGGTTGCCTCAGTGAAACGAAGCAAAGGACAAGCATACATGAAAGAAGGTATTCTAAAATAGATTCAAATACCTATGAAGTTGTCTCATCTACAGAGACCAGATTTTCCACAAATTCATTACATGTGTCAGCAGAAAGCAAACTGGAAATTAAAAAAAGGTAAAGGTTCCCCCCGCACATGTGCAGTCGTGTCCGACTCTAGGGGCTGGTGCTCATCTCCATTTGTTAGCCAAAGAGCTAGCACTGTCTGAAGACGCTTCCACGATCATGTGGCCGGCATGACGCACGTGGAACACTGTTACCTACCCACTGAAGTGGTACCTATTAATCTATTTGCATTTGCATGCTTTCAGATTGCTAGGTTGGCAAGAGCTGGGGCGAGTGCGGGAGCTCACTCTGTCATGCAGGGCTAGGGATTTGAACCTCCAAACTTGCGATCTTCTGATCAACAAGCCTGGCATCTTACCTGCTGAGCCACCATGCCCCTTAAACTGGAAACTACCCCCCCCCCACTAAATGAGAGATTTATAACAGTGCCATGCGAGTTTGTGGATCTATTTTACTATTCTAGGCCTCAACTTCGGCTAACAAACGGAGATGAGCACCGGCCCTTAGAGTCGGACACGACTGCACAAATGTGCGGGGGGAACCTTTACCTTTTTAGGCCTTTTTTGATTCCTTAGAAAAAATTTTTAATTCAAAATACAATGTCTAATTTATCAAAAAAGAACTGTATAACTAAATGGGAATAAAATTTGGGACATACTATTCAAATTGAAAAATGGGAGAAAATGTGGTTAAAAGATTTAAAATTTACTCTAAATTATAATATGAAAGAATTTTTAAAAAAAATGATGTATAGATGGTATATCACTCCAAATACATTGTCGAAAATGAATAACACCATGTCAAATAGATGTTGGAAATGTAAAAGGGAAGTTGGTACTTTTTTTCACTTGTGGTGGATGTGTCAAAAAACAAAAAGTTTCTGGGACAAAATAAATGAAATTATAGGTAAAATAATACAAGAAGATTTTAAAAAAGAACCGGAACTTTATTTACTGGGATTTATTGGATCAGATCTACACAAGAAACATGGACAATTACTATTATATTTAATTACCGCTGCAAGAATTATATATGCTAAACATTGGAAAGAAGACTACATACCCGACATGGAAGAATGGATTATAAAAGTGATGGACTTAGCACAGATGGCTAAATTGACTGATCAACTAAATGATAAAAATGTGGATGAGTTTAACTCATTGGAAACCTTTTTACAAATTTATAGAAAAAACACAAAAAATTCAATTGGAAATTTAATGTAATTAAGAAAGTCACAAAGTTGGTTTATAAATACGTAAATAATTTCTGGATGAGAAAGTAGGAAGTCACACGTTATGTTATGTTATGTTATGTTATGTTATGTTATGTTATGTTATGTTATGTTACGTTAGTTTATGTTATGTTATGTAATATTATGTAAAGTTATTTTAATATTAAAATAAAAAATTATATTAAAAAAAAGTTTCAGTTTAGAACTAATTGGGGTCAATAAATTCCACTCATCTGCCTGATTATTTTTTTATTTATTTATGTACATTTATTTGGTGGGGCTACAAAGGACTCTGAGTGGCTTACATTCATTTCTTTCAGCTAGAAGATCAACATAACAAAACAGTATCACAACAGACAATTAAAAATAGCAAGTAAAATTACAAATGGCCATTGGGGAACAATAAACAGCTACACACAATCCAGAGACAAGGCTCTCAGCTCACACCAGATCCTCTCTTTTAAAAAGTCAACTTTTTACAGCTTACCTAAAATTTAACAGGTAGGGCTACTCTGATTTGGGGAAGTAGACTATTCCAAAGAAGGGTGGCTGTGACTGAAAAGGCTATGAGATCAGCAGACTGGGGAGGGCACTGCCATGCAGTAGGGGTTGATGATGCCACAGTGGCAGTTTCCACTTGTCCCGGCACTAGGCTGACCATATTTCAGGATGGCAAAATGGGTCGGGGTCTTATGTAATATTCTGTATTCATGAAAAAGACAGGGGTCCCCGCCCCCTGGTCCACACGATTGGCTCCCGCCTGCAAACCCCGCCCCGGTCCATGCAATTGGCTCCTGCCTGCAAACCCCGCCCCCGGTCCGCGCTCCAGCTCGGATCCTCCTTCCGTGCCATTCCCGCCGGGTTTGAAAAATGGGACAAAATTGAGATTTTTATGGAAACGATGGGACGGTTGAAAAATGCTAAAAAAACAGGACTGTCCCATTCAAAATGGGACATATGGTCAGCCTACCCAGCACCCAATTCAGAAATAAGACCTCATACCTGATTATCTGCAGAGCTGTGTCTCTAATTGCCTGTAGAACATTGTGGATGACAATAGCCACCCCACCTCCCTGGTCTTGAGTTTGTGTGACCAAGACACAGGGAATTCATTTATTCCTAATTTCAAGAATTACATTTATGCATCAATTTTATTTATTTTTTTAGTTTTTTGTGTATTTGTGTATTTGTTTTAGAAATAAAAATAGCTTAAGTTAAAGTGCATGGATTTATGTGTGTGTGTATAGTATGTATGTGTATTTGTATTTGTATATGTGTATGTATGCATATATGATTGGCAGTTGCTTTCCTGGAACAGAAAGTGGAAGGGCACATCAACTGGGGAATTGCTCAGTGAGATAATATGGTAGCCTGCAGTAGGGATTGACTATCTTGTAAGCTGTTACCAAGGTGTCTCAGTCCGGACAGGATTTTGTTAAACCAGCTTAGAGTCAAGCTGGCATGAGCACAGGACAGGAGCAGCTTAAGGATGCAGTGCAGATATGCCCATAATAAGTAGTTATCACATGTATTAATCTTTATTTATAAGATCTATACCTCACCTCCCTCCAAAGGATCAAAGTTATTAAATGGGCCCAAATGGACGTCACAGAGATGCCTAAAAAATTAATCAGGCCATGGCATGTTGGGGCCAAGTGTGAGCAAAAATGGGAGACCATGTTGTATATATATTTTTATGTCTGTAGAATATGTGGCTGAGTTTTTAAAAAAGCCAGGCCTCAAAACTTTTTTCCTGTTTGGGCTCAGGAGCACATGTTCACCCCCACTCAGGAATGTTAATTCACCTTTAGGAGCCAGCCAGTCTGAGAGTTCTGACCAATCAGAATTAGCTGTTAGAGCTTTGCCCATATTGGGAATCTGTTGCCTAGGTGTTTTGGTCACATGCTAAATCCTGTCCACTCAGATGCTGGTCAAATTAAGGTTTAAAATGTAAATGCCTTTTGTTCTCTTTACCTCTGCACTCTGCTCTGCTATCTAAATGTAAATAGCTATGTTAATCAACCATGCTTGTTTGGCTAAAGAAGATTCAAGGTTTGTTCCTATGTTCTTTTGTTTTAAATAAAGCAACATTTTACTACAAGCTTATCTCTTGGTTTTTCCATAACTCTGATCACAAATTTTATAAAACAACAAAAGGTTCTGTGCCCAGGAACTGCTTCTGGATCAGAGACAAAACTTATGGAAACATGAGAGAGGAAAGCTAACCTGTTTAATCTGCATTTGAAGAGGCTTCCTTTGTTTTTTGAAACTTGCTGGCAGTTGCAAGAAGTTTGAATTCGAGGCAGAGTTTCAAGCCTCGTGCAAGCCTCATGTTTGGATTACTACAACAGGGGAGAGAAGAAGCAATGGCAGCTGCTGCAGCTTCAAGTTTTCAAGGTATGCCCCTGGAAAAGCTTTCTAATACTAATTATTTGAACTGGTCTTTGAAAATGGAAAGTTTCTTGAGGAGAGAAAATTTATGGTCTGCAATTTCTGAACAAATTCCTCAGAATCCAGATCAAGCCTGGTTGAGGAAAGATGAGAAATGCAAAGCCTCCATTATTTTGGCTGTTCAGGATGATCAGCTTATACACATGAGAGGCAAAGAAACTTCCAAAGACTTATGGGACTATTTGCGTGATTTATATGTGAAAACTAGTCCAGGCAGCAAGGTTATTTTAACCAAAAAACTGTACAAGGCTCACTTGCCTGAGAATGGAAATTTGCCAGAGCATCTTAATAAGCTACAAACCTATTTTGTGGAATTACAAGAGCGTGGGATGGAATTTACCCCCCTGATGAAAGCCTACATTATGCTGTCTTCGTTGAATGAGTCCTGGGACACTTTAATTTGCTCCATGGAGGGAATCCCAGAAGCTGATCTAACTCCATCGTTTGTGACTACCCAGCTGCTTGCTGAGTGGGATAAAAGACAGGAAAAAGCTGCCTCCATTTCTACAATAAAGTCTTCTCGTGGCCAGCGGAGGGAGCGGAAGAGCTCTGAATTCCAAGCTTCTGCATTATCCAGCAGGCGATGCTTTACCTGTGGATCCCCTGCTCATCTCCAAAAGAACTGTGTCAAGTTTAAAAGCAAGAAGACTTCTAGAAAGAAGATTCTTCATGCAAAAGTTGTTGAGAACTCTGATAATAAAGATTTGTGGGTTCTTGACAGCGGAGCCAATTATCATATATGTCACAATAAAGATTTCTTTCTGTCTTTGTCTAAAACTAACAAACAAAAAGTTTCCTTAGCAGATGGATCTGTATCCAAGATCGTGGGTGAAGGTGAGATCAATCTTCCATGTTTGGGGGAAACTGTTCAAAATGTTTTGTTTGTGCCTAATTTTCAAAGCAATCTCTTGTCTGTGGGGCAGCTAGTAGCCTCAGGTTATGTAGTAACTTTTAAGAAAGAGGGTTGTGAAATTAGGAAGGCTGGCAAAGTGTTTGCAAAGTGTTTGCAGAAAGATTCTCTGTACATTGTACAAAATGCTGAAAAGCAACAAATTGCTAAGGCTGTTTTTGAAAATAAGCCCTTACACGATCAGTGCATCCATTTAATGCATAGGAGATATGGTCATGCTAATTTTAAGTACATTTCTCAAATGCCTAGTTATTCTTCTGATTTAAAATTGAAAGCTTGTGATAAGTATCTGGATTGCTCAGTTTGCAAGGAGAATAAAACCACAAGAGCTCCTGTGAAGAAGTTTTCTGATAGGTCCACCTCTAGGCCTCTAGAGATCATTCATTCTGATGTTATAGGCCCATTTTCTCCTAGTCTTGGGGGAGCAAGGTACATTTTGACCTTCATAGATGATTTTTCCAGGTACACATTCATTTATTTGTTGAAACACAAAGATGAAGTCTTTGATAAATTTAAAGCTTTTGTGGCTTGGGCGAATGGAAAATTCCCAAGGCCAGTGTCTGCCTTGCAATCAGATCAAGGTGGAGAGTATCTATCCTCAAAGTTTAAAAGCTTTTTGTTAGAAAAAGGGATAGAACACATTTTAGCTAACCCTTACACGCCTGAACAGAATTCTGTTGCAGAGAGAAAAGGCAGAACATTGCAGGAAGCAATGAT
Organism: Charina bottae; assembly: GCA_023362775.1. NCBI lineage: Eukaryota > Metazoa > Chordata > Lepidosauria > Squamata > Charinaidae > Charina > Charina bottae. Next base: position 620,805 of record JALMGJ010000030.1, on the reverse strand, counting down.
GTGTTTGCTGAAGGATGATAGTTTGCCTTTTAGGTATTGGGGAGAAGCTGTTTCTACAGCATGTTATGTGCAGAACAGGCTGTTTGGCAGTGCAATTCAGGATGTGCCTTTTCATTTGTTCTATGGTGTCAAGCCTAAAGTAAGCCACCTCCGAGTGTTTGGAAGCACAGCTTGGGTGCACATTCCAAAACAGCTGAGGCGCAAGGGGGCTTCCAGAACAAAGAAAGCAATCTTTGTAGGGTATGAACAAAGTCAGAGGAGCTACAGGTTCATACTGGATAATCAATTGATAATTAGTAAAAGTGCTTCTTTTGCTGAGCAGAATTGGGATAAAATAAACTCTAGTTCTTCAGTTGATTTATCCATGGGGGAGCAGCAAAGTCTTGCTGATGGTGATTTGCAGGAATCACCTAGTGAAGTCAATGAGCAGGAAGCTGACTTGTCTGGAAAGTCAGAGGTTTCTGAGGACAATGGTAGGATTCAGAGTGTAAGTCCTGTCCTACCTCGCAGGTCTGAAAGGATTAATAAGGGAGTTCCTCCTGATCGTTATCAAGTAGATGTTGTGAAGGCTTTTCACATTCACACAGAGCCTGAGTCTCTGGAAGAAATTAAAGAAATGCCAGCTGAAATAGCTAAGTGTTGGCATGAAGCCATGCAGCAAGAATTGGATTCCTTAAAGGAAAATAAAACTTGGAAACTAGTAAATTTGCCTCCCAATCAGAAGGTTTTAGGTTGTAGGTGGGTGTTCAAACTGAAAAAAGATTCTGATGGCAAAATTCAGAAGTACAAAGCAAGGTTGGTAGCAAAAGGTTTTGCTCAAAGAAAAAATGTGGACTATGACAAAACTTTTGCTCCAGTGACAAAAGCTGAATCTATCAGGTTGCTTTTAAAGGTTGCTGCCATGAAGAAACTGTCTGTTTATCACTATGATATTCAAACTGCTTTTCTGTATGGTGACTTGGAGGAAAAATTGTTTATGCAACAACCTCCTGGTTATGAAAAAGAAAAACATCTTGTGTGTGAATTGCAGAAATTCATCTATGGATTGAAACAAGCCGTGCGTTGTTGGAATATAAAGATGGATAATATTTTGCAAAAATTTGGGTTTCAGAAGGGAATTGCTGATCCTTGTGTGTATGTAAAAAATGATAAGCAAGGTGTAATGTACTTGTGCTTGTATGTTGATGATTTGTTGCTGCTCACTTCATCTGATGAACAGAAGCATGCCTTTGAGGTTTGTATGAAAAACAATTTCACATTGAAATGTCTTGGAGCAGTCAACAATTACTTAGGATTGGAAATTCAGAGGGAAAAAGATGGCAGTTTTCTCATAAGTCAGAGTAGTAAAATTAAGAAACTGCTGGAGGATTTTAAAATGCAAGACTGCAAGTCTGTCTCCTCCCCCATGCTTCCTGAGTTTCTAAAAGAGGAGGGGGAGAAGGGGGATGGTGAGTTATCTGAAGGAGATAGTTTCAGATCAGCCATTGGCAGTCTTCTTTACATTGCAAACAATAGCCGTCCGGACATTTCTAACAGTGTGTCCATTTTGAGCAGGTTTGTGGAAAATCCCACATCTGCTGCAAAGTCTGGATTAAAAAGGCTGTTTCGTTATTTACAAGGCACCAAAGATTTTTGCTTAAGGTTGTCTGCTACAGACACAGAAGTTAGAATGCTGGTGTGATTCAGATTGGGCTGGAGATCTCAGTGATAGGAAGTCTACTTCTGGAAGTGTAATTCAATTTGCAAAGTCCACTATTGCTTTGTTTTCCAGAAAGCAGACTGTAGTAGCCATTAGCACAGCTGAAGCCGAATTCTATGCTTTAGCACAACTGTGCAATGAAGTAATTTGGTTTACACAATTGTTGCAAGACATTGGAGTCATTTTAAGCCAGCCTGTAACAATTTATGAAGACAACCAAGCCTGTATCCATTTGGCTTTATCTGAAAGTTCCAGAAATCGCACTAAGCACATTGATGTGCGTTTTCATCTTGTTAAAGATTTTCTAGCCAAGAAAAAGGTTATTTTGAAATACTGTGATACTAAATTAATGTTGGCTGATATCTTCACCAAGCCTCTAGTTGCCAGTAGGCACAATGAGTTAATTGCCAAGCTGGGTTTGTTTCCATATTCTTTCTAGTCATAAAAAAAGGGGAGTGTTGTATATATTTTTTATGTCTGTAGAATATGTGGCTGAGTTTTTAAAAAAGCCAGGCCTCAAAACTTTTTTCCTGTTTGGGCTCAGGAGCACATGTTCACCCCCACTCAGGAATGTTAATTTACCTTTAGGAGCCAGCCAGTCTGAGAGTTCTGACCAATCAGAATTAGCTGTTAGAGCTTTGCCCATATTGGGAATCTGTTGCCTAGGTGTTTTGGTCACATGCTAAATCCTGTCCACTCAGATGCTGGTCAAATTAAGGTTTAAAATGTAAATGCCTTTTGTTCTCTTTACCTCTGCACTCTGCTCTGCTATCTAAATGTAAATAGCTATGTTAATCAACCATGCTTGTTTGGCTAAAGAAGATTCAAGGTTTGTTCCTATGTTCTTTTGTTTTAAATAAAGCAACATTTTACTACAAGCTTATCTCTTGGTTTTTCCATAACTCTGATCACAAATTTTATAAAACAACAAAAGACCAGTCGTAAAAGGAAAAAGCCATTCCTGCACATACACAAACACACACAGAGAGGAGGAAGAGGCATCTATCCCTATCACTGTAACAGTTCCTAAACTTGTCCTTGTTTGGTTGCTTCACTCAGCTTGCCAACACTGAATATAATTTGGGGTGAGTTATTGTGTAGTGTACACTCAATAAATATTGTAGTTGAATTGATTGCGTTGCCTGGGAGCACTTAATGTAGTTAAGATAGAAAATGAAGAACATAGCATGAGGTTGAAGGGTATTAGCCAAATAGAGAAAGAGAATGAACGAAAAACCTCCAATTCTGTTTACTTAAGTATGAAGATACTGAACTTTAGAGGATAGCTTGAGTAATGCTTATGTTTCCATTCCTGATGATACATAGCACTGCAGAGCCATTCATAATGAACTTGATTTAAAATAGCAAATGAGCAGCTCTGAGGCAGCTTTCAAATTACGTTTCTTACAAGCAGTTACCCTGAAAGCTTTCTTTCATTTTCTACATTATAAATTAGATTCTAAACTACTTCTCCTCTTCATCCTCTTCTCCATGGATCAGCCCTTTCTAAATTACAGCCACATATAAAGAAAATGCTATTTCCAAAAAGGAAGAAAAGGGAAAGAAAAGAAGGCCAATTGGATGTTCAATCATGTTCAATGTTAGGATTGGGAAATAACTTCATTATTTATATTCCCCTATGCCAATGTCAACTCACTAGACCTTGTGAGAGTGAAATTGCCTGGCAAAGAAAGTTATCTGTTTGAAAAAGGCATTGGGTTATCAAAATGGAGTGTAATTACTTCCAAAATGGCATTTTTTATTTCTTATTAAAGTCTTTCTTTGCTCAGTAAGGTCAGACACCAGAGGCAAAAAGAGCCAACTCCCAAATAAATAAGTTACAAAGGCTTTCACCAAGGATGATTCAGGTAACTATCAAAAGACTCCACACCATCTGTGTACTCCTATGAGGAACAGCTCCCTCTTCGTCCATCAATACCCCGAAAACTGGAAGAAGCAATTTCCATAAATGGACTCTGGATAACCATTCAGTTGTACCATGTTCCTCTTGTACATATTTGGGTGTTCATTTTTTTTAGAAGAGTTGTCCTTGAAGGCTCACAAATACACACTTAAACTGGCTGCTTCTAGAACTTGCTATATATATATTTTCAAAACTAGGGCAGGTCACTTCTTGCCTCCAGCAAGAATTGGAATTATTTGAGGGGAAGATTTTAGTGCAGATTCTTTATGGTTCAGAGGTTTGAGGAGAATAGAGGATTTGGAGGCTCTACAAAACAAATGCTGAAACAAGGGTAAGCAATCTGATGCCCTCTACATGTTTTACGCTTGAACTCTCACCAGTTGCTGGTGGCCTGATCTCTGCAAGCAAAAACTGTGGCAGCTATAAGCCAAATATCTAGAAGGTCCTGGTTTTAAAGATTAATTCTAGCCCTTTCTTGTAGGACACAAACTGCTTATCTTTGGGCTTCACCATTACTTTTCATTAGAGTAAATAAAGCAATTTTCTTTCATTTGAATACTAAGATGTACCTTGATCAAACTTAGATGGCATTTGATCAACAATTTTTGTTTTGTTTTAAATCTAGGAGTAAGGGTAGTTTGGTCATTTGTTTTTTTCTGAAAGGCCGGTCCATTTTTTTTCTTTTACCGGATTGTTAACAAAATATTTTTATCAAATTCTTTAAGTGATCTGAAGGTCAACATCAAAGATTGATTATACTCACATCAAGTTCATAATGATTTGAAAATTATTCAACAAACAGGATTTAGTGAATGGAACTGTGTTTGTAAATGTGAGATTTATCTTTCATTATATCTTAAGTTATTGTGAGCTATGACCAGCATTTGTGAAATTACATTTTCAGACTAATACTATTGTCTTCTTTGGAAAATAAACAGAAAAAATGTTATGGGAAGTGTTGTTTCTAGAATCTAGACCACTAGAATACATAGATAAATAAGATGGGGATTCTGGAATCCATTTTCATTCAAGCTTCTAATCTAAATAGCCAGACATTCAGAATGAGCTCATCCATTTCCAAGATCTTGTGCCACAAGATTTTGTAGAATTGTAATTCAAAGTATCTAGAGAGCACCAGGATAGCTTCTTCTGTCTTAGACACTTCACATACCCAATAATATTAATGGGTGAACAACAGCCAATTCTTAAGAAAGGGGGGGGGGATGACATTGCATACCTTAAATCCCTCTTAATTAGTCAGTTACTGCAGAAAAAGTAATTGGTTTAGAATTTTCAGGCTGTGAGGAAAGGAGCTAATTCTTCCTAGCTATAGATACTCTATTCATTTTACATTTTACATTTTTAGATAATTGCTAATTCATGTTTTTCAGTCTTGCCCTAAAAGTATGTGCAAAATTTTACTTTATGTAAAAATATGAATGTGTGCGTGTAAGTTGAACTCAGGAGAACCTACTCTGTTTGGAAGATTGGGAGAGACCCACATTCTGGAGTAAACCCTGCCCACCTGAACATTTCTGGGGGGCTACTTAGACCACCTACATTGCAGAAGGAGCCTATAGGACAATTGGTCCAAACAACACTCCATTTTTGTTAGGAGGCCAACTCTTAACAAGTCTCAGATTTTTATAAAACTGGCAAAGCACTATCTCAAATCTTCTGACTTTCTGGAATGACCTCAGATCTTACAGGTATCTCAAACTCTTTCTCCTGAAAGGACATTCATAGATTTTTATTTGCATAAAAATCCCCCTTATATAGGCTGACCATATTTCAGGATGGCAAAACGGGATGGGGTCTTATGTAATATTCCATATTTATGAAAAAGACAGGGGTCCCCACCACCCCCGGTCCACGTGATTGGCTCCCGCCTGCAAACCCCGCCCCCAGTCCACACAATTGGCTCCCGCCTGCAAACCCTGCCCCCAGTCCACACGATTGGCTCCTGCCTGCAAACCCCGCCCCCCCAGTCCACGTGATTGGCTCCTGCCTGCAAACCCCGCCCCCGGTCCGCGCTCCGGCTTGGATCCTCCTTCCGCACCATTCCCGCCGGGTTTGAAAAATGGGACAAAATTGAGATTTTTATGAAAACGACAGAATGGTTGAAAAATGCTTAAAAAACAGGACTGTCCCGTTCAAAACGGGACGTATGGTCAGCCTACCCTTATATTGGTGTGTTTGGTTTGCTAGGTGTTAAGCTATTTCTTGTATTGCTGTACTATTTTACCATAACACTTAGGAAGTTTCAACAAGTGCATTCTAGGAGCTGCAGTCTAACTTCTCTGGAGTGCACCAGATTGGGAAAGGCTGCTTTATGTAATTCTTGGGAAAGCAGGATTTTGGAATCTGGGATTTTCTCTCAGGTAAAAAGTTGAAGCCTATTACTTTTTTCCTCCTCTCTAGTTTTAGATACCAACATCACCAACCTACACCTGCAAATTAGTTCAAGCTGGGAATGTAGAATGTAAACATCTTCTGAAAGTTATATAGGAGAAAATTCTACAAAAATGCTTTTTTTTCCCCAGATTTTTTTTCTTCACATGCCTCTGATTCAGCCCTGCAGTGACTGAAGAAAATGACCCCAAAATATCCAAAGGTGTTGAATTCATATCCCCCAAAATCTAAGCAAAATGATGTGGTCTGAACTCTGGATGAAGCTGAGAGGCCAAGTACTGTACCTCATAATAAGGCAGTAGAGAGGATACCTATCCTTAATTTGAGTATCAGTGAAATACAACAGTGCAAACTGCAGAATATAAGGGGTGATTGCTGGAGTGAATTCTCTGCAGATCAATAATTTCATCCGCATGGTTCCTAGTCAAATTCAAATATTTCTAAAGCCCCATAAAGATGTCATTTAAATGAACTATTTGCAAATACAGAAAATAAGTATGGCAGTTAGCAATCAGAGAATTCCAATTTATACATCACATTTTCACTTATTGTGCTGGTAATGGCTATTTTACAGATACTTTTTGAAAATGCAATAATCATTCAAACAGTATATGGGTAGTTGCCAAAAGCAGGATTGGAATGAAGTACAATTAAGGGTATTTTATTCCTGTTTTGTATGTGATATTGACTTTTAAATTATGAACCCTGCACTCTTTTTCCCTTGAGGGCTTGAGACAATGGGCCTATTCAGTTGTTCTGCTCAGGATGGTGGGGACTCTCAACTCTGATTATTCCTGAACTTGCTACCTCTGGTAGCTTAACACACACTGAAATCCACAGTATGCTCTTACTCCCATACAATGCAGTTCTAAGAACTACAGAATGTCGAAAGTCACAGTTTGTTCAATATCAGACATGAACTTCTTTTTTTTTTTAACATCCCAATCAGGATCAGGGCCACATGTTCTGGGGAGTCTTAAACATTCCTCTCTACTTAGTTACAAAAATCATCCACAACTAATCAAGAATAAAAAGGAAAAAAAAACCTCAATTGCTAGCAAGCACATTATTTCCTCTTTCTGTTGTTTGTGTGTGCCAGCCACCGGGAGGCGATATGTGTACCCCATGCCTTTATATTAATGTAAGTAAAAATAGAAGGCTCAGTTGATTGCAAATATGCTTTTTTGCTAGAGAGACGAAATAAGTTTGAAAAGATCATGACTACAGTGCAGTCATGGGTCTATCAGGGTTTATTATACCTGCTATACAGCGGTCCCCAACCTTTTTGGCACCAGGGACCGGTTTTGTGGAAGACAATTTTTCCACGGACTGGGGGGGGGATGGTTTCGGGATGGCATGGCCGGAAGTGGTAAGCAGACGGGATGCACAGACGGAAGTGTGCAGCCCGGTTCCTAACAGACCACGGACCAGTAGTTGGGGACCCCTGAATAGAGGGTCTTCAAATTTGTCAGTTCTTTTAACTGCAGCAAGTTGTTCATTAAAGGAAAGTTTAAAAATCACACTAATTCTTGGTTATGCCCAAAAAAGTATTTTGAAACAGAGCTTATTGTCTTTTCAGCCATAGGCAGATTGCTGGTATACCAAAGTGCCTGATAATTATATACATCTTTCATGATACTTTTTATTGTAAGCCGCCCAGAGTCCCCTGGTTGGGGGAGATGGGCGGTCATATAAATTTAAATAAATAATACTAGTGTGCTATCCTAAGAACATTCTAGACGTCAAAATTTCACTCCCCTCTAGATTATCTCTCCCTCTCCTTCAACCACCTTGACTATTTTGCTCTGCTCTTCTACAGAGAGGCACTTTTATATTAAGAGAAATCTTGAAGCTTACTTAATACCACTTTTTACTAGTCTACCATTTCAGGGGCTTTAGGATTTACTGAATAAGCTAATATTCCCCAGCCGTAACTCAAGAGCTACAGTAAGCTCAAAAGATTGAGGCTAGTATCATGCTTAAGAACTTCAAATCCACTTAAATATAGAGATGTTATTATCAAACGTGTGGAGATTTGTGCCTGCAGCTAGTATATAATTTACTAGTTTTGTTTGGAGCGTGGGATGAAAATCAGACAGATAACTGACATATGCATTTCCCCCCCCTTTTAACAGTAGGATGCATTGAAGTTGGGGGTGTGGAGGTGGAAGGCCTCAAAGAGGAGTTGTCAACCTATTTATTGTTGCAGATCTCATCAGGTTTTTATTCATTCTTCTTCTACAATGCTATTCCTGGGGATTCTTTTTTAAAAATGGCATGTGGCATTTGAAGAGAATATCTCTTTTGTTCAACAGAAAACAGTACCAGTTAAAGTCTACTATTTGTAGCCCAAGTAATCTGGAAGGGGTTTAGTGAATGATGGTACTCCAAGATATGTACAAACTATATTTTATGCCCAGGACTCATACAGGGAGACAAACAGGAGTGAAGATGGATTGCCCGTGTGCTATCTCATCCACTGCAGCCCTTGATTTCCAGGAGCAAAACATATATAGCTTCTGGCCATTAAAAAGGTGTCCATCCCTGCTTTTGAGATTCAAAAGGTGGCCCACAAATGCCTTAATCAAATATTGTTCAGAAGAGGGAGGCTGCTAGGACAGCAAATGTGATCATAAACCATGTGTTGATCTAGGAAACTTTAGAACTTTATGGTTATGTAATGGTAGGTGGGAATGACCTTGGGAGACAGGAGGAAGAGCTGCGGATTAGACAACGGTCAGACAAGTGGTAGCTGAGTCCCCAGAAGGAATGGGGATGTGGCAAACGACTCAGAAGGGACCCTCCCTAGTTTCTGGGACTGTAAAGGCGAGTGGGGAGAGAAGTACTTTCACAACAAGGTTGATGTCAGCCTCACAAGGTAGTCCAGACAAGAAGCTCACCCAGAAGTACTAGCTCTAACTTTATTGTAAGGTTACATTAACAGAATCTTGCGAGTCTGAAAGTACTTCTCTCCCTCCTCACCTTTACAGTCCCAGAAACTAGGGAGGTTCCCTTCTGAGACATTTGCCACGTCCCCATTCCTTTTGCGGATTCAGCTGCCGCTTGTCTGACCGTTGTCTAGTCTGAAGCTCTTCCTCCTGTCTCCCAAGGTCATTCCCACATACCATTACAGGTTATTAGGAGTTATCCAAAATAGGTAAAAATAGTCCTTTGACAATTCTGGGTTTCCAGCTATACTATGGTAAGAGTTAAGTTTCAACAACCACCTCCCTCATTACTACACCGCATTGCCAGCCACAATTTAACATTGCCACTATTTTCCTTGGGTTAAAAGTTAATACCTTTTGAACTATTTTCCTCCTTCCTCCTCTGGCTTCATTTTCTATGGAAAGGCCGACAGTGGAATGGAAATGGCAACCCATTCCACCCCACCAAAATAAATTGCAATAGACTATAACTCCTTCTCCTCCCTCCTTAAACTAGCTTTTAAGCCTTTAATTTATAGGATTGATCTTTTGTTTCTTCCACCAAACCTCATTAAAGTATAATGAGAAAATCTTTAGGAGAAAGGTTGAAGCAAATATGCCGCTGCCAGCATATTACTCTTTGCAATTGCTATTCCCCTCCTCCCCCTGCCATACTTTTGATGATAGTTGTTTTCTGGCATGGGATTGATTTCATATAAGTTTCCAGGGTTTTTGTATTTCTGTAATTAGATTCAAGCTATATATGCAAATTTTTCAAACCCAATGGCACGTGAAATTCAATGCAGGAGCTGCAATGTGGGAAGAAATATACCTTATATCATCACAAGGTAGTCACAGCTGTAGAACCATTTGGTAAAAGTAAAGGTAAGTAACCAAGCAATCTTGGAAGGATCAGCAAAGGATGTTTTGACTTTCTTTGGAATTGTGCCAGGCAAAATACTGACTTCTCTGTTTCAGACCTAAGAATGGACCTACAAGTTCAGCTTATCCTTTCCTCAACAGGGTAGACCACAATTTTTTTTCAGTCAGGAGCCACACTTTATTTTAAAAACAAATAAGCTATGTGGAGCCACGGGTGATGGGACAGAGGGTGTTTGTTGCCTTCTTTTGTATTTTTTGGGCAAGATTTTTTAAGGTAATATAACTGTATGTGTATCTTGCCTTTCTCCTGGAAGCCCAATGTGATCTTCATGGAGGTCTTCTGTAGAGCTATCAAATCAGGGCTGTAAAAATCCAAATAAGTGTGAGCCAGAAGTGAAAAGACAATGTTTTTATAACTCTTTGCTGCCATCTAGTGCTCACATGGACTTCTGCAGCCCAGATCTGGTAGCCCTAGTTTTACCTACTTTACCTCAGCTGTGAGGTAGTTTGGGCTGAGAAAGAGAGTGTCCCACAGTCATCCAACAGTCCATGGTCACGTGGGGATTTCAATCTGAATCTCCCTGATCTCAGTCTGACACTTTAACTGCAGTGTTTACTGCCTAAATGCTCTACATCATAAGTACACTGAACGTATACCTTTTTTCATTAAACAAAGGATATAAGAAATTGCAATGAATTTTGGAGACTGAATAATAGGCTGGACCTGTACGTGGCCTACAGTTTACCTGCCCTCCCTCATCCAGTTGTGCACAGCAGTAAATCAGCATGCCAGCTCAGTTCCTCAAAGCTTGGTAGTTGTGGAAGCGCACCAGAAGGTCCCTCCAAGGGTGTATCAAGGACTGGGTCTTTAGGCCAAGAGCAAGAGCCGTGCAGCTAGCACAGCCTAAGTGACTCCACCCCCAGAGAGTAACAGATGATGGTACAGCCAAGAAGTGTAACAATGTTCTATTCTAGATTGAGCAATCACACAGTAGCAAGTTATAACTGGTTAAATGATGGGATTGAAATTCAGCTAAGAAGACCAATAGAAAGCTGGGCTGTGCAGTCACATTCAGGCTTCGGGAGGAAAACAGGGAAGGTGACATCTTGCTTGGTAGCCAGGGTACAGCACTAACAATGCCGATATGGGCACTGCTAAAGTTGATCCAGAGCCAGAGGTCCACAGAGTCCAGCCCAGAGACATTTTATTTGTTTGTTTGTTTGTTTGAATTATCACCGCCGAGGGGGGACTGGGCAGTTAGCCATAGCCATAAGAGTCAAGAGGAGAGCCTAGGAGTCAGGCAGCCAATGGCATGCAGGTTCAGGAAAAAGGGGTGAGGCTTTATTTATTTATTTATTATTTAAATTTATATGACCGCCCAACTCCCCCAACGGGCATTAGCAGAGAAACAAAATGGTCTATGTCAGTCTAGGATTCAAATGTCAAGTCTACAAGACAAGCTGATTTGAGTTGTAAATCCTAGAATCTGAAACAGAGCAAGGATACATCAACACAGGTATCAGGTGGGAAATTTGTTTCAAATGGACAGCAAAGTCCTAGAGGCTGCTCTTAAGCAGCTACAGGAATGACTCAATTATGTGTGCTGTCATTCTTGCTTGCCAAGTAGCTGAGCAGACTGCCTGTTTTGTCCTTCAGCGTTACTGGTGCATCCTGGGCTAGGCACTGTCCCACGATCTTGCCCCTCATTATCCTAGTCCGCTCCTGCTGCTTATATCTGCTTCAGCTGATTGATCACTTGCTGGCTCCTGAGGCTGACAGCTTGCAGGATCAGGCCCTTCTTCCTCTGACTCAGAAAAGTCACCAAGACCATATCAGGCATCAGGAATGAGGGGGAACTAACTCTGCCACCACATCCTTTCTCTCTTTTCATTCTTGAAAATATGCTATGGTTAGCCAGACCTGTACATAATTCCATTTTTTCCCCCTAAACCAATAGATAAAGGAAATGCTTATTCTGAAGGAAATGTCTTTAGTATCAGCACCACAGAAGCAATCTCAGTTTTATTTCTAGACTCACAATGTTGTGGACTGCAATATCCAAATGACCACTAGATGGCAGCAAAACATTAGAGTTTTTGGTAACATTTTGCTGCCATCTAGTGAGCATCCGGATTTTTCTAACTTGGTTTTGGTTTTGTGGGCCATGCTAACTAAGAGGGTTCACTCATCTCTGGGTTTAAAATGACTTATTTGCTACACCATTTAATTATTTATTTTCTTTGTGTTACACAAGATTGCTTTTACAGAAATGAGCTTCGCTCACTGCTAGGACATATGTTTGTGGGCTTGATTTCAGATTCAGTCTTGACATTTTCCAACAGAATTGGTAAAATTTCCTTCAAAAATACTCGAGATCTGCTATCGGACAATGCAGAGACTGGGAACTTATGCCCTTTTAGATGTTGCGGTTTCTATCATCCTTCATCATCATCACTATCCATGTTGAGAATAGCTCGCTGAAGCTAAAATCTGCAAAGTTATTCTTTGCCTGTCACGACGAACACCAGATACCAATTAGCAGCCCTGCCAATGGATCTGAAGGAAAGTATGATGCAAAAGTGTATATTCAATTGTATATAAACTTTTGCATTGTACTCTTTCCCCAGATCCATAAAAAGACACTGAATCTAATAGACATGGCTGGGGTTTTACCCTCTGAACCAAAGGATATTAACTCAGACTGTTTCAGCTACCAGAATTTATTATTTCAAGACTGGCCAATATTGGTTCTTAGCAAATTTAACTTGCCTCCAATTCTGGAAGCTCTCCCTGAAGGCTTTAGATCAGTCTTCTAGAAGATGGGCGTGGCATTTGCTTTCCCAGTTAGTTCTTCTGGTAGGAGCAGTCAGCATTTCAGAAGATAATTTGAAACAGCTTATCCAAGGAGAAGGGGACGGCAGAGGATGAGATGGTTAGATAGCATCACCGATGTAATGAACATGAATTTGCGTAAACTCCGGGAGACAGTGGAGGACAGGAAGGCCTGGCGTGCTATGGTCGATGGGGTCACGAAGAGTCGGAGACGACTGAGCGACTGAACAACAAAAATCCATTCTCCCAAGTGGCTTTCTGCCATTCTTTTAGGTATTTAATACAAGGGTTATTTAAAAAGATGTTTTAAAGATTAAAATCATCAATTTCTTTTGTTTTATTTCTAAATGATGCTATCATTATGAATTATTGTAAGCAGCTTCTAAGACCATGGGGCAGAAAATTGAGTTAAACCTGCAGAAAAGAGAAAGGAGGAGGAGGAGGAGGAACTAACTTACACATCTGCTTCTGCATCATTAATACCCGTCTTTCTTATCTCTTAATAAGAAAAACATCAGTTACTAGGTATTCTGGTTTGGTGTGAATGTGCTCTCTTACTTTCTCATTTTCAGTATGTTATGTTTGAACATCTTCTTGCCACAAAAATGTATAGGATAAACAGAATGCTTCCCGCAGCACCAAGGTATTATTATACCATAGCAATGCATAGGGTGAAGATGCCAGAGAATGGTTGGATTAGGGACCCAAAGTCTATCTTGGTAAATAAGAAATGAATGAGAATTGACAAGATAATTCTCTTCAGCATTTATGATTTAAACCTTCTAAGGGATAGATCTGTCCTTCTGCCCTTTCAATATACATGTGGAAAAGGAGGACTACATGGAAGATGAAATGCATAATGTTTTTTATGCTGTAAAATTCAATCTATATATGATAGATGTTAGCAATAACTTGCTTTGAGCCCTTGGGGGCAAGGCAGGCTATAAATCTAAATAAACACTCTTTGCTTGCTTTTTTTTATAGTACCCAAAAACAACACAACTGGATAAATCAGACTTTCTGAATGAAAAAGACGTCACAGCTTAGCTACAAACACAAGTTGTCTGTAGAAAGTCCCAAAGTAACCTTGGTATCTCCATTTAAAAGGGTCCGAAAGCACTTAATGGGAATTACATCAGCCAGAAACCCTGAAAAGCCACTGTGCTAGATAGACAAATAGTTTGATTTGTGATGTAACTTCCTTTGTTACATAAATAAATAAACAGACTAACAACATACCCTCAATATCTTACTTCTGCAATCTTTACCACTTCTGTTGAAGGAATACTAGCAAATTTTGAAGTGGAGGTAGAAATGACAAAAGGCTAACAAAGATTTATTACATTAAGCAGAACTGAGGCTGAATCTAAGAAGGAATATGGGGCTACACCTCACCATACATACATACATACATACATACATACATACATACATACATACATACATACATACATACATAAATACATTGTGAGGTGTAGCTCCATATTTATTACTGAGTCCCCCAACCATTTGGAATATATCATTAAGACTGGAGAGTTTTAGCAACTGACTCATTTCAAAATATGTTGTTCTGGCTATTGATAGGTGCTGGCTTACACAGCAACATTTCAGCTCAGTTTTCAGGTCTGGATGTTATCCATAAGTGCATAGCATTAAAAAAAAAGTTAATTTTAAAGTTGGAAACAAGTCCTTATACCAAAACGGGTCTTACTTCTGAGAGCATGAGTATAGGATTATACTTACTTGACCATTCATATGCATACAATCTTATTTTCTCTCTCTCTTACCTTCATTTTCATGTTTAAAAATATATTCAGGCCTTTTGCCATTATCTTTTTTGAGTCATTATATTACCCAGATTGGATTTGCCACCACAAACACCTGAGAAACCATGTCTGCTCATTCTTTCATTGAATCATCATTAGTTGAGGACCAATGCAAGTGATGTCACTAACAAAAGGGCTGCATTAGATGGACTCTGCTGTGTTTTTTGAACACTGCTGAAATTATTGCAATCAACTGCAAAACTATATATATGAATTTCCACTGTGAGCTTCTGCAACCATTTTTTAGATTTATTTCTTTCTCTAGCAGTTTTGCAGTTGATTGCAATAATTTCAATAATTAATCAAATAATTTTGATTGCAATAATAATAATAATAATAATAATAATAATAATTATAATTATATATATAGTGAGTGTCAAAGCCACTGTCCTGGATGAGACCCAGAGCATCCAGGAGTACATCAGTAAGATGGCACCTAAAGATGAGCTGCTGAGAGAATGCCTGAAGCAGCAGCAGACATGGAAGGAAGATCAAGCAGAGGAAGTGCCATGGCAAGACAAGACCTCACATGGGATGTACCATTGACAGATAGTTGAGGTGGCTGACACTGGGAAATCCTACCAGTGGCTGGAAAGGGCTGGACTAAAAGACAACACTGACGCACTGAACATAGCAGCACAAGAACAGGCACTAAGCACCCAATCCATAGAAGCAGGGTTCTACCACACTAGACAGGACTCAAGGTGCAGACTGTGCAGAGAGGCCTCAAAGACAGTCCAACACATAGTGGCAGGGTGTAAGATGCAGGCAGGAACAGCATACACTGAACGGCACAACCAAGTAGCGGGCATTATGTACAGGAACATCTTCACAGCGTATGGGCTAGACCCTCCCAAGTCCAGATGGGAGATTCCACAGAAGGTTGTGAAGAATGACAGGGCTAAGATCCTGTGGGACTTCCAGGTCCAGACAGACAGGCAGGTACTGGCCAATCAACCAGACATTGTGGTAGTAGACAAGGACCAGAAGACGGCGGTTGTGATAGATGTAGCAGTGCCAAGTGACAGCAACATCAGGAAGAAGGAGTATGAGAAACTGGAGAAGTACCAGCACCTGAAGGAGGAACTAGAGAGGATGTGGAAAGTGAAGATCATCTGTCACCATGGGCTGAGGTATCATCAATATGCCGATGATACCCAGTTATACATCTCCATCCCGGGTGAAGTAAGTGATGCAGTGACCACCCTGTCCAAGTGCCTGTGGGCTGTAGGGGTCTGGATGGGGAAGAACAGGCTTCAGCTGAACCCTGGTAAGACGGAGTGGCTGTGGATTAATGGCCCCTCGGTTTCTGGGAATTTGTCATCTTTAGTTCTGGATGGGGTTGCACTACCCCAGACAGACCCGGTGCATAACTTGGGGGTCCTCTTGGACTCACAACTCCTGCCCGAAGAGCAGGTGGCAGTTGTGGCCAGGAGGGCCTTTGCTCAACTTTGTGTTGTGCGCCAGTTACGCCCTTTCCCTGACCGAAAGGCCCTTCGAATGGTCACTCATGCCCTGGTTGTCTCCCATATAGATTACTGTAATGTGCTCTACATGGGGCTACCCTTGAAGAATATCCAGAAGCTACAGCTGGTGCAGAATGCAGCTGCATGGGCAGTTTTAGGTGCACCAAGATTGACACACATAACACCTATGCTCCGTGAGCTGCATTGGGTACCAGTATGCTTCCGGGTCCAATTCAAGGTGTTGGTTATCACCTTTAAAGCCCTACATGGCACGGGACCAGGTTATCTAAGGGACCGCCTCATCCCCATTACATCATCCCGTCCCACCCGATCTTGCAGAGAGGGCATGCTGCAGACCCCCTCTATGAAAGAATTCCATCTAGCGGGGTCCCGGAGGCGAGCCTTCTCTGCAGCAGCAACTGCCCTATGGAACATCCTCCCCCCCCCCCACCAGGGATAAGACAGGCCCCTTCACTCCTGGACTTCAGGAAAAAATTAAAAACTTGGCTCTGTGATCTCGCCTGGGGCAAGAAGGAAAGTGGTCAAGCCTGGGGATGGCTGATTTCCTAGAGCCACCTCAAATATCTCAAATATTTTAAATATGTTCAACGTCACTGTAAGAAGCACCTGCCACTTGGATTTTAGTGTATTTATATTTTTATTGTTGTTTTTATTGTATTTTATTGATGTGTTGTGAACCACCCAGAGTCCCTCCTTGAGGGGGAGATGGGCGATCATAGAAATTTGATTGATTGATAAATAAATTAAACTAGAGAGGATGTGGAAAGTGAAGGCCAAAGTG
This sequence comes from Charina bottae, assembly GCA_023362775.1. Lineage (NCBI taxonomy): Eukaryota > Metazoa > Chordata > Lepidosauria > Squamata > Charinaidae > Charina > Charina bottae. The sequence goes on along the minus strand of JALMGJ010000030.1, from coordinate 604,034 downwards.
GTCCCAGTGGTGGTAGGAGACCTCGGGGCTGTGACTCCTAAGCTGGGAGAGCGGCTCCAACAGATCCCAGGAGCAACATCAGAGCTCTCTGTCCAGAAGAGTGTAATGCTAGGAACAGCTAAGATACTGCACAGAACCCTCAAACTCCCAGGCCTCCGGTAGAGGACCCGAGGTTGAGGGAGACACATACCACATACCACCCATAGAGGTGAGAAGGGAAATTATATATATATATATATATATATATATATATATATATATATATTGTGTGTGTGTGTGTATGTGTGTGTATATATATATATTCATTTTTCTCAGAGCCAGCTCTCTGATGGCAAGTGGACTGATATTCCTTATTCCATACTTTTATTTTAGAATAAGACCAAAATGGCTGACACTCGACAAAGCCATTTTTCTTTAGATTCCAGATCCACATATGTAGGCTGACCATATTTCCTTGAGACAAAAACGGGACATTGGGATGGCAAAACTGGGACGGGGTTAAACTTATGTAATATTCCTTATTCATGAAAAAGTAAGACGATAAAAAGTTTTAAAGAGTTTTTAAGATCCATTTGCTGGTTCTTAAACAGATTACTGTATATATAAAAATATTTTTGTTTTCATTAAAATGAAAAAGTTTTATTACATGAACATATTGAGCTAACAATTATTCTTCAATGACAGAACTCATACAAAAATTTAGGTAGACGTAGAGGGGGACTGTATTTGACAGAAGGCGAATGGGGAAAGCACAGCTCATGGGCTTTGTAACATCATGGATCACAGGAAGGAGGGGAGGGGGTAGAGAAGAGAGGCAGGGAAGGGAGAATTCAAAAACTCCACGCCCGGCAAGGCTTCTCTTCCCTCTGCCTTCCCTCCTCCTCCTGCTTTTTTTTCTCCCTCTTTCTCTCTCTCCCACAATCCCAAATGAAAGACTCTCTCTTGCCAAGCTGGAGAAATAATCAGTTTCACTCTTGAAAAAAGGGGGCGGGATCACATCCTGAACGCGTTTTAATAAAACAAACAGAGAGCAGAGAGCGACCAGCGAAGAGCAGAGCAGAGGCGGTGGCAAAGATCTCTCTCCCCGTCTCTTTCTGTCTCCCCCCCTCTCTCTCTTCCTTGCCCCTCTCTAGTCTCACCCAACATCAGGCACCTCAACCAAGCACTTTTTAAATGATAATTGCATCTTGGCTGAATCAATCTTGCCATGCCTGACATTTTGCTAATTAAAAAAAAAACGGGACAAAATTGACATTTATATTAAAACGACGGGATGGTCGGGAAATGTGAAAAAAGAGTACTCTCCCATTTAAAACGGTACGTATGGTCAGCCTACACATATGCAATATTATGTTGTGCGCATGAAAGATTTCCCAGTATTTACTACTTAAACTGGGAGTATGTGTGAGATTTGGATGCTCCAGACCAATCTGGTGGCTCTGTGAGATACAGCAAGATCTGTCCAAAGTGATCAGAACCAAATCACGATTGTCAGAAGGCTTCTCATACAATTTGGTACTTTAGTGCTGCAGAAAGACAGACAACGTGTCTATCAAAATCGTTACTTTTAGCTTCCATATGGAGATCTCACAACATGCATGAATGAAGTGTGCCAATTTTGATCATTTCCTAATGAGGGCCAGGATACAATCAGTTGTGAGTGAACCATTTCTGTACCCTCTCTGCATCCTTATTTTGGCAATAGCCAAGTGACTAAAATTTCCTCCCTTCCCCCCTTCAGAGTCAGGCAATCAATTAAACTGCCACTTTCATGCAGTTGGTTTGGGGGCTGCAATGCCTCTCATGATTCAGTTAATCTGAGCAGAACTGTATCAATCTCTGAACTAAGATTTAGTCAGCAAAACAAGTTTATCTAAGGGCATATCATCAGCTGCAACAAGATGCATAAACTTATACTAATTAAAACAATAGAGACACCATGGTATTTGGCAGTCACCAAGAACTTATTAATAAGGGGAATATTTCAAATGGAACAAAAACCAAAAATCAATTAGCATTAAAATTAGCTCTGCCCACTGAAAGACAGATGTGCAAGCCAGAAAGTGGCTCTTAAACTATCTGGTTTGCATGAACAACTCTCCCAGCATAAGTGTGAAATGTTCTGAAATATCTTGGGTCATTTTTATGGTTTAACCCAGAGCTTTCCAAACTGTGTGTCGGGACACATTAGTGTGTTGGCTGCAGTGTCTGGGTGTGTCATGGCTGCTGCTGCCTCCGAGCCCTGCCAGGATTCCACGCAGGTCCTAGTGCCTGCCTTGTGCCTTGCTGCCTCCAGACCTGCTGTGATTCCACGGAGGTCCTAGTGCCTGCCTTGTGCCCTGCTGTGTGTGTCACGAAATGATGCATGTCTAAAAAGTATGTCACCAACATGAAAAGTTTTGAAAGCTCTGGATTAACCAATGTCTTCCACAAGATGTGAGCAACTTTGGTCCCTAAAGAAAAATCCAGTTTCATCGCTTCCCTTTGCAGGCATAGAAAAGAAATAAAAAAACGTTGGAAGCTGGGGTGGTCAAGCAAGACTCATCGCAAAACACAACATAGGAGCAAGGCATGTGGGACATTAGAAACTAGTGTTACTGCTACACTTTTAGCTTTTATATGTGCAAGCTGAATGTCTGCAGAAACTCCTGGGGTAGGAAGTTATATGAGGAAAGCAACTGAACTTCATAAAAAGGGAAGGTGTCTTTTCAACTGGAAAACACTGTGGCCAAATTAGTCTGCCCCTATTCTAGACTAAAATATTGTACTATCTGGACATAAACTCAAATACAGAATGGTCATTACGATCCAATAATCTGAATTAATTATGTTCTACCAACACTATAACTCTTACAAGTCTTATTTCCTAAAAGAAGAAACTAGCACCAAGTCCTCAGTCCTTTGTATCTTAGCAGCAAGGTCAGTCCTGAAAGAAAGTTATTTTTTTGAAGTAACCTGTTTATTTAGCCTCTCCCCTCCAAAATAAACAAACACAGAAAAGCTTCTTGCAGGTCAAGAATATAGTCATACAGCATGTATTACATGCACAGACGCTAGTAATTTAATAAACAGGTTGAAAAATAAAACCACTCCACAATAAACCATTCATAGATCAAACCCATAACAAAAAGATAATGGGAAGATAAGGTAATGTAAGGGGTGTGGTGGCTCAGCGGGTAAGACGCCAGGCTTGTCGATCAGAAGATTGCAAGTTCGGAGGTTCAAATCCCTAGCCCTGCGTGCGGAGTGAGCTCCCGCACTTGCCCCAGCTCTTGCCAACCTAGCAATTCGAAAGCATGCAAATGCAAGTAGATGAATAGGTACCACTTCGGTGGGTAGGTAACAGCGTTCCGTGCGCGTCATGCGGCCACATGACCGTGGAAGCGTCTTCGGACAACGCTGGCTCTTCGGCTAACAAACGGAGATGAGCACCGGCCCCTAGAGTCGGACACGACTGCACAAATGTGCGGGGTGAACCTTTACCTTTACCTAAGGTAATGTATGAAATTTGCCATAGAGTAAAACCAAATTAAATTTGGTTCTGTAAAATGTGATGGTGATCACCAGTTTCTTTAAGGCTTTAAGAAGGGATTAGACAGATTCATGGGCGAGTAGCTACTTGACATGATTGTTACAGATATCTGCAAGTGCCAGGCTCAGTAGTGACTCTCAATACTAATTGCTGAGAAACAACAAGGGGTTATTGCACCCCTAACTTCCCAATAGGCATTTGTTGGACACTTGAGAGAAGAGGATGTTTGATCTGCTGCAACTGGGCTCTTTTTATGTTCTTATCAAAGGATTTTGTAGATTATTTATTCAGTAACGAAGTTTCAAAAATAAAACAGTTACAGTTAAAAGGGTCTGGTTTCCAAGGGAATGTGGAGCTACACATGACAGCCTTCCAGATGAGAATAATGTCCCCACTGCTGGAATTACTGTAACAGATTTGGAAAATCTCAAACAGGAAAGGAAAGGATCTCAGACATGGAGGAAGATGGGACATCAAAGCCTGCTCAACATGGACTCAGATGTTTGCTATGCTTTCCACATATACAGGAGTACAGCAGAGACTACAGAGAAGATGAGTCATATATTCTCTTTCAATTAATTGTATTTCATGTTGTACCTTAAGCCTTAACCTCACCTTAACATCATCACAGCTATTGTTATCCTCTGCATTTGATTCAATTAAGAAAAACAGTGGGAGGCAAATGTGATTCAGAATGAAGCAGGAAATAAAGAAGAATTTCTGACACCAAGAACTTCTGAACTTTAGAAGCATAACATCATTCTTGGTTAGAATTTAAACACACATACAAAGATACACCAGCTTGCAAATGTTGGTGAGGTTCCAGTGTGCAGAAAGGCTGCATTGGTTTTCTTCAAGGTCCTGGTAAAGTTTTGCATGTTTCAAAAGCTTGCTAGCCTGTATCGACATTCATTTCATGCTGAGGGGGATAGGGAAGCCTCTGTTCACAAAGAGTGGATGATTTCAGTCCAAACCCATGCTTGAGTGCAAAGCTTCAATAGTGAGATCAAATTAATAATTCAGAACAGGAAGTGCTTAAATCCACTGATGCACAATTTCATTTTTTTATGCAGCAATATTGAGGGGGTCAAAACCAGCAAGATGGCAGATGGAGCATTCAGATGCAAGGCTCTCCCCTTTTGTACATGTGTCAGCATCCCAAGTATGTTTAAATGGGGCGGGGCTTAAGTCATGATGCTCCAACTGCCATTTTGACATGTTTACATCGCCTCCCCCCATTCCTCTGAATGTATGTTTGCCAAAATGAGCAGCCTTTTTCTTAAACCATTGATAAATCAAATCCAATTTTGTGGGAGAACAAATAAAGGATCAAAAGATTCAGTGGAAGGAAAGAGGGAGTGGAATAAAAGCTGTAAAAGACAGTTGAGGGAAGAATCATTGAAATATAAAGACAGGGGTTGTCTCATCACCAGGTTTGGCTCTAGGAACTGATAAGTTATTCATTTAAAGAAAAAGATAGCATAAACTGGTTGCAGTTAAGACTGCATAGCATGGCTATAATGCTTCCTCAAGCGATTAGGAAGCCTATGGAATTTTTAGAGTTAAACCTTTGGATCTCCTCTTCTAATTGGACTATGATATGCAAACTCCTGATGCTACAAAACTCAAAAATCTACCCACAGTGGAGATATGAAAAGTTCATACCAGGATATCACACAGTCTTAAATGTGTGTATGTTGCTGATAGGACACACATCAATCAAGTTGTTTGCATTTCAATTTTCTCTGTATTGTGAACATGAGAAATATTAAAAGTACTATAAAGAACACATACAGTTTGGGAGAAATCTTGGCCAAATTCTATCTGTATTTGACGACTTAAAAACTTTTGGTTTAAGGCCATTGAAAATTCCACTCAGGCTTCTAAATCACAGGAAACTGAAATATACAAATAGCATTTTATATATGACTCCATGTAATCTGGAATAACTTCACTGAGGATGCAAGCTCCCACAGATTGCCCTGGTATTTTAAATGGGGGAGGGGGGAATGCTGCTAGGCAGATATTCAGTACATTGCACCTTCTTCAGAGAGTTAATAGCAATGCCTCTGAAGAACTTCTGCCTAATACAAAATACAGTGCTTCCTCAAAATACCACTTACTATTGCAATTGTCCACAATGAGTCTTTATACACAAAAGCAGGGAGGGAGAGATAAGGAACAAACCAGGGTTTTGGAAGCTCTATCCAATACAAATTTTGCTAATGTTGTTATGGTTAAGTGCATTTTAAGTTTATTGTATAATATTCAAAGGTTTCACACCTCAAAATTCAACAGCATCATTAGAAAAAGGTCCAAGGGCTGCAAATAAGAGTTCCTTATCTTTATGTTATGCCATGGCTTTGTTTAAGTATGGTTGGTTGAACACCCTATAATGGCTTGGTTCACAGATAACATGAAGTCACCTTTTAGAAATCTGTATTCACAGATGAGGTTTAACTGAATTGGAACAGATCTTATTTTGGTTTTGCCTAATGTGTGGATCCAAGTCATACGAGGTTTTAAAGCCAGCCAGAATGCAAAGGTTTTCCTTTATTTCACAGAAATTGAACTAAAATATTCTGATAGACTTGTTCTCTGAGTGGTATAATTATTCAAGAACATTCCACGTGGTTATACAAGCTTAGCCAATCAATGTGATCTTCACTACCACTAACATAACACAATACAGAATGTTTGATTTAAAAAACTATTTACATTGCCAGCAAACATTTTATGCAAAATCACAAAACCCAGTTAATACATCAAAAAAGACGGTGGTGTATTTTGAATAACCCTATTTACTCTCTGTTTATACTCAAAATACACCTTATTTAAACAGAGTTAAAAATGTAAGGTCTGATATGTTTTTAAGAAAAAATCCTTGACAACTGATTTATCCACATTAATTAAGGCTAAGAATTGCCTCTATTAAACTCAAAGTACTGTATATCATGGGTTAATGTGCTGTGATATTTATTTTCTCAGTTCAGTATTTGATTACTCTATTTTTAAAAGTCACTTAATTGACTAAACTACCTTTAATCTGTTGACAGTTAAGGCATAAATGAGTTGCTCTTCTACATACTGTCAGTGATAAACTGCCACTTCATCATGCACATTTATACATATGTCCTCTAATCCTATTCCTTTATGTGGCTTTGCTTGTTAGCATATAATTCTGAATTAATGCGTAGAATGCAAGTCTTTGGCTGTCATTTGCAGATAATAAAATCAAAGCAAATCTGATTGCTTATTTCAGTAAGCTGCCAAAAGATGGACAGCCTGCATATAGGGGGGGCTTCTTCATCTGTCTGCCCCAGATGAAGGAGTGGAAGAAGGAGAGAGGAAGGACAGGCTTGGTCATGGAGGAAACTCCTTCTTTGAAAGGGTTGGGAATGTGTGGCTGCCTTGGTATGTATTTCCAGCCTAAGGAGATTTATTTGGGCAAAGTGGTGAAGGAGGTCACATGTACTGTAAGCATATGGGCCTTTCCAGGATTCCATGTAGAAAAGGATGCACCCTCTGTTGTGATCCAGTATTTCTGAATTTAGTATGAACTTGTCTTTTCCCAGGCTGGAAGAAAGGTTGGATTGAGCAGAAAAATAAATTGGATGACCTCTCATGGGTTGTTGTTATATTTGGGAAACAGGAGTTCATCTGGGGAAGAGGAGGAAGGGACTTTAGCATTAAAGTCCTCATAACGGTGCTGTTGAAAATTAAAATCCATGTTGTTTTTATTAGATGCACTATGTTTACAAGCTAATAGGACTAGGATAAAGGGGCGTGGTGGCTCAGCGGGTAAGACGCCAGGCTTGTCGATCGGAAGATCACAAGTTCGGAGGTTCGAATCCCTAGCCCCGCGTGACAGACTGAGCTCCTGCACTCGCCCCAGCTCTTGCCAACCTAGCAATTCTAAAGCATACAAATGCAAGTAGATTAATACTGTAGGTACCACTTCGGTGGGTAGGTAACAGCGTTCCACGTGCGTCATGCCGGCCACATGACCATGGAAGCATCTTCGGACAACGCTGGCTCTTCGGCTAACAAATGGAGATGAGCACCGGCCCCTAGAGTCGGACACGACTGCACAAATGTGCGGGGGAACCTTTACCTTAGGACTAGGATAGGTCCACCCTCACATACAGTCAAGCTCTTAATTTCACTCTCTAAAATGGCAAAGATAAAGGTCAACAAATATAGCATGTGTAGGATGGAGTAGATACAAGGAAGAAGAAGTAGTTCAATTCGTACATTGCCAGGGAAGAGGGAAAAGGAATAAAAACAAAAAATGAGCAGAATGTATTTGTGCCATTCTGAGGAAACTTAGTTGGAGTGCCCTCTACTGATCGTAGAAGACAAAACCTATCAGAATTCCCTTCTCCAAATGTCTTCCTCTTACCTGACATGTTTTAGGAGGAATTCAGAAACTTTCTTTTACAAATCAGCCCTTCTACCATAGGGGCTTCATTGTAATTTGTTATCTGATCTTTGAATGCTGACACCATATTTTATTTATTTTTACTATGTATGTTCCTTTTTGACATTATAAAGTTTATGGTATTTCAACATAATTTATCTTTTGGATTTGACTGTTTGTTACTGATTGAATTTTGTTGGAATCCGCTACAGCAGGGGTGGGGAACCTTTTTTCTGCCAAGGGCCATTTGGATATTTATAACCGGGGACCGGGGGGGTGGGGGGCGGGGTTTCTGGGATTTCTGTGGACCGGGGGCCGGAGTTTGCAGGTGGGAGCCAATCACAAGCACTGGGGGGCGGGGTTTGCGGGCAGGAGCCAATCGCGTGGAAGGGGCGGGGTTTGTGGGTGGGAGCCCTGCGGGCCGTATAAGGTCCACGGGCCTGACGTTGCCCACCCCTGCGCTATAGGTTGGCTATGCCTGTGTTAGATAAATATATTAAATTAAAAAAAAAACTAGGAATATTTCAAAGCATTTGAATTCAAAAACTACATAAATCATAATTCAGCTTCTGATGGCATTAGACTCTTCTTCAGGTATAGAGGGGGATTTCTCCCCCCCCCCCATTCTTTTGTATAATTCATTCTAAACTGAGAAAGAATTTGGACACTTAAAAGCAAGAAAGCTTGCATCTTTTTTTCTGAATGGCTATATAAACAGGTGGGCAAAGAAGACTTCATTAGTTGCATAACTCACCCAATATCTGACCTAGCTGAAATTGCCTATTTAATTTTTATTTTTAAAAAACATCTATAGTTAACAGTTTAGAAATACATGCTCCTTTTGCTGAAATACCGTTTTGGTTGTTTCATGATGACAAGTTAAGAAGAATAAACAAGCTTATTAGTATAACTTAAAAGCCTCCTTTGTGAATCTCTGGAAAAGGCTCTAATGCTGGTAAAGGTAGAAAGAAAGAGAAGGATGACCAGCAGCAAGGTGGATGGACTCTGTTACAGTGGTGATGGGTGCACTGTTGACACAACATCATGGAGAAAATCTATCTATGTGGTCACTAGGAGTTAACATCAACTTGATGGCAAATAATCAATCAATCAATCAATCAATCAATCAATCAATCAATCATGATTGAAGCAACACAGCTGACCCCATAGACTGAAAGGTAGGAGGTCTCAAACTTCCTCTCCCAGAATCCTCTGGGTTTATACTCTCTGGCAGTGCTTTCTTGCCTTAGTGCAGTGTTTCTCAACCTTAGCAACTTTAAGATATGTGGACTTCAACTCCCAGAATTCCCCATATCTTAAAGTTGCTATGGTTGAGAAACACTGTCTTAGTGTACTGTTTGTTGTTTATTCATTCAGCTTCATGGACCAGCTCACGCCAGAACTTCCTGTTGGCCGTCGCCATCCCCAGCTCCCCCACGGTCGAGTCTGTCACCTCCAGAATATCATCCATCCATCTTGCCCTTGGTCGGCCCCTCTTCCTTTTGCCTTCCACTTTCCCTAGCATCAGTTAATAATTACACACATTATTTCTAACTCATTTTAACCTATTCCTTAGAGCAGTGTTTCTCAACCTCAGGGACTTCAAGATGTGTGGAATTCAACTCCAGGAATTCCCCAGCCAGCATGCTGGCTGGGGAATTCTGGGAGTTGAAGTCCACACATCTTAAAGTCCCTGGGGTTGAAAAACACTGCCTTAGAGCTAAAGTACAATGTTTTCTGCTTGTTTCCATGGATCTTCCAGATTCTAACTGATTTCATTCTTTAATGAGAAGTTCAGCCACAATCTTCCTTAATTCCTCTGCCTAGCCTTGCTATGTTGATTTTTGCTAGATTTTTAAAAGACAAAACCCTTTCTTCTATAGAAGGGATGGAGTTGCAGGAATCTCGTTTTGCTAGAAGCTCAGGTAAACATTTTTTCTTCAGGAAGATTGTGTCTGAGACAGAGAAGTTGTTGACAATGTATCTGGAAAGTAGCTGCCATCTTGTGAGTGCTGGGTGGCATCACAAAAGTAACAATGGTGGTGCCAGTTCCCCTGTTCTATTATGGCAAAAATATCTTCTATATCCAAAATTAATTGAACCTATTATTGATTTCACAAGATGTATTTGCCTGATGCTCAATACATTACCACTATCCAATTTTAAATGAAAATTAATCTGAAAAAAAAATAAGTTTATATTATATTGTTTACATCTGTTTTCTAAAAATAAAATGAAACCTATATCTGTCCCTGAGGTGTATGAATTAAAGCTATAACAGACAATAACAAAGAGCTTCCTTTTCCTATAAGGCTTCCTGAGAGTAATTTAAATAACTGAAATTGATGTTGTAAAAGACATGATTTAAATAAAACCAGTCATGTTTATCATTCAAATTATTTAGAGGTTGGGAAAAGCAATTCTAGGTTGCTACACTGTTTCCCCTATTTGTTTATATTCACGCAAATATTTCAGACATTTGCATACCACTATTCATCCAACAGATCATAGAATGAAGAAGAGCAAATATATCATACAATAATAAAATATATAATCATACCCTAACAGTAATCATAAGATGATGCAACAGTTTTAAAACAAAGAAAAAAGATTTTTTAATTTTAACAAATTTAAAGGTGTAGGCACCTAGAATGCCTTTTTAAAGAAAGTGTTCCTAAATGGGTTACAACATCCCCAAACAGCCTTTTTTGTTATTACAAAAAGTGTTTCTAATAAAGAAGGAACTTGGTGAAGTTCAGAAAATATCAGCATGCATTAGCTTAATCCACTAAACATGGATATCTTTTAGCTTACTACGTAATTCTATTAGGGCTATCAGATCTGCCCAGCAAAAATCTGAGTGATCATCAGATGGCAGCAAACAGATGGATAAAATTCTAATTCTTTGCTACCATCTAGTGGCTGTCCAAATTTTTGAAGCCCAGGTCTGGTAATTGATAGCTCAAATTCTATCTAGCCATCCATCCACCATCTATCTCCTTTAACTGCAGTAGCATTTCACCAGCCCTTGAATTGTCTCCTCTTTATATTCAAATTCAAATTTAAATCCCAAAAGTGTAGGTTGAATGTGAAAAATCTGTACTTTGCAGGGAACACTGAATAAACCTTCTGAAGCTTTAAATTATTTCTTGAGTGGTTCCCATTGCCACCCAAAGCAAGCTTCTGCACTCTGTGACTGAAGATTACATGTTGAGAGCTATTGAATCTGCCATGGGCTGCTATAGTGTACAATTAATGCCATTTTCATCCAGACACTTCAATAATAGTGAAAGAAAAAAGTTATACAATAGAATACAATGGATTCACCCGTCAACCATCTTGATGCATTGACATAAAATCAAATCCACAATTCTGATGGAGAATATGGGCTGTCACAAGATACTGCATAGATATGCCTGCAATTTACCTTCCCACTTATTCTTTTTTCCCCCCCTGTTTTCACAGGTGTTTTTGTTCCCTGTACAGATGTACTGCAAAAGTCTCTGTAAAAATATACAAGGTGGCATTGCTCTCCAAATTTGTCACTCGTCCAAATTGCTTTAAATGTGGGGATTATGATCTGCAGTTGCAAGAAAGGAAATCAGTTGACACAAATAGTCATGGCATGAAAAACAGTTGACAGAAAACAGCCACTCTACCAAAAAAGGCTCTTTGGTTATATCTCCCTTGCAGTTGTCAGGAGCTCTCTCTTTCTGCCAGAGAAGAAGGCTTGGAAACTCAAAGCCTAGCAGTACACATTCCTGTTTCAAAAGGAGATGTGTCAGTTAAATAATGCATTGCTTATTCCTCCCTCTTATGAAACAGAAGCACAAATGTAACAGAGTAGGATAGGCTGACATCTTTTCCAAAATGTTTTTAAAATCTTTATTCCTTAAAGCTATTACAGTTCCCTTCTACCCCACAAATCAAGTTGGGTTCACTTTCCAAACTGATTTGATCTACTTGATCTATTTGAATGGGATCTAGTTCTACATTCAAAGGCAGTCTATCTCTAATTATGCGGGAGATACAACACTGAGACTGCCAATACCATCAGGCCTTCCTTGAGAGCTGCTCAAAACCATTTGGCTGACTTTTATGGAAAGAGAGTTAAGGGGCGTGGTGGCTCCGCGGGTAAGACACCAGACTTGTCGATTGGAAGATCGCAAGTTCGGAGGTTCGAATCCCTAGCCCTGCGTGACGGAGTGAGCTCCCGCACTCACCCCAGCTCTTGCCAACCTAGCAATTCGAAAGCATGCAAATGTGAGTAGATGAATAGGTACCACTTCGGTGGGTAGGTAACAGCGTTCCGCGCGCATCATGCTGGCCACATGACCGTGGAAGCGTCTTTGGACAGCGCTGGCTCTTTGGCTAACAAACAGAGATGAGCACCGGCCCCTAGAGTCAGACACGACTGCACAAATGTGCGGGGAGAACCTTTACCTTTACCTTATGGAAAGAGAGTTAGACCATGAAGACTCAGGCAATTTTTAACATTTTCAAGTGTGGAACAAAATGGTAGTTGGATATGGATTCACCTAGGTGGGTATACTTTGAGATGGAGGAGGCAAAAATATAGTTGCCTTTTCAATTGCAGCGCCCTAACTGGTGAATTTAGCTAGGGAGATTAAGCCTATTAATGTTCATTAATCAAAAACAAAGAAATGAATTGTTTCAAAATAGGTGAGAATAGTGTTTGGTTAATTTTCTTTGGCTTTAATGATCGACATCTAGAAATGGGTTCACAAGATCCATGGAAAAACTCAAAGGGTTCTCTTTTTTTTAAAAAAAAAAATCAATTTGTGAATGGAATCAATGTTTGTATATTGAATTAGGGTTACCATCTTTTATTCCTCTCTCTCCACAGCCCCCAAAAGTTTTCTTATCTTTAAAAGCTGAAGGGCAGACAAGTATGGCCTGGTTGCTTCCCACTGAGAATACTTCCTGAATTTGGCTGGTGCAAATGAGTGAGAATTACTTTTTCTTTTCCATTAAGAAACAGGAATACTTATACGTACAATTTTCTTTCTTCATGAAAAAAAAACAATATTTTTTAAATGTGAATGTGAGAACTTGTGAAACTGGCATATTTATCCCTGCCTCTTGATCACTCTCTTTGAATAACAGTTTTCTATACTTATTTATTATCTAGATATAAACTTAGAGGAAATGTCTCTAAGTGAAATAGAAATGCAGTATATCTCATCATAGTATGTTATGTCCAGGTGAAATTTCTGCCTGAGATGTGTCTGTTATCCAATTATTAGTGGACAACTTCAAGACTTCTTTCTGCTCTCTTTTTTTTAAAAAATACTTTTAAAAACTGGATCGGAGTAGGTAAGGTAAAGGTAAAGGTTCTCCCCGCACATTTGTGCAGTCGTGTCCGACTCTAGGGGCCAGTGCTCATCTCCGTTTGTTAGCCAAAGAGCCAGCATTGTCTGAAGACACTTACACGGTCATGTGGCCGCATGACGTGTGTGGAACGCTGTTACCTACCCACTGAAGTGGTACCTATTAATCTACTTGCATTTGCATGCTTTCGAATTGCTAGGTTGGCAAGAGCTGGAGCTAGTGCGGGAGCTCACTCCACACGCAGGGCTAGGGATTCGAACCTCCGAACTTGCGATCTGATCGTCAAGCCTGGCGTCTTACCCGCTGAGCCACCACGCCCCCCTGGATCGGAGTAGACAGCCCTTTAAATATAGGACATCTTCACATAGAGGATTATAGTCTGACAGCCCTTCAGTAAAAGCTGAAGGATTCTCCTCTGTAAAGTAGAATGCAAAGCCACCCAAATGTCAGGAATATATATGATTCACAAATCATATTATGTACAGAAATTTCACATCAACTGTCATTACTTCAAAGACAATGGCTTTTCAGTATAAGCACTTCACACATTCACTTGGGAAATATTATGTGCTAAGAGTGTCAGTTGCAGGTACAATATACTACTTAGCATTAAGTTCATCTTGCCAACTGGTTATCTTTTGTCTAAAGCAGAGGATAATATTTTAAAGTAATTCAAATACTAGCAAGAGCAGCCCAAGACATTTTCATGCTAAGATGGACAAGATGGCAACCATCCGATTCTAAAGATGGGAACCAACTGGATTAGCAGTTGAATCTTGCTGTTGCATTTTATTTAATGTGAAGGAATCTCTTTGTTCATTTCTTCTGAGATCAAATGCCTAATTCTGGAACATAGGACAACCATTGTGGCACACAACAGCCCTTGTGTAACGTGCACTGTTCTCCACAGAAAGGCCTGCAGGATTCAGGAAAGTCTGATGGGGTTGTGTGTGTCACCTGAGGTGGCCTCTCAATTCTCCATATGCCAAGATGTATATGTTCTCCAGATATCTGTGCAAAGGAAGCATTACAGATGTCACCAATATTTCAGGAAGTGAGTAGAATTCCACTCTTTTAGTTATTTTCTTGCTGATTTATGCAACTGTCAGCCCATGAAAAGCCAACAGAGCCATGACAGGAAAGTGATGAAGGGCAATGCTGTTTGTTAGATTGCCCTGCCATTTGCCTCTTGGCTTCTTTGATCCAGGAGTTTGGGCAGAAAGCTTAAACTTAAATCCTGCTGTGCCTTCTTCTGAAACACAACTCCATTCTGCTGAAACAAATGGAATGATGGCTGCTAGTTGACTGGGTCTCTGGAAAGCAGCCTCTGACAGTAATCTCTGAAATAGGTCCACAAGTGGAGCACTACTTCTGAAGTGTTCCAGCTGATTAAAAACAGTGGGATAGGTTTTCCTGAAGTCCAGAAACGTTCTCTGAATCAAGGAGAATACCTGGAATCATCCCATCTGTCCTCCAGACAGCTGCTTGCAGCCAGAAGACCGCGAACAGCGTTTTGCACTCGACTGGTAAGAGCAGCCGGGAGGCTGGGACGTCACAATTTCCAAGCTGTGCTGTAGCCTTAAAGGGACACTAAGACTGGCCACCCCATTTCTAAATCACCAATTTGTATTTCTTTTAAGTATACAGTATGTACCCCAAGAGAGGCTTTCTACAGCAAGGACAAGCTGGCTCTCTTGGTGCTTATCGTTATTTTTGGGATTACTTTTTTTAAACAAATATTCTTTTAAGTTTTGGATTTCATTTTCCTTCCAAAGGAAATTCCAAAGATTGAGAGTAAACAATTGTCTTCCTGTTATTATTTTTGTACTAAATTTGAAGATATTAGCATTTTCCTACACATTGAATCAGCTGATTTGAGCCTTCAGTTTTCTGTTTTCACTTTCCCTTGAGAACAGTCTGCTATTTCACTCTCACTTTATGTAAACACACTTTGGAACTCTTCCATATCTTCGACTTTTGCTGGTTAAGCTCCTAGAAGGTGCCATAATCTACTGTGTGAGACATGGAGGATTTCAAACAGATTTTTTCTGACCTTCACCAGGATTTTAAACATATTTCTTCTGACTTTTATCAAACTTTTATGCAAGATATCCAGGACATTGTGGAAAATATGAGATCTAAAATGTGCCATCAGGTTGGGGATGTGGTGGATGAAATTGAGTAATTTAAGAGTGATAGAAAGGGTGTTTTTAAGACTGTGATTGGGATTTTTATCGAGATGCTGGATGAAGATTGGATAATGGAGTTGGAGAAATCTAAGGGAGAGAGTGATCTGCAAGCCATAAGTAAAATCGATCTGGTGGAATGCCATGAAAAGATCCTGGAATCTTTGAGGGGGGCAGTTGGGCTGTTTGATTCTTTTAAGAGGAAAGCTCTGTGCACATTGTGGGGATATGTAACTGCTCTGGTTTATTTTGAAGTGGGATAAGGCTTGAAGAATGTTCATCTGGTTTGCTTTAAGGATTTGATTGATGCTATTTGCCTTTAAAATAGCAGGGAGTTTCAGAAAAACATCTATTTTTGTTTTATTGACTATTCTAAAGCCTTTGACTGTGTGGATCATAACAAATTGTGGCAAGTTCTTGGTGGTATGAGAATACCAAGTCATCTTGTCTGCCTCCTGAGGAATCTGTATAATGACCAAGTAGCAACGGTAAGAACAGATCACGGAACAACGGACTGGTTTAAGATTGGGAAAGGAGTACGGCAGGGCTGTATACTCTCACCCTACCTATTCAACCTGTACGCAGAACACATCATGCGACATGCTGGGCTTGATGAATCCAAGGCTGGAAGAAACATTAACAATCTCAGATATGCAGATGATACCACTTTGATGGCTGAAAGTGAGGAGGAGCTGAGGAGCCTTATGATGAACGTGAAAGAAGAAAGTGCAAAAGCTGGGTTGCAGTTAAACCTCAAAAAAACCAAGATTATGGCAACGAGCTTGATTGATCACTGGCAAATAGAGGGAGAACAAGTGGAGGCAGTGACAGACTTTCTATTTCTAGGCACAAAGTTTACTGCAGACGCTGACTACAGCCAGGAAATCAGAAGACGTCTACTTCTTGGGAGGATAGCAATGACAAATCTTGATAAAATAGTTAAGAGCAGAGACATCACACTGACAACAAAGGTCCGCATAGTTAAAGCAATGGTATTCCCCGTAGTAACCTATGGCTGCGAGAGCTGGACCATAAGGAAGGCTGAGCGAAGGAAGATAGATGCTTTTGAACTGTGGTGTTGGAGGAAAATTCTGAGAGTGCCTTGGACTGCAAGAAGATCAAACCAGTCCATACTCCAGGAAATAAAGCCAGACTGCTCACTTGAGGGAATGATATTAAAGGCAAAACTGAAGTACTTTGGCCACATAATGAGAAGACAGGATACCCTGGAGAAGAAGCTGATGCTAGGGAAAGTGGAAGGCAAAAGGAAGAGGGGCCGACCAAGGGCAAGATGGATGGATGATATTCTGGAGGTGACGGACTCGACTGTGGGGGAGCTGGGGGTGGTGACGGCCAACAGGAAGCTCTGGCGTGGGCTGGTCCATGAAGTCACAAAGAGTCGGAAGCGACTGAACGAATAAATAACAACAATTTGCCTTTAAAGATTTGGATTTACTGTTTTGAATTGCCTTTGTTTTTCGGGTTTATTAAGATTAAAATTATTAAAACTGTTGTATTAGAGTTAAAGAATGTTTATTTGGTTTGCTTTAAGGATTTGATTGATGTTATTCCCTTTTAAAGATATGGAATTACTGTTTTGAATTGTCTTTGTTTTTTGGGTTTATTAAGATTGGGATTATTAAAATTGTACTATGAAGTATAATAGCAGACAACTTATGTGCTTTTTAATTTGATTCTTATTATAGAAGACAGAAATGTATAGAATAGTGGTAGGAAGGGAACAATTAAATCTGTTTTATCTTTTGGAGGGGAGAAAGATGTTTAGGAGGTCTATAAACTTTTTTTTTTTTAATATAAAGGGGAGGAGTAACTGTGCTTAATGATTTTTATTATGTGATAAAGTAGAATGACTTATAGAAATAATGTGGTGTTTTGGTTTAATATAGAGTAAGAGATTGACTATGGAAATTTTGTATATCCTTGCTGTTAAAAGTCGGAAGCCAGCTCTTTTGTAAGTTTAAAAAAATTTCTCTTGTGTTTCTGCACTTTTTTAGGTTTTTTTTCTTTCTTTGCAGGTTTTTTTTTTTGTAGTTTTTATTCTTTTCTTGGAACCTCATAAAATTTACTATAAAAAAAACAGAGGGATAGAGAGGAGAGAAGCTGCTGAGTACTTAATGTCAGTAGGACTAGGCGATTTCATACAGGGACAAACATAGCTACAGTTCAAGACCTTGCCTGGCCCAGACAGTGCTGATTACACCAAAGGATCAAGGAAATGTGAAAGAAAATTGAGCTACTTCTCTTCACAATTTCTCATTGGTAAAGGGAGGTTTAAAATACTTCAGGGGGAAGAAAAAGAATGTATTTGTGTGATGTTGCAATAATGATGGATTTTATTATTATTAGTTCCAACTGAGGAAAACATGACTGTTTGCAGCTAGCTGCATCCTATAAAAATACTTAGGTTAATTGGAGCCAATGGGGCAGAGATGCTTAAAAGGGTTATTTTGCAGCAGTGTGTGTGTTCACATGGGCACCCTCCTCATGTTTACTGCTAATTTTCCTACTTGTTCAAGTCTCAAAAATAGGTTATTTTTTAAAAAGGCAAATGAGGAAGGCAGCAATTATACAGCTTTTGAGGCAGAGATGCACTTCAGTTGCAACAGAATTGTTTTACTTAAGTACATGATTATATTTTACTTCCTTAAAAAAAAGTGTGTCAGAGCCCAGAGAATGCACTATGTAGCTTCTATGAAGTAGTTCTCCATACTTTTTCTCAGTTGAAGTTTATGGCAGGATATGATGAATTAAGAACATCATAAGTTCTGGATCATCTAGTCTAGCCTTCCCTGACCTGCCACCGTTCAGATGTGAAAGACTATAGCTCCCATAATTCAATGCTAGCTTGACTTTCATAGTCCTATCCAACTTATCTTGCGGGTTCAATGCTTGAGAAAGCTAATATAAACTGGCATTCTGTTTTCTAGCAATGGCCAATAAATTATCTTTGTGGTTTAGAGTCACATGAAAGTGAGATGGGCGGCCATATAAATTTAACAAATAAGTTCATAAATAAATAACTATCATATATGAGACATCACCTTGCCGACAAAGGTCCGTATAATTAAAGCTATGGTTTTCCCAGTAGTAATGTATGGCTGTGAGAGCTGGACCATAAGGAAGGCTGAGCGCTGAAGAATTGATGCTTTCGAACTGTGGTGCTGGAGAAGACTCTTGAGAGTCCCTTGGACTGCAAGGCGTTCAAATCAGTCAATCCTAAAGGAAATCAACCCTGACTGCTCATTGGAAGGACAGATACTGAAGCTGAAGCTCAAATACTTTGGCCACCTAATGTGAAGAGAGGACTCACTGGAAAAGACCCTGATGCTGGGAAAGACTGAAGGCAAAAGGAGAAGGGGACAGCAGAGGATGAGATGGTTAGATAGCATCACCGATGTAACGAATATGAATTTGAGTAAACTCTGGGAGACAGTGGAGGACAGGAAGGCCTGGCGTGCTATGGTCCATGAGGTCACGAAGAGTCAGACACGACTAAACGACTGAACAACAACAACAAATTGTTAGCATGTTACTGCATTCTTAGCATCACACTACCCTGACTCTGAGTTAGATGATTGGTCCATCTGGACCAGTTTTGTTGATATTGACTGGTAGCAATTCTCTACTATTCCACAGATGCATTTTGATTTTCTTCACAAATCATCTGAAGTTATGATTGAGGGATGAGGTGACTAAGTTTGCTAATAGCGTGATTAAAACAGCACAGGAAAAGTCTTCCAAAATAGTATCTCTAACCTGAGGGACACGAGCATATAAATGGTAAAATAAGGTTTAAGTGTAGGCAAGTGAAAAGAGACACACCTTGGGCAAATACAGTTAAATACAATACTGAGTAACAAAATCTATGCACTGCTGGTGAAACATCAGCACATAGTCCTTGTCTCATGTGGTGTTACCTAGGAGTGATTCACCAATAAACTCTCTGCAGTTTACAATTACTTATTACTGCATGTAAGCACTGATGGACTTTAAGATGACTGTTTGGAGAGAGACAAAATTGAAGAACAATAGGAATGGAAAAGGATGGAGTGAGAGTAACATAGGTTGGGGGTACAGAGAGAAACATACTGAAATGTTTCAGTATGAACAGAAACAGCACCATGGGGAAAAGGGTGTAAGGGGCACAGTGATTTTAGTGTGAAAACCAAGAAAAAACAAAGAGGTTGTTGTGAAATTTGGGTGCAAAGAGATGTGGATATAATGAAAAAGGGATGATAGATGAGTTAAAAATGAAACAGGGTAGGGAGATAAAAAATACCTGGAGAAAAGGGATGCAAATGTTGTGGAGAGAAAAAAATTAAGGGAGGACCCATGGGTGGGAAGCTAAAGATAAGGGATAACAAAGGTTTGTGGATCTGAGGAACTGATAATATCATTGTTAAGAGTTGCAAAGCTGAAAACAGAGAAGGCACAATAAAAGAACTAACAGAGAAAAAAGAAGTCCAGAAAGATTGGTGGAACTACAGAGATTTTTTAAAAAAGGACACAAGTGAAACTTAATATGGAATGATTTCAAAGAAAACACTGAAAAGGGATACCAAAATGCTTTTCTGTGACTAATGTAGCTGTGCACTTTTCCTGGAGTTAATATAAATGGAAAAATGGTCCTGAAGAGTAATTTGAGTTGTACAAGCTTGATTTATAGTCAACACATCTATTTCCACAATGATAAAGCAGCTATTTGTTTGCTGTCCATTTCCTGTCACTTTTACTTATTCATTACATCCAAAAACAGAAAGAAGGGGTTTTGTTAATGAACCAAGGGAGGACTGATTTGTATAAAAACATTTTTTTTAGGCCATCAAGATGACATTTGGAAGTGTGAAAAAGTACATCTGCTCATGAAAGAAGAAAAAGGAAGTCAGAGTCAATGTTCCTGCTTTAATTAATACTATTTATATATAAAAAGGGCTAGAAGTAATTCTTGATAGAAGACTTATTTCAGTTTACACTTGAATAAGCTAAGTATAGGTAAATAACCAAGAACATAACAACTCCCCATAATCTTGGACTACTAGCTATACTTATCGAGGTTTATGTAGCTGGATATCTCTGGAGGGTACTAGTTTACATTTCATTTCTGCATCAATTTACTCTGAAAGCAAAGCGCAGAAAAATATCTGTTCTCCTCCCCTCCAGGAGAGAGAGAGAGAGAGAGAGGATACATTCAACCTTGGCCCATTTATCTGCAACCTAAGCAACTAAGTAGTTTAGGAAAATCATTAGTTTTGTTGCATGTTCAGATTCGTTCAATCGATCTAATTTACAAATCTAATTTACAGAAACTACCCATCAACAATGTCATTAGAAACATTTCCTCCCTTCTTTCCTTCCCTCCCTTCCCCTCCCTCTGGTCTTCTCTGTTGCTAAATGTTAAATATGTACAGCAGGAAAGAATCTCAGGCTACCAGTTGGTTAATAGAACCAAAGAATGGCCTACATCATTTATTGTTTCAGAACTCCAACCATGTGGCTGATTGCTGAAGGAGGCACGATGTTGGACATGATGATGGGCACTGAACTGATGTGGCAAATCTATTCTTACAGGTGGACTGCTAATCCTCTTTGATGCCTGTCCTTTTCTCCCCTTTATTACACTCTTTTCGATAGATAGATAGATAGATAGATAGATAGATAGATAGACAGACAGACAGACAGACAGACAGACAGACAGACAGACAGACAGAAGATGCATTAGGCCACAAATACATGTGCACTGTACCGTGGGATCCATTTTAAGGAAAGTGGTAAAATGGGGCAGTGGGGAGAAATTAGGTTACATATTGTAGTTCTTCATTTCTTTTGTATATGAGATTTTTCAGGAAATTCCCTGCATACTAAAAAAGGAGGATAAATGTCCATTTTCACTAGATAGAATAAGTATCCACTTGAGGGAGCTCCAAACTTGACTAGCTGTTTTGCATACTTAATATAAACCTCAGAGTGGACAGTGTCGACAGCCATTCTGTTTGTTGGCTTTTCAAAATCCAGGAACTAGAAAATACACTTTCATTTCACATATAATTTCAGGATGGAACAAAAACAAGTGTCAGCCTTCAGTCAACAATCTCGTTTGATGGTTACTGTTTTGTTTTTGTTTTAAAAGTGTGACATATAATGCAGATGGAATACAATTTGTGGCTTCTGATGATGTATTTAATAAAATACAAAAGAGGTTTTTCTTAAACACAGACACACACACACACACACACACACTTCAGACCAATTAACTAGAACCATAAAATTTAGCATGGAATGAAAATTTTATGGGCAATTTTTCATTCATTCATTCATTCATTCATTCATTCATTCATTCATTCATTCATTCATTCCCTTTCTTTCATTCAAGTTGGGTCATTTTTCTGCCACAGGATACCAGGCCAATTAACCATTTCAATTAAACAAGCCTACATACAATTGCACACATCTGAAAATAGCTACTGAAATATAATATCTACTTTATGAGTTCAGAAATGTTCACCTTTGGTGGACAGAGGTAATTTCAAGGGGAAAAAACTAGAGTTACCATGCCATGCAAACAGCATACATTGTTCTAAACAGAGAGTGGGGAAAAAAGTCAATTTAGTTATAAGATAATTAATCAAAAATATAATTATTATATCAACAATGTAATTATTTAATTGCAAAAGATGGATCAAACTAACATCCCTCATTTTTGTAAAGCTTAAGCATTTTTACTGTGTCTAATCTTAGTGCTGGATTATATTTGCTTTTTTAAAATAAGAGGACTATATTGAGAGCATGATTTAAATTAAGCTTTGAAGTTGATAGGTTGTCATAACAATCAGGTAAATTGAAATTATTGTTATATTGGCAAATTAGTGTGATTAATAGAAGACAAATGAACAAGAACATACTATATGCAAGGCAACAAGATTGCAAAACACAATCTCATCTTTTTGACCTTATAATTTTCTTCGGTAGATCATTTGTCTCTTTCTCAAACCTTACACTGCAAATATTTAAAGCTAGTATTATTCCCAGTATCACACACACCCCGTGCCCAGTCTTCTCTTTTACAATCACTTCTGACACCTCACTTTCTATATTTCTCATACACACACACAGTCACAAATATGCATGGGAGATGTCTATACATATTAAAGTATACACCAATACCCCCACTTTCTCCCCCAAATTTCATAACTCCTTCTACCACTGTCTGCAATCCTTCCTGTTGTAAATAAGCAACAGATTAAGGTTAATTTTAATGAGGCTGCATTGTGCAGTCTAAAGACCTGAGTGTTGGATTGCTTTTTCTTTCTATGACTGTTTATCTTCCCCAGTTTTCCTGCTGTTATATATGAGAGAGAATGATTACATATATTCCATCATTGCTGCATTTCAGAATGTCTTTTTTACTTAAATAAAAGCCTTATTATCATAGAAGAATATTTGGATCTACTAAATAGACTTTCAGTTGAAAGCTTCAGTAAATATCTATTGATTATAGCCTAAAAAGAATAAGGGCAGTAATGCCCAGCCTTCTCAGCTCCAACTTCCATGCTTCCTCTTCATATTGATTTTATGTAGTTTTGGATTATTTTGATCTTCGAATGTTAAATATTATTATGAGAGTTTAGAACTTGGATTTTACATGTCTGCAGAAGATGGCAGCAAAAACTAGAATTGTTTGTATCTTTGTGCCACCTAGTGGTAATCCAGATGTTTGCATCCCAGATCTGGCAACCCTAATGCATATCAGTAATAATGATATGTTTTAACAGCATAACAGAGTCAAGAACTGTACTGGGTTTGACTCATTGTGTACCTTTCTAATGAAATATCAGCCTATAACACTGACTAGAGTGGATTACATTTGCCAGAAATTTTATATATCAAATGCTTAATAGTTCCTGTTCCTTTGCTGTACAGTTTCCCCTTTTTAGAAGTAGTCCCAAGCCCACAGAGGACAACTGTGGTTCAGGGGTGTAGTCTCCACACCCAGAGAACAATAGCAGTTCAATGGTAGAACACTGAAAAATCCAATCCTTAGCTTTATGGGTTAAAATAAATGTCAGGTGGCTGAGCTAGACATCTTCTTTGCTTGCAACCCTAGCAAGCTGTTTCCAGTTAAGCAAAAGCAGTAATGAACTAGATGGAGCAGCAGCTGCAGATGTTCATTTTATGCTCTTGAAGCCCAGCTGTCAATAGTTGACTGTCTCACTGTCTGAATAGATGAAAGGCAGAGTACAACATACATGGATAATATTGAACTAACTGGTCCTGTATTAGTTTTTCTATGAAGTGGCTGATATTAACAATCAATAGTCAACTTTGAATAAACCCTGATCCACTCTTCTCCATTCTAAAGCTGGTTTAACAGATCCTTGAACCATTTATATGCAATTAGGGGTGCCTTTTTTATATTTTGCCGAAGAGTATCTTGTAATTACATGATACAGACCCAGTGGTATAAGCAATAAGCTGCATCTGCACACCTCTGTAACGAGTACTGTCTTCTGAATATTTCAGAAATCTTCATTTCAGTATCATGTATATTTTCAGAGTGGTGCATCCTCTGAAGATTTGTTTCAGGGATCCTGGCCAGAATAGCAATCACCTGCCTCCTGTTCAAACAACTCTCAAGTCAAATGGGAGAAGCAGAAAAGATTAGCTAGGATGTCACAGAAGAAAAGTGTAACCTGATTGCAAAGCTTGGCAATCAAACCAAAGACTTCATACCCAAGTGCCCCTTTTCTCATGGTGTTGACAGAACTTTTAACAGTTTATCTGTTTGTTAGAAGACAGGTTTAAATATTTTGTCTTATTTGGTCTCTGCCCCAATTATAATAGTCACACTGCTGAATGCATGTTTCCAGCGTTGTGAAGAAGAGCATGCCAATCCAATCTGTTCCTTTCTTTATTTCTCACTTGTCAGCATTTTCCTGCTTGAAATTATTTTGGTTCACAGATCCTGTTAGCTTTTCAATGTGGGTTTCCAACTCCCCTTCCCCATCTTCTGTTTGTTTTACTTGAAAAAAGTTCAGATTAGCATGCAGATGGCTTTTTGATCACAATTTTTTTTCTCCCATCTATCCTTCCCATGTTGAACAGCATATTTTGTTTTCTTTTCATCTCTGGTTTTTCTATTTTGGGTTCAGTGTATTACCATTGTATCACATTATAGACATAAACACTGTTTTGGGTTGTTGTTTTTTCCCCTCACTTTTCCAGCACAGAGAAAAACAAATGTATGGATGTTAGGAAAGCAAGGCTGCAAAAGACAAGAAAAAGAAAACAGTAGTTGTTGACGCTCAAGGTCAAACGTTGATGGTCCTCAAATTCATCTCAGTTTGCTTACTGCTCTTAGAATTAAGCTGTACAAGCCAGCTTAAGGTTATTGTTTTAGGGTGCAATAATCTTTGCTACAATCTAGTGGTTGTCTGGGATTCTTGCAGCCCAGAACTGGTAGCGCTAAGTGAATCTTACAGAAAATGTTGCCATTTGAAGACTTCATATTCAAGATACTCAGTTCTGTTACATCTCCTAATCAGTTTCTTCACAAAAAATAATCCTACATTCCAGCATTTCATTGTGTCATGGCCTCTACAGAGGGATCATACTCTCAGGATAAACCTGAGTACCAAAGCCAAGGAATACCCAAAGTTCATGTCAAGTGCAGCCAACTGGAAATAAATGGCCTCTTTGAGCATGGACCATGTGGTCCCTGAGTCTAACCAGGAAGCTTCCATACTACTTTAAATCATAGGAGTGATGATACTGCTGGAAGAAGAAGCAAAAGGCTGAGAGGATTAGAAGTATATTTTTTCAAAGATTGTTTTCTTGAAGATTATATATACACACATACACATACATCCTGAAAAAAATACACACGCACACACTACACATAAAATAAAAACTGCTTTTAACATTGATATGAATTTCATATTAATACTGAACTCGGTTATCTTCAGGGTAGGATAGAGAAAGTGGAAAAGGGCAATTCCCCATTTCCCCCATAATGATCATGATTTATAGAGTGCCATCACTATCAGTATACATTATACTTTAAAGCAGAGCTTTCCAAACTTTTCATGTTGGTGACACACTCTTACAGCAGGGCATCATTTCGCGACACACTCTTACAGCAGGGCATTATTTCGCGACACACTCTTACAGCAGGGCATCATTTTGCGACACACTCTTACAGCAGAGCACAAGGCAGGCACTAGGACCTGCGCGGAATCACAGCTGGTTTGGAGGCAGCAAAGCACAAGGCAGGCACTAGGACCTGGGTGGAAGCCAGGAGGCAGCAGCAGCCGCGACACACCCAGACACTGCAGCTGACACACTAACGTGTCCTGACACACAGTTTGGAAAGCTCTGCTTTAAAGAGTGGAGCATGTCTATCACTGTTCAGTTCAGGGTTAGGCTAGAATTCCTATGCCTTAAGTGCTGCATCCACCGGTTAATCCTCCCACGTTAGTCAAGTTTTTGTACCAAGTAGCTTATATTGCTGGGCTGTGGAGAGGAGTGCACAACTAGGTGTGGTCAGGTGAAATGTGGGAGGATCTCTCAGCATAGTGCAATTATGGCACTTGGAATTACAGCAAGCCAGTAAGATTTGGATTAGTATACAGCTAAGGGGTGTTAGCAAGGATGTTCTCCAAGCAAGGATGAAGAGAAGGATATGCCCTTTATTACAACCATCTATCACCATTTTTTACTTCCTTGTATTAACAGGTGGCTCTTACTGCAGTTGAAATTCTTTAAAAATGGGGCAAGGACCGAAAGGGCCCAGTTCTAGTGCTGGCATCAAAGGGCCTTATTTCTAACCAAAGATATAGAACAAGGTCTTCTTTTCTTATCATAATTAGGAATGAGTAGACAAGAATGGGTAAAGTATTAATTCAATTTCCCATTTTTTCAGTGTTATACTTTATTTCAACCCATTTCTACATAGATCTGTAAATTATTTTGAAACCTTGTATAATAACCTTGTTTGCATTTCCATATATATTTTTCTGAATATACAGTATATATTCAGTGTGTACGTATATATTATGTACACTTCTATTGTATACATGATTTCACCTTAAAATACATTTATTTAGTGTGCATGTTTCCCTGTGACCTCTTCATATGCTTTCTTTTAAAGATATGAACCTTGCTGAAAAAAAATTAGAACTGGAAAAATTGGGATACAGCTGTATTTTGGTTCATGGAAAACACACACACACACACACACACACACACACAGAGGCAACATAATACTTTTATATATTTATATATGTCTTTTTGAGCACATTAATACCAAAGAAGGCAGATTTTCTAATCCCAGGGCTGATCTACTGGAAGAAACAAAATGAAATGTCATAACAAAGTGTATCTAGTATGTAGAAATGTAGCAATAATGTATATACAGTATTTCTGTACCTAGTAACAATATCCTACTTAGTCTATTCATCCATAATTGGAAAACACTAATCAATGTTATGTCTGCAGAACATTAAATGTATTTATTTATTTGAATTTATTAGCTGCCCAGCTGCAGCGAACTCTGGGCACCATGCAGTTTGATCCTCAAAGTATCTTAATTAACCAGGGCTCTTGTCAGCAGACCAAGCCAAATAATTAAAAAGATGAAAGAAGGACTGGTCCATGAATGTCTATTGAGTTAATTAATTGGTCAGTAAATGTGTTCTCAAAGTTGATCAAGGCATCCTTAATTAAGTAAATTCTCAGATTTCCTTTGGCTGGGTCATATTGTCTGAGACTTGACTGAATTGACATCAGTCTTTCTGTTATCTTCTTTCGATATCAGTGAGGATAATATGATCATAACTTAAATGTATTTTTCCACTGGTATTACTTATTTCTCAACCCTTGAAACACGATGGGACTACAACTCTCTAAATTCCCAGCAAGTGTGGCCATAATTTGGGGAATATGGTATACATATTTTATGTATTGTGGTTTAATGTATTTTAATCTTTTAATTCTATTGTAAACTGCCCAGAGTCCCTCTTTCAGGGGGAGATGGGCGGTGGCAAAATTTGATAGATAGATAGATAGATAGATAGATAGATAGATAGAGAGAGAGAGAGAGAGAGAGAGAGAGATACAAGTAGAATTACAGGCAATGGAATGCTATTTAGGTTGTTGTTTATTCGTTCAGTTGCTTCCGACTCTTCGTGACTTCATGGACCAGCCCATGCCAGAGCTTCCTGTCGGCCGTCACCATCCCCAGCTCCCCCATGGTCGAGTCCGTCACCTACAGAATATCATCCATCCATCTTGCCCTTGGTTGGCCCCTCTTCCTTTTGCCTTCCACTTTCCCCAGCATCAGCATCTTCTCCAGGGTATCCTGTCTTCTCATTATGTGGCCAAAGTACTTCAGTTTTGCCTTTAATATCATTCCCTCAAGTGAGCAGTCTGGCTTTATTTCATGGAGTACGGACTGGTTTGATCTTCTTGCAGTCCAAGGCACTCTCAGAATTTTTCTCCAACACCACAGTTCAAAAGCATCTATCTTCCTTCGCTCAGCTTTCCTTATGGTCCAGCTCTCACAGCCATAGGTTACTACAGGGAATACCATTGCTTTAACTATGCGGACCTTTGTTGTCAGTGTGATGTCTCTGCTCTTAACTATTTTATCAAGATTTGCCATTGCTCTCCTCCCAAGAAGTAGACATCTTCTGATTTCCTGGCTGCAGTCAGCATCTGCAGTAATCTTTGCGCCTAGAAATACAAAGTCTGTCACTGCCACCACTTTTTCTCCCTCTATTTGCCAGTTATCAATCAAGCTGGTTGCCATAATCTTGGTTTTTTTTGAGGTTTAACTGCAACCTAGCTTTTAACTCCAGCAATTTTAACTCCAGCCTTGGATTCCTCAAGCCCAGCACGTTGTATCATGTGTTCTGCGTACAGGTTGAATAGATAGGGTGAGAGTATACAGCCCTGCCATACTCCTTTCCCAATCTTAAACCAGTCCGTTGTTCCGTGCTCTGTTCTTACCGTTGCTACTTGGTCGTTATACAGATTCCTCAGGAGGCAAACAAGATGACTTGGTATCCCCATACCACCAAGAACTTGCCACAATTTGTTATGATCCACACAGTCAAAGGCTTTAGAATAGTCAATAAAACAAAAATAGATGTTTTTCTGAAACTCCCTGGCTTTCTCCATTATCCAGCGGATATTGGCAATTTGGTCTCTAGTTCCTCTGCCTTTTCTAAACCCAGCTTGTACATCTGGCAATTCTCGCTCCATGAATTGCTGGAGTCTACCTTGCAAGATCTTGAGCATTACCTTACTGGCATGTGAAATAAGTGCCACTGTTTTATAGTTTGGACATTCTTTAGTGCTTCCCTTTTTTGGTATGGGGATATAAGTTGATTTTTTCCAATCTGATGGCCATTCTTGTGTTTTCCAAATTTGCTGGCATATGGCATGCATCACCTTGACAGCATCATCTTGCAAGATTTTAAACAGTTCAGCTGGGATACCGTCGTCTCCTGCTGCCTTGTTATTAGCAATGCTTCTTAAGGCCCATTCAACCTCGCTCTTCAGGATGTCTGGCTCTAACTCACTGACCACACCGTCAAAGCTATCTCCAATATTATTATCCTTCCTATACAGATCTTCCGTATATTCTTGCCACCTTTTCTTGATCTCTTCTGCTTCTGTTAGGTCCTTACCATCTTTGTTTTTGATCATACCCATTTTTGCCTGGAATTTACCTCCGATGTTTCTAATTTTCTGGAAGAGGTCTCTTGTCCTTCCTATTCTATTGTCTTCTTCCACTTCTGCACATTGCTTGTTTAAAAATAATTCCTTATCTCTTCTGGCTAACCTCTGGAATTTTGCATTTAATTGGGCATATCTCCCCCTATCACTGTTGCCTTTTGCTTTCCTTCTTTCTTGGGCTACTTCCAGTGTCTCAGCAGACAGCCATCTTGCCTTCTTGGTTTTCTTTTTCTTTGGGACGATTTTTGTTGCCGCCTCCTGAACAATGTTGCGAACTTCTGTCCATAGTTCTTCTGGGACCCTATCTACTAAATCTAGTCCCTTAAATCTATTCTTCACTTCCACTGCATATTCCTTAGGAATATTAGTGAGCTCATATCTAACTGATCTGTGGGTCTTCCCTATTCTCTTTAGTCTGATTCTAAATTTTGCAATAAGAAATTCGTGATCTGAACTACAGTCAGCTCCAGGTCTTGTTTTTACCGACTGTATAGATGTCCGCCACCTTTGGCTGCAAAGGATGTAGTCAATCTGATTTCGGTGTCGACCATCTGGTGAAGTCCATGTATAAAGTCGTCTTTTAGGTTGTTGGAAGAGAGTGTTTGTTATGCACAGTGAGTTGTCTTGGCAAAATTCTATCAGCCTATGTCCTGCTTCATTTTGTTCTCCCAGACCATGCTTGCCTGTAATTCCAGGTGTCGTCTGACTACCCACCTTAGCATTCCAGTCTCCTGTAATGAAAATAACATCTCTTTTTGGTGTATTATCCAGTAGGTGCTGCAGATCCTCATAGAACTGATCTACTTCTGCTTCTTCAGCATCTGTGGTTGGGGCGTATATTTGGATCACTGTGATGTTAAATGGCTTACCCTGAATTCGAATTGAGATCATTCTATCGTTTTTTGGATTGTATCCAGACACTGCTTTAGCCACTTTATTATTAATTATGAAGGCTACTCCATTTCTTCTGTGGTCCTCTTGTCCACAGTAGTAGATCTGGTGGTCATCTGATGTGAAGTGGCCCATTCCAGTCCATTTCAGTTCACTGACACCTAAAATGTCTATATTTAATCTTGACATCTCACCAATAACCACATCCAATTTGCCCTGGCTCATAGATCTTACATTCCAGGTTCCTATGGTGTGTTGATCTTTAGAACATCGGATTCGTCGTTCACCACCAGCACCGTCGGCCGCCAGCCGTCCTTTCAGCTTTGAGCTAGCTGCATCATCACATCTGGGGCTAGTTGAACGTATCCTCTGTTCCTCCCCAGTAGCATTTTGACCATCTTCCGACCTGGGAGTCCCATCTTCCGATGGTATACTGACATATCTCTGGTTGTACTGATCCATTTAGTTTTCACGGCAAGAATACTGGGGTGGGTTGCCATTACCTTCCCCAGGGATCGTATTTAGTCTGACCTCTCTGCCACGACCTTCCCGTCTTGGGTGTCCCTTCACGGTTTAGCTCATAGTTTCATTGAGGTGCTCAAGCTCCAGCACCACGACAAGGTAACGATCTCCTTTGCTGGAGTATTTAGGTTGACTTAAATGCAAATCCTGCTATATCCAATGATGACTATTACCTCTAAACAATATTTCAAGGAATTCAGTTTAGGATGTGAAGGAGCAGTTACAGCCAGCATGGATACCAATCCACACAACAGATAAGTCAATATAGCTCATATTCATGTCCTATTGGAAAAATTGGGATATAGCTAAGCTGGTAACAAGGAACTCTAAGTTGCAAAAGATTTGTTTAGCATGGTAGCACTAAACTGCCTTAAGGCATTTATGACTGCAAACAGCTTCAATTACATTTGCTCATGATTCAAACCACAACCCATCCCAATTTAGAAATAAGTTATAACCGCCTCAGATAGTTAGTGGTGTCTCTTAATGTACTAGAAGTCAAATAAAGGCCTACAAGTGATTAGATTTTTTTTAAAAAAATGTCTTTCTAACAAAGGTGCCTAAATGTTTACCTACAGAATTCTAAACTTATCCTCCTATTTCATCTAATATATTTTGCAACCAAAATTCCCAGAGGGCATAAGAAACAAACAAGCAGCATGTTTAAATTTCCTCAGGCAATGGATTTAAGGATATGGGGAGGAGGGGGGGGGAGGAGGGGGGGGAGGAGGAGGAGGAAACCTTCTTCTTCTCATCTTGCATTTCTTAGTCAAAGTCAGATTCTGTTTACAATGAAATAGATGTAGATACTATTTTCATTCAGTATTCTTCAGAATAAGAACTTTTTTTTTCAAATAGCATTTATAGAGCTTTATAGAATTCACTGTTAGAATGGGTTTTCATGTTCATCAGCAATTTTTAAGCTCTCTTAATTGTTGATACATGGGTAAAATCTATTGTTGGTTTGACATATAATACCTAAATACCCTTTTTAAAGCAGGCCAAATATAATTATAAATCCTGCATCTAAGCAGATCTGATCTGATCTCAGAATTTCCAATATAATAATTATATGAGTATTCCTTATTCTCTGGTTGTCTTTTTTTTAAATAACAGTAAGCTCGAACGAAAATTCCGAAGAAGTTGAAAGCTTGAATACTCTTCTGTGTTACTTTTCTTGATTTTTGTGTACAAATCAAATTATCATCTACCTATGATTTCAGATGTAGTTTTGTTTTCTTTCACATGAAAAGAAATGATTATTACCATCTTATTTATTTTATAATATTATTACCTTAACTATTAATAATTGGAAAGAAGGTATTGGGGTTTTTTGATATTTGATTTTCTGTTGGTACCATTTAACAATGATTTTTACTGTGATTCAGAACTGGTTCATTCATTTGCAGGTTAGATTCATTCATTCATTCATTCATTCATTCATTCATTCATTCATTCATTGGATTTTATCACTGCCCATCTCCTCTGAAGGGGGGACTCTGGGCAGTTTACAACAAGATCATTATTAAAATTCATTACCCATTACAATATGATAATATCAAAATATAAATATAAATATATACATTGCTTTAAATGGTAGGCCAACCAGCTTTCTGCTACCTGTAACTGTTTTCCATCCAAATGGCACAAAATATTGAGGCACTCCACTTTCCAAAATGGAAAGGCTGTTTGAAGAAACAGATGTGCCAAATTTCATATCCAAATGATCATGGTATCCTTCCTAGCCATCTGAGGGGACTGGGAGTGGGATGCAGGGTTATTCAGTGGTTCTCCTCTTTCCTCCAAGGCCATTTCTAGTGGTGTTGGTGGGGATAAGAGGTCCAGCCCTAGGCCTCTGCTTCATGGGTTGCTGCAGGACTCAACTCTTTCCCTGCTCCTATTTAACATCTACCTGAAACCGCTGGGTGAGGTCGTCTGTCAGCATGAAGTTTAACCGATTATACTCAGTTGTATCTCTGCCCCAGGCCATTCAAGTGATGCTATGGAGATGCTTTCCCAGTGCCTGGAGTCTGGATGGGGAAGAACCGGCTTTGGCTCAACCCTGACAATACTGAGGAGCTGGGGGTTTTAGCCCCCCCACACCCGGATCTAGTGAGCTGCCATTTTAAACTCTGGCTGGAGAGACACTTCTTCAGTTAGACTTGGTGAACAGTCTGGGGGTCTCCTTGTACTAACAGCTCCTACTTAAAGAGCAGATGGCAGCCATGGCCAGGAGAACCTTTACACCAATTCATCTTGTGCACCAATTGTGCCTTTTTCTAGAATGGAGGCATTCTCATGGTCACTCATGCCTTAATCACCTCCCAATTGGACTATTGCAACGTGCTGTACATGGGACTGCCCTTGAAGAGCATTCAGAAGCTTCAGTTGGTCCAGAATACAGTGGCATGGGCAGTAATGGGCACACCACAGTATGCTCACATAACATCACTGCTGTGTGAACTGCACTGGTTTCCAGAGGGCTTCTGGTGCAATTCAAAGTGCTGGTTGTCACCTTTAAAGCTTTGCATAGCACAGAGCCTGGTTACTTGCAGACCTATCTCCAATGATTTCTGCCTATCCCACTAAATCTGGCGGGGCATGCTCTGGGTCCCCTCAAGGAAACAATGTCACCTGGTGGGGCATCAAGACCATGCCTTCTCTGTTGTGGCACCTGCCTTATATAACAGCTTCCCCATTCAGGAAAGCAGTGAAAACCTGGCTTTCCCCCCAGACGCTGGGGCCAGGTTGTTAATGGGACTGGCATGGTGTGTTTGTTCTATGTGAGTTTTACTGGGGTCTCAAAGTTATCTTTTTTGCTTTAATGATGTTTGATAATTGTGTTGTGTTTTAATTCCAGTTCATTGTCCAGAATTTATTTTGGTAGATGGGCAACCATATATTTATTTATTTATTTATATTTCTAACTTATATCACCGCCCATCTCCCCCCATTTCCAGAGGGGACTCTGGCCGGTTTATATAAAGTTATAAATATAAAGTTGTTAAACAAACAAACTCTATGTGTGCTTTTACAAATTGTCTATCTACCTTTTTTTTTTAGATTTGTGGTCATCTGTATGGGTTCTTCCAAACAGTTTCAATCTTTTTCATCCTAATATAAATAAACAGGGAATACATGTACAGTGGATAGTGTCCCGTTCCCAAGTTTGAACTCATTTGTTTGAATTCCCATTAAACTTTATAACTAAAGTTAATGACACAGGAGTCTCATTCATTATGTTTTACATTTTTAAAAAAATACAAGACCCATTAAAAAAAATCTGCATTCTTAACTTATCATATTTAATAATCAGATTAAAAAAGGAGTAACAGAGATGTTAGGTATTGCATATTATATTTAATTGAAAACATGTAACAGCTGGATTTTTGTAAGTTATGTTTGATGTAAGAGAATTCTAGAGATAGGGAAAATAATTACTACAGAATCAGGAATGTATTCAAGGTTTCCTCATTTTTGAAATGTCAGATTTAGTTTCTCCACGTCAAGGGACGAGACCATGGTCTCACAAAAAGTTAAAATAAGAGAGGATTTTCCTGAGCATAAATCCCAGATGTCTCCATTTCTACTGAGACCCTGGAAAACAAAACTGACCTGGGCTTATCCTACTTTTATCTCAGCTATTTTGAGATGTGTTAGTATCCTTCTCAAATTTTAGGACTTCAACCCCTCAAACCCTAATGTTCTGGAGCCCACACTCAGAAATTTGGTTAAAGCTCCTTTAAATACAATTGATTTTTCCTGATACATTACCCAGAGCAAGGTAGAACTTTTAATAGACCTGCAACCTATTAAAGGTTTTTTTTTGTTTTAATTGACAGCCTGGTCCTTTCCTATACATGATTTGGAACTGTCCAAGGTACTGCTATACCTGATTCCTTCTCATAGACTTTTTGCTGTGCTCCAAACTCTTGATGGTGCTTGGAATCCTCCTTGGATTTGCACCATGACCAGGCCATGTCTATACTCTGTTATCTTGCCAGAATTCATATTTTTTTAAAATAATATCAGTTAATCTAATGTGTGGAGTTTTGACTTCAGAGTTGAAATAGGAATTATAGACACAATTCATATCAGTTCTATACTGCCATCTTATTATTCTGATGTTCCTCCTTGGGAGTTTTTCTTCCTCTTGCATCTGATCTCATCAAGCAGCAGTAAGCAATCATTTAAAAGAAAAGAAAAGAAAAGAAAAGAAAAGAAAAGAAAAGAAAAGAAAAGAAAAGAAAAGAAAAGAAAAGAAAAGAAAAGAAAAGAAAATGATTCTTCTGCCATCCCTATAAGCAATGAGGTCAGAATTCTGGCAGGAGTAAACTGAAAGGGGGGGAGACCAAAAGGTATTGCAGAGAGAGGTGTTAGTTAAGAGTCAGGAAAAAAAATCTGGCATGCATCCCCCCCCCAAACAAAAAATTATGCACCTATGACAGGGGGAAAAAAATCCCAAGCCATAAAATAGGAGAAATGACCCCAAATATATAATAGATATTTTGTAAATATTTTTGGGCAGTTTTATATGGGATATGGAAAACCTACATAATTTTCAGACTAATGAACATGAAAGATTTTGACCCTCTTTTGCACTAGGGAATTTGAGGAGGAGTTTTAAGAGGCAAAATGGGTTCAGAAAGCTTAATGGCCCAGTTGTACCCCTTAAAATCCACTGCAATCAGGGAAATTAATCTACTTTGATTGATTACTGAGGGGGGGGTTTAAGAGATGTGCTTCCAAACAAAAAAGGAACCAAAAAATGTTATCCCTTGGTAGTTGCAACCAGAGTGCTGGGCACTGAATGTGACCCATGGAATACAAATTATCCACTTCTCCTGCTTCTGGGCTTTGTGGTAGAATGACTGCAGAAAGGCTTTTCAGAATCAAATCATGCACCTTAGAACGTTCCTGTCATTTGTAACCCTTTGTCCCCTACTTTGTCCCCAAATAATGCAATGTTGAAATTTGAAACAATTTCAACTTGACATAAACCCAATGGTCTGTGTTTTTCTATAAACATCATAATCATGGTTATTGGGTGTGTGTGTCAGTGATGATGCCCATGTTTGAGTGAAATGCCAACCAACTGAGCAGATGTTTTTACTTTTATAGAAGGGAACAAAAATGGTGGGGGGGGGGAGAGAGTTCAGTTGGTATTGGAACAGCATAATCTTTCTGAAGAGTTACTATCGCATTTATATGGGGAAAAACGGCTTTTAAATGGTTACTTTAAATATGCTGCTATAATTTTAACCATATTGTTTATAGGACTTTTTTTTTTTCAAGTAATAGTTTTCCCCTTTCTGTCCAAGAGGCAAAAGCCAATAGATAGCATTATGGAGAATACAGAAATGGTTCTCTAAAAACCTTTTGAAAGAAAACTTATGGGCCATTAAAAAGTATGGTCCCACATTCTTTATGTAACCTTTTAAACAGCAGCTTGCCTCTAAGCTTGATTCCATCTATGATAAGCAGATAAAAGGAAATGCATTTTCAATTTACCACATTTTTATCCCAACTTTCATTTCTACAGAAGGTACACAGCACCATTTTCAAACATGATGCGATAGATAGATAGATAGATAGACAGACAGACAGACAGACAGACAGACAGACAGACAGACAGACAGACAGAATTTGCAACTGCCATCCACCCCCCAAAATGATGGGGTGATGAGAGATGTAGTCCTATGCAGCTAAAGGACACTCAATTAGAAAACATTGGTATGCAGTTTAGTATCTGACCAGTCAAAATCTGGCTACTTGGTCAATTATTTTTAATGTTATAAATGTCCTAAAACAACAACAACCACAACAACCAAGATACATTATGGCAGTGATTTTCAACTAGTAGCACATGTACCTTTGCTGGGACATGGAACACAGGGCATGGCACTGAAGTTTTAATTACATATTTAAAATGTACCATAAATAATAAATAGAATAACAAAATACCTATAAATCCTTCTTAGATAAAGAGATCCTTCACTATCACATGGAAGCCAGATTCTCTGATTGTATGACTAATGAGATGTAAGACAGGTTGGTTAAGGTTAAGAACATTTGCTTTTCAGCACTGATTTATATATACTTATATATTTATACACATACATACACACACACACACACATATATACAGTATATATACACACACACACACACACACACACACATTTAAATAATATTAGTAGATGTTTTACAGTTTTTAAAATTCATTTTATATCATATCTTTCTGTCAAAAATATGCTGAAGTAAAGAATAAATATATAAACATATTTATTTAGTTAGATGTATATGGCCACCCATCTCACCATAGCAACCGTGGGTGGCTAACAACAGATAAAAATACCATAAAACTGCAAAAAATCACAAAACAGCCAACATATAAAACATATTATAATTATAATATACCAATAATTCAGGAAAATGTGAATAATTCACTATCTTTTTCTCCTGGTATGCAGCAGGATGAGTCAATAATTGCAGTAAATGAATGAATGAATCTACTCACAACAAATTTAATTACTTACGAAAAAGTTATTAAATGTTGCTGTGCTAATTAATTCTTCAAGCAGCATCAGCCACTGCATCTTTGAGCAATTGATCAGTGGACAATAGGATCGCTAGTCCTACAATGGGATAAAATTTACAATCCGATAAAGTAGTTTCATATGTAGGACAGTATTTAGCTGAACAGGGACTGAAATCTAAATTTTCCTTCTGCAAATGAGACTTCACCTCCATTGACTCCTAAATGATGTTATAATTTTCAGTCACTGCTAGAACACTGCTGTGTACTCTAAAGAAGAATAGTGTAAGTGGGAACTTTACTTCTCTGAAGCTTGAACAACTTAAAGGTTAAATATACAGGTAGTCCTCATTTAACGACCATTTGTTCAGCAGTCGCTCGAAGTTACAACGGCGCTGAATGAATGGTAGTTACGGCCGGTCCGTGAAGCTACGGCAACGCCTATGTAATGGCCTCTGTAATCCCCATAAATAGAAATGCATGTGAACGTGTGTGTATTCCTATTCTTATTATGAAAGAATATATTCCTATTTGCATATAATATATACATGTGTGTGTAATTATTCTCTAATGAGAATAAAATCAACAGTCCTCCTATCAGGAGTTGATCTAATATGATTTTGCTTTCTGCTCAGACTGCTTTCAGATGAGTTGCTGCCAGCATTAAGTCAGTTAATTAAACAGGCACAAAACTTTCAATCTGTCTCTCCAACCTGGTGCCTCCCAGCTGTGTTAGACTCTTTAGGTTCCCAAATCCCTACCTCGTTTGAAGCCAGCGTAACTTGCAGGGAGCAGATTGTGCTAGACCGCCTTGAAAGTGTAAAAGTAATAGATATTGCCGAAATGATTAATTCATCTTCTTACAGTAAGCCTGAATGGCAATTAGTTTCAGATGGGGGGAGGGAATCCACCCATATTTGATAATTGGGGTATTAAGGCCTGGGGCTATGGCCTTTATGACTAAACTGCCCATTAAGGCATAATTTAGTCAAATTAGACTCAAAACCAGGCTGGCAGTGTCATGTGCCTTGTTTATTAAACCATGGCTAATGGTGAACATTTCAGAGGACTAATAGCTGATGCAATCACATCGCACATTGCATAGAAGAACTGACAATTGCAAAAATTCTTCCCATTTCTCAAACCAGCTCCTTGATTCTGCAGCAAGCAGGGGAGATGTGACTGAAATGAAAAGCCCTGACACCCAAAGTTGCCAAAAAAAAAAAAAAAAATCCCAAATTGTCTTTAGATTTGCTGCAGCAATCAGCAAAAGTACAAGGAGAGAGAGGCAGAATTCCAAAGAGGCTGGAGTTGTGCAGCGTGCTGCTCAGTTCAAAATGTGCTGCGGAAGGAGAAAAATGTAGCAGAGTTCCAAACACTCTGAGGACTGGAAGAGGACAGCCAAGTATATAATGCTGGTTCCACCCGTTCAACCCCATGAAGGAAACAGGATTGTACGTGTGCCATTGAGGGCAGAATTTAGCCTGAAGATATCCTCAAGCATAACTCTTGACCTTCACGGCTATTTTTCTTTCCTAGGTGCTGGTTCACTCTCCCTCCCTCCCATTTTGTTTAGGTAACTTCTCGAATTTCCATTTTTATCACCTGATAGGATGTCTTTTCTGAGGCAGAAAATTCTCTGACTTCATCACCACCACCTCCTCTTATTAATACTTTTCCCTTTCTGTCCTTGCAATTCAGTGGCAACTCCGAGTGTCACACTCTCTTGGGGATCATAACATCTGTGCATCCCTAAAGTCCTTAATCCATTTGATCTTGGGTATTTCAATACCACTGGGCACACATCTTAATATATCTTTAAAGATGACACCAGCCTGGATCTTACTTTTCCCAGTCTTAATTTGGTGGGAATGGTTCAGTACCTTCTCAGCAGGGAATCTTTTTAATGGACTTCTCTCCTGGCAGGCCAGCTTGCTCCTAGCTTGCTTATTCAAAAACAGCAATGTATATTTCTTCCAACAGGCATCTGAGGTAAGGATGGCAAAGGCAAAATAAAGACTGCAGTTCAGTTTTATTTATCTCAGTCATAAGACCTAGCAAAAGGCAAAGATTCTAATTCTAAAATATTGTACATTTTCAGAATAAAACGGGAGCAAACATCATAAGGTGTCAACTACAAAAATTCAGCTTCTAGTGTACAGTTTCCTATGTAAATATCTCAGATGGGAGAAATTACAATTGTTGTCGTTGGGGAGAATTTCTGTGATAAAGATAAGTGTTCTGCCTAGAATGATGTTTTTGTTTCAGACAATATTTGTTTTGACAATGATATAACATTTAAACAACAGCAAAAAGATATATCTAAGTTTGTATGACAAGGGAAAAAGGCACGAGTTAAATATAAGGTGTTACAAGATGCAAAGGAAAGAGGAGGATTGGGTTTACCTGATCTGAAACTGTATTTTGCAGCTTGCTGTCTTGTTTGGATGAAAGAATGGATGTTGCTGAGAAATAAAAGACTTTTACAGTTAGAAGGACGTGACCTGAGATTTGGGTGGCATGGATACTTGTGGTATGATAAAGTCAAGGTTACTGTAGATTTCACAAATCATTATGTTAGACGTGTCATATTGAGAATATGGAATAGATACAAACCCAGGCTATGCCCAAAAACACCTTTATGGCTCTTAGCACAAGAAGCATTTTATAGATGAGAAATAATAGGCAAATATAAATGGTTAACATATTGTGAGATACTAGAATTCTATCTCCTGGATACCCTGGAGAAGATGCTGATGCTAGGGAAAGTGGAAGGCAAAAGGAAGAGGGGCCGACCAAGGGCAAGATGGATGG
Organism: Charina bottae; assembly: GCA_023362775.1. NCBI lineage: Eukaryota > Metazoa > Chordata > Lepidosauria > Squamata > Charinaidae > Charina > Charina bottae. Next base: position 564,024 of record JALMGJ010000030.1, on the reverse strand, counting down.
ATGATATTCTAAAGGTGATAGACTCGACTGTGGGGGAGCTGGGGATGGCGACAGCCGACAGGAAGCTCTGATGTGGGCTGGTCCATGAAGTCATGAAGAGTCAGAAGCAACTGAACGAATAAACAACAACAGAATTCTAACAAGGGGAGGATAAAATAAAACCAAGAGAAAAACTGATGACAGGGATGTAGTTGTCAATGGTTTTATTACTTACATTTATCAGAAAGTTTTAAAGTAGACAAAAGAATTCATGGTATTGAACAATGTAAGAATTTGAAATGGAATTGTGTACAAATGAGGAACATGTAATTGCTAAAATGTGTAAACTTTTATTGAAATTTGAAACAGAAGAAGAACAGGTCAAAAAATGTATGCTAAAGTGGCCTAAAATCTTTGGTTATAATATACAAATGGAACAATGGGAAAATATGTGGTTGAAAGGATTGAAATTTATATTATTTTATAATCTTAAAGAGATTTTTTATAAAATGATATACTGTTGGTATATGACACCAGAGAAATTGTCTAGAATGTATAAAGGTACTTCAAATTGATGTTGGAAATATGAACAACAAGAAGGGTCATTTTATCATGCTTGGTGGATGTGTGAAAACACTAGAAAATTTTGGGTTCAAATACATACAGTGATTCAGAGGATTTTAAATATTAATATTCAATTAAAACCAGAACTTTTCCTCCTGGGACAGATGGATAAACAGTTAAAAAAGGAATCATGGAACCCTGTTTTTATATATAATAACTGCAGCGAGATTATTGTATGTGCAAAGATGGAAAGATTTGGCAATACCTACAATGAAGGAATGGTTGATGAAGATGACAGAACTTGCTGAAATGGCTAAGTTGACTTGTCTGATTAGAGAAAAGACAATATCTAGATTTATCAGTGACTGGAAACCCCTTATGGACGTTTTGTGTAAAAAAGAAAAAAAATGAACTTATGATTTATGGTATTTGAGGAAAGATTATAGAAAGAAGAGAGTCATGATGTAACTTTAGAGAGAGAGGTTAAACTATAATTGTACTTATAACTGCTGTACAGAAGATTGGAAGCCACTTCTTTATATCTTTCTTTATATCTGTTTTCTTTTTTTTTCTTTTTTTTCTTTTTGCACTTTTAGCTTTTTTATTTCTCTCTTTTCTTTTTTATTTATTTATTTATTTATTTATACTTTAATTTCTATTACCGCACCATCTCCCCCAAAGGGGACTCTGGGCGGTTTACACACATAAAAATTTAAAAATTATCTTATAAATAATTATAAAAATACAATATATAATCATTATTAATAATAATAAATTAAATATGTAAAATCCAAGAGGCGATACCATGATCTTCTAAAAGGGCTCTATGGCACCAGCCATCCCCATGAAGAACTATTCCCATCCCAAGCGAGGCGGCAAAACCAGGACTTCAAGTTCTTCCGGAAGGACAGGAGCGACGGGGCCTGCCTCACCTCTGGGGGCATAATGTTCCAAAGGGCAGGTGCCACTGCTGAGAAGGCCCACCTTCTGGACCCCGTCAAACAAAACTCCCTTAACGACGGGGTCCGAAGCATGCCCTCTCCACATAATCGAGTGGGACGGTTTGAAGTTATGGGGATGAGATGGTCCCTCAGATACCCTGGTCCCATGTCATGTAGGGCTTTAAAGGTCATAACCAATTCATTTTTCATTCTATTTTAGTTTGTATTAGTTCTTATTATTAAAATTTTCAACAAAAATTCTATTAGAAATATATCTGATGGCAGTTATGTTTAATTCATTATTGTGTTGTTTTTTTATATCATTTTATTAAAAACATTTAAAAAAGGAAGATAAAAACTAACACAAACTAATATAAAGTAAGAAAAAGAAAAGAAAAAGAAAAAGAAAGCAAAGAGAAAGTTACCAATGCAAGAAAGGAAAAAAAAGTAAAAGAAAAATAGAAAAGAAAAAAAGATACAAAGAAGTAGCTTCCAATCTTCTTTACAGCAGTTATAAGTACAATTATAAATTTACCTCTTACTCTATGGTTACAGCATGACTCTCTTCTTTCTATAATCTATCCTACCTAATCATCAAAACCATAAATCATAAGTTCATTTTTTTCTGTTTTAATGATTGTGTTGTTTTTAATGTTTTTAAAAGTATGACTTTTTAAAAAATATTTTGTTTAAGTTACATTTTATTGGGATTTTATTTTTCATTGCAGTTATTCTTACTTGTTAGGAACTAAATATTTGCAATGATGTGGTGGAATGATTGTTTCAATTTGGTTGCTTAGAAAAGTGTTATTCAATGCACAATCCTCCTGTTTGTGAATAAGTGTGTGGCAGGCCAGTAGGTTTTTCTTTTTTTTCTTTTTTCTTTTTGCTTGCTGACCTTGATCAAGGCACCTCTTTAGCCACTATAAAAATAGTACACTAAATGGAGTGGAATTGATCAGGATATTTGTTTCTTACTTTCATTTTCAACATCAGCAATTTAACTGTTGCACTATTATGTTCCATTTTCTGAATACATCATCCCCATCCATCAAATTGTTTATTTAATGGTGTAGAATAGAGGAGGGATCTCCTGGTGTCCTACTTTCCATCTCTGTTCTACTGCTATTATGTACATAAAAGGGTTAAGGCTGGAATACCCAAAGGCCTCTCTGTTTGGGACTCTCCATGCTAATTACCCACAGCATTGTTTCCAGTTCTGGAACGTTCTAGAAAGTTCTGTCCCTTTTGATAGTTAGATAGATGTAGATAATGTAAATTCTTGTCTGTTGTTCATGTTTCTCTCTTTCCCTGCTTTTGCCTCCTTTTTGTCCCATTTCGCCAGTTAATTGTTTTTGATGTTTGGTGATATTTAGTAAATAATCATCAAGCTACATTTCTGAAAATTTAACTTAGTGGTGTGTGTGCTTGTTCTGACCTGGATATAAGGATTTATTGGGAGTGTGCTGGATGCAAACTAAACTGGAAATTATCCTCAGTAATATTGCAACACCACACTGGTTAATCTGGATAAAGGCATGCTGCAAATTATCTATGAACCTGCACCAACGTAATTCAAATTACACAAAACAATACAAAATACACAAATTATGGCAGAACTGACTCCCTCTCTTCCTAGCTAACTGGATCCATCACCTCTGAGATTTTTTCTCCTCAGGCAGCAGTGATGTACTGCTAAATTCTGAAGTGTGGAGCTTGTCATTATAACTCCTGTAGTCACCTCTCCAAGGAGAATCTACAAACATGCCATGACATCGTGCTTTTGTTATTTATTCTGGAAGAAACCAACCCTCTGGTTGAGAAGTCTATCACAAAACACAGAATTTGGTATTAAAACACAAATAAAATCTTACAAGAGATTTATGACACATTCCTATAATCCTAGGCATGGTGTAAACTTCTCTGACCTCAGTAAAACACACGGAGCTTTAATGGTGTTCAGTTTCCATATGAAATGGAAACAACAGTGCAAGACATTTATTTGAAGAAGGCTCCTGTCAGCCCTCTGAGGTAGACCAGACTAGGAAACCAAAGTTATGAATGCTAGAACTACTTTTATTGTAAGGTTATAGTAACAGAATCTTGCAAGTCTGAATATGCCTCTCTTTATCTTTGTGATAAATGTGATCTTTGTGATCAACCCAGAGTTTTCACTCAAGGCACAAATGACCAGGCTCATATTATCCTACTTTGGACACATTACGCAAAGACCCAACTCTCTGGAAAAGGCTCTAATGCTGGGAAAGGTGGAAGGAAAGAGAGGAAGAGGATGACCAGCAGCAAGGTGGGTGGATTCAGTTACAGTGGCAATGGGTGCACCGTTGGGAGACAGGAAAGAACAGGTTAGGGATAGATTGTCATGGAGAAAATATGAGGTTGTTAGGAGTTGAAAACAATTTGATGGCACATAATCAATCAATCAATCTTTTCATGATAACTAGGGAGGGTCAAGTCTGAAACACTTTCTCAAATTGCTTTTCTGATGCTTTTTCAAATGTCTTTTACCTGACCATTGCCTTGGTTGCAGCTCTTCCTCCTGTTCCTCAAGGTTATTCCTACTTCCCACTACATCTCCCCATGAAAGAAATGCAGTTGGGCTCCCTTTGATTATTTATCTCATTTTATCTTCTTTATGCTAACCTGTTACAACCACAGAGAAACTTTAATGCCTTATTATTGCTTCATTCTTTTGCCAGACAAGGAAGGTATGTTAATTGCCCAACTGAGGCACCATTGCTCCTCTGCTGTGGCCTTGCACCATTTCATTCAATGTCATCTGGGATTGTTGTACGTTTTTTTTGGGGGGGATAGGTTTAATACAGAAGCTGTCAGCCGGCCGCATGAATTCCAATCTGCACTGTTTCTCCTCCCACTTACGGAAATCAAAGGTTCAAAACTTTAATGCAAATTCCACATCTGACTGCACAAAACAGAGTGAGGTTTTGAAATCAGAAATTGAATATCCAAGAGATCATTAGCAGATAAGATACATTAGTTAATGTATAAGCACTTACTGATTCCCAGTACTTGGAGTATGGAAAATAGCTGTAATACCTTGCAAACACATTTAACAATGGAGATAAAGATCTTGCCCATGAGTAGAACAAGAATCAGATCAGTATTTACCAAGTCATTTAAATATATGCTACCTTAAACTCCCTTGCATGTTTGTGAGTTTAAATAGATGCTAAGGTAAATTAAAACATGAAAGATAGCAACACTGAAGTTTTAGGAAAAATACAAAGGGGAGTTATGCTTTCTTGTATGACCTGGTGCCATACCTTACTGATTTCATTGAAACGAATGCTTGAATGATCAAATGTCTCTATAACTCAGTACAAGCCAATGCATTTCTCACTTTTGTGTTTGCTAAAAATTTTTTAAAAAGCATTTGAAAATTGGAACAAGTCATCCTGCGCACCCTTCCCAATCTGGCCTCTACAGATGTGCAAGAATATAGCCCCCATCATCCTAATCTGAGATTGAGGGAAGCCATAGTCCAATCAACTGAGGTGCTAGTACAGGAAAGATTGATCTATTCAGTCTAGAGTTTTATTTCTAACAGTATTTTTTCTGTGAATAAATTAGAAGCTTGCTCTGGGAAGCGTCTAAGCAGACCATGGAAACAGACTTTGCCTGTTTTGATTCTCCTCAGCATTGGCAAAACATATACTGTCTCTGAACATAGAAGTTGTCTTTGCTAATAAGCTTTGTTGGACCTAGCCTTCAAATATTCCAACGGATCAAGATTTCAGAACTGTGGCGAGAATAAATAATGGGAAATTTTGAAAGGTTCACATAAAAAAACACCACCACCTCCCCAAAATGCAAATTAAGATTTAAATATCAAAATGATAAGTGTCTGTTAATCCTCTAAGAAAGCACAAGTAGTTTGTCACATTCTGTGCAGTGTGGTTTAATACCAACTTCAACCAAGTTGTTGCCAAATCAGTGGAGATTCTGTTTCTTCAGGGCTCGGTTGTCCCATTCCTTTTTTCATGCCAGGGGGCTCTCTGACTGCCATTGATTTTGGACTCCTTCAAATAATTTTATGTTGAAGGTCTCCCGTGTGATAAAACGCCTTATTAGGAAAAGGAGTTGTATTTATATCACAGAAAAACTGGATGAGGAAAAATAAAGGGTAGAATGGAAGGAATGTTATTTATACAAACTGACACGGCTGCACTGTTGATGTAAAAGTGGTAATCCATAATCCATAATTCACTTTCAGAAATGAACCCATCATATTACATCACAGCATGACAAATTGCTACTGTCGTGCTATCCAGCAATAAATTACACAGAATTGTTCCTGTCAAAGCAGAAACTTCTTTGTGCCTTAAAAAAGCAATGTCAGTACAAGGTTATTCTTTTCTTCTTCCACTGGACTTTCTTATCACCCAAACCATCTTGCAGCTCCATTTTACAGTCTGAGAAGAACAAAACCACAGGCCTTTTGTATTGATGAAGAAAAAAATTGTTCTGAATATGGAGGTGGGGGAGGTGGGGGGATATGTCTGTTCTCTTTTATTCCTTAATTATACTTGTATCAACCAGAGGGGTGTGTGTGTGTGTATTTGTGTGAATGGAGGAGTGTGTTTGCCTGTGTTTGTATGCATAGCAATGGCACTCCCCGCAAGTCTGTCTGTCTTCCTAGTGTCTCTCTAGATCTGCTCACCATTTAATTGTTTACTTTATTTTGCAAAAAAAGCCTGTTCATTGCTTTGAAGTTCTTGCTTATGATGCCATAGATAATAGCGGAAGATTCTTAATTATAAAGCAGTCCCCCGCTTTCCCCCCCCCTTCTACTTTTAGAGGCAGGAACAGACATCTCAGGGCAGCCAAGATAATCATTTTGCCTGCAGATAAGCAAGGGAAGGAATAAGAGAGTGCAAACAACAGACATTTTAAATTTCATTTGACTATTTTTCAATTATGTAATAACAAATGGGGACTGTGGGTTGGGTTAAATTAGCCACACAAGCTTCATATCAGTGTGAAGCAAAGCTCCTTTGCAGCTGCTTAATTAATCAGTTTGGTTTCCCGACTAAATGAAACAGTTTTTCTATCCCCCTCTATCTTTTCTAAAATCTCACCACAGGCTCTGCATCGAGTTAATCTCGTTTATTTCAGAAACAGCTCTGCTCCATGCTATATCTCAACGAGTCCTGGCAATGGAATTGAGTCATCACTCATTCATTCATTCGTTCCCACAGATGAGGGAAGTTTTGCACTTGGCAAGTGCAATTGCTCCTAAGGTATTATGAAGTGTCCAGGCAGCTGTTTAAATAATTGCACCTCTCTTGCTGCAGAACAGTTACTTTCCGAGATTAAAAGGAGAGAGAAAAAGAGAGGAAAATAAAACAACTTGCAATAATGAGTTGCTAGGACAAGGCGACCATAAAACCAATGTTCTTGCTGGGTCTGTGCAGTGCGGCTCTGCTTGTTTCGGAAAATCTAGAGCACCTATTGACAAGGATCCTAATGCCCATATTTTTTAAAAAATAAATTCAATTATACTATTTTTCTCTCTGCCTTACTCTAGCATGAGGGCAGACAGCCACAAAACACAAGTTAATCTCTTCTTTGGGATCCCATTGCTATAAAGATTCTCACCTCCCCTACGTACAGAGTTTCTATTCCACATGCACATGTCCATAGTTCAGCCATGGATAAATCAACATTAGTGTTTATGTAACGCTGACAAAAAGCTTTCTTTTAGTGCCTGGAAGCTGCTTCTCCTCCTTCAAATGGAAAGCTCTTAATTTGCAGACCTAATGCCAAATTAAAGGTGTGGGCTATATCTTGTACAAGCATTTGGAGGACAAAACTAACTGCAGAAGACAAGGATGTATATCAATCGAAGAGATTGATTATATACTATTCATAAGAGACAATAGAAAAGCCAGAAGACCAGAACACCTCCTTGCCAGGAATCATCACCCAGATATGCAAAGATCAACACCAAGATTAGCACCAGAGGAACAATCAAACAGCACAATATACCCTAATCAAGGAACTATTAACTCAGTCAATCAACCAAGTAGCAAAGAACAGCCCAATCAAGGAACTACTAAGGAGAGAACAACACCTCCACCAACACAAGCAGGACAAGCCATGGTATATAAACAGAGAGCAAGTCCCACTCCCTTTTCGCACTGAAGATGTTGCCTAGCCTGGCAATGAAACATCTGCAAGAAACCAAGGCTCAGAGAGCACCAAGGACTCCACAAGGATGTATATTTTTGATTGGAGCTGGCATGAAAGTACATTAGTGAATGTTTACAGTTCTGAAGAACAGCTTGGCAAGGGGAGAGAAAGAGAAGGAAAACAGATCATTTTTATCATCTGTTTGTGGCCTAGACACAACCTCTCACTTGGTTTGCATTGGCAAGGTCTTTGAAGCACCTTGAAATGGCAATTCCCAAGGAGACCGATCATTCTCATTTGTTAAACAGAAGGAAATGGCTGTTGAAAGCATCTGGTACTCATCAATATGTCAGATAGTTAGGAAATTCTTTGGTGTTATGGCGCCAGTATATTTCTAGAAGCTTCTGCTGGCATCTTCAGCATTCTCCTAATACGTCTGTGATTGGGAACTAGTACCATGGTCTAGAAAAAAAATATACTGTCCATATACCCCGCCCTTTGGAACATCTTGCCCCTTGAGGTGAGGCTAGCCCCCACACTCCTGACCTTCAGGAAGCAACCGAAAACCTGGCTCTGTCACTTCGCCTGGCACGGGATGAGTAATAGCTCTTCCTGGAGATGGCTCGCACCGTAAAGTTTGGTTCGTAAACATCATATACAGCCTCTTGGATTTTATATTTTTTATATTTTTAATTGATTGTATAAAGTATTTTATATGTTTTTAATCGCTGACTTGATTGTAAACCGCCCAGAGTCCCCTTGTGGGGGGAGATGGGCAGTGATATAAGTTAGAAATAATAAATAAATAAATAAATAAATATAGAATATAGGATTTATTTACTTATTTTATTAAATTTATATTACCGCCCATCTCCCCTATCGGGGACCCTGGGCGGTTCACAATAAAACACAATAAGAATAGGATATTCTCAGAGTTGTTCCTAGAGCCATTCCTATCCAAACTGTGCCATCACTCCTATGAGCCACTGCCCTGTACCTACCTACTGTACTCAAATAAATTCCCAACAGCTGCCACATGGCTTGATATTGTATGTGTGTATCATGAGAAGGAAAGAATGTAGGAGAATGAGAGACATGTGCACATGTGTTTGGTAGCATGCAGTTATCCCTGGGGAAGATGGCCCTCAGGATGAAAAATCGTCCACTGAAAAGAAGAGTTGAAAGAAGAGAATAACAGTAATGCCTGGAACATTCCCGTCTGCTGCAAAATGACCTCTTTTACACCTGATGAGGCTGCATGGGGCGAAGAAAGCCACAGTTGAAGCTACAGTGCCAAGCAAGCCCTAGGCTGAAGGGAGTGCTGCCAAGAGAATAGATGAAAAAGTGGCGTCAGTGAGAATGCATATCCTGAGTGAACAGCCTGCATTCGTTTTTGTAGGCAGCTTGAGAGAAAGACTGTGTTCCATTCAGAGATGCCGGAGATCTCAAAGTCCTGTTGGGTCATCAATTCCAAATAGTCTGTTGAACCATAACGGCCAGGCTCTCGGCAATGTCGCGTTTTTTCCTGCCCTTTTCTGAAGCAGTGGCCCCTGACAGGGATGCACATTAAGGGCACTGCATCCATGCACTGAAACTCTGGTGGGGTGGTTTACAAAATAATCTGCCAGCACAGAAATCCCTTCCTGTGACAGGCAGCCTCTTAGCTGATTTCACTCTCTAGGTGGCATCACAGATTAAGTAACTCATGTGTGTCCTGACCAACAAGATACATCACCAGCCTTTTCCAACAGTTGGCAAGTGAAGGGTGGGGGGGGGACCTGTAGCTTGCAATAACAAACCCACAAAGATGGCACAGCCAAAGTCTGCCTTGCAAATCTGAAGCTATCCTGCTAAATTTAAACCCACTTCAATGTACTTATCCAAATTGTCAGCAATGAACAAACTGTTGTTATAAATGAGGTCCACTGAGTGTGGTTGGTGAAAGTTCAGTGTAGTAGATCACCGGGAAATGAAGGGGAAGGTTGTGCTTTACCTCTGTGTGTTTCTGACAACAACCATCAAGCAAATGGTGACTTGTGCTAATCAGCCTGATGAAATTTCAGCCAGTTGCTAGGAAGGGGAAGAAGTTCTGATATCCTTGCAGAGGATTTTATGGTCATGCAGAGCATATTTAAGCAGCTAGGCTGAATCAGTTCCAGGTTTTGCGGGGCCCTGGGGCAGTGAACGCACTTCACCCTCTCTTCCTTGCCTCTGTCACTGTTGCCAGTTTAAATGAGGGATCCACTGATGAGTGCATAGGAAAAAAACCAACCTCCTGATCTCTCTCTTCTCCCCACCCCCCATTTAAAAAGGTTCTGGCTAGGTTTGTATTGTGATGGGAGACACCAAGAAATCCCAGGGCTGCTTCAATGTTAGGGGATCAGCCAAAGTTGGCTAAGTGCTTTGGGAAGAACAGCGACTTAACCATAATGGTTGCACCAATAATTCTAAACTTAAATTGAAGTCAAGTTAACATGTCATATAAGCCCGAGATAAAAACATCATGCCGGCTGGGGAATTCTGGGAGTTGAAGCCCACATATCTTAAAGTCACCAAGGTTGAGAAACACTGTTGTGGAAGATAGGTGGTGGCAATAAAGACCCCAATGACTTCTGAGAAAGGAAGTTTGGTATCTACAGCCTTCCATTTTGTGGTCCTCAGCATCCTACTATACAGCCTGACTACCAACAAGGGGCCAATGCTTGCCAAGGCTTCCCCCTCTCCAAACCTTGGTTGAAACTGCCACTTACTTTAAGTAGTGCAGTTCCATAATTATTGATTTTGGCTTATAACTTTTCTATCATTTCAGTTATGGAGCATTTCCCTTTAACTCCTATCATTCTATGCTTTACAGCTATTTTACGTTCCTCATTTAAAAAAATGTTTGCCAGCTGATTTAAAAAAGAATCTGAGAACATGCATGTTTATCTTTTAAACTCACTAAAATTACCCTTTAAGTAATAGGGGACCCTTTTCTGATGGGATAAAGCTCTACTATGAAAAGTTCAGTAACAGGATCTCATAGGTGTTTGGAATGCTGCTTCTTCACTTACAAAACATTCGTTATCCCTGATCCTGTAATTTTAGATGCCCAATACTATATTCAGATGGAATTCACTTAGATAAGCTCCTTTAAATGAGCTTAGGAGATACATACTATTTTTACAAGAGACCTAGAAGACTCTGTACATGTGAATCAGGATATAGTAGGCATGTGTCCTGAGCTAAGGTTACTAGACAGTGTTGGACCCCAATATTTCTTTCTAACTCTTTCCAAGTTAAACTTTAGAGAAAATAAGGTTGTTTGCAGTGACAGGCATTAGAGAAGAACAATGCCACCAGTCTGGAAATATATTCCTTTGAGCACAGAAAAGGGAAGAATACAAAATGAGAAAGGCCTGAATAGAACAAATAAAAAGATATCTTCGAAGGGATCAGAAATGATTGTTTACAATCTGCTGCAGCCTTTATTGTTTTTGGTTCTTATGTGCAAACCTGGTCAAGTTTTAAACTGTATAATAAATATTCTACAGCCAGAGTAGCATTATAAATGATACTACGTTTATCTAGTCAGCACACCTCATAATGTGAGGCCAAAGTCTTATATTGTGGCATGTGTGCTTAGGCTGCATTTCAAAAAAGAGGTTTCTGGGAAAGGAGAGGGAAACAGAAAAAGATTTCTTTTGAAATACTTCAAGACCTTCTCCCTTGGATACTCCTTTTGGGCAGCCAGAGTTAAGGCCTGGGATGTGAATGGCGGCTGTATAAAACTTTAACTGCCAAAGTTCCAAGGCCTCATTGCTCAGATAGGCTGTTCCTGTCACTTGCTGCTTGATGATATGTTGGCTTAGAAGCCATTGGCAGAAATTGGTTGCTGATGTTCAAAAAGCAGAAACACAATCACAAGTCTAATTTTCTCTTTCCTCATCAACAGTGACAGTGAAGTGTACCCTCCTCTTTAGGTCATTGCCTTTATTAAGCTTTCAAGAATGCTGGTCTTCTGTAGCGCATTTTGGTTATTCCAATTTTTTTTAAAGAATTTAAGGTTATTCCAATAATGCTAACTCTGCTTGGCATTTTGAAGTCCATTTTGCACACATGTCAAGTTCTGCCTGAGGTGGTGGTTCCGGTTCTTCCACACTAAGTTGACAATATGATCTATAGTCCAATCCTATGCGCGGTCACTCAGAAAGAAGTGTGTCCAGCAGAGTTTGATGAGCCTCAGTCAAAGATAGGATTGTAGCTTCAAGCTACCTTTAATATATCCATTCCTTCTTCTTTCTGAAAGGCTCAAAGACTGATGCCTCTAGTGTTACCAGTAAAAAGACATTATTATGCAGCTATTCCATACTTTTCTATTTTAACAGATGTTTGTGGAAAGAAAAAAGACAGAATAAGCAGAAGCAAAACAGGAGAGGGTTAAAAGTGGAATATGAGGATAAGTGGACCTCCTCAACAGAATTCTGTGAACAGTCTTTTATCTGCATGATTAAAAACCTCATCTGAAAGCAACATAACAAAGATGATTTCATGGCATCCCCTCCCACCCCCATGGGTGCATCTATCTTTGAATTAGCAATTCCTAATATTCCTTTATTTTGCCCAAACCATTGTTTTCTGTCCACCCTTTTGTGATCAGCTTCAACACCTTAACTTTCTTCCCTTATTTTAGCAACCTACTAAAACAAGATAACAAGACCAATCTATACCCATACTGTGGATAGTAGGAGCATTATGCAAATGCAGAGTCTGACCTATTACAATAGCTTTTCTCAAACTGGCATCCCTCCGGTGAGTTGACTTTCAATAATAATTCCCAGTCAGCATGAGCAGCATTCATGCTATTAAGGGAAGATGAGATGCGGAGTCCCAGGCATCTGTGGGGCCATTCTTGGAGAATGCAGTATTACCACCTTGTAGCTAATTCTGCTCAAATTAATCTGAATTTTTATACTAGCAGATATTTCTTCACTGAGATTTTTTGTTTCTTCAGTGCTGTTGACAGCCAGAACAAAATAAGCCAGGCAAGAAAGTTGTGCTGAGACATCATAGCAAATCTCTTTGGAAGTTAATTGCAATCAGCTATGATTTGCAAGAGCTCAACTAGGATTAGAATTGATAAATGGCAAAAAAAATTACCTTCTCCATTCTCCAACATATTCAAGAAGGATAGCCTCAAGTGTCAAAATCATTCACTCTCTGAGGTTTTATGTATGACCAATGCTATATGAACTGAATCAGCTACATAACAACAAGAATTGGAGTATAGGGATTCACAGTACAAAACTATGCATGATATTCCAAAGCAAACCCCACTGAGGTCAGTAACTTATTCCCAAATCCACTGGAAAGGTGGGCAACAAGATTTATGCCGACTCCAGCATCTTCCTAAACTCCCATAGTCTCCCCAAGACTGTGAACAGCAAAATCTGGCAACAAGCCACTGAATAAAGATGCCACAATCTCTCGGTAGTTTTTATTATGAAATGAAATAAAATAGATGTGTTATTAGATGATAGATAGATCGATCAACTCAACTCAAGGCGGCAAACATACCTAATACTCCTGCCTCCTATTTTCCCCACAACAACAACCCTGTGAGGTAGGTTGGGCTGAGAGAGTGACTGGCCCAAAGTCACCCAGCCGGCTTTCATGCCTGAGAGAGGCAGGACTAGAACTCATAATCTCCTGGATTCTAGGCCAACACCTTCACCACTACACCGAACTGGCTCTCTACAAGTGTTAAACCTCTTATATGTTGAAGGCATCTATAAAATGAGGGAGGGGAAGAAGTGAAAGTCAAATATTCCACTCTACCAGCAGTCATACTAAATAATTATATATAAATATACTTTGTGATAAGGTAAAATACAATATTAAAATATTAAAAATGCTGTCCACAGACACACTGCTTAAAAATCTGAAAGACTAGGTTGGGGACAGACCGTCACAGAGAAAATGTATCTATGTGGTTGCTAAGAGTTGACGCCGTCTCGATGGCACATAATCAATCAAAATCCGCAGACACCCAAAAAGTTGCTCACCCCAGATGTACAGAATTTCAGAGGCAGAGACAAAGGTCACAGTGAGTGTGAATGCAATCCTAGGCTCATTCTTTTATGAGTGCATCTTACTGAGCTGTGTGCACATGTAAGTGTGAATTGATAGGACCTGTAAAAGGAAATAGATATCTGCAACACACACACACCAATGATGCACAGATTATTTCAATGAATGTTGTCCTATATTTATGGATAAAATATTTCATTTCAATCTGGAAATGATAAGGTCAGGTCTCATATGAAAGCTTGAATTTTACATGTTTAATGTACGGCTCTCTTTCATGCTCTCATAGGTTATAGTATGCCATAAGTTAAATAGGTACATGTTCCTCTGCAGCAACAAGAGATGCCAACAACTGGTGATAAGAAACTCCAAAACCTCTCTTCTTAATCAGTTATTATCTTGAAACTGAACTTGGATTGAACAAAAGACTTTTGAACAGGGCAGTTTGTAATACTTGACTACTGTACCCGCTTCCCCAATCAAAGATCACTTCCTGAACATGCAATTCTGTATTGTTAATTATATACTGTATGTTTGAAATAACAATTATATGATAATTATATATACCATGTTATTTATTTTAGTTATATGTCTCTATGCTGAAGTAGAGGAGAGCAATTTGTTCAGTTCATGTTTTCATGCACATTTATCCAAACTGCATTTTGCCAATACTTAGATCATAGCGCAATTGTGTATTTTCCAAACTAAAGAAATGAGCATGTGTTTTTTTAAAAAAAATGCATACACAAATTTGCATGTAAGAAAAGTACTTGAAAATGGATATAAATTCTCATGCAGGTCTTTTAACCAAAGGCCACATATGAAGAAAACAGACTGAATAAATTTAAGATTAGAAATCTGAGAAATTGGTTAAAATCAGTCCACAGATTGCCCATTGCTTCTGAGAAGTGAATCCCATTTAAATCAGCGGGCCTTGTTCTGAGCTAAGCAGCCACACAATTCTCCAAAGGTCCTCCTGCAGTTACTGGACTCTTGATTCATTCTGCCATAACTTGGCTTTGAATATCACTAAATGGTAGCAAAGTGTTATGGGAAACTTTAGTCCTTTGCTGCAATCTATTGTTCGCCCAATTTTTGGCAGCCCAGATATGGCCAGCTCTTGATAACTGTGCAACCCTGTACTTGCTTCAGAAGCAAAAAGCATGTGCTTTATTTTGAATATTAAAAAGAGCTAACCTTACATATAGCTGGTTACATTCTTAAGCTCCAGGGATGCAGAAGTATGCACACTAGAATCAAGATAAAACTTTTGGGATAAAAATCTTGTTAAAGACTAATGAATAATCACTGCACAAGCTTTCATGGATCACTGGCCACTGCATCAGATATAACATACTCTTCATCAACCCTATACCCCACAGCTTTCCAAACTGTGTGTCGGGACACGTTAGTGTGTCAGCTGCAGTGTCTGGGTGTGTCGCGGCTGCTGCTGCCTCGAGCCCTGCCAGGATTCCACGCAGGTCCTAGTGCCTGCCTTGTGCCTTTCTGCCTCCAAACCTGCTGTGATTCTGTGCAGGTCCTAGTGCCTGCCTTGTGCCCAGCTACCTCCAAACCTGCCCTGCCAGGATTCCGCACAGGTCCTAGTGCCTGCCTTGTGCCCTGCTGTAAGAGTGTGTCGCAAAATGATGCATGTCTAAAAAGTGTGTCACCAACATGAAAAGTTTGGAAAGGTCTGCTATACCCTTTTCCAAATTTTTCTAGTGACCCAGCCAGAGTACTAAAATCTGAAGAACATCAACCAGCCTTCCCTATAGGCAAAATAAGGCTAATGCTTTACTTGGGTTTGTTATGAAAAAGATGGACTGAGCATGTGCATTTGTTGTTAATGTGGGGTTTTAATCTGCCTGTTCTTTTTTTTGCAATGGTTGGCCTTGGAGTCATTGATTAACAGCTTTCAGCACAATCCTATAATATCATGTGTTCCTTTGAGTTGTTTGTTTGTTTGTTTATTAAATGTAGGTGCTGCCTGGCTCCAAAATGTCTCTGTGTTTGTTCAAGGTTATTCCCAGATAATATTTTTCATGGAGGTTAAAGCTGTCATTAGCAAACACTTATGATATATTTTATTTTCAGTATCTACCTGTATTAACACATGAACAGGAGAATGTTACTGAGCTCAGATCCTGTTTGCAGGCAATGAACACATAGGACTTCACCCAGCCCTGCTCTTTCCTACTGCATTTAGTAAAACCTTAATCCTATATGCATCTCCCGAAAAGTAATTCTACTAGAGATTAATGGGGTTTATCTGGAAGTAAATAATGTTAAATTGTACTTAGCACTGCAACCCTCTGAACATTTAACCTGGAGGATGCTCCAGTGATCATAATTCTCAGTAACCATTTTGAGAATGGGACTAATGCTTGGCATTTTGCCTACAGCACAATCTCATGCACATCTAGAAAAAGCCCCACTGAGGCTCAATAGGAGCAGCTCCTAACAAAGGGTCGAAACCTGAGTTTCTCTCTATGACATATAAATACTGGGTTTTGCCTTTTGTGATCCCCTTTCCCCCTTTTTAAAATGCATATTTCTAGTATTTTTAGCAGGCACATACAGATACAAATAATGGCAAATATGAAAATACCTAATAATAAGAGCTGTATTATTTTTACTTTCATTCATTTTGTTTTCATTTGTATTACTCCCGATTTCTTTTTGGCTCAGGGATAACACAGGCTTGAAAGTGGGACTACAACTTCCAGCTGCCTGAACTTTACCTAAAGCTAAATCCCACTGATTTCAATATAGCTTATTTCCTAATAAGAATACTTAGAAATGGGGCTTTCTTCCCAGGGAACGTGTTTCTGATAAAGCTGTCAGCTGCCTTCTTCATCTGCCCAAAAAGATACGGAGAAGCAGTAGAAAGATGCCTCAATTCTTTTGAAGGTCAAGCAAGAACAGAACCTCTGACCCCTTTGGATGCTCAGTGGATGGTGATCATCTCTGAATCCCAGCTTCCATCATCTTGATCAGAGCACAACACAGAGAATTTACAGCATTATTAACTTAGTTTTAAAGCCTAATAGATTTCTCTTCATATCTGTGATTGGCATTGCTGAGTGCACGGTCCATGTCATTTGTGTGTGACCCATGTGTGCA
Organism: Charina bottae; assembly: GCA_023362775.1. Classification (NCBI taxonomy): domain Eukaryota; kingdom Metazoa; phylum Chordata; class Lepidosauria; order Squamata; family Charinaidae; genus Charina; species Charina bottae. The sequence continues at coordinate 547,180 of JALMGJ010000030.1, read as the reverse complement.
TGTCTGTTGTGTCTCCAGCCTAAGGCTGCCCTTCCTGATTTACCGTTGTCTGGTTTTATACTTCTCATCAAATTTGAATGCAACATAGTAATGAGTGCCTGACGTTTTGGAGTCTATGAACAGAAAATTAAGAGAGTGTAGCGGTGGTTGAGAAGTTAAGCCAATGAAAAGTTGCTTTTTCATAAATGGGGGAGAGACTTTGCTCAGAGACCAATCTTTAATGACCTGTTGACTTGTTGTGGTCCTCCACAGCATATCCCATTCTGTTCCTCAAGATTCCCCACTCCTCATTAGCAGCTTTTAGAAACCTGGAGATTTTAAGAGGGAGAAAATGAGGTGCTCCAACTTGTAGAAGTGGAATTGTTTCCTGCTAAGGCAAAGCCATAATAGATACCACCTATTCATGTTATAAGTAAAAAAGCCCACACCTCGACCTTTCATTCCTCTAGTAATCTGCAGATTCCTTTTACTGAACTGAGCCTTTCCCTAACCTATCCCTGATTTGACTCCACAGTTAGTCAAAACAAATGGAAATGCAGAACAGATTCGCTACCTATTATCTCACAGGCTATTGTAAACGTTGCAAGGAGATAAAGGAATCACTTTAGCAGGGAGCAATTTAAAGATGCTGAACGAGCAGAGTAGTAGTGCGTTCATGAATGGTTCTTGTCACCAATTCTCTCCTTGTGTCTATGCGTGTGTGTGTGTGTGCACAGCATGTGCACATACAGTGTAAGACAACATTTGGAAGAGTTAAGATGCTTATTTTATATTGAAAACAAAATCCAACAGTTACATTTTGACTATATAATATTCATTCTGGCATGGCAGCCTAATTAATCCATAAATGCCTCCCCATATTGCCAAAGGCAAGGGCATTATTAAATGGATTGGTTTGAGACACAACAAGGTTGGCAAGTATCTGAACTTGAACAGATGGAAGATATATAGCCAATGAGTATAAAGTATTTGGGATATGGAACTGTGTCTTGTCATGGTGATTTATTATTATTATTATTATTATTATTATTATTAATTATTATTATTATTATTATTATTATTATTATTTAATAATATTTAGAATAGCCTCCCAGGTCAAGTTATTCACAGATGGAGCAACAATAGTTATGTGCCTCATTTTCAGTGAAGGTGCACACTGAGAGAAGAGAAGTCTGAGAAATTAAGTCAGACTGGATTATGGCATAAAAGATTCCAACTAGCTCTATGCTGGACTTTTCTTACTGATGAGAATTATGATTTTCTCATAATTCTGAGGATGTTCATGGTGATGTGGACTGAAATTAAGCACAGGCAAGTGTTTAAGAAGGAATTTCCTTAGGAGGAATGAAAAACAGGTGAGCTCTCCAAACTCTCATTTATTGCCAGGGTTTCAAACATGCTTAGAAACTTCACTGTATACAGGACTGACAGAAATTCAGAATGGGCTTTTAGACTTTGGCATATATTTTTGTTATTTTCCTCAGTTTGCTAATCAGTGAGGAAATGAAAAGGGAAATAACCAGCAGGGCTAGTGATACTCTGCTGAGCCTCTATCAACAGAGCTGAAACTTGAAAAGAATTTGACTATTGAAATCTGATGGTTTTCAGTTTTCATTACAATAACTGAGCTCTACAAATCCACACAAAAACTATGGAACAAGAAATATTGTATGTTTATCCTGGATCCCTATGAGTCTATCATGCCAGTGTGAAACTCTCTGGTAGAAAAAAAATGTTTCCAGCCAACTTGTCAATACAAGAAATCAGAAGAAAGGTTATTGTACTGACACACATTGAAAACTCAGAACCTTCCTTCATTTTTAATTTTCAGTGGCACTTGTATAACCTCAACATTCAAATTTTATCACCTGTTCATATGACACTGTCCCTATCTTGTCTTCAGCACATTATTTAAATGGTCTTAATGCATTGTTTGGTATCCCACAAAAGATATGATATGTCCTCCGTAAGCATCTCCAAGCCACAGTGTCTAAACTTTACTGTCCTCTCCTACACACTTTGGGGGATGGGCGTATATACAATTCCACCAAACCAAATGGAACACAAGGAAAGTCAGGTTAGCATATCATTTCCCTGGCAAGAGATTGTATTGCTACAGAAAAAGTGGGTTGTGCTAAGTATTACTGGTAAGATTGACTTTTAGGGAGTTTCAGGCATTAATCACAAACAATATATTTAAATGGATTCTATCCATATATACGTGCATGGGGGGGAGGGGGAACAGGCATCTTGGAAGCAAGACAAAAAATGGTTAAATGGTTAATCTCTACAGCAGGATGCAAGGGGGGGTAATAGCTCCTCTTGGAGGTGGCTGGCACCATAGAGTTCCTTTAAACAATAACATAACCTCTTGGATTTTATATATTTATATATTTATATTTAATTAAATTGGAATGATGTATTGTATTTTATATGCTTTTAATTAATCAATTTTGTTGTAAACCGCCCAGAGTCCCCTTGTGGGGGGAGATGGGCGGTGATATAAATTAATCAATCAATCAATCAATCAATGATGGTAAGTAAATGGAGGTGCTGATTTTGGGAAGAGACAGGGAAGCTCTTCCTTGCAGACAGCTCTGCGTTGGACTAGTGCAGGCTACGGGGGCTAAGATTTGCATGGTTATCTGGGAAGAGTTGATCCTGTTGAGCCTGAGGAAGTGGACAGGGTTCTTGTAGCTGTTAGTTTGGCCACCTCTGTATTAGATCCATGCCCCTCCTGGGTGGTCAAGGCTGCCCAGGAGGGGGCATGTGATTGGGTTTGGGCGGTAGGGGGTGGTTCTGCCAGCTCTTAAGGCGGTGGGCCATCAAGGGCCATAGTTTGATGCAACCAGTCTGGGCAGTTTTTGTCCAGTTTCCAAACTTCCCTTTTTAGGGAAGGTTGTGGAAAAGGTGGTCGCACTGCAGCTTCAAAGGACTCTGATGAAATTGATTATCTGGATCCCTTTCAGTCAGGATTCAGGATTCATGGTATGGGATGGAGATGACATTGATCACACTCTTGGATGACCTCTGGTGGGAGTGGGATGGGAGTAGTGCATCCATCCTAGTTCTTCTTGACCTCTCATTAGCTTTCAATACCATCAGTCATGGTATCCTTCTGGACCCACTTCTGGGAGTTATGGGTGGGTGGCACTGTGCTGTGTTGGTTCTCCTCCTTCCTCTGGGGCCAGTTCCAGTCAGTGTTTGTAGGAGGAGAGAGGTCCATGTTCTTTCATGAGGTTCTTTCTGCCCTCATGTTTAACATCTACATGAGGCCACTGGGTGAGGTCATCTGACGGTTTAGGGTGAGGTATGCTGATGATACCCAACTTTATATCTCTACCCCAAGCCACTTTAGTGATGCTGTGGCCATCCTGTCCCAGTGCCTAGAGGGTGTGGGGGCCTAGATGGGGCACAACAGGCTTCAGCTCAACCCAAGTAAGATTGAATGGCTTTTGGTGTTTGGACCTTCTGGTGCTGGTGACCTTCCATCCTTGGTCTTGGATGAGGTGGCACTGGTGCATGATCTGGGGGTCCTCCTGGACTCACAGTTCCTGCTCAAAAAGTAGGAGGCAGCCGTGGCTAGGAGGGCCTTTGCACACCTTCAGGTTATGTGCCAGCTGCACCCATTCCTGGACTGGGAGTTTACTGAGAATGCAGCTGCATGGGTAGTAAATGGCTCTGGTTATTTGTCACATGTAACACCACTACTCTGTGAGCTGCATTGGTTCAGAAACTGTCAGCCCTACAAGGTAGATCAGACTAAGTAACCAATACCATGTAGGTCAGGACAATTTTATTGTAATAGCTGTAGTAACAGAACCTTGTAAGTCTGAATGTGCTTCTCCCTCCTTCACTTTATCTTCTGCAATCTAGAAAGGGGCTTGTATGAGATGTTTTCTCAAGTTATTTCCTTGGCCTGGGCTCAAGCCTCTCTTATCTGACCATTGCCTTGGTTATGATTCTTCCTCCTGTCCTTCAAGGCCATTCTCTCTATCCTCTACAGAAACATACCTAAGATCTCAACCTACAGTATGGCAAGAAAAGAAAAGAGAGAGATGGGAGAGACAAGCAGTAGATGGAAAAAGAAGAACTGGCAGAAAGACTAGTCATGAGCAAGAGGTGAAGGAGAGAAAGCACAAGGCTTTGTGCAGGGAATACCAGAGTCATGACCGGGGACTGCGTCAATGTGGGCTGAAGAGCTGAGATTTCACTATGAGGAGAAACAGAGAAGCCATTTGGAGATCTAGCCTAAGAGGAGAAAGAGGCTAGGACGAGGAGAAAGGGGGAGTGAAGAACTGACCCCATAAAGGCAGCAGTAAATAGTAAAATCAGCTACAGGAGACATTAGCAGAGACATTTAGAGTGAATCCATTTTGGATGGGTTGGAAAGGAGAATTATTTGGTTGCTGGATGTTCATTCAACAGCTTCGTATGATTTTCAGTTCCTATCACCAGTGTGGATCTGTACAGTATACCATTTTTTAATGATATCAGTAAAATATGTGAAAAGTTTACAGTGCACGATGAGATGTTCTTTTCCTATTAAATGTCACCCTTAAACCCCCCTCCCCCGGTAGAAGAGTATAGTAGCAGTAGTAGTTGATGAGAATACATTCTGGAGGAGTTAGACAAGATTCTGCTTGGCAGATCTCTGTGGGGAATCAGCTTTTACATATGCCATACTATACAGAGAGGAAAGAGTACTACAGTTGCATTCATTCAAAAGAAGGCAGTGTGCAGACAGATGTAGGGGGAGGCCAAACTGTCACACAGTGTGCAACATGTTTGTTGGGAATGATCACTTCCTTCAGATGTGCCTGAGATACATCTCAGAGAAGGTAGGAAATATTTCTCCTTCAGGTTGAAGAAAAAAAAAAGATTGGAAGAGGAAGCTTTCCAAAGGAAAATAAAAATTGGTGGATGTGATTCAAGGAGTAAAAAGAATCCTTCAGTAAAATGCATTAAATACAGATGGCTCTTGATTATACTCTGCCTTAAATTGTTTGCCAATATTACTTTGGGACAGGACTTTGAAAACGCTGTTCCTTAAAGGTCAAGACACCAAAAGTAGTCAAGTATACCAGGCTTTTCCTTGCTTTTAAGTGTTTCTTTGTGAGTCAGATGTGGATTTTTGATCTTAGAATTAAGTTTTTGGCAATAAGTTGCCAGAATGGAAACTGGAAGAGTCAAAATAGTACTGATATAAACAAATTCAAAACCCTCTGACATTTTGGCTCTGCTTTGTTCTCTCTAATGTTGCCAATTCTTTGTCATTTATATAGACTGTTCACATCTCAGGTACAGCCAGATGTGTGCTATGAAGCTGAGTCTGAATGTATCCAGCTGTGAAAATGAAATTATCAATTATTTATCTGCCTTTTTGGGCAAAAATATAAGCACCATCCAACCAACATTAATTACTTTTAATGAGGTGATTTTATTCAGAGAAACTTAGTTGTGGTACTTAATCTTCCCATTGAAATTCATAGGTCAGAAAACAACATCTTGGGGTTAGTTCTTTGAATGGGAATATGGTTGAATGGGAATATGTTTGAATGGGAATATGTTTGAATGGGAATATGATTTCTTATGGCTGCAAAGAACAATTATAAGTAAGTCTTCCATTACCAGACAAAAGGCTGCTATATTTATGTATTTATTTACTTAAGTATTAGTATATTTCTCCCAATAAATAATGTATTTTATTAATGTTTAGTATATTCCTTCAAATATTTTGTGAGGGCTACACAGCCATTTTTCTTTCAGTGTTTAAAAATTGCCCCTCACTAATCAAGCAATTTTTTTTTTAAAAAGAATTGTAACTTTTTTTTTTAGATTGACACCTCTAAATATAATTGAACACAGAACATATACATGCCAAACAGTGTGATGCTACAACACATCATATTTAAAAAATAAACCTAACTATTTTCTTCAAAATCGTTTTGTTCAACTTTTAAAGAATACTTAGTTGGTTGATTGCCCTGCTCTACCCATGATCTCAAAACACAAAAAGTGTTTTCTGTACAATTATAATGCACTGCATCGTAACCACTGCTGAAAGCTAGCATTGTCCACCCTGCTCTATAGTCTGCCAGGAAAATGTTGCGAAAGTGGCATCTCCCCAGGGGTCACATGACTCGGTGCTTGCACAGGGGAACCTAGTCTTCCACCTCCACCTACTGGCTACTGCAGTCAGTAAAGCAATCCTTTGGATCACCTGCTTTGTTTTGACCCAGAGATGCAGTGAGGGGGCAAGATATCCTTAATTGTCATGTTAAGGGTCTGTTGAATGCTAATAAATTGTGGGATTTCGAATTGGAGGGACTCCCTGGGTTTAATTTTAAGGACGTATGGCAGAATTGTTTCTGGTCCAAGAGCCATGCTTGACCCTTAAACGGTGTACCGGAGTCCACCCTTCAAAATGTGGGTGGAGCTGGGACAAAAAGGAGGTGGGTCAGGACAAACATATCAAAATATCAAACTAATTACACACAGTTAATATAATTTTCCCCATGTATGAACATCTATCATATAACATATTCCAATTCATATGCAATTTTCTGATTTTGGCTTCCAAGTAGTATTGAAATCAGAAGTTAATATCTTTTTGCCACAAACATGAGGAATAGCACCATGGCAAAATTCAGATGAATTGCACCTTTGTTAAATCCACCAACATTCAATCTCAAATGTTTAACTTTGACATGGTAGTGCTTCCTTCTATGCTCATTTAAATAAATTTATCTAGGTGGGCCAATGTCAACAATTATATTAAAGGATTGTTAGGCCTCATGAAACTTGCTGACCTGTAAGAATAAACATGACATTCCAAAACTCAATTACATGACCATTTTCCTTGCAGAATACACTGAAGCTTCTTACTGCTTTAAAGGGAAATTATGCTAAATAATTTACTCAAGGTCACATAGGAAATCTTTGTCAAGAGGAAATGATCAAGACCGAAGACCTAACTCAAAATTAGCCGTCCAATACAATGTCTTGATGAACTGCTGTATTTTTTAAATAAAATGTTACCATTACATTTTAAAAGAATCCTTTACAATGGATAGATTTTTCTCCAGTCATCACATTTGAATTATGACTTGCATTCTTTGCCTGTAAGATTCATAATTCAGAGGACAAGATTTGAAGAAGTATTGATAATCTGTTCTTATACCATTTTTAAGGCAAATGAGATTCACAGCTGCTGAACCAGAACCAATTTCTTGGGAAAAGAAAAACACACACTCCAGAACAGTCAGATTGCTGTCCACTCCCACTGTCCATTCCCACTTCATCCAGAGAAAGGTGCTAAGGCAGAAGCCAACAAGGACAGAAATTCTGCTTCTATCAAATTCCAATGGCTAAATACCTTTCAGGGTTAAAAGGCATGTTTATAAAGTGCAAGTTGACTTGTGCACTGAGTCAAGAGAAGAAAGTGACTTACTAGCCCATAGAATTGCTCATTCAGGAGTTTATATGTAGAACTACAGATATGTCCTCCAAGTGAATAGTAGCCGTAGAATCTAAGCCACATCAAGAGTGCCCCTTCTCAGATTTTATTAAAAAGAAGTGTTGGAAGAGGACATTGGTATCTAACAGTAACCCCAAAAGGCAATACAAAAGAAACCTGCTTTGCTTTTCCATTATTTCACAGCTCAGGGAGTACATTCATTCAAAGTGCAAGTCTAAATGAAATAATTGAACCAGTAACTTAGTTGTTGTTTATTCGTTCAGTCGCTTCCGACTCTTTGTGACTTCATAGACCAGCCCATAACTAAGTAACTTAGGTGAACTCCTAAATACATGCTTATATCGTGGATGTATTCCTTCTAGTATACAAAGTGTACTATGTATGCTTTTAGACATAATCAAAGCAGCTGATCTACAATATAAAGAAAATCCACATCTAAGCCTGACCCTGCTGTTCTTTAGTGCCAATGTTGTTTATTCCTTACACCAGAGTTACTGGAATGTGGCAGGTTAAGGTTTATGCCAATGCATGATCATAAATCATGATGTAAAGTTTGGTTTTTCAATGAGGTTAATGCTGTAACCAACTGAATAATTTCAGTTTTGTTGCCTGCTTCAAATTTCAGAAGACACCCATAAACAAAGTTGCTCTCTAAATTACCTTTAATACTAGAATATGGCATCAAAATATACCTACAGTATACTAGATTATCTCTCTCTTCCTCTCTCTCTCTCTCTCACACACACATAAAATAAATCACAAACCAAGTGATATTTGTTCAAGACTTGCAGCATCTCAGTTAACTGGGGAGGGGCCTTCCCTTGAGTTTCCATTCCAAAATATGAACAAGCAAGTTATGAGGAGGGAAAAGTCTTCAAGGAAGGTGAAACGTTTTGATGAAACTTTTGTTCAAAACTTTCACAGAGGTTTCTCAGACTTGATGACCATTGTTCCACGCATACACAAAGAGAAATGGAATGCATCTTCAATAGGGTCCTCGGTATTGGTTTTGGCAGTCACAGCTTTTAACGCTCTAACCTTTCTCTCCATGGGGATAAAGGACATTCAGTTGCAGGAGATTTGCTCTCACTGAGGTATCTGACATAAGGGTGAAATGCTACACATTGAGAGAAACATCTTTTTAATGGAAAACAGTGATTTTTATCAGTGTTGTTGTTCTCTTTTAATCAGTGTAATCGTTGATAGGCTAGCCTTGAGATACATGTTTGCAGGAAACAAGTGTGAAAACTATTTTCAGTAGGAACTGGTACCTTAATCCCTAAAGGGGATACTTTCAAGGGCTTCAAATGGCTGTAGAGGATATCTGCAAAGGAGCCACCTTCAATCTGAATAATTCTCACTTTCTTTTAGGATATCTCCTCTGCCTCTGCCTCTGGTTTCTGAACAACCAGTTACTTTGGCTTGCAAATTGCTCAAAATTGGGGGCAGAAAAGCCTGGGTGCAATTCCATGCCAGGAAACAGACAAATGCTGTGAGTCTGTCTGATAAAATCAGTGGGAAGCAATTCGGACCTGCCGTTATTTATTAGCACATTCAATCTACTTCAAGGATATTGAATCACTTCCTCTCACGGTGGCAACTGGACAAAGATCTATGTTTATATCTTATGGAGGAACAGTGAAGAAGAGTCATCTGATTGCATCTTGCCAGACTCATCTGCAGATTCCCCATGCTCCTTCCCAAGGAAAAGTTGTGCCCTTAAAAAACAGGCAAGACACGGGGGATGCTGACGTCGATCATTCCCATCATGTCAGAGGAAAGGGAGCTCTCAATCAATTTGCTAGAACATTTAAAGTTCCAGGTAAAGATTTACGGCAGAACCAACACAACCCCCCAAAAAAGCTTTTGCCATGCATGGAGGAAGAATGTGCATTTTTATCTGGTAAGCTCAGAGATGCACATTTCCACCAAATACTTTCCCAATGCACCTCATCTGTAGTAACCCTCTAAAAAGCAAGACAGGGAAATATTTGCATGTATGTGTATCTAATGTATCTTTAATGTAGTCCCACATCTAGTACCGTTCTTTTCATGCAAGTTTGTACACATATCTGCGCACAACATGAAGCATATAATCTTACACAGAACTTTCAGCGCAACAAGCAAGAACCATATGTGCATGTTTCACCTACAGAGTAATTTGCCGATTCCACCATAAATGCATGAGCCATCAAACTATTTTTCTTGAGTGACTGCTATTCGCTGAAGAACTGCATTGGTCCCGTTTACCGACTTTTGCTCTTCAAACACACAAATTGGCTCGCTCTTGGAAAAGAGGGTCTGAAGCATCTATCTCCCTCTCCCATCTTGCAGTCAGAAAAACTTTAAGTAATAGGTGCCATAAAGAAACATCCCTTGACCTCTTTTGGGCAAAAAGGAGCAGATGTGCTCTTGATCCCTTTCTGGTTAAAGGCAGCAGATGTGCTGCTGGGTTGAGTGTCATCTTAGCCATTATACTTCATGATCCTTGAATGTCATCAGGAGTTACCCTAGAATCTAAGGCTATCCAATTGCACTTACAAAGCACTGCATTTAACTCTCCATAAAATATGGATTTTATTGCAGCACCGTCAAGACCTCATTCACAACCGCTGACCTCTGTGCCATTTTACTATCTCCAAATTCTTCCAGCCTTTGAATTAATACACACACACACACACACACACATACATGCAATGCGTTTTAATATCTAGAGTTTTGTCTGACCCTGGAATTTGAATTTTCTAGAATGCCCATCTATGCATCTTCACACCATCCCATTTCCCCCCTTTTGTTTAACCTGCAAGGGATTTTACAGTTTAGCAGCTTTCTCTAGCAATTCCTCCACCTCCCGGCTTTTCCTAGCGGAGAGCCCTTCTTTCAATTGAGCATCTCTTCTAAATCAGCATCTTACCACCGGCTCGCCTTCTTCTCTCTGCCCAAGAAGAGCAAAACCAGATCTCCAGAGAAGTTTTCTTTTCTTTGAAAAAGCCAGTAAGAGGGGGCTTTGCGAGCTTCCCGGGATCCGGCAGGATTTGCAAGCGGCAGCCACGCAAGGATTCTGACGCCTTCTCTACTTACGCGACAGGGACTCCTCCTAACAAGCACATTAATTTCGCGCATCCAATTGCCACCCTATCCGTGCGCCCAGCACACACGCCACCTTTCCCCAGCCTCCGAGAGCGCCGCGCTGCCATGTGCGAGCCCTCGCTCCTCATGTGGCCCCCGAGTAACGGACTTGCCAACTTTTGCAAACAACCGGGGGGGGGGGTTAGCCTTTACCGCAGCCCGAACAAAAGAAGAAGAAGCGGAGCGGGCGGCGGCAGGGGGAGAGGCGAGAGAAGTAAAGCAAAAGAACCCAACGCCACACCAAGGGAAGAAGCGCCGCTTTGCCGGCAGGTTCCCGCGGCCGGGCGGCTTTCCCGGAGCTCAAAGCCTCAGCCTCGTCGCCTTACCGTTGGGAAGGGAAGGCAAAGGATGAGTCCAGCCGCTCAGCCTACAGAGCCGGGCAGGAAACGCGGCCAGCGTCGGTGGCAACGGCGCCGCTTCTCCGGCTGCCTTTCTCCACCTCCTCCGCGGCTTCTGCTGTTGCGGCGGCGGCGGCGGCTGGTGCTGCGAGAGCGACCTGCCTGGAACGGGGCTTTTCCGTCTCTTGCTCGCCCAGCATTCCTTTACAACTCTGCCTTTCGCGGGGAGCGGAGGCAGAGGGGCTCTCGGGTCGATGCAATGCCCACTCAGCACTCGCGAGGCTGTTCAGGGGAAAATAGTACGAGGAACGCGAGGACGAAGAAGAAGAGGAAGAGGAAGAAGAAGGGCTCGGTCCCTCGCCCGGTCCCTCGCAGACGCGCAGCTACTGGACGCTCCCGTTGCTGCTGCGGCTGCTGCTCTCTCTGCTGCGCCGCTAGAACTGCAGCCTCGGAGAGGAAGGTTAAAGGCTGGGGAAAAGAAAAAGCGCCTCTTCCAGGCACCCAGCGATTTGCAAGTGAATGAGGTGGGAGGGACGAGTGGGAGGGCTTTGTGGAAGGAACCCCCCCCCCGCCTGAATGTGTGACAAAGACTGGCTTTCTTGGGGGGGGGGGGGAATCGCTCCAGCAAGTCCTCATCTGGCCAACAGCCATCAACTAAGTGTGTTCAGGCGTTTGTGTGTTCATTGCATATGCCTTTAAGATGTAGATGTATCTCCTCTGCCCTCAATCTCTCTGACACTACATGGCCTGTTAAAAGTCACTGGTCCCCAGATTTTTCTCATCTTTGGGAAATGATTGTTGCTATGAGCTTCTCCACTATACCCTTGGTGTATAAATTAAACAGCAAAGGTGCTAAAAATACACCCTTGGGTGACGGCCTTGTAGGTCGGCCCCACACTAGCAAGCCGACTTGAATGGCCAAGCCTGTGATTTGATCTACGACTGTTTTTCGTAGAAAGGGAGGGAGGGGTGCAGTTAGGACATGGGGCTCCACCTCCTTCCTACCCTGGGCAGGAATCCAAATCCAAGCATCCAAACCAAGAGGCTCTTCCTTCTGCTCGAACCTGAACATCTGCTTGAACACTTCCAGTGAAGGAGAGTCCACCACCTCTCTAAGAGGTTCCCCTGCTGAATTGCGCTATTTAAGATTTTTTTTCCCCTTAAACTGGGTATTGTCTAATGTTAGGAAAACATTCCTCTTTCTTAAATCCATTGTTCTGTAGTCTGTCCTTTGAGATGATAGAGTGGAGACTAAGCCTTCTTCTGTGTGAAGAAGGCACCTGAGAATGATATCTGATCCCTCATCAGTCTTCTCTCTGAAGACGAAACATCTCAAGATCTGTCAAACTGTCTCCACAGAATTTACTTTCCCGTCCTTGATGATCCTTGTTTCCTTCCTCTGAACATATTCCACATTCTCAGAATTCTTACAATGTAGTGCCCAAATAGGATCGATATTCAAATGACCAGCTGAGCCTAAAATGGAATTATGGTCACATGAAATATGGAATCCATACTTCTGTTGATGCAGCCTGAAATTGCATTTGCCATTTTTGTAGCCCTATTAACACTGTTGACTTCAGCAGTGTGGTTGACTTTATGCTAATTTAAAATAATTTCCAAGGTGATGCCAATAAATATAAACTCCAAAAGAATCTTGAGCCAGACATTTAAAAACCTGCCTCATCTCACATGTACTTTCTTTCTCCTAATAGTCTTGTGCTACTTTCAGTTGGCTCCATTGTGTGTGACATCAGTCAGCAACCTTTTCTATTGTGGCACCCAGGTTGTGAGCCTTCCTCTCAAGTGGACACCTCATTGGACACCTTTAGAGCTTTTTGGTTGGAAGCTCTCTCAACTGTTGAATGAATTTGTTAGGTTTAACATGATCTCTTCCTTCCTCATCATGGGCTCCCCCTAAATGTGTGAACTAATTCCCAGCAATGGCCATGCTGGCTGCAAACTTCTGGGAGTTGCAGTCTACACATCTGGAAGAGACCCAGAAAGGAAGGCTGGTCTCTGCTTTTATATTTTATCAAATTTATATTATTATTTATTTTATCTTATTTATACCCCGCCTATCCCCTCCCTAATGGAGGGCTCTAGGCGGCTTACAACATCAGTACATATTAATTATACATCATATATCATACAATTTTTACCGCGCGATAGGGAGGAGGACAGGGAACCGGCTCTTCAGCTGCAGGTATCGGACTACATGCCCCAGCATGCCTCGCTTCCGCGCCGGCTGCTGACGTCCAGGAAGCTGTTATTTTCGGATCCGTCTTCCTCCGCCGTCATCACCGGGATTCTCCAGGTCTTCTTTGGATCGAGGACGACCCTCCGCTGGACACCGCAAATTGCCCCACGTGAGTGGTACCCATTCATCTACTTGCTATATTAGCTTTTGAATCGCTGGGTTGGCAGAGAGCTAGGGCTAGTGACGAGAGCTCACCTCGCCACGCGGTTTCGAACTGCCAACCTTGTGGTCGGCAGTCTAACGGCTCGGTGGTTAAACCCGCTGAGCCACCGCGCCCCTTAATCATATCATATTAAATTATATTATATCATATTATATATAATATATTATTTTAGTTATTTATTATATTATATAGGCAATATTGCCTATTGGCTGTATGTTTTTAGGGATAAACAGTAGGCTGCCATGGGAAGCTCTTGAAGATTAAAGGTTAGGAATAGAAATCTTTTTGTAAAGCAAGTAAACTTTAGACCTAGCTGCTAGGCCTGGATTTAAACCCAGGTCTTCGTCAATATTTTTACCAGTACTCCTGCTCCTTCTTTAAATATTATAAAAACTCCTTTCCGTATTTATTGAGTTTGACTGACAAGCAAAAATATTACATGTTTTTTACTCAGAGTTCATGATGATACCTTTATTTGGTACTTTATAATGTTCAGAGTATTTTGCATACATTATTGATATAATTCTTGAATATAATTAGTCTCTTGTTGCAGATGGGAGCTGACAAAGATGGCCTATCAAGAGTTAGCTTGAGTTTTTAGCTGAGCTGAAATTTAAAATTGGATGGGAGCTTTATTGTTTTTTCTTTGTTTCTGCTTTTTCCTTGTTTTTGCACTGTGTAATATATTTTCAAAAAGAAGTAAGTGCAACGTGCTCAGCCTGAAAGTTAAAGCTTGCCTGCCAAAAGGGCCATAAAGGGTTGTTTTGGGTGTGTGGGGGGTGTGGAGGGGAAAAATAAGATTCTTAAGTGGGGTGAAAGCCTTTTTCTCCCCAGAGATAAAAATATGGTGACAGAAGGAGAAATACATTATCAGAAATGTAGGTTTAGATTAATAGCTATAGCCATTGACTTCACCGGATTTTTAAAAATAGTACCCATTGTAAAAACAGTAAAATACTCTGGTTTCTCTTTGGAAATCAGTGAATTTCTGCATGAACAGTAACTACTTGGTCCAATGTGTGAAGATCCACTGAAAGAATACTGATTGGATGTGGTAGGGAGGGGACTTCCAGATATATCTGGAGGCTGAAGGTACCCATCATATCCTTTCAAAACCCTGGTCCCTCCAAAATAGGGCCAACTGTCCTAGTCACTGGGGGTGTTGTGGTGGGAAAATTCATGTTATCCATTAAGCCCCCAAATCCTCAAGACCCGCAAACAAACATTCAGGCCATAAATGTCATCTCTATTAACAGACCATATGTGGCCTTGAAAGTTTGTTCCATTAGGTAGACCTCAGAGGAAGCATTCCCTGTATGTGGGAGAAGAAGCATTCCCTGTATATGTGAGAATGCTTCTTTTAAGTGCCAGCTCTTTTTCCTTTTTTTAGAAAAAGACTTGATTTTAAACTTGTGTAAAATAATATCTCCTGCCAAATGAGACTGAAACTTTTCAGCTAATTGAAAGTTTGGAGTCATTTTCTAAGTTGATGTTTGGAGACATCCATCACCTTTATAGTCCAAAGTCTTCACTTCTAGATAGGCTGACCATATGTCCCGTTTTGAAAGGGACAGTCCCGTTTTTTTAGTATTTTTCAACCGTCCCGTCGTTTTGATAAAAATCTCAATTTTGTCCTGTTTTTTAAACCCAGCGGGAATGGCGCAGAAGGAGGATCCAAGCCGGAGCTGCCAATTGGAGGCAGCCCGGAAGAGGAAGCCCTCCCGCCTATCAGCGTGCGGCAAAGGAGGGACCAGGGGGTGGGGTTTGCAGGTGGGAGCCAATTGAGTGGACCGGGGGGTGGGGTTTGCAGGCGGGAGCCAATTGCACGGAAGAGGAAGCCCTCCCGCCTATCAGCGTGCGGCAAAGGAGGGACCAGGGGGTGGGGTTTGCAGGTGGGAGCCAATTGCGTGGACCAGGGGGTGGGGTTTGCAGGTGGGAGCCAATTGCGCGGACCGGGGGCGGAGTTTGCAGGCGGGAGCCAATCACGTAGACCAGTGGGCAGGGACCCCTGTATTTTTCATGAATATGGAATACTACATAAGACCCCATCCCGTTTTGCCATCCCAATGTCCCGTTTTTGTCTCAAGGAAATATGGTCAGCCTACTTCTAGAGAGCGTAAGTGACCTTTCTGCTCTGTTTCTGTGTCAGCCATTGTTCTAAACATGTCCCCTTTGAGAAAAACATTTTAGCAGCATTCATGGCACAGTAGTGCCTGTGTCATCCAATCGCACTTAATAACTCAAAACAGAGACATGGCAAAAATTATCTGACTTCAGCAAAATCTGATTGGATAAATTCAGTGCCATGAAATGTTCAGAGAAACAGTTCAGGTTTTACAGAAGCAGCTTGGGCAAATCACACTCTCTCACCTCGCAGAGTTGTTTTAAGGATATAATAGGATTATGTATGTTGCCTTGAGCTCTTCTGAAGAAAAAAAATGTAATAATGTAAGTAATATAAATTATGTTATTTCTCATGACACACCAAGATTTCTTGCATGCATTACAGAAGTAACTGTTCTTCTGTAATACCAAAGTTTAATGAAAGGATACTATAAATACTCCAGCAGCAGAAAAAAGTAAAAGTTAATAGTATTATGGCAATACCGCTGTTGTCCCTAAGTAGGAAGTAAGTATCATTGAACTTAAGCAACCGTTCAAAAATCTGAAAGACCAGATCATGGTCTTTCATCATGGAGAAAATCTATCTACAGTATCTATGTGTGTTAGAGATATCAGGTTTCAACCAAGCACGTCTCACACAAGCTTGAAGGAGGAGGCAGCCTCTGCTGTAACCTGATCTTACTTGATTTGTGTGGGAGGGGCTGAATCCCAGTTTCCTGTTTGCTGTTCCCTTCTCTTTCCTTTTTTTCTGCTCGAATCTCCTACCAAGGAAGATGGGCTAGCTATGGCTCCCACGTTGCTCATACTTCCATCCAGGTGGGCTACAGTATAGAAGCATGTGGGTCACGTCAGAACCTTCTTGCTCACACGCATGGACCGTTTCTACTGAGGAACTGTGAGTTACAATAAAATTGTAAACTCTTTTTTATGTTACTTTACATTAACGTGTGAAGTGTGTTTATTTTGTGTTTTGAACTGATTAAGCCTTGTGCAAGTTTATGGGAATGCTTCTACTCTGCTATATACTAATACAGGGGTCGGCAAACTTTTTTTGCTGGGAGCCATTTTGACATGCTCGTGCACATTTTGAAGTGCTCGAGAGCCAGGGGGCGGGGTTTGCGGGCGGGGGCCAATCACGTGGAAGGGGGAGGGGTTTGCGGGTGGGAGCCAATCGCGTGGAAGGGGGTGGGTTTTGCGGGTGGGAGCCAATCGCGTGGAAGGGGGCGGGGTTTGCGGGCGGGGGCCAATCACGCACCCTTAGGGCCTGCTGCCGCCATGCCCGCTGCAGTGCCCGCCGCCGCCATGCCCGCTGCCACGACTGCGCAGGCGGAGCTGCCTGCCTGGCACTCGGGCGCTCCGGCTGGGGTGCAGTGGGACGGGAGCATCGCCGGCGGCCCGCGAGGACCGGCCAGGGAAGGCGCGCGGGCGGAGCTCCCATCCCGCTGCACCCCAGCCGGAGTGCCCGAGTGCCAGGCAGGCAGTTCCGCCCGCGTGCCTTCCCTGGCCGGTCCTCACGGGCCGCCGGCGATGCTCCCGTCCCGCTGCACCCCAGCCGGAGCGCCCGAGTGCCAGGCAGGCAGCTCCGCCCGCGCGCCTTCCCTGGCCGGTCAAGATCCCTTCCCCGCCCCCAGCAGAACCAAATATGTTAAAAAGTGGGTAGGTAAAGCACGCTCGCGTAAACATCCTGGTTCCTTCATGATCAGTTGAGCAGCAGCCACGCAGCAGCAGCAAGCAGACAAATTGCTCTGGAAGGGGGCGGGGGAGGTTTGGAAGAAGAAGGGAAAGAGAGGCTCGACTGCTCCAGTCGCTTCTCTTCCGGAGCCGCTCACGCCCCCAGTCCAGGCAAAGTAAAGCTGGTGGGGAATCCAGCGCAGGAGCGGGGTTTGCGGGCGGGAGCCAATTGCGCACACTTAGGGCTGTGGGGTGGAAATGTGCTGCTTTTGCATGGAGAAAAAGAGTAAGAGCAGCAACGAAGAGGTTAAGGCAGGGCTTTCCAAACTTTTACCGTTGGCGACACACCAACGGACAGCCCACAAAAACCTGGAAGCACCGGTGGCGGTGCTTCCAGGTTGTCGCTGCGGCGGCAACGGCTGCCCCTTCAAAAGGGCAGGCTCCGGGGACCCCGAAAATGCCCTCGGTTCCGGCAGGGAGGCAAAAATCGCTGTGCAGGCTGCCGGGCTTCCTGACGCACAGCTGATTGGCGCGGTGGGGGGGGGGACGGGGTGGAAATTCTCTGTGCTGATCAGCTGTGCGCCGGGAAGCCCCGCGCGCGTGCGATTTTTGCCTCCCTGCTGGAACCGAGGGCATTTTCGGGGTCCCCAGAGCCTGCTCTTCCAAAGGGACAGCGGCAGCAGTGGCGTCCTGGAACCCGGAAGCACTGATGGCCCACCACCGCCACTGCCCCTTCGAAAGGGCAGACTCCGGGACCCCGAAAATGCCCTCGGTTCCGGCAGGGAGGCAAAAATCGCGCGTGCAGGCTGCCGGGCTTCCCGATGCACAGCTGATTGGCGCGGTGGGGGGGGGACGGGGTGGAAATTCTCTGTGCTGATCAGCTGTCCACCGGGAAGCCTCACGCACGCGCGATTTTTGCCTCCCTGCTGGAACCGAGGGCATTTTCGGGGTCCCCAGAGCCTGCTCTTCCAAAGGGGCAGCGGCAGCAGCGGCGTCCTGGAACCCGGAAGCACTGATGGCCCACCACCGCCGCTGCCCCTTCGAAAGGGCAGACTCCGGGACCCCGAAAATGCCCTCGTTTCCGGCAGGGAGGCAAAAATCGCGCGTGCAGGCTGCCGGGCTTCCCGACGCACAGCTGATTGGCGCGGAGAATTTCCACTCCGGGTGGCCTGGCAGCGCGCGCGCACGCGATTTTCACCTCCCTGCCAGAACCGAGGGCATTTTCATCAGCGCTTCCGGCTTGTCACGCGACACACTTGGGGGCCCCCGGCGACACAGTATTGTGTCGACACACAGTTTGGAAAGCCCTGGGTTAAGGCGATGGGCAAGTGCCCGTCGTCAAGATGGCTGCCGGAGACGGAGGCTTCCAAACTCTCGCGAGACTGTGTGAAGCCCGTCCCCGGAGGAAAAAGAGAGGCTGGGCCTAGGCGGTTGCCAGGGGTATGCCCACAGCCACGCACACCATGCCCGCTGCCGCGCCTGCCCCGCCACACTCGCTGCCGCACCTGCCCCCGCCACACTCGCTGCTGCACCTGCCCTCGCCTCGCCACGCCCGCCACGCCTGCCTGCGGAAGAGCCACACTCAAGGGGCCAAAGAGCCACATTTGGCTCGCGAGCCGCCATTTCCGACCCTTGTGCTAATAAGAAGCTACGTGGAGTTCTGGTACTACCATCCCAGAATTCCTACAATGTGGTCACTAACACACTGATGGCATATAATCAATCAATCAGTTATATTTTATATAATATATAAGTGTCTTCTCTATGTAAACCTTTCATTGGTTCTGAAGTTATTCTCCAGTCCCAACCTAATGGTTAGGAATAATCATGGCCCAATGGTAGGACCTGTACTCTGTATGCAAAAGATTCCAATCTGTGGCATATTGAATTCAGGGACAGAAATGGAAATTATCTTCTAACCTCAGAAGCCTCTGTCAGTGAAAGTATATTGAGCTAGGCAGATTCCATATAAGGCATCTTCATATGTTCATAGAATACTTAAAGCAGCAATCCAGGCAGGCTGGATGAATGTGGGTGAGTTTCAAAAATATCTTGTTCCAAATCAGGAGATGGTACTCCAGAGCTATGCACTGTTGGGCTGTTTTCCTAAACTTTTTAAAGTGTGCACAACAATGATACATTGTTCCATCTGTCTTTCATTATTGAAAACGCTTGTAAAACAAACTCCCCTTGTATTTTCTTTTCTGCAGATTTGAGATCAACGATGTCGGAATATTAATATGGTATTGCAGAATAGGAGAAGCACATCCACCAAGCGTGGCTTGCCATCTGTTAACATTATATGCACATTTTTTCTAATAGTATTGTAAGTCAATAGTCCAAAGAGCTGTAATCTTCAAAAAAAGCTACTGATGAGTCTCCGACTCAATCCTATCAAAACCGAGTGGCTGTCGGTATTGTGGGTACCTAGTTTGGGGGATTTTCCATCTTTGACCTTGGATGGGGTTGCACTTCCTCATTCAAGATTGATGCACAATCTGGGGGTCTTCATGGACTCACAGCTCCTACTCAATGAGCAGGTAGCAGCTGTGGCAGGAAGGCCTTTGCACAGCTTCATCTAGTGCACCAGTTGTACCCTTTCCTGGACTGGGAGGCCCTTCAGACAATCATTCATGACTTTGTCACCTCACAGCTCAACCATTGTAACCATTGTACAAGGCCTGCCCTTGAAGACCAATCACTGTACAAGGCCTGCCCTTGAAGACCAACCTCACAGCTCAACCATTGTAACCACTGTACAAGGCCTGCCCCTGAAGACCACTTTGAAGCTTCAACTAGTCCAGAATGCAGTGGCATAGGCAATTACAGGCATGCCTTGATATACTTATTGAAATATGTGCTCCACAACCCGCAGTGATTGCCAGTTTGCTTCTGGGTGCTATTCAAGGTGCTGGTTATGACCTATAAAGCCCTCATGGCATAGCACCCAGTTGTTTGAGGGACTGCCTATCTCCTGTGGTGTCTGCCTACCCAATCCAAGCTCACAGGGTTGGATTCCTTTGATTAAACAATGTCATCTATTAGGACCCAGGAAGCATGCATTTTCTGTCACAGCACCTGCCCACTGGAATGAGGTTCCTCCTGAGACCCAGATGGCTCCCACTCTGCTGGCATTCTGGGGCCATGGTGGTTAAGGTGCTGGCCTAGAAACCAGGAGACTGAATTCTAGTCCTGCCTTAGGCATGAAAGCCAGCTGGGTGACTTTTTTTTATATTGTTTGGTGTATTGTGAGCTGCCTAGAATCATTTGGAGTCCAAATGGAATAAAATAGATAAAAGTAAATAGTTAATGTCTTCTTTCCCCTTCATGGATCACTGCCTTGTCATGGCAAAGGGGCTTGTGTAACTCAATGAAGTCAGGTCAAGACAGACAGGTCATGATGGAGAGTTCTGACAAAACGTGGTCCACTGGAGGAGGAAATGGCAACCCACTCCAGTATTCTTGCCAAGAAAACCACATGGACAGTATCAAAAGGCTAAAAGATGATAAAAGATATTCGGCTAAAGCCAAAAGGACGCTCAGTTGTGGATGTGTCTGGAAGTGGAAGGAAAGTCCGATGCTGTAAAGAACAATATTGCATAGGAACCTGGAATGTAAGATCTATGAATCAAGGTAAGCTGGATGTGGTCAAACATGAGATGATAAGATTGAACATCGACGTCTTGGGAATCAGCAAACTAAAATGGACAGGAATAGGCGAATTTAATTCAGGTGACCATTATATATACTACTGTGGGCAAGAATCCCTTAGAAGAAATGGAGTAGCCCTCATAGTCAAAAAAAAATGGGAAATGTAGTACTGGGGTACAACCTCAAAAACGACAGAATGATCTCAGTTCGATTCGAAGGCAAACCATTCAACATCACAGTAATCCAAGTCTATGCCCCAACCACTGATGCTGAAGAAGCTGAAGTCGAACGGTTCTATGAAGACCTACAACACCTTCTAGAACTAACACCAAAAAAAGATGTCCTTTTCATCATAGGGGACTGGAATGCTAAAGTAGGAAGTCAAGAAATAACCGGAATAACAGGCAAGTTCGGCCTTGGAGTACAAAATGAAGCAGGGCAAAGGCTAATAGAGTTTTGTCAAGAGAACAAGCTGGTCATAGCAAACACTCTTCAACAACACAAGAGACGACTCTACACATGGACATCACCAGATGGTCAATACCGAAATCAGAGTGATTATATACTTTGCAGCCAAAGATGGAGGAGCTCTATACAATCAGCAAAAACAAGACCTGGAGCTGACTGTGGCTCAGATCATGAGCTTTTTATTGCAAAATTTAGGCTTAAATTGAAGAACGCAGGGAAAACGACTAGACCATTCAGGTATGACCTAAATCATATCCCTTATGAATATACAGTGGAGGTGAGGAATAGATTTAAAGGATTAGATCTGGTAGACAGAGTGCCTGAAGAACTATGGACGGAGGTTCGTAACATTGTACAGGAGGCAGCAACTAAAACCATCCCAAAGAAAAAGAAATGCAAGAAAGCAAAGTGGCAGTCTGGTGAGGCTTTACAAATAGCTGAGGAAAGAAGGAAAGCAAAAGGCCAGGGAGAAGGGGAAAGATATAACCAACTGAATGCAGATTTCCAGAGAATAGCAAGGAGAGATATGAAGGCCTTCTTAAATGAACAATGCAAAGAAATCGAGGAAAACAATAGAATGGGGAAGACTAGAGATCTCTTCAAGAAAATTGAGGGATAAATTGAGGGATAAAAATCTCCAAATAAATGGAGATATCAAGGGAATGTTTTGTGCAAAGATGGCCATGATAAAGGACAAAAAAGGCAGGGACCTAACAGAAGCAGAAGAGTTTAAGAAGAGGTGGCAAGAATACACAGAAGAACTATACAAGAAAGATCTTAATGTCCCTGATAAATACAATGGTGTGGTCGCTGACCTTGGGCCAGACATGCCCTAGAGTGGCATCCTAGAGAGTGAAGTCAAGTGGGCCTTAGGAAGCATTACTAACAAGAAAGCTAGCAGAGAAGACAGTATCCCAGCTGAGCTATTTAAAATCCTAAAAGATGCTGCTGCTAAAGTGCTGCACTCAATATGCCAACAAATTTGGAAAACTCAACAGTGGCCACAGGATTGGAAAAGGTCAGTTTACGTTCCAATTCCAAAGAAGGGCAATGCCAAAGAATGTTCAAACTACTGGACAATTGCGCTCATTTCACATGCTAGCAAGGTTATGCTCAAAATCCTACAAGATAGACTTCAGCAGTATGTGAACCGAGAACTACCAGAAGTACAAGCTGGGTTTCGAAGAGGCAGAGGAACTAGAGATCAGATTGCCAACATTCACTGGATCATGGAAAAAGCAAGAGAGTTCCAGAAAAACATCTACTTCTGCTTCATTGACTATGCTAAAGTCTTTGATTGTGTGGATCACAACAAACTATGGCAAATTCTTAAGGAGATGGGAATACCAGACCACCTTACCTGTCTCCTGAGAAACCTGTATGTGGGTCAAGAAGCAACAGTTAGAATCAGACATGGAACAACCGATTGGTTCAAAATTGGGAAAGGAGTACGACAAGGCTGTATATTATCACCCTGCTTATTTAACTTATATGCAGAGTACATCATGAGAAATGCCGGGCTGGATGAATCACAAGCCGTAGTTAAGATTGCCGGGAGAAATATCAACAACCTCAGATATGCAGACGATACCACCCTAATGGCAGAAAGTGAAGAGGAACTAAAGAGCCTCTTGATGAGGGTGAAAGAGGAGAGTGCAAAAGCTGGCTTGAAACTCAACATTAAAAAAAACTCAGATCATGGCATCTAGTCCCATCACTTCCTGGCAAATAGAAGGGGAAGAAATGGAAGCAGTGACAGGTTTTATTTTCTTGGGCTCCAAGATCACCACAGACGGTGACTGCAGCCATGAAATTAAAAGAGGCTTGCTCCTTGGGAGGAAAGCTATGGCAAACCTAGACAGCATATTAAAAAGCAGAGACATCACCTTGCCGACAAAGGTCCGTATAATTAAAGCTATGGTTTTCCCAGTAGTAATGTATGGCTGTGAGAGTTGGACCATAAGGAAGGCTGAGCGCTGAAGAATTGATGCTTTCAAACTGTGGTGCTGGAGAAGACTCTTGAGTGTCCCTTGGACTGCAAGGAGGTCAAATCAGTCAATCCTAAAGGAAATCAACCCTGACTGCTCATTGGAATGACAGATACTGAAGCTGAAGCTCAAATACTTTGGCCACCTAATGCGAAGAGAGGACTCACTGGAAAAGACCCTGATGCTGGGAAAGACTGAAGGCAAAAGGAGAAGGGGATGGCAGAGGATGAGATGGTTAGGTAGCATCACCGATGTAATGAAGATGAATTTGAGTAAACTCCGGGAGACA
Organism: Charina bottae; assembly: GCA_023362775.1. NCBI lineage: Eukaryota > Metazoa > Chordata > Lepidosauria > Squamata > Charinaidae > Charina > Charina bottae. The sequence continues at coordinate 523,619 of JALMGJ010000030.1, read as the reverse complement.
GTGGAGGACAGGAAGGCCTGGCGTGCTATGGTCCAAGAGGTCACAAAGAGTCGGACACAACTAAAGGACTGAACAACAACAACAATGTCTTCTTTTGGGTTGGACAGTGTTGCTTTTCAATACTCAGTATTGCCGGTGCTCACAGGTTACCCTTGTCCATCCAAAATATCTGAAAGACACAAGGTTGACTACTCTTGGTCTGATATGTTACCCAACATTTCCCCAGAGCTTTTTAATGTGTTGAGCTAGAAACTGTACAACCTTTCCTTATTCTGAAAATAAAGATGTTCATACGTTCTGCCTATAAGTGATGTCCACTCAGTTATTGCACCTTTAAAGGTGATTGCTTGATGATTATGGTTATTAAAGGATTAGACAATGTTTGGAGGATATTTATCAATGGCTACAAATTATGGCTGTTTCCCATTATCAATAAATGCAGAACAACAATGGAAGAGAATTATTCCCTTGATGTTCTGCTTGTGGGGTTTTGATCTGTCATTGTTGGAAACTGGATGCAGAACTAGATTGTCCTTTAATCTGATAATCAGACTCTTATGTTTATATTTCTGTCTTCCAGTTTCTCTTACATTGGCTTATATACAGTAATGTAGGAAAACTGGCTCTTTATGGAACTCAATACAAAGAAATAAGCTTCCCTTTGGATCTCTAGGCCAACTATGATATAATTGTTATGCTTGTCTATGACTGTAATAAAGATTTTATTTTATTTGATACAATTTTACTTTTGTGATTGTTTTACACACATGCACCCATCCATCCATCCATCCATCCATCCATCCATCCATCCATCCATCCATCCATCCATCCATGCTATAATCTGATTTGAAAACAGTCTAATGGAATAGCAATCTAAATTTTAAAAAAGGTATTTATCTTCACAAATAACTTAATAATTTGTTGAATATTCAAGAGTTAATTTTTCTTGATGAGAGGCATTATGTAACTAATATTTTACAACCATCTAGATCCTACCTGCCCCTCTCCCCCCAGTGAAAGGAAATCATGGAAAGCCATATTCACATTCATTGGCCATCCATAGTTGTTTATGAGTCATCTGATGGAATACTCCATTCGATTCTGAAAACAACATCTGAAAATCTACCTAGAATTAAACATCAATCAAACCCTCATTTTGAAATATTTGGAAGCAAGTTACTTGCTTGAGATATAAGGTAGTTATAATATCTCTTTTAAAATACAGTAAGATCAATACAGCTTGAATCTCAGAATAGGCATAACCAAATCATTTCTGTATCCCTTATCTACATGGTGTTTCCCCTTCATAGTGGCAGGGCACAATAATTCCAAAAGTATATCCCTTTGCCTGGAATTAGGATTTGTTTAACATTTGGGTTCATCATTGGGATAAATTAAAAAAAATTTTTTTTTAGGAGCAGGCTTGGATTATATCCCAATCCAAATCGGAAAACAGGTCCATAAGTCCAGTTAGCTGTATATATAGGCATAGCAGACAGAAGGTATTATTCTGTAGGTCAAGCAGTAGGATGCACACTTCTAAGCATTCTTAAAAAGAGTTCTAAGAGGTAAGCAAACATAGTTCCCAATTGTTCATGTATCTACAGATGAGCCCATGAGCTTCCTACATCTAGTCCTAGAGTCCTGACAAGTTTACAACCCAAATTAATCTATCCTACTTTGATGCATTTTACAAGTAAAGAGGCTACAATGATATAATGCACCATTCCAAACAATAATTTATTTACTTATTCAAGGGAAGCAGCAAATGCGAGGCTAGCTTGTGCAATGCCACACAGAACAGAGATTTCTGGCCATCCTCTGTAAACCATCAGCCAACACTATGAATTATGAAGCAAGAATAATATTATCTTTGGCTGTATAACTACAGATGTTATTGATGACCACAGTTCCCTCCAGACCTTTGAAAATCCAGATGCGTTGTTTGACCCATTGACCTTCTGCAGTAATGAGTTCCACAGGTGGGTGATACACAGCATAAACATTTCCCTCTTGTTTTTGTTACTTGTGCTGTCTTGTATGCCTACAGCATGCCCCATCCTCATCTTGTGGGGACAGAGCCTTCCTTTCTTTGAGACTGACTGGCAGCATGGTTTGAAGACTGGCTTGCCATCTTGGGCTTCATATTCTTTTGAAATCAATGTCAACTCAAAACGACCTCTCCTAAATGCCATCCAGTAGTTTTAAACCATGTATTTTAACATTGCTATTCTCCATGTGTTTGAGAAGGCATTCTGAATTACATCACATTGGCATAGTAATGGATTTGCTTGCACAGAAAGCCACACTGAAGACTTTTTTCTATTGTAGGGTTCTGCCTGAAACATGAGGCAATAGCTTTCATGTCACCTTAAATCATCTCAGATACAATACTTTTTCCAAGGAAGCAGTTCCCAAAATTCAGTTGTGACGTATTCTACTGTGCATTGAAGAGCCAGGTACAGACTTGAGGTGACCCAGGGCTAAATAACCTCCAGGAGATGGGAGATCCCTGCTCCGTTGGTGAAGTGTACTAAGCATAGTTACAGTGGTGGAAGACACAGCATTTTTCTGAGCAATACCAGAACACTGGAGGTTATAGATGTGTGTGTGTGTGTGTGTGTGTGTGTGTGTGTGTGAGAGAGAGAGAGAGAGAGAGGGAGGGAGGGAGGGAGGGAGGGAGAGGGAGAGGGAGAGGGAGAGGGAGAGGGAGAGGGAGAGGGAGAGGGAGAGGGAGAGGTGGGGGACAGATAAGTGACAAGACATGCTGTAAGAGATAATTTTCCCTGTGACTTACGTATTTGGGTCTGATGTTGGATGCTAATACAAACAATTCAGTTCTGGGTCATGATGTCACAATACATATTTTGTCATTTTTTGGTCACTGTGGCTAAGAGTGGATACTATGCTGGAGGCTCTCATTTTAACTTTCAACGAAAATGGGTGAGATTGCTGTTACATTGGCAGAAATTAGAATGGGAAGTAGACCCAGTTTGCTAGAAGCACATCAGAATGCAAGACCAGAGTATTTTTATCGAGACATCAGGCTTTAACAATGAGCCCTGCTAAGGCAAGGGGGGCTTGGTGAACTGTGTGATTTCAGCATTGTGTCTGTAAAGTCCTTTTTCTAAGCTTTTTGCATACAACTGATTGGGTTGGAAATCCAAGTAAAGATCAAAGGTACAACTGTAGATTGGAGATGAAAATGCAGCCAAATTCAGAATGTATCTGCATGTGCATAAGCACACACAAAACCTCCTGATCCTTTTGATGTATGAGAAAGAGTTTCTGCCCAGACAAGAAGTTCAGCCTGATTAAGAAAGAGAAAGAGAAAATTCTCTATTCTGAACATGTAAACCAGTTAAATTAATTGATCAACTTGCTTCTAATAAATATCTATCCAATTTATTTAAAAAGCCAGACCCACTATTTTTCCCCAAAACATCTAGAATTAATCCCATGCTTTAGTGCCAACCACCAAATTTGTATCTATGAACTCTTCTTACCCAATCACCCCAAACATTTCCTATCTGCCCACTTTTTTTTTAAAAAAAGCTTTATTTATTTCAAAATATAGTTATGTATAAAACAATAACTTACATACAAAACAATAAACACATCACAATACAAGAAATACAATGAAACACAACGTTTATAAAGAAAAACAACATATAAATACAAAAGCGAATGAAAATAAAATAAAAGTAAAAGTAAAAGTAAAAATAAAAATTGACTTCCGGCTATCCCAATTATAGATATACTTATAATCAAACTAATATAATCTCTTACCACTAATTTTTCCATACTACCATTATTTCTATCCAACAAACTCATTATTGTGTAAAACCCATAGTCATAACTTCATTTTTTTCTGTCACTAGCAGGTAATCAAAAAATGGTTGCCATGAATCTATAAATCTGGAAATAGTTTTATCTTTCAACAAGTCCATTAATTTCACCATTTGTGCCAGGTCCATTAGTTTAATTATCCATTCTTGTATTGTTGGTATTTGTGGTTCCTTCCATCGTTGAGCGTAGAGTATTCTTGCAGCCGTAATCATGTGTAGAAGTAAATTCCCATATTGTTTCTCCAGCTCTTCCCCCATCAAACCTAATAAAAACAATTCTGGTTTTTTTGCTATGTTTACTTTAAGAATTTTCTGAATAACAATGTGTATCTGATTCCAAAATTTCCTTGCTTTTTCACATGTCCACCAAAGGTGGCAAAAAGTTCCTTCTCCCTCTATCTGCCCACTTTCTTAATTGCATGGCAGAAACAGTCAAATGCAAGATAAACTCAAAATATTCAGATAATTTCTGCTGTATATTATGTGGCTTGATTCTGAATGCAGAAGTTTGGAGTTTTAGAACCTTTTAATTAAGCAACATATTACGATTGCAGGCCAACTGGAGAGTTGTTAAGATCACAGGTTTTTAAAAGCTCTGTTCTGGGGAAGAAATTAACAGTCACGAAATACCATTGAAAAGGCTGACAAATACAAGTGGTCTTACAGGTCATCATTCTGTAAGATAAAGAGCAGGCTTATACTGAATCAGACCATAGTGGTATCTCTAGAATACATTCCTGTTTGCATTTAAGTGTTGCAGGAGAAATCTTTCCTACTCTTGCTACGTGAGATTATTTAAACCAGAGACTGAACTGGGGATCAGATGTGCTCTACAGCTGAGCTATGGCATTTAATATATTTGCAGGCTTCAACCAGCTTTGATCTACTTTGTCTGAATTTTTAAATTAGTGTCTCTGGAATCTGCCTTTTCTTCTGTTATTTTTATACTATATGAGAGCTGTAACGTAAAAAAATCCACCTCGGCAGTATAACATTATATAGGACAGCTTGTTCTCTTACGGCATATGTAAATAGGTACATAGAAAATCATGTGAGTTAGTAGCTGCAAAAGCATGGGAATAACAACAACAACAACAACAACAACAATTTGACACAGGTTAATGGAGTGACCTTAATCAGAATCTCACAAAATTGTTAACATTTCCATCTGCCATAGAATGGCATCTTTTAAAAATACAACCCCAACTTTTCTTGTTTCCTTTCAAGGTTATGTGCTCTTGGCCTGCTTCTAGGCAGTAAATGTCTCCTATATTTTTGTAGCAAGCATTCTGTGCTAATTTAATTTTGCTGGGCATTTTGAACTCTCTTTTGATCTCTCTTTCTCTTTTTTATTATTTTTGAAAATTGAACCTGCACATTGTAAGTCAATTGTTTCTGCCTGGCATCTTGGGAGAAGATAAAACCGCCTTTGCCAGGGCTACAGAAGTTCAGATTGCTCTGGAATTCAGGAGCTTGACAGCCAATTAAAGAAATGTCACTGATTAAGAAATAATTTTCTACATATTTACATCTCATTTGAAAGGGAGCACACTTCACTATTGAGGAGATGTCCTCCAAACCCTCAAAATGAATGACTAAGAGATCTCTTTATTAAAGTAAATGCCCTTATGCTACAAACTACAAAAATCAAGAACCATCTCTAAGGTAAAAACTTTAGAACAATTCCTTATTGATATCCATCTATCTACCTACCTAGCTATTTATCAATTTCCTATTTATCTATAACAGGGTTTCTCAACCTCAGCAACTTTAAGATGTGTGGACTTCAACTCCCACAATTCCACAGCCAGCATGCTGGGCTGGGGAATTCTGGGCTGGGGAATTCTAGGAGTTGAAATCCATGTTGGAATTATCAGGGGTCAACTCAGCATTGTCTCATAAGCATAAGGGGGGTCCTTCTAGTAAACACATCTCTATTGTGCTTGTGGGATGTCACATGGGTCACCTGATTCCCACTTCCTTTCTCCTTCTTGAGTTTGGGGATTAACAATCTCCATTACCCTTTGGGCATACCTGCAAGCAGGAGGTACTGCAGATGTGGGAAATTGTTGGCCTTGTGGGGTTCCAGGCGCAGAGTAATCCAGACAACGTGTAGGGCTCACAATATTTTATTGTAGCATAAGGCAATAATGGATATATAGTACATTATTGCAAAAGGAAAAAAACAACAAAGCATACGCAGAGTTTCATGGCCCATACGAAGGCCAGGCATAGTTACAGTTCAGGAACAGAGTACATGGTAACATGACAGATAGAAGTCAAGAAGAAGAGAGAGTAGGATATAGACCCATGCTGGGCTGGTTCATAGTTCACAGCTGAAATATACACTTGTTTCAGCATTCTGATTGGCTATATGTGGGTCAGGACATTTCCAAACTGACAATGCATTTACAGAGTTGTACTTACTATAAATCACCATGCGATGGCAGTGTTGCACATTGTCTTCCCTTCGGGGAACGGTTCCCATGGGACAAGGTATTTTTGGGCTGATATCACTATGTTTTGACTAGCCAAGGCTACACACCTGTTGTTTACTAGTGGAATGTTATGGGAAACACTTACAGCAGAGGGAATGGAAAAATACTGGCTTTACAAGCTAGTGAAGGAATCCATTTGCATGAATTCTACATAGAATAACCCTAACAGCAGAATGCAGCTCTCGTCCTTTCATCTCGCTTGCACACAGACATTTCCATTTCCATAATGATTGTCTACAAAGAACTGGTGATGATTAAGTGTTTTCTACTATGAATCTACTTGTATCCAGATCTACTGAATCAATGTAAGCTATCTCTATTTTTTCCTCATCTAACTACTGTGTGAAGACTGAATTTATTTCTGAACATAATTAAGCTTAATGTGCAAGTCTTTTTTGGTTCACGCTTCTACTTTGCAAGATTGTTGTTAGCTGCTTGGAGTTCTTTTATTAACCTTCAAAACTCCATCAATCCACACATCTTAAAGTTGCTGAGGTTGAGAAACACTGATCTATAAAATAGGTACTAGTAGCCCATTCTTTTTAAAATCACTTCTCCACAGGGACTTCTAGGGCATAGCTTTCCAAAGTGTGTGTCATGATACACTACTGTGTTGCCTGCAGTGTCCTGGTGTGTCGCACGCAAACCCGGAAGCACTGATGGGGGGAACCGGAAGGAGTGGCACTCCCGCCAATCAGTGCCGCCACTGCTGATTGGCGGGGGTGCCACTCCTTCCAGTTCCCCCCATCAGCACTTCTGGGTTTGCGTGCGACACACCAGGACACCGCAGGCTGCACTGCTGCCGCCACTGTGCTGCCACCACTGCCGCCATTGGTATGTGTCGCCAACATGAAAAGTTTGGAAAGCTCTGTTCTAGGGTATCATAGTACATACTAAATCACCAATTCAAGTATGTTAGGATAGGTGCTTATTTCCATTTCTGTTATTTCTTACATATTACAAAAATGAATATAGAAGATTGGGGAGATAACTGCCAATATCATAACAGAATGTAAGTATGTATTTAATCAACCTATATCCACCTTTCATACGGGTTCAAAGTGGCATATATCCCTCCTCCAATTGTTATCCATAACAAAATCCCTGAGAGGTATGTTGAGCTGAGAAAGTGTGTCCTTTGGTGGATGTGAGTAGATTCTGTGGCTGTGGGTGGATTAAGACCTGGGTCTCTACAAAGATCTCTACACTACTATCAGTGGGGTGGGATGTTTAAAAAAATCAAGACAGTGTCTGTGACCATGTGATTGAAGCCCCACCCCCTTTTTAACATGTGACATGCAAAAAGTGTCAGGGCTTCAATCAGATGGTTGAAGGCGTTTTTGATGCCTCCCCTCCCTCACGTCGTCTATCCTTTCATGAAAAGGATTAATAACCCACTCTCACTCAAGGACACTGAGGATGAGATGAAGACAATGTTGTGAACACACAAACACAAAAAAGTTGGGGCTCCCCATGCTTGTGATGTGGTCAGGTGAAAAGTGAGGAATGGCTCTCAGACTGCTTTAAGAGAAGATTAGGCACAGTCATCTGGTAACTGGTCATGATGTCTGTCTGTCTGTATGTCTTTCTGCCTGTCTCTCCATCCAGCATGCTTCTGAGTGATTATGAGAGAGCAGGGGATGAGCAGTTTTGTCTATGTGAAAAGGAGCAACACAGATGTGAAGGATATTTCATTTCAAAGAGGCTCTGTTTTAAATAAATCACTATCCTTGAGGCTGGGGATTTACTCTTATAGTTTTCAAGATTCTGTATTTACCTCAGCCTAGCATTAAAAATACCTTCCTGAAATTTGTGTTTTTCTTGCTTCCTTGGTCTTGCCAGCTATGTAGGTTTGAAAAACATTCCACAAGAATGGTAAACATATGGTTAGATTTGGATTAGTCTCAGCCTGATTCAGTGTACCTCTTCTTACAATCTTATCTTACTGTCATTTGAAGTGATGTCTAAAGCTCCCATAAGAGGAAGTAACTGTTGGAAATATGGGGTTTCAACCAAGCCTGTCTCACACGAACACAAGGGAGGGGCGACACTGCTGCAACCTAGCTTTGCTGCTTTGTGAGGGAGGGGCTTGAATCCCGGTTTCCTGTTTCCTCTTTTTCTTTTCTCCATGGGTCTGCACGAGGCAGAAGGGAATCCTCTCTCCTCCTTGTGGCTTTTCTTACTTCCATTCAGGTTGTCAACATTTAGAAGCATGTAGACTTCGTCAGAGCTTCTTGCTCACATGCACAGGACCGTTTCTACAATGAAACTGCTTTGTATCAAGATCTACAATAAATGTAAGCTATCTTTATTTCTCTTTTACACCAACTAATGTGTGGAGAGTGTTTATTTTACTCTGAACTTAATTAAGCCTTTGCACAAGCTGCCGGACGCTTCCACTCTGCTAAATCTAGATAAACGCTGCATGGGATTTTCTGTTACTAGCATTTCAGAACCCCTACATTGGGTTATGGGCCCAGCAGCTCAGCCCAGCTCAGACGAATGAAGCTCAGCAGACTAAGGGTTGATTTTGAAAAAGGGCTTTATTTGGTCTCACAGCGAAAAAGGCCTGCTTGCACATTTTTTTTCAAGGGCTCAGTTCAGATTCTTTTTTTGAACAATGGAAAGGGAGGAGGGGCTCCCCCCCATTCCAAAGTTGAATGAAGATAATTTTTCAGCTTGGCTATACAGATTGAGGCTACGATTGGACTTTCGGGACAGCCTAGATTGTTTAGATTCCCCTCAACCACAACCAGGGGATTCTGAGGAAGCTAAGAAATTATGGAACTAGAAAAACAAAAGGGCCATGATTTTGATTTCTGGATCACTACCTGATCACAGACTGGCAGAAATAAAAGATATTCCCACTGCTAGAGAAATGATTGAAAATTTAAGGACATTGTATTCAGAAAATACATGCCGCCTGGCATGGGAGGGAGGAAACGATAGTTCCTCATGGGGGTGGTTAACCTCTTAATTTTATAATTTTATAACACCCTTCTTTTATTAACATTGCTTCCCACTTGGATGTTATAACCATTTATTATATTAATTGTATAAATTGTTAGTTTTATATTTCATATTTTACATTTTTATTTAATCTATTTTATTGTAAACTGCCCAGAGTTCCCCATTGGGGGAGATGGGCGGTTATATAAATTAAATAAATAAAATAAAATAAAATAAAATGATGATTTAATTTGTATTTCTATTTCTGTTTCACTTTTCACTTTTAACTTTTAACTTTGTATATTTAAAAATCTAATAAAACTTTAAAAAAAATAAATAAAAAAAATGATGACCAGAAGGTTATTTCCTTATTAAGGGAACTGATTGCATCTAGTCTTTCAGAAAATGAAGATATTAACAAGCATTTATTGAGAATGCAGTCAATTTTTGAAAGATTGAACACAGTTCAAACTCTCATGAGTGAAAGACTAAAAATGTCTTTCTTACTAAGCTCATTGCCTGATACATTCTATCCTTTTGTGGCAACACAGAATTTACAAGGGATGAATCTATCTCAATTGTTTGGCACCATTAGAGGAGAAGCTAGGAGACAGAAAAATAACTTGCATTTCAATAGGAAGCCTGCAAAAGACAGGGGCTACCTGGCAGCAAGGGGGAAGGGTGAGCATAAGCCATTGCCTGCTCATCAACAAAACAATAAACCCATTATTTGTCACAACTGCAGCAAGCCAGGACACATAGCTAAATTTTGTAAAGGCAGAGACAGAAAGGATTTTTCAAAAGGAAAGCATTCCAAGATAAAATTAGCTCTGCATACAGTTTTCAGAGCAGAAAATGCTCTTTGGGCTAATTTAAATGAAACCAAAGGTCAATGGATCTTAGATTCAGGCACAAGCCAACATCCTTGTGGGAACAGAGATGATTTTTGTGAACTAAATGAAGAACCACAGGGGAACATTACTCTTGCTGATGGAAATTCCATCTCAATAAGAGGAAAAGGCAAAATACCCTTAAGATGTTTTAATAGTGAATACAAAGACCTCACAGTCACAGATGCATATTATGTACCACAATTGACCACCAATTTGCTGAGTGTCCCAACACTGAACAACAGAGGTTTCAATGTGACATTCAATGCCAATGGGGAATGTAAAGTAACAAATAGAGAATATGTCTATGAAGATTCTCAGTCATCCAGGTGGAATTGTCTGTAGCTTGAATCATGTCAACTGGAAAATAGAAATCCAGTTGACATGATTCAAGCTACAAACAAATAGAGAAGTTTATGTTACAGGTTTTCAAAAGGATGGTGTCTACCAGGTGAACTGTGAACAGCCACCACCAAATGTCAGCCTTGCCTGCCAGCAGCAGCAAAAAGAGGACAACAGCGCCACCACCTGGCACAGGTGCTTTGCACATCATGACTTTGATGCAATTTATAGAATGAAGAATGAAGATATGGTAAGAGACTTTGAGCTAAGCAATCGTGAAAGGTGCCAATCAAAGTGTGTAGTGTGCATCAAAGGCAAAGCAACAAGACCAGCCATACCCAAACAAAGGGAAAGGCAGGCAGGCAACCAAGCCACTTGAACTTATCCACACTGATTTGTGTGGACCTCTTCAAGCATTAGCTGGTGGAAATAAATACATAATATGTTTTATAGATGATATTTCCAGGTATTGTGTAACCTACCTGATGAAGGAGAAGTCTCAAACTGAGGATATGCTGAAGGTGTATGTTGCTAGGTGAGGAACAAATTCAACAGGACCCCTCAAGCCCTCCAGAGTGATCGAGGCGGTGAGTTCATATTGAACACCATGCAAACATACCTAACACAACTAGGCATAGAACACAGATTAACCACTCCTTACACACCAGAAAGTAATGGGGTGGCAGAATGGAAAAACAGATCACTGATGGACATGGTGAGGTATATGCTGTTAGAGGCAGAGCTACCAGACAAATACTGGGCAGATGCTGTCATGACAGCTACATACTTGCAAAAAAAAAAAAAAAGCCAACCAGAGCCAACAAGGTAACACCTTTTGAGCTACGGCATGGGCAAAAAAAAAGTGTCAAACATTTAAAGGTGTTTGGATCTAAGGCCTATGCCCACATACCAAAGAAGAAGAAATCCCAGCTAGATCCTAGAGTTGAAGAAGGAGTCGTGATTGGCAGATACAGAATCCTGAACCCAAAGACAGGAGGAGTAAGCGTACGCAGAGTGGTGTACTTTGATGAGAGGGAGAGAGGCTGCCACACTCAAGTGGATGATGACTGTGGAGAAACCACCAGCAGCAGTTACCAGCCTGAAATGTCCAGCCTGACACCAGAAGACACAATCACCACTCTGACCCAGAGGGAGATGGAAGACCAGGCAGAGACTCCAGAAGAGTCAGGTGATGAGGCTGAGGATGCAGAAGGGGGTGAACCACCAATTGCCACTCCTGAACCTGCTCTGAGGCACTCATCACGACCCAACAGAGGAGTTCCAGCCGAGAGACTTACCTACCTCGCAAGGTTATTGCTACCAAGTGAACCTGTATCATGGAACGAGGTGCTGCAAATGCCAGCAGATGAGGCAAGTAAGTGGAAGAAGGCAGCAGAGGAGGAGCTAGATGCTCTACACAAAAACAAAACATGGACACTAACAAAACTACCAAAAGGCAAGAAAGCCACAGGTTGTAAGTGGGTGTTCAAAGCAAAACAAGATGAGAATGGCAAAGTACAAAGGTACAAAGCCAGATTAGTAGCAAAAGGTTACTCACAGAAATATGGACAGGACTATGATGAATGTTTTGCTCCCATTGTGAAACACACCACAATTAGAATGCTTCTAAGTCTAGCAGCATCCAGGAAAATGGATATTGAACACTTAGATGTTAAAACTGCATATTTACATGGGGAAATAGAAGAACTTTACATGACACAGCCTCCAGGCTTTACCAATCCCAATACCCTAAGCATCTTGTTTGCAAACTGCAGAAGGGGATTTATGGCCTGAAGCAAGCAGCCAGAGCATGGAACAAGAAGTTAAACCAAATACTTCTTGACCAGGGCTTTGCTCAAGAAAAGGCTGGCCCCTGCGTATACACAAGACACAGAAATGGCAGAGATGTGTACATTCTTTCTTATGTGGATGATTTAATGATCTGCCACAATAACAAATGGGATTTTGAGGATATCGTTCCTCAACTAAATAGAGAAGTGGAAGTGAAGCATCTGGGCAATTCTAGCTACTACTTAGGAATACAGATAGAGAAAGAAGAGGATGGGAGCTTTCTTCCAAGTCAGAAGCAAAAGATCCTAGAACTGTTGGAAAGCTTAGGACTGCAAAATGCTAATCCTATTCCTACACCAATGGAAACAGCTTTCCACAAACAACAAGAACCCAGCGATCTTCTACCAGAGAACAATGAATATAGAAGTGCCATAGGCAAGCTGCTGTATCTAGCCACCACCACGAGGCCGGACATAGCTGCTGCAGTAGGCATTCTATGTAGAAAAACCAGCACACCCACACAGAGAGACTGGACTGGTATTAAGTGGGTGGGAAGGTACCTGAAGGGAACCATGCACCTAAAACTGCCAGCCACTGAGAATCCTAGGCTAGTGGGATTCACAGATGCAGACTGGGCAGAAGACATTGCAGATCACAAATCTACCAGTGGTTATGTATTTTTCTATGGGGGTGGAGCAATAAGCTGGGGAAGCCACAAGCAAGGCACAGTTGCTCAGTCATCCACTGAGACAGAATACATTGCAGCAACTGAAACATGCAATGGGGTTAAGTGGCTCAAGCTACTGCTTGAAGACATGGGAATAGAGGAACCAATTCCTGTTCAGATTTTTGAGGACAACCAAAGTTGCATTAGACTCTCACAGTCAGAAAAGATTGGTGGGAGGACTAAGTACACTGATGTAAAGCATCATGTGGTGAGAGAGCTGCAACACCAAGGGTTAGTCAAACTAGACTACTGTCCCACAGGAAACATGACAGCGGACATCTTCACGAAGCCGTTGTCGAGAACCAATTATCAGGAACTGAGAGAAAAATTAAATCTTGTGGGACATGGAGATGTGCAAGGTTGAAAAGAAGGGGTGTTGGAAATATGGGGTTTCAACCAAGCCTGTCTCACACAAATACAAGGGAGGGGTGGCTCTGCTGCAACCTAGCTTTGCTGCTTTGTGTGGGAGGGGTTTGAATCCCAGTTTCCTGTTTCCTCTTTTTTTCTCTCTCCATGGGCCTGCACGAGGCAGGAGGGAATCCTCTCTCCTCCCTGTGGCTTTTCTTACTTCCATTCAGGTTGTCTACATTTAGAAGCATGTAGGCTTCGTCAGAACTTCTTGCTCACATGCACAGGACCGTTTCTACAATGAAACTGCTTTGTATCAAGATCTACAATAAATGTAAGCTATCTTTATTTCTCTTTTACACCAACTAATGTGTGGAGAGTGTTTATTTTACTCAGAACTTAATTAAGCCTTTGCGCAAGCTGCCGGACGCTTCTACTCTGCTACATCTAGATAAACGCTGCATGGGATTTTCTGTTACTAGCATTTCAGAACCCCTACAGTAACTACTTAATACTTCCTCTTTCAGGGATTGTTTTTCTGCAACATCTGTTTATAACAGGGACATCTGGAAATGCCCCATCTGAACAGTACATGAAATATGAACAGTAATGAAACTGTGACGACGATGATGATGATGATGCAATGTTTATTAAATTTACCACTAAAACTTTTAGACCCATGGTTGCTTACAACAGCAGAACACAATAAAATGCCAAAATAAGTAAGAGAACCCTAGCTTCAAATCTAATATGATACAATGCAAAACCATAAACAAAAAATGACAGCAATTACAAACAGGAATTAATTAATTAGTTAATTAGTTAATAAATTCCAACTCCAGGTGCCACAAAATCATTCCCCAAAGGTCCTCTGGAAGAATATGATCTTCAGTATCTTCTGGAAGACTATCACTGAGGAGGTCAGCTTAGCTTCTAGTGTATAGGTCCCATGATTGAAAAACAATGTTTTCTGGCTTCATGCCCTGTCAGCTCACAAAGCTGGGGTTAGTCCTTTTCTTTATAGCTAAGTTTCTAAACTAGTTTTTTTTAAATTAACAAACAAGACTCATATTACTTATAAGTCCTAAGAGAGAGGAAGCCTTTCTTAGTGATGAAAATAGAGATCATGGTTAATGTTTCCAGTGAAGGGAAAACAAAAATAGAAACAAAATGCAGTAAGTATAAGAGAAGACTCTGTTATCATTTAAAAAAAAATACAATGGAGGGGGAAATTTTGAACAGCGGCCTAGATTATTAGGAGCCTTTTACATTCGTTTTTGTGAGTAATAGTAACCTATGTGATGACAACTCATTGGGAAATTAACACTCTTATTTTGCCATTTCACTGCCTTTCCTTCCTTCCTGTGACTATTTTAAGAACTGTAAAAAGGTGGATTAAATCTAGTTCACATTCAACAGAAGACAGTGCTAAGTGTAAGAGTGCAACTTGTAATTTGCTTGTTTTTCACATGAACCTGCATCGTTCAAAGATTTTAATTGGTGTGCCATGCTTATAGCCAGTTTGAAATGCAATAAAATTATTAACTGCCACCTCATTTGAGATGCGGGATCTCTTTTCTAGAATCCATTGCAAAGAAGTGCCCTGAAAAGTCTTGATGCACTCTGTTTTCTGGATAGAATTGGTTTTTCTTTGTTTTTTTAATGGAAACTTTTCATTCTGCACTGTATGTATATTATAGGTTATTTGATTCTTATAACATTATAATTTACTACTTCTTCAGATCAGTTCCTGCAAATAAACTACCTTGGCATCTATAAATGTTCAAGTTGCAGGTAACACTTCCAGCTTTCCACTGGCATCAGACTCTTCTTGCAATTCCCCAAGGCTGCTTTGAGCAACCCATCTGCAAAAATGCAGACATCCTTCTTTTCCTTTAGCTACAAACCAGTTTCACTCACACAGCTGAGATATAATCCAAATGCCATTGGATTGGAGCAGCTGTTGTAACTCAGAGGCTATTAAGCACTAACAAAGGAAATCACAACATCTCAGAGAAAATTATTCCATCACTTCGCATAACTGAACAGCAAGTCCTATTTCAATAAAACATGATCATATAATGAGTGACATCACTTATGGTTTGGTAGTATAAGTTAAACTCTTTTTTAAAGCTTTACATAGCAAATTAGATGTTTGAGATAAAAAATAAATTAAAACTTTAGAAAAAGGAAAAAGTTTCATGTAGTATTAATATAAAACTAGCTCAGTCCTTTAACATATTCTAAACCATATAGAAATGTACTACTCCATCTTCTCATTTCTATAATAAACGTAATTTGAAAAATCAGCAAAGAATCCATATATTGAATCCATTCTTTGTCATTTGGAGTGAGTTTTTAGCTAAGTAGGATGATTCTCTTCACCAAATCCCAGGCTGGATATAGCCAGAGTTCTTAATAAAATATTAAATCCTGCATTTTGGAGTGTAATTCAGCATCACACGTTGTCAGTGTGATGTCTCTGCTCTTAACTGTTTTACTGAGATTTGTCATTGCTCTCCTCCCAAGAAGTAAACGTCTTCTGATTTCCTGGCTGCAGTCAGCGTCTGCAGTAATCTTTGTGCCTAGAAATACAAAGTCTGTCACTGCCTCCACGTTTTCTCCCTCTATTTGCCAGTTATCAATCAAGCTGGTTGCCATAATCTTGGTTGTTTTGAGGTTTAACTGCAACCCAGCTTTTGCACTTTCTTCTTTCACCTTCGTCATAAGGCTCCTCAGCTCCTCCTCGCTTTCAGCCATCAAAGTGGCATCATCTGCATATCTGAGATGGTTAATATTTCTTCCAGAGATTTTAACTCCAGCCTTGGATTCATCAAGCCCAGCACGTCGCATGATGTGTTCTGCATACAAGTTGAATAGGTAGGGTGAGAGTATACAACCCTGCCGTATATATGTCCCAATCTTAAACCAGTCCATATATGTATATACTGTATATATATAAATCTTTCCTGGCTGGTCAAATTCCTGGTTATCAACACTACTTGGCTCTATAATTTATTTGTCATGGGCAGATCACCTGGTCAGTTTTGCTGTTGAGGCACTCAGGTCTTGGAGGCAATGGACATACTGTTCCACTAAGCTGATAGGTCCCAAGAGTTTTCTTGGAGGTTTCTCGTCTCAGAAACTGTGAACCCTTCTACAGTTCTGATTAATATCTTGAACATGTAAATAGCCTGGACAATTGAATGTCCTGTTCTTGGATACAGAGCAAGATTAGCTCCTTGGTTCTCTGATGCACTGATATCAATGAAATAATGAGGGCTAGTGATACAAAATTCAGGATGTATATTTTCAAGCTAGATGGGGCCTACTCTGTGGCAATAATGATGATAAACGTTTTACAGGAGATCATGTATCAGATCCCCAGTCTCTTATCTTAACTCATGTGATATTTAATCCTCTAAGAGTTATGTTGGTTTGGCCAAACATCACACTGCACTGCACTGGTTTCATTCATAGACTGCTGAATCTGCTGGATTTAGATAATCATGGACTTGTCCCATTGATATGGATGGAACTAAATTCAACTTTGTCTGAACCAACCTCTTGCTATTTCATTACTAGGTTAAGACAAAAGAAATATTTTCAATTTTTTTTGTAGTTTCCAGAAACATTTTGGATCCCATGTTTCTTTTCTCATAAATCTTTCCGGTTGTTCAACAGACAGAGAGATTCTCGATAAAGAGTATGTCAACAGAACATGTAATTATTACTCTCTGACAGATGGAATCTGGCAAGTGCCCAAACCCCTCTCATATAGTTGTGTATGGTCCCAGAGTCCTGTTCAGAGTAGGAGGCAATCAGAGATTGAATAGAATTAATCTTTATTTACAGATTCAACTATTTACAACTAATAAGTCTTTTGAAAGAATGAGTGTGTTGCGGAATTAATCCCAACCCGGCAAGGTCAGAGCACTGGATGAGACAGGCAAACAAAATTCCATTGGTGATTGCAATACGGCAGCAAGATGAAACGCGGCTTGAGATTGAGGCAAGGAGACTGGAACAGGCTTGGCTGGAATTCGCGGCAAGACAAGGCTGGACTCGGCTGGAGTGTGCAGCTTGACAAGGCAGGACTCGACTGGAAAACATGACGTGGCAGGGCAGGACTCGACTGGAGAACGCGGCGTGGCAAGGCAGGACTCGACTGGAGAATGTGGCGTGGCAAGGCAGGACTCGACTGGAAAACACGACGTGGCAAGGCAGGACTCGACTGGGGAATGCGTGGCAAGGCAGGACTCAGCTAGAAGACTCGGTGTGGCAAGGCAGGACTCAGCTGGAAAACGCGGCATGGCAATGTAGAACCTGGCTGGAAGGCTCGGAGTCTCAGGACGGGACTCGACTGAAAAGTGTGGCATGGCAGGACAGGATTCAGCTGGAGGGTGTAGCGCGACTACACAGGACTCAGTGGAAGGGAGCAGCTCGGCAAGGCAGGACTCGACTGGAGGTGAAGGCACCTGGAGGAATTCCAAAATGGTGAAATGCGCTGACTCTGGTTCCGTGGAAGCTACAGAGCAGGTTTTCGAAGGCAATTCCGGCTCTACTTCTGCTGAAGAAGTTGTTAGCTCATTGGAACGGTTGTCTCCGGCGGCTTGCTCCTTGCACTGGCGTCTTTTTATCCTGTTTCCTTTGCGCCGTTTATTCTTGGAGACCAATTGGGCTTCTTTCTGTTTGGCATGCTTTTCGATTCGTCTTTCCCTTGCACTGATTGGTGGCTTAGAGCATGCTCCCTGGTTCTGGCTAATCAGCTGCTCAGGATTTTCCTGCTCTGCTGAGTCATTCTGAGTTTCGGTTTCCCAGGTTTTCTCAGGATAGGTTTTGATTTCCCTTTTTTGCTTAACATAGGTTTCAGTTTCATCTAGCTCAGCATCAGATTCAGACTCAACTCTTACACCCAGCAGGAAGAGTATCAAAAGATTCTACCTGTCTCTTTTCTGTAAACATCCACTGCTTGTGATTCAGGGTAGGGGGAGAAAGATTCAGAGTTCAGAGGACTTTAAAATGTGAACTAGTCAAAGCTTTGGTATTCCATCTGTTTGGGATGACATACTAACATCTTGGTGCAGTATCCTAAATAATTTTGAGGGAAATAAGTTCTTGTACTACATAAGGGACAAGGTAAGGGAGAAAAAGCTCTGTGTTTGTAAACACATGCTTCCAAGAAAGGTAATCATCTGTTTCTTGAAGGACTGCAAAATATAGCAGCTAAAGCTTTTGATGAGAGTAAACGTGTGCAGGGCTCAAAAGCAAACAGAGGCCATGCAAATTAGAATTTCAACCCGCTCCCTCCTTCATTTCCCCATCCTATTACCTTCCAATTATGGTTTAACAAACACTGGGCACTGTGCTCTTTTTTGTCTCTTATTAAAAGTATCATCCTTCCTATCCCCATCTCTAGACTTTAATTTTGGAAGAACAGTAATAATATCCTGTGGGCTACTTAGATGAATTACTGATGGCTATTCCTCATGGATATCCTTAAAAATATAGCCCAGTCAGGACATATTTCCTAGGCTGTAGCATGAAATGTAAGAAACACATCTATTGCCAACAGCAATCAGCTCCTGCTACTGGTCAGATTCTGATTATTTTTCTGCCTTTCTGGTACCGTGTCTTCATATAGGCCCAGACAAGCATACCCAATCAGCAATAAATCACAGCAATGAATCTTTTGTTTTGCATGGATATAGATAGGACTGAGCTGAAATGGCCTCATCTGAAAGGATTTCTAGGGGGGTTGTGTGCCATCTTTTGCAACAAATACAACAGAGAGTCTTACAGCATCTTAAAAACTAAGCTTTTGTGGGTCACAGTTCATTGGATGCATGCAACAGAGACCTAAGAAAGGAGGATTATTGTATAAAGATGTGCAGCTTTCTCAGAACCATAAATCATCAGACATCACATGAAGTAGACTGTGATCCATAAAAACTTGTGACAATAAATTTGTTAGCCATTAAGATGCCATAAAATGTTTTGTTGTATCTTCTCAATAGGTCACCTTTTCATGAGAGTAGCTATGAACCAACTCAATATGTACTTGGAGACAGCTCACAAAATTCCAGAAGTATCTACAAGTCTAAAAAGGCTGCCATTGAACCGATTTTGTGTCCTCTGGATGATTGCTGAGGACAATTCCATTCCTTGTGTGATTGCCCTCAAATCCTTATTATATATCCAAGTTTATTTATTAATTTATTCGATCTATCACCAATAAATTTATTATGCTAGCAAATTCAGCAGTAACCCCTGCAATTGCCCACTAATTAATTTTCTAAAAAAAAAGCCACCCCAAATAGTGTTTTAAACCTTCAAGAGATTTAACGTATAAAGTTTTTTTTTAAGTGCTAAGAGGGGAAAATATGGCATGAAAATCCTAGACTTACTTCCTCCGGTAACATTTTATGTAATTATCCTTCCCTCTAGCCCTGCAACTCTCACCCAACTCCTGAAGAGTAGAGTAGAGTAGAGTAGAGTAGAGTAGAGTAGAGTAGAGTAGAGTAGAGTGGAGCGGAACAACAGAACAGAACAGAACAGAACAGAACAGAACAGAACAGAACAGAACAGAACAGAACAGTTCAGAGCAGCTTATGTAGCTGCTGATTTGGCTGTCTCTTGAGCCACTCTTTTTTTGTTGTTGTTTATTCATTCAGTCGCTTCCGACTCTTCGTGACTTCATGGACCAGCCCACGCCAGAGCTTCCTGTCGGCCGTCACCATCCCCAACTCCCCCATGGTTGAGTCTGTCACCTCCAGAATATCATCCATCCATCTTGCCCTTGGTCGGCCCCTCTTCCTTTTGCCTTCCACTTTCCCTAGCATCAGCTTCTTCTCCAGGGTATCCTGTCTTCTCATTATATGGCCAAAGTACTTCAGTTTTGCCTTTAATATCATTCCCTCAAGTGAGCAGTCTGGCTTTATTTCCTGGAGTATGGACTGGTTTGATCTTCTTGCAATCCAAGGCACTCTCAGAATTTTCCTCCAACACCACAGTTCAAAAGCATCTATCTTCCTTCGCTCAGCCTTCCTTATGATCCAGCTCTCACAGCCATAGGTTGTGGGAATACCATTGCTTTAACTATGCGGACCTTTGTTGTCAGTGTGATGTCTCTGCTCTTAACTATTTTATCAAGATTTGCCATTGCTCTCCTCCCAAGAAGTAGACGTCTTCTGATTTCCTGGCTGCAGTCAGCATCTGCAGTAATCTTTGTGCCTAGAAATACAAAGTCTGTCACTGCCTCCACTTTTTCTCCCTCTATTTGCCAGTTATCAATTAAGCTGGTTGCCATAATCTTGGTTTTTTTGAGGTTTAACTGCAACCCAGCTTTTGCACTTTCTTCTTTCACCTTCGTCATAAGGCTCCTCAACTCCTCCTCGCTTTCAGCCATCAAAGTGGTATCATCTGCATATCTAAGATTGTTAATCTTTCTTCCAGCGATTTTAACTCCAGCCTTGGATTCCTCAAGCCCAGCACTTCGCATGATGTGTTCTGCGTACAGGTTGAATAGGTAGGGTGAGAGTATACAGCCCTGCCGTACTCCTTTCCCAATCTTAAACCAGTCCGTTGTTCCGTGCTCTGTTCTTACCGTTGCTACTTGGTCGTTATACAGATTCCTCAGGAGGCAGACAAGATGACTTGGTATCCCCATACCACCAAGAACTTGCCACAATGTGTTATGATCCACACAGTCAAAGGCCTTAGAATAGTCAATAAAACAAAAATAGATGTTTTTCTGAAACTCCCTGGCTTTCTCCATTATCCAGCGGATATTGGCAATTTGGTATCTAGTTCCTCTGCCTTTTCTAAACCCAGCTTGTACATCTGGCAATTCTCGCTCCATGAATTGCTGGAGTCTACCTTGCAAGATCTTGAGCATTACCTTACTGGCATGTGAAATAAGTGCCAGTGTTCGATAGTTTGAACATTCTTTAGTGCTTCCCTTTTTTGGTATGGGGATATAAGTTGATTTTTTCCAATCTGATGGCCATTCTTGTCTTTTCCAAATTTGCTGGCATATGGCATGCATCACCCTGACAGCATCATCGTGCAAGATTTTGAACAGTTCAGCTGGGGTACCGTCGTCTCCTGCTGCCTTGTTATTAGCAATGCTTCTTAAGGCCCATTCAACCTCACTCTTCAGGATGTCTGGCTCTAACTCACTGACCACACCGTCAAAGCTATCTCCAATATTATTATCCTTCCTATACAGATCTTCCGTATATTCTTGCCACCTTTTCTTGATCTCTTCTGCTTCTGTTAGGTCCTTACCATCTTTGTTTTTGATCATACCCATTTTTGCCTGGAATTTTCCTCCGATGTTTCTAATTTTCTGGAAGAGGTCTCTTGTCCTTCCTATTCTATTGTCTTCTTCCACTTCTGCGCATTTCTTGTTTAAAAATAATTCCTTATCTCTTCTGGCTAACCTCTGGAATTTTGCATTTAATTGGGCATATCTCCCCCTATCACTGTTGCCTTTTGCTTTCCTTCTTTCTTGGGCTACTTCCAGTGTCTCAGCAGACAGCCATCTTGCCTTCTTGGTTTTCTTTTTCTTTGGGATGATTTTTGTTGCCGCCTCTTGAACAATGTTGCGAACTTCTGTACATAGTTCTTCCGGGACCCTATCTAGTAAATCTAGTCCCTTAATTCTATTCTTCACCTCCACTGCATATTCCTTAGGAATATTAGTGAGCTCATATCTAACTGATCTGTGGGTCTTCCCTGTTCTCTTTAGTCTGATTCTAAATTTTGCAATAAGAAGTTCGTGATCTGAACTAGTCAGCTCCAGGTCTTGTTTTTACCGACTGTATAGATGTCCGCCACCTTTGGCTGCAAAGGATGTAGTCAATCTGATTTCGGTGTCGACCATCTGGTGAAGTCCATGTATAAAGTCGTCTTTTAGGTTGTTGGAAGAGAGTGTTTGTTATGCACAGTGAGTTGTCTTGGCAAAATTCTATCAGCCTATGTCCTGCTTCATTTTGTTCTCCCAGACCATGCTTGCCTGTAATTCCAGGTGTCGTCTGACTACCCACCTTAGCATTCCAGTCTCCTGTAATGAAAATAACATCTCTTTTTGGTGTATTATCCAGTAGGTGCTGCAGATCCTCATAGAACTGATCTACTTCTGCTTCTTCAGCATCTGTGGTTGGGGCGTATATTTGGATCACTGTGATGTATAATGGCTTACCCTGAATTCGAATTGAGATCATTCTATCGTTTTTTGGATTGTATCCAAGCACTGCTTTAGCCACTTTATTATTAATTATGAAGGCTACTCCATTTCTTCTGTGGTCCTCTTGTCCACAGTAGTAGATCTGGTGGTCATCTGATGTGAAGTGGCCCATCCCAGTCCATTTCAGTTCACTGACACCTAAAATGTCTATATTTAATCTTGACATCTCACCAATAACCACATCCAATTTGCCCTGGCTCATAGATCTTACATTCCAGGTTCCTATGGTGTGTTGATCTTTAGAACATCGGATTCGTCGTTCACCACCAGCACCGTCGGCCGCTAGCCGTCCTTTCGGCTTTGAGCTAGCTGCGTCATCACATCTGGGGCTAGTTGAACGTATCCTCTGTTCCTCCCCAGTAGCATTTTGACCATCTTCCGACCTGGGAGTCCCATCTTCCGATGGTATACCGACATATCTCTGGTTGTACTGATCCATTTAGTTTTCATGGCAAGAATACTGGGGTGGGTTGCCGTTACCTCCCCCAGGGATCGTATTTAGTCTGACCTCTCTGCCACGACCTTCCTGTCTTGGGTGTCCCTTCACGGTTTAGCTCATGGTTTCATTGAGGTGCTCAAACTCCAGCACCACGACAAGGTAACAATCTCCTTTGCTGGAGTGAGCCACTCTACATGATCAGATATCTGCATAGGAAGCAACATTTGAATCTCAGGGCAGATCCCCACTTTCTGCCTGGCCTATCACCAGTTACTTTCTGAGTGCAGAAACCAATAACTCTGTTGACACCCAGCCCATTGCAAATGCACCCCCTCCCACTTGTGTTTTCCAGCTTTGATTCAGAACTGCTGTTTTCCAGCCTGAGCAGTCTTAAGCCCCACAGAGTGGGTGGTCTCCAGCTCTTTGTTCCATGCTAGTAGGAGCCCCAGCTCTGATTCTCTGTGGTGCCCGGCATGCCCGCTCCCTTGCAGTGGCGAGTTGCTGCCCTGGCAACCATTTCATCTTGAGCTGCCAGGCTGCTAATGTTCTCTGCTTGTTGGCAATTGCTTTTTTTCTTTAAAAAAATAATTTTGCAATTGATCCAACGATGGCCCATTAAGTCAATGAACTATCCTCAACTATAGAAGCTCATTCTCCATTCAACCCTTACATCTCCCAGTGGGCACCCTTTCCATTTCTGTCTAGGGTGGGTGAAGCATGCTCCCCTTACTTTCTCACCTCCTGTACACATTACTGCACAGATTCCCTTTCATGCCCTTCATTATTTTCTTTTTAGATATATCTTTAGGTTGCAATAGAGAAACATTACTACTTGTTTCTGTAAAGCTGAGCTATCAGTTCTTCCTTGCGACAGTGTTTCCATGGACCTACAGGAAGGTAGGAGTGAAAGAACAACCTGTTCCTGTTGCTTTGATTATTGTAGCATTAGAGCTAAGATGGTACCACAAGGGGTGGGGAGAAAAAAGAAAGGATCTGTGTTAGTGTCAAAGGAGATACTGTATATGGGAAACAGGTGTGAAGGCATCCATGTGGCAAACATCTGGGAAAGCAAAGGAAAAACACAGGGACTAGTGAGGAGGGAACAGTCCCTAAAAGGAAAAAGCAGGAAGTGGTAGACCAGTCCACACAGGAGCCAGCCAGTGAGCTCGCCTTCCCTGCATGGATGGGAAGGGTGAGAAGCAAGGGAATGGCCAATCAGGTGACCATACTCTAGTTCCAGCAACAGCCTGGCCCCATTGTCAGCCCAGTGCAGTCCAGACTGGAATATTTGAAGTTGGCTTAAGAAACAGCTGAGTTTCTAAGTTGGCTTAAGAAACAAGCAACTTAGGCTGCAGTGCCGAATTAACCTTAGGGTAGATTCAAACCTCCATGTACATTCTTTTGGGGTTTTTTGCACACACACACACACACACACACACACACTGTATGATGGTGACTGAAAACTAAAAGGGTAACCCAAATCCTAGGAAAGGCAGTACCACAGATGTGATGTCAGGAGCCGCCCAAATGCTCACTGTTTTATTATTAGTACCTGCGATGGCACATTAACACATGGAGAAAAGCCCCTGTTATGAGTGAACCAGACAAAAGGTCAGGCTGTGTTAAGCGCTTTGTGAAAGTAAAGTAATATGAAGCATGCTAATGAATTTGAGACAGTTTTGCTGCTACAAGCCAGAGATGCCTGTGCCAGATTCCTAGCAGCCACTCATCTAAATTGCATTTGCAGTCAAAATACATCTGGCTTTTTTTTTTTTTTGCTGGAGGCAAAAGAATAAGGCTGGTATTAGAGTATGTCCTGTTATGGATTCTTTCTCTCAGGCCTCTTGGTTGAGAATTGAGTGTTTGTGAATCAGATGCTCAGAACTGAAAGATGTTCGTTAAAAGTATGAACAAAAGCTTCAGCTTATTCTGATCCCCAACAGTAGGTTATTTATTTTATTTATTATTTAAATTTATATCACTGCCCATCTCCCCCAAGGGGGAACAAAGCTTATCCTATGAGCTCAGGAATCATTTGCCATCTTCTTTCCCTCCAGGCTAAACTATGGGTGGATCTAGGTCTAGATTTCTTTATTTATTGGTCAACATTAAGAGTAGGGGGAAAAAAAGAAGTTTATATGGTGTGGCATATAACAAATATAACTTGTATTTGTTCAGTCAAAACACAAGGAATAATTTGGAGAAAAAACAGTTGCTATATAGGAAAAGCATGTATTTTCAAGTAATATCAAATCAAATCTTGATTACAGTCATAGATCAGCATAAAAGTAATATATTTTGGTACATATTGCTCATAGGAATTCACCCATGTGAATCTTTATTCTATATGATGGATATAGATATTAGTCCATCATGAGAGGGACCCAACAGTAAAATGCTACTTCCTCCAGACAGAAAATCCTGTTCAGGATTCTGACCACCTCTTGCCTCTTAGCAGAACGTTCTATTCTTTGCTCCTCAGCTTTTCCATGTGTCATTATAAATAACTCATCTACTATACATATTCAGTCTTTACTGGCCTGGGCTTGGGCAATGGTAAAGATTTTCCAGGTATTTGCAAATGTTGACATTCTCCCAGGCAAAATGATCTTTCCCTCCTTCCTTTTTTAAAATTTAAATTTTCTCTAGTCTAACAGATTGAATGGAAGGGGCTTGGGACTTTCTCTGGCTGTCAACCTGATAACTCTCCAGAAACCTGTAGAACAGGATCATATTTGGTGTGTGTGCATGTAGGAAGATAGTGAAAAAAGGACTGAGTTTGCAAATGGGTTGCAGGGTGGAGGGCTGCAGGGAAAAACAGTCCCCCATGCAAGGTGGATGGATTCATTTACAGTGGTGATGGGGGCACCATTGGGAGACCTGAAAGAACAGGTTAGGGATAGATCATCATGGAGAAAATCTATCTATGTGGTCACTAGAAGTCAAAAACAACTTGATGGCTCATAAGCATAATCAACCATGGCAGGAGAAGCCACTGGGTAGTGGTTTGGAATGCTGTTGACTGCTCCATTCTAAGCTTCCTTTCCTCCTCCTTTCTAGTCATGTAACCCAGAAAGGAGTATATTCAGCCCATCTTGTGTTTCCCAGTAAACACTGCAGACAAACGAGAGAGGCCGCAAAAATGAGAGCACACATATACATGTAGCATGTTATTTCATTACATGGAAGAAAAAAATGCAGGTGCCTGTGGCTACTGCTGGTAAAGAGGTGGGAAAGAATTCCAGAAGCTTTGCTCTGCATACTTTCCTTACCTTATTATTGCTTCCTATCCAACAGAATGTGGGGAAAAAAGGTAGGTAAAAAGGCACTTTGGTGCATCCATATGGGAGAGGCACTTTGGCAGCAACTTCTAATGCTACTAACTAATTCCCTCCCTCCTCCCTCTTCCTTTTCTGTAACATGACCCTGAGCAGAGGGTATGCAGGTTACCCTGTGCTTCCCAGGGCACACATACATACATACATACATACATACATACATACATACATACATACATATATACACAGACAGAACACAAGGGAAGAGCTTCTGCCTTGATTAGACCTTGATCCAGACATGCACAGAGGCAACACATACTGTATGCCCCCACTCTGATTAGATCCTTACTTACAAGCAAAATGTATGCGTGGACTCTGATCTAACCCTAACCCTAACCCTAACCCTAACCTTAACCCTAACCCTAACCCTAACCCTGGGGAAAAAGTGCACACATACATACATACAAATGTAACACATTATTTCATTGCATAGAAGAAAATACAGACACCTTCTATGATCACTGCAGCTAAAGGGACTGGAAAGAATTCAGAGGTCATGCTTTCCCTACATTGTTGGTTTGGTGTTTTTTTTTTTTAATGGTGGTCTTCTTTTGGTTACAGTCTCCATAGTACTCAGTAGCTGAGTTCACTGTTAGATGATGTGATGCTCCACTCCTTTGAATTAGAATTCATTTGGCTGAGGAATGAAGACACAGCAGATCAAATTTGATGGTAAAATTCTACCCTTCACACAAGCTCACAAATCAAGGATTGGGGGAAAAATGGTCCTACACATATTAGAAGCAGAAAGCAACAACTTCATGGTTTCCTTTTAAAAATTTTTAAAAGAACCAGGATAATTTGATTTGATATCATATATTTACACAATTGTAAGTTTTCTACCATTGAATATGGAATATAGTACTGTTGATGCAGTAATCAACAAGGAAGTTAAGTTCAAACATGTGACTATGGATAACACAGCCCTCCCCAACATGGAGCTCTGTAGGTATGTTGGGACTTCAACTCCCAGAATTTTCAGATAGGTTTGGAAAGGCTGGAATAGATATATAAAAAGATACCATTTGAACTATTTCTACCATTTGAACCTCCATCCCAACAGATCTATACTGAATTGCCTTTTTTGTGTGTATGTGTGCCTTCAAGTCATTGTTGACTCCTGGTGACTGCCTGGACTAGTCCCTGCAGTTTTCTTGGCAAGATTTCAGAAGTGGTTTGACTTGCCTGCTTCCTAGGGCTGAGATGGTATGACTGGCCCAAGGTCACCCAGTTGGCTTCGTGCCTAAGGCGGGACTAGAACTCATGGTCTCCCGGTTTCTAGCCCAGTGCCTTAACTGCTACACCAGCTCTCTGCAACTCTCTGCTGAAGTCATAATATACTCAAACATTCCACCACAATCTATTCCTTAATTTTTGGCAACCCTGCTGAACATTCTCAATGCATAGAGGGATCCTTGTACTATACAATGCCTACTGAGTGAGCAGCTTGACCTAGAACTTCCAGCTCCTTCCATGAGAAACCGAGAACCAGGGGTTCTCATTCCACAGTGGCTGTTCCATAAGCATTCAGTAATTGCTGGGCTTCAAGGCCACCAAAAGCCACTCAAAGAGGTTGTTAATTATGGTTGATTGCTCATGCCCCTGTAAAGCTTCAAATGCCTTGGGTGATTCAAACCAGTAGTTTTTCCTTCTGCCCTTCCCAGAAATCAACAAACTTTAGATTTATTATTTTTTATTATTTTTTAAAAAGCTTCCCCTTCCATGAACTTGCAAAGTTTAGTTTAAAAATAAGGTCTCTTTGCTTTTTGCAATGCCATTGAGCAGCCATTGAACTTTTTAACTCAAAGCTTCCTATTCCCTTTCTAGATCCTGAGTCTGTCCACTCAGTTCCTAATAATTCCCATGCTGGCTAAGCCCTGGCCCTTCCCATTTACCTTGGAATTCTTAGCGCTCTTCATGT
Organism: Charina bottae; assembly: GCA_023362775.1. NCBI lineage: Eukaryota > Metazoa > Chordata > Lepidosauria > Squamata > Charinaidae > Charina > Charina bottae. The sequence goes on along the minus strand of JALMGJ010000030.1, from coordinate 495,278 downwards.
GTCATAGATGCTAAGACTTCAATAAAATTAATTTGACCTTGGACTGGGACCTGGGCTAGCCAACCTCCAACACGGTGCAAGTTGATGTCCTTGTCCTTGTTATCTTGGATATAGACATCTGTGAGTGAGCGATGCTCAGGCAAAAGTGGTCTGCACCATTGGGACCCTGTATTTAGTATTTGCCCGATTGCCCCAAACACTTAATTGTATTCACCTACTTATGCCTAAACAGTCCTTCTTGGTAATCATGTCAAGCCCTTTCACAAGGGTAATACAGTGCTTTCTGATTTCTTTCCCAACCTGCCTGGTCTCCTCTTTCCTGGAGATCTACCCATTGAAGTTGTATAATTTTTGTTGCCATTCTTCAGATTTATAAGCCAAATCACCTGCATTCTTGACTACCTCTACCTCCATGCTAACATTAGCTTTGCTGGTGAGGGATTAAGCCAGCAGTACCTTTTAAATCATGATGGCATTTACATTTTTAAATTGCTTTTGGTACTTCCAGTGCAGTTACCCCTGTCTTTTCTGAAGCTAGACAGGCCTTCTTATGAATATTTTCAATATTGCTCACAAGATATATAAAGGGCACAGAGTACTTTTAAAGTAATCCCCTCTCTTGCTGTTAATCTCTGGCAACTTTTTCCAGAAGAGTCTCGGAGAAATCCCAGAGTGGTGTCAGGATGATATCGTAATATTTGCATCATTACCATTGGTGATAGATCCCAATACATTAGTCACGTAGCTTATTTCCACCATCAAGGTTCTGTATTTTTTCTTCCCTTTCAGAAGACTGAAAATTATGGAGGTCAAATAGTCGCACAAGTTATTTTATTTAGCAAATGTGGATTGGCCAATTCATCAAGAATCATTCAGCCAAAACAAAACAAAATCTTTCCTTGACCCCTAAAATACTCAGTCTGTAAACAGAAATGCAGAAAATACGTTATACCAAATCAGTCCTGTGGGTCTATCTCAGCCTTTCTCAACTTTTTGACCCTGGAGGAACCCTTGAAATATTTTTCAGGCCTCGGGGAACCCTTGCACATTCAGGCTCAAATATAGGCTAGAAGTTACAAAATTATTATATGGGTAGGCCTATATTATAGGCATCCACTGTGTTCTTAAATTAAAAATAAAGAATGAAACTTACCTCTTTAATGTCAAGTTGCCTGAGTTTGAAATAATTTTTTAAATAAATTGTGATCTCCCAGGGAATCCATAGTGACCTCTTGCAGAACCCTAGGGTTCCACAGAACCCTGGTTGAGAAACCCTGGTCTATATAGTCCAATATTGTCCACAATAAGAAGAAACCTGGTATCTTTTGCATGCAAAGCAGCTATTTTTCCAAAAAACATTGTCCCTTCCTGTAGCCCTCCATAGCTATTGAAAATATTGCAACCCTCCTCTTCTTTGTGAAATCAGTTAATGTAGGACTCTGTCTTTTACATATTTGCACTTTTGGTCCTATTAGCTCAGTTCTGTCTACACTGAGTGGACTGCAAAACATCTACATAACCATTAGATGGCAGCAAAGAGATTGAGAGAAGGTAACTCTTTGCTGCTATCTAACCATCTTCTGGATTTTTCTCAATTCAGTTCTGGTAGCCCTACTTGAGAAAGTCTGAATGAGAAAGCTGTCTTAGGCGTTGTTGCAGAGTACTAAAATTTTAGTTTTCAGGAAGAATTTATTGGCATGCCTTTTACGCCTGAATTCAGCCTGGAAAATTAATTGCCTTTTCTAGGCTCACTAGGTTTTCCCAAAGCTCAGAAAATAAATGCAACAGGCCTGGGCTTAATGAATCTTAACTTTAATGAAGTCTCTTTATTTAGCATATTTATTAATATTCTTTTTTAAAGTAATTTTATTAAGCATTATAATTAAAAAGATAAAATACAAACTAAGAAAAAGGGAAAAGGAAAAAAATAGAAAGTGCAGAAAATAAAAAATAGGAGGAAAAATAGAAAAGAAAAAAAAAGGATAACAGATTTTTAAATAAGGTCAGTACCCAACTCACCAATCCTTAAGTCTATACTGATTCCATTCATTATCTGATATGAGTGATTACTAAGAACCAGTAGAGTGTCATACTCGTAGGAAAACCTGGGTTCAGATTCCCATTGAATTCCCATTGAGTTATCACTCCTGAACCTACTACAGTTCACAGATTTGAGGATAAAATGGTACATAATCTACTCATATATGTTTTGAAGTCTGTAGAGGAAGTGTGATGGACAAACTTGATAAATTATGGATGTTTGAAATATATTTTTTACTTCTAAGATGTTCTCCGTATTCCATATTTCAGTAATATGTCATATAAACCAATTACAAGTTTAGCATCTCCATTTTAAAATCATAAAACATTGCTAAAGGAAGATATGATAAGAGGGAATAAGAAAGATAGCAAAATGTAAATGTGTAAATATGTGCCTAAAGCAGATATTTTAAAAATAACCTTGACAATGTAATGTTTTGCCTTATGTTGGATTTAACTTGGTTTCATTTGTTTCTAAGAGCATATCTGAACTATCCAGTTGTCCCATTGCTGGAATAGGCCAGAAATCATTTCTGTAGGGCAGAAACAGATACCGTTGCCCTCTATTAATCCTCCACTCACCGTCAAAGTGATCTCAGGATGTGTTATTCTGCTCTACTTCTAAAATACACTTTTCAAGGTTATGTTAACTTGATAGCGTGCTTCAGTTTGTTGCAGGCTAACCTGAGCACTTAATTACCTACTTTGCAGAGGCAGGAATACCCCTTCAATTAAGGCCCTTTAGTCCTTTTTAAAGCTGCCTTTTACTGTGAATATGAGAATAGCACAAGGGTAATAGCACTTGCTTTGTAAGTAGAAGGGTGCTGGTTCAGAAACCAGCAGAAACATGCTTTCTAAATTACTGTTTTTCTTTCAGTCTCCTACTTTTCCCTCTGCCTTTTTTTGTGTGTGTGCAGCAGTACACTGTTTCATCATTTTTCCAGTCACCTGAGGTAGAAAAGTTTCATCCCCAGCTCGTGAATATTCCATAGATTACTTTATAGGATACATTTGATAATAGTCACACACAGAATGTATTCTGACTCATGAATTCATGATGTGCATAGGGTAGGAAGAAGAATTGCTTGATGTGTGCAGTGGAAACAGGTTATAAAATTCATCTATGATTAAACAGCTTGGAATTGAGGAGACTCTTCACACCCATTTATACTACTGTACTCATAAGCCAACTACCCAGGTTCCAATTGTCATGGTTTCAGTTCTTCCATTGCTACAGTAATGTTGACATACAAGTGGATCAGCATTTAAATGCCACCAAATTCTAGTGGAAGCAGGGATTTCCCCATAACCAATACACTGTATAAACCAGGGAAGCTGTGTTGTGAGGCTGAAGACTCTCTTGTTATTTTATGGGGAGAAACCAAGTGATATACATCGATGAAGGTTCTCAGTCATCCAGGTGGAACAGTCTGTGGCTTGAATCATGTCAACTGGATTTCTATTTTCTCAGTAGAAACGTTTCACTCCTTATCCAAGGAGCTTCTTCAGTCTGAGTAAAGTTAGTAAGGGAATCCTTAAATATGTTTCTAGGGTGGCTGTGTGACCTTGCACCTGGGGCTAGGTCATGGTTATTTTGAGATGTTTATTTCTAAGTCCCTTTATCATCTAAAGGAGGATCGTTAAGATTACCCTGCTGCTGTTGAGCTTGCGAAATGGTCTTAATCTTCCTAGGCACAGAAGACAAAGCAGGAAGGAAGATAGGGGAAAGGTTGTGCCTGAGGCCCCCACCTCTATTCAAGGAAGGATTTTCCAAGTTGGCATAAATGGATTCCTTGACCCCTCTCTCAAGATAGATAGGTGGTTTGAGAGAGGGGTCAAGGAATCCATTTATGCCAACTTGGAAAATCCTTCCTTGAATAGAGGTGGGGGCCTCAGGCACAACCTTTCCCCTATCTTCCTTCCTGCTTTGTCTTCTGTGCCTAGGAAGATTAAGACCATTTCGCAAGCACAACAGCAGCAGGGTAATCTTAACGATCCTCCTTTAGATGATAAAGGGACTTGGAAATAAACATCTCAAAATAACCATGACCTAGCCCCAGGTGCAAGGTCACACAGCCACCCTAGAAACATATTTAAGGATTCCCTTACTAACTTTACTCAGACTGAAGAAGCTCCTTGGATAAGGAGTGAAACGTTTCTACTGAGAAAATAGAAATCCAGTTGACATGATTCAAGCCACAGACAAGTGATATACAGTACCTCCACATCAAGGCTCTATGGCTTTTATACATATCTTGCTCTAGAGCAGTGTTTCTCAACTTTGGCCACTTTAAACTGTGTGGACTTCAACTCTCAGAATTCCCCAGCCAGCCACACCATTCTGGGAGCTGAAGTCCACACAGTTTAAAGTGGCCAAGGTTGAGAAACACTGCTCTAGATCGATGAAGCATGAAAGTGCCTAGTCTTATGGGAAAGAGTGCAGGGAAATGTTACATTTTACAAAAGTGTTAAGTCATCATTGGTGACCCTCATCATGACCGTCTCCCACCCGGAAACCTATGTTAAGTAGTGTCACTCTTGTCATAATATACTGTACTTCTCAGGCATGTGCTTCAAAGCCTTTTGTCTTCTGTCAAGCCACTCTCCCAGATGTCATGCATCTGTTCATTTGAATTCAAGGAAAGCAGCATTACCGAGTGAAATTAAGTAATAATTGAAAGGGGATACTTGCTGCTTCAGCACAAAACACTCTTATTTGGCTGTATTTTTAGACGCTGGTAGGCCATGTTAATATTATACCATTAAATCACCACATGAAAAAAAGCAGCCATGTAGCAGGGATGTGGAAAATGGAGAAGGGGAGAATAAAGGAACAAAGGGGGGCTTTTTCTCCCCAACTGCATGCAAATGGAAATGACCCTTAAGATTTCAAAAGTGTTGCCTTTCACCTGACAATGAACATTTTCCTGCAGTGAAATCCCATTTCTGAGACTCATTAGCAAATACTCTGATCTTGCTTATTTTCTGTAGCAGTGCCTGGTTTATTTCAAATTGATTAGGAAGCCTCTGATGTGAGAGCAGTGGATCACAGAGCTTCTCCAGGTATTGCTGTAATTGGTTATCACGCTTAATTACAAATGTTCAGCACAGTCAATTTATTCTGAACTACATTCTTCACAGCTTCCCTCAGTTGTTACTTTTAGGGTGCACTAAAAGTGAATGCTGTTGGGAGAGGGTAGCTGGCTTCTTTTAAAAAAGAGGAATTTTCCATTATAGGCAGAAGCTTTTGATTCTGAAAGAGGTGGACTATATAGATCAAATAGGTTAATTTCAGATGCACTGCCAATAGCTGTGAAAACTAACAGTAAGGTTACTTGTTGAACAGCTATTTATTTGAAGATATTACAAGTGTACAATTGTGGTCACCCTTCTATTTTTAGCTTAATTAAGGCTGTGATCCTAATTCTGCCCACAGGGAGGAATCTGCACCAAAACAATGAAGCAATCATTTATCAACAACTTTGTAAATAGGCTTCAAAATAGCAAATGTGACTCAATGCGAGGAAGTGCAAATTATGCACATTAGAGATTTTTTTTAAAAAAATCTGAAGCTTGTATATGCATAAGTGGGGCTTGAGCTGGCAGTGATTGACTCAGAAAGCAAGCGATGGTGGTTAGCGCCATGAAAATGTCCACCCAGTGTGTGGCTGTTGGAAAACAAAGAAACAAACAAATATGAATATCATGCTGGGAATCATTAGGAAAAGGCCTGAAAATAACACTGTCAATGTAATAATGCCTTCAGATAAATTTATGGTACAACTACTGTACATCTGGAACTCCATGTACAGACTTGGTCTCCATACCTCAAGAAGGATAATGTAGAACTGGAAAAGGCAACCAAAGCATTTAGGGAGTCAAGCACCTATACTTCCCCATACCACAATTTATTTTTATGTATTTATTTATTTTCTATCCTGCCTTTATTATTTTTATAAATAACTCAAGGCGGTGAACATACCTAATACCCTGTAACCCGCCCAGAGTCCCTTGTATGGGAGATGGGCGGGGAATAAATTTGAAAAATAAATAAATAAATAAATAAATAAATACATACATACATACATACATACATACATACATACATACATACTCCTTCCTCCTCCTATTTTCCAATATCTCCAATTTCCTTTGCAGCTGGTTGTGGGATTTTATTCCTTGTTACAGGCCTCAGATCACAGGCAGGGAGGGCCAGGAGGCAATCCGTGCTGTCTCTCCAACTCACCAATCAAATAATATAAAAAGCGTTCAATCTATGCCCCGCCCCCCAGGGTGACAGATTCTAGAGGAACTAAATTCCTTCATCGTGCACCTCATGCAGAAAAAAGGGAAATAAAATAAATGTCTGCCTCTTTATTTATGTTTTCAGAATGTATGGTATTATCTGGCCATCTGCAAACTGCCCCCCACCCCCAAAAAGCTCTGAGCAATTGTTATAAAGGGTAGCTATGATGCTGCCAAGCCATCCATTCCTCTAATTCATTTAAAAGTCTATTGCTGTGTATGGTGGTGGTGACAGACTAGCATGCCAGCAATTTTGCACTCAGTACCCCCCGCCCCCCAGTAGCTATAACCATGTTGCATATTGTTGCAGCGGCTGGAAAGGAGGGAGGGGAAATACATTCTAAACCATGGCTGGCTGGGGAATTCTGGAAGTTGAAGTCCACACATCTTAAAGTTGCCAAGCTTGAGAAACACTGGTTTAGAATGCATTTCCCCTCCCTCCCAGGCAACCTTTAGCATTCTATTCACAGTATCTGTCTATAGCAGGGCTTTCCAAAGTTTTTCCCGCGGCGACACACCAACCAGTGTTGGTGTGTCGCCGCGGGAAAATCCGGAAGTGCGGGCAGCGCGCAAAAACCCAGAAGCGCTGCTGCGCTTTCGGGTTTTGCGCGCTGCAGTTGGTGTGTCGCCGCGGGAAAACCCGGAAGTGCTGATGATGATCAGCGCTTCCGGGTTGTGTGGCGACACACCAGACTTTGTGTGGCGACACACCAGACTGTGTGTGGCGACACACTTTTGTGTCGCGACACACAGTTTGGAAAGCTCTGGTCTATAGGCATTTTTTATAAGAGAGTTACTTCTCACTCTGATTAAAAAAAAACACAGACCAAACCTAGCAGTTACCTAAATCATCAGTGGATTCAGACAGTTCCTTCTTCTCCGCATTAAAAAAACAGGAAGAAATGGGCAGGAGTTTTGCCTTCAGAAATTGCTTGGAGGGGGGTATCTCATTTGAAAGTCGGGTATTCTGGAATTAATAGTATTTATTAGAGCATAGCTTTCCAAACTGTGTGTCGCGACACTTTAGTGTGTCGCGACACACAGTTTAGTGTGTCGCAAAACAACCCGGAAGTGGTGGTGGGGGCGTGCACGGCGGCGGCGCAGGGGTGCGCATGGTGGCGGTGTGTATGGCAGCAGCGGCAGCGACGACGGCAGCAGCGCGCCATCAGCGCTTCCGCGTTTTAGCGAGGCCGCCACCGCTGCCGTGCATGCCCTCCTGCCCTGCGCCGCCGCTACTGCCGCCGGTGGTGTGTCGCCAATGGCGGCAGTTTGGAAAGCACTGTATTAGAAGGTACTTTAAGGCTACAACAGAAGAATTCCAGAATATCTGACTTTCAAATGAGATACCCCCCTCCAGGCAATTTCTGAAGGCAAAACTCTTGCCCATTTCTTCCTGTTTTTTTAATGCAGAGAAGAAGGAACTGTCTGAATCCACTGCTGGTTTAGATAACTGCTAGGTTTGGTGTTTTTTTTTAATCAGAGTGAGAAGTAACTCTCTTATAAAAAATGCCTATAGACAGCTACTGTGAATAGAATGCTAAAGGTTGCCTGGGTATGTTTTTGTCCATGCGTGGGAGATAGAGAGAATCCTACTGCAACAAAATTCTCCCCAGTTCCTCTTCTACAAAAAAAGATGGGGAGGGGGGAGAGCTTGCACTCATACCCCTTCCAGAAGACAGTCACTCCAAAACTAATACATGCAATAAAAAGAAAAAAATAAAGGAACCCAGCAGCCTGGAGTTTTGGAACTGGGAAATGGACAGAATTCTTGTCAATTTCAGCCCAGCTCCTAAATGTCAAAAGGTGCCCCCCACCTTTTCAAGTATAATCAGCTGAGTGGTGTGCACTTTATCTGATCCAAGCAAAATAAAATGTGAGGGGTTACTCTGAAGGAGGAAGAACATGAAATCATCAAGCCACCTTTCCCCTTTATAGTTTTGTGAACAGAGCTTCATTGCCTCAAAGGAATGGAGATTGGAGGCTGTGTGATCCCTGCTCCCTGTTTTGGATACAATGTAGCTGAGCTAGTAATTGATGGGCTCATTTGGCAAATATAGAAGACACATAGGAGCACAGAGCTCTGGAATTGATTCTGGCATGGTACAAAAACCCAGGATGGAAATACCCTTAATGTAAAGATTCAAGAAAGGCTATATCTTTGCGCAGCACAAATAATTCAATTCCCCACCATTAGACTGTTTTGAAAGGAGTCTACTTGTAGATAAATTTATGGAGGGCAGGACTATAGCCAAAAGGCTGTACCATCTCCGGTATCAAAGACAACATGCCATAAATACCAGGGCTATCACCCTGACAATCTCTTTGTGAATTTCCAAGATGTATTTGGTTGGTCAGTGCGTGACTCAGAATACTGGACTTCAAGGACTTTTTGGCAAATCCCACCCCACTCACCTTCTTATAGTGTTTTACTTACCATGTCCCTTCCTGATTTTTTTGCTTCCTTTTATATTTTTCCAAACATTAAAGTAGTTTAGCTACCATAGAATCTTCCAAATAAATTAGGTATCTATAACTGACAGTACAGAGAGTTTCCTATTCTATTTAGAGCCAACTAAATACCACTTCTGTATTTATGGCAGCAGTGAGCCTTTTGCCCAGAGTTCCACAGCCTTCAGAAATTAAACATGTGGTTATGAGGAAGCAAACTTTCCTGATTATGGCCTCCATCCTTTTGAATTCCTTTGTGAGATAAATCCAACAAGCCCAGCCTTTGTTTAGTTTTAGACAGCCACTATACTGATATACTATAAAAAGGTAAAGGTTTCCCCTGCACATTTGTGCAGTCGTGTCCGACTCTAGGGGCTGGTACTCATCTCCGTTAGTTAGCCAAAGAGCCAGCGTTGTCGCATGACACGTGCGGAACTACCCACCGAAGTGGTACCTATTAATCTACTTACATTTGCATGCTTTCAAATTGCTAGGTTGGCAAGAGCTGGGGATAGTCCGCTCGCAGGGCTAGGGATTCGAACCTCCAAACTTGCAATCTTCCGATCAACAAGCCTGGCATCTTACCCGCTGAGCCACCACGCCCCTATACTATACTGATATACTGATATGAAAAAGGGGCGTGGTGGCTCAGCGGGTAAGACACCAGGCTTGTCGATCGGAAGATCGCAAGTTCGGAGGTTCGAATCCCTAGTCCCATGTGACGGAGTGAGCTCTTGCCAACCTAGCAATTCGAAAGCATGCAAATGCAAGTAGATGAATAGGTACCACTCCGGTGGGTAGGTAACAGCGTTCCATGCGTGTCATGTGGCCACATGACCGTGGAAGCATCTTCGGACAACGCTGGCTCTTCGGCTAACAAACGGAGATGAGCACCGGCCCCTAGAGTCGGACACGACTGCACAAACATGCGGGGGGAACCTTTACCTTTTAATACTGATATTAAGAGATGTTATCTTGTTTTTACTATTACTATTATTTGTGGCACATTTATCATGGGTCAGTTCTTCCTGGTTTTATTTTAATATTTTACAGTTGCAACATATTACATTTATTTAGCTCTGATATATTAGTGGATACAATTTTTATAATGTCATAAGCCACCTTGGATGCCTACGTTTTAATGTCAAAGGCAGGAGACAAGCATATAAATAAATAAAAGGCCCTGGATTTGATCTCACCCTCAAGACAGTTTTATTAGTGGTCCATCAGCCCTATGAAATTACTACAGTAACATAATAAAAAGTTTATTTGCTTTTGCAAGTGTTAAAAAAGTGATTTGTAAAGAAATAAAAGTCATTCAACACTTTTTAACTGTTGCATACCCCCCCTCTCTCTATCCATCCTATGAAGCTGTATTTTAATTACATGCTTCATAAATGAGAAGTCCTTTATGCTTGATTTCAACAATATTGTCACAAAGCATGATCATAAGTAAAGACCTTGTGTGACAAAATGCATGTCCAATTCCTCTGGAGAAGATAGTGGTCATCAAGAACGACCATGCTGCCTATTCCTGTTGTAGAATTTAGAAGAAGCACCATTTTCTTTGTACTGGGTCTAAAAAGGAAGGGATTCTAGATCAGGAGGAAAAGGAACTCACAGCATGCAATATGAACAGCGCATACTTATCAGGGTGGCAAAAGTACTGTAAATGATGGAATGAAAGGCAGAGTGTACAAATAATCTGTAACAAAGTTTGAACCTGGAGAAATTCCAGATAGGTTCAGAATATTTCTCATTGTTTCATGCCCACTTTCTTGGCTGACTTTCAGTTCAAAGGCAGAAAAGCGCAGGTATAGGAAGGAAGATATTTTCTGAAACTGTTCTTTTCTGTGAGAGCTTTGCAAATCTGAAAGCAGGCAAGGTTCTCCTAGCAAGCACCAGCTGCTGGAAGACTCCTGGAGGAGCATTCAGTTTTCCAGACCATGAACACTCTTACAAGAAGCAACAAAGCGTTGACATGAAAACTCAGTTGTGAAAGCAGAAAGACTAGTTTTACTCTCAAGTCTGAAAACCACATTTCCAGATGGCTTCTAATTAAAGAAGAGTACTTATGGTACTTATGGTAAGGATTATGCTGGATTTTAACTACATTGTAGCACTAAGAATTTAACAGCGTAGACTTACCCAAGTTAAGAGAAACTTAAAATCCCACTGCTTCCAAGTAAGTGTTCATAGGATAGCTATCTCAAGTTACTGTGTGAATTAGAGTATTTCAAATTATAATTCCATAAATAGCATAGACACAAAAGGGGCCAATAAACGGGTGCTTTCAGGAACTCCCAAAGCACTATTTTAAGAGTTCCTTTTATATCATAATGAACCAGAACAGCTTTGTATAAAAATAGTTTTCATAACTAAATTGCCCTGTCTATGGCTTAAAATCTACTAAGAAAGTCCTCCGCTTACATTATCCTTGCACAAAGTTCAGACATCCAGAAGTTATACTAGGCTGTGGAGAAAAGACATACAGTAGTTGTATGTTGCAAAACTTAAACAATACATTCTAGCCATCTCAGGGAATGGGACATGGGGACAAGTTAATTAAGTCAACATTTAAAATTACTGAGCTGGACAACTTCTCATAGTAGGAATAGGAAATTAACTGATGGGATTTGTTGCAACATGATGTGATGATGACATCTGCTAGTATATGGTACTTCAAAAAAGATTAGACGTATTCATGGGAGATAAATCTATCAATAGTTCCCAGTAATTGCAGCTATGTAAAAAGTTCAGAGACAGTTTGTATGCCACCATATCACCAGTTGCTGGAGAGCAACAATGGGAGATGGTTAAATCCCTCATGGGCTTCATTTGGTTACTGTGGAAATAGGATTCTGAAGAAGCTGGATCTTAGGCCTGTTCCGTTTTGGGGCCTTCTTTGAGAAGGGTGCTGGCTGGTTCTCCTTTCAAAGAGTTCAAGCATATCAATATTTGCTCATGCAGATTGTTTGGCTTTGGTGTGGGTAAGAAGCAGCCTGTGATGATAACGAGCCTTCACAACCTCTCCATCTCCAGTGAGCCCAGAATCTTTAAAAATGGATCAAAACAGTGTAAGGCAGCCTAATGAAGGCTTTGAAGAATAAAGGCAAGCTCAGAAGTCCTTTCCCTTTTAGCATGGATATCTGCTCTTGTTGACTCAGAATACCCCCTATCAGCACTTTCAGTTTACAGCCTTGTGTGCAATTTAAGTCTGCAGTGAGTTTAAAACTGCCGACCAGCAGTCCACTTGGATGTGCAAAGAAGCATGCAGACTCGAGATAAGTTTCGGTCCAGACTTCTGACTGTGGTAATTTGGATCAAATTCAGTAATAATTATTAAAGGAAAAAATCAATCAGTGGAGTAGAGGGTAGTGGAAAATGTACTATGAAACTGATTTTGGCTCAGTTACAATTGTTAGCTCAAAACCGACCTTTTTCCTCATCAACTCCTCTTCTAATATAAATCCTCCTTACATTTTCTGCTTTTAGTGGACTTTAGCCTATTTGCCATGGAATTGCTGCACATTGCTAAGGATGCTTGGTTGTAGGGTGGGTCTCTTGAATCTCTGCGTCATCTCTCTCCCCCCCCCCCCACACACACACATTAGTTGAGACATCCAATACTGTGCTAGGGCAACACGTTGCAGACTAGAACATCATAGCATTGTCTGAATAGCGTAGATTGGAAGGAAATGTGGAGATCATCTCGCCTGGGGATAAGCAACATTTCTGCATGATGTTATCAATACAGGGGGATGGGCAGTTTTCAGTTCTTGGGGGAGGGGACTTAAGGTATTAAACTAAATTAGCTTTATTAACTTACTGGAGGCTCAGTGCACCTATCCCACTTGTTATTTCCCTAATAATGGTGAGAAATTGCATTGCCATTAATTAGGCTGACCATATTTCAGGATGGCAAAACGGGACGGGGTCTTATGTAATATTCCATATTCATGAAAAAGACAGGTGTCTCCACCTCCGGTCCACATGATTGGCTCCCACCTGCAAACCCCGCCCCCCAGTCCACGCTCCGGCTCGAATCCTCCTTCCGCGCCATTCCCGCCGGGTTTGAAAAATGGGACAAAATTGAGATTTTTATGAAAACGATGGGACGGTTGAAAAATGCTTAAAAAACGGGACTGTCCCGTTCAAAACGGGATGTATGCTCAGCCTACCATTAATCCTTGATTAATAGTTGGTCTTTTAACTTTAGTGGTGTGATTCTGGAGAATCCAACAAACACCAAAAAGTGACTTCAGGACTACATGTGACCTACGAGGTACAGATTGTTCACCTTAACTTTAATCCTCTGTTTAGTGTAGGTTCTGCAATGCCAAATCGAAGTACGACATCTCTCTATGATGGCTATCCAATCACTGTATAAATATTCCCAGCAAAAGAGGGCCCACTGTCTTCAAGGCCAGGCAGTTCTACTTTTGAACAGCTGTTAAGATTGAACTTCTTATTGTTAGGAAGTATCCCTTAATCTTAGTCAGAATTTGGCTGCAATTTCCATCCTTTGGTTTTGGTCTTGCCCTCTGAAGCCAAAATGCAAAGCCTTCACCATTTTCGGCATGTCAGCTCTTCTGATGTTTTAAGACTTCCATCATTTGTTATTTATTTATTTATTTATTTATTTATTTATTTATTTATTTATTATTTGTATTTATACCCTGCCTATCCCCTCCCTATCGGAGGACTCTAGGCGGCTTACAACATTTGCAATTCATATATTTATACATTCATATATTAACAATGTTTAATTACCGCACGCTCAGGGAAGGGGTAAGGGAATCGACTCTTGTAGTATTGGACTACATTTCCCAGAATACCTTGCTTCAGAGTCGGCTGCTGACGTCCTGGATATTGCTGTTCGGGATCCGTCGTCTCTGTTTCTCCGTCTCCGTCTCCGCCGCCATTCACGAGGTCTTCTTCGCTCCGGAGGCGACCCCCGACAGGACGCCAGCAAATTCTCCCACGTAAGGTGGTACCCATTTATCTACTTGCAATTAGCTTTTGAACTGCTGGGTTTGATGGGGTATATGCTGGCTTAAAGGGGAAAAACCCGAGGCTTGAGAATAAACAGACAAGAATGCAGCTTGTTAGGGCCAACAGTGTTTACTGTTTAGCATAGGGCAATAATGCAGATACAGTACATTATCGCAAACATGAAAAAGATGAATATACAGGATACATCATTGTAAAAGGAAAACAAAACAACTTATAAGCAGAGTTCCGTGTATTGATCCCAGGGCCAGAGGTCCTGCCATGGCCTATACCCAAAGCCAGGCATAGCTCACTCTGCCCAGTCCACGGGAAGTGAACACGTGAAGAACTACATGGCTAAGAGACACTAGAAATCAAGAAGACATAGAACACCATTTTGCATGGTTGTATATTCAGTTCTTCTAGCATTCTGATTGGCTGGAAGTTAGCTGTGACACGCACACTAGGCCTCAAAGCATTAGGCCTAAAGCACATAGCATGACCTGCTATTGGTTAGCAGTGCTGCCTCTACGCACTGAGTTCCCCCCTCCTCCTTGCTCAGGGGGGGCTTGGGCATGGGCAAGGCTTCCCACGGAAGGACATCAGGAGGATATCTCTCATGGGAAGATTTCCATTGCTAGCCATAATAATGGTACCTTCTAGCTTCATATCTCATGAGGACGTAAACAACGCCAAGGCTTCTCTGTTGTCCAGCCACCTGGCATTCACGTCATCATGAGAATGCTTTGCTTTGCTTTGTAAAAGATGCAATTTGCCAAAACACTTTTGCATTGAAAAGAAATCCAATTTACCAATATCATATAGTATAAGAAATCTGACAGGGTTGACAGGAGCTGGGGCAAGTGACGAGAGCTCACCATGCCACGCGGAGGTTCGAACTGCCGACCTGCTGATCGGCAGTCTTACAGCATCAGCAGTTTAACCCGCTAAGCTACCGCGCCCCCAAAAAGGTTATACCGCCTTTGTTATTTTTATAAATTACTCAAGGTGGCGAACATACCTAATACTCCTTCCTCCTCCTATTTTCCCCAGAACAACAACCCCATGAGGTGAGTTGACTGGCCCAGGGTCACCCAGACAGCTTTCATGCCTATCTTTATTCTTTCCTTTTTATTGAGGAAACCCAAATAAGTTATAAATGTATCCCAAGAGTATGCAATGAAAACCCCATGATAAAAAAGAATGTTTTTTTAATCTGACCAGACATAATTGAGAATAATGTGCTCAGAACATTGATTTCTGCTCTTTGTATCTGTCTGCAGTTAGATATTGCACAGAAAAGACCTTGTTGTAACCAAAACAGATCTCTTTCAACTGACTGTTCTCTCTGCCAGGTCTATTCGGTGCCTTGATAAGCGTAACTCCCATAAATGTTAATGGAGGTTTGGAGGACAGCAGAAGAGCCTGACATATGTGACTACAATCCATGCTAATCAAAGAGACAAATTTGGATTGAATGGGGCCTGTGTAAAACAGACAGTTTAGAGCCCCAGCAGACACTGGTGACACAAAGGAGGATGCTGGATTAGAATGGAAAAGGAAGGGCTGAATTGGGTAGATGTGTTGGCAATGACTTAGTCACTAAAAAGGATGTATGTGATAGTTGTTATTTAGTCACCAAATACACAAGAAGCCTATCTGTGCTCTTGCCACAGAGTTATCTTTGGTTATAATCTTGGCTGAACCTCAATTTGTCCTTTGTACAATGTGTAAAGTCACCTTCAGGTCAGATCTGCATGTCCTTTCCCAGAAGTGCTGACAAAAGCAACAACCACAACAACCACAACAACCACAACAACCACAACAACCCAATTTGATGAATATATTTTAACCAACCTTTCATCTTTCTGACAATTATTTCCTCAAAACAAGTGTATGAGGCAAAATAGACTAGCACTAGCAATTTACAATGTCTTCTAGAGCCTTCCAACTGTATTGCACCAAACTAACATTAAAGAGGACAGATTTTATATAATCTCAGTGTTGGTTGGTGATTTATTTAGTTATTTATTTATTTATTTATTTATTTATTTATTTATTTATTGTGATATTTATACCCCCTATCCCCTCCCTAATGGAGGACTGTAGTCGGCTTACAACCATATATATACATTAATTATACAATTCACCATTTAACCGCGTGTGAGGGGAGGGGGTAAGGGAACCGACTCTTCAGGCTCTGGACTGCAATTCCCAAGATACCTTGAGCCGGCTGCTGACAACCTGTAGCTGTTGCATCTGGGTCCGTCGTCACCGCCGCCATTCGATCTTCCTCTGATCCTCTCCTCTGGTGGTACCAACTTCCCGACAGGACGCCAGCAAATTAGCCCACTTAAGGTGGTACCCATTTATCTACTTGCAAAGCTTTTGAACTGTTGGGTTGACTGGGACTAGCAACGAGAGCTCACCTCGTTGCGCAGGGTTCGAACTGCCGACCTTCTGATCGGCAGCCTACAGCTTCAGCAGTTTAACCTGCTGAGCCACCGCGTCACCGCGTGATGCTGTGGAGACCCATAAGTCATCATTGGGGAAATGGCTTTAGACATGCCAGTTGGCTTAAGATCAGCCAGATTTCCTAATCAAATCTGGCACTTTATTTGTTACATTTCCCTGGATCTCATTATCAAGAATTCCCTCCAAGGTCATCACCTTGGACTCGGTTGGGATTTTTGCCTCAGAGAAGAACTCAGAATGGTGGCCCTGTGCCTGGAAGGAGCAAGGAAGGAATATTGTTCCATTTCCTTAATACTTCAAAAAGACCAGTAAGGTAAGAAGCCCTTTAAAATACTTCAGCTATTTTCTCTTGAATCTGAAAGTAAGGGTTCTTTTTCACTAACTTGAAATTTGGCAGAAAATAAGTCCCATACATGCACTCTTGATGGTATTATTTTCAGTGGCTCCAACCAACTTAACATACAAATATACAGTATAACATATACCTTGGAATTGCTGTATATGAGCTTCTTTAGAGACGTTTGGGTCATAAAGCAGCACATAAAGATAAAGACACTATTGCTGCTAGTTCAGTCACAGCAACTAAAATTGACAGTTTTGTTCATGTTTAATACAGTGTTTGAACAGGACTGTTGTGGAGGGGAGGGGTGTGTTTCATTAACAACAAAAACACACCTCCTTTTCAGCTTCTCAGTTTCAATATTAATGTTACAGATGTTGGCAGGCAGAACAGAATATGGGGATAATATATGCAATATTCTCTTGGTTACCAAATTATCGGCTGCATACATTTTTAATTAATAGGAGCAGAAGTATCCACTTGGCTGTCAACAACCATCAGTATTGATGTGCGCAAGTGAAGCACTACAAAACAGCAAAGATCAAAGGGGGAGAACGACTGGGAGGCAACCAACAGCGAGACATCATGAGTCAGCGTTTTTCTGCCCCCAGATTTGGAAGCATAAAAGCCCTTCTCACCAGGTGGCTGAAATGGGAAACAAGAGGGAAAGAAGGGGAAAAATAAACTCCCCCCCTCCTAAGTGGAGAGCAATATATTTTGTACAGTATAGTCTCCCCACCTTTAATTTTAGAAATGTCAGAAGAAGCAACTGGAGAAAGATTCGTCAGAGAGAAGAAATGCAGGGGAACTTCAAATTCAACTTGGTTAAAATTGTTCATAAAACAAAAAGGATCTCTTTTCAAATTAGCTTTCAGTTCAAATATCAGGATGAGAAGAACCATAAGAAAGATTCCAAACTTACAAAAAGCCAAGTCCTCATTCAGTTAAAGTCTTACTATTTTTTTTAAGAGAAAGGTCTTATCATCTTGCTACACATTTAGACAAATGTAATGGCCCACCTTGATTTGATTATACCAATGAATTACTTGTTTCAATTTGCCTTGCCTTTGGTTTTTTTTAAATTCTTTCCCTGTATCATGGGTAGGAATAGAGTTCATGATGACTGCAATGTGGGGGATGTACTGTTACCCCTGACTCGGTATCGTGGGCCCGGGCTAGCCCCCAGTAGATGCACATGGAATGGAGAGATTTGAAGAAGCAACTTTGTATGACAAGTTTGTTTGTTTGTTTATTAATTTGACATCCTCCCTTTCATTCAGGAGCTTGAGACAGTGCCCAACGCCCACTGTTGTAAAGGAATTTAGAGCTGATCTTGGGGATAGAGAAGGAACAGACAATTAAAGCTTACACAGAAAAGATTACACAGACTTGAGAAAGAGGGAAGCACAACAAAGAAGCTCAGAACAGCTCTTCTTGATCAATATACAGATGGGTCAGAGAGAAACTTGGGCAGGCTTTCAAGATTCTGTTGTTCTACTTTCCCTCAATAAACAACATTCCTAGAATCCCTGCCATGCTGATTTCTTGACCTTGCCAACTTCAAAGGGCTGACACTCTTCCTATTGTTCCTCACAACAACAGTCCTGTGGGGTAGTTGGGGCTGAAAGAAAGTGCCTGGCCAAAAGACCTCCATGGAGCTTCTGTGGTTGATGTTGACTAGAACGTGGGTCTTCCCACTTTTGGTTTAACACCCTAACCACTACACTGCACTGTTTCTCATGCACAGCGACTCCCTTCAATCAGAATTCTCCCTTAACTGGACACAAGAAGGATTGTTCTGGCTGCAAGAATGTGCTTACAGGTACTCATCTCAGATGGCAGGATCTAGATGACCTTGGCTGATCTTGAAAAGCTAAGCAGTGCTGGAGCTGAATGGGAGTCCACCAAAAAAAAATCCAGAACTGTCACCTAAGCTGGGAAGTAAAAACAAACAAACAAAACAACACCCCTGAACCCTAAAAAAGAGGCAATAACAAATTATTTCCATATTGTTGTCAAGAAAACTACATGGACACCCCACGAAGTCATGAAGAGCAGAACTTGACTCAAGGGAGTTTTTACTTTTATACAAAAGGATGCACAGTATGTAAGTTTGAAGTGACCCCATTTAATTTATTTGTCTCTTATTCAAAACAACGAATGCAAGATCCTTGTGTCCCAGCTATCTAGGATAAAGGGAGAAAAAAACAAAACAAAAACCGAACAGGGAAATGCCTCCTCAAGTCTATTACACCGTTCTATATTACCAATTGTTGCAATTTGAGCAAATGACTGTGAGGTTCAAATATAGTAGTACTTCCTTCTATTTCCCCCATTGTTACAGAAATGTTATTGTATTCTGTGTCAAGTTATATCTTCATTGCATACTAATGGCAACTTTGATCTGTTAATGAGATCTATCAAAGCAGAAAATACTGTGCTTCTGCTCTGCAAATATCCCCAGCCATTCTCATTCTTCTGCCTGCAATCAGCCAGTGGCATATCTGAAGAAAGCAGAAAATGAGGCTTCTCAAGAAAAACTGGAAAAGAAAGCATTTAATCTGTGGTTCCTGACATTGGTTTCCTTTGGAAAGTCAGATCCCCACCACATCTCAACTCTTCTCCTGAGGTCTGCATGCAGAAACAGATGAGAGTATGGAGAAGAAATGTGGGTAGGTAGATTCTGTTGGGGTAACAAGCTGTCTATGGTAAGGCTCAAAGTTTCTAGAACAGCACTTTCCCTGGAAGTTCCCATTGTGACTCAGCTTTTGTCACCTTTGCATTTTGCCCTGATGGAAGCAGCTGTCAGTTTTCCCTCCTGCACCTTGGATTACCTGTTTCCTGTAGACAGGAAACAGTTAATCCAAGGAGCAAGAACCTAAGAGCTCTGATTAATGGTATTTATTAGAAGGTTAACACAAGAATTCCAGAGAGTGCTCTTCTTTCAAATGTGATATTATATATAGGTAATTTAGGGCAGCAAAACTATTGTCTATTTGCTCCTGTTTTTGGTATATATGAGTGGGAAACTTGCCTCTTTTGTGAAGGTGAGGCAACCTCTATCTGATCCCTCCTCTGATAATAGTCATTCCAATCAGTGTGAAAAGAAACTTACTCTAGGTATGATAGTCAAAGCAGCAACTTTTCACTTTCACCTTTCCCTTTCACTTCTAATGAATGTCAGGCAGCTGAATCAATGAGAAGCTGTCTTTGAGGGTGAGCAGCCAATGAAGGCAATAGAATAACAACAGGGACTATCACTGTTTTGGTATTCTCATTAGCTATGCACCCCTAAAGACAATGCCTTAGTGGTTCAGCTACCTACCAGTCACACATAGGAACATTATTTCACTCTTTAATTTAAAACTATAAGGAGGTCTTGCATATTTGATTGGTTGTTTGGCACTGCACTTTATTGCCATACATAATTGCCATCTGCTTCTGGAGGTCATTCCTCTGCTCAGATTATGTTGTGCAACACAAGCCACCATGACTCTCTGTTCACCTGCAACAAAAGTGAACAATTAAAGAACTAAAAACTGGATGTGAGGCAATGATACTATGTCTAAGTATTATTAAGTAGGTTCCTAAGTGTGTGTGTGTGTGTATTTTTTAATGGATAGCAAAGTAGACGTCACATGCCTGCAAAGATCAGGCAGCAAAAATTCTCCAAGACACTTTGATAGCCAGAATAGATCATACTGAGCTAAATGGATTGGAAGGCAGCTTCTGATGTTACAGTCTCTTCAGACATGTGTGGCCATTTGACTGAGTGGCCAAGTTGCAATGACTATCTTTGCTATCATGTCACTTCTGGGGGCCACATTACAACTCAGGAAATCTTGACTTAATTATAGCTTCCCATTAAGACTAAAAGCCAGTTTGGTATAGTGGTTAAGACACCGGGCTAGAAACCAGGAGACCATGGGTTCTAGTCCCACCTTAGTCATGAAGTCAGCTGGGTGACTTTAGGCCAGTCACTGTCTCTCAGCCCTGGGAAGCAGGCAATGGCAAACCACTCCAGAAAAATCTTGCCAACTGCAGCGACTTCTCCAGCCAGTTGCCAGGAGTCAACGCTGACTTGAAGGGACACCCCCCTCCCCAGAAATCAAGCTTAAACTAGGAAATCTTGATTAACAGGATTAATATAAGCAAAGATTTTAACTTTTCATTTGAACGCTCTGAGCAGGGTAATAATGCTTTATTATTTATTATAAATCTGCAACCTGGTATTACAGACCAGTTTTGGTGTCATTGAGCATAGCTCGTGATTCACAAAATCTCCCAAACCAGTTCAGTTCAGAGCACAGAGATGCTCAGATGTTTTTCCTTTTCTGTGTTGATCTTCATTCAGCCCCTTTGTGGGTTTTGAGCAATGCTCAAAAAAGAGGTACATTGTCATCATCTTTGTTGCTATTTATAATAACAAATACTCAAATCCCAACTACCATATTCTATTTATAAATAATGCTAATGAGTTTGTTTTGTTTGCAGCTTCCATGACATGACAATCAGGATATTCAAAAGCCCATTAAAATGCAATTACTAAAACAAATAATCAACAATAATTAAAACATCATAAAATAAAGCAAAAGCAAATGAGGAATTTTAAAAAGTGACACCATTAATAATAGATCTAAGTGAACAGTTAGCGGCTAGTTACTTCCCTCATTTTCTTTCATGCTATCTGTGGAATTTATTTGCTGTATAAAAGCCACAGTTTTTGTGTATGGATTAATTCAGGTATTGTATATTAATTTTAGGGGGTATAAATCAGTGCTCTGCTACAATTCAGCTTTAACTTGGCATTTTTTTCTTTTTCTTTTTAAAAAAAATCTATGGATTTCAATGGGCAAGAGAAACGTGCTTAATCTTTTTCAGTGGAGAGAGAAAAGGAAGAGACTGGCAAATGTTTAATTTTCTTTTGAATGTTCTTTCTGATTCTGTAAAAGCAAGTGGTCCCAGGAGGGGTGAGGGCTGTAAAGGTGTCATGTCACTACAGCACTATTTTCCTTCACAATGATGGAATGATGTTACAGTGGCCTCAACCCTGCAGAGAGAGGGGAAATCCCAGAAACTGGAAGGCAGGTGAGGCAAGGATTCCTACCAATGGCAAAAAGGCCTACTTCCCAAATCTGCACATCTCCAAAGATGCAATCCACAAAACCAAGGAAAACCAGAGGTGATCAAAGAGCAGTGCAAATACTATCCTTCCCTCCCTCCCTTCTTGCATCCAGTCTTCTTGTGAAGGTAAAAGCCTTTCAGCAGGCAGGATATAATGCTTTTAAAATCCTATCTAGTGTTACTTTCTCAGCAGCTTTCTAACATCTACAGTATAAAGAAAACGGGAAAATTTGCTTTACAGCACCCTGAGACTTTCTATCTGTCCCATTTTTTCATATAGGAAATGTGTGTAGAAAAGCAAGCAGAATCTCATTTTTTTTGTTTTGTTTTTTGGCTAAAATCCAAGCCCATTCAAATCTTCAACCTATTGTACCTTGTTCAGGTCATCTATTTTTCTTTTTTTATTTAATAGAAATGTATTTTTTTTTTTAAAAAAAAAAACCTTACTCCCTTTCAAGAAGCAACAGAGGAAAACTCTAGTGTTTGATCCAGAGGATGTTCACTTCCTGCCACCTGCCACCAGCACTGTCTGGATGCATTTTTTTAATGTACTATTCTCTTTTAAGTGTCTAGCTGTCTTTGATATATTTCTGTTTCTGTCTGTGTAATGGCAATGGGATAGGGTATTATGCTCACCCTCGGTCTGGTACGACGGCTTTTTATTCTACAGAAGTTACATTGCCTTGGAAATACTTGCCCTTCTTAGAACCTGCTATTTGGATTCAAGGATACATTAGACAAATGTGGTGGACTAAATTAAAACTGCAATCTTAAACATGATTGCTGTGACCATAGGTGAGATTTGCTTCTAAATTTGCAGTCACACTCAAAGTGTAATAAACCAACATAGTGTAGGATTTACATGCTGAAAGAACGCCATTTTGCAGTTTGTGGGGAGAATACTTTTTTTGGCGTTCATTGCAACAATGTTTACCTAGCCATTGTATTTCAAGTCTTTTCATTCATAAAATAACTAATTTGCCCTCAGTGGCATCATCATGTAGCCAGATATGATTGTCAGTGTATCATAGATACATGATAATTTCTTAAACCAAGATTAAAGCAATTAACCAATTAAACCAATTTCTTAAACCAAGATTAAACCAATCTTAAACCAAGCCAAATCCAAAAATGCTAGAGAATTCTTGGAAGCTTGGCACTCAGACAAAGCAGCCATCAACAGACACACAGAGGTAAACAACATTTACGTACCATTCATAAGAGACAATAGAAAAGCCAGAAGACCAGAACACCTCCTTGCCAGCAAGCAACACCCAGATATGCAAATATTAACACCAGGATTAGCACAAGAAGAACAGTCAAACAACAGAATATACTCCAATCAAGGAACTACTAACTCAGTCGATCAACCAAGCAGCAAACAACAGCCCAATCAAGGAACTACCAAGGAGAGAACAACACCCCCACCAACACAGGCAGGACAAGCCATGGTATATAAACAGAGAGCAACTCCCACTCCCTTTTCGCACTGAAGATGTTGCCTAGCCTGGCAATGAAATGTCTGCAAGAAAACAACAAGTCTCAGAGAGCACCAAGGACTCCACATGATAATTTGACTCTATTATGATTTTCTTATTGGCTGGGACTGAACACTCTGTTTTGTACCCAAATTCCGAATGTGAGCAAAAGTTGAGATTGCATCATAATCTTAAAAGGGTTAGGGTTAGCCAATCCTGGGTATATGACCTAGGTAACTACAGGATTGGCCTAAAGGTGTAGAGTAAGATGAACTGATCATCTTAAGACAACACCATCATAAATGGGCAGACGATGGTAAGGAATGGTAACTAAATGGTTAGCAAGACTGTATTATATGTTGGTTTAGTTCAATGGGGAGCACCATTTATATCTGCTTCAGAAGCCAAATGCTTTGGGACAGCACTGATCACAGATGTGTTGAGAAGTACAATTAGGTTTGTATCTTAGATATATTCCCATTTGGGTTCCTACTTGAAAGATATCTGTTATTTTTTAATCTGCAAAATATAGAAAAACTTATGAATATTGCTAACTGCTAAATATTTATCAGTTTAAAGTTGGGCAGGCAAAGAGAAGGGCATACTTTTGAGGAATCTCTTTAATCCAGCCTTTCTCAACCTTTTGAACCTGGAGGAACCCTTGAAATATTTTTCAGGCCTCGGGGAACCCCTGCACATTCAAGCTCTAATATAGGCCAGAAGCTATAAAATTATTATATTTGTTTCATGTGTAGGCCTGTATATATGCATTAACAGTGTTCTTAAACTAAAAATAAAGAATGAAACTTACCTCTTTATTGTGAAGTTGCCTGAATTTGAAATAATTTTTTAAATAAATCGTGATCTCCCAGGGGAACCCTAGTGACCTCTCACAGAACCCTAGGGTTCCACAGAACCTTGGTTGAGAAACCCTGCTCTAAGTCTTATTTTTTTCTACACCTAGGCACATTTCAGCTAGGGCCAGTGTCTGAAGGTCTCTGTGGACTTCTATGAGTCAAATGATATTCACTGGTGATCTACTTCTCCCATCCTGGATCATAATACTTCATGTTTATACTCCATAGCTCATTTGAATTGTTCATTTTGGCTATAGACAGAAGTCATCGTTTTGCCTACATGCTGAACTGAATATTAGCATAGGTATAAACCAGAACCAGATGATTGTGTGTGTGTATGTGTGTGTGTCTATGTGATTCCTGCATATAGAAAACTAGCATGTGAGAGGAGAGAACTGTAGGGGTTAACTTTTCTTCCTGCCATGCTATTTTTCTAGATATGGATGCCTTTTTTCCCCCAATGGAAAGACATTTGAAAAAATGAATCTGAAGTCTAAAATAGTAGCTGCATCTAGTAGCAAGAATTGCTTCATAAGCTTCTTGGGATCAAACCTGCAATTCTGATAAATCCTATATGAGATCCCAAAGAGGTTCTGTATAGCATTAAATAGGGATGGTCTTTCTCTTTGTCATCCAGCACTATATATTGGTGCACTGATATGGACCTCTTCTATATAGGGACAAAAATGAAGCTGACAAGAGGCATTAGTTAATGTTCCACTTCAGAGCTTTCCAAACTTTTCATGTTGGTGACACACTTTTTAGACATGCATCATTTCGTGACACACTCTTACAGCAGGGCATCATTTCGCTACACACTCTTACAGCAGGGCACAAGGCAAGCACTAAGACTTGTGCAGAATCACAGCAGGTTTGGAGGCAGCAAGGCACAAGGCAGGCACTAGGACCTGCGCGGAATCCTGGCAGGGTTCGGAGGCAGCAGCAGCCGCGACACACCCATACACTGCAGCCGACACACTAACGTGTCCCGACACACAGTTTGGAAAACTCTGTTCTACTTGCATGTAAGATGTAGGAGGACTATTTAAAGAGGGAAAATTCAGCAAATGTGTCTATCATTGTTCTTATAGGTGTGTGGTTCTCCTGAGGTGTGTGAGATGTGTTGAAAACATGAGCATTGGGAGTGAGCCTGTTCTCTAGTGAATTTCTCAGCAGTCACACAACTTGCCATTATATTAACACTATTCAGCAGAACAAGAGAGCTAAGATGTCTACTGCATGTTTGCCGCTCTCTTTAGAATATAACAATGCTTCCCTAGTAGCATCCTACTGGGGAAACAAGGTCATGTCAAAATGGCATGTTTCTGGGTACTCAGACTTTACTTAGGGACAGTCCTCCCTGCTCACAGTAGAAGGTGAGCAGCTCACCTGGACAACTTCCAGTCCACAAGAGTTTTGTGAATTGCTTCTGAGACTAAACAGTGTACCTGGTATGTCTGGACTGTGATGGCAAGAAGTACCTATTGTTGTTTTATGATTTAAAAAGAATTTCAATCAGAAGATATTTTCTGCTAGTTTGGAAACAAGAATTTGGATCACAAGATTGTGGTGCCAGTAAGTCTGGCATTGCAAGACATTCTAATTATTTTTCTTAAGTATAGGCCGGGTTGAGAGTTCAATCTTTTGTCTGTTTTAGGACTGATAAGTGGGTTACCATGGTAAATAATTGTTTTGGCCTATATGTAAAAAAGGGGTGTGGTGGCTCAGCGGGTAAGACACCAGGCTTGTCGATCGGAAGATCGCAGGTTCGGAGGTTCAAATCCCTAGCCCCGCGTGACAGAGTGAGCTCCCGCACTCGCCCCAGCTCTTGCCAACCTATCAATTCGAAAGCATGCAAATGCAAGTAGATTAATAGGTACCACTTCGGTGGGAAGGTAACAGCGTTTCGCGTGCGTCATGCCGGCCACATGACCGTGTAAGCATCTTCAGACAACGCTGGCTCTTTGGCTAAGAAACGGAGATGAGCACCGGCCCCTAGAGTCGGACACGACTGCACAAATGTGCGGGGGGAACCTTTACCTTTTTATATGTAAAAAGGTATATATTAACATGTCCTTTGTGTTGCAAAGTGTGCTCATTGTTTCTTCTTTGTTCTCTGCTCTGCTGTTCTTTTGCCTCTGTAAATTATGCTGAGGCTATCTCTCTCTGTGAAGAGGATTTTGTACTTATGTTTTTATTTTAAAATATATAATGTTTGCTGGAAAAGTTTTTGTGTCTTTATTGATCTCTCAATTGCAAAGCATTTGTGGAATATTTAAAAGACCAACAGTACCTAACTGGCAAACACAAATAGGATCTGTTCGAGCCTGTCTGCATAGTGAGAGTGGCTTTGGACATTGCAAAAAGTGCCAGAAGAACATTGCACAAATGATGGATAGTTCTGCTGCAATATGGAACAGGGAACTTTTCCTTTAATTTAAGATCCAAGCAAAGTTAGTCATTTTTAGTCATAGCTTACTGCAATGAAGCATTATAGATCAAAGACACTCTGGTTTTGGAAATTCAATTACCTATTTTTAGATGTTTAAGTAGATTCTTTTAGAAAAGGGTTAGACAGACAGACAGACAGACAGAGCACTGAATCTATATCTTATATTTTTTCTTTGTTGTTATTGGAATGGCAACTCCCCTTCCCACATTTTTAGAATGCCTGAAATATTGTTAGATTTGGCAGGGCCGCAACTGGGGCGGGGGCAAGCGGGGCATGTGCCCCTGGTGCCGTGCTGGGGGGTGCACCAAAATGACAAAATAAACCATGGCGGGGTGCGGAATCCATGTTTGCCCCAGGTGACACAGACCCTAGTTCCATCCCTGAGATTTGATAATCTTGTAAGATCTGGGCCATTTTCATCTTCATTTTTTCTTCATTTTCTTCATGTGGACCTCAAGGATAGCCTGGTGCCATGGTTGCCCTTCTACTGACCCCATTTTTATCTACACTGAAGTATGATTTCCAATCCAGGCCTAAAATTAAAAATCAATTGCTTTTACCCAAATATGTCAAGTGTCCCTGATCTATTTGGACCAGTGATCCAATTTGGAAATCTATGGCCATGACATGGGGGAATTCACAAAATGGCTGCCTTTTTGCCATTCACAATTCCAAACAAAGCATTGGGTTACAACCATCCTCACTGTAATTTTCTATGACAAGATGTTGCAGGAGGCTGCCGCTTCATAACAAGACTGTTTCTGAGAGACAGAGACAGAGAGATAACTGAATAGTGTTTAAATCTAAACTCTCTAATATTTTTACTGCAGATGCTAATTTTAACAGAACTCCCAAATATAGGAATTGTCTTATACAAATATCTCATGCCTATCATTCCTACATAAATAAGGTCTCGCTATTTGCATAACCTCTGTATTCAATGTAAACTACAGATGAGACTGTTTATGAGATCATTTCTCCACGTGAGAGCAAAGATGGTACCTCTCATTCATCTGTCTAGATAAGGCTGATGGATGCAAGGCCTTCTGTTTCCTGTCCATTCACTTATCATTTGTTGTACATAGTTTTGGGCATAGGATTTACTTATGTATTAGATTGATTTTTATTCCCATATCTTGGAAAATAACATTCTTCAGGTTTCCCCCCACCCTTTCTGCTATATTCAACTAATTACCTGAAAGGCAATATAAAGATTCTATAAGTAAAAAAAGGGTTTCAGGCTATAATCATGAAATTGCTGTTGCTGTCCCCTAGCTTTGGACAGTATACAGCTAGTCCTATAAGAGATATATTCATGAGCCATTGTCATTCTGCTCTAAGTTGTTCAAAAACTCCTACATATTCACCATATTGGAACTCTAATTGAAGAAAAAATGCATTGGATATTGTGTATATATGGGTCTGCTTTATATGTTTCTGCAGATGATAGCAATAGTATTTCCATGGTTATAGTATTTCCATGGTTTCCTGTATCATATTTAGCAGCCTGGAACTGTATAGGTGGAGCCAGCCACACAGATTATGGCATACTTGATTGTCAGCCTATCAGGAAGGAGAACAAGAACTAACTTGAGGAACAAACTATGTAATTGAGTCCATCCTTGTTCCAAACTTTCAAACATAAGGAAGAAGCTCCTATTATGCTGTCAAGCAGTGAAGTGGTTCTTACACTTTGCTCACATATTATTATTTGAACCTGAATAGGTCACAGCAGTCTTAGATGAACCAGACACACTATCCAGAGCTGACCCCTGTGGATTTTCTGCATCTTTTATTTAGGTTACTGCATTATATTGGCAACTGTGAAACGATCATCATCTACTTCACTCACCAGGTATTCTACCCATCACTTGCATGTGAGTATAGATACAACATGCATTTGCCTTTCAATATTAATTTCTTCCCTTGCAGGTGGTGAAATAAACAGTGATGGAGTGCTTTTCTTTGGGCTAAAATAAGATGTAGGTTATGATAACACATGAAGTGCTGGGAATGTATCTCTCTGCTGCCCGAATGATCTTGACTGTATATATGCAGCACCCTCTTCTCTGGAGATTAAGAGCAAATGCTACTCCTTGGAATGATGAAAAAAATGACTTGGCCACAACAAAGCTAAGGATGCCAGTTAGAGAAGAAGGAGAATTTGGAATCCACTCTACCCACAGATAAATGTGTTATTTTTAGAATGAGAATTATACTGCTCCAGAGGTTAGGGTGACATCCTTGTGTTTATAGTTCAGTTCAATCCATGTTTAGGGCTCTAATATTGAATTTCATTCTCAACCTGTTTTTTAAAGACAGACTCTCTGCAAATATATAAGGTTGTTTCCATTCCTAAAAAGGATTTGGCTCCAGTGAAGAGTTCCCACTGGAGGAAGTGAGCAGGGCAAAGATTTTCCCTGAATCTTCACTCACGACACTCACACTATGATGGACATCCCTTCACAGCAGACTTTTGTACCATATGGAGATGGAGAGTCCTCTTTTCCCTTACCATTATCCAGTTTATAATTTTATTCCATGCAACTGTTAGCTGATTCACCAACAGTTGGGGTTTTAGATTTCCAAAAATGGTAACTAATCATATTTACTTCTTCCCAGCCAGCTTTGGGAGAATTCTTGGCCCAATCTCACTTCTGAATCTGAACCTTACTATTTTGTAAGCTGTCAATTGGCCTAATCAAGTATTACTTTAGTATGTATTTTTTATCAATCTGCACAGGTTTTCAAATGAGTTAACTGATTGATTACTAGTATACAGTATCTAGATACATTTAGGAAGCTTTATAGTTTCAATGTAAACCTTGCTTTAAGAATTAAAGGATGGGGGGGGGATTTGCACCTTGTGCCTTTCAGTGCTACTAGGTCTTTAGTACTTTTTAATCCTTAATAGGTAGAAAGTGTCAGAAAGTGCCCTCTCCTGTAATTGCCCCTACTTTAACCTACACAGAATATAGTAACCAAAACAGCTGGGAAAACAAACAAGTGGGCCATTAAATTTCAGTGCCCTTGATTAAAATTTGTCCTTATCTTCTAAAACTGAGTAGTCAACAAAAGCTTTTGTTGATTAATCTACCAATTAAAGCTTGTAGCTCTAGTAGTTTCCTTTTCTGAAGAATGATTCTAACATTTATCTGAATCAATACAAAGAGACTGATGATCCAAACTAGGGCAGACTTTGAAGCAGGATCTAAACAAGTGAGCTGGAGTACAGCTGCCTGTTTCTGGGTAGTTTATAAATATGTGTTTCCAAATCCACACAACTGCATTGTCTGGGAAGTTTCAATAATCTTTGTAGAGGATCATCGTCATCATCTGCTGAAAATGTGAATCCATGATTGCGAATAAATCCCTACTTAAATCCATGAGAATAAATCCCTACTTTAAAAAAAAAGTATTTTCAACCATGTCTACCCCATCATTGAAGATTGCTATGAAGATCCACTGAAATAAACCACTGTAAAGAAAAATGGGTTGACGAATCTCCTTGTACATATACCGAGTCTCACGTGTTACAGCTGGATTTAGCATGCAACTCAAACCCAGCCAAAGACAGCAAAGAGGGATCAATGGGACAGAGAGCCTCTGAAACATTTTTAGGCAGCTACTTAGAACCTTCCACTTTTCTCAAATATGTAATAGGCACCTCAACTCCAACATAACAGAAGAAACAACCCTCCCCCCACATTTTAATACAGATGGTTTCAGGGTTATCAGTTCTCATGTTTAGAAATATGCTCAATAAATCAAACACACAAGACTATAAACTTTCTCTTTCTTCCCATGTTAGACTTCTGTCTTAGCACAGACCTTGCTGCTGAGGCTTGAGTTACCTAGAGGGTAGAGTCTAGAACAGAACTTTCCAAACTTTTCATGTTGGTGACATACTTTTTAGACATGCATCATTCCACGACACACTCTTACAGCAGGGCACAAGGCAGGCACTAGGACCTGCGGGGAACCCTGGCAGGGCTCGGAGGCAGCAGCAGCCGCGACACACCCAGACACTGCAGCCGACACACTAACGTGTTGCGACACACAGTTTGGAAAGCTCTGGCCTAGAAGAACAGAGTCCATGACATATTTGAAGGAAGCCAGAGAATGTAGAGGTAGCCCTCTTTATCTGCACTTTTGTGTATCTGCAACTGATAACTAGAGACCTTGGTATATAGGTAAAGGTTTCACCTATCCATTGTTTTGGTCTTGGTTTTTTTTGTTATTTAGACATGTGGAAATGGCAGATAGGTTTTGAAGTATGCATAAAGGACTTTTTTTAAGGATTAGGGTGAGGTTGTCTGTGCAATGTATCTGCATTTGCTCCTTCTCACTCAGTTAGGGTGGATCTTGCTGTGTCAGCCTAGCTCAATGTGACTTCCTCATGGCAGCTGACTTTCTCTTTTTCCTCCTTCTCCTTCTGACAAGAGAGGGTATCACCCTATTTACATCTTGTGCCTCATTCTGGTTCCTCTACACCATGCAGTCCTTTCATTACCTCAGGAGGCAGCTTCTTGATCCTGCCTCTGGAGGATCCCAGCAGACTGTCCCCTGGGTGTCATTAGCATCTAGCAGTGCGATCAAGTGACTGTCATAATGATCTGAGGACAGCACTAGTATCCAGCAGTACAATCAAGAGACTACTGCAATGGTCTGACGGTAATATTAGTGTCCACACCAGCAGTACAATCAAAAGATCACTGAGGGCAGTTTGCATGTAGTACTAGTGTCCAGCAGGGCAAGCGAGAGACCCTATTCTTGATTTCTATGCCTCAGTTGATGATAAGCCCAAGAGGAGATCTTCTTCCAAAGGTCCTAAAGCCAGGACAGGCTCATATAGGAAAACACAATCTTTCACAGGGTCTCTAGTCCTTTTGAAAGTCAAATAGGGCTTTCAGAATCACAATCAGCACTTTGAATTTCACCTAGAAAGAGATGGTAGCCATTAGAGGTCCTCCTCCCCTTTTTTTTCTAACAAGGGCATTGTATATTACATGTTACCAGCTTATTTCATAGTTGGATATAGCACTGCAGGCCAGCTGAACTATTTAAATGCCTGGTGCACAAGGCAATCCCATATACAGCACCTTGTAGTAGTCTAAGTGGGATGTAACTAAAATATGTATCACCCTCTCTGACATCATGAGGAATGGGTGCCTTCAGAGAATTGAACTTCCATTTCTGGTAGATTTGATAACCAAGCAGCCTGGGTATCAAGTCCACCAAGACATCTAGACCAACATGTTTATACAAAGCCTAGCTCTTGTTTCTCAATGGATAAATCCACAATCATGAATACATGGACATCTGGAGCAGGAGCAAGAGGAGCACAGTGCAGCACAGATTAAGTTCCTATTTCTTGATCTTCTTTTAGATTGATCAACAGCACCTCTTCCTCACTCGAATTAAGTATCAGTTTACTTTCCTGCATCTAGTCCATACTGATATCAGTCACTATTTTAGAACTTGAGCAACTTCCTTTGATTTTCAAACCTTAATTGAGAAACTTAGTTACAGGTGGAAAGATATTTGTCCAGATGCTAGATTTATCAACTGAGGAAACTTACGGAGCTCTCCAAAGCTTGAGCATGCATATCTTTTAAATCTCACTGCCAAAGCTATCCCTCTTGGTCTTCAGTGCTGCTATCATCGGAAGGTTCACCAATGTTTCCAAGATAAAGAGATAGGTAGAGCTTCTCCTTTGTATGTGAAATGACCCATGTTTAATTCTGAAGATTCCAGGCAAGGCTGGGAGTAACTCCAGTCTGAAAGCTTAAAGAGTTTTTGCCAATCAGCATAGGCATTACTCATTAAGACGAGCCAACTAATTATTTATTTGATGGCTGTTGTGGGTCTTCCGGGCTGTGTGGCCATGTTCTGGAAGTTGTGGTTCCTAACGTTTCGCCAGCATCTGTGGCCAGCATCTTCAGAGGGCAGGAGCACAGATAGAAGCAAAATCTCTGTGCCCAGGTAGAGTGGCAATGTTCTATTTATAGAGCTAAATTATAGGAGATTAGGTGGGGTTTTTTGTTGTGTTGAAATGTTAACGAGTGGCTGATGAGCGTGATTAGCATGTTCATTGTGAGAAGTATTCCCATGACCTGGTGGTTGGACTGAGTTCGTTGACCTTTTGCAGGCTGTGTTTTTCAGGACTGGTAGCCAGGTTTTGCTAATTTTTAAACTTTCTTCTTTTTTATTGTAACTGTGCTGGTGTTTGTGAATTTCAATGGCTTCTCTGTATAATCTGGTGTAAATGAAAGCCTTCGACAATACATATTTATTTATTTATTTATTTATTTAAATTTTTATCCCTCCTCTATTATTTTTATAAATAACTCAAGGCGGTGAACATTTATTTATTTTTTTTATTTATTGTTTGATTTATATCACCGCCCATCTCCCCCCACAAGTGGGCTCTGAAGTGGCTCAGGGTGCTGAGCTAATCACCACCTCTGCCATGAGATGCTTATTCATACCGTGTGTGTGCGTATCTGTGCGTAGGGATATCTATTTATTTATTTCCTGGAATATGATGCTATTTTCATTTTAGAAGTACAGTTAGTTAGCTACAAAGGAAAAAGAGGAGAGGGAGCACTGTTTTTTGTTAACATGCTCTGTCTGCTGAACATGTAAAACATTATTCTTTTCTACCTACGCTACCTAATTCTAAGCCCCTGAATTGAAAGGCCATTATTGATCTTGTTGGTGTGCTTTTCCAAATGAAAGGGCTCTCGTAGAATGTTGGCTATGCGGTCTCCTTTTTCTTGCTTGCCCTGCGCAGAAAGCTAATTAATTATACAAACATTACTGCCGATGACCTGTGTGTTGCAGAACCTTGAAGGTGCTGCAACTTGCTTGTGCTTTTCTTGTCTTTGAAACAGTGTCCAATTAACCAATGCATATTTATCAAGCTTCTAGAATCCCATACTGTTTTTACTTATGATCATTACGGTGAGGCAGTAAATTAAGAGCCTTAGCATTAAGAAGGGCCTATAATATATTTGTTTGCTTGGGAGAGCCGATCAATATGTTATATACGCAGGTAGAGAAGTGCCGGGGGAGGCTAATATTTCACTCTTTTCTAAAGCTGAGGCTAGCTCCTACTCTCTATTTATTTATGTGGGGTGTAGGACCATGTTGAGGCAGTACTGGACTGAGAATGGGAAGAAATGACTTTGAACAGTAGGTGCTTGAACTGCAGTGGCTTACAATTAATTTTCTATTTTTATACCAGGTAATGTAGCAAACATCAGTAGGAGTGGTCCTAGCAGGCAAAGGATGAAGGTTTAGTTGGAGTTCATCCTCATGCTAAGGACTTTAATGAAATGTAATTAATGGCTTGGCAGAGGATTTAGGCTGTTTGAGACAAGTTGTTTGACCGAGAACAGAGAAACTGGCCTTAAAATCCTTCTTAATCCACACAATTTCTTATAATCCCAATGCTAATGATCTTCAAAGCAAGGGCAAGTGAAAGCAATTGCATGTTAGTACACCTAGGTGTTAACTTTTAATGGTGCCAAAGAGCAGTGTATTTTTAAGAGATCATTTACTGTAAATACACACAAACCTGTATTACTTTATTTCTCTTCAAAGTTTCTTCTTTCACTTTGAGGCTCTGTTATTTAGTTTCAGGCTATGTCTCTTTGTTCGGATTGTGCTTTTCCATGTCTTTATGAACATACTATTAGGCTATATTACCAGCATGAATCAACTGTGTTTTTTAATGATGGAGTGTAGGAGTGTAGGACTAGGGCCTGAGCATGCTCATTCAGCAGTGATCATTGCTGCTACCAAAGTGACTTTTTGTAGAGACTCTGACTCTACTCACAGCAAGACAGCAAATAGGAAATGACTTGGAGTAAATCTCCCTAAGTTGAAAAAAAATGAAGTAGACATACTTCTAAATAGAAGGTGAAAATGCATACATTCAGCAAAGAAGGAGAAAAGATTAATGGCAGAGTACTATCCTACTCTTGATTAGGGAAAAGTGAAAAACTTATTTGGAATTTTGTTTTTCAGCTAAATTATCTGGGAAGTTACAGCACCATTCTGTGCACATTTACTCAAAAGTAAGATCTGCTCTATTCAATGGCCCTTACTCCCAGGAAATATTGCACAACAATATCTATAGTTCTACTCAGCTTTCTAATGACTTACTCTGAAGTAAGTTGGATTAATTAATTAATTAATTCATTCATTCATTTATCAAATTTATATGGCTGCCCATCTCACACAAGGTGACTCTGGGTGGTGTACAATAAAACCAACAATAAAAACATATTATGAAACCACTTAAAACACTTAAATAATTAAACATAAATATGAACAAGGATCAAAGATGACATTTTTGGGTTCAGTTGAGTCAATTTCTCCCCGTCTAGACCCTCACAGTTTCCAGGCACTGGGTCAGCATCTCAACATTTCCCGTTTGATCCAGTCATTCCTGAATTGCTAGAAGGAAATTTAAAATTTCCGTCCAGAGTCCCCTTTGGGGGAGATGGAGTGGTAATATAAATTGAACATACATACATACATACATACATACACACATACATAATTGTTTTTTTAAAAAAAATTGAATATAGAAAGCACGTGTTCATTGGAAGAGGTTGGTTAACTTAAAAATGTCAGTGCTCACTGGGTTAAAAATCTTAGTAATTATTTCACATGATCCACTGAACTCTTGAATATTCATATTTTTCCCCTCTCTGGCCTAATTTTTAATTATTAAAAACTAGACTACCCCCCACCCCCAGCTTGGTATGTTACCTGATCTCAAAAAACTAAGCAAAGTCAGACTTGGATAATGCTTGGATTGGAGACTACAAGGAAATTCTTAGGATTGTTTGCTAGACTGGGGTGTCAAAATCTATGACTATGGCAAATCTTTTCCATATTGTTTATTTATTTATTTATTAAATTTCTATGACCGCCCATCTCCCCCCCAAGGAGATGTTTCCTAGAACCCTACATAAATGTTGTTTTTTAAGGGAAAAAACATATGAGGCTCTGGCATATTTGTGGAGGAAAGAGAGGAGAAAGTATCTGTGGATTTAAGAATGAACGAATGGAATGAGGCAGAGGGAATAAGTGGGAGGATGCATGTCAAGGTGGAATAACAGCTACTGAAACATACATTTTTGGTCCCTAAGTTGCCAATGTGTCCTCAGCGTTACTTGTGAGGGCACTTCACCCCTCTGCGCTTGATTCAAGCACACACATCTTTGTTCAGGCATCTGTGCAAGTCTGAAAAAAGATGCCTCTGCTTTAAGAGTTGCGTTACAGATGTGCTGTTTTAATGATCCAGTTCATTAAAGCAACCACAGCTTTTTTTCAGACACAAGCAAGACAAAAAGACATGCAAGCTGGAATGAAAAGCAGAGAGCTGAAGTGCTCACCTTGCCTGAGATCCAATGCATTTCTTCCTTTTTAGTTTTGAAGCATGCTCAGCCTTTTTAAGCATTTTCTTTCTGAACAGGTTTCTGTATGACTATTCAGAGATTCCTGGAATTGGGGAAGGAGGCAGAATATGTCAATGACATTGGCCTTTGGAAGAGTAAAACAATCTGGAGAGGGCAGAAAAAGCTTCCAAGATTACACAAAAACAAAACTAAGCCCAATAAGATTTTTTCATCATTCTGTAGTTAATGCCTTTACATAAAAAGCTAGAAGATCAAGGTGGATTAACTGTATATTTGTCTTTGTCTACATCTATGTGGTTTTCTAAGCAGATTTTTGTTGCTTGACCAAATGTTCCTTTCCAGGTGCTAATAGAGTTTTTTTTAAAAGGTGCCTTAATCATCAACTCACCTCCCCCCCCCCCATAGCTTTCTGTGTTCTACTTTTAATTTTAACAAGGCAATGCAACATCATGGGTCTGGATGTTGTTTTTCTACCCAGAGAATATGTAATTACTCTGAAAGGAGAGAAGTGTCAAGCTATCTTTGAAAGCTATAATTTATTCTCTTGCTGGCATGAGGACAAATTAAAATCACACTCCATCAAGTCAACATGTGTTTCATATGAGGGTCTTCCTTGGAGTGGAAAAGATGAGTTCTTCAACTCCTTTCCTTTCCTTTCCTTTCCTTTCCTTTCCTTTCCTTTCCTTTCCTTTCCTTTCCTTTCCTTTCCTTTCCTTTCCTTTCCTTTCCTTTCCTTTCCTTCCCTTCCCTTCCCTTCCCTTCCCTTCCCTTCCCTTCCCTTCCCTTCCCTTCCCTTCCCTTCCCTTCCTTCTAGAATTCAAGAAATGGGTTCAGAATTTGGCTTTGCTTTCAGAACTACAGGATCTTTGCAGCTTAAAAAAGAAAATACAAAAATCCTCCTTTATTATTTCAAATGAATTACCCTAGTACACACATTTGTCATGCATAAAACCAGTTATTCTAGTGATGTCTACCCCACTTATGACTTTGTTTTTTCCTTCCACTGGCAGTCTGGCTATAATCTCTCTCCTGCTCCCACCTTTCCCTTCCCATCTTGCAAATTCCCATTTGCACTTCTGTTTTCACTCTGCCTTTATTAAAGTTTCTGTCTCTTTCATTATATGTATTTTAATTGTTTTTAGAAAGCCTATGGCTGGGTGAGATTTCACTTCAAAATTGTTGCGGTAAGATCCAGTCTAGTTGGGAAGACCTGAATTCAAAGCCTGAACATCTTGACTCAGGATTTTGCCTCCTTTTACATCTTATTTTTATTTTATACAACTGCTTTGTGGAATGGAGAGATCGTATTTCATTGGTTTCATCACAGAATATATAGAGATAATTCCTCTGGGTAGCGACTGCAGGGAACTTACCTTGTTGCTATTACAGAAAACAAAGGAGTAACTGTGTATTGACTTGGGACTTCTGGAACTATTATTTTGTTGTGTTTTATTGTATCATTCATGTTTTCTATCCCTATATTAGACCTTCAATCACACTGTAGTATCAGTGATATTTATTTGGCTAATTCCCTGTGAAACTGCATCCATATTACTAATTCTATCTCGAATCCTAAACAAAGTAAGAGGAGTCGACATGGGATTTACAACTTTGGACCATTAGTATTTTTAACATATTACTTGAGTCCTGATCAGAACATGTAGCTCAGTCATGTAGCTGAGAAAAGTGATTTATACATGAGAGATATATTTATGCATTTATATGTGAGAGCCAGTTTGGTGTAGTGGTTAAAGCATCAGGCTAGAAACTGGGAGACCATTCTAGTCCTGCCTTAGGCACAAAGCCAACTGGGTGACCTTGGGCCAGTCACTTTCTCTCAGCCCTAGGAAGGAGGCAATGGCAAACCACTTCTAAAAAACTTTGCCACGAAAACTGCAGAGAATTGTCCAGTCTCCAAGGATTGGACACGATTGAACGGATAATGTATGTAATGTATGTATGTATGTATGTATGTATGTAATATAGACTGAAAACTTTGGGAGGAAGAAATTTGCCCCTGTCTGGAAAGACACAAGTTTCCTTCTTTAAAGACAACCCAACATTGTTTACCCTTCAATCTTCCTGCTTTTCTACAAGATGTTTAATTTTATTTCTGAGGTTTTTGTCATTTGGTGTTATGAAAAAGAACATGGATCAAAGGGATATTTTTGTCAATCAGGAAGTGGAAGAAAAACACTGAATAATCACAAACAACAGTACGGGATTGCATCCCCCCCCCCTTTTTTTCCTGCATATTCTTTAAAAAGACAGATGCACACTAAACCCAGACTCATTATAGTAGTCCTGCTACTAAAGTCTATTTCCATAAACAACACATTTTGATTGCTCACTCGCTGGATCGTCACCTTGTTGTGGTGAGTGGGCTTGTGTGTTCTCAATGAACCCTGTGAGCGAAGCCGTCAGGAGTCATGTACTCCTGGTAGGGTCACCCATGGCGGTAAGGTCCAGGGGGAGGAACCAGACAAAGAACGATCCAAGAAAGTCCTCAACGGCAGAACAGGTGGAAGATAAGGTGTATTGTTACAACGGCTGCGAAGGCGGATGAAGGCTGCAGCAGACAAAAGGTCACCAATCGTCATGGTATCCATGCCATTGGATTATAGCCTTTTTCTGTGAAGGTTGTGCGCTGATCGTTGTGCACCGATCTCCACACATAAAACAAATTCACGCACAGGCGTCTTCCAACCACACCAAACCCCAAACAACCAAAAGTCCCATGGCGATTGACGAATGGCAACGGGGGCAGGACTGTGAAATCCGGAAGCTCCTAGTCATGGATCAGCACATGGGCGGTGGATACGGATTCAGTCGCCCTGACTCGAGGATTGAGGCAGTTGAGTAGTTCGGCAGCTGTATCCACGACTGAGCAGCCCTATTTAGGATCCACTCTGCTCACCCCATATGGGGAGGGGGCTAGAAAAGGTGCCCTAAACATAGTCTGCCTCATTTTCTCCCTGACTGGATTACCGCGACCAGTGGGGTCACCATCTAGCGGTCGTAAAAAACACATGAATTTTGGAACATGGAATATACGGACACTGCAAGACAATATGGATAGTGAACAACCTGAACGTAGGACTGCCATTATTGCAAGGGAGCTGAGACGTTTTAATATTGATATAGCAGCACTCCAAGAAACTCGAAGAGCAGGAGAAGGACAGTTGAAGGAAGAAAAAGGAGGTTATACCTTCTTTTGGAAAGGACTGCCTGAACAAGAACGACAAATACATGGGGTAGGCTTTGCTATCAAAAACGACCTTGTGAAGCTCTTGTCAGAAGTTCCCACTGGGATTAACGAACGACTCTCAACTCTCCGAATAAAACTCGCCAAAAACCAACAGGCAACTATCCTAAGTGCTTACGCACCAACACTAGATGCAGATGAGGATATCAAGGAAAAATTGTATACCCAGCTGGACACCATCTTATCAGAGATACCAAAGGAGGATAAAATTATCCTCCTGGGCGATTTCAATGCAAGAGTTGGGCGTGATTTTGATTTGTGGCCAGGGATCATTGGGAAAGAAGGAGTTGACAACAGCAACACGAATGGAATCTTACTTCTGACTAAATGTGCAGAGCATAACCTTGTCATTACTAACACACTCTTTCGCCAGAAAAATAAATTTAAAACATCATGGAAGCACCCACGGTCGAAGCACTGGCATCTTTTAGATTATGTAATTGTCCGTGCTAGAGATCGCCGTGATGTACTTCTCACCAGAGCCATGACGAGCGCCGATGTCTGCTGGACAGACCATCGATTAATTTGATCCACAATGGCCATAAAGATTGTCCCTCATCGTAGGCTCCAAGGAAGAAAACCAAGGCGTAAAATGAATACACTGGCCCTTCAAGATTCTATTAAACGAGCTTGCTTTCAATCAACTCTCAAGGAACATCTGCCTATGGAACTTCCTGAAAATGTTGAGGAACACTGGATTAAATTGAAGACTTCTATTATTTCAGCCTGTGAACAAACTATCAGATACCAAACTAAGAGACATCAGGACTGGTTTGATGAGAACGATAGTGAGATTGAACATATTATTGACAAGAAAAGGAAAGACTTCCGGATATGGCAAAAAGATATTAACTGTGCCGTTAAGAAAAAAATCTACGCCAGTGCAAAGGCAGAAGTCCAAAGAAGAACTAGAGAACTTAAGAACATATGGTGGATAAAAAAAGCCCAAGAAACCCAACATTTTGCAGATGCTCATGATGCACGGGGCTTTTTTAATGCCATAAAGGCCATCTATGGACCAACAAACCATGGTACAAATCCCTTACGCTCAGTAGATGGTGCTAAACTTCTAAAGGACAAAGAGTCTATTGCACTGCGCTGGAAAGAGCATTACTACAATCTCCTTAATCATCACTCTACTGTGGCTGATGAAGTCTTCTTGCAAATCCCGCAAAAACAAATAAGTGATGAGCTTGCAGTACCCCCTAGTTTGGAGGAAGTCAGTAAAGCCACTAAACAAATGAAAAATAACAAAGCTAGTGGACCTGATGGGATTCCTGCTGAAGTCTTTAAAGAAGGCGGGCCTGAACTTACACAACAACTTCAGAAGCTCATCGAAAAAATCTGGATGAGGGAGGAGATTCCAGCAGACTTTAGGGATGCCATAATTATCACTCTCTTTAAAAAGGGTGATAGAACAGACTGTGGAAACTATCGAGGCATCTCCCTTCTAGCCACAGCAGGCAAAATCCTGGCAAAGATCATCGCAAACCATCTCCTATCTGTATCAGAAGACATCCTCCCTGAAACGCAAAATGGCTTCCGCCCTTCCAGAGGAACAGTGGATATGATCTTCACTGCACGACAGCTTCAAGAAAAATGCAAGGAGCAAAACCGCCCTCTGTACATGGCGTTTATTGATCTGACTAAAGCTTTTGATACTGTAAATTGTACTGCTCTCTGGACCATCCTTCTGAAAATCGGATGCCCTGATAAATTTGTGAACATCTTGCGGCTACTCCATGATGACATGATGGCAACAATCCTGAATAACAATGGCTCTCAAAGCGATCCATTTAAAGTGGAATCCGGCGTTAAACAGGGATGTGTTATTGCTCCAACCTTATTTGCTATCTTCATCGCTATGATTATACACCTTGTTGAAGAGAAACTTCCCACTGGTGTAGAAATTATATATTGAACAGATGGAAAGCTTTTTAATCTTAGTAGGCTGAAAGCAAAAAATAAGGTAACTACAACTTCTGTTATAGAACTTCAATATGCTGATGATAACGTAGTCTGTGCACACTCCGAAGAAGATCTTCAAACTATCCTAAACATCTTTGCAGAAGCATATGAAAAGCTCGGCCTCTCGATTAACATTAAAAAAACCAAAGTGCTTTACCAGCAAGTTCGAACCAATCCCTCCGCAGCACCATCAATCCAGCTTAAAGGTGTGTCACTAGAAAATGTCAACCACTTTTCTTATCTCGGCAGCCATCTATCTACAAAAGCCAACATCGACGCTGAAATTCAGCATCGCCTGAGCTCTGCGAGTGTAGCTTTCTCCCGAATGAAGCGTAGAGTGTTTGAGGATCGGGACATTCGCAGGGAGACCAAAATGCTTGTTTACAAAGCCATTGTACTACCAACCCTTCTGTACGCCTGTGAAACATGGACCCTCTACAAACGCCACCTCCAACTTCTTGAAAGATTCCATCAACGCTGCCTCCGAAAAATTCTGCAAATTACTTGGGAAGATAGGCGGACTAATGTTAGCGTATTAGAAGAAGCGAAAACCACCAGCATTGAAACAATGATCATCCAACATCAACTTCGCTGGACCGGTCATGTTGTTCGAATGCCTGACCATCGTCTTCCAAAGCAGCTACTTTACTCCCAACTTAAGAATGGAAAACGGAATATTGGTGGACAGCAAAAGAGATTCAAAGATACTCTCAAAGCTAATTTAAAAAAATGTAATATCAGCATTGAGAACTGGGAAGCCCTAACTCATGAGCGTTTCAATTGGAGGTCAGCCTTTATTAATGGCGCTATGGACTTTGAAGAAGCACGAGTACAGGGCGAAAGGGAGAAAAGAGCTAAAAGGAAGGCACATCAGGCAAACCCTCATCATGACCGTCTCCCATCCGGAAACCTATGCCCTCATTGTGGGAGGTTGTGTGGATCCAGAATTGGCCTTTATAGCTACTTACGGATCCACTGTTAAAATTTTACCTTTGGAAGACAATCTTACTCGGCTACGAGTGATCGCCAATGAATGAATGACATTTGATTGGTGCTCACTTCCATACAATACACCTTTTGCATACAGGAAATTATCATGTGAAGAAGGTTAATTTTGAACCCTACTCTCTGAAGTGCCAATTCATTATATACTGGAGTTTGGCTGATTGGTTTTACTTGGGAAGCATTTGTCATGTGAGACCCCATCTCACACTGAAGTGGTGAAGATAGAAAGGAGGTTTCTCTTCTCCTTTCCCTTTTGAGTGCTTGGTTGGAGGGCATCTGTTTTATTAGAAAGGCAAGGAGAAGGGCTGTGTGTAGAAGGGAGAGTTGAGATTCAGAGCAAGGATTGTTGGGTAGATATGGTCCAGCAAGCTTCTGCTACTAACCTTTGGGGTCCCTTGATGCTCACCCGTTCTCGAGCTATTTTTAAATGCTTGCTTGTGTAGATAAGCAAGGGTAAGAAGGTGGTTGGGAGCTCTTTGTCTTTTTCATTCTGATGGTTGAGATATAGGACCCAAAG
Organism: Charina bottae; assembly: GCA_023362775.1. Classification (NCBI taxonomy): domain Eukaryota; kingdom Metazoa; phylum Chordata; class Lepidosauria; order Squamata; family Charinaidae; genus Charina; species Charina bottae. Next base: position 452,575 of record JALMGJ010000030.1, on the reverse strand, counting down.
GAAAAAGGCAAATGAATGAGAAATGATGGTACCCCCAAAATTGGACCCACTGAATATATCACAGTGAACAATGCTGTAGTCAGAACTGAAAGGAGGTAATGGCTTTGTGGGGATTTTCCATAGCAGAATAATGGCTCCTTCCTAAATCAGAAAGGTATGTGATCCCAGGCTGTATGGTGTCCCTGGACTTGTTTGAAGGACCACTTGTATGCAAAATAAATTTAGCTTTATCCTTAGCTACTTTTTATAAAATAAAATATTTAACAGCCATGCATCTTATTACCCTTGTGAACCTATTAAATATATTCTGCATTCAGATTGGCCTCTGGCCAATTTCCTCTGAAGAAACACCCTGAAGCAATCTTCCTTACTTCAAGAAGAAGCATGAAAGAGTTGCCCTACATTAGTTTAAAAAAATCTAGCTGATGTTCTGTGGGGAAAAGCCCCACAACAATAATGTGCCACCATTCCATTCTGGGATGAATTGACTCTTTGGGGTAAGTGGAAATTTAAAAACTAAATCTGATCTTGGAAGTCATTCTTCTGTTTTATTCATGAAATTGAAAAAAGAAAATAACACCCAGAATTATTCAGCCACATTTGTTTTGATCTGGTTTACCTCAATGATATTTTATTTAAGTACATCTTAAATTTACAGGCCTTCAGGTTGGTCCTGTCAATTTGATTGTTTGTTTATTTAAAATATTTATTCTGCCCTTCACTGCAAGTAATCTTGAGTCAGTTTACAAATTAAGATGACAACAAATATAATAGGATAGTAATACAATTAAAATGCATAAACAATAGCTAAAAGGATTGTTGCATCCTTTTAATCCTTTATAATCAAGCTGGATAGAAAGGGTAATTTCTAGGAGGAAATTAGGGGGAAAAAGTCCAGACAGTAGAAGAGCAGGTGTGTCTTGATGGAGAACTTAACTCCAAAACATTTATTTGGGCTTTGTATGGACAAGTATAATGAAATATGGGACTTTTATACAAAATACAGTAGGTTAAAAAAAACATGATAGTCATATAAATGTATTAGAAACATATATGTACTTGAATAATATTTGCATTAGATAAGTATAACAGAATTGTAATTGTTTACTGTTATAATGACATATTAACATGTTTTTTTTGTATTTCTTTCACTTTTTTGTTAAAGCACTTCTATGTGTTTTTTTCTTCTCCTTTTTTGTAATTAAAAATTTAAAAATATATTTAAAAAAAACATTTATTTGGAATCAATCAAGCTCTCAGTGTCATTTATTTTAAACAAGCCTTTCATAATCTTAATATCATCCAGGTATGCTTGACTACAGTTCCTCTTATGCCCGGCCAACACAGACAATGCATATTGGAAGGGACATGGAATTCAACTGCATTTCCTGCAAAAAGCATGGGACCTCTTTTAGCTTGGGTGATTCTGATTTGTTAAACCATTAGAATATTATGCTTACTGACAGCACTAAGGGTAATGTTTTGCAGACCTTTGCACAGAGTCCATTGATGCCTTTCACTACAGATTTTGGTATCTCTGAATGGACATTGGTGAGAGCCAATTTGGGGCAGTGGTTAAGGCACCAGGTTTGAAACTGGGAGACCGTTAGTTCTACAGTAGTCTTGCCTTAGCCCCAAAGCCAGCTGGGTGACCATGGGCCAGTCACTCTCTCTCAGCCCTAGGAAGCAGGCAAGGGAAAGCCATTTCTAAAATCTTGCCAAGAAAACTGCAGGGACTTGTCCAGGCAGTCGCCAGGAGTCAAAAACTGACTTGAAGGCACACACACACACACACAAAGACATTTATTTCTCTGTCACACACAATCTCTACAAATGGAAATTGTCTGAATTTCAGAACCAATTCCAGAACTATCTCCAATGGTTTCTGCATGTTTGGACAGAGAGGGTGTGCTCCAGGTCCACTCGATTAAACATTGTCCTCTTGTGTGCCTTCTCTGTTGATGCCCTTGCCTTCTGGGACAGCATCCCCCCAGAGATACGTATGGCACCCACTCACCTGGGGTTCTGGAAGGCTGTGTTCCCAGGTCTGGGGTAAGTGTGTTTGTGGAGCCCTGTTGTATTTTTTATGATTGTTGTTTTTTAGTCTGGGCTGCTGTGTTTTGTTGTCATATTTTTAACTGTCTATTTAATTGTCTATTCCGATGTTGTAAGTCACCCAGAGTCTTTTGGAGTGGGCGGCCATAATAAATCTAAGTAATCAGCATCAGCATCAGCAACAACAAAATGTTCTAAAATGTTGAAAAACACCATGAGACCAGATCCAGTGCTTCCAACTTAATTAAGGTGTTTTGCAATCATAGAACTCCTCTTATATCTCATCAGGTTTGAGCATAGATATATATTCTTGGAACCTGATGGCAGAAATCCTGCTGGTAGAAAAAGAACAACAGAGAAGCATGGATTCAAGACATATGAGAAGAGAGAGTACAGTATTCTTTCTTTCACTTCTCATTTTATAAACTAGCATCAGCCCTTTCATTTGCTTTCAAAGAGATGCTTAGCATATGTTAAGTTTAGGGAGAAGATAGGATTAATACTTTCAGTGGAAAAATAGATTCCTTGAACACAGAAGATTTTCTTTGTTTTTTAATGAGATTGGTGGGAACGGGGTCTGCAGTGACAGGCTTTCAAAATGGTTGAGTGTGATTGGGCAATCAAAGCCCCCACCCCGTTGTAATGTGTGTCACATGCATTAGAATGCATATTAAAAAGGGACAGTGTTTTAACTGCATGGGCTTGCCTGCCATATTGGAACCAGTGATTGTTGTTGCAGACGTGCCAGGTGGGAAATTAGAAGGGAGGTTATACAGCACAATGGTAGCACCCATTTTTGCTTACAAAGTTTCTGATCTACTCTCCAAAATCTCCCATAAAAAAAGGATAAAGTAGCAGTAGATGAGAAAGCATTTTGGCTGAGAACCTGGGGAGCTGTACCCATTATAAGAATGCTGGATAGATACATGACCTGGACTAATTTAAGGACATTTTCCTGTCTTCCTAAAATGCTCCAGGTCTTATGACTTTTTTAGCATGGCACAACAGAAACGGGGAGGAAAGCAGATTGTGGCAGGTACCAAATGGCTAATGATTATGACATCAAAAATTCTGTGCCCTAGTTTTAGGGCTGTCTTACAAGTCATATCTTGATATTTTATTTATTTATTTTATTTATGATTCGATTTGTATTTACTGCTCCATCTCGCCGCAAGGGAACTCTGGGCGGTTTACAAGGATCAACAGTTAAAATTTAACAATTAAAACAACATATATATAATACTCTCTAATACAATAATAATTTAAATATAAAATCCAAGATGTGATGGGTCGATGTTTAAAAGGGCTCTATGGCACCAGCCATCCCCAAGAGGAACTGTTCCCCCCCCCACGCAAGGCGGCAGAACCAGGTCTTTAAGTTCTTTCTGAAGGCCGGGAGCGATGGGGCCTGCCTCACCTCCGGGGGTAGCATATTCCAAAGGGTGGGCGCCACTATCGAGAAGGCCCGCTTTCTAGACCCCATCAGGTGAAATTCCCTTACCGATGGGATCCGCAGCATGCCCTCTCTAAATGACCGAGTGGGACGGTTCGACGTTATGGGGATGAGACGGTCCCTCAGGTAACCTGGCCCCATGCCATGTAGGGCTTTAAAGGTGATAACCAACACCTTGAATTGGACCCGGAAGCACACAGGTACCCAGTGCAGCTGTCGCAGCAGAGGTGTCACATGTGCTGATCTTGGTGCACCAATAACTGCGTGAGCAGCCGCATTCTGGACCAGTTGAAGCTTCTGGATACTCTTCAAGGGTAGCCCCATGTAGAGCGCATTGCAATAGTCTATATGGGAGATGACCAGGGCATGAGTGACTGTACGGAGGGCATCCTGATCCAGGAAAGGGCTAACTGGCACACAACACGAAGTTGTGCAAAAGCCCTTCTGGCCACGGCTGCCACCTGCTCTTTGAGCAGGAGCCGTGAGTCCAGAAGAACCCCCAGATTCTGCACTTGGTCTGAATGGGGTAGTGCAACCCCATCCAGAACTAAAGATGATAATTTCCTGGATCCACAGGAACCATCAATCCACAGCCACTCCATCTTACCAGGGTTCAGTCGAAGCCTGTTGTTCCCCATCCAGACCCCCACAGCCTCCAGGCACTGAGAAAGGGTAGCCACTGCATCACTTACCTCACCAGGGATGGAGATATATAATTGGGTATCGTCCGCATATTGATGGTACCTCATCCCATGGTGACGGATGATCTCACCCAGCGGTTTCATGTAGATATTAAATAGGAGAGGGGAGAGAACCGAACCCCGTGGCACCCCACAAACGAGGGGTTGGGGGTCGGATCTCTCATCTCCTATTACCACCAATTGGGACCGGCCCCGGAGGAAGGAGGTGAACCAGCGCAAAACTACGCCTCCCACCCCCAACTCCCTTAGCCGTCCCAAAAGGATACCATGGTCAATGGTATTGAATGTCGCTGAGAGGTCAAGAAGAGCTAGGATGGATGCACTCCCTCCATCCCGCTCCCACCAGAGATCATCTGTAAGCGCGACCAATGCAGTTTCCACCCCATATCCCGGCCTGAAACCTGACTGGAAGGGGTCCAGATAATCCGTATCATCCAGGATCCTCTGGAGTTGTAATGCCACCACTTTCTCAACCACCTTCCCTAAAAAGGGGAGGTGGGAGACAGGACAAAAATTGTCCAATATAGTAGGGTCCAGTGATGGTTTCTTGAGGAGGGGGTGCACCAGAGCCTCTTTAAAAGCAGCTGGGAACACCCCCTCCCCCAGAGATGTATTAACCATCACCTGGACCCAACCGCATGTCACCTCCTGGGCTGCCTGTACCAGCCAGGAAGGGCATGGGTCTAGATGACATGTGGTGGCCCTTACAACCCGAAGGATCCTGTCCACTTCCTTAGGTCCAACACGATTGAACTGTTCCCAGATAACCGGGCAAAGACGTTCCCTCGGCATCTCCCCAGACTGTGCTACACGCTTAGAGTCCAACTTGGCTGGAACTGTCACTTCTTTTCATCTGGATGGTTTGCAGAAGGCTAGTGTATGTATTGTATATGTATATGTATATGTATATATGTGGGGGGGGTGACCAAGAGTATGTGCTATAGTCCTGTTTTTAATATGGATATGGTGTATAAGCAAGTGTTGAGACATAGTCTTCCCCTCTGTATTAAAGATGATCAAGCAGAAGGCAAGGCCAGTAGTGTGTCTAACAATGGGGGCAGGTTCGGTGATAAAACATGTAATGGTAATTAATGTGCATGACTTTATGTATCTGAAGGAGATTGTATGTTGGTACAGGAGGATTGCAAATTTATTCCAAAAGTTAAAGATAGATCTTAGGCTTCAGTATGTATGTTAAAGCACCATGATGCACACTTTAGCACACTTGGTAAGTCCTGATGTAACAGCATAAGCATTTTTCCCATTAAATTTGGTCCTAAAGTTTCTAAAGAAATGTCTATAGCTTGGATTACTTACATACATGTTGCACGTAAAGGATGCCAGATTCAGACCATAGCAGCTTCAGTTGAAAGTGAACAAAAGCTCTTGAAACAGTGTCACACAAAAGAGTCCTAACAAAACTTGACAAACTAATGATCAGGTGCTGGGTTCAAATAGCAGTTGTCATAATATCACCTGTTTCAGTTTGGCTTATTTTGTGTGAAGGAGGTTAGTGAATAAATCACACTTTGTTTTAAAAGCAATAAATCACAGTTTGGAACCACTGGTTGTTGATATGTCTATGAAGGTTCTCAGTCATCCAGGTGGAATTGTCTGTAGCTTGAATCATGTCAACTGGATTTCTATTTTCTTAATGGAAACGTTTCGCTCCTTATCCAAGGGGCTTCTTCAGTCTGAGCAAAGTTGGTAAGGGAATCCTAAATATGTTCCTAGGTAGCTGTGTGACCTTACACCTGGGGCTAGGTCATGGTTATATTGAGATGTAATTTTTAAGTCCTTTTATCATCTAATGGAGGGTCGTTAAAAACACCATGCTGCTGTTGAGCTTCTGAAATGGTCTTAATCTTCCTAGGCACAGAAGACAACACGGGGAGGAAGATGGGGGAGAGTTTGTGCCTGAGGCCCCCACCTCTATTCAAGGAAGGATTTTCCAAGTTGGCATAAATGGATTCCTTGACCCCTCTCTCAAACCACCTATCTTCTCTGTCTAAAATGTGAACATTAATGTCCTCAAATGAATGTCCTTTTTCTTTTAGATGAAGATAAACTGCTGACTCTGGTCCTGTGGTGTTATTTCTCCTGTGTTGTGCCATCCTCCTGTACATAGGTTGTTTGGTTTCTCCAATGTAGAGTTCAGAGCACTCCTCACTGCACTGGATTGCATAAACTACATTGCTTTTCTTATGTTTTGGAGTTTGATCTTTGGGGTGTACAAGCCTCTGTCTCAGTGTGTTGGTGGGTTTGAAATATACAGGTATGTGGTGTTTGCCAAATATCCGTTTTATCTTTTCAGACACGCCAGCCATGTAGGGAATGACCAGGTTCTTTCGTTTACTCTGAGTCTCAGCCCTATCTGTCGCTGTTTTAGGTCTGGTAAATTTAGATTTGGTGAAGGCCCAATTTGGATATCCACAGGCCTTCAGGGCTGTTCTCAGGTGCTGATTTTCATTCTTTTTGGAATCCATGGAGGTGGGGATGGTTTCTGCTCTGTGTGACAATGTCCTGATGACTCCTAGTTTGTGCTGCAGTGGATGGTGGGAGTCAAACATCAGATATTGATCTGTGTGTGTGGGTTTCCTGTAGATCCCTATTTCTAGCTTGCCACCGGTCCCAATGAGGACTTCACAGTCTAGGAATGCCAGTCTGTTGTCCTTGGTGTCTTCTCTGGTGAAGCTAATGTTGGCATCTATAGTGTTTATATGGTCCGTGAAGGCCTGTACTTCCTGGGCCTTGATTTTGACCCAGGTGTCATCCACATACCTAAACCAGTGGGTGGGCACCGTTCCCTGGAATGTGTTGAGTGCTTTCTTCTCCACTTCTTCCATGTATAAATTGGCCACAATGGGTGACACAGGAGAACCCATGGCACAGCCGTGTTTTTGTCTGTAAAAGTCACCTCTGTATGTGAAATAAGTGGTGTTAAGACACAGGTCCAGAAGATGGCAGATCTGGTTTGGGTTGAGATGGCTTCTCCTTTCCAGGGTGCTGTCCTCTTCTAGTCTCTTCCTGACAGCGGATAGAGCATGAGTGGTGGGGATGCTGGTGAAAAGGGAGGACACATCAAAGGAGACCATAGTTTCATCTGTATCCAGTTTCAGGATCTTTGCTTTGGAAACAAATTCTTCCGAATTATGGATGTGGTGTTCAGAGTGTCCAACTAGAGGTGCTAGTATGGTAGAGAGGTGTTTGGCAATGTTGTATGTTACCGAATTGATGCTGCTGACTATGGGTCGGAGGGGTGTTCCTTCCTTGTGGATCTTAGGAAGTCCGTAGATGCAGGGGATGGCTTCTCCAGGATACAGACGGTGGTAGGTAATCCTATCGATGGAGCCATCATGTTCCAATTGTTTCAAACTGTCTATTGCCTTTTTCTTGTAATTGTTGGTGGGGTCTCTTTTCAGTTTTTCATATGTATGGTGATCCTCCAAATGTGAGGTAATTTTATTGTGGTAGTCTGCAGTGTTTAGAACCACTGTACATCTTCCTTTGTCAGCAGGTAAAATGGTGATGGTTTCATCTTTGCTGAGGGCTGTCAGGGCTCTCCTCTCTTGGACGGTAAGGTTGGGGGGAGGAGGTTGAGCACTGGACAGAGCTGCAGATATTTTAAGCCGGAGTTGTTCTGCTTCTTCAAAAGGTAGGTGGTTGTTGTGGATGGCAGATTCTGTGGCTGTAATGAGCTCCACAACCGGAACTTGCTTGGGAGTGATGGCAAAATTAAGACCTTTGGCTAGGACATCTCTCTCTGGTTGGGTAAGTTCTCTGTCTGAGAGATTTTTCACCCACATGTTCTTTTTGTCCTCTGTGGTCCTGTTGTTGTTGTTCCTCCCAGTGGTTTCTCCAGTTCCTTGTTTCTGCTTGCTGCGAGAAAGAAGAATGTCAAATTTCTTAGTTTGCCTCTCCTTTGTCTTGTGATGCTGGGCCAGCTGTACTTTATTGCCAAGCTGAATAACTCTATCCAGGATTGGGTCAGGAAGGGTGGCTGTGAGTTCCTGGTGAAGGTTCTCAAAATTGTATTGCAGGGCCTCAATGGTGAAGTGGACTTGCCTTATTCTTTCATTTAGAAGATGTCTTTGTGCCTGCTGCAGGATCTGATCTGCTCTGTGACCCTTAACTGTAGATTGCAGGCGTAGGCTTGTCGGGATGAGTCTCTGTTGTCTGCATCTGAGGTTAAAACGTAGGTGGTTTCTATAGTCTGCCACCTTTCTTGCTGTCTTCTCGAATTTCCTTACCAACTTCAGGGTTTCATCCCCAAAATGTATGGCAATATGTCTATGAAGGTTCTCAGTCATCCAGGTGGAATTGTCTGTAGCTTGAATCATGTCAACTGGATTTCTATTTTCTTAATGGAAACGTTTCGCTCCTTATCCAAGGGGCTTCTTCAGTCTGAGCAAAGTTGGTAAGGGAATCCTAAATATGTTCCTAGGTAGCTGTGTGACCTTACACCTGGGGCTAGGTCATGGTTATATTGAGATGTAATTTTTAAGTCCTTTTATCATCTAATGGAGGGTCGTTAAAAACACCATGCTGCTGTTGAGCTTCTGAAATGGTCTTAATCTTCCTAGGCACAGAAGACAACACGGGGAGGAAGATGGGGGAGAGTTTGTGCCACACAGATCAATATCTGATGTTTGACTCCCACCATCCACTGCAGCACAAACTAGGAGTCATCAGGACATTGTCACACAGAGCAGAAACCATCCCCACCTCCATGGATTCCAAAAAGAATGAAAATCAGCACCTGAGAACAGCCCTGAAGGCCTGTGGATATCCAAATTGGGCCTTCACCAAATCTAAATTTACCAGACCTAAAACAGCGACAGATAGGGCTGAGACTCAGAGTAAACGAAAGAACCTGGTCATTCCCTACATGGCTGGCGTGTCTGAAAAGATAAAACGGATATTTGGCAAACACCACATACCTGTATATTTCAAACCCACCAACACACTGAGACAGAGGCTTGTACACCCCAAAGATCAAACTCCAAAACATAAGAAAAGCAATGTAGTTTATGCAATCCAGTGCAGTGAGGAGTGCTCTGAACTCTACATTGGAGAAACCAAACAACCTATGTACAGGAGGATGGCACAACACAGGAGAAATAACACCACAGGACCAGAGTCAGCAGTTTATCTTCATCTAAAAGAAAAAGGACATTCATTTGAGGACATTAATGTTCACATTTTAGACAGAGAAGATAGGTGGTTTGAGAGAGGGGTCAAGGAATCCATTTATGCCAACTTGGAAAATCCTTCCTTGAATAGAGGTGGGGGCCTCAGGCACAAACTCTCCCCCATCTTCCTCCCCGTGTTGTCTTCTGTGCCTAGGAAGATTAAGACCATTTCAGAAGCTCAACAGCAGCATGGTGTTTTTAACGACCCTCCATTAGATGATAAAAGGACTTAAAAATTACATCTCAATATAACCATGACCTAGCCCCAGGTGTAAGGTCACACAGCTACCTAGGAACATATTTAGGATTCCCTTACCAACTTTGCTCAGACTGAAGAAGCCCCTTGGATAAGGAGCGAAACGTTTCCATTAAGAAAATAGAAATCCAGTTGACATGATTCAAGCTACAGACAATTCCACCTGGATGACTGAGAACCTTCATAGACATATTGCCATACATTTTGGGGATGAAACCCTGAAGTTGGTAAGGAAATTCGAGAAGACAGCAAGAAAGGTGGCAGACTATAGAAACCACCTACGTTTTAACCTCAGATGCAGACAACAGAGACTCATCCCGACAAGCCTACGCCTGCAATCTACAGTTAAGGGTCACAGAGCAGATCAGATCCTGCAGCAGGCACAAAGACATCTTCTAAATGAAAGAATAAGGCAAGTCCACTTCACCATTGAGGCCCTGCAATACAATTTTGAGAACCTTCACCAGGAACTCACAGCCACCCTTCCTGACCCAATCCTGGATAGAGTTATTCAGCTTGGCAATAAAGTACAGCTGGCCCAGCATCACAAGACAAAGGAGAGGCAAACTAAGAAATTTGACATTCTTCTTTCTCGCAGCAAGCAGAAACAAGGAACTGGAGAAACCACTGGGAGGAACAACAACAACAGGACCACAGAGGACAAAAAGAACATGTGGGTGAAAAATCTCTCAGACAGAGAACTTACCCAACCAGAGAGAGATGTCCTAGCCAAAGGTCTTAATTTTGCCATCACTCCCAAGCAAGTTCCGGTTGTGGAGCTCATTACAGCCACAGAATCTGCCATCCACAACAACCACCTACCTTTTGAAGAAGCAGAACAACTCCGGCTTAAAATATCTGCAGCTCTGTCCAGTGCTCAACCTCCTCCCCCCAACCTTACCGTCCAAGAGAGGAGAGCCCTGACAGCCCTCAGCAAAGATGAAACCATCACCATTTTACCTGCTGACAAAGGAAGATGTACAGTGGTTCTAAACACTGCAGACTACCACAATAAAATTACCTCACTTTTGGAGGATCACCATACATATGAAAAACTGAAAAGAGACCCCACCAACAATTACAAGAAAAAGGCAATAGACAGTTTGAAACAATTGGAACATGATGGCTCCATCGATAGGATTACCTACCACCGTCTGTATCCTGGAGAAGCCATCCCCTGCATCTACGGACTTCCTAAGATCCACAAGGAAGGAACACCCCTCCGACCCATAGTCAGCAGCATCAATTCGGTAACATACAACATTGCCAAACACCTCTCTACCATACTAGCACCTCTAGTTGGACACTCTGAACACCACATCCATAATTCGGAAGAATTTGTTTCCAAAGCAAAGATCCTGAAACTGGATACAGATGAAACTATGGTCTCCTTTGATGTGTCCTCCCTTTTCACCAGCATCCCCACCACTCATGCTCTATCCGCTGTCAGGAAGAGACTAGAAGAGGACAGCACCCTGGAAAGGAGAAGCCATCTCAACCCAAACCAGATCTGCCATCTTCTGGACCTGTGTCTTAACACCACTTATTTCACATACAGAGGTGACTTTTACAGACAAAAACACGGCTGTGCCATGGGTTCTCCTGTGTCACCCATTGTGGCCAATTTATACATGGAAGAAGTGGAGAAGAAAGCACTCAACACATTCCAGGGAACGGTGCCCACCCACTGGTTTAGGTATGTGGATGACACCTGGGTCAAAATCAAGGCCCAGGAAGTACAGGCCTTCACGGACCATATAAACACTATAGATGCCAACATTAGCTTCACCAGAGAAGACACCAAGGACAACAGACTGGCATTCCTAGACTGTGAAGTCCTCATTGGGACCGGTGGCAAGCTAGAAATAGGGATCTACAGGAAACCCACACACACAGATCAATATCTGATGTTTGACTCCCACCATCCACTGCAGCACAAACTAGGAGTCATCAGGACATTGTCACACAGAGCAGAAACCATCCCCACCTCCATGGATTCCAAAAAGAATGAAAATCAGCACCTGAGAACAGCCCTGAAGGCCTGTGGATATCCAAATTGGGCCTTCACCAAATCTAAATTTACCAGACCTAAAACAGCGACAGATAGGGCTGAGACTCAGAGTAAACGAAAGAACCTGGTCATTCCCTACATGGCTGGCGTGTCTGAAAAGATAAAACGGATATTTGGCAAACACCACATACCTGTATATTTCAAACCCACCAACACACTGAGACAGAGGCTTGTACACCCCAAAGATCAAACTCCAAAACATAAGAAAAGCAATGTAGTTTATGCAATCCAGTGCAGTGAGGAGTGCTCTGAACTCTACATTGGAGAAACCAAACAACCTATGTACAGGAGGATGGCACAACACAGGAGAAATAACACCACAGGACCAGAGTCAGCAGTTTATCTTCATCTAAAAGAAAAAGGACATTCATTTGAGGACATTAATGTTCACATTTTAGACAGAGAAGATAGGTGGTTTGAGAGAGGGGTCAAGGAATCCATTTATGCCAACTTGGAAAATCCTTCCTTGAATAGAGGTGGGGGCCTCAGGCACAAACTCTCCCCCATCTTCCTCCCCGTGTTGTCTTCTGTGCCTAGGAAGATTAAGACCATTTCAGAAGCTCAACAGCAGCATGGTGTTTTTAACGACCCTCCATTAGATGATAAAAGGACTTAAAAATTACATCTCAATATAACCATGACCTAGCCCCAGGTGTAAGGTCACACAGCTACCTAGGAACATATTTAGGATTCCCTTACCAACTTTGCTCAGACTGAAGAAGCCCCTTGGATAAGGAGCGAAACGTTTCCATTAAGAAAATAGAAATCCAGTTGACATGATTCAAGCTACAGACACTGGTTGTTGAGCTTACTGATTGCAAGGGTGGCTTAGTGAGATGCGCAAATGTGGATGCACGCTATTTCTGATTGGTTTTGTGCCCTGCCAAAACCTCTGTCCACCACAGACAGAAAAAGTCAAGAGCAGCTTTAAAAAGTATGGAAAACTAACCAAAATTATCCAGGCAAGTCATAATTGCTTTATCTGAAAAACCGATGGTCTTCTTTCCAACTTACACAAACTATGACTAAAATAAACTATGGATTAGCATAACACATGAACACAGCTTCCTTCCTTCTGAATACTGTTTTGCCTTAAAATGCAATCTGCCAAAGTAGGTTTCTGGCTCTAATCCTACTATGGAATGTGAGAAATGACCAGGTCCTTGGAACTACCTGTGTACAAATGGTTTTAAGGTTTGCAGGCTCTGCTCTGAGCAAAGCACAAGAGGAAGAACCAATTTGTTTGTATTTATGACAACCATCTTGTTTAGAACAAATTAAGGTATGAGAAAGTCTCTGTGTGAAAGGAGGTGATGTTGCCTTCACTTGACTGCAGCTCATTTTCTGAAATATGTGGGGTTAATACATAGCAATTTTATTGCTAATAGAAAACCTAGTCTATTCTTCCTTCTTGAATAGCTTTCCTGCTAACTTCAAAGGCGCCTGTTAGAATGAAACTTGAATAGAGCCACAAAGAACAAATTACTCTGTCTTTGGTTAAATTAGTGATGAAACTATAACAACTGAAGGCTGTGTGACCTGATCAGCCAGAAGGAATGATGAGAAGAATAATGAATGGGGAAAAAAAAACCTAATGCCTCTAATTTCAACTGTCAGAAACTGTTTTTCTCATACTGTACATGTTGGCATGGACAGAAACTTATGCTGGCAAGAAAAGAATAAATAAACCATTACAATTGGTACCCTGACTCAATATACTGTAAATCCAGTATTGATTAAGGATTTGAATGGGGGGGGGGGGTATCTTCAAGTCAGTCTTGGCTCCTGGTGACTACGTAGACAAGTCCATGTAGTTTTCTTGGCAACATTTTCAGCAGTGGTTGGCCACTGCCTCCTTCCTAGGGCTGAGAGAGAGTGACTGGTCCAAAATCACCCAGCTGGCTTTATGCCTAAGGCAGGACTAGAACTCACGGTCTCCCAGTCTCTAGCCTGGTGCATTTAACCACTACACCATACTGGCCCTCTTAGGGATGTGTGGACCAGTGAAAATACATTCCATCTCATTCATATACTCACATCTCAACAATTTACTTTTTAAATTAAAAAAGTAATTAAAAATACAGAAAGCTATAGTTGCTGACATACGGATCTTTGATATATCTTTCCACAATACAGGCACATCTTTTCTAATACTTTTCATGACTCTCCCCATATACATTTTTTTCTATGTTGCAATGCTATGTTCAGTACTTTTTGATGCATGATTTCTAAACACATGCTTTTTTCAAACACATTTTTAAAATATAGACTTTAAGGTACTGTTAACCATCCTAAAGAATATGTGACAAAGTAATGTCTCCAAAATATGTTGGTTTGTACAAGTTTCTCTAACCTAGAATGATGAAAGGCAACAGATTTAGTTCAGAGCTGCAGTTCATGCTGTCACCGAATCCAGCCTGGCAGTCCTGACATTTTGGAGTAAAAGTGATCTGTTGATATATTTATTTTACATCCCTTGTTTTTGATTATGTGCACACATTATCAGAATGTACAAGGATGAATTTTGAGATCTGGGTACACTGAAAGTAGCACAGTGCTGAATAATTTGGCATTTTGTGTATTCTCATTCTGTTAAGTGGAAGAATTTCTGTGAATTTCTCTTGGGTGGAACATGGTCTCATGCATTTATTTAGTCATAAGGAGACTAAACTATATGTATGTGAGTGTACCCCATCTTACATTAATAATGTCTCCAGCCATAGGCATCTGTTACGGTGGAATGTTGATGATGACAACATGATGATGGAAACTCTGCCCCTTAATGTTGCAACACAACTACAAAAGGGTGGGGCTTGCATGGTAACAGTATACACACATTTCATCATTTTGACATCACTGTGGTTAGGGATGGACATCTGTATCTCCAGCAGCTGATAGGCTGTTTGGCTTCCCCCACATCAATTAAATTCCACAGTTGGGAAATGTGGACAATTAAGGAGGCTTCAAAGGGACAAAAACCTTCCTGTTGCTTGCAGTGATAAAGTAAGCTTAAATAATCCACCAAGATTTCCCTCAGAGACTCCTTTACTTCTTTTTTTTGATACTACCCACAATGGAGGAATGGTTGGTGAAGATGATGTAACTTGCAGAGATGGCTAAATTGACTTCTTTGATTAGACAAAAACCAATGTCTACATTTATGGCTGACTGGAAACCCCTTATAGACTTTTTGCATGAAACAGAAGAAAAAAAATGCACTTATGATTTGTGGTTTTGATCATTAGGAAAAAAAATGGATCATAGAAAAAAAGTGAGCTTTTGTTTTTGTAATCATAGAGTAAGAGATAATTTTGTAATCATATTTGCTGCAAAGGAAATCGGAAGCTTCTTCTTTCTATTTATTTTTATCTTTTCTTTCTGCACTTTTCTTTTTCTTTCTTTGTCTTCTTTATTCTGTATTAGTTTGTGTTCGTTTTTTATATTCTTTTTAAAACTTTAACATATATATACACACACACACACACACACACACACACGCAGTATGTATATACATATACATATACATATACATATACATATACATATACATATACATATACATATACATATACATATACATATACATTTTGTTTTGTTGTTTATTCGTTCAGTCGCTTCCGACTCTTCGTGACTTCATGGACCAGCCCACGCCAGAGCTTCCTGTCGGCCGTCACCATCCCCAGCTCCCCCATGGTTGAGTCTGTCACCTCCAGAATATCATCCATCCATCTTGCCCTTGGTCGGCCCCTCTTCCTTTTGCCTTCCACTTTCCCTAGCATCAGCTTCTTCTCCAGGGTATCCTGTCTTCTCATTATGTGGCCAAAGTACTTCAGTTTTGCCTTTAATATCATTCCCTCAAGTGAGCAGTCTGGCTTTATTTCCTGGAGTATGGACTGGTTTGATCTTCTTGCAGTCCAAGGCACTCTCAGAATTTTCCTCCAACACCACAGTTCAAAAGCATCTATCTTCCTTCGCTCAGCCTTCCTTATGGTCCAGCTCTCACAGCCATAGGTTACTACAGGGAATACCATTGCTTTAACTATGCTGACCTTTGTTGTCAGTGTGATGTCTCTGCTTTTAACTATTTTATCAAGATTTGCCATTGCTCTCCTCCCAAGAAGTAGGTCGTCTGATTTCCTGGCTGCAGTCAGCATCTGCAGTAATCTTTGCGCCTAGAAATACAAAGTCTGTCACTGCCTCCACTTTTTCTCCCTCTATTTGCCAGTGATCAATCAAGCTGGTTGCCATAATCTTGGTTTTTTTGAGGTTTAACTGCAACCCAGCTTTTGCACTTTCTTCTTTCACCTTTGTCATAAGGCTCCTCAACTCCTCCTCGCTTTCAGCCATCAAAGTGGTATCATCTGCATATCTAAGATTGTTAATGTTTCTTCCAGCGATTTTAACTCCAGCCTTGGATTCCTCAAGCCCAGCACGTCGCATGATGTGTTCTGCGTACAGGTTGAATAGGTAGGGTGAGAGTATACATCCCTGCCGTACTCCTTTCCCAATCTTAAACCAGTCCGTTGTTCCGTGCTCTGTTCTTACCGTTGCTACTTGGTCATTATACAGATTCCTCAGGAGGCAGACAAGATGACTTGGTATCCCCATACCACCAAGAACTTGCCACAATTTGTTATGATCCACACAGTCAAAGGCTTTAGAATAGTCAATAAAACAAAAATAGATGTTTTTCTGAAACTCCCTGGCTTTCTCCATTATCCAGCGGATATTGGCAATTTGGTCTCTAGTTCCTCTGCCTTTTCTAAACCCAGCTTGTACATCTGGCAATTCTCGCTCCATGAATTGCTGGAGTCTACCTTGCAAGATCTTGAGCATTACCTTACTGGCATGTGAAATAAGTGCCACTGTTTTATAGTTTGAACATTCTTTAGTGCTTCCCTTTTTTGGTATGGGGATATAAGTTGATTTTTTCCAATCTGATGGCCATTCTTGTGTTTTCCAAATTTGCTGGCATATGGCATGCATCACCTTGACAGCATCATCTTGCAAGATTTTAAACAGTTCAGCTGGGATACCGTCTGCTGCCTTGTTATTAGCAATGCTTCTTAAGGCCCATTCAACCTCGCTCTTCAGGATGTCTGGCTCTAACTCATTGACCACACCGTCAAAGCTATCTCCAATATTATTATCCTTCCTATACATATACATATACATATACATATACATATACATATACATATACATATACATATACATATACATATACATATACATATACATATACATATAC
This sequence comes from Charina bottae, assembly GCA_023362775.1. NCBI lineage: Eukaryota > Metazoa > Chordata > Lepidosauria > Squamata > Charinaidae > Charina > Charina bottae. Next base: position 435,596 of record JALMGJ010000030.1, on the reverse strand, counting down.
ACATACACATACACATACACATACACATTGTGTATGTGTGTGTGTATGTGTGTGTGTATGTATGTATGTATTTATTTGAAATGAATAAAATACATATAACTTCTTTTCTTTTCAAGAAGTTTTATAGCTATTATGGTTAGGGAAGCAAGTTGGAAAAAATACAATTTGAGTCTTGTACAATGGGGAATTTCAGCAAACTGGTTCTTGTCAAGCTAAAAGGCTCAGAATAAACAGTGCAAAAATGAAGAACATGCATATGCAAGTATGTTCCAGTTGAATAACTTTGGAATAACTTGCAGAGATTGGGTACCATGAATTTAATGTTGGAAGACATTCATTGTTCTGAGGTTTGTCAGTAATTTGATAAAGCATGGCTGCCTAGACCTGTTAGGCAGGGCAGACAGGGAATGGGACTGGACCACAGGATGTGATTAGTTTGGCAATTTTTACAAGATAAAATCCCTGAGACATAAAATATGGGCCACAATATGGTTCAGAGGTATGAAAATAAAACTAGAGAGCTGAAAGTCCAGGAAAAAATAAAATATGAGTCTTTTATTTTTCATTGGCAGGGAATATAAATTTGATAAACAAACAAATTTGATAAATATCACATAATTTTGATAAATAAATAAAATAAAAATAAATATTCAAAGAAGAAAGCTCCCCTTTCATATTATCAAACTGTCATTGATATCTGAACTATGTTTTCAAGTAAGATAAGCACATTGTTTGAAATTATTATTTTTGCTATTATGATTGTTATGATTACTTCCCAAAAGGAGCCTATATATTTTGATTAGATTTATAGCCTGTTGATTGAGCAGCCCCTTTGGGAATAGAGAAAGGCCAAAATTAAGTTTACCGCAATTTTATTTCTAACTAATGGTTCAAAATGGAGGTTGTTTTAGAATTCTTTGGGATAACATCAATCTTCCCCAGTATATGCATGTTTGTATACAAGATTTAGAGAAAAAACTGCATAGCAATGTGCAATGTGATTAGGGTTGCCCACTTGGAGGGGGCTTCAAATAGGTTTAATCAAAGTTTCCCATTTTTTATGTTTGTCAATTTTCATTGCACAGTCATGGCTGCATTTTGACTTTTTTGACCCTCGGATGCCCCTTAATCTGAAGAATAACTATGTCTTAATATTCATGTGAACATCAGCAGTGCAAAAGGGGTTGATTTATTTAAAGTCATGGCAAAACTCAATTCTTCTACAATGTTCTCAAGAGTTATGCAATTGATAAAAGTTTTAAAAAGTAGCACAATTTTGGAATTCTCTTTCCATGTAGTTTCCATGTAGTTCTATATCTAGCTAACTGGGATACCTTCTTGTACATATGGGTACAGTTCATATGTTTTCTCCCCTAGTCCAAACAATGGAGCAGAATATACCTACTCTTTTCTTTGAACTGGGACTAAAGATTTTGGCGGGGGAGCTAGATTTAAGAATACCAGCTCAGTTCCTTTCTCCCTACCAAGTAAATGGGATAATTTGAGCTCCATATATACAGTATCTGTAAAAGAAACGTAATACTCCCTTCACTTGTTACTAAGACGAATGGCAGAGAATGATGATGCTGTATGATGAGGATATGATGCTGTATGATGAGGATATGTGGGTAGGGCCAATATGGTGGTCATTACCATCCAGATGTGGATTATGCAGCTGCCCTCTTACAGGTACTAGAGATTGTACCTTGTGAAAGGATTCCTCAGCTTCTGTGTGTGAAGGGGCCAACCAGTTTCAGTAATCAGGAAACCTGTATAATCCAAGTTCAGATATAGGGGCTTTATTATATCTTTATTTCAACAGTTAGCATTTTCTTAGGCTCATTTCTAGAACTATAAAGCAATGGGAAAGCAGATGACACCATTTTCCTTTCTGTCTTCTCCCAGGCTGAGTCTTTCTTCCTCTTACTAGATAAAATCTCACCTATTGTGCTAATCCATGAATTGTTTAACTACAGTTTGTTGTAAAGCTGGATTCATACAGTAGCCTACAGCATGAAAAATGGTTTGTAAATAATAGTGTAATGGTTTGTGTATCACACAAAATCAAACAGGCTTAATTAAGCATGATTTGCTTAATGTGAAAGATGGAATAGCTGCACAATACTATTTCACACATACTATTTCACACATAGTCTATCCGGAAGTGTTCTTAGGTGTGATTCACATACCACAATAAGCCATAATGTTCGATTTTTGATTAAGCATGTTATCATGATACACTTAGTGGGTTCTGTGGATCCAGCTATTTTGGGCTTATTCAACAACCCTGATGTGACTTGTTTGGCTTTGGCACATGGTGTAAACCTAGCCTTGGTTTCAGTAGGGATCAGCGAATAAGAAAGTTAATCAAAGGCAGCTTCACTCCCCAGCTGAAATAAATGGAATAAAGAAATGCTCCATTTGGTTGAATGATGCCTGCTTTGTCCTCAGTAGATAGAAGGAAAGAGATACAACAGTCTCCACAGGATAGTTGTTAATTAATGATCAGATAGGAGGGCTGCAGGGCTCCATAATTTATTTTGTTCCTTTCCTTTGTATTTAAGGAGGAAGAGGAGGAGGAGGAAAATGATTGGAGAGCTATTTTAGAGAGGCATCTGAGTTGAAATCCTGGTGCTATTGAAGCCAGTGGGAGTTTTAGTTATTATCCCTTGGAGCCAAGCTTTCCATAAATAGCAGAGCACTTGAATAGAATATAATGGATTAAGATTACCAGGCACTGGATTTTTCTGGTCCTTAAACATTGTCCAGAGGAAGAGAAGAACTGGCATCTGAAAAGATACAGGCTTGTTAATAAAAATGTTACTTTGTTTTTTTCTTCCCAGTTAAGTTAGAAGGAAGCCAGGTTAATTTTAATGTGCATGATCACCATGTGGTACCCCTTCTAAACCAACAAAACTTCCAAAGAAGTGATTAAAAGCATTAAACAGAATGGTGAAATCAGTTGCCAAAAAAGGGCAAGAATCAATTCAGTTATCTTAAATCTTATAGGTATATTTATTATCCTTCTTCCAACTGTTTTTATTTTAATTCATTGTTCAGGGTTTTCTTTAACCCAAGAAAGCTGCTTTTGCTTTCACAGACTGGTGATTGACCACTCTTCTGATGCTTTTGGATTTTTTGAGATCTCTGTATCAAAACTAGACAGGTAGCAAAGCAAGGCAGCAGAAGGTAAACTCCATGTTAAAGGATTTTCTATCTGGCTTTGTCCATTTATATACTGGAAAAAAGGAAAGGGGTGTGGAAATAAAAATCTAGAAGAGATTTTTTTAAAAGAATGGAAATGCCAACACTATTTGATTAGGCAATTAAATTAATAAGATTTACTTAATTAAATCAGATTAATTGAAGTGATAAATTCACTTCAATGAGTAAGGAAGTAGGTTATAGTTAATGTATCACAACATAATTAATAGTAGAATCATATCCTTAGATGGGTGTTATAAGACAGCTACAACTGGTAAGATCTCTGGCAACAGAGTGACCTGCATTTTCTACTTTCTTCAGAAAGAGAGAGAAGAAGTGTTTGAAAGAGGAAGAGAAAAGGAGGTATCAGAAAAGAGAGAGGGATGGCAGAAAGACAGATGGAAATAGAGTAGCAATCATAGCTTCTTCAATCTCCTTTCTATGCTGTTCTCTAGCGTCTCTTCCACTGATTTCCAGCAATTGATATCAACCCTTGACAAAATGAAAGAAAGAAAGCAAAGTTCCCAAAGTGAACAGGCTGTAATCATATATCACTTATCTTGGAATAAGCCCCATTGAACTCAGTGAGACTTTCTTCTTAACAGCCCTACAGACTGTCAGCAGTTCTCAGGAACAAAAACTAACTCTACACAGAAGGAGTGATTTTCCATGTCTATGAATGAGTTACTGCTCTAGCTTAACATTCCCCTAAGGTAGATAATTTTGCTGCATCTTTGCTGGAAGTGTGGCTGAATGATTCAATCACATTCAGTGGAAAAGTACAGCAGAATTACCTGCCTGCTGGTTCTCTGCATGAGTCTACAGAGAATGTCATCGGATGGGGTCTAGGAGGCGGGCCTTCTCTGTAACAGCACCCACTTTATGGAACCGCTTGCCCCCGGAGTTGAGACAGATCTCCTCCCTCCCAACCTTTAGGAAAGAGCTGAAGACCTGGTTCTGCCACCTGGCATGGGAAGGAGGAAGGGATAGCTTCTCATGGAGATGGCTAATCCCGTAATTTTAATGTCCTTCTTTTAACTAATATCCATCTGGATTTATAACTACTTTATACTGCTGTAATTTTATGTATACATTTTAACTGTTGTCTTGTAAACCGCCCAGAGTCCCCTGATTCGGGAGATGGGCGGGGATAAATTTAAATAATAAATAAATAAATAAATGAGTCACTGTTCTGGGCATACCTCTTTCAATCACCTTCTACTGCAGATGGTATTTTCAGTCACTGTACATAGATGACATATGATATAAATTGTGTAAAAACAGAAATTTCTCTCCCACTCCAGTGGTTGGTGGAGGTGGAAGTTATACACAAGGGCATGACATAATGTGATATTTGTATCTCTCTCCTCTGAGAGCTTAAGGGAAGGTAGACTGTATTCTGATCTATCTATGGGAATAGAAAACTAAGATTCAAAAACATGCAATTGCAGCATTTAGTTATTTCTGCTCTTGGATTAATATTGATTAAACTTTACAGTGCCGCTCAGGTAGTTCTTGCTTAACGACCACAATTGGGACAGGAATTTTCATTGCTAAGTGAAGCGGTCATTAAGCAAATCTGGCCTGATTTTATGACCTTTTTTGCAGTGGTTGTTAAGCAAATCATACGGTTCTCCATTGATTTTGTTTGCCAGAAGCTGGCCGGGAAGGTTTAAAATTTATTTATTTATTATTTAAATTTATATGACCGCCCAACTCCCCCAAACGGTGATCACGTGATTACAGGACGCTGCAACAGTCATAAATGTGAACCGGTTGCCAAGCACCCAAATCATGATCACGTGACCGTGGGGATGCTGCAATGGTTGTAAGTGTAAGGACCGGTCATAAGTAATTTTTTCCAGCACCGTTGTAAGTCCGAACCATCACTAAACAAATGGTTGTTAAGTGAGGACTATCTGTACATTGCTGGCAACAGCGTTCTGTGTGTGTCTTGCCAGCCACATGACCATGGAAGCGTCTTCGGACAATACTGGCTCTCCAGCTAACAAACGGAGATGAGCACTGGTCCCTAGAGTTGGACACGACTGCACAAATGTGTGGGGAGAACCTTTACCTTTTTAAAATCTGTACATTGTAGCTTTCCCTCCTCATTATCAAGATGCATGTCCAGAACAAAGATTCATATAGAAACAGGAAAGGGGTCATGTGTTCTCTACTAAGAGGTTAAGGAGTTCTTTCTCTTAAACAGGCTGAAGAACATCTCAATTTTATTTTGGAAAAGAAACTTGGGACTTTAGATATACCAGAGGTTTGAAAAACACATCATTTTGTAAAGAATGCTAGGCTCAATTGTTTTTTTTTTGGGGGGGGGTTGGGAGACCCACACACACAAACATACCTTTTGCATTTTTATTTGTTTTGCAGCATTGCAAGTGAACCATCCCAGATTCCAGATTTATAAGGACAACTGTGTCATTTGATCCGGCAAACACACTCTAAAAAGAGCAGGCTGGCAACATGAAACAGAGCCATGAAAGTTTTGCCTGGTCTCCCTGCTCCCGATACAGCCTCATTATCTCAGCATCTAGATGTCTGATCTCCAGGGACTCAAGTCTGGAACTCAGTTTGTTTTTAGTTTGTTTGTTTGGTTTTCAGTTTGTTTGATTTTCAGTGTAGGCAGAAATTCAGAAATTTGCTGGCCCTGAGAACGATGGCTCTGTGGTTGAGTTAACCCAGTGTTTCTCAACCTAAGCAACCTTAAGATGTGTGGACTCCAACTCCCAGAATTCTGGGATCCCCATACTAGCTGGGGAATCCTGCGAGTTGAAGTCCACACATCTTAAAATGGCCAAGGTTGAGAAATACTGAGTTAACCAATTGGAACCTATTTAAAAGTAGAACTTTTGCATGAGATGCTTTCAGGACCCTGCCTCATAGAGACCCATTTATCATGGGGAATAGATATCCCTTTTGACACCCCAAACTTGGTGCCGTCCCCTCCAGTGAAGCTTAACATCTGTGGAATGCCTCACATTGGGGAAAGTGAGGTTACCATTTGGGCTTGATCAGTATCGGGGAGACTGATTTTGAATTTTTATTTAGGCGTGAAGGTGACTGGCTTTCTTGGCTCAGTCACCATCTCTCAGGCAAGAATATTTCTTCAAAGAACTTTAAAAATAAAAACCCATTAAATTAGCATACATAAGCCCCAGGTATAATTTTTCAGTCCTTAAAATGAGCAAACCTTCCATTGGTGGGTGTTTATTGAACATAGATGGCTTGACTCATTCAGTGTTTGCCATCTTCACTTTCAGTGTTCAAAACAGTATCAAAAGGCAGAATGAGAACCAAGCCTTAGAGTGTTACTCAGACTTAATTCCCCCTGGCAGTTAAGGGAGATAGTTTAATTAATTCTTTTGAAAGTCTTTGGAGTCTGACAAACAAACTACATGCTGGGATATGCAAAGGGGGTGATGAAGGAATCTCTTCAAGCCCAAAGAAGCACCATTGCTGTCCTGCTGAGACTTGCCTCTACTCTGCCTCTCTGGTTTCTAGGGGAAGTCTAATTTTTAACCAAGCTTGAGACGATTTGCAGACAAGGAATTTAGTCATGCTTGGCATGATATTCTCGGGAGCCTCTGCTTTAATTTAAGTTGATTGAGCCACATTCTCTGGGCTCGGAACGCAGCTCCAGCTCGCAGGTGAATAACACTTAGAACTGTGGGCTGCAAACCTTTTGCGGCCTTCTCCGTTCCCTCCTTGAGGCGATGCCAAGCTCGTTCCTTGTGTTTTCAGTTTTTGCTAATGAAGTCAGGCTCCATTTTGTTGTTTACCATATAAGCCATCCTGTCCCAAGTGATCATGCTGAGAACAATAGGGCTTTTGCTCCCTTACCTGCTCAATCTTATTTTTTTGAACATTTGAAGCAAGCTGCATGAAAATGAACAACAGCAGAAAACTCACAATGCTTTTAAAAGTCTGGACGAGGGAAGAGAATTCTGAAACAGAGGTATAGCAACTGAAGATAACGTTGTATGTGTCCATGCACTCCTGGCTATAGGAGGGGTGTGAGATAGGACACTTTAGAAATCTTTCAGCAAGAACGGCTGAGGCAAGGATGGATAAAGATCCTTAGTTGTGGTTAGCTGATACTGTTTACTGGTTTAAAGGAATGTCCTGATCTTGCCTGATCGCAGAAAAGCTTAGCCAGGAGAATCCTGGTTAGTACTTAGATGGGAGTTCATGAGGAAGTCCCAGGAATAGCACTTTGTCTTTTTTTTTTTTTTTTTTGGTGCACTAGTTTCTATCCATCTTTGACTCAGATCCTAATTGCTGACAACATATGTCCCACAATACATTTCCTACAAGAGAAAAGCAACTTTTCCTACTATATCATTTCTGATAGACAAGGCTTAAATTGAAGAAGCACTACACTCACTTTACCAACAAGTAGCCCTCACATTCAATTGGCTATATATTGTTTTGTATCAACCCATTCACTTCATGGACCTTTACTTGCTAGGATGAATCTAAGAAAAAACCCTAACCTTTGGCTAATCAGTCTGAAGAGGCAGTAAATAAGGCAGCAGCAGAAGAAAGGCAAAAAATGCACATTTTCAGTACAAATTGAGTCAATGTTATGGGCCTTATAAATAGATTGCAGCCTTAAAGGGAAATATTCCTGCCCCCAATCTGAATGCACCATTTTCTCCCAGGAAGTTGAGTGGGTGGATATTTCATGCAGCCCTGGATCTGGACAAAATCCATCCAAAAATTAACAGAAGAAATTTAAAACACAGTTCTCAACAAATAAATCGAGTGATCTATCTATCTAACATCTCTCTCTCTCTCTCTCTCTCTCTCTCTCTCTCTCTCTCTCTCTCTCTCTCTCTCTCTCTCTCTCTCTCTCATCATCTCATTCTGCTAGCTGAAGGGTGGGTGGCTTGCCTCAGAATAGATCTGGATCCTGAGGTGGAGGACAGGCCCAGTGGCAGTTAGTCCCAATATAACATGCTAAGGCCTTTTACCTATCATCTCAAAACAGATCTCTGATTCGGTATATCTAGCATGTATCTCAACATTCCTCAAAGAAGCTTCAGGAGACTGTACCTGCCTCACTGCATTTCTTCTCAAAACAATGCTGAGCCCAAAGCCAAGGCACTCCACAATATCGTGCTGACTCACTCCCAAAAAAGAAAAAAGATATTGTAGCAAAAAGTGAAACAAACTGAGTAAAGTGGGCAAGTTAAAGCATGATCAATTTTTAGATTTAATAATAATAGTAATAATAATAATTTATTAAACTAAATTTTATGTCACAAAATAGAACCTTGAAATCCACCAGCTAGAACAAAAGTATTACACTAAGTATGAATGAATTTGTCTAGAAACATCACTACTAAAATGGAATTAATTAATTAATTAATTAATTAAGCAAGCAACTCTGGGCGGTTTACAATCAAATTAAGATAATAAAAGATTAAAATATCATAAAAACAGATTCATTATATAAAGTTATAAAATAAATATAAAATAATATAAAATATAAAATAATATAAAATCCAAGAGGGTGAAACAACAGTCTCAATAAAATTTCCCAGGGCCTCATCAAGGTGCCAACCACCCCCTTGATTGACCATCCCTCCTCCCACCACAAGCGAGGTGGCACAGCCAAGTCTTGACTCCCTTTTGGAAGGCCGGGAGAGCGGGGGCCTGCCTCACATCTGCGGATAACTTATTCCACAGGGCGGGGGCCATGGCAGAGAAGGCAATCAACAATCTGTCATGGACAGGGTCCATAAAATGGCCTCTCTGCCTGACCGGCTGGGAAGGGTTGATGTAATGGGGGTGAGGCAGTCCCTCAGGTAACCTGGACCCATCCCATGTAGGGCTTTAAAGGTGATAACCAACATCTTGAATTGGACCTGGAACCAAACTGGCACCCAATGAAACTTGCGCAGCAAAGATATTATATGCACCATCTTTGGGGCTCCTAAAACTGCTTGCGTGGCCACATTCTGAACCAGCTGTAGCTTCCAGATGCTCTTCAAGGGTAGCCCCATATAGAGTGCATTGCAATAGTCTATACGGGAGATGACCAGGGCATGAGTGACTGACCGGAGGGCTTCCTGATCCATTACATCGGTGATGCTATCTGAATAGAGTAACCTGCCTTAAATCCCCCAGACCTCCCATTTTCATTTCCCCCCAATCCCGGCCCTCCAGGTTCCCTGGTTATGGGTCCCTCCATCCAACCATACATCAGCAGACATATGCCAAGCAACCACAGGGTGGTGGCGAGTTCCCCAGCACTTCAGCTGTCGCTCTCAGCGCTGTGGGAACCCAACCATCACCCCCACATCTATTGCGCCCCCTTCACCGGCCTCTCTCACTAGCCGGCAGGGGGTACCCCACTCTCACTAGCCAGCAAAGGGCACCCCAGGGGACTCTCACTCAAGGAGGGAGGATCCCCCCACACACACCTCATCCACTCTCAGGCTCCCTCCCCATCTCTCACACCAGGGAGGGAGTACCCACTCATCACACTGGAGGGACCCCAGCAGGGCACTGGGCCCCTCACTCCAGGGGGTCACTGCCCCACTCAGGTCTTCACTTTGAGGGCTCATTCACCCAGTCACCTCACCATGGCTCTCTATTGTGGGCCATGCTCCTGCTGCTCTGGGAGGCTCCGCCCCAGCCTCTGCTGTTCCGAGGAGCTCATAGGCCACCAGGTCGCTCCCATCTGCCATGGTGCTTGGCTCCTTACTCTGGCAAGCTTGCCGGCCTGCTTAGTTCTTTGGTCCAGTTTGCCGGCCCACCTGGTTTGGCACGGTATTCAGCCACTGGGCTGAGGGCTCACAGGAGGCTTACAGTCGACCCTCTAGGTCCACACACCACAAATGCAAATCTACTACCTTAGGGAGCACTGTAAATGTATTTAATTTCAGCAGATTAATTTAGAGGAAGAGGAATTATTTTAGTGATGCTACTGCTAAACAATAGAGCCAGTTTGGTCTAGTGGTTATGGCAATGGGCTAGAAACCAGGAGGCTGTGAGTCCCGCCTTAGGCATGAAAGCCAGCTGGGTGACCTTGGGCCAGTCCCTCTCTCTCAGCCCAACTCACCTCACAGGGTTGTTGTTGTGGGGAAAATAGGAGGAGGAAGGAGTCATCATCATCATCATTGGCGATCACTCGTAGCCGAGTAAGATTGTCTTCCAAAGGTAAAATTTTAACGGTGGATCCGTAAGTGGCTATAGAGGCCAATTCTGGATCCGCACAACCTCCCGCAATGAGGGCATAGGTTTCCGGGTGGGAGACGAAAAATCCGAAAAATTCTGCAAATTACTTGGGAAGATAGGCGGACTAATGTTAGCGTATTAGAAGAAGCGAAAACCACCAGCATTGAAACAATGATCATCCAACATCAACTTTGCTGGACCGGTCATGTTGTTCGAATGCCTGACCATCGTCTTCCAAAGCAGCTACTTTACTCCCAACTTAAGAATGGAAAACGGAATATTGGTGGACAGCAAAAGAGATTCAAAGATACTCTCAAAGCTAATTTAAAAAAATGTAATATCAGCATTGAGAACTGGGAAGCCCTAACTCATGAGCGTTTCAATTGGAGGTCATCCTTTATTAATGGCGCTATGGACTTTGAAGAAGCACGAGTACAGGGCGAAAAGGAGAAAAGAGCTAAAAGGAAGGCACGTCAGGCAAACCCTCATCATGGAGGAAGGAATATTAGGTATGTTCGCTGCATTGAGTTATTTATAAAAATAATAAAGGGATAGAAAGTAAATAAACAAACAAACAAATAAATAAATAAATAAGTAGTCAGAAGTCCTTGCTGATTTGTTGCAAACTACACAGAGGTCCATCAGTAAATCTAGATACATCTTCTGCTCATTCCTGGGCTAAGACATCCTATTTCCATGATGACCGAGATTACATTTTCAGACATACTGTTGTTAAAACTGCAGGGTATGTTAGGTGGGCCACAAAAATGATTATATATTGATTAAGTACCTAAATATCCTTGCTAAAAATTGTATGCCTGCACAAGGTGAAAAGCCATTAGTAAAGCTTAACTTTTGCTCTCTCTGCTCAAACAGTATTTCTTGAAGGGCTGCAAATTTGATAGACGTTTGAAGAAGCTATTGGAATACGAATGAATGGCGTTAATGAGCTAGTTAGTGATGCTACAATGGCTAATCAGGTTTAGAATGTGTGGAACCTCTGCATATCTGGAAGATGAGAAATTTCATTTTTATGGCATAAAGGAGACAGGTTACATATACTGTCTCTTTTAATTGGTGTAATGGAAGCTGAAATATCTTGCTAAAAAAGACCACACCAATTTAACTTTGCTTTTGGCATCTGGTGGACTGTAGGCAGATATTTGCAAGCAGAAGAGGTATTTCCTATGGGGATTTTTAATTATGAACAGACCTCTGATTTCTCCCTTTCTTGATATTCCTCTTTTTTTAAAGGGCAAAATGACTCCTATCTTGCATTATATTTGGAAAGGCATGTGTATGTCCTTCCTTCCTTCCTTCCTTCCTTCCTTCCTTCCTTCCTTCCTTCCTTCCTTCCTTCCTTCCTTCCTTCCTTCCTTCCTTCCTTCCTTTTCATTAATTTACATCCAAAGAAAAGCAAAGTTATGATTTGTGTGACATCATTTGTCCCCCCTTGCAGATACCCAGTGGGTGGGGCTAATTCTTTTTAATGACCATTGATGTTGGTTACTTCCATAAACAGTTTCTACTTGTTGCAATGGGGTTGCAATACATCAACCAAACACAAATGAATAAAAAAGCCCTGAGAGATAATAAATCTATCAACGTAGTAATAATGACAATGGGAGAAGTCAAAATGTCAATTGGAATGCATATCAAAGTTATCAGGAATTTCTTTTATGCATATAAAATAATAAAATAAGTGGTGTGATTTCCAATGAAAATGCGTTCCTTAAAGGGGGAGATAATGATTATCTGCAGCATACCACTGTTCATAATGTATATTACTCAGTGATCGAAACATTTTTTTGTCTTTTGCAAAAATGTGATTTCTCTCCCTCTTGATAATACAATTCTTGCTATTAAGATCAATATACGGAATCTAGATGTAGTTGTCTCTTGACCTTATTGGATAGTTATTGTTCAGAACTTCTAGAAAGTAGTATCTCTATGAAGGCTACCCAAATAAGTTCCAGATATATATTTTACTAAGGGGCGTGGTGGCTCAGCAGGTAAAACGCCAGGCTTGTCAATCGGAAGATCGCAAGTTCGGAGGTTCAAATCCCTAGCCCCGCGTGATGGAGTGAGCTCCTGCACTCGCCCCAGCTCTTGCCAACCTAGCAATTTGAAAGCATGCAAATGCAATAGGGACCACTTCGGTGGGTAGGTAACAGCGCTCCACGTGCGTCATGCGGCCACATGACTGCAGAAGCATCTTCGGACAGCGCTGGCTCTTCGGCTAACAAACAGAGATGAGCACCGGCCCCTAGAGTCGGACAGGACTGCACAAATGTGCCGGGGGAATCTTTACCTTTATATATTTTACTATGCAAACTCCAGGTATCGTAATTACTCTCTTGAGTATCCAGACATTATCATCATTTTTTAACAATGTTTTTGGTCTCACTGCCATTTCCCTCCCCCTTTTTTTCTGTTTTGGCAGAATGATCTAGATCCTAAAAACAAATGTCCAAAGATGCAGATATTCTGTAATGCTTTTCTTCTCTCTCATTCTCTCTCTCTCTCTCTCTCCTCTCTCTCTCTCTCTCTCTCTCTCTCTCTCTCTCTCTCTCTCTCTCTCTCTCTCTCTCTCTCTTTAGGTATTCAGGGCGGCACAATCATGGGAATAATGTTATACTCAGCAATTAGGGTTCTTCTCTTACCTGCTCATTCTCTTCAACACTTTGGTGATTGTGTATATGTACGCTGGTATATTGTTCAGGTGTATGAACCTTTTTCTACTGAAATTCCAAAATATTACAATATCAGCCTTTTGTCATTAGTTCTGATTTTGTTCTGTTTAACCTGCTTCTGATTTTTCTGACTTATGGGCAATACAAACCACACAATGCATAGCAAACTGGGAGCTGCTGGCAACAGAAATACTGATGGGCTTAGACAGCTTTAAGTGAATTTGAATCAACAATATCATGGAAATCTATCAACAGATATTATCTATGCTGCCTTTAAATGTATTATTTAATAATATTTTTAAACTGACTCAGTCTTAAAAAGATTCTAGGTAACGCATAAAGAGCAACAAGCAATACAATAAATCCAAAATTACATTATATATTATAATAAATTATATATCTATACATCTGGCACTGATAATTTTCTCCATCAAAGACATTCTGTATTAAGAAATTATATGCTAAGAAATAGAATATCTTGTAAGGACAACTAATGGGAGTCAGATATAAAAAATTGCTACCTCCAGGTCCTCCTCGTAGGCTTTCTGCAAGTTAATAAAACTCTGGGCTAGACAATGGACCCTTGGTTTAATCCAGAAAGACAACTGGATCTGTAAGACAACTGGGTTTATATTTCTCATTACCTCCTATTACTTAAAAGAATGGAGTGCTGGGGATATGAATTAATGGACTACAATCATCATCATCATCATCATCATCATCATCATCATCTTCCAGAACTTTTGTCTCTCCTCCAAATTTTACACCTTTTTCAAGTTGCATTATGCTTCAAAGAAGACTGAGACATTGAAAAGTGTTATGTAGGATAAATAGTTCCTTTTAAAAACATCTCTCTCCTAGGCTTCCAAACTGCAGCTTTTCTTACCGTGTGCTTCAAAGTGTAGCAGTTGTACCAGCTCATCTTTCAGTTTCAAGCTGTGCTTTTCTGATGGTCTCACCCAGCAAGGGAGCTTTCAACACTGGAAGAGAATTGTGGGTGGGGGGAGGATTGAAGGATTGGAAAAGAATGTATTTTTAAAGCACAATTAACAACACCCTTTTATCCAAATACCTTTTACCATTTTTGCTTAAAAGAAGATGGGAATTAAATAACAGTTTTGGTTGTCTTAATCTGTTCCACTCATGTTGCTCACCTGAGCTTTTAAAAGCTTGCACTTTGGCCATATATCCCTTAATCTTTAAAAATCAGCACAGAATGCATAGTCTTTGAAGTAGAAAACGTAAAACAACAACAACCACAGAAAAATACATCGGCACGACCCACCACCAAAATTCCTCATGTAGATATGGACAAAGGAGGAAACGGAAACATTTGACTGGAAGAAAATGAATTTAGCTTAATTTTCTCCCTGTTAATAATAATATGAGTTAATTCATGACTGAGTTAAACTTTTAAAGAGATCTAACTTCAAGTAATTGGCTACAGATGTCTGATAAGTTCAGGGAGCTTATTTCTATGTAAGTGTATAGATAACTGCACACTTGCCTGAATCTAGCTTATCTGCTTTGCTCAGTTCCTTAACAGCTAACTCACAAAGGCATGTTCAGGATCTGATTGCAGCCAAAATATTTCTTCTATACAAAGCACCCAAACTTCCCATTGTCTAACTTCCCATGCTCCTCTTCTTGCCATATCCAAGATTAAGAAGGTGATGGATTGGAGATGGAGGTGATGGACTGGCATCAAGTTGACTGTTCTTATTGCCATGCATGTACCTTTATATTTTGCCTTTATCATTTTTACTTACACTTTGCAGTTTATGCTGAAGGGCAGAATATAATGTATACACACACACGCACACACATATACGTTCTGCCTTTTTTTAAAGCATGGCATGGGAAGTGTTGTAGAACTTGTCACTATCCCAGGGCAGCCTTCCTGAACAAATATCATGTGCCTACAATTCCGAGAATTCCAGTCAACATGACTATCTTAAGAAGGAATTCTGGAAATGATAGACCCAAGACATCTTAAGGGGCTCAGGTCCATAAAGACTAAGCCCATGCAATGCAGGCAAGAGAGGTGGCTGTAGTGTCAGCATCTCCACTTGAGCTCTGGGATTACTGAATGTTCCTGCAGAAAGAGGCCTATTACTAGCTGTTCCCATGCCTTCTCAACCTCAGCAACTTTAAGATGTGTGGACCAGGATACATCAGGCCTTACGGATGGTTATGAGCTAGTCATATGCTATTGAATGACAGCTTGAATATGAGAACAAAGTATCCTCCTGTTCACATCAAAGAGAAGGTATCCTCTTGTTCACATCAGAATTCCCCAGACAACATCTTAAAGTTGCTGAGATTGAGAACACTGCTCTAAAGCACTAGTGTGCAAAAGTTAAATTTGATTTTATTAAAATTAAGCACAGTTAATGTGATTACTTCTCATGCATTTAATAATTTCCCCTTTTCTATCATGTTAAATAACAGTTTGGCAGCCATTTTGGAGGGCTAAGGGGCCACCTCAAGGCTTTACAAGGCTGCCAATGGCTCTACGGCTGTGGGTTTTCTTCTGTGTTAACCCTGAGCAAAGTCTTGTCTCCTTCAATCATGAAATCTTTGATGTGAACAAGAGGATACCTTGTTCTCATATTCAAGCTGTCATTCAATACCATATGACTAGCTCATAACCATCCGTAAGGCCTAATGTATCCTGGTGCTTTGAGAAAGCAAGGGAATGACATAAACACTTCAGTTTCACATGGATGTGTCTTTGTGAGTAAAAGAAAAAGAGAGAGAGAGCAGATGTCAGAAATCCACATTGTCATAGAAAGTCTCTTTGACAGGAAAATCATTTTGCAGTCCCTGTAACAGTGACTGAGCTTTGGTGCAGCCCTTATCATGCAGTAGGAAGACCAGTGGACAAATTAGGAAATTGCTTGCCTGGATATATCTCTTTTTCTCCTGAGATGTTACATTCTATAGTCAATGAAACCAACATGCTGTGATGAATAAAATGCTGGGCGGGGGGGGAGACCCCACAGTTTTGCCGTGTTGTGATTTTTAGAAGGAGGGGTCATAATATAGGATGGTTATTTCTGCTTTACTTAGTCACTGCATAGGAGCATGTGAAGTCTGCTTGTAAAAGTTAGTTGTATATGGACATGGGTATGTGTGGTGTTTGTTTGTTTAGTGCCTTCAAGTCAGCTTTGACTCCTAGTGACTGCCTGGCTGAGATCCTGCAGTTTATTCACAACATTTTTGGGAGTGGCTTGTCAGTCCCTTCTTCCTATTGCCTAAGGCAGGGCTGGAACTCAAAGTCTCCCAAATTGTCTCTTGTGTGTGTGAATAAAAAGGTAAAGGTTCCCCCCGCACATTTGTGCAGTTGTGTCCGACTCTAGGGGCTGGTGCTCATCTCCGTTTGTTAGCCGAAGAGCCAGCATTGTCTGAAGACGCTTCCATGGTCATCTGGCCAGCATGACACACGCGGAATGCTGTTATCTACCCACCGAAGTGGTACCTATTTATCTACTTGCAATTGCATGCTTTCGAATTGCTAGGTTGGCAAGAGCTGGGGCTAGTGCGGGAGCTCACTCCATCATGCGGGGCTAGGGATTCGAACCTCCGAACTTGCAATCTTCCAACCGACAAGCCTGGCATCTTACCCGCTGAGCCACCACACCCCTTTGTGTGAATAGTGGTATGCAAAAGAGGGGGAGAATGACCAAGTGACATGCCTGTATGACTACAACCTCTGGCTGTGTGTATAGGTCCTCCTTCTCCCCTCCACATCCCTTTTCCCTTGCAAGCCATGTCTTTGAAACCATAAATCTGAAGAAGTCCTTTTTTCTACTGTCATTTGCAAGTCACTTCTGCAATTGGGATTGTGTTTGGGTTGCCTTCAAGACACAATAAACATATATGTACAGATGTGAAGGTGTGACGTGCATCTGTGTGTATAATTCTCAGTGCTAACTCAGCAACCTGGGTGGCCCTCAGGCCTGAAAAGCTATTCTGGGTGGGTGTAGACATTCCCATGTTTCCAAGAAAGGTTATGGAAATATTCTGCCCAGTTTGAATGGGTAAGAAAAAAAGTCTCAAATTAAGCATCATCTGAAGTAATTTTATCTTCGTCTCTAATCTGACAAACTGCTATGTTGGATGAGCCATACTAACTGCCCACAAGGGTGGGGTGTACTGAGAACTTAAACGTGGGAGTTGAGAGATGAGAAAGTGTGTATTGCATTATTACCCTTTCTAGGATGGTAATTAAAAACTCTACCGCCCAGAGTTCCCTTGTGGGGAGATGGAGCGGTATATAAATTGAAATATAAATAAATAAATAAATAAAAGACAGGAAGATACTGTACTTAATGTAGGTAAGCTATTGTCCCAGGCAATCAATACTGCTAACTTGGGGCAAACAGATTTCATTGAAACCTAGTGACATTTTTTTTAAAACAAAGCAAAACAAAAAAAAAACCCTTCCCCTTTTGTTTTTCTTACAGATATTTTGCCTCAGAAATATTATAGATTATTTCAGTTTTATAGGCTCAGTTGGATCTGGCATCTACAGTTTAGTTCCTTCCATATTATATCCATCTTGCAGACTGGGTTTTTTGCCCCAGAGTCACCATTAGAATTCTAACTTTGCATCATTAAATATGTTTCTGCTTTTGCCTCAGTTGTTTGTTCCTATTGTTGAAGATTTTTTAAAAATCAGAAAACTTTCCCATAAAGGCTTTTGGGTGGTGGGGTGTGTGAAGGGACACTTTGAGAACCTCAAGGGCCAAATGTTCCTTTGAGTTCCTTACCCCACTTTCATTGCACTGTATGTCAAGTACATTTTCCCTCTCAGTTAGAAAAATCCTCTAAAAATCCATATAATCCCCTCAGAAGCCATCTGTGTTTGACATCCAAAGCAGTATGTTAAGAATTTATGGATTTTCTGTACAACTGAAAGACAACAAAGTTATTACATTTAGATTTATTTGTAATGTCCACCATTCCTTCAGTCCTTCTGTACATGCCACCCTCCTTTCATGCCCTAAAAGGTAAAAGGTAAAGGTTCCCCCCGCACATTTGTGCAGTCGTGTCTGACTCTAGGGGCTGGTGCTCATCTCCGTTTGTTAGCCGAAGAGCCAGCGTTGTCCAAAGACGCTTCCATGGTCATGTGGCCGCATGACGCGCGCGGAACGCTGTTACCTTCCCACCAAAGTGGTACCTATTAATCTACTTGCATTTGCATGCTTTTGAATTGCTAGGTTGGCAAGAGCTGGAGCTAGTGCGGGAGCTCACTCCACACGCAGGGGGATCGACAAGCCTGACATCTTACCTGCTGAGCCACCACACCCTACTAATTGACATAAACCTCACTAATGTTAAAGATAAACCTTCAACTGACACTGTTTATTTTCACTACTTTTATACCACCCCAGTCAATCTACTCTGGAAGGTTAACAATAAAAATGTTAAATAAGGAACCCATGAATGAAAATTCAATCCGCTTGAACCAACATAACCTAACGTAACACCATCAACTTAAATAAAATACCCACTTAAAAAGGAGAGTCTTCAGAGCTTTCTGTAATGCCAAAGAGAAAGGAACCAACCTTTTCTCTGGGGAAAGTTTATTTTATTGTTATGTTATTGACCATTATTTTATTTTGTAGATGTTATTATGTGCTTTTTATTCATTGTTTGTAAACTACCAGGAGTCAATCTGATTATGGCTGCCTATAAATGTAATAAATAAATAATGACCAGCAGTATTCCTATCACTGTAAAAATTATTGTATCATATTTATCCTTTGCTTTTCTTGGCATCAAATTCAGATAAGAAATTATTAAAAATATATTTTTTTCTATCAAATCTCCTTCAGCAGAGCAACTTTCCCTAACCTTATGCTTTCTAGATGTGTTGGACTTCAGTTCTCCTAACACCCAACCAATATGGCCAACAATTAGGGATGGTGAGCAGACGTTTAACACATCTGGAGTGCGCCAAGTTGGGAAAGGCTGTTAGCGGGAGAACAGATAATGTCGGCAAAATTGGCTGCAGCGTTTTTGAACATGGTTAATTTTTTAAAAGAGAGAATAATTTTGAGAATGCCCACTTAGCTGCACAATTTTTAAATGGGCAGAGTAAATGGCAGAAAGGTATAGTATCATTTGGAAAAGTTTTAACTTTATTGTAAATGGTTTTCAATATTATATGCTGTATCTCACCTCTGCCACATGCTTTAAGACAAGCAACTGTAATAGAGGTCAGAAGGTAGGAAAAGGTTATCTATCCCCTTTTCATGATGTTGAGAATCATCCAGTTTTTCCAGCACATTACTCACAACTTCTGTGTAGTCACATGAATGCACATCTCCAGTTCCATTTGAAATCTGATTACTATGACTGTGGTAATGTGCTTGCTGTACAAACAAAAGGATGGTATCACACTGTGTATTGGACTTTGCATTTTGTTCATTAGGCTTGCAGAACTCAAATCAGAGGGCTTCTGAAAAACTGCTGGCTACTGTGGCAATGCTTATTGAGCAATCATATTGCCGTAGCTCTATCATGTGAGGTTCCTCAGGCACAAGGATCAGAGTATTTGGCTCCAGGGGTGTGCTGCCAATTTGTGAACAAGGGTCTGTTTAGTCCCAGACAGTGGAGTGAAGGGGTATGTGAGAAAAGTCTTTACTTAGTGGTCTTGGAAAACAGAGAGATCCTGTTTCTCTTTCCTACTGTTCGTGTTGTGAGCCACCCAGAGTTGTGGTCTAAGATGCCCATCTTTGGCCATACAAATCTTTTAAACCAATCAATCTGCAACCAAGTTAGCCTCAGATTTGGCTATTAGAAACAAAATATTTGTTCACTGCTAATCTCCAATACTGTCACAAAAAAAGTCTCTTGCTAGCCCCTTCAGGCATTCAGGGTCCATGAATACCAGGATCCTAACTTCCAGTATTTTGATAATTAGCAAAAATAATTCTGTCTATTTCTCCCCACAGTGAGCATATTTGATCTGTTTATGGTGGCCCATGATATTAATATTACCCCGATGTTTACATTTAACATGCAAGTAGGGTATAAGTCATAAATAAAGGAAATTGTCCTCTGAGGGGAACAATCATTCAAGGAACACATTTGCTATCTTAAGAACTATGGTATTTCATGATAGTTTCTCTTGGAAACAAAGTATCTCCTATTCCTTAAGCACCTTCCAGTTTATAACACAATAAAAAAGCTATAATTTGCCCAATTAACAAATTTACAGGAACTTCAACCAAAATAGATTTGGTTCATGAAAACTAGTCCAATAAAACCATCCCTCCCCTGCCCCACCTACTGTATGCCTTTTTCTGAAGTTGAAAACTACCAGGTAGGGACTTAGCCACATCCCAACTACTAATGTGGGATTGGGGGCTGCTGATATAACTGGTTAACTGCAAACATCAAAATGTCTATGAAGGTTCTCAGTCATCCAGGTGGAATTGTCTGTAGCTTGAATCATGTCAACTGGATTTCTATTTTCTCAGTGGAAACGTTTCGCTCCTTATCCAAGGAGACTGAAGAAGCTCCTTGGATAAGGAGCGAAACGTTTCCACTGAGAAAATAGAAATCCAGTTGACATGATTCAAGCTGCAAACATCAAAGTTGTACCAGACTAAAGACAAAAACTGTGCTGATTTTCATGAGCCTGGGTAAACAAAGAGTGGGATGAGATCCTCAATTATTTTTCAAAGCTTCAAAAGGCTTAAGTGAATATAGGAATAAACATGTCCTTGTAGTGTGTGAACTGTAAAGAGACTGATTTGCTTACTATAACTTCATCAAGGACAAGATATAAAGAGGGGAGATAAGTGAATCAGCTTGCCTTATAGGATGAAATGGTCCTGAAATGACTCCTGTAGCAGGAAGTAGACAATAAATGAAGAGTAAAAGTAGATGGTCTCTGAATGATCAAATTCCAAGAGATGGGCAGCCCCCACCCAAATCCAATTTGTAATTAGCCTATTAAAAAGGATTAATTATGAGAACAACCTCAGAATGCCTGAAATTAATCTTAAAAAAACAACAGATCAATTATGAATCAGCTGTATTGCTGAGCCTTAAACTAAAGCCATTTTGCATTAGTGTCTAGCTTCAGTGTAATTGAAACTTGGCATTGGTGCAATTTCATTTTCTATTCTCTCTCTGTGTGTGTGTGTGTGTGTGTTTGAAACAAGTAGCATTGGGGAAGGAGGGGGTAGAAGAATAATTGTAAGAAAATTGTAATTTTCATGAGGTTAACTCTGATCTTCTTGTAGGTAGCAAAAACTTGGATGCATTGTTCTGGCTTGTTCAAGATTGATAGCGTGTCTCCTTGTTAATCACTTAATATGCAATCTTTCTATCAGGGATGGCCAACTCACAGCTAATTAGCTCAATCTGGCCCTCAGAACATTTTTTTTCTGGTTCTTGATAGACCTCCCAGCTTTTATGTAGAATATATTAAAATGTTTTCTTGTCTTAGGTGCTTAACTTTCAAGTTCAAAGAAGCAGAAGCAGTCCAGATGTTCATATTAACTTTGTTTTTTCAATCTTGTATCTGGTATGTAAAGGTAATGTATGAAATGCTGTATATATGTTCAGATACAGCATTTCATACATTACCTTTATTTACCAGATATATATACTCCATATCTGTGAAACACTTACTGTAGCATGGTAGCAGCTGTGAGATAATCAATTTCTATGGCAAAATGTATTTTTCTACTTTCAAACCATAGGGTGCATCCTGCCCCAATTGCAGACATTTTCCATCCTTGCTCTCCCTGATTGGTATAATCAATTTGCCTGACCAGTCAAAAATTCTGAATAAAAAGACAAATCATGTCTAAATTCAGACACTCAACAATTTCTCAGTTGTATGTGTCCCCTTCCATGAAAGTTGCTTTGGAAGCCAGCACAGAAACTGCATTCTGGCATCTTTTATGACATTATTAGAGCAGCAAGATATTAGCTGCTAATGTGTTGTTGAATAAGACAAATTCTGATCTTGCCCCATGTGGATTTACCCACAAAACCACCATTAACACTGAAAGGATTCACTCTAGTTGCCTTTGTTTTCCATTTCCGGCTGCTTCAGAAATAGCTGTGGTGAAATCCTATGTCATTGTCAAGCCATTCTTGGCATGTGAAGGAATGTTTCTTTCTGCATGAAGTCAGCTAATTCCACTTTGTGACCACCTACAGGGGGGAGTGAAAAGAATTAAGGTTCCTTCCTTGGCTCGCCCCTTTAACAGCCATTAAATTCCTTTCCATTTAATAATGAGAAATGAACTAACACAATAAATAAGGCAGGAGAATCTGACAGTAATTGGCTTTCTACTAAGAACACCCACCTCAACCTTGTCTTTAAAAATGTAACTACAACCTTAAACTCACCAAGTTGCTTTAGGCAAGCTGTCATCTCAGATTTATATCTGTCAGTATATAATTAAATAATAATAATAATAATAATAATAATAATAACAACAACAATAACAACAACTACAACAATGTAAAGGTGAGTGAGCAAATTAATGCATTCTATATACCAGTTCCCATTTCTTCCCATTCCCATTCCTACCAGTTCATATTAGTTGGATGACAAAGAATTTGTTTCAGAAGTACTTTCAAAGAAGTAGAGAATTCAGTGAAACTCTCAGGAGTGGGACATGATGTTTTTGCATTTATTTAGTTATGAAATAGACAAAATATATAGGGAAGTATCCTGTCTTTTATTGCTACAATCATCCTGCAGTCTCCAACTTCCCATGCTTTAGAAAGGGAACTTAGATTTAGTACTTAGGGAGGAAATGCCTCCAAGAGGCTTTTCCAGTAGTGGTGCCATGGTCACCACTATCTGGTGCTTGAGAAGTTGTTAGAGAATTTCTCTTTTTTTGTGAAATTTAGAGAAAACTTGTTCACAAATTGATCTGTGGCTGAAATCAAAGAAATGTGAGATCTTGTGAGATTTCTGGGTGGGAAACTGTCTGAGCTGGTGAGCCACCAAGATCATTTTTAAGAGCTGGTCTCGAATGGGCCTTTTGAAGTGAAGAACTAACCACTACCACATGTTGGGGGTTCTTCACTTCAAAAGGCCCATTCGAGACCAGCTCTTAAAAATGACCTTGGTGGCTCACTTGCTCACCCAGGTCAGTTTCCCACCCAGAAATCTCACAAGTTCTCACATTTCTTTGATTACAGCCATAGATCTCGCCTGCTTTTGTTTGACATCTCAATAAATGTTGGCCACCAAAGAGAAGGGTGGGGTTTTTTTTTACAAATTGTGTGAAATTGTAGTTATGCTGCAGGTGTTTTCTGGTAAATAAGTAAACAATTGCTGATGTTGATACAGCTATGTCCAATGCCACCTGGAGACTAAACATTACAACACTATCCATGGCTTGCACACCAGCCCCCCTCTATTTTTCAGGTAACAGTGAAAAATCTTTCAGACAGCTGATAGTTGGTGTTCGGGGTTTTGTAAATTCTTTTTTTTAACCCTGAAGTTGTTTAGTTTGTTGCATATTGTGTTTTCACTGCTTGTTTGGTTTCAAACTGGAATTTTAGTTCAAATTTTTATTATATCATGTTCCAAGAATTTTCCTATGGTGCAATATAAAAAAATAAGGAAATCATTTAAGTTACCAAGTCTTTGTGTTTTTATTACTGGCACAGGGATGTGTGCAATAGAGCACTGTTTTCCAAAACACAGTTTGGGTGACCCTGGGAGGCTCATGAAACATTCTTCAGTGAGAAGATCAATAATGGAAGATAAGCTTACATTTTATTAACAGCTACAATATATAATATTGGCTATATGGTTAGAGGATAATCTCTGTGTTTACTTTATGTTCCTGGATCTCTTGAACACTTTCCCTAAGCTAGGGATGGATGAAAAATTTATTCCATCCAAATTTCTGTATAATGTAATTGTATTGCCACCTTCCAAAGCATAGGAGAACCAGAATGTACGTGTTCAACAAAACTAACCTTTTTTCCCAAGTATTTTGATAATGTTTTCAGCTCAATTTTTTTTAAAAAATCCAGAAATGCACAAACATCTTAAAAGATGTAGACAAAACTATGTATATTGTGGGAAAGTTTGCCCCAAAATGCATTATACTAGGAGAAATGTTTAGAATAAGTGCACACGCAAATATGCATATTATAAGAAATGTACAAGAAAATAACTTTTCATGAACCTTTCTAAAAATCCACTAAACTGACACAGGTGAAATTGGATTTGACAGGTACACCCATCCCTCTATCCTCTTTTTTCAGTGGTATGGTGACCAAGAGACAATTGAACACTTTTGCTCCAGATTTATGCATTTGGACAAATAATGGCTAGCCTTGGCTAAACGTCTGCACAGAGACAATTCATTAATTAAGAGCCAGGTTTGGCTAAATAGAGGACCCTGTGCAGTGCAATAGTTTTAAATACTTCCAGTACCCACTACCATATTTTGGGGTTTTGTGGCCTTGATGTCAGGATGTAAAATGTTCATCAACTGAAACTCTTTGTTGATAATGCTTTTGGCTATTTCTAGACTAGAATTCTCCAATTGCTGGAGGCAGAGAAGACCTTTCCTTTTGTAGATGGTTCTCTGGCATCTGGTACATAGACTGACAGAATATCTAACTCAACAAGTTCAAGTAACTTATGGAACTGTAATCAGTTAAGAGAGTCTTGGTTTCCTTTACTCAATATCTAATTCATGCATGCCATTCTTCCTCCATTTCTTTCTGCTTCTCTTTGAAATGTCTTGGTGAAGAGGACTGCTTGCTGTTGATTAATATTCTATTAATTATTTGGAACCTTTGCTGATGTTGTATTTCATTCATCAATTACATTTATTTACTTTCTCCAAACTAAACAAATGTAAAAAAAACATGCAAAACTTTTGATTTGCTTGTCAGCTCATCACATTAATGCCCATATATTTTCTTATTGCAATTCTATGCACACTGGCTTGAAAATAAAGACCTGTTAAACCCATAGGACCTGACTTCTCCAACAAAAACCATGGAATCTCACTGCTGGAATGGATACAGGGCTTCTTCTACTACCAGGGAAAGAGACAGAAAAAAAGATGAAGGAAAACAGCAGTTATAACAAGCAGAGAATTGTGGCTTTCACAAAAAAATCTTTAGACACCTCCCATTTTTAAGTAAGGGTAATTGTTGAACAGTGATGTGGACATTTCAGGGAGAAAGTCAGCTGAAATGGAAAAGCCAGGCTTTATGAATTTTCTTCCAGATCTGAAAAAAAGATACTATGTTATTTCTACTTGTCGGGGTCATGAAATTAAATGTAGGAAACACAAAAGTTAAATATTTTAAACAGGCTGTTTGCATGCTTTAACCCCATAGCCATGATCCTATAGAAAGAATCCAGTGTTGCTGGGAATAAAGGATGTCACTTAGAGGCACGAGAGGAAAATTATTCTCTTTCTCCAAGACTTCTGCTATACCACCAACTTTCTCTTTTGCAAATCATCCAAACCCACTTTAAAACCAACCTCTGATTCTTGGTCCTCTCAGCCCAAATTGGTCAATTGTTGATTCTAGAGAATGCTAGCCAATGAGTGCTCACATTCCCTGCTTTAAACTGACCAAGCACAAATGTTCTGCCCTCCTAGCTTTCTGAAGCCCATCTCTATTCTTTCTCACAAAAAAGAGCAAATAACTCCCTAGCTCCCTTCCACAAGCATACCCATTCATGCATTTGGCAACCTGTGTGTACTCCTTTGGTTTGCAAAACTTTTCTTCTGATGGGCTGCTAAAGAGAAGCTGTAAGCTTCAGGCAAGGGCCATGATAATTGCTCCAATGAGAGAACAATTCTCAGAAACACAGAATAAACTGTCCAGAGTTTCATATGTTCATGAAGTATAGAGGGAGGGAGGAACTGAATTTCTTCATGTTTGGAGGAAATAATTTTTAGAAGCTTAAAGACATCAGTGCTGGTTTCCAGTTGACATCATGCAATAAGCAGAGCTGTGTACTGCATTGCAGCAGAGCTGTAGTAATCATGTATGGCAGGCTCCATGTTTCAAACCACATGTTTTTCAGATGCACCTATATTTGTGGCACTTCTGAGTTAATATGTTCATTAGGGGTTTGCACAATTTCAATTTGATCATTCATTTTAAAAGTGTTTCAATCAAATCACAGCTTCAAATTGAATCCTCAGAATGACTCACCAAATCAATGTTGGTACATTGAATCAAATCAGGTTTCTATCAAGCCTGTTTGAAGATGCAGTGGACTCTTATGCATGTGCAGGAACCTATTTTTTTAATCAATTTGATTTACCAATTTAAATAAATTATTCAAATCGAATTGATTCAACTCTTCAGATCAAATTGCAATTTAAAATGGAATCAAAGCCATTATTCAAATCAAGTCAATGATGCAAATTGCATCTTGTCTGATTTGCACATCCCTAATGTTTATGATATCTGGGCAATGTCATAACAGAATTACCAAATACTAGAGGAAAGGGATCTTCGATATCATTTAGTCCAAGCTTGTATTTGATGCAGCATCAAAGCACTTCATTGAGTTTTACAAACAAAACATTGGTTTCTGAACCAATAGTGATTCCAATCTAAAACCAAAAGAAGTGAGGACAACATGGGAGAAGGTAATAAGGGGGCAATGGTATTAAGCAATGAAGGTAAGCAAAATTCACTTTGGATTCTCTTTTTCTGTTACTACTTATACCAGTTTTATATGTTCCAGTTATCTCTGAGTATGCTGTCATATGTGTTCTTGATAAGTATCTTCCAAGACTTTTATAAACACCACAAACAACATTCTGGGCCCACAACTATAAACCACTCCAGTTGCTACTTTTCTTCAAATTTATGAGGATCCATTGATGAGGATTCTTGGAGCACATTATAAAAGTAGTAGTAACAGTAGTACTGTCTAGCCTACAGTCATTGCTCAAAAAGAATACTGTGTGGATCTTGTTGATGCTACAGTATCTGCTGCATGTGTAGGTACCTGTGTGCTATGGATATGCATACTGTAATGTCTTTATGCACAGTTCAGTGTTAGAGCCTGCCAGAAGATCCTTTTCAGTGGTTGCTGAACTACCAACTCAGTCTCTCAGGATTTAACACTTGGTTTCCCCCCACTGCTATGAATGACAGATACTCACTTCCATGAGGACAACACTAAGATGGGAACTGGACTTACTCCAAGAAACCTCTAGTAACTCCTGCCACTCATAATCAAGCCTGTGTAGCTTTATCTTTCACCTGCAAAACTCTATTCCTTGTTCTGTGTCTTTGGTATGTTAATCCAAGATGGCGACCGCAAGCCGCTGCCGATTGCTGATCCAGGAGGAAGATTCTGTGTAACAGCTGTAGCCCCTCCAAACTTTTCTCGATACCTTGAAATTTATTTTTTGGGGTGTAGAGAACTTACAGCTGTGTTTGGAGGTAGACGGACTTCCTCGGACGGAGTGCTGCGGTGGAGTTGGGTGAGGTCCCGGTGACGCGGAGCTTGGTGGAATTCGGTGGAGCCCAGTGGAGCCTAGTGGAGCTGCGTGGGGCCGTGTTGTGTACCCAGGCCTGTTTTTGAGACCGCTCGACCGGAGCGTGGGTGTTCCCAGGCCCTTTCGGATGGAGCGCTGCAGTGGAGCTTTGTGGTGTCTCTGTGGCGTGGAGCTCAGCGGAATCCGGCGGAGCCCAGTGGAGCTACGCAAGGTCGTGGGTGTGCCCGGGCCTGTTTTTGAGACCACTTGGCTGAAGCCGCGGTGGAGCTGTGCATGTGGATTGGATTTGGGGGGAGTACAGCAAGCCCCAGACTGGCCGCCCGATAACCAATCTTTGGGGGCGTGGTGAGTCCCACTGACAGAGTTGAATGCATGGATTGGAGTTGGGGGGACCGTGGAGAACCTGGGGATTGGCTGCCCCGGTGGATAATCTTTGGGGGGCGTGGCGTGCCCCTGGCCCCATACTGGACTCCACAATACAGTCTAACCATACAACAGACGACCTTTCAAGCTCTTAATGGTCCTCGGTAAACCTGGTACAACCCACATGAAGAGCTGTGAGGATATTTGGGGTACTAATTGGACAATACAAGAGACAAGAGTATGGTCTGGAATAACATCTCTGCTGTTTTTGACGTGGACTCTGAGACTGTGGACGTTTTTAACATCACAACGGCTTGGTGGATGAAGGGGAGGGTTGGCCATCCCCATCTTTTAGGGAGGCAGAAGAGTGTAGGGTCCCTGTGTGATTGTGGTGCCCCCCCTGTGAGTGAGAGTCACGAGGGGGGCCAGGATTGTATGAGTGTGAGAGAGTGCCTATCCCTGAGTGAGAGTCAGGGTAGGTAGGAGTGGTTGAGTGGCCCCGGCTGTGACCAGTGAGAGAGGCCACAGAGGGGCACAGTGAGTGGCTTTGGAGTGTGTAGGGTGGTGGGGCTTGCCAGCGCCGAGAGCGTGAGCTGGTGCGCTGGGAGCCCTACTATAGCCCAGGAGAGATTGGGGATGAGAGGATGGATGGAAGTGGGAAGGGACCCTTGCCCAAATCCAGGTTTTCCGTAGGTTCAGGAGTGGAGGCAACTGAGCCAGGAAACTCTGGGGGCTATGGAGTGGGTAAATTGATTGAGGTGGTGACGGGCAGGGGATATTATGACGGGAACCGGAGGACAAGCCATCTTCGGGGAAGGCGCCCCCGGTGTTTAGTACCAGTGGCGTGTTCCGGTCCCCCGAGTTCAACACCAGGTTCTGGACAGCAGACCCTTGAGGGCCCCGGTTTTCGACTGCTGCTATTTAACGCCAGGTCAGTAAACAACAAAGCCCCTCTCATAAGTGAATTAATCATGGAGAGAGGGGCTGACCTGGCATGTATTACTGAGACCTGGCTGGACCCAGAGGGAGGGGTAGCCCTTTCGGAAATGTGCCCAGCCAGGTTTCAGGTGTGGCACCAGCCGAGACACTGGGGTAGGGGAGGAGGGGTGGCAGTTATCATCAGAGAATCTTTGGTGGCTTTCAGGGGCCTTGCTCCACAAGTGTCTGGATGTGAGACCCTGTTTTTCAAGTTGGGTGCCCAAGAACAGTTGGGAGTGTTGCTATTGTACCAGCCTCCCTGCTGTGTAGCAATCTCCCTGCCTGAGCTGCTGGAGGCCATCTCGGGGTTGGCAGTGGAGTTCCCCAGGCTGATGGTCCTGGGGACTTTAATCTGCCGTCCCTAGGGCGTGCCTCGGAAGCGGCTCGGGAGTTCATGGCTACCATGGCAGCCATGAGCCTGTCTCAGATTATTCGGGACCTGACTCGAGACAGTGGACTCACTCCGGATTTGATTTTCTTGAATGAGCAATGGCAAAGTGACCTGAGGGGAAAGTTAGATCTATCCCCATTGTCATGGTCAGATCACGTCCTGATATCTCTGAGATTCTCTTATGCCGCCCCACTCCACAGGGAGGCAGGACCTATTCGATTGGTCCGCCCCCGGCGACTTATGGACCCAATGAGGTTTCAGAGGGAGCTGGGGGTAATACCTGAGGATCTGCTGCATGGTCCAGCGAAGGCACTGGCCACGACCTGGAATTGGGAGGTGGCCGGAGCCTTGGACAGGACCGCGCCAATGTGACCTCTCCACCCCCATTCGACCCATCGCTCCCCATGGTATACGGAGGAGTTGAGGGTCTTGAAGAGGGTGAAGAGACGTCTAGAGCGCCGCTGGAGAAAGACGAAGATGGAATCCGACCAAACACAATCTAGAGCCGCTATTAAGGCCTACCTTGTGGCGGTAAGTGTGGCGAAACGTGAATATTTCTCCGCGCTTATTGCATCCGCAGAATGCCGCCCAAAGGCCCTGTTTAAGATTACTCGATCTCTCTTTGGTAGGGTGGAGCCGCCCACCCACCTACAGGGCCGTGCGGAAGAATTTTCTGAGCATCTGCAGGATAAAATCGCTCGGATTCAGTCTAAGTTGGACTCCATGCGTGAATTGCAGTCTGGGGAGATGCCGGGAGAGTGGTCTTGCCCTATTATCTGGGAACAATTTGATCCTGTTGGACCCAAGGAAGTGGACAGGATCCTCTAAACTGTTAATTCTACCACATGCTATTTAGATCCTTGCCCTTCCTGTCTAGTAAAATCAGCCAGGGAGGTGACATGTGGATGGGTCCAGGTGATGATTAATGCATCCTTGTCAGAGGGAGTGTTCCTAACGGCCTTCAAGGAGGCATTGGTGCACCCCCTCCTCAAGAAGCCATCCCTGGACCCTACCATTCTGGACAATTTTCGTCCAGTCTCCCACCTTCCCTTTTTGGGAAAGGTGGTTGAGAAGGTGGTGGCGTTGCAGCTTCAGAGGACCCTGAATGAAGTGGATTATCTAGACCCTTTCCAGTCAGGTTTCAGGCCGGGATATGGGACGGAGACTGCATTGGTCGCGCTTACGGATGACCTTTGGCAGGAGCGGGATGGAGGTAGTGCATCCATCCTGGCTCTCTTGGATCTCAGCGGCTTTCGATACCATCGACCATGGTATCCTTTTGAGGCAGCTTAGGGAGTTGGGGGTGGGCGGTGTAGTTTTGCGCTGGTTCACTTCCTTCCTCCAGGGCCATTCCCAGTCGGTGGTGGTAGGGGAGGAGAGATCCGGCCTGCAACCACTCCTGTGTGGGGTGCCACAGGGTTCGGTTCTCTCTCCTCTCCTATTCAACATCTACATGAAACCACTGGGCAAGGTCATCCGACACCATGGGATGAGGTATCATCAGTATGCTGATGATACTCAATTGTATATCTCCATCCCAGGTGAAGTAAGTGATGCAGTGACCACCCTCTCCCAGTGCCTGGGGGCTGTGAGGTCCTGGATGTAGAACAACAGGCTTCAATTGAACCCTGGCAAGACTGAGTGGCTGTGGATTGATGGCTTAGCGTCTTCTGGGAAATTGTCATCTTTGGTTCTCGATGGGGTAGCACTACCCTATTCAGAACTGGTGCGGAACCTGGGGGTCCTTCTAGACTCACGACTCCTGCTTGAAGAGCAGGTGGCAGTCGTGGCTAGGAGGGCTTTTGCACAGCTTCGGCTGGTGCGCCAGTTACACCCATTCCTGTATCACGATGCCCTCCGAACAGTCACTCAGGCTCTCGTCATCTCCCATGTAGACTATTGCAATGCGCTCTACATGGGGCTACCCTTGAAGACTATCTGGAAGCTACAGCTGGTACAGAATGCGGCCGCGCGAGCCATTTTGGGTGCGCCAAGATCTGCACACGTAACACCTTTGCTCCGCGAGCTGTGTTGGGTGCCGGTTTGCTTCCGGGTACAATTCAAGGTGTTTGTTATCACCTTTAAAGCCCTACATGGCATGGGACTAGAATATCTGAGGGACCGTCTTACCCCCGCATTATTGACCCGCCCCACCAGATCATTCAGAGAGGGCCTGCTACGAGCCCCATCCATTAGAGAATGCCATCTGATGGGGACTAGGAGATGGGCCTTCTCTGTAGTGGCACCCACTCTATGGAACATCTTGCCCCCAGAGTTGAAACAGATCCCCTCCCTCCCGACCTTTAGGAAAGAACTGAAGACCTGGTTCTGCCGCCTGGCATGGGAAGGAGGAAACGACAGCTCCTCATGGGGATGGTTAATCCCTTAATTTTATAACACCCTTCTTTAACATAATTTCCCACTTGGATTTTATAATTATGTATTATATTAAGTGTATAAGTGTATAAATTGCTGGCTTTTTATTGTATATTTTATATTTTAATTAATCTATTTTATTGTAAACCGCCCAGAGTTCCCCGTTGGGGGAGATGGGCGGTTATATAAATAAAATAAATAAATAAATAAACAAATAAATAAATAAATAATGATGTATGTGTAAGCAGGAAGTGCTGCTGTTCAAGATTCCAGTTATAGCCATACGCATTTACATCCACACAAACATCCACATGCATACTTGCTCTCAGTTTTTGACAGATTTCTGTACATATCTAGTTATTATTGGGCTGTTTTGTGGGTTCTCTCTTTTAAGATCCCCCTTCCCAATGTTTCCTTTTTTGTACTTCTGATAATCTTAGGAATTTCCAATGGCACATTGTGCACATGTGTATCCTTTTGTTTACTTAAGCAACAGCACAGCCTGAACCTTGGAAACAGAAAGTATGTGTGTGTACTCCAGTACTCACATGTAGTTGGAATTGAAAAGGTAGAACTGCTGTAACTGCTTCTTGGTTGTCCATAAGCTGCCTTTGTATATTAATGGCAAACAGTATGCTGCTAGTTATCCCATTTTCCTAGCATAATTTCCATTCTAATAGCAAGGTTAATGCCCCTACTATAAACCTCAAAGATTTGAGAGCAGGAACTCTGGCTTTCTGGGTATCTTTAAATATCCGTGTGTTTGTGTGTGGGTGAGTGTGTGGGTGTGGGTGTGGGTGTGGGTGGGAGAGTCTAGACTTGCAAATCACAATCGTAAGACAAGACCAGAGCTGCTAGCTAAGCCAGACTTGTTAGGAAGTCACAGCCTCAGAGCATCTATTAGTGTCACTTCTTTATAGCAGAAAGGGTGACTTCTTTTCTGTTATGAGACACAAAATCAATAACCCCATGACCAGTCTCCACCTAAGTGGGCCATGGCAAGGCATATACATTTACAGCCAACTGCATGGAGATGAGCAGTGTGTGTGTGTGTGTGTGTGTGTGTGTGTGTGTGTGTGTGTGTGCATTTTTCAACTTAACTGACAAGGATGATGGGGAAGCACTTTACAAGGGGAAACTAATTGCAGCTGGCGGATTGCGGGCACTTGTGTGCATGACACCCGACCCTCCGAGCAGGTGCTGAGACTGCTGGGCAAGCATTAAGTAGATTATGGTGATTCAGTGGCCAAGGGGGACTGATATCAGAATAAAAGGGAACTGTAATTATCTTTTGCAGACAGAGAGCCGGGCGTTGGATAACCCAGTTCCTGTAAGAAACATTGATAGAGACACAATCTATTATATTGGCACAATGGAATGGGGTATCCTGATTATTTGCAGCACTTTGCTCTTATTGATGAAATTGGAAATTAATAAACAAGACCTATCTGGTATCATTCTTTTTTTACATGTTGCCAAAGACCATTCTTTTTTTTTTTTAATAAATTTTATTGAGTTTTAAAATACATATTAAAAGTTAAAGCAGGAAAAAAAGATAGAAATACAAAGTAAGAAAAAAGTAAAGAAAAAGTGAAGTCAAGAAAATAATAAACAAAAGAAATACAGAAAATAGATGGCCTCCAATCTATCTTTGGTCTTTAAATACAATAATTTGCTTTAAATGTTAGCCTTTCATACAATACACAGGAACTTTTCTTTGTCATATACACTTCAATTTCTATAATCCAATCTTCTGGTCTTCATGTAAGTTTCACCTTTCTTACAATTCTCCAATTATCCATCTGTGGTTTCCACTCCTTGGGATAATGTCCATTTGAGTGTTCTTAACTGTATCAGTTTAATGTTTTTTATTCACTCTTTCCATTTTTACGTCTATATTTATATCCTTAATAAAGTCCAATTGGTCTTAAATCATATGTATAACAAGTAAAGGCCTTATTTTAATTCTAATAAAATACAATATATTCATATATATCCATAAAAATAACATTAATTTAATCATAATCTATATTTAAACTACAATTATACCATATTCTACTTCTTCCTACATATTTACCTAATTAACAGATTTTTGTAACTACATAATTCCACTAATACATAACCTAACAACAATTCCCATAATATTCATACATACATATTCATAAATATAATTATAAAAATATGTCATCCTGTAATAACATTAGTTCTAATTCCAACTCATCATCCCATTATCTTCTCATACATGTATCTCCATAAAAAAAAGTAATCTATAACATCAACTTATATTTATATCACTAATTATGTACCGTATTTTCCGGCGTATAAGACGACTGGGCGTATAAGACGACCCCCAACTTTTCCAGTTAAAATATAGAGTTTGGGATATACGCCGGAAAATACGGTACTCGCCGTATAAGACCTCTCCTGGCCAAGTGCAGCCGCTCGCCGGAACGCAGCCCCCAGGGAAGAGCAGGAGGACGAGCGCGGGGCGGCGTACTGCATTGGGTCCCGTCGCTCGAAGGAGAAACACGGGGAGGGGGGAGCGAGCTCCGTTCCCTCAGAGCAGCCTTGGGAAGGGAGGGGGCAAAACGCAGTGGCTCCACGATGGGCTCCAAACTCGTCCTCCTGCTCTTCCCTGGGGGCTGCGTTCCGGCGAGCGGCTGCACTTGGCCAGGAGAGGTCTTATACGGCGAGTACGTATTTTCCGGCATATAAGACGACACCCGGCGTATAAGACGACCCCTGACTTTTGAGAAGATTTTCCTGGGTTAAAAAGTCGTCTTATACGCCAGAAAATACGGTAATCTTATATCTTACAATTAAAATATCACGTTTTTATGTATCCATACAGTTTCTCATATCAATTTTATTCTATGTCCAATCCAGATCCATGATTCCTTTAACCTTGTGTCCCACATCATACTAAATCTCCTATTCAGGTTATGCCAAGATCACAATATGCAACCTGTTTTGTTCTGTAGCTCATGTAGAATGTCAGAATATTTTTCTTAACCTTTCCCGGTATTTCACAATAGCTATCAATTTGCATGTTAAAATCTTCCTGTCTCAGCTGCCACAATGTGTTTGTACCCAAATTATAATGTGTAGCCTGTTTAATTGACCATCTCCTGTAGAGTATCAATATCTTCTTCTGAACCAATGTGTTTAAAATCCTCTTTTCCTGTTTCTCGGCTATCTCAAAAGAATTTTCTTCCATTTCTAAATCTGTCTTTTGTTCCTTTTGTTCCTGACCCTGCAAATCTATCAATATAAGTTCCAGTGATTTCTTAATTTCTGAAAGAGTTTCACTAAATTCTTTTTTAAAATCTTGAAGTGCTGTTAAAATGCCATTCTCACCCACCCCCTCCTTCTTCAGGCTGCCGTAGCCAGCCGTTCTAGTCAAAACAAACACTTTCCCAGGGAGTGAGTAGTCAGATGATCTATTCGGATGGAAAGTTACCAGCAGGGTCTGTCTATTAAGTAAAAATTTTTTACAATAAAAGATGAAAAATTCCAATAATACCAAATTAAGGGAGAAAACAGTATTTCAAACAGTTTATAAAAAAAGGAAAGGATAAATATCAATCAATATAAAAAGAAAAAAAATAAACAAATTCATCAGTAGTTAGTCCAATAAAGTATATTCAAAAGATATTTTAAAAAAAACTCTTGTACTTCCAAGTGAGACAAAATCCACACTGAAAAAAATAGAAAGGTAAAAAGAAAAAAATGCAGACATTTCACTATGCTTTCATTATAAAATCCATCATATTTCCACCATGATTATTATTATAGCAAAGAAAGCACAAAATTTGCCAACATTTTTGTGCAAAGTCCAGAGATAGACCTTAGATGATAAAACAATCTATTCTAAAAAAAATAAAAAAAAGTAATCTAAAAGCCGGCTTTAGCTCTAACTTACTTATTCCCCGTAAGAGCTTGATGTATTTTCCAGTCGTCCTCACTGCTTCCAGCCTCTCGCTCTCTCCGCGGTGGAAAAACAACAGAAAAAGCAGGGGGAGGCAATTCCAATGACCCTGTGATCAATCTTCCGATTCTCCCCTCTCCAGGGAGACATTCCAGTGATCTTATCTTATCTATAGACCACCACAAACAGGGAAAAGCTAGCCAGGTCTTCAGCGCTCTGAAAAACTCTCACTTGTCGAGCTGCTAGTCCGGCTTGGAGTTGCCAAAGACCATTCTAAGAAGCAGTATTTGAATCAAATTAAACTCTTCATCTACCATCATGGCAGAAGAACAGCATGGCCTGGGGAGTTTGACTAGCTAATTTTGTCTGGAGGCTGCTCTCTTAATAAAAAAATGTAGAACCTTCTTCAGGCATGCAGCCTTTCAGCTGCCTATAGCTATTTGAACTCGCTCCTGAACCTCTCTGGGTAGTCAAGTAGTGCAGGGTATGGAAATTATGAAGGGCTTTTTCCAAATATCATGGCCATAAATTAAATTTACTTTTTGTTGTTAGAAGGATGAATCATTGTCCAGAAGAACTGGACATAGCTATTAGAGAGATCATTCCTGGGGCAGCCAGCTTTAGCAATATCATTGCTGTGGATTTGCATGTTTTCACACATCCTTTACTAAGAGGATAGCCTAGAAGTCACACTAGACTGTCCCTAGTATTGGTCAGAGTAATGTGGTCAGTTAGCAGATACTGGACTCTTTGGAGGGGATGGGACCATCTAGCTGTTCCCCTGAATGATGGCTAGAGGGGAACTGCCAGTCCATTCAGCTTCTAGAAGTACAGGAGGGAAGAGTGGCACCATCCTGCCCTTTGTATATCAGAAAAGTATATCAGGATGACCCTACATGTCAATATCAAGAATCACATGCCTGCAACTGCCATGCAAAGATCAAGTTTTGATCATTTTTTACCACTATAGCATGGAGATGAGGGGTTTCTTGGGGGGGATGTAGGTACCAATAACTCTGACTTGTTATACATACTGGGAGGTGGGGATGGGGGAGAAGCATCAGAATAAGAGAGGTCTCAAATGGGTCAAAGGTTTCCAAAACCTGTTCTATTTGCAACATTGTAACTCAGATCTATTAAATGTATGCAGAAAGTTGCAGACATTAGTCATTCTTTACCCCTGGAAAAGATCGTATACTTTGTAATTTGCCTTGTAATTTGTTTTAATTTTTTTTTATAAATGTGTAGTCATCCACTGGACCCTGTTCTATGCTTGTTGAGAATGTTGTTCCTTTGCTATGGTACATGAAAACAGATATCATATAGCATACGTCATAAAATTATCTCTCATTTAAATCTGCATGAAGTTACATTCTTCCAGAGCACCCTTGCTGCAGAATACAGTAGAACATAGCTTTCCAAACTGTGTGTCGCGACACTTTAGTGTGTAGCAACACACAGTTTAGTGTGTCGCAACACAACCCAGAAGTGGATGTGCACGGCGGTGGTGTGGGGGCATGCACAGCGGTGGTGGGTGTGGTGGTGGCGGTAGCAACAACAGCAGCGGGGCGCCATCAGCGATTCTGCATTTTAGCAGAAAACACAAGGCTGCCGCTGCCGCCACTACCACCATTGGTGTGTCGCCAACGGCGGCAGTTTGGAAAGCACTGTAGTAGAAGATGGCAGGGTCAGAAACAGAAAAAAACATGGTTAGTATATGTATTAATCACTGCTCAGGTTACAGTTTTTACTACCAATAGTCATCAAAACTAGAAATGGTTTAAAAACACTTGTTACACATATGTATTACACAATATACACTTTATGCAATGTTTTGTTCAGATACATACAAATACATAATAATACAAATTATGCAGTAGTAGAAACAGTAAATAGAATACAGCAAAATCGCCCACAGACGTTCTGTCCCCTCCTTTGCAAAAATGCAGCTGACATAGATAAGCCAGAAATTCCAAACTTGCTAGCTGCTTCTGTTTGAAGCAAAGGCTTGTTTTGATTTTAAGAAAAACCGCAGGACTTTTTTCAACCCTTTTCAAGCCTCGCTTGAATGGCTAAACCATTTTGCAGGCTTGACATTTTACCTGGGCAAACTAGGTAAACTAAATTAGGGTGTATCCACTGTGTTACTGAAGAGTGATATACAACAAATTAAGGATAAGCTTCCTTTACACAAATGACACTCTGTAGGAAATCAAGAACCATAGGATTCTCTGTTCTGGGCTTTAGAAACTTCAATACCAAGATAAATGCTTGAATTTGTGCCTAACTCCCTCAGCTAGAACTACTGCCTCAGCTGACTGACAAATTCTTATACAAGGTGGTAAGATTCAGTTTCTAAGCAGAAAACAACTACATAAGTAAGAAGTACTATACAAACTTCTACAATCTCTTATGTACACACAGAAAACAGCACGTGACTGTTCTACACATCCCAGTTAGCATCTGCACTGATGCTATCAATGACTGGCCTGCTTTAAGATTCATAAAGCACCCTGTGAAGTCAATGGACTTTCTGGGAATTGTCACACATGTATAGCCAAAAGCTTGCCTTACACACACTGTTTCAGGGAGATCTATATTCAAATATGCTGTGTCAACATCACAAAATGTAAATGGACACCTGTTTCACGCTATGCAACCAGAAAACATACCACACGTAAACATTCTGGCCTAGCTGTGGGTGCATACATTAGATTCACAGTTCACAAACTCCTCTTGTGAAACAAATCCCTGGGCAACAAAGCTGGCTTTACACTGCAGAGTATCATCAGGAAGAAATGTCTTTCTGAACACTCATCTGGAACCTACAGCTTACTAAAACAAAGGACAGGTTGGTTAGTTTTAACACTTCACCAAAACCCTCAAACTGACTGTCCACAGCTGTGTTCCAATGTTCTTGCCTCTCAACAGGTGGGAGCAACACGACTTGAAAAGACTGGGTTTTCTCAGGTAACTTGACACACTGTCACCTGCTAAATCACAAATCTGTCAGGCTTCACACCCTGGAATAAGAGGACCCATGAGGAATGACCACTGTGCTTTCCCCATCACCGTCTTCTTTACACAACCTGACTCCCTCTCCAGGCCCTGCACCTGCTCAGGTGAAATTTACACTCCTTCACCTGAGGGGCCCTTTTTAACACACTAGGAGACTGGGGAACATAAGAAACCTGAACTGGTGTTTGCCCATCTACCGAAATATGGACAGTAGGTTTTTACACTAGCAATGCAGCAACACTTCTGCAACATTAGCATGTAACCTTTCCCAACCAGTAGGCTGCATAAAAATAAAGCACTTCTGGAGATTTGGATTTGACCATGGCCTAATAAAACACAATAAGCCTTGGATTTTAATCAACAACCAACAACCAACAACCTGAAGCACTGTGCTTTTGGTTGGTTCTTCCTTCGCTGTGACCTGGGGATGTGAACACATACAAATGTTCCACAGAGATGCAGGTACTTCAGTGAAGGGCGCTTGCCAAACAAAAGAAAAATAAGGAACTTCTTTTTACAGTTGAATTCTACAACCTGTTAGTTAGAAAACACACTGCAATCACAGTAGCCTCTCCCCAGACATGGGATGGCACCTGAGCAACTAACATCAGGCTATTGTTAATGGTATTCACAACACCAACACTCAGCTAGAATTCCAACATTGGCAAGTCTTTGGGAGAATACTTTCCTACAAAGCCAATTCTAGAACACATGGCTCAGGAACTCTCCACTATAATCAGACTGGAACTGACCTACTAGATAACCATATTTTCTTCCTACTATTGCTACATACATTTCAAAGCGAGCACAGACCTTCGCTTTAGACTTCAACAAGTAGCAACAACACAAGCAGGTATGATCATCAATCAGAAGGAACATGAAACTCGCCCTACCATTACTAGGAGAATGGGGGCTAACTAGATCTCTATGAACCAACTGAAATGGTCTAGTTAACATACTGTCACATTGCCTAGCAACAGATAACAGTCCTGATATTAGATTGTTTACACACAGTTTACACACAACACAATCAAGGAACTTTTGCACATTTCCTGGGTTCTAACTCAGAATGCATTTGGCTATCTGAGACACACTTTCCCATCCCGGGATACCCCAGTACTTTGTGAAAACTTTATGGATGCATTTATGATGTGGGGAAACATTAAACACACAATGTCCTGTCCACACAATCTCACACACTTGATTTTACAGTTTTTCTCTAACTCACTCAGCCTCTAACACACTCAGTTTCATATTTCTCAATGAAACATCCAGCACCTTTGAACACAACAAGTACACTCAGACTTGACCAGGGCTGGAACACTGAGGAGAGAAAAACAAGTGTAGGAATACATACACATACACATTTCACACACTTATCACAGAAATATCAGCTAAAATATCTTGCTGAACTCAAGGCTTGCATTTGTAACAATCACTGTTCGTGCTTACTAACTTTATCGCAAGCCGAATTCAACAACCAAGTCTCTGGAGAAATGCTTACATACAGCAGTCGGCAGAGTAGAAAACTTGGATTCGTTGTTTAGCTGGCTTCTGGCTTCTGGTTTCCCCTCCTTTTGTAAATCAGGCCTCTTGTGCACTGGCAGCATCCGCTGGACGATAGCAGGGAACAGCCTTCTAGTGATTTCTGAGAAGAATCACACCGAACCACAGCAAACGTAGATTCCATTCCAGGTTTCACTTCAGCTGGAATGCTCTGTTTGGAAATCTCAGGAACAACAACAACAGATGGCTTGTAAAATAATCCACAGTAAGGTCGCAGGGAGATAGCGTCTTTGCTTTCTCGATCAGTAGATCGAACCCGCTGTCCAAGCTTGACAAAATCACGCATGCTTTTTCACATTCCCAGAAAAACATGCCTTCTTGTTCAAATGCAGCAAACAAAGTCTTGAGCTTACCAAGGTGGGTCATCACATTTTCACCCGGTTGCAGCTTCAAACTATAAAGCTGTCTCAATAGTCCACCAAGGGCAACAGAGT
Source organism: Charina bottae (assembly GCA_023362775.1). Lineage (NCBI taxonomy): Eukaryota > Metazoa > Chordata > Lepidosauria > Squamata > Charinaidae > Charina > Charina bottae. Next base: position 394,947 of record JALMGJ010000030.1, on the reverse strand, counting down.
TCTATTTTGTATTAAAGGCTCTAACAGCCTCTCAGCACTCATATGCAGTCCTTGAGTGGCTGATAAAATTCCATTCAGAGGATTTGAGTCCCAAAAGCAAAAATGCTATAAGCACGGTCCAAACACGCTTGCACTTCTTCAGAGGGATCCTCTGGAGGTGGATTTGCCACATACTGCCACAAATCTTCTTGCAAAAAGAATGATTTCATCTCCACACACCAGGTCAGATAGTTTGTGCCATCTAAAGGCTCAAATGGCAGACTGACCAGACGCTGTTCAGCCATTGCTGACCATTCAAAGAAAACACGTTTACTCTGAAATCAGCCTCTAAAAACAAACTCCCTTTTACAGCCAGGTCCAACGCAGCAAAGAAAATGCAAATATCTCTCTGGGCAACATAACCTGATAGGATGCACGCTGGAACCATCCTCTGCTACCATGATAGGATGTACGCTGGCTTATAGGGAAAAATCAAGGCTTGAGAATAAACAGACAGAGTGCAGCTTTTATGGCTATAATGTCTTTACTTGTGATAAAAGCAAAGTTGAATATACATGGTACAGCATTGCAAAAGGAAAAACAAACTTACAAGCAGAGATTTGTGTATTGTTTCCAGGGCCAGGGCTTATGCCATGGCCTACGCACACAGCCACGCATAGCTACGCACTTTCCAGTCCTCAGAAGTAGAACACACACACGAACATGGCTAAAAGACCGGACAGAAGTCAAGAAGCATAGAACACCATTTTGCATGGTTAGATATTCTGTTCTTCCAGCTTTCTGATTGGCTGGAAGTTAGGTGTGACACACACCAGGCCTAAAGCATAGGCCATAGCAGTGCTGCATCTATGCAGGCATGTAATTCCCCCCTCCCTTGCTCTACACAGAGCAAGGCTTCCCACAGAGGGAATCAGGAGGACTTGTTCCCATGGGAAGGTGTAGGCACTAGCCATAACAATACACACATGACAGTTGTTATCTAGCCACCTGGCGCTTCACGTCACCATGAGAAAACTGTGCTTTCAGAAGGCTGTGCTTTGTATAGGAAACTAATTTGCCACTTACATACGAGACCTCTGACATGTCGCAACACAACCCAGAAGTGGATGTGCACGTCGGCGGTGTGGGGGCGTGCGCAGCGGTGGTGGGGGTGGTGGCGGCGGTAGCGACAACAGCAGCGGCGCACCATCAGTGCTTCTGCGTTTTACCAGAAAACACAAGGCTGCCGCCACTGCCGCCACTACCACCATTGGTGTGTCGCCAACGGCGGCAGTTTGGAAAGCACTGTAGTAGAAGATGGCAGGGTCAGATTTGCTGCAGATAGAAGTAATTTATGAATTCAGCATAAGTGTCTGCTGAAGTCAGTGGATTTTGATCATAGGAGAGCCAATGCTCTAAAAATCCAGGATCAAAATCAAAGCAAAATCCCAATAGAGATACACAGACACAGTGCTAGTTTGTAAGACTGATAGGAAGGCTTCTTAAAAGCTACTAGCTAAGAGGCCTTTTTATAAATGGACAGGAAAGTTATCTGCATTAAAGATACTGAAAGTGGGAAAAACCCTCTGTGTTTTAACATTGCACAGGAAAACCAAGACCACAGTATTTGCGGCTACTAAACAAGCCACATTGATTTTCTTAGATGCAGAGAAGACCTTTGACAATTTGAACTGGACTTTCTTGTTCAAGGTTTTGGAAGATATGCATTTTGGAGAGAACTTTATAAAATGTAAGATCGATCTACACTTCCCAGAAAGCACAAATAATTGTTGTTAATGGAGATCTAACAAAACCCTGTGAGATACAAAAAGGAACAAGACAGGGATGCCCACTGTTTCCTCTCTTGTTTATTTTGGTTCTTGAAATACTGAATAGAGATATAAGACAAGATAAGAGGATTGTAGGAGTAAAGATTAAAAAAGAAACTTATAAGTTATTTTATAAGTTGCAGATTACTTGGTTTTGGTTCTGGAATATCCTTTAAGAGGAATTGAAATATTAATGGGCAAATTAAGAGAAGTTGGTACATTAGCAGGTTTCAATGTTAATAAACAGAAGACGAAGATGTAAACAAAAAGTATGAAAATAGAAGATCAAACAGAATTGATTAATAAAATGGGTTTTATGATTGAGAAGAAGGTAAAATATCTGGGTATCACTATGACAAATATGAATTGTATGTTATTTCAAAATAACTATGTTACGACATGGAATGAAGTTAAAAAAGATACGTTAAGATGAGAGAAACTACTATTGTCATTGCTGGGGAGAATTTCTGTGATAAAAATAAATATCTTGCCTAGAATGATGTTTTTGTTTTAGAAATACCTGTTCTGACAATTGATGCACCATTTAAATAGTGGCAGAAGGATATATCTAAATTTGTGTGGCAGGGGAAAAAACCATGAGTTAAATATAAGGAGTATACAACATACAATGCAAAGGAAAGAGGAGGATTGGGTTTACCGGATTTGAATTTGTATTTTGCAGTTTGCTGATTCATTTGGATGAAAGAGTGGGTGTTGCTGAGAAATAGAAGGCTTTTGGAGTTAGAAGGACATGACCTGAGATTTGGGTGGCATGGATATTTGTGATACGATAAAGTCAAGGTTAATGTGGATTTTAAAAGTCATTATGTTAGACGTGCCATATTGAGAATATAGAATAGATATAAACCCAGGTTGTGCCTGAAAGCATCTTTGCAGATCTCAGCACAAGAAGCATTTTATATAGGAGAAATAATAGGCAAACACAAATGGCTAACTTATCACAAGATACTAGAATTTTGTCAAGGGGAATAAAAAATAAAATCAAGAGAAGAACTGGTAGCAGAGGGATGTTATAATATACAGATGGAACAATGGGAAAATATGTGGCTGAAAGGATTGAAATTTTCACTTTGTTATAATCTTAAAGATAATTTTTATAAAATGATGTACCATTGGTTTATGTCACCAGATAAATTCTCTAGAATGTATAAAGACACTTCAAATTTATGTTGGAAATGTGAACAAGGGATGTTTTATCATGTTTGGCAGACATGTAACAAAGCTAGAAAATTCTGGATTCAAATACATACACTGATTCAGAGGATTTTAAAGATTAATATTCAATTGAGACCAGAGGTTTTTCTTTTGGGATTGATGGACAAACAGTTGGAAAAAAAGTTATGGAACTTTGTTTTTGTATATGATAACTGCAGTGAGATTATTGTATGCACAAAGATGGAAAGATTCGGCATTACCCACAATGGAGGAATGGTTGGTGACTTCTGAGATGGAACCACAGGACCAGAGTCAGCAGTTTATCTTCATCTAAAGGAAAAAGGACACTCATTTGAGGACATTAATGTTCACATTTTAGACAGAGAAGATAGGTGGTTTGAGAGAGGGGTCAAGGAATCCATTTATGCCAACTTGGAAAATCCTTCCTTGAATAGAGGTGGGGGCCTCAGGCATAATCTTTTCCCCCATCTTCCTCCCTGCTTTGTCTTCTGTGCCTAGGAAGATTAAGACCATTTCACAAGCTCAATAGCAGCATGGTGATCTTAACGATCCTCCTTTAGATGATAAAAGGACTTAAAATAACATCTCAATATAACCATGACCTAGCCCCAGGTGTAAGGTCACACAGCTACCTAGAAACATATTTAGGATTCCCTTACTAACTTTGCTCAGACTGAAGAAGCTCCTTGGATAAGGAGCGAAACGTTTCCACTGAGAAAATAGAAATCCAGTTGACATGATTCAAGCTATAGACAATTCCACCTGGATGACTGAGAACCTTCATAGACAACTTGCTAAGATGGCTAAATTGACTTCTTTGATCATAGAAAAGACAGTATTCTACATTTATTGCTGACTGGAAACCCCTTATAAACTTTTTGCATGAAACAGAAAAAAATGAACATATGATTTATAGTTTTGATTATTAGACAGGATAGAGAAAGAAGAGACTTATGGTGTAACTATAGAGTAAGAGATAAATTTATAATATAACTGCTGTAAAGAAGATCAGAAGGTACTTCTTTGTATATTTTTCTTTCTTTTCTTGATTTGTTCACCTGGAATTAGAAATAAACAACTTAACTGGACTGTGATAATTTTTAAATGAAAACTGGAAATAAAAGCATGTGCTTTCTTAATTCTATGGGTCAGCCAACTCTGATTGCATGATTGAAGCATGACAGTGATTCAGACAAATGAAGGCTCTATAGCTATTTATTTGGCTTCTCTGCAAATTTAATGTCATGGACAGATGTCTTATCTGTCTAATGTTTGGGTTGGCCTTGCTTATTTGTCACTGATTGGTTGCAACTACTCAGTCATCTGTAAAGAAAGCAAGCATGGCCTTTGATCAGAGTTGTTTTTCATTCTGTGATAGCCTTGAGCAAAGAGGTTCCTTCACCCCTGTTTAATCCTGATATTGTGACATTTATCTTTTCACAGGGGAACACAGAAATTTATTTTATTTATTTATTTTATTCTTTCGATTTCTATCACCACCCCATCTCCCCCGAAGGGGACTGTTTTTATAAAAATATCTTTTTAATGTACTGATGTCTTCCAAACTGGATGAAACTTCCTTAGTATGTTGGTTTTCTTGAATCTAGGTACTCCACAGTATGAAGAATATAATCTTCTAACCTGTCAGTCAAACTCTTCAGAGAAAACACTGTAATAATGACCCAGAATAATCATACAAAAGAGAAAACAATGTAGGCTTTATTGCCAGCATGTCATGGGTATCACCAAGTGAATCTCCCTTTCTAAGTTGCATGATGAATATTCCATGTATATAGATATATTCTGCCATTCATTTCCATCTAGGAAAGTATGTAAGCACTATATTGAAAGATAGTTACAAATCTTTACAGAAATCTTATTAGTACCATTAAGAGCAATTTATCTACCTCTCCTCTCCTCTCCTATTTTATTTTATTTATTTATAAAGGGGACTCTATCCATCTCACATGTATCAGACTAATCTGAAAATAACATTTCAGTTGATATACATTTCATAGTGGTTATTGTCATTCTCTAATATTCATCTCCCTCCCCATTGATATATTTATGATAAAAAAGATAGTAAAGAAACATCATATCCTCATATTGCATTGCTGAGAGTATGGTACCACAAGGAACATTCTTCAGCTACTAGGCATTTTGCTGAGTAAGAGATGCCTCTGAAATATGGAAGCTTTTGTGCCCAATACAATTGTATCAGATGATGATGATGATGATGATATCCACTGAATTTCTCACCCTTTAAGTAAGATGCTGTTTATTCACAGGTTCAGGTGAATCATGTCCCCCTCTAGCAGATCATTCCATTCTCCATGCCCAGTTTTGTATAGTATGTTTCTTTTCTAAGTGAAATTTCTTTTTTCATTTTAAATAAGGGTATGGGTTTTTTATTAGTTGTTTTGGGTATTCCTGGAAAACCAGTTTCCTAGACCATGATAATGCCTTTAGTTTTCCTATGTTGTTGTATTAACAACAACATAATTAAAAACATAATTAGTTTTCCTATGTTGTTGTATTAACTCCATTTTTGTTGACACTGCCTGCATTTCATACCATAAGCTATTTCTCCAATGTTAAGATTCCATTGTCATTCCATGGTACCACTCAAGTGTCTTTACTTAGGGAAGTGAAATTAAAATCTCAAAATGAAGGATGAAAATTGGAATGGAAAAGCTTTGAAATACCAGAGCAGATCTAACATCTGAAGTCCACTGAAATTTCCACACTGAGCCTGAGTGAAAGCTTGAGCTTGGTCCTATGATAGTAAAGTAGATGGATGAGAACAGATTGTTGTTTGTGGAGAGCTAATTTACCTAGGAGAAATTAATTTTATTTATTTATTTATTTTCTATCCCGCCTTTATTATTTTTATAAATAACTCAAGGCGGCAAACATACAGTACCTAATACTCCTTCCTTCTCCTATTTTAATCACTTTCCCCAGAGTTATAAGGTCCCAATTGCTATCATGCTTTCAGGCACAGATTGGAAAACTTTCTTTATATAAGGTTAACTAACTGGGCAGGAGTGATCAGGGAGGTCCTAAAAGGACATCCAAGCCTATGAAAAACAGGTATCTTCAATCCTTTCTTATATTTTGAAGTGATTGGAGTCCCAGAAGCCAAAAATACTATATCTTGAAATCCTTCATGAGCTAGAATCTGTTATGGGGGGAAAATACGAAGTACACAAGTTTTGGGTCCATATCAGATGGAGTGCTATGCAAAGATTTAATCAGAAGATTAAGTTTGAAGGTGATTCAATTGAATCTTCCCATTGAATCAAATCACTGAATTGCTGCATTGATTCAATACATCAAATCAAATTGGATGCCTCTGAATCGATTCAGTGATTTGATGTGCACTCGAGCATGCACAAATGCATCTTTGTTATGAACAGAATTGATGATTCAATTCAAATCAAATTGACTTGACTCATCAAATTAAACTGACAATTTGGATCAAGTCTTGGATGATTCATATACCCCTAATCAGATCTGTAATACAAAGGAGTGTAGGAAAGCTCAGCCTATTTGTTCCTCTCTGCCAATATTGTTTAGGACTGACACAAACTCTGTAGGGTCTCCAAAGGGGTTTTTCTCATCAGATGCTACCTGAACCTCTTGTCAGATTGTCATGGAAATGGATAGTTTTCTTTAATTGATTTGGTTTCTCATACTGAGCCCAAATGAAAACCGATAAGGCAGCTTGGTTGTATGTTCGGTACATGTCAGCGTACTCAAAAATAAAAGTTTGACAAGTTCAGTAAAACTTTGTAGAAAACTTGTTAACTTGAACAGAGTAATTAAGAATGTTTAACAAGGGTCTGAAAAGCAGCAGCTGGCTGAAGTAGGGAAGTAATTAGCAACATAGCTAGTGAACATGAGGGTAAGTCAATATTACACCCTAAACACATTATTCATTTAGATGTTTATTTCTGTTGCACTAGATCTATGGAAAAATGAAAAACATATCCATTAGTAATGTGAATGACCTGCATTGCAAAGATCAGATAGCATGTAAATTACAGCATCTAGGCTGAGGTTCATAAACGGAAGGTGCCATTTAGACCACTGAGTCCAACTCCTGCTCAAAGCAAAAATCTAAATTAAAGCAACCCAGACCAGTGGCTATCTAGTCTCCACTTGAACATATCCAGTGAGGAAAGCCCGCCAGAGGTGTCTGCAGGATCCAAGGCTTTTATAAAAATGACAAAATCAGTGTCACAACAATGCTGTTTTTGTCATTCCCTTCCCCCTTGACCCCCTCTTGCAGATCCCTGGATCCCACCACCATCCTGGATAATTGATTCTACTGCTAAAAAAATTATTTAACATTTATTTATTATTTTATTATTTATTTAATTTTTATCCCGCCTTTATTATTTTTATAAATAACTCAAGGCGGTGAACATACCAAATACTCCTTCCTCCTCCTATTTTCCCCACAACAACAACCCTGTGAGGTGAGTTGGGATGAGTGAGAGTGACTGGCCCAAGGTCACCCAGCTGGCTTTCATGCCTAAGGTGGGACTAGAACTCTCAGTCTCCTGGTTTGCCATTGGCTCCTTCCTAGGGCTCCTTCCTAGGGCTGAGAGAATGTGATTGGCTCAGGGTCACCCAGCCGGCTTTCGTGCCGAAAGCGGGACTAGAACTCTCAGTCTCCTGGTTTCTAGCCCGTTGTCTTAACCACTAGACCAAACTGGCTCTCTATATTTAATTGAAACCTGTATTCCCATAATTTAAATTTGTTATTTTGTGTCCTGCACTCTGGATACAAATCTTGACCTTTCTCTATGTGTCATTCTTTTCAGTATTTGAAGAGTGTTGTCATACCTCTCCTTAATCGTTTGTTCATAATGGTTTTTATTTATTTATTTAGTGTCCAAACTTTACTCTGACAAAATGTAGCCACCGCCACAGCTTTGTCATTAGCTTGCTGTAGGTCGTCGACAGTACAAGGCTCCGACAGTAATCGGCACACCATCAGATGCTCCAGGTCTTGGATTTCTCTGTGTTCACATAATATATTGTCATCAGCCAACAACCCCCACTTAACTAAATTCATCTTGCACCTTGGTACCCCCACCCTCATCCTATTCATTGTCCTCCAAACTGTATAAGGGAGAGTGTTTCCAGTGGGCATTTCTTCCTTCGGTAAAATACTTTGGTAAAATACCGAAATTGGTGAGCAAATTCCTCCATTTACTTATTCGATTCTGTTCTTTGGACCCCTCTAGGGTATTAGTTCTTGCCATAAAGCTCTTTCTAGATTTAAGTCGATGAATTGGAGGAGCATATCCACTCAGAGGTTGATGAGAGTCAGTCTCTTGCTTGGTTCTTTCAGTGTCTGTTTCTACTTCCCTTCTAATCTTAGGTGGAGCAATGCCAACAAGGGGGTATAGTTTATTAACGGGTGTAGGTTTGAGGCATCCGGTTACTTTGCGCATTGCCTCATTCACAGCAATATCTACTTGCTTCGCATGTGCCAATGTGTTCCATACTGGTGCTGCATATTCAGCAGTAGAGACACTCAAGGCCAGAGCTGATACTCGTAACGTAGCTGGCTGGGCTCCCCATGCATAGTTTGTCAGTTGTCGGAAGATGTTATTCCTAGCACATACCTTAGCCTTGGTATTCAGGCAATGTTGCTTAAAGGAAAGTGTTCTGTCCAACGTAACACCCAAATATTTAGGTGTTGGGCAGTGTTGTAAACTGTTCCCTCTCCACGTAATATCCAATTCAACCCCTGCATCTCGATTGCGAAGATGAAAGGCACATACTTGAGTTTTGCTTGGATTAGGTTTTAAGTAATTATTATCATAATACTGCTCCAGTTCTTCTAGAGCTCGTGATAATTTTTCAGCACACTCATCAAAACTCGGTTCTTGTATGGCCACCACTGTATCATCCGCATATATGAACATTCACGTATTTGTCGGGGCGGGTTGGTCATTAGTATATATATTGTATAAAATCGGAGAGTATGCTACCTTGTGGTAATCCATTCTTTTGCTTCCTCCATCTACTGTTCTTACCATTCAAAGTCACATAAAACCTTCTATTTTGAACGAAACTCCCTATAAGCCTGGTGAGCTTATGGTCTCCAGTAAAGTTGTCTATCTTGCGCAGCAATTTTCTGTGATTGACCATATCATATGCCACAGTAAGGTCGATGAACGCCACTCCAGTAATTAGTTTTCTTTCATAACCGTCCTCTATGTGTTGTGTAAGGTTAAGTGTTTGTCCACAACGTAATCTTCCTGGTCTAAAACCAGCTTGCTCCTTCATGATCTTTACATCAAGAGTCTCTGGCACTCGATTAAGAATCATTCGCTCCAACAATTTGTAAAGATGACAGAGAAGTGACACTGGTTGATAGTTCTTTGATTCAGTTGGTTCCTTTCTGGGCTTCAACAAGGCTACCACTCTAGCCTGTCTCCAAAGCCTTGGAATCCTAAGTTCAGTAATACAGGTGTTCATCATTTGCTGGAGCCACTCCCACGTATTAGCTCCAAACTGTTTTATCTGTTCCGCCCTTAAATCATCAATGCCCATGGCTCTGTTTTGCTTCAGGCTCTTTATAGCTCCTTCTAATTCGAGTATTGTAAAAGGGGCACTGAGGAATCCATCTTTTTGCTCTTCCGCACTGATAGCCAGTCCTTGTTCTTTTCTCCCTTGAATTTTCCCATTTCTCAGGAGTTGACTAGCTATTTGGTCTGCTTTTACATTACTTTGATTTTGTTGGGGTTTGGTTAAATCCCCACCTAGGTTTTTAAGCAGTTTCCATGCACATCTGCTATTCTGTTTCATATCAAGGTTCTCTACTAACGTACACCATCGTAATCTCCTATCTTCAGCAATTGCTTCCATCAGTTGTTCCCCAGCCTCAATTGTATCCTCCCTAAAAGGATCTTGATCAAATAAGGACTGGTATCTATCTAACAGAGGTTTGGTCTCTAGAGGTTTCATAATAGTAAAAAAAACCCATATGCCAACCTCTGATCATCCTCACTGCCCTTCCCTGAATCTATCTCTGAATCCTTCTTGTGGGGCCCATAAATGGACATAGTACTTGGGTTGTGTACAAGCAAACAAATAAAGTGAAGATTAAATATTAAAGGGATCAGGTTACATGTGCATAAAGAAGAAAGATCTAGTTTGATTGAAAATTAACCTTCTCAGGATTGGTAGGCAATGGAAGAGGTGAAAGTGAGGATTATTCACATTAAAAAGAGCAATCCCCAGTTAATCCAGTGAGGTCCTTTTAGAAAATCTCCTTCCTTGATATAAATGTTCCCCTAGAGACATGGTAGAAGAGTCTAAGTCAAAGTCTTTGGCCCCTTCTTCTTCCCCAATCACTGCCCCATCTCATCTGAGGTGTTTCAATATCTGAGTTCTCTCATTTTGAAAAAAAATGTCAGCCTTGGAAGCTGATAGAGAGGCAGAATATTCTCAAGAATAGAGCCCAAGCAACCAAATTTGTTGAATGGGAGTAGCACTGAACAGCCCATGGTTTGAAGGGCATCAAAACTTGCAAATAGTGACTCCTATTTTTTTCTCAGAAAGTGAAGCCTCAGGTTTCTATCTGATCAAGGAAAGGATGATTAGAGGGAGACAAGTGCTAAAGCCTCAGGATGAGAGAAAGCCTCAACCCTGGTATAACCCAACTCATATGTCTATCAGGTGCAGAGATGAAGCAAGCCGTTGGGCTGGATTCAGTTTTCTATCCCTGTCATATGTGAGTCTACATGTGCAGCGATCCTTGTAGGACCCCATCTATTTATACAGGCCTAAGAGGGTGCTGTTGAAGGAGAAAAGATGTTTAGCCTGCAATTCGTGCACATATAGAACAGAGAGTAGTTTGTAAGACAAAGGGCCCAATAAGAATTGTGGAGTCCTTGGTGCTCTCTGAGCCTTGTTGTTTTCTTGCAGATATTTCATTGCCAGGCTAGGCAACATCTTAAGTGCGAAAAGGGAGTGGGACTTGAATATCTTGGGGCAAGATGTTGCCTAGCCTGGCAATGAAATGTCTGCAAGAAAACAACAAGGCTCAGATAGCACCAAAGACTCCACAGTTCAACCCTGAGCTACAAACATTCTCTTCAACTGGTACCAATAAGAATTGGCTGTCTCTGCTAAATAGGGACCAAGGGGGAAGAGACCCTGGGGTGTCCATGGGAATCAGGGGAAAAGCAATCTGGTCAGGGGGAATAATCAATCTCAAAATGGCAGGCATGACCAGGGTATAGCCCCATCTCTTTTACACGTGATGCCTGCAACACAAATTTAAAGGGACAGGGCTTTGGTTGTTTGGTTGTACCCACTATTTTGACCCAATTGACCCCCCTACCCGATGCCTCTGTCTACACCCATTGTATAATAACATGGAGATTGGGGTAGCCACTTCAGTGTGATAAGATATAGGGCTGTTTCGGCATAGCTATAGCCCAAAGCATCAGGCTCATAACTGCATGATATCAGACCTGAATATACAGTATGTAAAGATCGCCCCTATCCCTAGATCTCCACTCAACAGCTATGACCCACACTTACCACAGAGACACTTTCCAGCTGGACTGGACTGTTGGTTTTTGGGAGTTACACAATAACTATCAGAAGGCCAGATTTATTACTGAAAAATAACTAAAGGGAAACTGCAGGGAATTAACAAACCTTTCAAAAATGACCTGTGAGATATCAGCAGAATAAGAGAAGCAAGAGTGTTTAGGGGGCTTGATATATGCAGTATTAGTTCTAAGCTCCAAACATATTTACCGAGGCTTTAAAGATGTCAGGACATTTCTCATGTTTATGCCACCACCGAACAGCTATAATTCCAAAGCTCTTTAATACCCAGCAGGCTTCTGGTTTCCTTCACAGCCCTCTTCTATCAAGCACTAAAGGGTTCCTGTCTGATTCTGCTGCCACATGTGAATGGCTCCTGGAGCACAATCAGGAAAGCCTGCTTGCAACAAAATATGTGTTTATGGTGCAGCCTTCAAGGGAATAATAATCTATGATTCGTGCTGCTGCTAAAGGCTTTGATTTGGAGATATCTGATTTCCCAGGACTTATGAGGCATCCACCTCCATCAACTTGGAGAACATCATTAACTGCAGGGCAAAGTATCATATGCAAGAAACCAGGCCCTTATAAGCTATTTACTTTCTCTCTTAAAGCAGGAGCAGTTTCAACATCTTTGTCCATTAAGCCTTATCCACGAGGGAATAATTAAGTTAGATTTTTTTAAAAAAAGAATTTATAACCAGGTAGTTAAATAGCATTCTTTAGGACAGGTACCAATTATAAAGCAAGAAGTTTATACAATATTATAATTTAGATATCAAATTTAATTTAATTATTTTGATTTATGCACCACCCAGCTCTGACTCTGGGTGGTATACAATAAAAATGACACCTTAAAAAAAATATAATAATTATAAAAGAATAAACAACAAGAGTTGATGGTGGATCCAGTCAACCACATCCACATACAATCGAGCAGGGGTTCCAACTAGCCTAACCCAAAACCTGGGAGAATAGTGAGGTCTTTATGGCTTTCTGGAATGCCAGCAGGGTGGGAGTCACATGCATATCAGGGGGAATCTCATTCCAGAGGACAGGCACCATGACAGGGAAGGCATGCTTCCAGGGTCCTGATAGATGACATTGTTTAATTGAGGGGACCTGGAGTGCACCAACTCTGTTGGATTGAACCAGCTGGGCTGATACTATGGGAGATAGGCCCTATAACATGTAGGGCTTTATACATCATAACCATCACCTTGAATCACACCAAGGCACAAATTGGCAACCAGTGCAGCTCATGAAACAGAGGTATCACACCAGCATATTGAGGCATGCCCATCACTGCCCATGCCGTTGTGTTATATGCACAGGAGTTGAAGCTTCTGGGCTGCCTTTCAAGGGCAGCCATCTGAAGAGCACATTGCAGTAGTTGGGCTGTGAGGTGACTAGGGCATAATGACTGTCTGAAGGGCCTCCTGATCCGAGAAAGTTGTGCAAAGTCCTTCCTGACCACAGCTGCCATCTGCTTGTTATGCAGGAGCTGAGAGTCCAGAGTACCCCCAGATTGGGCACCACCCTTGATCCTCATCACCACCCCAGGTACAACCCCATCCAAGGTTAAAGATAGACTATTCCCAGACCTAGGTGGTCCCAACAGCCATAGACATTTGGTCTTGGTAGGACTGAGTCAGAGACAGTTGTTCCCCATCCAAAACCACAGTTTCATGTAGATAAAAGGGGAGACAGTCGAGCCCTGTGGCATCCCACAAAGGAACGGCCTAGGGAACAACTTCTCCCCCTCAACCAACACTGACTGAAATTGGTCCTGGAGGAAGGAAGAGAGCCATTGTAGAACAGTGTCCATTATCCCCAACACCTGGTACCAGCCCAGAAGGATGCCATGGTATCAAAAGCTGCTGATAGATAAAAAAGCACAAGGATGGACACACCACCTCTATCTTGGCTCCATCCCAGGTCATCTACAAGCACAACCAAGGCTGTCTCCATGCTAAATCCCTGACTGAAACAGTTCTCAGTTATGAATAACATCCCCCATCATTGAGTAAAACAAAGGGCAGCCTTTGGGAATGGTCAAGGCCTTTTTCTGTTAGCACTGAATGACCTGCCCCCAATAATTGGGAGCTCAGGTTGGGAGGGAAGGCCTCATGTCCCACAACAGATGGTGTTTTACCTTTGTATCTTGTCCTTCTTCATAGGAATGTGGGAGTGAGGGTGGATACAATCTCAAAGGCTCAAACCAAAGTAGGATTCTTTTAGAGAACGATGCCTTGATAAGAAATCCTGACCTGTTGCTACACCACAACCTTTCTCTCTGTGTTCATCTGCAATAATGCACAAGTCTCTTTTCCAAGTTTTATTCATAAATGGTATAAACCTAACAATCCCAGAGCCATTACTAATTATATGTTTTTCATTATGTAGTGCATAATTCAACTGTACAAAAGTTTCTGCTGATTTCTGTGGGATGATTCCAATGATAACCATCTCTCTATTTTTTGTTGGTTTCTATTCTAAAATAGAAAACATGCAGATTTCATTAATTAGATCTGAGACTGTGGGACAGGAATTTCCCTGACATAAAAGGATAGATGTCCCAAAAATGCAGAAATGGAAATTCAGTTGCAAGGATCCCACAGGCTTTAACAAGGGGTCACACACAGCCAACATCTCCTTGGATGCTTTGAAATTCTAACAATTAATGAGCAAAATCAAATCAGATAGTTAAAAGTAAATCTACCTGAATAGAAATCGGCATCCCCTTTCTCCTGTGAGAGCAAGCAAGCAATCACCATTTGAGCTTACTCCAGTGAATAAAGAGCAAAATGTTTTATACAGCAGCATTTTGAATGGGGGAGAAGGAGAGGAGAAAGGGCAAAGAGCTTATGCTAGAATATCTGATGCCATAGGTATTCAGACAAGGCATTATTGTCTATGGTTATTGAGCAGAAGGTAAGTAATTTGAGTTTTTATGCTCCAAGCAGGAGAAGCCTAGAAGGAATTTGTAGAATATCCCTTGAGAAAGGGAATGGGGATACTGAGATGCTGAGTAAACTGAAAAGAGGAACTTTACAATCCAAATAAATAAAAAAGCTTTGGCTGCAAGCAGGCTGATGCTACACTGGCAGAAAAGAAAAAATGGGAAAAATACATACTCCTTCAGAAACAAAAATATTAATCTGAATTATTATTGGCTGAGACACTGGGTTACTAAGTTTCATTTGTTTTTTGGGTTTAGTTTACCACATGCCATAGGTTTTTGCAGTGTGTTTATATTTTTAGTATATTTACTGGCCTACACATGGCCCAGCAAGTGTTTCATCTCCACTTAGTCCAGTGGAGTCACTGGGGAACAAAAGTGTCCCAAAGAACTGTAGTCTGTCAATGCACAATCCTTGTTTCTGCAGTTAGTTTTGTTGGCTTTCCAATTATGTTGCATTTTAAAAATACACCATTCAAATGGCTGTAATAAAGTAAAAATGAAGGCCATCTTTGGGACACTGTAAGATGTATTTTTAAGGTGTACCCATAAATGGACTGGATCCAGATAGCCTCTTCTGAAAGTGTAAATAACTCCTAATGCATATTGGGGAGAGACTGTCTATTATTTGTAAGGATTGATTTGAAGTGGAGGAACCTCTCATTGTCCCAGTGCATCTCCTGATTCCTTGAGAAAGCTTGTGAGAGCTTAATTTCTCTGAGTCCTACCAGAGTTGAGCATCAGGGCAGTACAGCTGAATGTAACTCCGGAGATCTGAGGCTCCTTCCTTTAGCCTAATGTCCACAATACTTCCACCCCTAGTCAAGTCACAAAACAGTCTGAAGCAAACCAGTGATTACCTTCACTTCTGCCTACTTTGGAGCACTGAGGATTGAGAAGTTCATCAGAATTTATCAGAACCTATCAGAATTTCTTCCAACCAGTGCTGATCCTGGAGCAACCAACCCCCCTCCCTAGAACAAACCTCCTGTGCACATTTTCAAATGCATCTTGTGTGCATTTCTCTAGATGCCTTCAGAAAAATTGAATGGATTGATATGATAGCTAGCTGTACAGCGGTAAAACCATCCTCACTCTGTTGCATATAAGATGCATTGCGAGGTCTGATGGTGAAAGGACAGCATGCCAGGGTATTTGCAACCAGGCACTTTTCCTAATAGCTGTAACTATGGTTGTAGTGGCTATAGTAGGAGAAAGGGGGAGATATGTTTTAAATATCAGGCAATGGGAACAGAATGCTCAAGCTCAAGAAGTAAGGCAACAGAAAGCTTGACTTGAGTCTGAGAGTGGGAGGCAGAGTGAGGCAAGAATTCCCCTCATTACAAAGCCATAGTACTGTAAGCAGCAGCTAGTAACCAACTTTGCCAACCAGCGTGGCCCCTCCCCCATAATGTCTCAGCATTCTAAATGAATTGAAGTCATGCAATCTGATTTCAAGCTGGCACGAAGTCTGAGTGGAGGTGCCCTACATCACCAGCTCACACTGATCTGAAACAGCTTTGTTGTATGCTAATGATTTCTCTCTCTCTCTCTTCCCACTCTTTGTGTGAGGGGAATGGTTTTTCTATCCAGCCCCATCAAATGTTAGATTGTGGGAACACACACACATTCATGACTTCCTACTGAACAGACTGATCAGAATTTAGAATCTGATCAACCCTTTAGAATTTTTAGAAAAGCTCTAAGGTCATTTAGTGGAAACAGAGCCCAAGTTTATTTATTTATTAAGTTTCTATGACTGCCCATCTCCCCCTCAAGGAGGGACTCTAGTTTGACACAGGAGCAGCTGATTCTCCATGAAAACTGGTCTGAGGCTTGAGAAGGCTCCAGTAAAATACACTCTGCTACACTGTTTCTCAACCTTGGCAGCTTGAAGATGTGTGGAATTCTGGGAGTTGAAGTCCACACATCTTCAAGCTGCCAAGGTTGAGAAACACTGCTTTACTATGTCTCCTCTCTCTTGGTGGCATCGAGTCTCGATGGCTGATAGTAGTGGTGCTCTTCAGCACTGATTGGCTGAGGCCTACCATTTCATTTCCACCAAATGCCCCAGAATGATGCTAAACTGGGGAATTAAAGGCCGGTTAGATTTAGTCGCAAGATGATGCTTGATCTGCCAGGCTGCATGTTTTTTTTAAAAAAATCAGAATTTGGGCAAATGTTATTGGTAGGCCCCACAAGGGCACTAGGAGTATCTGGCTGGACTGCTCTATAAATTAAAATTAGGTTTTCTGTCAGTTCTCATTCCATGTTTTATAAACCTATAAACATTATATCGATCATGCATGGTTGGGTGTTACCCTGGAAGAATTTATGAACCAGCCCAATATATCTCAATTTAATTTTTCTCACAGGTTTGTTTTGAGAATAAAAGGACGTGTTCTGCTGTGAGCTTATAGGGAGAGAGATGAGAAGGAACTAGTTTAAACACATCTTGTATGGGTCCTTGAAAGGTTGAGAGGGGAGAAGACTGAGAAAAGGGAGAAGAAGAATCATTGCACCATCTTTAGAATTCTGAAACAATAATTTAGAATTAAAAATATTAAACTCTAGAAATGATTAGTTTGTTTTTAAGCCTAAACCTAGTACCCATATTTAGAGTCTAGGAAAACTTTTCATGAAAACTTTTTCTAAGGAAAAAGGTCCATGGAGGAAAGGCACTTAACATCAGCCTGTGAGGTGATACATATTGTGAAACGTCTGAGAAAAAACAGCAAAAGCTAGTTCTCTCTTTCCATTGATTTATAAATATTTAAATGTTGATGATAACCCCAAATGCCCCGGTGCTTTGGTAGCTGCAGCATCAGTTTAATAAATGCACATGCCAGAACAGTAAGTACGTTTTTGGACAGTTAAGGATTTGGAAGGGAATAAATTATATTTCTCCCAGGAGTAGGCTAACAATGATTTGTGCCTGTCATTGCAATTCCCTATTTATCTGACCTATTAATAGAGGGCAAAATTCCAAAGAAATGTTTAATTAACATTTGTAATTAGTCTTACAAAATCACTGCCACCCCCATCCGGCTTTAAAGCCGCAGCTTTAAAGCCTGGAGTGAAGGTCCTAGAAAAGACAAGCTCTTCACCCTGTAATTATTGCTGCTCCCAGTGGGGCTTTCATTCATCTCATTAACATCACAGTCAGATGGTGCCGCTGTGGGTAACCTGTGGGTGTCTAAATAATTTTACTCCTGGGCAGAGCGAGCAGGGATGGCTCCTTCTCTTTTTTAACACTTCCAATAGGTTTGAAGGTTTGCCAGAAGCACCACCTCATTGAAGCTTTGTGGCGTCTCAGCAAGACTGCAAACAAAACTTATGTAGAGGAGAAATAGAATGAACTCAGTTGGGGAAAGGATCCTTTTTGTCTGAATTTAAATCGGAGTGGACAAATCTACCGGGAAAAAAATGTAAACATGGAAGTCTAAATAAATGACCCTGTTGTCTTGGGTCACTCAAGAGTAATTTGGTAATCTCTATGAACTTCCTGTCATGTACTCAGCAGTTAGCTATGGTAGGCCTGGTGCAGATGTGTGATAAAATGGTTTTCCTGAGTTGCCCTTCCCTTCTCAGGGAACTGCACCTGCTACGTAGGATGTGGTGGTGAGGAGATATTGCACACTCCATCCCAAGTAATTTGTTAATGTGTACACTTGGCACTAAAATACAAGTATAGGTGAGCATGCCTTTAAAAAGTGTCCTTAAATTAGCCCTTTTCTTGAGAAGAAAAACCAGCCAACTTGGAAAGGACTCTTAAACTTGGCCAAATATATCACATTTCTGCAGGACATTTCTTCCCTTGCTTCTGTTTGCCACAAAGGGGCTCTGAGGTTAATAATATCTGTATCTTTTAGGGGCAAAGAGTGAATCAGTGTGGGGATTTTTTGGCCAGCAAACTGATGTAAGGCCTCAGTTTGGTTTAGGAATGTATTTCAAATTGGAGCCTAATGGCTGCTTTAACTGCTAAATACAAACAGGCAACTTGGGTGGAGAGCTAGAAAGGCATAGTATTTGTCTATTTGTTCCATTTACATCCTACCTTTCCTTGAGGAGCTAACTTACATGAAGATTTCCCATTTTTGATCCTTAAAAAAAACTCTGATGGAAAAGTTGTACTGACAGAGAGTGACTTATCATATAATGTGTAGTTCAGCCATTGCCAACATGGTATTCTCCTTGAGTTGGATTTGAATTCCTATGATTCCCAGCTAGCAGGGCATTTGGCAATATTGGCTGGAGATTATAGAATTGAAGATCAACACAGGCCAACAATTTGGGAGTCAATAGGCTTTATTTATAATAAACATGCACAGTGTTGCATTGTGACAGTGCAATGTAAGTTGGTTGGGGAATTCTGGGAGTTGAAGTCCACACATCTTAAAATGGCCAAGGTTGAGAAACACTGCTCTAGAGCTATGTCTGCTCCCCATCTTCTTTAATTTGATGGATGGAGTCCCCACCCACTACACTACCATATTTTGTTTTCCCATCATGTCAAGGCAGGAAACATGTGGAAAGTATAGTGTATGCCCAAAATAGGTCCAATGTTATTAAACAAGCAACAAAACAAATCCCACCCCAAGCCAGAAAATTAATCATTCCTGACCACCCCCATACAAAAATATACTCTCAGCCATTTTGCAGCTTCGCCCCACCAACTACTGTAAATCCCACCAAAACCCATAAAGAGTGGCTTTTTGTGTCCACCAAATTTGCTTTATATGGACAATTATGTTATGTACTAGTAAGGAATGTTGCATTTATAGAGCACTTTTACATGCATTTGCTGATTGTTCAGCCCCATAAATTAGCTAGTTATATTAATGCATATGAAGCAGTGAGGGAAGGAACTCTGGTTTGCCTAAGGCCATAGAGAGCTTCTGGCTTGAGATGAATTTTGCATCAGTGACTTTCTGCCTCACAGCCTTCTTTCATAGCCACCAAAGTTGCACCATCTGGTTCTTATAAATTGCTTGATGTTGTTATGGAGCTTGAATTGCCTACACTGGTTACAATAACCCTATAATTCCTTTTCCTCACTATCCACTTGCAAATAAGCAGGGTTGTTTTAAAGGATATAACAAATCCACAGAGCTGTCTTTTTCCCCAAAGATTTTTTTTCTCCAGAAGATGACTGTGGAATGAAATGCTGTAAAAATAATATCCCAGCTAGCGGTGTCCTGTAATGATTTTTAACAGAGCTTCTTCCACCAGGCAGGCACTGATTTTATGTGTTATATGAGGTTTGTCAGAAATGTGCACTCTAGCTAAAAATAACAAAGCATAATGGGTAAAACCTTAAGTCTCTGGTGATGGCTTGTATTTGTGCTTTGTAGATGAGAGGAAACATGATTTCTTCCCAAATGAATCAAGTGAGAAGTGGATGTCTTCTTTCATTTAGACAGGCAAAAAGAATTAGGCAAATGAAAAGTTTCATGGAAGCAAACACAAGACAAGGACTCTAAGAGTAAACTCACAAACATGATGGGAATCAACATTTGGAAGTGAAAAATGATCCATAGCTCTGCTTTGGGATCTTATCCACACACTATCAATTTATCTACATGTAAGTTTTTCTAAAGCTTTAGGAATACTCTTCTAATATACTGTTGTTGTGGCTCTTTGAGCCTTTGGCCATGTTAGCTAAGAATTCTGGGAATGAAGTCCAAATATACCTAAAAGATGTTCCGCTAGGAAAATCTAGAGCAGCTGTTTTTTGGGTCCTTGAGTGGGAAAAAGTTAATGGGAGCTGAGCTATACCTTAGCACAGCTTCCTGTTTCTGTATCATGGCAGATTGAAGATAACGAAGCACAACTGTGAAAATGGCTAACCCAAGCCATGATTGGCTTCATGACTTGCAGCTGAGTGTGAGAATGGTTGGAGTAATATCAGGTGATATAAAAACTCTGTCTAAAAGGTAGCTTCATAATGGGCCTTTTGGATATGCAGATGTGACTATTGGTTGATTTGGCAAGTGATAGTTGTGTATATGCAAATTAACTTATTGGTTTTTCCCCACGTTATCATGGTAGCTGTGGTGCTTGTTGAAGGTGGGGAGGGATTTATGGACTGTCTCTAAACTAAGCAAAGAAGGGGATGTCTTTCCCCCCCCCCCAAAAATGGATATTTACCTGATCTTAAAAATAAAGAAAAAATATAACAGGTAGGATCCTACTGATTCACAAGTCATACCTTTAAGTATCTGGAAAGTAGCTGTGTACATGTCTACAATTAATCTTCAGTAATAACAGTTAATGGAAAATCTCTTTACAGACCAATGAACTGTTGATAATAGTGTGGATATTACATTTCCCACAGAATGCTACTCCTATAACTGATTTAGCTGTTTCATAGAATAGTTAGAGTGGAAACGAACCATTTCAGCTTCCTTCATCAAGTAAAGACACAATATACCAAAACATTTTCAACAGATGCTTTTCAACCTTTTCCTTAACAACCATTCTTTTCTACAAGCTGTCTTATCAGTGTGCTGACAAATGCTGTGGTGTTTCAGAAATCCTCACATATTTTGTTTTGATATTCTAAGTCCAATCTCTCACTATTTCAAAATAAGTAAATTTTGTCTTGTCTTGCCAGAAAAACTGTATATTATTCAGGAGGTTATTGTTTACGATCTGAATTACGTCACTGACAGACATTCAAAGAAAAATCCCAAGAAAGGAAAATATGGAAATACAATTGATCTGGTTCACATATTGTGCTTAGCCATGGTTTCCTTAAATAAGCCATAATTGGCTAAGTTCTTGCAAACATTAAGCCAGAACCCAACGAACCACATTAAAACTTAGTGTGATGTGTCAGTTCAGCCCAAGGGGAAAATAACATCCTGACACGTCACAGTTTTCTTTTTGTGTGTAAACAAAATGAAGGAGATTTCCATGTAACCACCTTGAATTTCTGGAGAAAAAAGCAGGGTGTAAATCTGAACAGCCACAGCAGCAACAACTGCTGTCATGTTCACATAGTTTAAGTGGGTTCTCAATCCAGTTTGCAAAATCCCTCTAAGAATGTCGACTTACAAAGCAAGCCATGCTGATGTGCTTAACCAAAGTCTCAGTTTATGGATATTGGCTTGTCAGATATTTTTCCACTGAAATCAGTGCATAATTTTGATTAGATTGTGCTTTAGAATGGATTGTAAAACATACTTTACATTTGAATGGTATAGGGCAGGGCTTTCCAAAGTGCTGCCGCTGGTGACACACCAGCGGCAGCGGCGGCGCGCACGGCGACGGCGCGGGGGGGGCGTGTGGCGGCGCGCGCGCATGGCGACAGCGCGGGGGGCGTGCGGTGGCACGCGTGCGCACGGTGGCGGCGCAGGGGGGGCGTGTGGCGGCGCGCGCGCATGGCGACAGCGCGGGGGGCGTGCGGTGGCACACGTGCGCACGGTGGCGGCGCAGGGGGGGCGTGTGGCGGCGCGGGGGGCGTGCGGTGGCACGCGCATGCATGGCGGCCGCCGTGCACACGCACTGCCGCTTCCGGGTGGTGTGGCGACACACTTTTGTGTCGCAACACACAGTTTGGAAAGCTCTGGTATAGGGAGAATCCAGGCTTGCCAACAGGAGAAATACTGTATTCTTGAACACATCTGTGATGGGGAAATAGTTTTGAAATTAATATGTATTTATCTAATGTGAGCTCAAGAACAAACACTATTGCGAAACCTATTCAAATATGACCTGATCTGTGGAGGAGAAAATATACTCCAACTTAGTAACTCCAAACTACTTGTGGAGCTCTATAAGTAGAGGAGCACTTTATTTGGGGATTAAAACAAAAATAGAATGTACCTTTGGTACATATACTGTATGAAGCTCACCATGATGCTGAATACAGTGGCCCCCATCTATGCTCATGTTAACTTTTAGTGTTTATTTTCTGCTTCAGCTACTATATATTTTGTCTCTTCATACTAGTCGTCCCCTAATTTTTATCCTACTATAACATATATATCCATAAGATATTACACAGGATTGATAATCCATCATGAGAAAATAATTTTCTTTAGATGATGCCAATCAGTCACTTTTATCTGTAATTTGCTTTGTACTTTATCAAATCAGGGAGGTGGGAATTTCTGAACAAAATCCACTGGTTCTTATCTTTCATTAAAAAAGAAAAAAATGAAATGAAATGAATACAGCAAAAATGTTTATGTTTGGAACTTTTCCACAATGTTAATATATTGATTTTTAACAAAGCCTATGAAATCTGAGTCCCCTTAATACAGAGGAGTCATTCAATAACTTTTTAAAAATAAATAAGTCTCCCTTATTTCAGGTAGAGTCAAATCACTATTTCAATCTGATTGTGTGTGAATATCTATACATGATTTCCATCTCTGTAAATGACAGACTGAACAGCCATTGTAAGCAACTGCTGCTTGGGTGAGAAATTAAAATCAGCCTCTGAACATGACTTTGCATGAACAAATCTCCTCTTTAGTTCTCCTTAGAGATTTGTATAAACCCTTATTTTACCTGGCACAGGTAGGAGACAGCTTTTAGAGCCCTTGTCTATAGAGTTATTAGAGTAAATCATTATAGAAAGGAAGAGAAAAGACTATTGCTTCTATTGCAGAAGGACTTCATTAAAGCTTCTTTGTTACATCCAGTTTGCGAAGCATCTGACTGAGGTCCATGTTGTCCAGTAGTATACATTAGTTGGGAATCCTACATACAATCTCGGGCATATTCTGTAAATTTTATTTCTTTAAGACTTCCTTTGCTATATTGGACAGGCAGATTCTCTTCATTTGTAGTCTACCGGTACTGAAAAGAGGTTTTTATCTGTTTATTTATTCAGATTAAGTTGTAGATTAGATTCTTGAAATGATTAAAACAGAATGTCATTTAAAGGCTAACAGATTATTCTGGTACAGATGCATGGAGTGGTATATTGAGCCTAGTATATTTGTATGTGAGTATGTGAATTGAACTTAATAAAGTTAGAGGGAATGGCTACACAAAGGCATAAATGGTGATAATTACTTATTGATAAGGCCATTTTCAAAACACAGGCATTTTTTTCCTTGGTAAGCTGATTACACATCTGATAAACATGCTTCTGTTCAAGCCACAAGAGAATGAACTGAAAATCTTGAACTGTATAATTCAACTGTTTTTTTTTTTAAATTGGAATCTGTCTTTCAGGGAATTATGTTCAGGTAATTTGCAATCTACACAATAAAAACAAACAAAAATGGCCCAACATCAATGATAACTTCAATATCAATATGATACAATGCATTACAAGAAACTAAAAAAACCTTTATGTTAATTTTAAAGTCAAACAACTTTGGCTGTTGTGGGTCTTCCGGGCTGTGTGGCCGTGTTCTGGAAGTTGTGGTTCCTAACGTTTCGCCAGCATCTGTGGCCAGCATCTTCAGAGGGCAGGAGCACAGATAGAAGCAAAATCACAGAGATTTTGCTTCTATCTGTGCTCCTGCCCTCTGAAGATGCTGGCCACAGATGCTGGCGAAACGTTAGGAACCACAACTTCCAGAACACGGCCACACAGCCCGGAAGACCCACAACAGCCATCGAACTCCGGCCGTGAAAGCCTTCGACAATACATCAAACAACTTTCATGTGCAACTCACCTATTTTATTATTCCTCAATAAAATACCAAAGCTACATTTTGAAGATTGAAATATTGTTACAGTTAATACAAATCGAAGAGAATATTTGTAGCTCAGGGATGCACTCTGCTAGTCTTCTGCCCATCTGTCCTACATAGTGGCTGCTACAGTCCTTACACTGTATGTTGTAGATAACTCCTGTTTTTCCTTCTTGGGCTACTGGGTCTTTTGGGTTACTTAACATGTTCTGAAGGGTTTTGGTTGGTTTGTGTGCTACGGTGATGCCATGTGGTTGTAGCAGTCTATTAGTAGTTTCTGAGATGTTTCTGATGTATGGCAGTGTAATCCTTTTCATAGCTTCTGTTGGTTTTGCTGTGGTGGGTTGAGTGGCCAGGCACTTTTTGATAAAGTTGTGTGGACATCCATTTTGCTGGAAGATGCTATATAAGTGGTCTGTTTCCTTTTTCTGGTGTTCTGGGTTGCTGCAGTGCTTTGTGCTTGTCTGAATAGTGTTCTTACACAGCTTCCTTTGTGGGAGGTTGGGTTGTTGCTTTGGTAATGGAGCACTTGGTCAGTGTGGGTAGATTTCCGGGAGACTTGTGTTTCTAGAATGCCATCATTTCCTCTACTGATGAGGATGTCCAAAAAGGGTAGTGTGGTATTGTTTTCTTCTTCCCTTGTGAATTTTATTCCATTGAAGATGTTGCTGATGGTTTCATGTGTTTCCTCCAGTTGTTTCTTTTTTATTATGACGAAGGTGCCATCTACATACCGGATCCATACTTTGGGTTGTATATGTGGGAGTGCTATCATTTCTAGATGCTGCATTATGATCTCTGCTATGAGTCCTGAAAGTGGTGATCCCATGGGTGTTCCTTTGATTTGTTGGTATATTTGTCCATCAAACTGAAAGTAGGTAGTGAGGCAGAGGTCGATGAGGTCCATGATTCTGGGTATTTCTATCTTAGTGCATTTGACTAGGTTGGGTGTGTTTCGTAGAGCTGCTGCCATGGATTCTTTCACTAGTGCTGGGTCTATGGATGTAAAGAGTGCAAGGACATCGAATGACATCATAATTTCATCTTCTATTTTTAAGTCTTTGATATTCTGGAGGCACTGTAGTGGGGAGTTGATAGAATATTTGCTCTCCTCTGTAAGCTAAGTTTTTTTGTGAGCTCTTTAGCTATGTTGTAAGAGTCCCTGGTAACGATACAATTGGCTGAAGCAGTATGCCAGATTTGTGTACTTTGGGATGTCCGTAGAAGTGTGGGAGGATGAGTCCATTGCTTTTCATCCACCTCTGTTCTTCTTTTTGTGATTTGACCTTTCTTGGTGAGGTTGATAAGAGTTCTTTTTACGTTGTCTAGTTTCTGTATGGGATTGGTGTTTACTAGAGCATAGGTTTCTTTGTCCTCAAGTAATTCTTCAGCCTTTTGTATATATGGTGATCTGTCCATAATTACAGTGGTGCAGCCTTTGTCTGCTGGGAAGGACAAGCCATGGTATATAAACAGAGAGCAGAGACTAGCAGAACACATCCACGAATACCAACTAGCAGTCAGAAGACACGATGAAAACTCCTTAATCTCACAACACATGGGCAGACTCAACCGTACTTTCAACTGGGAAACTGTGAGCATGTTAAACCAAGCAAATCCAAAAACGCTAGAGAATTCCTGGAAGATTGGCACTCAGACAAAGCAGCCATCAACATACCATTCATAAGAGACAATAGTAAAGCCAAAAGACCAGAACACCTCCTTGCCAGCAATCAACACCCAGATACTGTATGCAAATATTAACACCAGGATTAGCACAAGAGGAACAATCAAACAGCACAATATACCATAATCAAGGAACTATTAACTCAGTCAATCAACCAAGCAGCAAACAACAGCCCAATCAAGGAACTACCAAGGAGAGAACAACACCCCCACCAACACAAGCGGGACAAGCCACTGTATATAAACAGAGAGCAAACCCCACTCCCTTTTCACACTGAAGATGTTGCCTAGTCTGGAAATGAAACATCTGCAAGAAAATAACAAGGCTCAGAGAGCACCAAGGACTCCACAGTTAATATAGGAAAAAATCAAATAACAAGAAAACAGAAAAAGCATCAACCCAGAGTGAAATATGTAAATAAACCAGTAATTAATCAATATTTTAACCAGAATAGAGGAAGCTGTCATTTTCAATTTTGCTCAGTTTCTCATTTTTCCAAACATTTAAAAAAAATTATCTCATAATTTTAAAGCAAATCTTCATTAAACTTTGAATGTATTTTTCTATTTTTTTCTTAATATATACATTTTATGTATACTTTTACATAATATACACACAGTAGCATTTTTTTTAGTAAAGACTTTGCAAGCAATTTTTTGTTCATCCAATAAATGGATTTTGGGGGAAAAGGACAAATAATTATATTTCTGGGTACATTTTTTGAGTTACAAATTGTACTCACACAGTTCAAGAAAAGAATATCAGTTAACCACATTAAGTTCATGAATAGTTTAGAGAAATATGGATGGAGTATATTCACATTAATATGTGAACCAAATTAATTTCTCTTCCATCCTGACATGTTAAACATCCTCAGCATACTGTAGGTACCCTCTGTGTTTACCTGACAAGATAATTCCAACAAAGGACTCTATCACCCAACACCCTTGCTCATGTTTCTACTTGACTAACCTCCAGACACACAGCACCTGAAGAATGGCTCCTGAAAGTAACTTGAGCACATGACATCCAATGTGGGGTGATATATTAGAAAGCTTATGTAGAGCTTTTCTTTTCTTTTCTTTTCTTTTCTTTTCTTTTCTTTTCTTTTCTTTTCTTTTCTTTATTTTATTATTTTATTTTATTTTATTGTTTTATTATTTTATTTTATTTTATTTTTTATTTTATTTTATTTTATTTTATTTTATTTTATTTTATTATTTTATTTTATTTTATTTTATTTTATTTTATTTTATTTTATTTTATTTTATTTTATTTTATTTTATTTTATTATTTTATTTTATTTTATTTTATTTTATTTTATTATTTTATTTATTTTATTTTATTTTATTTTATTTTCTTACTTACTTTTATTTTCTTTTGTTGCTGTTATTGTTATTGTTGTTGAAAAAGGCTCTAGAATTCAGCAGTAGAATTTGGGGGGGGGAAGCCCCCATATGGTCCATATAGATACCGTATATATAATATGTGAAAATTAGAGATTGGGACTGGGGAAGCCATACCAAATCAGTTATGGGACCAGTGTCAGGGTCTCAAAACCTCTTGTATTTGTGGTTCCTTCAAATTAATTGTGGTTCTTTCAAATGGGTAGCGGCAAAACAGAACATAGGGTTTTGGTTTGAAGTAACAGTTGGATATACATCATTATGCATTGTTCTAAGGACAAATTTGCAAAGATAAATAATAAATATTGTTAAAAACAGTGAAAATGCAAGATACAAATTTTATAGAGAAAGTACACAAAATGGATCTCCTGCGGCAGGGTTTAGGTAAATGTGAATCCTAGGTCTGCAAAGTTGAAAGCTTCTGCTCTAAATAACTCTCTGGGTTTTAATTTACATAATAATGGCATGCCTTGAGCCATCTAGTTCTGTACTTCTGGTAGGAATAATCTGAAGTTAGATAAATGTGGAGTGAAGCCATTATAAAGCAACCTAATCATGCCATATAGTACAATTATTTTAAGAATAAAAGGAAGATAAGCTAATAACTTCAAATAATGACAGTTGCTGAATAGATGTATATTTCAATTCATCAGAACAAGAAAGCAATTAATCTCCATGATGGCAGGTAAATTTTTGAACAAGCTAAACAAAATGCTGTTTTTTAAAAAGTTAATTTCTTCAAATGATCATTTCCAGACTGATACGCCAAAGTGTCTTTTCACAACACTCAAAACAAAAGAAAAATCCAGATCCTTTAACATAATGTTGCAGTCTAGGATTATCTTTTCTTCTCCAAAGTATGTTCTAAATCTTTGGTAGCTAGGATAAAAGAAAAAAAATAGCAGTAGTGGGGAAAATGATCACATATCCATGAACATGTGGTCTCATATGGGAAATATTTAGTGTGATTGTAAAAGAAAGATGATATAACTGTTTTGAAAAATCATGTTGAACCTAAGACATTTTGCTACATAAGTAAAGGTAAAGGTTCCCCCCCCCCACATTTGTGCAGTGGTGTCCAACTCTAGGGGCTGGTGCTCATCTCCGTTTGTTAGCCGAAGAGCAAGCGTTGTCCGAAGATGCTTCCATGGTCATATGGCCGCGTGATGCTACGTAAGACAGAGCAGCAAATTGCCTCCCTTTATCCAAATCAACATGCATAGTTGCCAAAAGCCAGCCAAATTATATAGAGTATTTCTTCATCTTTGGCAAAAGCAGATACAGTGATTATAAATCAAATAATGAACCTTGTACTGCCCTTTCATAAACCTAAAATGTAATAGCTAAGGAGACCACCTTCTGCCTAATCATGGGGATGGTCCTTTGAAGGATGACAAGGCAAATCCAAGGAAAAACTGATATTGTTGGAAAGTATTATGAAAGTGACTGGATGGACTCTGGAGTATGCTTGAAGAATACTGACCAGAACTAATTTGATTGGCTTTTACACATCTCATACTCACCCTTCCTTCCTCCTTTCCCTCTCTCCCAGATTTTTATGTACATATACAGAAAAATACACACACACACACTTATATAGAGTACATCCATATTTAAAACACTATCTTTTGAGGAGGTTTATTTATTTACTAATTTCATAATATGGCAGAGCATTGTGGAAATGTGATAATTTCTCTGTTTTTTTTCCAGTTGTTATGAAATGAAACAGAATAGAATTACTGGGGAAACATATGCAAGAGAGTCATAGGCTTAGGGCTGCCAGATCTGGACTGCTAAATTCAGATAGCCACCAGAAGGCACCAAAGAACATGAGCTATCTCTCTTTACTTCTATCATGTTGTCATCAGGAATTTTGCAGTCCAGATCTGGTACACTGGGTGGTACAATCCAGATCAGGTACATTGGCTGGTAACAAACTGATTTGCCCATCTCTTATGCTGAATTACCTCTATTTCTTGGCCATAAAAATGACATTGCATTAACCTTTCCCTCTGTCTTTGCCTGCTTTACAGTCCATGCATAAGTTGTTCTTTTCCTAGGACTGTTAATTATGCCATCTTCCCTCCCACTTTTTTTTTTTTTTTGCTTTCTCATAAGCACAGGTCTCCCTTTTGGCAGGTCACCAGGGAGAAGGCAAAATGGATAGGCCTCTAGCTTCAGCTGTGTAATGGCCAATCCTATAATTGATCTGGACAGAAAGGAATGAAAGTGCAAGAGTTCAGAGACAAACAACATCCAATGTCTTGGCAACATCTGAGAGATAAAAGCTGACCTGGAAAACACCAAAGCATGAGGTAGCTGTGTAAGAAGTCCTCTGCAACTTAACAGCTAGGATTCTCTTATCTACAAGGTCAAGGGGGAAAATATACAGTCGGATTAATAAGGGGAAGTGATGGGGAGAAATTCTGTGGAAAGTGAGCAGTGAAACAACATTTAAAGCTGTTTTCATCAGCATATATTGACCACCAGTAATGATGGAAAATCTACAGGAAACATTTAGAATTTTAGTAAAAGTGTTATCTAAGTACCAACTATAATAACTATGTAATATTAAGGTAATCTTATTGTACTATTAAAATTTTTGCATCTTTTTTTCCAACATACATTGCATTTGATCTCATAACCTTGAGATAAATGTCTCAAACAGTAATAATGTTGCTTGCTTTTCTTCCTTTGTTAAAGATGTTGTCATCAAAGGAAGGGGTATTACTTGCTATTTAAGCCTCAGGGGCAGACAGAGTAACAGGAATTAAATTCATGCTGGCAAATTTCTCTAGTCTTTATGCCAGACTGGGACAATCAAATTCTCTGTTAATTAAGACTTAAATTGGGCTGTCCTTATCTGATATTGGTGTCAAATATACCCCCTCCCCAAGAGTCACATCAGGGAGATATCTGGTGGAAGTCAATAAGCATAACTCCATTTGCAAGGCTTCCTTTTTTTTTTCTTTTCAATGTTTTCAATAAAACAATGTAGGTTTCATAATTCATTAGTAGGGTCAATAGTTCTTCATCAAAATGGGCATAAATGTTTTGTAGGGCTCGGCCTGTTTTTCAAACAAAATATGCCATTAATATACATATAAAAGTCTTCAGTTGTATATTACCGGTTACCAGGAAATCTCACGTACCTTGCTACTGTATCTTATACTATCTGAACAGCCTGTATACAGCATCACATTTAATAAATGAATAAACAAAATGTGGAACCTTGTTTTTGCAATTTTCAGTCAGTGAGAACATTGTGGCGATCATTGCTCATTGTGGCTTTTTCATCATCCAAATAACATAGGCATTTAGACCAACAGTGTCTACTGTGTGTGCTTTGTTTGAAATGCATATCATATAGTCACTATGCTGAAGCTAAGCTGGCCTGAGCCTGATTGACTGGGTAGAAGGCTTCCTGAGAATGCTGTATTAGCTGCATGGGGTTCCAAGACAGAGAGAAGATGGTTTATATATGAACTAAACGAATACCCAGTAGGTAATGAATGCAACATGAAACAATAATTTGGAACTACATTCTGAAAACTGCACATCTGTGTTCCGAATATGAGGGGAGGCAGACATAAAGGAAATAGGTTTCAGATGCTGTCTATTACTAAAAACAAATGGTTTAGTAGATCAACAGAGACTGCTAATAAATATGCCCTGGCCAATATATTTGGAAGTCATAATAAATACTCTTACAGAAGTAATGATGATTATTGCCAGCAAATCTTACTTAGCAATTTGATTGCATTCACTTTTCATTCTGAACATTAAGAATGGGAGTTAATTTAACTTGCATTTATTATTCAAGGCATGTCTTTTTAAACTTCTGATGGTATCATTAATATAAATGTATAAGGCAATTTTTAGAGATGTGGGTAGAGTATGGAAAGAGTTTTGAGCATGTAACTGAGTAATAATTTCTCCTTTTGTGATGCTGTAATTGTGTTATTAAAAATTCATCCATAAAATCATGAAAGAGCATTTTTCTTTTATGCTTCAATAGATGTTAAACATTTGGGGTATCCTTAAAATTTACATATTGATTGATTATGTGCCATCAAGTAGGTATCAACTCTTAGCAACCACAGAGTTACAATATATTTCCTCCATGACGATCTGTCCCTAACCTGCTCCTGAACTTCCAATGGTGCACTCATTGCCAGTATAACTGAGTCCATCTACTGTACCTTGCTGCTGGTCATCCTCTTCTCTTTCCTTCCACCTTTCCCAGCATTATAGCCTTCTACAGAAAGCTAAATCTTCACATAATGTATCCTAAGTACTGTAGAATAATTTGAGCCTGGTCATTTGTGCCTTGAGTGAGAACCCTAGGTTGATTTGTTTGATGATTCCATTTGTTTGTTTTTTTCTCTGTCCATGGTATTCTCAGCAGTCTTCTCCAATACCAAAGTTCAAGAGCATCAATACTCTTTCTGTCCTGCTTCTTCCAGCTCCAACATTTGCTTCCATAAAGTGTCACAAGGAATATAATTGCTTGCACTCTTCTGATCTTTGTAGGTACAGGTAGTCCTCATTTAGCGACTGCCTCATTTAGCAACCATTTGCAGTTACAATGGTGATGGAAAAGTAACTTTACGACCAGTCCTCGCATTTACAACCTTCACAGGTCTGTAAAGCAAAGGAAAGCTGAAGTAAGATCATAAGCACAGTCACGGTTTCACTTAGTGACTGCTTCACTTAACAATCAAGTTGCCAGTCCCAATTGTGGTCGCTGAACGAGTGCTAGTCTTCAGTGTCTTTCTTGACTGCTTGTTCCTTTATTGTTGATGGTTGATCCTAAAGGCAGAAGCTATCTACCACTTCGATAACTTAGTTGTCAGTTCTGAGGCTTGTTCTAATTGGTCATTGATTACATTGTAGCCAAGTACTTGCTATACCCTTCCGAACTATGAAAGCAACACCCTCCCTTGTTTGTTTTTCATGTCTTGAGTAATAAACAGTGTGATCTTATGTTTGAAAATGTCCAATTCCAGTCCATCTCAATTCGCTGATGCCTAAGATGTCAATTTGTAGTTGTTTCATTTCATCTTTCACTGAGTTGAACTTTCCCATGTTCATGCTTCTTATGTTCCATGTTCCCATTGTAATTTTGTCTTTGCAGCTTTGGATTTTCTTTTCCTGTATGGCAACATCATCAGCTAGATATCCCAAAGGCTTTAATTTAGCCATGCCATAAACACCATTAATATTCTGAAAGATCCTCACCTCTTCCTCAGTAGTATGTTGAGGGCCATCTAACCTGAGGGGCCCATCATCCGGCACTATATTGTCAATCATTTTATATTTTCTTGATGTGGTTTTCTTAGTAAAAATACACGAGTGTTTTCTCCTGCACAATATGAACTGATGCCTTTGCCGTTGTCACTAAAGTGATTTTCCATCTCCAACATCTTCCTATATAGGTGCCTGCTTGCTTTAGCTGGGCAACTGGAATGACTTTCATGCCTTGGGTGACCCTGCTTGGAATATATATTCCTGCCATAAACTCTGGAAGTTCTTTGCTCATCCCTCCCAAGAACAGCCCTCTGCCACAGTGAGGCAGCATAGCAGTACTTGAAGGGGATGGTGATAAACTTTGTTTAGTGATACCATTATTGCCTTTAGGCACTGCCAAAAATATGCTGTTGGGTATTTTATTGTGTGACCATATACTGTATAAATTAAGGTTTCCAACTTAAGCATACTTACTTAGAAATAAGCTCTGATTAAATCAGTAAAACTTACTTTGAAGTCAAAATTCTGTCTTGTTATGTTTATTAATTAATTAATTTATATATCTAATTTACTCCCTGCCCATCTCACTCAGAGAAGGAATCTGGGGGATTTACATAAAATTTAAGCTCTAAATTTGTATCTTACACATAAAATACCAGCTCTGCATGTACCCACTATTTTAGTGATTTACATAGCAGTATTCATGTTAGTCCGGTCCAGTTTTTATGAAAAAAAAAATGTACAGTAGCTCTTACTTCCTGCCCATCATTGATAACTGCCCAAACTGAAGATGTTGCACTCTATATATTCACTAACCTTGTTCAAGTCCAATAGGGCACAACAGTACAGCATTTTAAAGATTTATTTTATATAGAATTAAGTGATTCTAAATAATGTGACTGAATTTTTCTACTTGCAATCTGTTAAACTAGGATTCATATATAGTCAAGATGGCACAATAACATTAAAATGCACTCAGTCTGAAAGCAGTTACTTGTATACTCAAACTTCTGTGCTACCCTGCGCCAAATCTGCTATTATAACAGAGCTTTATGTATGTGGATTGTTATGGTATGGACCAGAAGCACCTACTGTATTGGGAACAGATCATCTGTTGAGAAATGAAATAAAGAGGGAACTGCATAATACATAGCACTTTATGTTCCATGTAATTTTGGCAGGATGTTTCCCAAAGAAGAAAACTTCCCGATCTTTCCTGGCTAAGAGGATATATTAGTTCCCTATTGTGCCACACTATTGTCCAAATATTGATTGTCTTTGCTGTAATGAACTTAACTCAGTATGTTTTGTAACTTACTTACATTCAACCTATTATTCCTACATCCTTTCACCTCCCCCACCCCCAAACATAATGCTATCTAATTATAAAGAAGCTATAGTGTGTTATGCAGGCTACATTAGCTCATTTTATTCTTTTTATTCATTTCCATTCATTTTAAAAGTTGGCAATAAAAATGCCAAGGAACACTTAAAGTCTAGCAATGTATATGTGTATAAATAATAGTCCATGAAAGCTAGTACAGATAATAATATATGTATTAATCTTTAAGATGCTGCAACATTCATTCCAGATTTATCATTTCTGCAAAATAGAAACCACAATTTTCTAACATTTGAGGTACATGTGAGAGGGAATGTCTGTGCAGTCATTATGGCACTCGACATGTTTATATTGATTCCTCTAATAGAGGAGCCACCAACCTTTCCAGACATCACATACTATTGGAGGCTGTCAAATCTTTCAAAATTTAGTAACCTCACCTCCTGGACATCAGATATAGTCACATTAAATGTCATGAGTTTTCTGCATTCAAAAATTATCCTGCCAGGACTCAAAAATTATACAGTACAAGGTTTGGTGGTTTTAAGAAGGTTTCATTTTTTTTAAAAAAAATTAAAGAAGTTTTAGATGCTGTTTATGGGTGTTGCAGATGCCCTGACATCCAAGGAGAAGGTGGTACTGACTTGTGATGAAATTGCTAGTGTTCACTTTCTCTCCATATTGAATACTATTTTTATTAAGCTATTTTTATTCTCCTACTTTCTACCTCTCTATCTGTTAAACTGTATCTACCAAATGCAATTCTTCCTTGGTTTCTTAACAAAACTATGACTTTTCTTGAATTACTCTTTGCTTGTAGATTGCAATCTTATCTTGGTAAAGCGCACATTTAAATACAGTATTTTTATTCTGCACTTCTTATGAATCTGAACCCTGTGCATTTTGTATGCCAGACTGACTTTTGTTTAAAAAAAGATAGTTGTTTAATTTTCATGAGTGTCAATTATACAAAATGCAAATAAAGGGAAAATGCTTAGTTTTTCTATCAAGATGAGACTTGGGACAAAAGGTCAGTATTTTGTTCTGAAGAATGAGCAGGAGGGTGCCCAAACATATCACGATTATATTATCATACATTAAAGCAAATGAAGAAATACACTTACCATCTGAAAAGGGAGAAGGATTTAGAGCAGGGCTTTCCAAAGTTTTCCCGCGGCGACACACCAACCGCTGTTGGTGTGTCGCCGCGGGAAAACCCGGAAGTGCCGCCGTTGCAGCAACGCGCAAAAACCCGGAAGCGCTGCTGCCGCTTTCAGGTTTTTGCGCACCACCGTTGGTGTGTTGCCGCGGGAAAACCCGGAAGCGCTGATGATGATCAGCGCTTCCGGGTTGTGTGGCGACACACCAGACTGTGTGTGGCGACACACTTTTCTGATTTAGACCATTGCCCAGAATCTCAACTTACTTAAAATCCTACCTGAGAGAGCCTAGTTTCAGTCATCTATGCTCTAATAACTTCTCAGTTGGATTGTTGAAATGCACTGTAATTAGGACTACCTTGAAGACATTCCAGAAATTCAACTTGTGCAGGATGCTGATGCCCAGTTGTTGTAAGTGGCTAAATAGAGTCATAAACACACTCCTAAAAGCATTGCATTGGTTGTCTGAGAGCTACTGGGCCCAACATAAAGTATTAGCATTAGTTTTTAAGGTTGGGATTCTTCAACTCTGTAGTGCCATGGCTCCCTAAAATGAAATGAATTAGTGTGACCCCCATGGTTGATGACGATGATGATGATGATGATATCAATAGCTGCTGGAAGAATTAAGCTTTTCTCCAATTGTGTGGAGCTTTTTGCACTGGGCAATGCTTGTGCAAGTCATTAGGCTCAGGCATACAAAGCTGGAGATCTGTCAGAACTTGATCTGGTCTTTGCTTAGACAAGTCAGCTGTTTTATTCTCAACCAATCATTCTGGCTGCCTCAGTAGAAGGTGGGCCCTGGACTTTTGAGATTTCTCAAGCCCCCCACTATCCATTCTCTTCGCCACTCTGCCTGTTGCCACTACTTGGTCTTTCTCCACCTGCTTTTTGCTTTGTTCCCCCTTCGGCAGAGGAACAGCTAAGGTCCCTAGACTATCACAGTTCTACGGCATCCTTGGTTTTGTGGGCAGTAACATTGTATAATAAAAACTGAAAAATGCAAACTCTTGCTAAGCTCCTTTCTCAGTCTGCTGCCACAATCACTGCCAGAACTAAGGGGCCTTAGCTGCTGCTCTGCCCGTTTATCCATAATTTGTTGCATTTATACAGTCAGAAGCCTTTGTATGATTAGCAAAGCAGAAATAGATGTCTCTCTGGAACTACCTTGCCCTTTTCTTACCCATCAAATATCAGCAATGTGATGTCAGGTGTCTCTTCCAGATCTGTCATCTTGTTCCACATACTGTTGAAGTCTGGTTTACCAAATTTTGAGCATTATCTTAGTCACATGTGAGATAAGGGACAGTTTCCCAATTATGAAACTCTCTCTTAAAGGTTGTTTGTCTGTCCCCCTCTCTCTGCTTTATTTCAGAAATCAATGGAAGTCATGCCTGTTCAGCCCAGCATGGGGATAAAAACTACTCAAGGACCAGAAGGCATCTAAGTTTGCTTCTTACTTGTTTTACTTTTCAGTTGCTCCTTTTTAAACAAATGTTCTACTTTGTATTTATTATTTTTAACTTCCAAAATAGTGGTTTTATAAAATTGGATAGGAACTGGAGAAAGTACCGTCTTTGTAGTGCCTGCCTAAAAGTGGGAGCGGGGAGAACACAATATTTTAGTTCTTTCACAGGCCTTCTGGGATCTTTCAAGAAGTTAACAGATAGGAGATGATGTCCATCATTCCATTCCCTTACTGTTCCCTCAATTTGCTCTACCCAGCATTTCATTCCTCCTAAGGTTTCATTTAATGGGGACAATCTCTATGATTACTTCTCTTGGTCTGTTTATTTGTATTTCCCAAGAATTCCTGGTGCCTTTTGTCTCAGAGTGCTGCTTTGAGATACAGTGCTCTGTGTTTTTGCCTTAGCCAAGGGTTGGAGGTGGGAGGGGAGAAGCCCCCTCATTCCCTCTGTGTCCCCTTGATGGACCCAGGGTTGCATTTGCTTTTTATGTAGTTGCATCACACTGTTGGCTCACATTCAGCTTGAGATCTACCAAGACACCCAGATACTTTTTACTGTTGCCCAATATGGTTTCCCCTCACCCTCAGTTTTGGGGACATTGCTCAGCTTATTTGCATTTCAATCTGGTACAGCAGAAGAACAAGTCAATCATCCCTGGTTTTAATCAGCCCAACGTTCACACTGTTACGTGGGACCATTCACTCATCCTTAATTTTAAACAGCTCAATTCTGCAGCATTCAGCTATAGCCATACATTTCTCACATTTTCATTGTAAATGAACTGTGCTTTAATAATAATTTGAACTGTCATCCTTCTCACAAAATTGAATTAATCTTAAGTCTTTGAATAAAATCCAGATACCCAGCCTTTTTACTATACATACATACATACATACATACATACACACACACACACACACACACACATATATATATATATATATATATATATATATATATATACTGTTTGTGTGTGTGTGTGTATGTGTATGTGTGTGTGTGTGTGTGTGTGTGTATATATATTATAATATATATATATATTATTATTACTATATTATAATAATATATATATATATATATTATATAATATATATATATTATATATATTATTGATGTGTATGGGATGGTCTGCAAGAGGCTTCTACTATGCAAATATGTGTGATTGATGATTTTATATATGCTACCATCTTTTCATAAGGATTTTAAAATCCAATATTTCACTATTTGATTGCTATGGAAGGAGAATATATATATATATATATATATTCAATTGCATACAGTTATTTGTACAGGCCCTTGAAGTTTTGCAGCCATATTACCAAGGACATTTTCAAAACAGCTTCCAGGAAGCAGATGGTAAATCATTGCAAATGGTGTCAGAATATTGCCTTCTGAAAGAAAATCCATACTGTGGTTCTAGAACAAGATTTGTGTTTCAATCTATTTTATAAATTCCCTCCTTTCCTCCACAATAATTTCTTGCTCCCCACGCATTGCAAGCCTATCTCTATACTGTCCCTTTTCTTGTGCAGTTACTCTATGAATGCCTGCATGCATTTTCAGAAATGTGGTACAGTGTGCTGCATAATGTTGGACAGCCTGAACTTATAAAAGTTTTAAATGTTTTATTGAGACTGCAAGAGTTTCTTACATGGGTAGCTGGCAGAATGAGTTAAGCAATAATTAAATTGTATTTCAATGAAGCAGTAAAGGTGACAGTAGTACTGTCTAATTCTAATTACTTGGATTGTGTTGCTAGTCGTTGTCTTTCTTAGAACTACTGTAACTACTAATAAGGCCTCTAGTGATGTCAAAACAAATTTTCTTTAAGCTACCCATTTCACTAATTTGTAAGAGGCACAAAGAAGCCGTGAGTTTTTCCAGTCAGGATGGGGAAACATACTGATTTTTTACACAAACAGGGTGTTTGAATATTTAGATATAAATGCATGTAGATGCTCCTGTCTCTTGCCCTCAAAAATATAACTTACTAACTTCTTTAAAGTTTTTCTGGTTTGTTCCTTCAAGACATAACTTATGGAGGAACAAAGCAAGCTTCCAAAGGATGCTGGCTCCTTCTCTAATATGAGTGATTTTTTTCCCCATGGCCACCATCAGAGTTTTCTGATCATATTAAATCCTTGAAGATGAAATGCCAGTGGGTGTACTCTAAAAATGAGACTTCTCTCTGGGTATGCTTTTGATTCTGTCTGAAAAAACGTTGCTACCTACAGCACCTCTGTTCCTGCACCTTTTCATGAGATTCTTAATAGTTAAATGATTGAGCCATACATCTTTTCTGCTGAGGAAAGAGCTATTCTAAGTTCTGAAGCTGCTCTGCCAACTTTTTGATTCAGCCCTTCCTTTTTGTATATGGAAGATTTTCACAAACTTTTAACTTCCCACCGAGGCATCTAAATTTGTCTTCCAAGCTTAATAACCACACTGATACCATTGATTCCACTTCAGCACTATCCATCACTATCTTAAAAATGAGTAATATCTGCATCATTCACCAAGTCTTTTACTTGGATAACTAACCCAACTATCTATATCATTAATATAAACACTGCCCAGAATTACAATTCCCTGCCCTTAGAGGCATTTTTCTCAGTTTACAAAGGTATCTGTTGATTCTCTAATTTAAAGGTGGGGGACTTCTAGCCCACTAGCTCCCAGCAATTTCAGCTTCCATGGGATAGATATTGAGAGCTGTAGCTTGGCAATTCTATGGAAGTTGCCTGTTATTCCGGTTATTTCTTGACTTCCTACTTTAGCATTCCAGTCCCTTATGATGAAAAGGACATCTTTTTTTGGTGTTAGTTCTAGAAGGTGTTGTAGGTCTTCATAGAACCGGTCAACTTCAGCTTCTTCGGCATCAGTGGTTGGGGCATAGACTTGGATTACTGTGATGTTGAATGGTTTGCCTTGGATTCGAACTGAAAGCATTCTGTCGTTTTTGAGGTTGTACCCCAGTACTGCCTTTCCCACTCTTTTATTGACTATGAGAGCTACTCCATTTCTTCTAAGGGATTCTTGCCCACAGTAGTATATATAATGGTCTCCTGAATTAAATTCGCCCATTCCTGTCCATTTTAGTTCGCTGATTCCCAAGATGTCGATGTTCAATCTTGTCAT
This sequence comes from Charina bottae, assembly GCA_023362775.1. Taxonomy (NCBI): domain Eukaryota; kingdom Metazoa; phylum Chordata; class Lepidosauria; order Squamata; family Charinaidae; genus Charina; species Charina bottae. The sequence continues at coordinate 355,283 of JALMGJ010000030.1, read as the reverse complement.
CTCATGTTTGACCACATCCAGCTTACCTTGATTCATTGATCTTACATTCCAGGTTCCTATGCAGTATTGTTCTTTACAGCATCGGACTTTCCTTTCACTTCCAGACACATCACAACTGAGCGTCCTTTCAGCTTTGGCCCAGCCGCTTCACTCTTTCTGGAGCTACTCGGAATTGCCCTCCGCTCTTCCCCAGTAGCATACCTTCAGACCTGAGGGGCTCATCTTCTGGCGTCATATCTTTTAACCTTTTGATACTGTCCATGGGTTTTCTTGGCAAGGATACTGGAGTGGTTTGCCATTCCCTCCTCCAGTGGACCACGTTTTGTCAGAACTCTCCCTCATCACCTGTCCGTCTTGACCTGACTTCATTGAGTTACGCAGGCCCCTTCGCCACGAGAAGGCAGTGATCCATGAAGGGGAAGGCAATGGGAGGGGGACTCAAATGAGCAATCTATCTCAGGTCTTTCAGAATGGACAGTCAGGAACTTTATGCAGCATGGATCTTCATGTTATATTTGTACTGGCCTATTCTTGTGAGTAAATCTTCACTGGATGGGATAATGATCAAGTATTTACCATGTAGTTGGGAACCAGTTTGTACACATATGGATTCAGAAACAACCAGTGAGACAAGGAACTCACACAACCTTTCAATCTCCCAACTAAGTGGACCATTTGGCTGAGCCCCCAGACTCAGTCCTTTTTCACAGGTTCTTCTGTGTGAATGGAACTGAGATTATTTTATTTTATTTAATTTATTATTAAATTTCTATGACCGCCCATCTCCCCCTCAAGGAGGGACTCTGGGCGGTTCACAACATAACATCATTAAAATACAATAAAAACAACAATAAAAATATAAATACAATAAAATCCAAGCGGCAGGTGGTTCTTACAGTGCTGAACATATTTAAAATATATGAGGCGGCTCTAGGAAATCAGCCATCCCCAGGCTTGACCACTTTCATTCTTGCCTCAGGCAAGATCACAGAGCCAAGTTTTTTATTTTTTCCTGAAGTCCAGGAGTGAAGGGGCCAGTCTTATCTCTGGGGGGAGGATGTTCCATAGGGCTATGCATTATGCTATCTCATTGTCACTTGAAGGCCCTGGGCCATGCAAAGACTGCACCTCATTGCAGTTGGGAGGATGGCAGGAGGGAGCAGCAAACCTTAGCTTTGTGCTGAGGGCTTGATAATAGATAGATAGATAGATAGATAGATAGATAGATAGATAGATAGATAGATAGATAGATAGATGATAGATAAAAAATGAAAAATAGGACAGAATAATAACTATGAAGTATGAATAAAAAGCACTTTCTACCAATGCATTGTCCCCTTCCCTTCCATTTGTGTCCTCAACCACTAACTGCAATTTAGATATTTATACTTTACATTGAATATTAAGGATTATTGCTAGTTTCTGTTTAAGTGATTTCATCTGTTGTTTTTAATTGGTCTCATTACTTTTTTCTAAAAATCATATTCCAAACCTCTGAATGTGCCTTGCTGTGATATATATATATTTTCCTTCCTCCAATTTTGGTCTCCCAATATGCTATCATTGGCAAGGTTCTGCTTTTCCAATGTTGTGCCAAGTTTGTTCTTGCAAATGTCAACATATATCATAGTAAATTGTGATTTTTTAAAATTTATATGTTCTGGAATTATTCCTAGTAAGAATATCGATGATTTCAGTTAAAATTTTTATTTTAGGATTTTCTGAATATTTTGATGTATTTGTTTCCAATACTTTTGTATTTTTTTTACACAACCACCACATGTGGCAAAATGTTCCTTCTTGCTACAGCAATTCCAACTTTTGTTATTATATAATTTATCTATTTTGATAATTATTGACAGAGTTATATACAATCTGTAAAACATTTTATACCAATTTTCCCTCAAATTATAGCTTGGAGTGAATTTTCCCGAGTTTTCCCATAATGCTTCTCATTGTTCTACGTGATTACTTCTTCAAAGTTTTGCATCCACCTTATCATGCAGTTATTAATTTGTTCCATCTCCATTCCATATTTCAATAACAGTTTATATATATATCCTGGTAGATGATCTTAGTTTTATGTGTGTATTTCAAATTCTGTCACCTTTCTCAAGTTCCCTCCTCCTTTCCTGAGGTCACTTTTATTTTTCCAGCAATTTTTAAATACATTAACTGTGGTACATTCCTAACTTCATTGAACAATTTTTGCTGCATCTTTAATCCATTTTCTGAGTGTGGATGTGCCATATTGGCATATGTAGATTAAATCTTTCTTACTGTAATTGCCTCTGGAGTAAAACACATTTAACACTGAAGCTACTGGTGAAGTAGCCAAATTTAATTTAGTTTTTAGGAGATTCTGTATCAAACTTTTTCTTTTAATGTGCCCATTTCTTTTCTTCTTTTGTTTCTTTATACAATTAGCTAAGGCTGCTCCTTCTATGATTGAGGTTTTATGATTTGCGGATTTTATCCATTTGATTACCACAGCTTGCACAATAATATAATTTAAAATTAGAAGAAAATATTTGAATCTTCCAAAATTGAATCTTTCTACTATTTTTACTGCTCCATATATATCTCTTCAGTTCTTTGCAAATTTTGTCTGAAATTGGAATACATAACATTTGAAATTGAAAGTTCATATTAGATAATATATTCATTTTTACTATTGCAATGAGTCCTAGCCAAGAGAGTCTTAAGTTCTTCAATCTTTCTGTCTTTTTAAATTTTCTTTCCATTATTTATTAAAACTGTTTTGAAATATGCATATGTTGCTTCCTGTCAGATAAAATCCCACATATTCCACTTTTTTTTTTCTTATCTCACAGCCAGACTTTTTCCCCACAAAGTTGTCTTCTTCCAGGGTTAAATATCTCATTATTATCTCTGTTTTCTTTGCATTGATTTGTATCTGAAGAATTCACGGAAATATTTGATTATTTTTCTCAACTGTCTGTGGTTGCATAACAGTTAATGCTATATCATCTGGATAACATTTCAACATGTATTTCTCTCTCTGAATTTTAATCCCAGATGTCTGTTTGTCTTTCAGAGTCTTTTCTGCCAAACCTTCTAAAGCTATTACAAATAATAATGAAGAAAGTGGACACCTTTGCCTAGTGCCTTTGTTTAATGGGAAATTTGTGGAGACTATTCCATTTGTTGTAATCTTTGCTGTTTGCTGGTGATATATACTTTCCATACAAGTCTTAAATTCTTCTCCTGGGTTCATTTTGTTTAAAACTGCTAGTAAAAAAAGGCCATTCCAAGTTGTCAAAAGCTTTTTCTGTGTCTAATAAATATTACTGTTGCCTTCTTTTTCTTATTTATGTGTTCTGATGCATTTATTATAAATCTACTGTTGGCCTTCATTTTTCTCCTAGGTACAGTATATAACCTGTTTGGTCTGTATGTATTATTGCTAAAATACACTTCCTCAGTGTTGAGGGCTTGATTGATTATTTGAACCAAGGCCTTTACTACCCAGCTCTCATTCTATTGCAGCATCATTGGACAATCCTAGACAAATAGTAGGTTATATAGAAACTCAAGAATTCTACCTCAGTTGTGTCCTATCAGGCTGTCTAAGCAAAAACAAACAACCAAAACCCTCAAAATAGTTATGTAGTTATAAAGTCCAGGGAAGTTCCTCAGAAAAGTCCAATGAAGCAAGCATCTATTGAGACAAGGAATTATGTAGTACTAATGAGTCTGAGGGTAAATGGGATGAGAAAAATGATCTAGTGCTAGTGCTAGGCTATTGTGTGTTAAGGTTATTTGGTTAAAGCATTCTATGCAGAATTAAACGCATGGCATTTTCTTCCACTGTGTCTGGCCAGAGAGTGAAAAAATACAAATGAAAACAATCTACATTGTTTTCCGCATTGTAAGTTTGGTTCTCAAAACATCTGAGACGTAGATGGCAGGTGTTGAGATGTCTCTTTAGCTAGACATAATAAAAACTTGTAATCACGATTGTTCTCAAAACAACTATAGCTCAAAGAAAGGCCAATACACAACACTGCCATCGTGTGACGCTTTATAGTAAGTACAATTACTACCAAAAATGCTATGCTGAAAGAGATGCCCATGTTTGAACCAATCAGATGTGAGCTATGAACCATGGGTATTCCTTTATACGTATGTTCTCACTTATGTTCTTTACATATATGTCTTCTGTTCTTTATGTAGACTGCTATCTGCATGTACTTGTATCTGAACTGTAACCATGCCTGGTCTTTGCACAGACCATGATGTTTTTCTTTCCTCACTTCTGGTGATGGAACTCTGCTTATGCTTTGATCTTACCTTTTTGCAATAATGCACTATACATCCATTATTGCCGTATGCTATCAATAAAGATATTGTTAGCCTTACAACGCGTTGTTTGGATTACTTCAAGCCTGGAACCCCACAGAGTTAACCATCACCTAACAGGTTATAGGCCCAGAGAGAATTTTGTGTTTTTCTTTGCTGCGCTGGATCTAGCTGTAACAACGGGGTTTGTTTTTAAGGCTGCATTTTGAAGTAAACGTGTTTTCTTTGAGTGGTCAGCATGGCTGCTGCTGCAGGGCTAACCAGTCTGCCCTTTGAGCGTTTGAATGGCACAAACTATCGGACCTGGTGTGTGAAGATCAAGTCTTTCTTCCTAAAAGAAGGTTTGTGGAAGTATGTGAAAGACGCACCTCCAGCTGGTCCCATTACTGATGAAGTGCAGTTGTGTTTGGATCGTGCTTATGGCAACTTGATTCTGGGACTAGAATCATCACAGCTACTGCATATCAGTAATTTGGAGACTGCACATGCCTGTTGGGAAGCTCTTAAAGCCCTTTATTCCAAGCAAACCTCTGCTGCCATTGTTGGTCTATCACGTCAGCTTTACAACTTGAAGCTGCAGCCCGGTGGAAACGTGATGACCCACCTCCATAAAATCAAGACTTTGTTTCTTGAACTTGAGGACCGGGATGTTGTGATCCCTGATACCCAGAGAGCTTGTATCATCCTGTCAAGCTTGGACAAGAGCTTTGACATGCTCATCGAGGCAACTCAGACGTTGAGGCCCCAAGACCTAACTGTGGATTATCTTACAAATCGCCTGCAAGAAATCCAGCAAGCTCGTGATTTGGAGAAGATGCAGAGTAAGTCATCTGTTGCTGTTCCTGAGGCTTCAGCTCAGCGTTATCCAGTTGGAACAGAGGCTGCGTGTGCTGTGAGGAGATGTTTCCGGTGCAACTCGACCCAACACTTCATGAGAGACTGTCCCCAGCCACCTCGCCCAGCCGGTGGAGCCAGTGGAAAGAGGTTCGTACGAAAGAAGGGGAAACAAGCGCCTAGACAACGTACCCAGGTGTCTGCTTTGCTCACGGCTGTGAGTAGACGTTCCCCAGAGACTTGGCTTTTGGACTCAGCCTGTAGTCAAATCATTGTCAACAATGAACAGTTGTTGTTATCAAAAAGCAAGCCTAAAGTCCAACAGGTTGCTCTGGCTGATGGATCTATGGCTGATGTGTCCTTTCAGGGTGAAGTATACATTCCTTGTTTGGGGATAAATATGCAAAATGTGTTGTGTGTACCTACACTTGACTTTTCCCTCCTTAGCGTTCCAGCCCTGGTAAAGTCTGGTTATACTGTTGTGTTCAAGGGTACTGGATGTTCTATTGAAAAAGATGGGATAGAATGTGCTAGGGGGAAGTTAGTGAATCAATTGTATGAAATGCTTCCTAAGCAGGGGATTGTGTCAGGAAATTGTATTTCCAATGTTCCCCCACATAACAAATGCATTCACTATTATCACAGAGTTCTGGGACATCCCGGGTGGGGAAGTTTGTCCCAACTGGCCAAGGTGTATCCTGAGTTAGGATCCAAAAAGTGTGATGACTTTCTTGATTGTACTGTGTGCAAACAATCGAAAATTAAGGCTGCTCCTATTGCTAGAAAAAGTGACAGAGTGTCAACTAGGCCTTTTCAGTTGGTTCATGGAGACTTAGCCGGCCCCAATGCTCCTAGTGAAGGGGGGGCGCGTTTCATGTTCCTTTTGGTGGATGACCATACTCGCTATACGTTTTGTTATTTGCTCAAATCTAAAGCGGAGGCTTTTGCTCGCTTTAAGGAGTTTGTTGCAATGGTGGAAAGAAATTATGGCTATCAAGTAGGTCAATTTCAATCGGATTGTGGAGGAGAGTTTCTAGGCCATGAGTTTCAGAATTGGCTTCGTAGAAAAGGAATCTCCCATAGACTTGCCAATGTTGGTGTTCCTGCTGAGAATGGAATAGCTGAAAGGAAGATTGGTGTTGTTAATACCATTAGAAATAGCCTGATGTTAGATGCCCAGGTGCCAGCCCGTTTTTGGGGTGAGGCTACCATGACTGCAGTGTATCTGACTAACAGGGTGTGGAATTCAGCTGTGAATGAAGTTCCTTATTTCCTTTTGTTTGGCAAGCGCCCTTCGCTGAAGCATCTGCGTGTTTTTGGAACATTTGCATATGTGCATATTCCTAAGTCTCAGCGAAGGAAGAACCAGCCAAAAGCACAACGCTTAAGGTTTGTTGGTTATTCATCTAGATCTAAGGGTTACCGTTTTTCTGCAGGCTATGGTCGTGTAGTAGTCTCCAGAAGTGCTAATTTTGAGCACCCTACTGGTTGGGATAGGTTGAATGCTAGTTCAGAGGTATTGTTGCAATCTAGTGTACAGCCAACTGTCCATGCTCCTGTGGCTGGACAACAACCAGTTCAGCTGCCTTCTGGTTCCCAGTCTCCTAGTGTGGTGAGAGGATCCCCTCAGGTGAAGGAAGAGGAAATTTCACCTGAGCAGGTTCAGGATCTGAAGGGGGATTCAGGTAGTGAAAAGGCAGAGGACAGTGATGAGGAAGAGGCAGTGGTAATTCCTCGTAGGTCTGCACGCTCCACAAAGGGTGTGAAGCCTGACAGATTTGTGATTCAGCAGGTGAGAGTGTGTCAGATTACCTGTGAACCTCAGTCTTTCCAGGAGATGTTGCATCTGCCTGTTGAAGAACAAGAGAAGTGGAACACAGCGATGGATAAGGAGTTTGAGGCATTAGTGAGTCAAAAGGTGTTTGAGGTCACTGATTTTCCCCCATCCCAGAAAGCTGTTGGTTCCAGATGGGTTTTCAGAAAGAAGCTTCTTCCTGATAATACAGTGCAGTACAAAGCCAGGCTTGTTGCTCAGGGATTTGCACAGGAGAGGTTTTTGAACTATGATCTCACATATGCACCCACAGCTAGACCAGAGTCTTTACGTATGGTACTTTCTCTGGCTGCACAGCGTGGACTTGTTGTCCATCATTTTGATGTTGACACAGCATATTTGAATGCAGAGCTCCCTGAAACTGTGTACATGAAGCAGGCTCCTGGCTATGCTTGTGACAATTCTCAGAAGGTGTACAGACTGCGCAAGGCGCTGTACGGTTTGAAGCAGGCCGGACGTTGTTGGCATCAATGTTTAGATAAGGCTTTGTTAGAGCTAAAGTTTAAGAAGTCTGTTGCTGATCCTTGTGTGTATGTAAGAGGTTCTGGAAGTGATTACACAGTGTTGCTAACGTATGTTGATGATTTTTGCCTAGCAACTGGTTCTTTGCACCTTGTACAAGAGTTTGCAACACAATTGAGACAGTATTTTCAATTGAAAGACCTAGGTGAGCTGAAATACTATCTAGGTGTTGAAGTCACTAGAGCTCAGAGTGGTGAGTTCTATCTGAGTCAGAAAAGAAAAATTGACCAATTGTTGAGTCAACTTGAAATGTCAAATGCAAAACCAACCAAAACACCAATGACTCTTGATTTCCTAAAGGGTGATGCATGTGAGGAATCTTGTCCTCAACCTGCATTGTATCACTCAGCTGTAGGAAGTTTGCTACACTTAACACAATGGACACGCCCTGACTTAGCTTACTCAGTTGGAGTGCTTAGTCGTAAGGTTGCCAAACCATCCATACGGGATTGGAAAGGTTTAAAGAGGGTCCTACGCTATCTTAAAGGCACAGCTGATCTTTGTCTCAAAATATCAGCCACCAAGGCTGAAATGCCTGTGATTTATGCTGACAGCTCTTTTGCAGAAGAGAGAGACAGAAAGTCTGTGAGTGGTTTTGTTTGTTTGTTTGCAAATACACCCATTGCCTGGAGAGCAAGAAAACAAACATTAATTGCCGTTTCTACCTGCAAAGCCGAATTTGTGGCCCTCAGTGAGGCAATCAATGAAACGTATTGGTTAAAACAATTGTTTACAGATTTATCTGTAAATATAAATACACCAATAACAATGTATGAAGATTCCCAATCCTGTCTATCTCTAGCTGCTTCGGAAAATGTCAATAATCGCACGAAATACATCCATGTAAAATACCAAAATGTAAGGCATGCAATTCAGGAAAAATTTATACAATTAGAGTATTGTCCATCTGAGCTAAATATCGCAGACGTTCTCACGAAAGCACTTTCTCCTACAAAGCATACAACCATGGTAAGCAGATTGGGGTTGGAGCAAATGTGTCTGAAATAAAATCATTTGTGTCTCTGTGTGCTTTTGAAATAACAGTTTTCCCCCACAGCGTTTCAAAAAATCCATGCGGAAGGGGTGTTAAGGTTATTTGGTTAAAGCATTCTATGCAGAATTAAACGCATGGCATTTTCTTCCACTGTGTCTGGCCAGAGAGTGAAAAAATACAAATGAAAACAATCTACATTGTTTTCCGCATTGTAAGTTTGGTTCTCAAAACATCTGAGACGTAGATGGCAGGTGTTGAGATGTCTCTTTAGCTAGACATAATAAAAACTTGTAATCACGATTGTTCTCAAAACAACTATAGCTCAAAGAAAGGCCAATACACAACACTGCCATCGTGTGACGCTTTATAGTAAGTACAATTACTACCAAAAATGCTATGCTGAAAGAGATGCCCATGTTTGAACCAATCAGATGTGAGCTATGAACCATGGGTATTCCTTTATACGTATGTTCTCACTTATGTTCTTTACATATATGTCTTCTGTTCTTTATGTAGACTGCTATCTGCATGTACTTGTATCTGAACTGTAACCATGCCTGGTCTTTGCACAGACCATGATGTTTTTCTTTCCTCACTTCTGGTGATGGAACTCTGCTTATGCTTTGATTTTACCTTTTTGCAATAATGCACTATACATCCATTATTGCCTTATGCTATCAATAAAGATATTGTTAGCCTTACAACACGTTGTTTGGATTACTTCAAGCCTGGAACCCCGCATAGTTAACCATCACCTAACATTGTGTGCCTACCTATTATGTAAATATAAAAGCTTCTAAAGTCTCTATAGCAACTACAGTATAACCTGGTGTGGGTCAAAAATTCAATGGCCCTTGAGCCACATGGGGCTACATAGGGGCTACATAGGGGGCCTTCTTATATCTTTGAGAACTGCTGATGAAGAGATGTTAAATCAGAGCAAAGACAAATCCTTTTGATATTTAGCGATTGTTAGCTGATCTAAATATCTCACTGGCGTGGTCAGGTTTGTGTGGTTTCATAACACTGACCACATTCTCTGTTTGGGCTTCTACCTCAAGGATCCATGTTTTGAACATTACTATGGCCTGATTTTGTCTTAGAGTCAGTCGGGTCCCTGGGGAGAAGCCATAGTGGTGAATTTTGTCTTCAAGTTCCTTGTCTATGAGGAGTAAAAAGTTGTCCTTGAGTATGAGTGGAGCCAATCCCTGCATTTGACATGCTAAGTTTATCTAGTGTCTACAACCATTTTTCCATATCCTGGTCTATATTTTAATTAATCCAGCTTCTTTACAGAGTGCTGTCTCTCACTGGAGAAGATCCAAGTAGTGGTGAATGTGTGTTAATTCATAAGGGGTATAGCAATTGAGAGAAGGATATTGATAATTATTCTGGTCTGAGGCTGCCACCAAGTGCTTCATCGACCCCAAATATTGAAAATGTCTTTCTGTGATCTTCTCATTTGTGTGCTGCTGCCTCACCATATATCTATCAAATCAGGCTATGAATGGACATCATTACATATTGGCAGTAGGAAAAAGCAAAACAGAACAACTGCTCTCTAAAGCTCTTAACTTTGACGCAGTAGCTAACGACTTTTCAGAATTGGTGGATTCAACTTCTGTAGATATTTAAATGTGCATTTGCCTCCATTCTCCTCCTCCTTACTTGATCAAACTAATCAGTGTGATCAACTAGACCTTGGATAAACAACACCATGTCTAGGCTGGTAAATGCTTGCTTGGGTTGTACTATGTCACCTAACTTTGTTTGAAGGAGTAAGATTTATTTCAGAAAATGTCAGTTTAGAATGAGCACTTGCCCATCCTGAAATTCACTGGGCCCCCACTATGCCCACCCCATATAAAAAATTCCAGAGCTGTCACAGAAAGCAGATGTGGCCAGCCCTCTTACGAAAGTCACTTTTTTAGGCTTTTTTTTAAAAAAAGGGGGTAGGACAAGGAGTCTAAGTAGGCTGACCATATTTCCTTGAGAGGAAAATGGGACCCTAACCTACCCATGGCTCGCTGGACAAAGTGGGCGCACGTGCATGCATGCGGGTGCGCGGGTGCATGCAGGTGCATGCAGGTGCGCAGGAGGGCATGCTTCGCCGCGGGAACTTTCAAAAACTGGACAAAATGGATATTTTTCTTAAAACAACGGGATGGTCAGGAATTGTTTATAAAACGAGACTGTCCCGTTCAAAATGGGATGTATGGTCAGCCTAAGTCTAAAGGAAGGCTTGACATGCTGACACATCAAAGGTACAGTTGAAAAAAGTTGATGCCCATTCTATTTTTCATTCTATTTATTCATGCTGCTGAACAAGTTAAACATTTTTCTGAAATGACAATTTGTGTGATTTCTTCCCATGCTTCTGTTATCTATACTTATGCCTGTACTTCTTATCCATGCATGTTTCCCCTTGCTTAATACCAATGAATATATTCCAAATGATATATTTTGGGAGAGAGGTCTGAATAAGTACAACACACTGGGTAATCTACAGAGAACCAACAATTAAATATTTTAATCTTCCCTGTAAAACTAAATCTGTTATTTTACCAGTTGTAATTCAATACAGATTTGTTACTGAGTTAGTGAGTATAGGTGTATTTCATTTCCAGATAGGCACAAAGAAACATTGGTGATGAACTACAGTAATACAATACAGCCCCTTGATCCTAACTAGGCACTATGTGGTACTTAAGCCTTCATAATCTTCCAGCAAAATATTTGAAGATTATAGTTTTTTTTAACAAAGTATAGTTTTTAAGGAAAAACTATTACAAAATACTTTAAGCAAAGTATAGTTTTTTACACTGTTTTTAACTGTATTTTAATGGTTGTATTTGAATTATGTTGATTGTTTAGCTTTGTGTTTTAATTGTGTGTGCTGCCCAGAGTCACATGCATGAGATGGGCGTCTGTATACATTCAAAACATAAAATAAAATAAAATAAACTGGTAGTGAGGCAAAATGTGCTCCCTGTTAATTATACGATGTCATAACTGGGAGTGCAAGCTATTTTGGTGGGTTCCTGTGCCAATGACATTGTAGACATGGATGGGGAAATGCCATATCACAGCAGTAAATGGTGCTTCAGAAATGCCATCCTACAGTATCACTGTCTGGTGCTTGAAGGAGCAGTCTACACTCTCACCTGAAGAAATTCTTGGCTGACCTTACCTCCAATCTCTTTGAATCCTGCTGTGCTGCCATGATTAGGTAAAGGAAGACAGTGAAGAATTGACACCTGTTGCACATGGAAGTGTGGAGTAACATTAGCAATTTTTTATTTTTTATTTTTGAGCAGAAGATAATATTTGTTTGGGCACTGATGTGAGAGGGAAGGACAAGACACTAAGGCCAGTGAATAAGCACAGATTAGCTGACAGTTCTCAACTATTGTCCAGAAAAGGAAAGTGAGGTTTGATTGGTGGTTCTCTATGTGCTCAAGACTTGCAGACTTATAACCATGCTCACATTCAGAGCATCTTCTTTTTATAAATCTGAAACCAGCCAATATTTGAATGCTTTCTTAAACTGGATTCCAACTTTGCATTTATAAAACAGTTGCACATATTTATATTTGCATTTTTATTTGCACACCTAAGAGTCATTACTTGGGTGCCATAATTGCTTGAATGCCACAGCTGCTTGAATGTCACATTTCTTTGGTTTCCTCTAGATAACTATGGGTTGTATCTTATCAAAAACAGTCCTCTAGTTGACTTCTGGGGAAGATGGCAGACTGAAGACAGCTCCACTGAGAAGTGCTGAAGTCTGCAGAATTTTATAAGGGAGCCGAATGCAGGTTGGTTCCCTTTGACCCTCTCTGGATCAAAGAGAGAGATGCCAGATTGTCCAGGCTCCTTACAGGTGTTCGTTTTCTTCACAAAGAGACCACAGGACAGCGATATCAGGTGGGGGGAATTCTGCAGGCGGGAGCCTTCCAAGGGCACTAAGTTTGTGCACTTCCCTTGCTATTTTCAGAAAGTTTCTATTAATGGATTTAAGGAAGTTAGACACCTGTGGAGTGACAAGGCTGGAAACACTGGATGAGTGTAGTGGTTTCAATTACAATTTTTAAGGACTTAAAATAAACAGAAAAAGTAAGACAAGGTTTTGGCTACAGAAAATTTTAAGAGCTCAGGTAACATTGGAGTTTTGGACTTTGAATACTAAGACTTTGAAACTAAGTTTTAAAAATAAATGTATGCTTATGGGGAACAATTTTTTTGAGATTGGAGTTATAAGACAAGCAATTTGTAATGGAGTTTAGAGACATTTTTGAAGAACTGCGTCAGGAAATGTCAGCTATGTTTTGTCTTCTTGAGAACATTTTGTTCCCAAATTAAGGTGGTAGAGAATGAGATATGCAGCAAAATTTACTTGAGGAAAACATAGGCTGACCATATTTCCTTCAGACAAAAACGGGACATTTGGGATGGCAAAACGGGACAGGGTCTTATGCCACCATGCCGGCCTCCAAACCCCGCCCCCCAGTCCACGCAATTGGCTCCCGCCTGCAAACCCCACCCCCCGGTCCACACGATTGGATCCCGCCTAGCCAATCACCCTCCTCTCCACCTCTCCGCCCTCCTTTGCTGCGTGCTGACAGGCAGGAGGGCTTCCTCTTCCAGGCTGCCTCCAATCGGCAGCTCCGGCTCAGATCCTCCTTCTGCGCCATTCCCGCCGGGTTTAAAAAATGGGACAAAATTGAGATTTTTATCAAAACGACGGGACGGTTGAAAAATTCTAAAAAAAGCGACTGTCCCATTCAAAATGGGACATATGGTCAGCCTACTTTGTGCCTAAGGCAGGACTAGAACTGACGGCCTCACGATTTCTAGCCCGTTGCTTTAACCACTACACCAAACTGGCTCTCAATATCCCACACACTGTATAACTAATCTACAGTTATATCTATATCTTTATAGAGAAAGGGACACCACTAGCTAAAACAGGATAAGCCAACCAGGGTTTATGGCCTTCTGTAAATCCCAGGCCCTTTTTTCAATCCCCACCAAGGTCCCATGGCCAAAATTGCACAGCAAACGAAAGAAATTCAGGGGCACATTTGTGCAGGTGTGTGCTTGTTTTCAATGCCCTTCCTCAAAGTGGAATAGGTGCATTAAGAGACCTTATATCCCCTGGAAACTGGAAAAAAAATAGAATTAAAACCATAGCAGCAAAGAGATTGTCTAGCTTTGCGAGAAGGAATTAATGAAAAAGAGGGATGTTTATTTCCCACTCTAGGGTTAAAATAGTTTTTTCCCCCTCCCTTATTAGGACAAAAGGAATATGGAACGATTGCTAGAGACAAGCGGGAAGTTTGCTCAGCTTTTTTTTTGTTTTGTGAGGCTGGCACACTTCCTACCCAGATCATTTGACGGGGCCCAAGCGTTTCTCCTAATCTTTTGCACTCTGTTTGGACAATGTTCCCCATAGGCTGTAAATGGCCACGCAGCCGTTTGCACAGCACATGAAAACGCGTATCCCCCTGCATAAGAAAAGTTTTCAAGCACAGCCCCCCCTTTTTTAAACAGAGTTGCCTGCATCATAATGGTTTTAATTTTGTCTTCCGAGTGAGCGTCTCCCATCTGTGCAAACCCTGCCAGCGTGCGAGAGAGATAGAGAGATCCGGGAAAGGATTCTCATGTCTCGGAAGAGATGAAGCAATTTTTTATTGCACAACCTTATCCAAATCTAAATCCGCCCCCACACTTGTGGTCCAGCTGTCCACAAACGTGCACGGGAGGAAAAAATATATAATTTACTCTTCAAGGTATCACGTGAGACTTCATGGTTTTGATTGCAGAAGACCAAGACCAGAACTTTGCGGGATCATATCATGATGTTCATGCATGCTGGCTGGGGAATTCTGGGAGTTGAAGTCCACACATCTCAAAGTTGCTGAGGTTGAGAAACACTGTTTTAGACAGATACAATGATTGAAAAGTAATTCAAAGGTCTTAGCCAGTTTCCACTAAGTTTCTCCAAATTCTGGCTTGCTTTGTATATTGTGGTTTGGGGGAAAAATACAGCAGAAGCCTGTATTTTCTTCCCTTCTTCTTGGCTTTGAGATCTCCACTGGTGAGAAGAATGTGTTGAATGGTGATGGGGACACAATTCAGCTTTCTTCTCTTCCAAAAGCAAGCATGCTTCTAGTCCTCACTGCAGGTGAAGATGAGTTGAAAGCTTGGGGCCAATGGCTGGGGAAATCTCAAAAGCCAGAGTTGATATGTTGAGCCTGAAGCTTGGATGTCTTTGTTCGAGGAGGATGAGAAACAGAATCCTGTTCAGCATTCCAGCATTTTTAGGGTCTTTGCAGACTTCATTTGGCTTTGGGGTCCACCCGCCTCTGACCTCATGGGCTTTGGAATCGCCAATCCCTTTGAAGAGGGTCCAGCTGAGTTTGGTAAAACTAGTTATGCAAAATCCAGCTCCCAGAATGAGCGTGTCCCACCAAGGATTGCAACTGAAGGATTGCACTGACCCTCGAATGGTGCACTGGGAGGGACACGCTCCAAAAGGAGGGGATGGGGCCTTGTGGAAAGCTCAGATTGCTTTGATGTACATTTAATGGCTGCCATAGATAATATTACTGCCCAGTCCTGAAGATAATGATTTCCCCCTTCCGTCATGTTGAAAAGGATAATTGGCTAACCCTTTCTGGAGGTCTTTGCAGGGGACCACCAAGGAGGTTGCATGTTATAAACCATGGATCAGTTGCTCTTTGGATTTAAAGGCAAAAAGATACTTCTAACAGCAGGTTTAGAAGCTTCCTCGTACCTCGTGATCCAAAGAGCTGCACAGCCATAGTGTACTGCTCTCATATCCTTCCTTCCTTCCTCCCTCCCTCCTTTCCTCCCTTCCTTCTTTCCCCTCTTCCTCCTTCCCTTCTCCCTCTTCTTCCTTCCTCCCGTTTCCTCCCCTTTCCTTCCTTCTGTCCTTCCTTCTCCTCTTCCTCCTTCCCTCCTCCCCCTCTTCTTCCTTCCTTCTCTCCCTTTCCTTCCTTCCTTCCTTCCTTCCTTCCTTCCTTCCCTCCTCCTCTTCCTCCTCCCCTCCCCTCCCCTCCCCTCCCCCCTTCCTTCCTCCCTCCCTCCCTCCCTCCCTGTATCTACAGCACACTGTTCCTGATCTATAGCGGCTTCCCAAGCCTCCCTCCTCGGGAGTTAAAGCCAATTCTTTCTCCTCGCCTGACATTTCTGCAAGGGATTAAAGACAGGGAAGCCAGCGGAGGCTGCAAGCAGAAGGCAGCCCGAGCAGCTGTGAGAATAAGTGGGGGATAAAAGTGACGTTTGTACTCCCGCAGTTAATCTCGGCTCCTATACAACTTCCCCAGTCATGTGGTCGGATGCAAACCCCGGACGGCGCTGGCATGAAAAGCCCCGCTTGGATAGGCTGACCATATTTCTTTGAGGTAAAAAACAACCCTGGAGAAAGTGGGCGCGCATTTGCACGCGCTTCGCCGCAGGAACTTTCAATATTTCAAATATTTCAAAATGGGTATTTTTATTAAAATGACGGGACGCTCCAGAATTGTTTAAAAAATGGGACTGTCCCGTTCAAAACGGGACGTATGGTCAGCCGTGTGTGTGTGTGTGTGTGTGTGCGATTACGCTGAGCAAGTAATCTGCATGCACACACACACACGCACCCTCTTTCCACAACCTTCCCGTGCCTGCTTTCCCTGGCCTCACCACTGCTGGGCAGACAATCTCAGGATCAGGTAAGGAGGCAGGAACCTGAACTGTGGTGCTGCTTCTGCTACTGGGATCGCACGTGGCAACTGGGCTTCCAGTTGCCGCGCTGATAGGGCCTCTTCCGGGCTGCCTCCAATGGCAAGTCCGGCTCCAGTCCTTCTTCCTGTCTTCCTGTCCTCCTTCCCGCCGGGTTTAAAAAAGGGACAAAATTGAGATTTTGATCAAAACGATGGGACGGTTGAAAAATGCTAAAATAATGGGACTGTCCCGTTCAAAACGGGACGTATGGTCACCCTAGGAAAACATGAATGCGACTTTGAATAGGAATCTGCCACCAGACACAGAGAGAAAACTGGAAGAGGTTCTAAAAATCAAGAAGGAAATAAAAATGAAAATCCCAGAGAACAATTGGAATAATTTCCCTTTGTTGGATTTACAAAACAGACTGTTTAAAGTGCTAAAGAAATTTGTAACAAGGAATTTACAATCATCTGAATAGATTACAGAGAAAGACTGCCTTGTACTGTATAGAAGAAAAAAAAAGACTATAAAGTTGATTTATTCGATCTGAGATAAAATGGGGTATGTTGTTATTTTGGGTGGCTCTTTCTGGATTTATTGATATCTTAATTAGAAAATGTGTACTGGATTTGCCTGCATTGAATATGATATTAAAGTTTTTCCCCCTATAGTTACTTTATGTAATCTTAATTTTATAATACTTACACTGGCTTTACATTTAACTGTTTCTCTTTATTCAAAATAAGGAAGTTTGGAGAATTTGTTTTTTCAAAGGAGAAATTATTTCTCTTTGCTATGTTAAACTTTAGTTTTCTGCCTATATTAGGATATTGGAATTACATTATACTAGTGAAATGCAGTAGTGGAAATATGGAATGTGTATTTGGGATAAATAATTTCTAGGCCTTACGGGTGTCAAGATCCAAGATCCAAGATCCAAGGTATTTGCTCCAGGGCATAGAAAGGCACAGTTGTCAATCCAATCCAACCAGATATGGAGGACTATGACCAAATCTGTTGAGAGCAAGGTAAAGGTAAAGGTTCCCCCTGAACATTTGTGCAGTCGTGTCTGACTCTAGGGGTCAGTGCTCATCTCCGTTTCTTAGCCGAAGAGCCAGCGTTGTCTGAAGACGCTTCCACGGTCATGTGGCCACATGAAGCGTGCAGAACTCTGTTACCTACCCACCAAAGTGGTACCTATTCATCTACTTGCATTTGCATGCTTTCGAATTGCTAGGTTGGCAAGAGCTGGGGCTAGTGCGGGAGCTCACTCCGCACGCAGGGCTAGGGATTCGAACCTCCGAACTTGCGACCTTCCGATCGACAAGCCTGGCGTCTTACCCGCTGAGCCACCACGGCCCTTATCTATATCTATATCTTCTATATCTATATCTATATCTATATCTATATCATCTATATCTATATCTATATCTATCTATATCTATATCTATATCTATCTATAACTATATCTATATCTATATCTATATCTATATATCTATATATCTATATCTATATCACATTTCTTCTCTTCTTTTTTCTTTAGTTTGTATTATCTTTTATTGTTTTATTGAAAACTTTGAATTATTTGAAGAAAACAACAACAGTCCTCTAGTTGAAAGTGTCCTTTAGCTGAAAAGCTGCCCACTTCAAGTCCAGTTTATACACAAAGAACTACAAGACTGGAGAGTTGCAACTGGCAAGTTAGCAGCCATGGCCAGTCATTTGGTTAAAGAGTTCCTCGCAATACTGAAATGAAATATGGCATTTATATTTAAAGAATGGTAATTATTTCCAAATAAGTATCCATGCATATAAATTAGCATCTACAAACATTATGCAAATCTATATCCTCTGTCCTTTATTTTGGCTATGCTTCAGTGACCACTATAATCTTCTTTGTTTAATATGTACAATATTCATTGCTGAGTTTGCTTTCTTCTGCTGCTCCTTCCCTATCCTTCTTCTCTGTGGGTTCTTTAGACTGATGGCATGACGACAGGGTTTGTCTCACCACTGATAGCTAAGTGACCTTAGGAACCTGTCTAGCTGAAGTACAGAGTTAATCTGTTTTAAATCAGTGTTTTTCAAAGTTGGCCACTTTAAGACGTGTGAGCTTCAACTCCGAGAATTCCCCAGGTTGTATAACCTTACCTTTTTGAAAAAAAGTATAGGAAAAGAACTTTTTATATACTTTTTTATACCATCATCCGTTTTATATTTTTTAAGGACTCTCTATTCTTACACTTACTGTTTGTATTAGTGTTATGGCATGCCTTCCCTTCTCTGTTTCTGGATCTGGGCTAATAATTGTTAGCCTTCTTTATGACTAACCCAATGGCATCCACAGGGAGAGGGTCAAAAAATCAAGATGCTGCTCAGAGTAGTGTGATCAAAAGAGCTCTACCTCTTTTGGACATTCATTGACACCATACACACACATACAGATAGGTGGAACTTCAGTCTGATTGTTGCAACTGCCATCTTGCCTTTTTGGACCCTCCCACCCACTAGCTGCTGGTGGACTGATAAATAAACATGCATGTCCCTTCAGTGCTAATTGAAAATTGTACAACAAGAACTGACAAACAGCAGTGTTTTAATCCCTTGTTTATCATGCCAACTTCTGCCATCTTGGTTTCTTACTGGCTGCTGAAAATGGAGGTGGAATTACCAGATGCTGTGATGGAACTGGTGATTGTGTGCTGTTCCTGTCTTATAGTAAATTCTTATTCAAGTTGCATGTATTATTTACTTGTCTCTCCTATGTAGAAACTTAATATCAGTAACATTTGAGTTCTTAAGTCCAGTAAAACTTCCATTTTCTGAAATCCTATTCAGCAGACTCTTTGGGTATAATGCCCAAATTTTTAGTTTGAACTTTACCACACAAAGCAGACAATTGACATAATTTATGGCATTTGTGTCAATTTACATCATTTGCATAATTAGAAAACTGTTGTAGTTTATTGCATTTGTGTCAGTTTACATCATTCACGTAATAGGGGCTACTTGTATCCATTAGAACCAAATGTCCCTTAAAACAAATTGGTAAAATGTCTGCGAGTTATATCAATTGCATCAATTTACATCATTTGCACAAATGTCATAAACAGACGCAAATGATGTGAATTGCATCAATTACTTAATTATGCAAATAATGTAAATGTACACAAATGATGTCAATTGCATCTATTTTGCTTTAATGAACATTTGTTTTTAATGAAAACCTTTTTCCCCCAATTGGACTGTAAAAATGGGAATCATGGGGCGTGGGAATACTGGTTGGAAAGCCCTCCTGCTTGCACTGTGACTGAACATGAGACAAAATTCAGTTACCGGCCAGATCAGAGGTCCAAATAATATCTTAACAGACTCCAACAACATTACTTGTCTCTTTACTTGTCACCAGTGTTAGAAGAGCATCAGGGTAAGAATGCCCAGCAAAAAATAAAAGTGATCATTGTGATCAAATGGAAATTTATGAGCATAGCATTTGTTATATTTATTAGCAATTAAATCTTATCCCTACAGGCTTTCCTGTAGATCATATTGTGGGAGAGAGCAGCTGGAGCAGACATCTAATTTTTTCCCCCACTAAATGAAGATATTGTCTAATTATAGATTTGGATTTCTTTTTCTCTTCCTTAAGAAAGTAGCGCTGCTTATTGTATTTCTCTATTTGACTTGCAATGGAATAGAATTGCAGAATCACTTCTCTTTGAGGAGGCATGGAAAATATCCTAGTTAATTTCCCTCTGATTTGAGCAACTGCTTGAACTGTGGTACTGTACATATGTTGCAGGAATTATACTTCCTCACTAATAGAACACCATGGACCAAGTCATGATATCACCCCTCCTCCATTTCAGTAGTGCTTGCGCTGCTCAGTTCCATGCTTAACCTGGTGGGAGATCAATCAAAGAAATTGAGGGATTAGATGAAGAGATAAAGCTTCCTCGTTAAGTACAGCCGATTTGCAATTTATATCCCAGATATCTGGGTATGCAACTTATTATCAGTGTATAAATGTGAGTCAAAAATTGTATTCATGCTTCTTCTCCCAAATGCATAGATACATTATTTCACATCAAGGACTGCACTGTGGAGCAAAATATTAGAATGCAGAAGAAAAGTTATACTGATTCAGAAGAAACACAGAGTTACTTCCATGAAACAAATATATACAAACAGACCCATGTACATATTTTTTAAAATTTATTTATTTTATATCCCACCTTTATTATTTTTATATATAACTCAAGGCGGCGAACATACCTAATACTCCTTCCTCCTCCTATTTTCCCCACAACAGCCCTGTGAGGTGAGTTGGGCTGAGAGAGTGTGACTGGCCCAAGGTCACCCAGCCGGCTTTCATGCCTAAGGTGGGACTAGAACTCACAGTCTCAAAACAGAGATTTTGATATATACATACATATATATATACATATATATATATACACATACATACATACATACACATACACATACACATACACATACACATACACATACACATACACATACACATACACATACACACACACACACACACACACACACATACAGTACTGTGCAAAAGTTTTAGGCAGGTGTGAAAAAATGCTGTAAAGTAAGAATGCTTTCAAAAAAATATATAATTGTTGATGTTTATCAATTTACGAAATGCAAAGTGAGCGAAAAGAAGAGAAATCCAAATCAAATCAATATTTGGTATGACTACCCTTTGCCTTCAAAACAAGATCAAGTCTTACACTTGCACACTTTGGACACTTGCACAAAGTCAGGGATCTTGTAGGATTAGAGTCAGGTGTATGATTAACAAATTATACCAAGCAGGTGCTAATGATCATCAATTTCATATGTAGGTTGAAACACAGTCATTAACTGAGACAGAAACAGCTGTGTAGGAGGCTTAAAACTGGGTGAGGAACAGCCAAACTCTGCCACTAAGGTGAGGTTGTGGAAGAGTTTCATGTCACAGGTCATACACCATGGCAAGACTGAGCACAGCAACAAGACACAAGGTAGTTATACTGCATCAGCAAGGTCTCTCCCAGGCAAAGATCTCAAAGCAGACTGGGGTTTAAAGATGTGCTGTTGAAGCTTTTTTGAAGAAGCACAAAGAAACTGGCAACGTTGAGGACCGTAGACGCAGTGGTCGGCCAAGGAAACTTAATGCAGCAGATGAAAGACACATCATGTTTACTTCCCTTCGATATCAGAAGATGTCCAACTGGCAGAAACCAGTGGGACCCAGGTACACCCATCTACTGTCCAGAGAAGTCTGGCCAGAAGTGGTCTGCATGGAAGAATTGCACCCAAAAAGCCATACCTCCGATGTAGAAACAAGGCTAAGTGACCCAACTATGCACGAAAACATAGGAACTGGGGTGCAGAAAAATGGCAGCAGGTGCTCTGGACTGATGAGTCAAAAGTTGAAATATTTGGCTGTAGAAGGAGGCAGTTTGTTTGCCGAAGGGCTGGAGAGCAGTACAATAATGAGTGTCTGCAGGCAACAGTGAAGCATGGTGGAGGTTCCTTGCAAGTTTGGGGCTGCATTTCTGCAAATGGAGTTGGAGATTTGGTCAGGATCAATGGTGTCCTCAATGCTGAGAAATACAGGCAGATACTTATCCATTATGCCATACCATCAGGGAGGCGTGTGATTGGCCCCAAATTTATTCTGCAGCAGAACAATGACCCCAAACATACAGCCAATGTCATTAAGAACTATCTTCAGTGTAAAGAAGAACAAGGAGTCCTGGAAGTGATGGTTTGGCCCCCACAGAGCCCTGATCAGAACATCATCGAGTCTGTCTGGGATTACCTGAAGAGACAGAAGGATTTGAGGCAGCCTACATCCACAGGAGATCTGTGGTTAGTTCTCCAAGATGTTTGGAACAACCTACCTGCGGAGTTCCTTCAAAGACTGTGTGCAAGGGTACCTAGAAGAATTGATGCTGTTTTGAAGGCAAAGGGTGGTCACACCAAATATTGATTTGCTTTGGATTTCTCTTCTGTTCACTTACTTTGCATTTTGTAAATTGATAAACATAAACAATTACAATATATACTGTACCGTATTTTTGAAAGCATTCTTACTTTACAGCATTTTTTCACACCTGCCTAAAACTTTTGCACAGTACTGTATACACACACACACACAAATGTAACCGTGTTTGTGTGTGTACTGTGTGTATGTATATACATATTCATATACTTATTAATGGATGTGTTTGAAGTTTTTTATTCACATATGCATTCTTGTAAATTTGTGAATATCCAGTTTTCAGATATGTTCCAATGAATTCTGACAATCACATTCAATGACTACACACATTACAATCATCTAGAATTGTGATAATTCATTTTTGACAGTCAGTGTAATATATACACAAGTTAAAATCACTCTTAAGTATTATTAAAAACAAGGATCTCTATTGAAAGCTTTCTCCATACCGAGGTTCTTCAATCACTCAAGTAATTTTTTTCCCCTTTCAGACACAGCCAGTTTAGGAATTAATCAACACTGTCCTTTCTTTGCAAGAGGCCCTCAATGGCGATGAAATGGTTTGAATGTCTAGGGATGAAAAACATACCCAAAAGGGACCAGAAGATTTACTAACCTGAATTTTAAGTAGCACTTTTGAACTGTTCTCCCTCTATCCACCACCTTCATTAAAAATAATACATGAGAAGATTAACAAAGGACACAATAACTGGATTAATAAATTGTTTGTTAAAGCTGTGTTTATGAAAGTGAATTTCATTCTTAATGCTGTTTCAATACATTTGGTGCAGATGGTGGAAAAATGTATTCTTTTGATGGTGTGCCCCTGGACAACATGAGATAAGCATTGTTTCATAAACCAGTATTACTTTTAATGGAAAATCCACTGATCTTCCATTATTTTCCAAGCTGTGTGTGTGTGTGTAACATTAATCTTATATTGACCAAGACTTATGTTATTTGGTTAAATGGCAGAGGGTGGGGAAGCAGCTACCTATGTCTTAGGCCAGGGGTGGGGAACCTTTTTTATGCCAAGGGCCATTTTGATATTTCTAACATCACTCGAGGGCCGGGGGGCAGGGTTTGCGAGCGGGATCCAATCACACGGAAGAGGGTAGGGTTTGCGTGTGGGAGCCAATCGCGCACACTGGGGGGCCGCCACACCCACCTCGGCCCTGCTGCTGCACCCGCTGCCACGCCTGCTGCCCCCGCCCACACCCCCACCCCACCCCTGCTGCTGCGCCCACTGCTGCGCCCGCTGCTGCCATGCCTGCCGCCGCAGCCCCCGCCATGCCCCCGCTGCAGCGCCCGCCGCTGCGCCTGGCCTGGCCGCACACACCCCTGCTGCGCCCCCGCTGCTGCACCAGCTCCCGCCATGCCCAGCTGCGCCCGCCCCCGCCACGCCCCCGCTGCAGCGCCCGCCGCCGCAGGCTGGACCAATTCCTTTTGCGGGCCTTATACAGCCCGTGGGCCGGACATTGCCCACCCCTGTCTTAGGCTTTTTGGTGTTTTAGATATTTTGCCTCTACCCATACGGAACCCACTTTCCAATTACCTTCTGTCCTAGAATGATATAGTTTTCTGTCATTTTACTTTAAAAGTAATTTTGTAAGTTAATGAACTTAAACACAGTATTTTAAAATGATCATCAGAGATAACAGGAGGAAAATCCAAGCTAATCTCAAACCCAGAAGAGGATGTTTGATTCCAGTGTAGTAGACCTATTTTAATTCACTACTGGTAAGTCCAACACTTTCAATTATTGATCTGTGATAAGCCGTTTTTATTCATATTTCTCTAGCATTAGTGGAGATTAAACAAATGGGCAATCTTTAATTTCACTGATTAGAACAATTTATCTGCTTTTTTTTTCCTATTAAGGAATGGGACATCTTACATATGCTGTTTCTAGGGTGCAAGCCTATGCAGAATAATAATAATAATAATAATAATAATAATAATAATAATAATTATTATTATTATTATTATTATTATTATTATTATTTCACTTAGGAGGTTAAGGCAGTATATGTAGCACTTTTTCCTTCTGTTTTCTTTTGTGCAATAACAACAACTTGAGAATGGTTGGGCTGACAGAGTGATTGACCCAAAGTCATACAGTCAGCTTCTGTGGCTGAAGATGGACTAGAATCTGGGTTTTTCCTCTACAAGTCCAACCATTACACCACAATGGCTCTCAGTGTAGGATCTCTACCTACCAAGAGTAATCCCATCAAACTCAGTAGGGATTACTTATTTCATCCACAACCACAGAATCCATACCTTTCTTTCAGCCAATATGATCATGAAATATCATTTACTGGAATAAAACTCCACTTCATCCCTAATTTATCCTTTGCTCCCCTTTCTGCTCTTTTCATTTTCTCCACTGCTGATATTTAGATTCTAAGCTTTTTCAGGAAATGAACTCTCCCCTGTTTGTGTCTGCATGCACATATACGCACCCACTTGCCTTGTTATATAAAGCACTATATACAATAGAAAAGAAAGAATGAAATAATCAGTATATGTTTAGATACACATAATATGAACATAGAAAGCCAGTCTGGTGTAATGTTTAAGGCTTCAGGCTAGAAACTGGGAGACTATGAGTTCTAGTCCCGTCATAGGCACAAAGCCATCTGGGTGACCTTGGGCTTTCACTTTCTCTCAGCCCTTAGGAAGAAGGCAATGGCAAACCACTTCTAAAAAACCTTGTCAAGAAAACGTCAGGGGCTTGTCCGAGCAGTCTCCAAGGATCGGACATGATTGAACAGATTAAAAAAAAAGTGAACATATCATGTGATTTCTGAGTTTGTTGACAAAACCATACTAAGAATGGTATGCAGAAGTCCACAGTCTGTAGAATCAAACTAAAGGAAAACCAGTTCTCCTCTGTTCACACTAGAAGCTGGAAATGCAGAATCTGGGTAGCCCTTGTGAATTATTCCTCCTTCACTTTTAATAGGACTTGCTTAAGATAAACAATTTCTTATTTAATCTTAATTCACTAATAAATAATTGAGTAAATTACCACACTTGCTGAATTAAACAACGAAACAAAACCCGAGACAGACTACTTGAAATACGGGTTGGGCGAAAAAAGAAATATGTTAGAATCCAGATATTTTTTAATTTGTAATCTGTATCACAAACATTCCTGGGACCCTTTGAATATGTTGAGGAAGGTGGGTAGACTTCAGAGGGAGAAATGCAGTGAGATTCCTGAATTCAAATATTTTTCTTCTTATCCAAATTTATGATATTGTGTAATTTTGTGGTTCTTTTCCACTTAGGGCAATTATTCCCAAACTTTGTAGTATTGCAACTTCCTAAAACAAAAAGTGAATTTGTCTGATCCTTCCCAAGAATAAAATGTCATATTTCATTGGAGTCATGGTTGGGCATGGGACAAAAAATAAACGTAACACTTCTAATGATTAAATTTTAATCTATAGAATTACATTTTAATTTCGCACAGACAAAATGAGGAGCAAAACTCAGAGTAAGTTTGAAGAGTAGTCCAGCTTTGCCTGATCTGGTTTTAATGAAAAAAAATGTGAACCCCCTCTAAGTTGCTTACAGTTTGAGAACATGTGCTTTAGGACATTATCAGATGTGGCTTCAAATCCATGGAGAAAAAAATTGATCTCCCTGCTGACCTGTTGATTGATCTCAGATCTTGGTTTCTTCCTGCTAAGGTGGCAAGGTTATCTCCCAGTATGCTGTGTTCACAGCAGACTCAGATGTAAAATTTCACTTCTCATATTTAACCATTTACAATTGCAACAAGCTTATAACAAATAATGCATTTATGTATTAATTATGATAACTTTTACCTCACAGTATTCTTTTTTTTTTTCTCTGTGAGAGGAAAATAATGTTTGATGTGGGCTGGAAAGTCTGTCACTAAGGACAGACAAATGAGTTTACTGAGATCATGTTGTAGAGCGAAAACTGTGGCATGAACAATGTGATATGGCTTGAACATAGAAAACAACCATGAAGGAGAAATAATTCCTGCACCACTAAGTGAATGGTGTGCATTGAAGTCATATGGAAATAATATGAAGAGAGGAGAAATTGGGAGAAATACTGTGTGCAAGTTGATCTTGGGCATACAGTGTTTGAGGCTGATGGAACATGGAAATATTGAAAAATTGGAGATGCGCTTGTAACTGTAGGATTGGATTGTGGGGGAAAGTTCTGGGTAATTAGCAGAGCTGGCAGTATGAGTTGAAACAGAGGATTTATGCATAGAGACACTTGAGGAATTTGATATTGCAGATTCCATGATAAACTGACCTAATTTACAGTTCTTAGACTAAACGTGAGTTTGAAATTTATTTATTCATGAGCTTTTGTACCTCCTGAATAATTTGGCACCATTCTCATCACACAAAAAAAAAACATGAATATTCTTTTATAGGTTCATATAGTGAGAGACCACACACTTAGAAATGCCTCTTATGACAGCAAGATGTCTTTAAAGATACATCTTGCTATATATTTAAATAAAGATTTTGTGCATTTTTTAGAAATATTATTTTGCATATTAAGTCACAAAGAGGAAGAATGGATTTAGCAGAGAACATATGCAATAGTAGCCCAGACTAGAAATTTCACCCGTCTGTAGAAATGAAATCACTCAGGAATAATAAGTAGAAGAAAAGAATAGCAGATATACTTGAGGAATCTGAACAGACAGCAGTTTTCCACAGTAGAATACTTGAATGGATGGTTCAATGGGAAAAGATCCAGCTGAAGACAGAGGTATAATGGTACAGTTTGGAGTTAAATAAAGAGAATAATTGAAGATGATGGAACTTGCAGAGATGGCTAAATTAACATCCTTGATCAGAGAAAAGACAATATCTATATTTATAGCTGACTGGAAACCCCTTATAGACTTTTTGCATGAAATGGAATGACTTGTGGTTTTGATGATTAAAAAAAAAGGATAATAGAAAAAAGAGAGCTTTTTTGCAATCATAGAGTAAGCAATATTTTTTTAATCATACTTATACTGTATTTGCTGCAGAGAAAACCAGAGGTTTCTTCTTTCTATTTATTTTTATTTTTTCTCACTGTTTGTTATTGTTGTTCAGTCGTTTAGTCATGTCCGACTCTTCGTGACCTCATGGACCATCCACGCCAGGCCTTCCTTTTCTCACTGTACTTTTTCCTTTCTTCCTTCCTTGCTTTTTTTTCTTTCTTCTCTCTATTTTGTATTAGTTTGTATTAGTTTTTATGTTCTCTTTAAAACTTTTAATACAATTTATTTACAAAGAGAGGGAGAGAGAGAGAATAATCAATATTGTCAAGTATGCCTGTGGGTCAAGGAGGAAAGCAACCTCCTAAAACATGTTTGAGTTAGCAATGTTTGAGTTAGCCAAGCAGTGATTTGGTAGATATAGTTCCAACCAGATGGTGACGGGTGGAAAAGGGAGTAATCATGGCATATTTGAATGTATGAGGGAGCCAGAGATAAGGCACAGAATTAGATTTCAGAGAGGATAGGAGAAGATAGAAGAATGGCACAAGGCAACAAATGGGGCCAAGAGACTGAACATATACGTAGGTAACTGGTTGCTGGTTGCCACTGATAGAGAAGCAATCACTGGGACACTGAAGAATCTATAGAGATAGATCAAAGTGTCAGGCAGCAAGAAAGTCCTGAGAGAGGGAAATTGTCCTTGGCAGAGCAGTGAGAGTTATATGGTGTAGTGAACTCAATTTGATGATGCACATGAACCTTTTCTTTCACTTAGTGAAGAGATCATGCAGTTAGGACAGTTAGAGAGTTATCCAGCCATGAGATGCAGCAGCTGGAAATTACTTCCTACTGTCTTAATACCTTCTCACTGTAGCATTCCAGGTCTCAAGTGGCCTCAAGCAGGCAGCTCACAGACTTTGATACTATTTTTCTATGAAAAATTATATGGACAAAATATTTAAAAGAAATATGGTAAGTTCTGATGAGAGAAGAAAGAAGAAGCAAACTTCCTCTAGGCTCTAGAACAACCTTTTCTAACATGGAGGGTTCCATGTCAGAGAATGCTGCTCTAGAAATATACAGTGACCTAATAGGAAGGAAAAATATTAAGACAGGGGCACACTGGAGCATAAAGAGTAGAATGAATTAAGGTTGTGTAGAGGTTCCTTATTCTTCCTCATAATTTCTTCCAGAAGTATTGCTTGGGATGATAGACAAAGAATAGACAAGAATCTCACACAACAGTATGATTGGGCTTCCTCTGGCCAAGGAATGCTATACAAATGAACAGTATTCTTGGAAATGAAGGATTGGAATAGCTGTTTATTAATTTATGTTAATATTAAGGGTAGCCTTTGGGAAAATATTAATAAATTAAATGCATTATTTGAGCTTTTTTATTTCTTTTGCTACTTTTGTGTGATGAATGATTTTTGTGTGTGTTGGGCAGCTGAACTTATCCTTTTTTGCAATTTAGCTATGCAATTCCACCTCCTTGTCATAGGGTGATGCTTTTCTATTTAATCTATACTGAGATATAGAATAGAAACAGCAGTATGAGATATGTCATTGGTCTTTCTTGGTTCATTTGTACCTACAAACATGACTTCTTCCAGCGATGAACTATAAATGCACAAGTTTCCTTTTCAACTAACTTTTAGTTCAACTAACTTTTAGTTAGTTGAAACTAACTAACTAGTTTGCATAGTCTCTGCAGCATTTCTTTGGACTGGTGTCACTTCTAATGCACCATTTATCTGCTAGGCAAGAAATGTTGCAGCATATACAGGTTTTAATTAATGGAAGAATAAACAGGTGCATTAAAAAATAAGAACCTCTTAATGAGTTAGGAGGTATTACTGCAAGCATATCAATAATGTACATACTCTCTTGAAAGTGTTGAATTTCTTTTTGTTTTAATTTCCTGTCCCCATTCATTATACAAATATAACTCTACATGGGGCTACCCTTGAAAAGTATCCAGAAGCTACAACTGGTTCAGAATGCAGCTGCCTGGGCAGTCTTGGGTGCCCCAAGGATGGCGCACGTAACACCTTTGCTGCAAGAGCTGCATTGGCCTACTGTACTTCTCTCTATTCAGAACTTTTCCACGCTCTCTATCCCAGAGGGACTTTCAGAAATAAATAAGTTCACAATTTTTTTTTCTTCCCAAACATAGCATAAATGCACACATTCTTATACTGCAGGCTATCATTAGAGAGAGATCAGCATTTGATTTCTGGCTAGTGACACAAATGCAACACGAATACTCTCTTGTTTTGTTAGGGATTCTAGCTAATTAGTTCTTCTGTCCCTTCAGGTTTGCTGGGGTATGAGAAGGAATCTTACTTTCTTCAAAATACAGCTGAAGTTATATCTGGATGGTCTCACTTTATCCATCAAAATATCAAATTATCCTAGATTAAACAACTGAGATTTCTGTTGGATGAGTTTATTGGCTGAGTCTTTCATGTTTCCATTGAATCTAACATTATTTGAATCTGAACACACACAGCCCCCCCCCCCCCACACACACGGATTTAAATTCAATCAAGCACCCATCACTGATCAGATTCTCTCCAATATGTTGGACTTCAATGCCCATAATTCCTAGGCTAGCCTATCCTTTGGCCATGGAGGGTACTACATTACAGAAAACTGTCTCAGACTCAGTTGTTTGCCCAAGTTGCAGAATTTGCTTAAACTATGAACAGGTGTTTCACATCCTTATGAAAAATATCAAGGCTATGTTGTAATACACGGGCAGGTATTCTTTTGAACCAAAGAGGCTGCACTTTTTTCAAATTATATTTTTAGCTGCTGAGGGCCCAAGAGGATGATGTGATAGCATCACTGTTGTACTGTTGTTGGAAGGGCTTCAGCCTATTGCTATTTTTGCATGTCTGAGCTTTGGAGTGATAAAATAGGTTTGCTAAGCCTGTTGGAAGCTATTTTACTCTTTTTTTTAAAAAAAAAAAGTGATGATCAAGTAGGGCCCACCAGTGGCTGCAAAAGTAGAGCTGGGGCCTCTTGCTCAGTTTTTTTTTAATATTATGTCTCCTAATGCAACGAAGTTGGCTGAAATATTTAATTTGGCTGAATCTTGCATGTTCTTCCTTTGATTTATGGTTTGTTTTCATTTTAGGATTCAGCCTAATCACTCCCACATATAATTTCCCCAGTGGTGTTTGTAACATCTTTGACACCACTCATTGAATTGTACCATGAGGCCCTGGAAGTGCTACCAGCTTCATCTTCATCGCTCTGCTGGACCATTGACTGCCAAACAGCTGACTGGTGGGCTAACTCCAAATCCACTGCTGATCCTCCAGATAGCCCCTTGTCATCTTTGGCAGGACCTTTTTATTGCTTGCACCTGGGGCAGACCACTTGGTGTGCCACTGAATTTTCATGATTCTCCATTCAAAGAACATGTTTCCAATGGCTGAGTCAACCCAAGACCTTTTCAGGCATTAAAATAGAGCAGTTTACAGTAGCATAATATGTGTTTTCACTCAGTTGGGATGGTGCGAAGTTGAGCCTGTCTCAGATACAGTTAAGCCAATGCCCTGCTCTATCTTAAGTTACTTAGAATCTTTGGAAAATAAGACGTTCTTGCTAGAACTATGATAAGGGCAAAGTACTGAAATTGTGTGACACCTTGATTGTATCAGCTGGACTGGTTTCCTTCCTTAGTACAAGTCCTAAATGATTTGGGATCTTGGAAAAGCTGTTGTTTTAGAATTAACTGTTGTATCTCTCTTACATGTATGAAACTCCTGCTCCAAAGTATGAGGACATTTTCTTCTTTATCTGGGTTTTGTAAGCAAGCGAAGACATGCCTTTTAAAACAAATATTTGGTTTTGTTCTTACTAAATTTTATGGAATTATTATTATTATTATTATTATTATTTGCCTGTGTTATTTTGCTGCTATTATTCACCTGTTAACGTGGTTTTATTTTATCTTTATTTTTTTTTGTACTTTATTTTTTATCTTTATTTTTTTATTAATTATCCATTAATAAAATTAAACTAGTGACATTTAGAGAAGAAATATTGTTACAAGCTGCATTATTTCAATCTATGAAGATTGAATAACTATAGAAAAAAATCAACATATTTCTTGAATTTTCAGTTCTTACCTAGTAGCCAGGACATTGCATCAGTTTACCAATTATGCAGCATCCTATCCAAAATTCTTTTCAAACAGATTTATTTATCCTATTGGGTTGTCCTTAAATACTCTTTCCACTTGCTTCAAATTATCTGTCTTCACAGCTCAGTGATGAAGTGAATGCACAGTAAGGAGCTGTTAAATTATTAGGGGCTCTTTATTCATCCATATAGGTTTTTGAGTAGACTATTGTAAATTTTAGGGATGATGTAGGCTTTTATTTGAGTGGTTGAGTGGTTAATGTGAGTGTCTGTTGCCACCTTGGGGGGTGTTTTGTTTTATGGATTTTAATCTTGTAAGCTGCCTGGAGTCACAGTGTGTGAGTTGGGCAGCCATGTAAATTTGTCTAAAAATAAATAAATATATGGTCATCATGTTTAACCTCATTCTGATGTCCTGCATTAATATGTAGATCAGTATACAGTCACTGTTTGTTTTTTGCACCTCTGAATTTTACAATTTGTATCTCATCTAAAAGTTTTACAGTTTGTATCTCATCTAAAAGTTCCTGAATGCATTAAAAATTAATGTGCTATATAAAACTCCATACAGAGTTGCGTTTCATGAAAAAAGCATAGAAAAATAAGTTGGGTAAAATCAATATGATACAAAATATATATTTTGTGGATAAATACATCAATACACAAATACACATTTTTGTCTATTTTGCAGACCAAAACAAGAATGGGACAAAAGAGATTTGTAGGTCAATACTTGCAAGATTCTCGAGCAAAGGAGATTGTTACCTTGTCGTGGTGCTGGAGCTTGAGCACCTCAATGAGCACCATGAGCTAAACCGCGAAGGGACACCCAAGACGGGAAGGTCATGGAAGAGAGGTCAGACTAAATACGATCCCTGGGGAAGGTAACGGCAACCTACCCCAGTATTCTTGCCGTGAAAACTAAATGGATCAGTACAATCAGATATATGTCGGTATACCATCAGAAGATGGGACTCCCAGGTCGGAAGATGGTCAAAATGCTACTGGGGAGGAACAGAGGATAAGTTCAACTAGCCCCAGATGTGATGACGCAGCTAGCTCAAAGCCGAAAGGATGGCTAGCGGCCAACGATGCTGGTGGTGAACGACGAATCCGATGTTCTAAAGATCAACACACCATAGGAACCTGGAATGTAAGATCTATGAGCCAGGGCAAATTGGATGTGGTTATTGGTGAGATAGCAATATTAAAATAGACATTTTGGATGTCAGTGAACTGAAATGGACTGGAATGGGTCACTTCACATCAGATGACTACCAGATCTACTACTGTGGACAAGAGGACCACAGAAGAAATGGAGTAGCCTTCATAATTAATAATAAAGTGGCTAAAGCAGTGCTTGGATACAATCCAAAAAGTGATAGAATGTTCTCAATTTGAATTCAGGGTAAGCCATTTAAAATCACAGTAATCCAAATATACGCCCCAACCACAGATTTATTTATTTATTTATTTCTTATATTTATACCCTGCCTATCCCTTCCCTAACGGATGACTCTAGGCGGCTTACATACATCACATATATATTTTGTTTAAATTTCATACATATACAATTCAATTCTAACTGCGCGCTAAGGGAAGGGGTAAGGGAACCAACTCTTCCATGGCTACTTGGACTACAAGCCCCACAATACCTTGCATCGGAGCCGGCTACCGACGCCCTGTAGATGAAGCTGCTTTTTCTGGGATCCGTTGTAGCCACAGCCATACCAGAGATCTTCTGTTTGGTGGGCGACCCCCGACAGGACGCCAGCAAATTTACCCACTTAAGGTGGTACCCATTTATCTACTTGCTAAGCTTTCGAACTGTTGGGTTGACAGGAGCTGGGACTAGCAACGAGAGCTCACCTCGTTGCGCGGGGATTCGAACTGCCGACCTTCCAATCGGCAGTCTACAGCTCAGCAGTTTAACTCACTGAGCCACCGCGTCCCATAATGCTAAAGAAGCAGAAGTAGATCAGTTCTATGAGGATCTGCAGCACCTACTGGATAATACGACAAAAAGAGATGTTATTTTCATTACAGGAGACTGGAATGCTAAGGTGGGTAGTCAAACAACACCTGGAATTACAGGCAAGCATGGTCTAGGAGAACAAAATGAAGCAGGACATAGGCTGATAGAATTTTGCCAAGACAATTCACTGTGCATAACAAACACTCTCTTCCAGCAACCTAAAAGACGACTTTATACATGGACTTCACCATAAGGTCAACACTGAAATCAGATTGACTACATCTTGTAGCCAAAGGTGGCGAACATCTATACAGTCGGTAAAAAACAAGACCTGCAGCTGACTGTAGTTCAGATCACGAACTTCTTATTGCAAAATTTAGAATCAGACTAAAGAGAATAGGGAAGACCCACAGATCAGTTAGATATGAGCTCACTAACATTCCTAATGAATATGCAGTGGAAGTGAAGAATAGATTTAAGGGATTAGATTTAGTAGATAGGGTCCCGGAAGAACTATGGACAGAAGTTAGCAACATTGTTCAGGAGTTGGCAACAAAAAACATCCCAAAGAAAAAGGAAACCAACAAGGCAAAATAGCTGTCTGCTGAGACAATGGAAGTAGCCCAAGAAGGAAGGAAAACAAAAGACAACAGTGATGGGGGAGATATGCCCAATTAAATTCAATATTCCAGAGGATAGCCAGAAGAGATAAGGAATTATTTTTAAACAAGCAATGCGCGGAAGTGGAAGAAGACAGTAGAATAGGAAGGACAAGAGACTTCTTCCAAAAAATTAGAAACATCGGAGGTAAATTCTAGGCAAAAATGGGTATGATCAAAAACAAAGATGGCAAGGACCTAATAGAAGCAGAAGAGATAAAAAACAGGTGGAAGAATATACCGAAGATCTGTATAGGAAGGATAATAATATCAGGGATAGCTTTGATGGTGTGGTCAGTGAGTTAGAGCCAGACATCCTGAAGAGTGAGGTTGAATGGGCCTTAAGAAGCATTGGTAATAACAAGGCAGCAGGAGACAATGGTATCCCAGCTGAACTGTTTAAAATCTTGCAAGATGATGCTGTCAAGGTGATGCATACCATATGCCAGCAAATTTGGAAAACACAAGAATGGCCATCAGATTGGAAAAAAATCAACTTACAGTATATCCCCATATCAGAAAAGGGAAACACTAAAGAAAGTTCAAACTATGGAACAGAGGCACTACTTCAAATGCCAGTAAGGTAATGCTCAAGATCTGGCAAGGTAGTCTCCAGCAATTCATGAAGCGAGGATTGCCAGATGTACAAGCTGGGTTTAGAAAAGGCAGAGGAACTAGAGACCAAATTGCCAATATCCGCTGGATAATGGAGAAAGCCAGAGAGTTTCAGAAAAACATCTATTTCTGTTTTATTGACTATTCTAAAGCCTTTGACTGTGTGGATCATAACAAATTGTGGCAAGTTCTTGGTGGTATGGGGATACCAAGTCATCTTGTCTGCCTCCTGAGGAATCTGTATAACGACCAAGTAGTATCGGTAAGAACAGACCACGGAACAACGGACTGGTTTAATGGCTGTTGTGGGTCTTCCGGGATGTGTGGCCGTGTTCTGGAAGTTATGGTTCCTAACGTTTCGCCAGCATCTGTGGCCAGCATCTTCAGAGGGCAGGAGCACAGATAGAAGCAAAATCTCTGTGCCCAGGTAGAGTGGGCACACTCTGCCCTCTGAAGATGCTGGCCACAGATGCTGGCGAAACGTTAGGAACCACAACTTCCAGAACACGGCCACACAGCCCGGAAGACCCACAACAGCCATCGAACTCCGGCCGTGAAAGCCTTCGACAATACATTGGACTGGTTTAAGATTGGGAAAGGGGTACGGCAGGGTTGTATACTCTCATCCTATTCTGGAGGTGATGGACTCAACCTTGGGGGAGCTGGGGATGGTGATGGCCGACAGGAAGCTGTGGTGTGGGCTGGTTCATGAAGTCATGAAGAGTCGGAAGCGACTGAACGAATAAACAACAACAAACAGGTTGTAAAGAATAGCTTCCTTTGTCCCTTCTATTATTTTCCCAAGGAATACTCATACCCCTACTTCTTGACACTACATTTGCTTATCCACACAGTGAAATCGACCTTTCCTGTGCATCTTTGTCCTTCTTGTTCTGAGTGTGAAGAGTAAGCACTTCAGAAGGTGTTATGACAAACCTTTTGACATTTTGTTTAGTTGATTAAAAAAAATTCCAACATTTATTCAAACAGTGTCACTAGGGCTTCTTCTAAGTTAATGTTATTTGTTCCTGAGTCTGAGGGACATTAGAAAACTAAGAATAGTTGAGAGGAAAGAAAAGAGACCAAAAAAATATCTGGTGCTTGGTGTTAAATTTTCCTAATAAATCATGCAAGCATTTGAACATTCATCAATAACAACAAGTTGAAAATACAAAGTCTGGTTCAGTCACAATCTTGAATCAGAATTTTCCCCAAACATTGTATGTCAACAGAATAATTAGTTGGCTGAAGCAAATCTATACAACAAATCTCCAATCCAATTGTCTAACATTGAATTAAATGTTATTTTGTCACTGAGATCAGTTCATCCCCATCTGATAAATGTGTTTCTAATATTGATCTAAATGAGGTTGGTAACAACTGAGACACTGTTAGTCCTGACCAGTGCAAGAATGGAAACTAATAAAGGCAAATGCTGGTCACTTTAAAAGCATAGGCTGTTTACTGGTCTATGAAAAATGAAATCAGATCAATATTTGCACGGACACTCTTTACAGCCATAATGAAAGCAAGTATTAAGCACATTGGATTGGGTTTTTTTTATATAAACTATTTATTCATTAAAATATTCTACAAAATCATACAGACGTACATACATACATACATAAAAATCAACATACAGATCAACATAGTAAAAAGCATTAAGTACTACACACCTTATTATATTGTTATGTATTGTTACTATATAATATTATTTATACACCTAAATTCCAATTGGTTGCCACATTTCTTTAAATTTCGAAATATTTTTTTCTTTTAATAAAATTGTTAGTTTCGCCATTTGTGCTAACTCTATAAGTTTTATCATCCATTCCTCTTTTGTTGGTATGTTTTCTTTTTTCCAATATTGTGCATATACAATCCTAGCTGCAGTAATCATATATAATAACAAATTACCATACTTTCCTTCTTGATCATCTTCTAGAATACCTAATAAAAAAAAATTCTGTTTTTTCCCCCAATGTCATTGAATTGGATTGTTTTGAAGTCAGTGCAGGGTAGCAGTTAGCTCTACAAACATTCTGATTTTGATTGAGTTAATGTGTAAGCTCTTACTATATGTTGTCATATATCTTAAAATAAGGTATGTTCTTATTTTAACTTTTAAGCAGTCTTTCGAAAGTCTTTGAGAATTTGTCAATTTGCCTATCCTCAGATAGGCAAAACCTGAAAAATGCTAATAGATACCCAGGGCTCCAGACTGACACTGATAGTATCGAGGATACTATTCAAATATTGCAAATCTCTGCAATCATTGTATGGTACCCAATCAGCATCTCTAACCAATTGAAAAGTTCTATAAATGGGATGGAGAAGGGTCAATTTTGTCTCCCTCTTGTTTTGAGCTGGAGCAAGAGCTGCAAAGGAGAAGAGAGGAAACATCCAATTGCAGAAGTAGGTATCAGGTGGTATAACATTTGATTGTGGCCACCATTTCCGAATGGAATTAATGAATTAAATTCATTCATATATTGCAATGCTTGTTATTTAAAAAGGAAATCATAGAGTTAAAAGGGACTATGAAGATTATTTAATCCAACTATTTTTTCAAACCAAGACCTGGGGTGCATTGCAATCATTTCTGGGTGCTGGAAATGCCAGAGGAGATTCCAAAGCATTCTGACACAACGAATCATGTAACTGCAATTCTTCATCAAGGTAAATTGTGACTGCCTCACACAGTCCTAAAATCTACTTCCCTGCAGTTTCCACCGATTATTTCTAGTCCTGCTTTCTGAAGCTGCAGAAAACAGCTGTTCCATTATAGCCTTCCTGGTATTTGAACATATATTTTCTTAATCTTTTTGTTTTCTGTTTATATATATATTGGACATTAAGTAAGTAAGGTAAGGTTTCCCCTTCCAGTCATATCTGGCTCTAGGGGGTGGTGCTCATCTCCGATTCTTGGCTGAGGGAGCCAGCATTGTCCGTAGACACTTCCATGGTCATGTGGCCAGCATGACTAGACGCTGAGGTGCATGGAACGCTGTTACCTTCCCACCGGAGTGGTACCTATTTATCTACTTGCATTTTTACGTGCTTTTGAACTGCTAGGTTGTCAGGAGCTGGGCGAGAACAGGAGCTCACCCCGTTACGCGAAGCTTCCGGGTCTCGACCTGCCGACCTGCCATCCTTTCAGTCTGCAGTCGGTAGTCTTAACCGTTAGGCCACCGCACCACCCATTTTGGACATTACCTCTTTCTAAATGCAAATGCAGATTTTAGCATCAAAAATTCAATTCCTCTTTTTTTGATGAGGCTGCTGGTGTGACACTGCTAGAATTATGTGAGGAACTGCTTCACATGCATGGGTCTCTCTCCTTGAAGTGTGTCCATTTACTTTTGACTGTCCTGTATGTGGAAGAGCTTTTGTTTTTGTGGGGGGGAAAAGTCTGAACTCTGGGAAGAAAGGAGCAGAAGATGTGCGCTGACCTTGGGAAGAAGTGAGAAATCTCTTGAACCTCTCATAGAAAGGAAAATGACTGCTATTGGAGTTCTATCTCTGCAGCAAGGGTAGCCACTAAAAGCCTGAATAGAGCTTTTACTTGACTTCTGAATGATATTTCCTTCAAATATTTATCACAAATGCATAGTTAGGTTAGGAATGTGATATAGATGTATTTAATTCACCTTTGAATACCAACTTACCTAATTTTACATTTTCCAACCAACACAGATTGAAACGTAATTATGTTTGCTGCTCCATCTATACTAGGAAAATTCAAAGCAAAAATACAGATGGAGAAATGTGCATCAAAATGAATATAATTGTTATAAATCAACCTTGTAATGAACTTTACAAAATGTGAGAATGTGACAACCACATCTCTAGCTTAGGTACAAATGAACATATCATAAAAGCCAGTCAGTTAAGACTAAATCTCAATGGATTTCACTGTGCAATGAAGAGCAGGAAAACCCTCAGTCTAATATGCATAATCACATTTTGAAAATGTACAGTACATATGCATGATGCAGTTCAGTGACTGATTTGTAAAAAATGCAGAAATAGTTAAAAATACATAGGGTTAGGTTAGCAGATAATATCTGTCTAGATTCAAGGCATATTATTATGAATGATTATAACAGTCAGTTTGCTCTCAACAACGGGTGTGGTGGCTCAGCGGGTAAGATGCCAGGCTTGTCGATTGGAAGATCGCAAGTTCCGAGGTTCGAATCCCTAGCCCTGGTGATGGAGTGAGCT
The DNA here is from genome assembly GCA_023362775.1 of Charina bottae. Taxonomy (NCBI): domain Eukaryota; kingdom Metazoa; phylum Chordata; class Lepidosauria; order Squamata; family Charinaidae; genus Charina; species Charina bottae. The sequence goes on along the minus strand of JALMGJ010000030.1, from coordinate 316,405 downwards.
CCCGCACTAGCTCCAGCTCTTGCCAACCTAGCAATTCGAAAGCATGCAAATGCAAGTAGATGAATAGGTACCACTTTGGTGGGTAGGTAACAGCGTTCTGCGTGCGTCATGCGGCCACATGACCATGGAAGCGTCTTCAGACAACGCTGGCTCTTCGGCTAAGAAACGGAGATGAGCACTGACCCCTAGAGTCGGACACGACTGCACAAATGTTCAGGGGGAACCTTTACCTTTAACTTTACCTTTACCTTGCTCTCAACAGATTTGGTCATAGTCTTCCATATCTGGTTGGATTGGATTGACAACTGTGCCTTTCTATGCCCTGGAGCAAATACCTTGGATCTTGGATCTTGGATCTTGACCCCCGTAAGGCCTAGAAATTATTAATTTACCTTTTCCAGGTTACATCAATTCATGCGTTCATTTTAAATCCATTTTGTACTATCTAAACCTCAAGCTTGTCCAAATGTGAAATAAAGCATTACATTTCATTCACAAGTTGAAAATCAAGTTTATTTAATTGTTTGATTTATATTCCACCTTTATTTTGAACAACTCAAAGAGGCATACATAATACTCCTTTTTTCTATTTTTCCCACAACTTTCTCGGGTTGAAAGAGAGTTACCCAGCTGTTATGTTTAGCATTTTCCCTTTTACCATGAAACAAGAAACAAATAAACAGAACCTCTTCAGAAGTTTTCTATGGTTAATTAGTTCTTGATTCCAACTGCCCACTATGGAATTCAAATGAGCCCTATCAAATAATCATCCACAGGGGCCACAAATGGATTCCAACTTCCCACTGTGTGGTGAAAGACCAGGCCCCAAACTCTAAGGAGAAATTTGGCACTGGATCCTCCATCCTTCTTCCAGGGCTTACTGTTTATGAGGTTCAGAAAACCCACAAAAGGGATATAGTACAAGGAAAAAATGAAAACAAAAACACTTGAAAACTCAAATATTTCCTTGTCCAGGGATGCATTAAGTTAAGCTAGTAGGTAGTCAATCTATATTCCCATCCATTAGTAGCAATATGAGTGAAGGGTTTTTATATAAAATATGAATGAGCGCATGGATGAAGAGATAAATGTCTGTACATCTTCAGTCCTACAACCAAGTTAAATAGGTCAAGTCCTTTAAATACCTAGGTATATCCTATTCTTCCTCTTTGTGGAAACACTAAATCAGTGACCCCTCAGTTCAGGTGCAAAAGTCTACCAATATAGTAATTAAATTTGAAAGTTACAAAGGCTATTGTTGCATCGCAACAGCACTCAAATTATTTGAAGTGAAAATGCTAACCCTCCTCCTTTATGGTGCTCAGCTCTGTGCTTATAAAGATATATCTACATTAAAATCCATTCAGTCTAAAATTCTTAAAACCATGCACCATGTGCCTCCCTCTGTGACACATACATTTCTCTAGCTAGCGTTAGGCTGTGCCTCAACAGAGATCAGAATAAGAATCTGCTCACCAAAATACCATCTGAAATCAATTTGGGAAGGAATTCCTAGTTCAATTTATCCTAATTGACTTCCTCTTGAAAGAGACAAAAAGCTGCTGATCTGACTTACCACGGATGGTCACCCCATGCTCTGTTTATCATGGGACTAGAGAAATCCATTTGAAATAGCAATTTGAAAGCATGCAAATGCAAGTAGATTAATAGATACCACTTCGATGGGTAGGTAACAGCGTTCCGCACGCGTCATGCTGGCCACATGACCGTGGAAGCGTCTTTGGACAATGCTGGCTCTTCGGCTAACAAACAGAGATGAGCACGGCCCCCTAGAGTTGGACATGACTGCACAAATGTGTGTGGGGGACCTTTACCTTTTAGAGAAAGCCATGACTGACATCAAGCAAAGAGTTTTTGACTCACAGCTATACCATGACAGAGCCAACTCCTCACATTATTGTTACCTTGTTTTCCCTAACACTTCTTATGCCATTTCCGTTTATCTTTACAATATTTTCTCTGCCTCACATTAAAGGGCACTCACCCTGATAACGCCTGAAAGTGAGAAGAGATGGCTCTTTGGTGAAGTCCAGTTCGGGGGAAAAAACCCCCAAAAACCCAGAGTCCACTCCCAAAAACATAATGGCCATAAAAAACAGTACCCAAGGCGCTGGAGTGCAGTGGGGATAGGTGTTACCTATAGTCTCCTAAAATGGCCAATTGGAGCTGGGCAGACTATCAATGAAGCATCACTGATCATTTAAATCATCAATGAAATGTCACTTGTATTGGGAAAAGAGGGAAAATTAAAACTGTAACAGCTATGTAGTATGAGATAACTCTGTTGAAGCAAAAAAGCAAGGGAAATATGCCCCATCCCCCCAAAGATTATGGCACAGATTTTTTTTTTAATAAATTTTATTGAATTTTAAAATACATATTAAAATGTAGAACAAGAAATAAATAAAGAAATACAAAGTAAGAAAAAAGTAAAAGAAAAGGAAGTTAAGAAAAATAATATACAAAAGAAGTATAGAAAATAGATGGCCTCCAATCTGTCTTTGGTCTTTAAGTACAATATTTGCTTTAAATGTTGGTCTTTCATACAATGCACAGGAACCTTTCTTTGTCATATACATTTCAATTTATATAGTCCAATCTTCTAATCTTCATGTAAATTTCATCTTTCTATCAATTCTCCATTAGTCCATCTGTAATTTCCACTCCTTGAGGTAATATCAATTTAAATATTCTTTACTGCATCAATTTCCATTTTTACATCCATGTTCATATCCTTGATAAAATCCAATTAGTCTTAAAACATATATATAGCAAGTAAAGGCCTTATTTTATCTCTACGGTAATTTGTATTTTATTCTAATTCTAGTAAAATAAAATATATTCTATTCATACATATCCATAAAAACAACCTTAATTTAAACTTAATCTATAATTAGATTATAATTATACCATAATCTACATCCTCCTACATATTTACCTATTTAACAAATTTTTATATCTATTTATTCCCCTAATACATAGCCTAACAACAGTTCTCAATAATATTCATACTAGTAATTATAAAAATAAGTCCTATAATAATATTAATTCTAATTCAAACTTAACATCCCATCCTTCATATATCTCCCTAAATTTTTTTCTATTTTTCAAGTACTCTATAACAACAATTTATATTTATATCACTAATTTTATAACCTTTTATCTATGATTAAAATATCATATTTTATACATCCATACAGTTTCACATATTAATTTTTAACATTTAATATTCCCAACAGTTATATTACTAATAGTTAATACTTTTACAAACTCAATATCCAGTTAAAATCCATGGTTTCAATATCTTTATATCCCACATAATGTTAAGTCTCTTATTCAAGTTATACCAAAGTCATAATGTGTAACCTTTTTTGTTCTGTATCTCTTATAGTGTGTCAGAACCCATGTTTCACAATATCTATCAAATTGCATATTCAGCCTTTGTCCTAACCACAACTGTCCCAATATGTTTGTACCAAAGTTATATTGTTTTGTTGTCTGTCTCATATCGGGTGTAGGAATGATTTTTTGAATCAATGTGTTTGAAATTCCCCCTTCTTGGCCTTCTTCTATCTCAAAGTTTTTTTCTTCTGCTTCCATTTCTATTTTTTGTTCTTTTTGTTCCTGATCTTGCAAAAATAAAATTAAAATTTCCAGTGATTTTTGAATTTCTGAGAGGGCTTCACAAATCTCCACCTTAAATTCTTGAATTGCTTGAGTTACTGCTGCAGTTACTGTTGAGAAACCCATTCTTCTCCACCCCCTCTTGTTTTCAGGCTTCAACAACGGCCGTTCTAGCCAAAACAAATAAATGGTCAGCTGATCTATTCATGGAAAATTACCAGCATAGTCCATTAAGTAAAAAGTTTTTTTTTTTTAAATAAAGGAAGATGAAAAGTTTCAATAATCAAAAATAGGCAAGAAGGTAATACCTCAAACAGTTCATAAAAAGAGAAAGAGAAACTAAATTTCTACCATTATAAAAAGAAAAGAAAAAGAAAAAGAAAAATCCAGTTCAAATGTTAATCCAACAAAGTATATTCACAAGCTATTTAATATCAACTCTTATACTTCCAACTGGGATTGAGTCTTCTGGTAAATTAGAAAGATAAAAAGTAAAAAATAAAAAATGCAAGCATTATTATGCTTCAGACATAAAATCCATTATATTTCCATCTTGATTGTTATAGCAAAGAAAGACAAAATTGCCAACATTTTGTGCAAAGTCCAAAGATAGACCCTAGATGGTAAAACAGTCCAATTTAAATGAAAAAATATAATAAAGTGGTCTAAAAGCCAGCTTAGCTCTAACTTACGATTCCCTGTAAGAGCTTGTTGTTTCTCTCCGATCGTTTCACTGTCTCCAACCCCTGCTCTCTCCGTAGCAGAAAACCACAGAGAGAAAACAGGAGGGGGCAGCTCCAACGACCCCGTGAGTAATCTGCTTCTTCCCTCTCCAGGGAGAACTTCAGTGGTCCTATAATTTCCATAGACCACTGCAAAACAGGGAAAGGTTAGTCAGACTCTGAAAAACCTGACTTGTCGAGCTGGCAGCTGACTCGGAGTCCTGATTATGGCACAGATTTTGACAGACTAGTTTCCCAGTGAAATGCAGACAAGCTCCCCAAAGCTATAGGACCTTGCCTATAGGACCTTGTGATTGCTACCTTTGAATATTGCTAAAGAATAACATTAACGCTCCTCATAAATAAATATTGATAAATAGTATCTCTCACCAAACAATACTCACAGGCTTTCCTTGCGTCAGTACCACTTATGATCCTTCAAGGAGGCAACTTACACTTTCCTTGCCTATGACCCAGCTAGCTGGGCGAGGGGAGCATTTCACAGAGCCAGAGTGGGGCTGCCTCGGCCCGAGAGTCTTTCCCTCCCCATTGCTCATTCCTCCCGAGAGAGGCCAACTGGAAGCATCCCATCAGGAATAGGAATAGGAAAGGAGCAACTGGCCAGAAGGGATCAGAGGGGGTGCAGGGAAGAACAGCGCCAGGGGAAAGAAACTGGCGACCTCTTCACCCTTGAGGAGCCTGGGAATCCCTGCGGGCTGCGGCAGTACCTTGGGCCATTCCCATGGTGACTGGCAGCCCACAACGCACCCTGAAAGCCAAGGCAGAGGCGCGAGGCACTAAGCCCATGCGTCGCCCTGCTGTGTCCAGTCCCAGCAAGTACCCAGCGGGTGGGGGGGTCTGCTCATGCTTCTCCTCGTGAGAAAGAAACGCTTGGAAATTTCAGAAACTTCCCAGGGGAGGGGAACGCAGGATGAAGGCCAGGTGGGAGTCCCTGACGCAAAGGAAACGCCCTTCGTGCTGCCCACTCTCCCCAATGGGAGGTGATCCTGCCTGCCTCATGGCTGAGTTGGGCTGCTCTTCGCTTGCACTAGCTCTTCTCTTTCTTGCTTCCCGGTCAGTTGCCTTGGAAGACAGCAACGCGTGTCGGGGTTGGCAATGCTTTCTCTCTGGCTTGAGAGGGGGGAGGGAGTTCAGCCACTGTCTTGACATGGGGACTGATATCTCTTGTCAGTGTTCTGTGTCTAAGGACCACATGCTTCAAACCTTATGTAATCAGTCACACGTGTAAGGAGGAATGGGGGTTATTCTCAGCTGCCTGATATTGTGGTGTCCGTGCCCACACATCAGGTTTTTACACGTGGCGTACATGTAAAATATTTCAAATGTGTGTGCATAGACAGAAATGCGAATGTAAAAAGTATTTTGGTGAGGAAGTATATTTAATCCCAATCTACCACCATTTCATAGTTTGTGTTTTAAAAACAGTCACAGATACAGGTACTGCAGAATTAAAGGGTCATCTTTCTACCTGGTAGGCAACCTAGTGCTTTCTGCATTTTTGGAAGTATAGCTAAAGGATTACAGAGATTGTTATCCCAAACATCTGGGACTGCTAGGTTATTATTCTAGTATTTACCACACTGCCCTTTATTTTCTGGCTCTGCTTCTTCCAGTCAGTTTAACTACTGCAATCTAATTTTCTGAATGAATTTGTTGTTCTAAAGAAAATACATTTTTTCACCCTTTCAAGCAGCCTCCCCTGTCTGCTTTCCAGATGGGTTAGATTACAATGCTTGCTGTCCTCAGCAAACATAGTGCTTGGCCATGATCTCAGGTTCACGAGATGTAATCCAATACACTGGAGGACTTCAAGTAGGATTTGTACTTCTTTCACATCTCTTTTACTTCATTTGCCTACCATACATACCTTGTCTTTTATTCCCATTGCGCATTTCATATCTCCATCTAGTTGTTGCTTACCACTAGTTCTACTGTACTTTTTACCCCTCACCAAACTCGTTCTTAAAAAAAGATATTTTCCCACAATATATCTGCAGCAATTTCAGGAGAAAGCAACAACATATTTTCACAGAGGTAATTTTGTTGCAGGGATATAATTTTCCAATCCCTTAATAAGTTTCAATGAAAATATGTGTCTTTTTATCATAATGTCCAATAGACTATGTATATTCTATGGAAAAGAATGATCAAATGTTGCCTTTTGGACAGCATGTGTGTGACACTGTTAGGCAAAACATATGTCCTCCCACTATTTTGGTATCATTTTTAAGATTTTGATTTTGATTTTGTTTTATTAATTTAATAATAATAATATAATTCTTACAACCTAAGTGCTTATCCATTACACCACATAAACATGCAGTTGCCTTTAAGGACAAACACTTAAGGGCTAGGCTTCTTTCTCTCCCCAAAACAACTTCAACTCTTTGATAACCCTACAGAAATGTCCTCTTACCTCTTGAAAGATGACTCTCTCCTTTGCTGTGCTGAAGCACAGAACCTGCTGAGTTTTTGCGTGCATTTTGAAGGAATATGACCTGCTGTATGCCTGTGGAGATTGTCCCTTTCAGAGGGCTAAAGTCAGGCATACCTTGTGTTTAGAAGAAACAAACCCTTCAATTTTGTCTTTTCCCTCCATGGTCTTACTTCAACGTCTGCTCTGACTGTCTCTTTGCAGCCTGTCATCCTGTCCCTACTTTATTTCGAGAAGAGAAGCCAATGTAGATGAACATTGCAATGTCCTCTTGAGAGAGAGCTGATAACAAATACTTCCAGCATGGACAATTAGATACATTTTTTTTACATCTAATTCCATCTTTATAGTGATTTTTAAATTCATCTTAAATTCAGCCTCGTAGAATATGATTTGGCAGAGCTCTGTCCTTCGTTCCTATATTAACTATCATTACCACATATATTGTCATTTCTTGCTCATCCTGATATACGTCCTTTTTGTGGCTTTCCTAATTCTCATCCGCATACAGGCTTGGTGATGAAAGCAAGACAAACAAGGCTGCCAATTTAAAGGGGAAAAAAGAAGCTCTCCCTGGAATTTATGGGACTAGACTGCCAGTAAGCACCTTCTCTCACCAGGTACATGAATCTTTTATCAAATGAATCCAGTCATATATAGAGTACACATTCTGTACTATATCTGCTGTTTAATGATAAGCTGGATAGTTTGTTATATTAATTAGAGCTATCATGCTTCAGACTTGGTTCCAGAAAGGTGTTTCAGAGCACATGGGAGCAGGAACACACCACCTGTCTGCAACTTCTCAAAGCAAGTGTACCCTTTTCTAGGAACATGCAGCTGCCTACCACAACTGCCATACGATCTCAGGAAAAAATGTGGCTGCTTTAAAGACTTGTAGGCAGATACTAAATCCATACTCCTGAATCCAGTGGAGCATCTTCCCTAAAACCTGGAGTAGGAGTTTCTGGGGGCTGCAGGGCGGGCCATATCGAGGTGATGACGGGTCGGGGACGTTATAGTGGGAGCTGGAGGGTGGGCCATCTTTGGAGAAGACACCCCCAGTGTTTGTTACCGGTGGGGTGTTCCGGCCCTCCAAGCTCAGACCCAAGCCCTGGTCAGCGGATCCGTAGGGGCCCTGGTTCCTGGCTGTTGTTGCTTAACACCAGGTCAGTTAATAACAAAGGCCCTCATACACAATCTGATCATTGAGGAGGGGGCAGACCTGGCATGTATTACTGAGACCTGGCTGGCCCCGGAGGGGGGGGGGGTTCCCCTTTCGGAAATGTGTCTAGCCGGGTTTACGGTATGGCACCAGCCGAGATCCCAGGGCAGGGGAGGAGGGGAGGCTGTTGTCATCCAAGAGTCTCTAGAGGCCTTCAGGGGCACTGCTCCACAAGTTGCCAGTTGTGAGACCTGTTTTTCAAGTTAGGTTCCCGAGAACAGTTGGGAGTGTTGCTACTGTATTAGCCTCCCTGCTGCGTAGCGACATTCCTGCTTGAGCTGCTAGAGGCCGTCTCGGGGTTGGTGGTGGAGTTCCCCAGGCTTATGGTTCTGGGGGACTTCAACCTGCCTTCCCTGGGGTGGTCCTCGAAGGCGGCTCGGGAGTTCATGGCTACCATGGCAGCCATGGGCCTGTCCCAGATTATTCAGGACCCGACTTGAGACAGTGGCCTCACCCCAGACTTAGTTTTCTTGTCAGAGCAGTGGCAATGTGATCTGAAGGGAGAGTTGCATCTATCCCCATTGTCATGGTTGGATCATGCCCTGACGACCTTGGGATTCTCTTATGCCGCCCCCCTTTGCAGGGAGGCTGGACCTATTTGATTGGTCCACCCCCGGTGACTGATGGACCCAGAAGGGTTTCAGAGGGAGCTGGGGGTTATACCCGAGGATCTACTGCATGGTCCAGCGGAGGCACTGGTCACTACCTGGAATAGGGAAGGTGGCTGGTGCCTTGGACAAGATCGCGCCTATGCGACCTCTCTATGCGACCCGACACTCCACATGGTTCACAGAGGAGTTGAGGGTTTTGAAGAGGATTAAGAGACATCTAGAGCGTCGCTGGAGAAAAACAAGGTCCGAACCCGAATGAACACAAGCTAGAGCTGCTGTTAAGGCCTATCTTGTGGCGGTAAGAGCGGCAAAGTGTCAATATTTCTCCGCTCTTATTGCATCCGCAGAATGCCGCCCAACGGCCCTGTTTAAGATCACTCGGTCCCTTTTGGGGAAGGTGGGTCCTGAGACCCACCTACAGGGCCGTGCAGAGGAGTTTGCTATGCATCTGCAGGACAAAATCGCTCGGATCCGTTCCAAGTTGGACTCCAGGCATGAGACAGAATCTGGGGAGATACTGGGGGAACAAACGTACCCAGTTATCTGGGAACGGTTTGATCCTGTTGGACCTGAGGAAGTGGACAGGATCCTTTGGACAGCAAATGCCACCACTTGTCATCTAGATCCATGCCCCTCCTGGCTGGTGAAAGCAGGGGGGTGACATGTGGCTGGGTCCAGGCAATGGTTAATGCATTCTTGGGAGAGGGGGTGTTTCCAGCTGCCTTTAAGGAGGCATTGGTGCACCCCCTCCTCAAGAAACCATCGCTGGACCCTATGGTACTGGATAACTTTCGTCCAGTCTCCCACCTTCCCTTTATGAACTTCCTACCTTTATGGGGAAGGTGGTTGAGAAAGTGGTGGTGTTGCAGCTCCAGAGGATTCTGGTTGAAACGGATTATCTAGACCCCTTTCAGTCAGGTTTCAGGCCTGGACATGGGACAGAAACAGCATTGGTCGCACTTATGGATGATCTCTGGCGGGAGCGGGATGGAGGCAGTGCATCCATCTTAGCTCTTCTTGACCTCTCAGCTGCTTTCCGCTCATCAACCATGGTATCCTTTTGGGTCGGCTTAGGGAGTTGGGGGTAGGCAGCGTGGTTTTATGCTGGTTCACCTCCTTCCTCCAGGGCCGGTCACAATCGGTGGTGATAGGGAATGGGAGATCCGACCCTCGACCCCTCCTTTGTGGGGTGCTGCAGGGTTTGGTTCTTTCCCCACTCCTGTTTAACATCTACATGAAACCACTGGGCGAGATCATCTGCCACCATGGGATAAGATATCATCAATATGCTGATTATACTCAGTTATACATCTCTGTCCCAGGTGAGATAAGTGATGCTGTGACTGCCCTTTCTTGGTGCCTGGGGGCTGTAGGGGCCTGGATGGGGTCCAACAGGCTTCAGCTGAACCCTGGTAAGATGGAGTGGCTGTGGATTAATGGCTTTTCCCAGTCTGGGATATTATCATCTTTGGTTCTGGATGGGGTTGCACTGCCCCAGACAGATCCAGTGCAGAATCTGGGGGTCCTCCTGGACTCATGACTCCTGCTCGATGAGCATGTGGCAGTCGTGGCCAGAAGGGCCTTTGCACAACTTCGTGTTGTGCGCCAGTTACGCCCGTTCCTGGATCGGGAAGCCCTTCGAACAGTCACTCATGCCCTTGTTATCTCCCATATAGATTACTGTAATTTGCTCTACATGGGGCTACCCTTGAAGAGTATCCGGAAGCTTCAGCTGGTCCAGAATGCAGCTGCACGGACCATTGCTGATGCCCCTATATCGGCACACATAACACCTTTGTTACGTGAGCTGCATTGGGTACCAGTTTGCTTCCGTGTCCAATTCAAGGTGTTGGTTATCACCTTTAAAGCCCTACATGGCATGGGGCCAGGTTACCCGAAGGACCGCCTCGTCCCCAATACATCTACCCGTCCAATACGATCATGCAGAGAGGGCATGCTATGGACCCCATCTATAAGAGAGTTCCATCTGGTGGGGTCCAGGAGGCGTGACTTCTCTGCAGTGGCGCCCGCCCTGTGGAACAACTTGCCCCCGGAGGTGAGATTAGCCCTTTCGCTTCTGACCTTCCGGAGGAACCTGAAAACTTGGTTCTGCCGCCTTGCTTGGGGCCAAGGAAGAAGTAGCCATTCTTGGGGATGGCTAATGCCTTAGAGAGCCCCTCTCCTACATTGGATTGAGTTAGATCTTTTTACTATTCTTGGATTTTAATCTTGTTTTATAACTTAGTATTTTTATATTGTATGTAGATTTTATGTCTCTTGTTTTATTACTTTGTTGTAAACTGCCCAGAGTCCCTCCGGTGGAGGGAGATGGGCGGTGATATAAGTTTGATTAATAAATAAATAAATAAAACTGAATTCAAAGTGCTGCACAGGCCTATAAATATACTGCATTACCATTTTGAAGAAGCAAAATTTACCCAAATCTCAGATCAGGACATTATACAAAGAAAGACCAGTCAAATGTTGAATAGAATAAATAATGAGGCCTGCCATTTTGATATGTACTAATATCAATTGAATAAAAGTATTCATAATTGAAGTATTGTGCATATTGGTTAAATTTTGAAGTTTGGGGCATTATTTTTAAAGAAAACTTGCTTTCAGAGATACAGAGATATGTTGAAAATTCTATAGCTAAGGAAGTTAGCTGATGGCTGACAGGAAGCTCTGGCGTGGGCTGGTCCATGAAGTCACGAAGAGTCAGAAGCGACTGAATGAATACACAACAAAAGGAAGTTATAAATAAGAAATAGAAATAAAGAGAAATAAAATGAGGTCCAAAATTAAGATTGAATAAAATTTGATGATTTTCACATTTATAGGCATAAATCAAATGTATTTATGAACTCTATTTTATATTGTATGTGACTTTTACCTGCACCTATATTATCACATAATTGAACTCTCCCAGTTAGATATACAATCATTGATTTCCACCCACTCCTGGATGGAATATATTCTGGCTCTTATGCCATATGACTGCCAGTGATAAAAGATAGAGGGGAAATAACATCATAACATTTTCTTTAATATATTTTATATATGGTTAAGTTTAGGAAGTTTTGTGTGTTTTGAGACAGAGGTATCCTCACCTGGGGGACTAAGAAAGCCAAAATGGTGGGCTTGACTGTAATTCAAAGTTATGCCTCTTTTTGTACGTGCATACATCAACACATGTAGAATGGGGCAAGGCTTCAATCCACAGTTCATTTTGGCTCCCTTAGCACTGTCCATTGAAGGTGGCCCTGTTTTGAGTTGATTTTTTAGGAGATTCTATATCTGCGAATTTATATCTCCAACTCTATCTCATCACTACTATTTGAAAACAACTTGGTGGCACATAATCAATCAATCAATCAATCAATCAATATATGGGAGTTTAGGTACAGAGTCCCCAGTCCTCATAATTTCAGTATTTAGGCTACTTCATTGTATATCTGTCATTCAGTTCTAGGGCTGGAAAAAACACAGAAGTAATGCAGCTGGTGTGTTTTACTTTCTTTTTGAACGTGTGTAGGCATTTTCTTTCTTTGTTATATTCTGCTGTACCCAATTTTACACAAAACAATAATAGCCATATTTATCATGAAAAAGCAATCAATAGATACAGCATCTTTATTAGGTCAGCAAGGTATAAAGATTACTATAAGCTTTTAAGTTTCAACAGCTTTTCATCTGAAAAGAATTATTTGCTTTCAAGAACTCTTGAAATTACAGGAAATGAAAAATAAGACTGAATATTAGGAATTTCCTGATGATAAGAGCTGTTAAACAATGGAGCAGTTTGCCCAGAACAGTGAAAAATCAGAAATAGCACCTTTTAAGACTGATTTTTATTTTCAGGCATAAGCTTTCCTGAGCAACAGCTGACTGCATCAGGTGCATAAAGTGGCTTTACTGACCTGGGATTAAAATACGTAGGGATGAGGCTGGGGAAAAGGGGAAGACAGAGTAGTGATGCAGATGAAGATTCAATGGAAGAATAGTAGTGAACTTCCCCTCACTGGAGGTTTCAAACAGGGTGGATGGCCACAGGTCAGTCTGTAATGAGTTGGTGAATTCTTGCACTAAGTAGGAAGGTAGACTAGATGACCTACAAAGACCCTTCCAAGTCATATAGTCTATGATCAGGCAAGTTGGTTAATGCATGGAAGGAAAAAAAGACAGGCAGAAAAAAATGGGGCTGATATTACTGCCATCTCTGCACCAGTTTACATGGCTAGAAAGTGCAATGCGAAGTCTTCATATGTGTGAATTAGTTCTTATCAGGTGTTAGTCTGATATGAGGGCTCTCCCAAAGCTTGGTAAGGAGAAGCAAGCAAATGTCTATTAATTCTGTTTCTGAAAATATTAATAACCAACTTGGTAAAGTCAAAACTCTTTCCACCCTTTGAGATACATAGAACTTTGGCCAGTTTTCAAATAGAGTATTTGAATTTGTGGAGAGAGGAATGATTTAAAACATACTTTACACCATATGCAAGCTTTTTGCTCTCTAAAACTGAAACTAGAGAACCCTCACAATAGGTAGGGATTCAGACCCATTTTGTGTGTATGAATTTTGGCTTTACACTACACCTCTCTTTTGTGCTCTTTGCATAGGTGTGATTATGGATGTTTTTCATACTTAACTCATTGTCTTGGGAAGGATCCAGATAGCCTTATGCATATACCAAGAGGATGGAAACCTCTGATTTCTCTGATGTCTGCATCCCTTTGTGTCTCTGGCTCCCCTTTGGACATTTTCCCAATGGAGTTAAACTTTGTGAAAGTTCAGTTTCTCAAAATATGTCGATCATTTTCTGTTAAACAAATAGAAGTTTTTGATTGATTGATTGATTGATTGATTATGTGCCTTCAAGTGGTTTTCAACTCCTAGCGACCACATAGATAGATTTTCTCCATGGTGATCTATCCGTAACCCGTTCTTTCAAGTCTCCCAACGGTGCACCCATTGCCACTGTAACTGAATCCACCCACCTTGCTGCTGGTCAACCTCTTCCTCTCTTTCCTTCCACCTTTCCCAGCATTAGAGCCTTTTCCAGAGAGCTGGGTTTTTGCATAATGTGTCCGAAGTAGGATAATTTGAGCCTGGTCATTTGTGCCTCAAGTAAGAACTCTAGGTTGATTTGTTCAACGATCCATCAGTTTGTTTTCTTGGCTGTCCACGGTATTCCCAGGATACTTCTCCAACACCAAAGTTCAAAAATGTCAATACTTTTCTTATCCTGCTTCTTTAAAGTCCAACTTTTGCTATAAGTTATGTATTTATTATAACTTATATATTGAGTTAACAATAGCAAAAAGTTAAATCTTGAGACTCTAAAATAAAGACTCAGCAGGTAGCAATATCTAGCCAGACGTGATTGATCTGGGAAAAGCTAAGCAGAGTTGTTATGGGAGGCCACCAGAATAACCTATCCGCAGACTAGACTGGGAAGTCAAAAACTAAAATAAAATAAATCCAGAAGAAGGCAATGGCAAATCACTTCCATATTCTTGCCAAAATAAAAATAAAAAGGACATGTCTGCATATTTACCAGGAGTCAAACTCAACTTGAGGAAAACTTAAGATGATATAATTAGGCAGGGTTAGTGCTACATTCTAAAATAACCTTTCCCAAAATGCAGTCTCAAGTCAACTCTTTAATGTTTTTCAAAATGCACCATGGCAATGTTTTATTTATTTTGTAAGAGTACTGAACTCCATGACAACTCTGAGTGGCATACAATAATAAAATCATTACTAAAAAGATACAAGTAAAGTGTATAGTTTTATTTATATGCAGTTAGCGAAATTAAACATGAGTATAATTACAGGTGTCTCATGTCTATGGTTTGGAAAGTGGCTCTTCCGCTGAAAAGAAATTTCATCCACCAGAAGATAAGCTTGCCACAGGAGGTGAGATCAAGTGCACATATTCTTTATGTGAAGAAATTATAAAATTTATATAAGTAAAGCAGATATTCTTTCAAGCAAATTATACAAGGTAAGGGCAAAATAGAAACTCCTTTAATAATTTTCATAGCAGCCTATACTAAATTGTCATTGTTCTTTTTTCAAAAAAAAGTGTTGCATACATTATTCAAGTGTGAGTTGACTTCAGTGTAACTATGAAATATTTCTATCTTGTTTTTTCAGTCCAACCACAAAATGGATTAAGCTTTTAGTTATCCACCATATAGTAGAGTCCCATGCATGTTTATTTTGAAGCCTACTTCCTTTTATTGGGTCCCAGGAGCCATACAGTATGTCAACTCCCCCTTTTAAGGAATCCAATGTTATATTGCCCCTTTTGCCTGTGTGCCTGCCTTTGAGGCCAACTGTTTTAAAGGTTGGAAATTTTCAAAGTATTTTCTTGTTTCTTTATTTCTGCTTTCTTTTATTGAATACAGCACAGCTTAACCATCATTAGACTGTTCTCTGAATGCTGCCCAATGATTACACTTAGGACTTTTCACTGAGTACTTCTCTTAGACCAAACTGGTTAAATGGATATCTGTACTTATGGGATGCTAATAAAATGTGTGTTCCTGAAGTACAAACAGCTGAAAACTGCAGATATCAACAGTGATTTAGCGGACTTTCACTTCCGGGTGTTGAAGAGGACGGTGCAACGAACCGAGGCTCCTAGCCTCAATTCCGCGGCTTTCCGATTGCGGCGATTTTTTTAAAAAGGGAAATCGCCGAAAAATCTCCCTCGAAGAGAGGGAGAGCAGAAGATTACTCACAGGGTCGCCGGATTCGCCATTCTCCCCTGACTCCTGTATTTCCACCACAGGGGAAGGGAGATCGAAGCGGCGAGGGGCGACTGGAATTAACAAGAAGCTCTGCGGAAGCCGTGAAATCTGTCAAAGATAAGTAGCACCTCACCCAACCTTTTAGATACACTTTTTATTTTTAAATATTATTTGCCTTATTAACATCTAAGTTTTATCTCTGGACTTGATTTATAAATGCTGGTGTTTTACCTCTTTCTTGCCAAAGGATTGTTTAAATGGTGGATTGGAAAGCTAATTGACTTTGCCTGAAATGGAATGATTGACTTTCTTCTTTATTCTTATTTTGGCTTGTTTTTATTCTTATTATAATTGGAAGTATTTCTATTGGAATTATCTTGCCTGGATTTTAATTTTTTATGGAATAATGAACCAGTGACTTAACATCATTTCTTTTATCTGTTTGTGATTTTTATTATGAAAGAATTTTACCTTTTACTTCTTTTTTAAAGTGTTTGAATATTTTCTGGATTATATAAGTTGCTTTTTAGATTTCTTATGTTTCCTCTGAATTCCCCTTTTATAGAAATTTGACTGCTGAATGTCTATTTTGGGTAAAAAAGCTATTTAGACCATGGAAGCTTCTCTTTTAATTTTTTTATAGACAATATTTTACTTATTCATGGATGGACTGAGCAGATACAAGCTGGCATGAGAAACCTTGGGATTGTTTATCCTTTTTGTTATTATATTGTCTACAGTAGAAAAAAATTCCTTTCCTTTTTATCTTTTGTTTTTACATTTATATGGACATACATAATTAATGGACTATAATTTAGTTATTTTGACAACTATTTTTAAAGGATTGTTTTTACTTTTTGTATTTTTTATTCCCCTTTTAAAAAAACAATTATTATTCCCTTCCCTTTTTTTTGTCTTCCCCTTCTCCTCTCTTTTTTTTTTTCTCTTACAGGGAAATTATTTATACTATGGCGTCCATGGCATTGAGGAGGAGAGAGAAAGAAAAAGAAACTGGAAGAACATCTACAGATCCTGCAACTCCTACATCATCAATGGAAGCCCCTCCATCAGAAATGAAAAAAATCCTGGATGCAATGGCATCATTAAACAAGAAAATGGAAGATTCAATGGCACAAAATAAACAGATGGAACAACAAATTACATCCTTAGATAAAAAAATAGATAAGAAGATGGAAGAAATGAAAAAAGAATTAACTCAGGAGATCAAACAAGAATTTAAAAAAGAAGTACAGATAGTAAAGAAAGTTGTGAACACTTTGTCAGGGGAACTTAAAGATATGCAAGGTCAGATGCAAAAATTAGAGACTAAATCAGAAGATGTTATTAAGGAACTTGAATATAACTTAGATATTACTGCATTAGCAGAAATGAGAGAGAAAGAATATATTTTGAGATTGAGAGCAGTTCCAGAACAACCAAATGAAAATGTAAGAGAAAGGATTGTTTCTATATTAGCCAAATTTTTGGAGATAAAAGAACAAGATTTGGATTTGGAAATAGATAAATTTTTTAGAGTAAATTCACGCTATGCTAGAGAAAAGAAAGTACCTAGAGACATATTGATATATTTTGTGAGAAAAGTTATAAAAGAGCATATTTTGAAGAAGCATTATAATACTGGATTAAATATAGAAAGAAAAGAAATAATTGTATTAAAAGAAATACCTTTGAGGATACTAAGGAAAAGAAAAGATTATTCCTTCTTTACAGAAAAATTAAAGCGAAATAATATTTCATTTAGATGGGAGAGATTAGAAGGTGTATCTTTTATGTTCAAAGGGCAAAGGTTCAGGATAACTTCTATTCTAAAAGCAAAAGCATTTTTAGAGAAATATAAGACAGATATGAACGATGCATCTGGTGACTTGGAAGAAAAAGTGGAGACACCAAAAGATAAAGAGACGAGTGAAGACTTATCTGAGTTGGGAGCTGCAGGACTGGACTGGAAAAAAAGGCTTTTAAACATCAAAATACTTATGGAATACAAATATTTGACATGGAACATTAATGGTGCCAATTCCCCACAGAAAAGACAAAAAAAATTCATTCTCTGAAAAAATTGAGATTGGATATAACTTGCTTACAAGAGACTCATATTTGTAAAAAAGATATTAAGTATTTGATTTGTAAACAACTTGGAGAAGAATTTATTTCGGCTGGACTTAAAAAACCTAAGGGGGTAGTTTTGTATATACAACCAAAGTTAAATCCAAAAAAGATACTAATTGATGATGAAGGAAGATACATTGCAGTTGAAATTAATATACAAGGAACTAAAACATTAATTGTTGGACTTTATGCACCAAATATGGACAAAGGAGTATTCTATAAAAACTTAATGGATAAACTTTTGGATTTACCCTATGAAAATTGGTGTTTTATGGGTGATTGGAATGGGGTTATTCACCCAGTGATGGATAGACATTCACAAAAAGAAGTGAAACGTACACAGGGAAAATTACCACAAACATTCTTTGATTTGAAAGAAATGTTGTATTTACAAGATATTTGGAGATTGATGAACGGGACTTCAAGAGAGTATACATATTACTCAGAGAGATTTAAATCCTTTTCTATAATAGACATGATTTTGATTTCTAAAAGTTTAATGATGGACATTGGTAAAGTTGAAATATTACCTAAGACTCTCTCAGATCACAATCCTGTAATGTTGACTTTTAAAGGAAAACGGAATGTATTTAGATGGAGACTGAATGTGTCAATCTTTCGGAAAAATGACATAGTTGATGTATGTAAAAAAAAGTTAAGAGAATATTTTCAATTGAATTTAAACAAAGGCACGAATATTCAAACTGTATGGGATGCCAGCAAAACATATATGAGGGGTTATTTTATCCAATATAATGCTCAAATGAGGAGAAAGAAACAAGAGAGAATTCAATTGATTTTAGATGAAATTAAAAGCAAAGAGTTATGTTTAAGAGATAAGCCAATGGATGACACCTTGCTTACTCAAATTAAATTTTTACAAAAACAAATATCAATGATATTGACACAAGAGATAGAAACTCAAATGAAATTTACAAAACAAAAATACTTTGAACATGCAAATAAACCAGGTAGATGGTTAGCCTACAAATTGAGGAAACAAAGACAAAAGAATTCAATTGTTAATATACAACATGAAGGGAAAGTTTTGGTGAATAATATAGATATACAAGAAGCCTTTCACGATTATTACTCAAAATTATATAAAAAACAAGATGTTAACCTAGTCGATATTGACGAATATCTGAGTAAGCAAAAGCTAACTGTTCTTAATGATCAACAAAGAGTAATATTAAATAATCCGATAACAACAGAGGAAATGGTAAAGGCCTTTAAGAAAATCAGTAGTGGAAAAGCACCTGGACCTGATGGCCTGTCAGCAGCCTATTACAAATGCTTCGAGGATGAACTATGTTTACCCTTGCAGAATACTATGAATTCGATTTTGGAAACAGGAAACATGCCAGAGACTTGGAAAGAAGCACATATAACATTGATCCCAAAAGAACAAGATCTGACTCTAACTAAGAATTATAGACCAATATCTTTATTGAACAATGACTATAAAATATTTACAACTATATTGGCAGAAAGAATGAAAAATATCCTTAAGAACTTTATACATCAAGATCTAGCTGGATTTTTACCTAAGAGACAAATCCAAGACAATGTCTGAAATATATTAGATGTGCTGGAATATTTGGAACAACATTATGAAAAACAAGCTGCCTTGATAATTATAGATACTGAAAAAGCTTTTGATAATTTAAATTGGCCTTTTATGTTTAAAGTATTGGAAAATATGAATTTCATATTGAATTTCACCCCCCGTGCTGCCACCGTGCGCGTGCATGCCGCCGCACACACCCCCGCGCGACCACCGTGCGCGCGCGCCGCCGCATGCCCCCCGCGCTGCCGCCGTCACCGCCACCGCTGCCGCCACCACCACCGCCACTGGCATGTCGCCAGCGGCGGCACTTAGGAAAGCCCTGTTTTAAACAATGGCAACGGGATATTTCTAAATTTATTTGGCAAGGAAAAAAACCAAGAATAAAATATAAAGTTTTACAAGACTCAAAAGAAAGAGGCGGACTAGGTCTACCGGATTTGAAATTATATTATGCTGCTTGTTGCTTGGTATAGATTAAAAAATGGATAGTTCTGAAAAATGAAAAATTATTGAACTTGGAGGGTCATGAATTAAGATATGGATGGCATGGATATTTGTGGTATGACAAAGTTAAAGTTAATGTGGACTTTAAAAACCATTATATTAGAAGATCATTGTTAAGAATTTGGAATAAATATAAACAAACTTTATGTTATAAAAGACCCTTATGGATTTCCACGCAAGAAGCATTTCACAGAACAGAAGTAAGAAATAAAGATAAATGGCTGACTTATAAGGACTTTTTAAAGAAAGAACAAGGACAACATATAATTAAAACAAAAGAAGAACTTGCTCCAGAAGGATACACATTCCAATGGCTTTCATATATGCAACTTGTAGAAAAATTTAAATTAGATTTAAAAAAATTTGAATTTGAACAAACTAAATCGGAATTTGAGATACAATTATGTGAGACAGATGATTATTTAATTGCTAAAATGTATAAATTATTGTTAAAAGGAGAAATGGTTGAGGAACAAGTTAAAGATTGTATGATAAAATGGGCAAAAAATATTGGACATAATATACAAATGCAGCAATGGGAAGATATGTGGAACAAAGGGTTAAAATTTACTTTGTGCTATAATTTGAAGGAAAATTTTTATAAGATGATGTATAGATGGTATATGACCCCACAAAAGCTTTCTAAAATGTATGGGAATGTCTCCAACTTGTGTTGGAAATGTAAAAAAAAAGAGGGGTCTTTTTACCATATGTGGTGGACATGTGAAATTGCAAAGAAGTTTCTTCCAAGTAATTGTACTATATTTAAGTATGAGTTGCACATCTGTGGAATTTCTTAGGCCAACATGTGGAACTGTGTGTAGCTTTGAGATCAAACATGTAGGTCAAAATAGTGACTGAATTTTATAGTGCTTTATATATATTACAGTGACTCTGTTCTTTTACAGGACCACTATAAAAGTACAACGGAACAGTTGGCAACTCTTAACATGTCAAAAAATTCTAGGACAGCACAGGTAGTATAAATTTGCAAAAACCATTTGTTTTACAATTTACTTATGCTTGAATTTCAGTGATTTTTCCAAGCTACATACCAATAGTATTTTTGTTAAAAATGTTTTGCATCTTTCAGCTCAATTCAAACAGCAGCAAACAAGGGCAATTCCATTCCTGCAATGATGTACCTAAGCAAGGCAATAATTCTGTCAGCAGGTAAAGAAATATATTGAGTTTGTTTAAAAAAGAAATTAAACAGAATAAGAGCACAAGCAAGCCACTGGCACCTCTCAATGTCTTCATTAATAAAAATAAAGTACCAAGTACCAACTTAGGGTAATCCTGTACTCTCACTGCATTGTTGCCGTTCTTGCTTGTTAGCTTCATTCTTTGCTGTGTCTATGCATGAAAGAAATGCAGTTCTTGCTTTGCTTTGTTAAAAGCATTTAACTCATTTTAAAACACTCTTTGTAAATTATCTTGCTGAGTGGATTGGCATGTGCAAAAGTATGCCAACATATGTCACTTTTTTAAAAAAATACATTTAAAAAACTAATTGTGGAAGAGCAACAAGTATGATAGACACTGAGATATGTCTGCTTGCAAAGAAAGCTATCAGGGTCTCCATTGGAGACTATGGACAAAACCCACATTTTGGACCCCATTTTTGTTGCAAAGCAGGTGTGCAGTGAGCTAAATATGGGGGGGGGGGATTTCTATATGCCCTTTGCTGAGATCAGATTGCTTCCTAATCCAGATGAAATTGGCCATCCAAGATCTCCACAGTACGAATAGCCTGATTAGGGTGATCCAGCCATGGTGCTTTCTGTATCTGTAGATGGTTTCTTCTGGGCTTTAGGATTTTCTTGGCAAACGTGTTGCCATTCCCTTCACCCTGGTTACATGCTGTCACCAGGAAGGTGGGGCTGTTTTAACCCTTCTTCCTAGGGTAGTGCCAAAACTCTGGATCCTAGGAAGAAAAAATGCCTGCTCACTCCAGGTGGTGAGTTTACTCTTCCACAATTATACAAAAATGTCTTGACTTTTTATGTAATGTTCATATGTATATTTTGTAAAAATGTTGTAGTAAATAAAGTAATTTGGTTCATAGTAATTTGTTTTAAATATTGTAATTAAATTATTTAAATTGAAAATGGTAATATGCAAATGAAACACTTGATCATTACAATCTTTGGTTCTGGGGAATTATTTGATGAATGGAATAAAAGCTAGAAATCCTATATATAGTATTAAACAGTACCATAGATATTATCAATCATAGCCTACTTAGAATGATCTTAGTGTCATCTAATTGAATTAGTATAAAGTTCTTATAATCCCTTTCCAGTTTTAAGTATGTTCAAAATTAGGAAGGACTATATTGAAATACACATTGGATAGGAATATATGAAAATATATTGACCTCATTGAAAATGACTTTACCTACTTTCAATCCATTATTCTGGGGGGTTCAGTATTGCAAAAAAAGTTCTATAATAAGATTGTTTTTGAAATCTTATTTTTGAAAAAAGTTTTAGCACAGTGCAGAAATATTAGCAGGAGTAATACCAAAAGTGTAGAATCAATTGGGTCTTTACAGACAGATGGCAAATAGCACTATTTTAACTCTTCTACTTAGGTGAGTAGCAAGCACTTAGAGTAGATGCTGAAGGGCAAGAACGATTGTATAAAGCTATTGGGGATTAAAGGAATGGGTGAAATATAATCGATTGAAGGTGCCCATCAACCAGTGTGGGTGTTAAGAGGACTGGCTGGCTGGGAAATCCCAACGGGCCTGTTTGCCCCTCACCTGTGGAGACTTTGTGAAAACTAACAGGTTTTCAGTTTGAAACCGAGAGAGGCAAGCTACAGCAGCACCTGGCCCTGGGGTGCAGATGGTCCTTAACCACTGAGTCCCACCCATTTCTTCTACCGGCCAGTGGATGGGCTGGTGTCCAGGGAATAAGTCAGTTTCCATCGCCATTAAGAGCAGGCAGTGACATTCACTGTTTCTTCATGTATGACTTTTTACACAGCTTTCCCAGAGCACAGGTAGAAGGTGGTTTTACAAAAATAACAAAAAATAAAAACTGGTCTAGTGGTTAAGGCAACAGGCTAGAAACCAGGAGACTGAGAGTTCTAGTCCCGCCTTAGGCATGAAAGCCAGCTGGGTGACCTTGGGCCAGTCACTCTCTCTCAGCCCAACTCACCTCACAGCGTTGTTGTAGGGAAAATAGGAGGAGGAAGAAGTATTAGGTATGTTTGCCACCTTGAGTTATTTATAAAAAATAATAAAGGCGGGATAGTAAATAAATAAATAAATAAATAAAATTGTGATCTCCCAGGGAACCCCTAGTGACCTCTCGCAGAACCCTAGGATTCCACGGAACCCTGGTTGAGAAACCCTGCTCTATCCCATTTTCTCAGAAACAAGCAGAACACTGCTCTGAGTCCAATCTTATATCAAGGCCTGTATTTTTAATATACAGGATGGGGCTCCTGGCTTTGCTTGTAAGCATTCCAACGTACTCCTGTATTGCTTGTAGCAATTTCAATATATTTCTGACTACAGGAAGCGGTTGAGAGCAGAACAGAGCGAAATGTTTCACTGTTGAGTCTGAAACAAGTTGTTTTGACTGTTAGAAGTATTCTGGCCTGAAATTGATGTTTCAGAGTTTGAACACTGCATTAAGGTTCATTTTCACACAAGATATTGAGCGAAAATCAAGCAAGTATTAGCATTTCAACTGGGTATTTTGGGGTTATTTGGCAATATTTATTCAGGAAGTAGTAATATCCTATCCTACATAATGTAGTATCATTTCAATATCATTTACATACAGTACATGTTTGTGACAGAAAAAATACTACCTGGACAATTCAGTTATCTGAATGAGAATATTATTGAATCAAAATACAGAAAACCTGCAAGTAAAAGCCATTGAAATGAAATCTGGGCAGAAGAAGGTAGCAGCTAATGTGATAGAAGGCAATGTATGTTACTTATCCTAATCCTGACCCATAGTGACATAGAGCCAGGGAAAAAAATGTAAAATGTGGGGTGTTAGGATCATACATTCCTTATTTTATTCTTAGATAAGCATATCTTTAGAAACTGACAGAAAAGTTGTGAAAAATCTAATTTTGTAGATTTTCCAGGTACAGAAAATATCATTTCCCTATATAAATCTGTCTCAGGAAAATACACACTAGGAAATGTGTCTGCACAAGAATATTTTATGATTTGGGAGAAAATAAGCTGCTCAAAAAAATAAAGGGAACACTGAAATAAGACATCCTAGATCTGAATGAATGAAATATTCGTATTAATTACTTTGTTCATTACATAGTTGAATGTGCTGACAACAAAATCACACAAAAAGCAATGGAAATCAAATGTAAGCAACCCCTGGAGGTCTGGATGTGGAGTTACACTCAAAAATTAAAGTGGAAAAGAACACTACAGGCTGATCCAACGTTGATGTAATGTCCTTAAAACAAGTCAAAATGAGGCTCAGTAGTGTGTGTGGCCTCCACGTGCCTGTATGACCTCCCTACAACGCCTGGGCATGCTCCTGATGAGGTGGCGGATGGTCTCCTGAGGGATCTCCTCCCACACCTGGACTAAAGCATCCCCCAACTCCTGGACAGTCTGTGGTGCAACGTGGCGTTGGTGGATGGAGCGAGACATGATGTCCCAGATGTGCTCAATTGGATTCAGGTCTGGGGAACGGGCGGGCCAGTCCATAGCATCAATGCCTTCGTCTTGCAGGAACTGCTGGCACACTCCAGCCAAATGAGGTCTAGCATTGTCTTGCATTAGGAGGAACCCAGGGCCAACCGCACCAGCATATGGTCTCACAAGGGGTCTGAGGATCTCATCTCGGTACCTAATAGCAGTCAGGCTACCTCTGGCGAGCACATGGAGGGCTGTGCGGCCCCCTAAAGAAATGCCACCCCACACCATTACTGACCCACTGCCAAACTGGTCATGCTGGAGGATGTTGCAGGCAGCAGAATGTTCTCCACGGCGTCTCCAGACCCTGTCATGTCTGTCACATGTGCTCAGTGTGAACCTGCTTTCATCTGTGAAGAGCACAGGACGCCAGTGGCGAAGTTGCCAACCTTGGTGTTCTCTGGCAAATGCCAAACGTCCTGCACGGTGTTGGGCTGTAAGCACAACCCCCACCTGTGGACGTCGGGCCCTCATACCACCCTCATGGAGTCTGTTTCTGACCGTTTGAGCAGCCACACGCACATTTGTGGCCCACTGGAGGTCATTTTGCAGGGCTCTGGCAGTGCTCCTCCTGTCCCTCCTTGCACAAAGGCGGAGGTAGCGGTCCTGCTGCTGGGTTGTTGCCCTCCTACGGCCTCCTCCACGTCTCCTGATGTACTGACCTGTCTCCTGGTAGCGCCTCCATGCTCTGGACACTACGCTGACAGACACAGCAAACCTTCTTGCCACAGCTCGCATTGATGTGCCATCCTGGATGAGCTGCACTACCTGAGCCACTTGTGTGGGTTGTAGACTCTGTCTCATGCTACCACTAGAGTGGAAGCACCGCCAGCATTCAAAAGTGACCAAACCATCAGCCAGAAAGCATAGGAACTGAGAAGTGGTCTGTGGTCACCACCTGCAGATCCACTCCTTTATTGGGGATGTCTTGCTAACTGCCTATGCTTTCCGCCTGTTGTCTATTCCATGTGCACAACAGCATGTGAAATTGATTGTCAATCAGTGTTGCTACCTAAGTGGACAGTTTGATTTCACAGAAGTGTGATTGACTTGGACTTACATTGTGTTGTTTCAGTGTTCCCTTTATTTTTTTGAGCAGTATATTATTTCAAATTATCTTATGAATACCTGTCAAAATGAGATTGCAAAATATTATCTTGCCTGTAGACCAATTTCTGTTCCTATTTACAGAAACTTTGTTCAACATTTTATTGATTTCCCAAAGCCATTAATTGCTGTGGTAAATGGGCCAGCTGTTGGGATCTTTGTAACTGTACTTGGGGTGTTTGGCGTCATATATGCGACTGACCCTGTAAGTTTTCTGCCTTACTGCCTCCTATCTCTAACACTAGATCATCGTGGACATAGATGTTTGTTGGAATAGCATCTCTTTGTTCGAGATACAGACTTCCTTTTTTCCTATTTGGAGAATCAAGGTGTGGCAGGGTGAGAGGCTATGTATGAGAACTGGAATTTTCTTTGTAGAATTGAATTATTTTTTACTGAAAGCCCACATACTGGAATGCAAGCATATAGGCACGTAGGCCGGGAATCAAAAAGAAAAACCTAAACTCTCTGGAAGCACCTGCAAGCTGGCACGTGCACACTCATTTGTGAGTACAAAAATTACAACAAAGAAATTGTGTATTTATAACTAAATGCAAAAGTGAAGTCTTAAAGAAAACCTTAGTAGTTCTTTGCTTGCGAAATACAAGGTAATTTTTTCTGCCTCCCCCAATTGCTTATCTAAGGTATTTGCTTTACAATGCTAATCGCTCTCCTTCACTAGCCTGGCTACTGTTCTACCCAGAAAACATTACTCTAAGGCAGCGTTTCTCAATCTTGGCAAGTTTAAGATGTCTGGACTTCAACTCCCAGAATTGTGACTTCTCTCTGGAAACTAGGCTAGTGCCCTCATTGTTTGCCTTCTGGAAGTATTAAAGACAGAGCTAGAGGGGCCTAGGGGGTGAATGGTCACTACTACACCTATGGTATTTTTGTAGATTTATCTTGATTTTAAGGTTTTTGCTTTTATGATGTAAACTTCCAGGGGTTGTTTTTGAGTCCAGAGGTATAAAAATAAACAAAACAAAAAATCTCTGGGTGAATTTTTCAAATCCATAAAAAACATCAATATTGTGGATAATTCCAGTTTAAAGAACATACTATAATTAATTATCTTTGATTGAAAAAACATACTATAATTAATTACATCAGTAGGATATGTACTTCAAGGGACACTTTAAACCAGATTTAGGGAATTTACTTTGGGAAACTGTCAATTTCTGTCTGGAATAGCATGGCTCAGAGATTTGGCACAGCCTAGAGGAGGAACTGAATGTTCCAGAGTTCTCCAGAATATTCCATCCATGAATCACATCTCTACATAAGAGTCTTGCCACTTGTACAAAGAACTGTAAATATAAGAATGTCCAGTGCATGTCTAAAGTTATTCTTTTTGTAAATAACAGTTGTAACTGGATCAGAGAAGTCAAAGACTATCCTCACTATTCTTTTCTGTTATATAAACCACAGAAATGTTGATCCCTGCAACTCAGACCACATATGTTATATTTGTTTAAAAGCCTTTGAATATCCACATATGAAGCATATCTCTAATATAAATATTATTATTATTATTTACAGTTAGGACTAAGCATGACAAGAGTTTTATCATACCATTTGTAAGTGACATAGCTATATTCTTTCTTCTAAGGAAAAAAAAAGTTTACGAGTTGACAATGTTTCCCCCCCACACAGGCTACATTTCATACTCCTTTTAGCAACCTCGGTCAAAGTCCAGAAGGATGTTCTTCATACATATTTCCTAAAATTATGGGGTTAACTAAGGTATCATATGTATATATTATCTCCTTGGTGGTTGATTTAGAGAACATTTCTCTTAGATTTTGTTCAGGAAGGAAGACATATTAAATATGAAGAACGGGGTCAATTTATGTAATGGTAGGCACTCATTTGCCATATGGGGTGTGGTCAGGACTGCATTTTAATAACATTTTAATATACTTAGCAGTTAGCTGAAGAGAATGTACTAGTGCTGTTAGAAATGATTGGTATATAAAACTTATGATAGCTTCAGTATCCAGTATAGAACTACCTAATTTGCACACCAGTACTGGAGCCCTAGAATGTTACAAAATATATAATATCATAGGGAGCTGCCTTGTCACAGATCAAAACTGCTTCTTGATCAGTCATGTCCAACTGGCCTATCCCTACTCTGCCTATCCAAAGTTGTGGGTAGCTGCCAACTGTAGATGCCAAGGACTGAACTTAAGTATAGTTTATGAATTATACACCCAAGTGTTCTTCCACTCATTATATATAACAAAGCACCAGAATTAGTGGAAAGTCAAAATGAGCAGTTGTTTCTTTTCCCATTTAATCAGGCCACTGAAATGCTGCTTTTCAACAAGAAGCTGACTGCTGCAGAAGCCTGTTCACAGGGGCTTGTGACTGAGGTTTTTCCTGACAGTACATTTCAAAAAGAAGTGTGGACAAGGCTGAAGGCTTATGCAAATCTTCCCAAAAAGGTTAGTGTTAGCAAAATTGCTTATGTAATAAGTTGCATTAGTTGATTTTAATACATTTAACATAGGTGGAATGGGATTGCCATTTCTAATGCATTCTATACATGTATGTTATGGCTTCAAGTTTTTAGCTGGGTGCAGGCAAATACTGCATTTCCTGGGGTGGCCTTGAATTCAGTTTTCAGAGTGCTAACCTGATGTGGCATCTAGAAGTGTAAGCAAAATGAAAAAATATGTTTGTTTCAAGCTGAGAACATCCCATCAGAATGTTCCAAATCAGCTACATCCAGATGCAGCAACATTTGGAATAGCTTAAGTATTGTGTTGGAATAAAACTTTAAAAGTTTTGTATGTTTCAGTCTTAAGAAACAACAGAAATTCAGTATGAATCCCTTCCTCCTTTGTTTTTCATCCCAGCACCACAAAAGTTGGAGAGACGGTAGTCATGCTCACTGTTATCAGCTGGTCAACTTCAATATTATTTTTAAAATAAATGTTTTTAAATATTTCTGCACAGAAAGTCACAGAAAGAAAGTGGGTTTAGAAAAGGCAGAGGAACTAGAGACCAAATTGCCAATATCCGCTGGATAATGGAGAAAGCCAGGGAGTTTCAGAAAAACATCTATTTTTGTTTTATTGACTATCCTAAAGCCTTTGACTGTGTAGATCATAACAAATTGTGGCAAGTTCTTGGTGGTATGGGGATACCAAGTCATCTTGTCTGCCTCCTGAGGAATCTGTGTAACGACCAAGTAGCAACGGTAAGAACGGACCACGGAACAACGGACTGGTTTAAGATTGGGAAAGGAGTACGGCAGGGTTGTATACTCACCCTACCTATTCAACCTGTATGCAGAACACATCATGCGACATCCTGATCTTGATGAATCCAAGGCTGGAGTTAAAATTGCTGGAAGAAACATTAACAATCTCAGATATGCAGATGATACCATTTTGATGGCTGAAAGCGAGAAGGAGCTGAGGAGCCTTATGATGAAGGTGAAAGAAGAAAGTGCAAAAGCTCGGTTGCAGTTAAACCTCAAAAAAAACCAAGTTTATGGCAACGAGCTTGATTGATAACTGTCAAATAGAGGGAGAAAAAGTGGAGGCAGTGACAGACTTTGTATTTCTAGGCGCAAAGATTACTGCAGACGCTGACTGCAGCCAGGAAATCAGAAGACGTCTACTTCTTGGGAGGAAAGCAATGACAAATCTTGATAAAATAGTTAAGAGCAGAGGCCTCACACTGACAACAAAGATCCGCATAGTTAAAGCAATGGTATTCCCCATAGTAAGCTATGGCTGCGAGAGCTGGACCATAAGGAAGGCTGAGCGAAGGAAGATAGGTGCTTTTGAACTGTGGTGTTGGAGGAAAATTCTGAGAGTGCCTTGGACTGCAATAAGATCAAACCAGTCCATACTCCAGGAAATAAAGCCAGACTGCTCACTTGAGGGAATGATATTAAAGGCAAAACTGAAGTACCGTATTTTCCGGCGTATAAGATGACTGGGCGTATAAGACGACCCCCAACTTTTCCAGTTAAAATATAGAGTTTGGGATATATGCCGGAAAATACGGTACTCGCCGTATAAGACCTCTCCTGGCCAAGTGCAGCCGCTCGCCGGAACGCAGCCCCCAGGGAAGAGCAGGAGGACGAGCGCGGGCGGCGTACTGCATTGGGTCCCGTTGCTCGAAGGAGAAACGCGGGGAGGGGGAAGTGAGCTCCGTTCCCTCAGAGCAGCCTTGGGAAGGGAGGGGCCAAAACGCAGTGGCTCCACGACGGGCTCCAAACTCGTCCTCCTGCTCTTCCCTGGGGGCTGCGTTCCGGCGAGCGGCTGCACTTGGCCAGGAGAGGTCTTATACGGCGAGTACGTATTTTCCGGCGTATAAGACGACACCCGGCGTATAAGACGACCCCCTACTTTTGAGAAGATTTTCCTGGGTTAAAAAGTCGTCTTATACGCCGGAAAATACGGTACTTTGGCCATATAATGAGAAGACAGGATACCCTGGAGAAGATGCTGATGCTAGGGAAAGTGGAAGGCAAAAGGAAGAGGGGCCGACCAAGGGCAAGATGGATGGATGATATTCTGGAGGTGACGGACTCGACCGTGGGGGAGCTGGGGATGGCGACGGCCGACAGCAAGCTCTGGCTTGGGCTGGTCCATGAATTCACAAAGAGTCAGAAGCGACTGAATGAATAAACCACAAACACAGAAAGTCAGAATCTATTTCCTCAGATGTTCAATCGATACAAAAAAGAAAATGAGCTAATTGTGGAAGCTAGGCTGATAATCGGCACAAGGCACAGGGATCATAACAATACCTGTACTGAAAGATCTGTGCCCATTGCTAATTGCTAAACAGGGTGTAATTTAAGTTGGTTTAGAATCAGAGTATCTAAGAGATACTCAGGTTTGTAATCTCTCCTGTTAGAAATTTGTCTGATTTAAGAGATCTGTAGGAGAAGCCTTATCAAGATCTCCCTATTCTCAATGGCCCATCTGTCTGGGATATGGAACTGACCTTCTGCATTGGTCCAAAGCTATGGGATGCATTGAGTTACATTTGACCCCATTCTCTCAGTTTTTAGAAAAGCTATAAAGATGAATCTCTTTGCCAGGCTTTTAATTGTTAATTGCTTTTAGCATTAATGTTAGAGTTAATTTTTTGTTCTAAAACTTATATTCTGTTTTTGTTTTTTAAATTTCATGTTATATCTTAAGTACATGCCAGAATAGAAATAACAAATACATAAACAAACACATCTATATTCTTTGAATTAGTACCTGTTTTAACAGTCAAAGGGCACTTACCATTGCAACAGGTGTTTCGGGTCGAAAAAAAAGAAGAAAGGAAAAATAAGAGAGGAGAAGGGATACTTTATGTACAGCCTGCAGGGGGCGGTAGTGGTTTTTCGCTCAAGAGGTGTGGGGAGGAGATTTAGGGGAGGAGACTTTTTAGGAAGGAATCAGAGCAGGATTTTCAAGAGCATGTGCAGAGTGTGCTGATTGGGGGTGGCCAAGTGTGTATTATCCCACCAGCCCCTTACACAGAAATGTTTCTAAGAGCTCTGAATGAGTGTTAATGGAACAAAGACCAGAGACATTCTTGTGGCTTTGTGGTTTCTAGTTCCTTTGACTAAATACATTCTCTGCCGTGCTGTGTATTCTGTCTGTGGGGTTTAGATTGTTTGATATTCTACATAGAAGCCCTTTTCTTTACTTAGGCTAAGATGTTGGCCCTGGAGAAAAGGTGGTGTGTGTGTGTGTGTGTGTGTGTGTGTGTGTGTGCTTTCAGTTCATTGAACTGCATGGCGCATGAGGATAAGGGAAAGAAGAAAAGAAAAAAAATTAGGGCAATGGGTGGTTTTGGTAGAGCCTCCATGGACTGGTATGGTCTATCTGAATTTTGTTTTTTGTTTTAACAACTTTTGGCTATAGGAGCAGTCCAAGCACCAAATAAACTCTTATCCCAGCCTTATAAATTTTAATTTTGGGAAGTTATTGGGGAATTAAATGGTATTAAAAATTATTTGCAGTTGAATTGCATAAGAAATGACTGGAACCCTGAGCTTCTTGTGAATTAAAGATTGATTAATTGAAAAAGGGATGGCCAGCCTGCCTATGGGCAGTGGCAGTTGATGCCCTGCTGGTGTAGGAGGCTGAGAAGTTAACCTATGGCTAACCGTTGCAAAGGGGGGCCATTAGCTAATTAAAAACCAAATGGCAAAATATCAGGCCACTTTGTTAGATACTCCCAATGTGTCTTTGGGGTGTCCAACCGGCTGAACCCGACCACCTTTGTCCCCAGTTAAACAAAGCGAACCTCATGAGAACCAAAAGAGGTTTTTGTGTTAAAGCTCACTCACCAGAAGACACTGATGTGGTGACAGAAAACAGGAAACCTGCTGCTAAACAAGCTGCTAGGCTGCCTCCAGTAAGAAGGAGCCAGAGCAATGGGCTTGACATGAATGGTTTGGATTCCAACTCTAGTTAATCCACACATATATACATATATACTGATATATACCTACACAGATACACACACACTTTTTCCTCCCTAATCCATTGGCAATGGCGTTTATCTGATTAGTTACTTTTTCCTTCTTTTTAGTCTTCTTCTACAGTATTGTCTTTTTCAGTCTATGACTATCTAGCAAATAAATAAATAAAATGTCTGTCCAATCTGTTCAAAGCTAGTGGGGCATTGGATTTATCAGGGCACTCAGACATTGGCGGTGTTGTGGAAGGCAAAACATGGTGTAAAACTCTGAGGAGGAAGATCACACACTCGTGATTTATTTATTTATTTGATTTCTATAGCTGCCCATCTCAACAAATGACTCTGGGTGGCGTACAATCATAAAAAAACCATAAAACAATTAAAACAATACAAAATAAATATAGATGGTTGCCAAGTAAACAAATGCCATAGATGATAATATAGCCAAGAAACGGGGCCCTTAACATACTCGGGTCCCCAGGCCTGGGCACAAAACCAGGTCTTCATGGCCTGATGGAAGGCCAACAGGGTCAGGTTCATCCTGATCTCTGATTGTTGGGTTCCAATTTACAGAAGAAGAGGAACAAAGAACAGTAGAAAAATAAGGCCTTTTATTTGAATTGCAGAGTGGAAAATTCTATTGCTCTGATTCGCTGCCAGGATTTTGGGACCAGATAGAGAAAACCAGGTAAGTTTGATCTTATTTATTTATTTATCCAACTTCTATCACCGCCCATCTCCCCCCAAAAGGGGGACTCTTTTGTAAGCAATGTAAGCAAAGCCATTTTATTGTTAAGGAAAACCATGGTTTTTAGAGGCATCAGCAGTGCTGGGAATAGTCATTGTCTCTTGTTAACAAGCAGAGGAATGTAGATGGGATTAGGTGCGTACCTTTAATTGACTATGGAATGTCTGAGTTACAGTGTTGCATCTTTCTTATTAAATTTGCCTTAGCAATTGCAGTGCCTGACCTCCGCTGCCTCTACTCAATTTCATTCTGCCTTTGTTAACATAAGTAATACAGTACTTATCTTAACAAAGGAAATGGTGTGTGTGTGTGTGTGTGTGTGTGTTTTCTGGAAAAGGAATACTTTCCTGACTTATGGTGGGATTATGCAAGTGGAGAAGCTGAACCTGGTCTCTGTCACATCTACAGGGGAAGAAGACTTAAAAATGAATTATCTTTCCAGAACTTTATTTCACAATGCTATATCTTTCAGAAGTGTCAGGCTATGGTTCCCACCATCCCTATCCACTAAGCCCATGGACAGTACTGTTATGGACGATGGGCGTGAAAGTCTTATACATCAGGTGCCAGATTGAAGAAAGCTAAAATAAAGTTTTTTATAGATGGAAATACTAATTCATCTGATTAAAGCTTGGACTGCTTAACATTTGCCATTCTGCTCATGTTATCATCAATTCATGGAGGGGGCAAGCAGAGGCCAGTTCTGAATGTAGACATTCTAAATGCAATTTACAATAATCTGGTAGACACTGCTGGAGAAATGACTCCATTTAATGAAAACAAACAGGAAACATTGCCCAATTTTAACAGACAAAATGAGAATCTAATTAAGTTGCAGAAATGACTGGCTTAAGTGTCACAGCGTTGGGTCTCAGTGGCATTTCTCTTCCACAACAATCTTTGCCAGGAATTGAAACAAAATGTGGCATTTTACAGGCCTGACAGCTCCCTGACCTCCATCAAACAAGAAATAACTTTCATATTACTAAAGAAATGTTTCTTGCTGGCAAATGGGATAAATGTACCAAGGACAGTGAGGTCACATTTTTCTCTCCTCCCCTGTTTCTGTCACACTTTAATATCTAATGTTAATGTTGGCTGTCTGTTCATATTATCATGCAGAGACTGTGTTGCCTGAAATGCATAGTCTTTAATCTGGCTCACATAAGCCATCAAGATAACCCACAAGTGTACTGCTCACTTTACAGCAAAATGCTCTGTTAAGAGACTAGGATGTTAGCAGGGGAACTAGTCTGCAGCAAGGGTATTTTTGTGTTCTGCCATCTTTGAATAAAAACTAAAGAAGGAAGCAATGGAAATGGTGTGGCAAAAATTATCAGAATGAGCAAAATCCATCCATGGAGAGAACCATTAAAGCATTCTTTGCATAAATTAGCTCCAATTAAACCCAATGCTCAATATTTATGCAAGGCATGGTGTTTAGCACATGACTTAAAAGGGGAAGATAGGCTTAGTTTTTATATTTGAATAAAGTTGTTTCGAGAGCCAGTTTGGTGTAGAGGTTAAGGCAGCAGGCTAGAAACTGGGAGACCAGGAGTTCTAGTCCTGCCTTAGGCACAAAGACAGCTGGGTGACCTTGGGCCAGTCACTTTCTCTCAGCCCTAGGAAGGAGGCAATGGCAAACCACTTCTGAAAAACCTTGCCAAGAAAACTGCAGGGACTTGTCCAGGCAGTGTCCAAGCATCAGACATGCTTGAAAGGATTAAAAAAAAGTTGTTTTATATACAACAAAAGCAGGCTGGGCTCACACTTTGCAGTAATCTACAATAATGTGGTTTGTTTGGGTGTGACACAGTGCACTGTGTGAAAATAGCCACTGTGGTTGTAAATCATGGTTTGTTGCTTAGTATTATTGTTTAATATTGAGAAACCATGGTTAACACAAACCTTGCTTCAGTGTGTTGTGTGATCCCTGTAGCAGATATAGGTCTTGTTTATTGATCTGGCATAGTAAAACCATTTCACAGTAGTTAGCAACTGTTGCTCTCTGAGAGTAGATCAAGAGATTGGCATCAAAATTTTCTATTCATTCAAATTACTATTTCAGTGAAGTCCATAATAGTATTCCTACACTGTCCTGGCCATCTAAACACAGCAGTATTCCCTCAAAATTGGCAGAGTTTGAGATGGAGCATCTGGTCAATGAGATGGAATTTCTATAGATTGCAGCAATTTACCTTCCCATCCTTCAATCCTAGCCTGCTCTCATTATGGAAGAAGTTGACAAATAGAGCTGGGAGTTGCACTCTACCCTTTCTCTTAGTCAGGTCTCTGTGATATCAGTTACTTCAGTGCTTCCATCTAGGATAATAGTTATGTTACTAAAGGAGTGCAAAAAATGTGACCCGGACCACATGTGGCCACCTTCCTTTCTGTGTTCCACAGGGCCTCTCAGAGTAGCTGGTGCCATCAATTTGGGTCCTTTTTTCATTTTTAGGGATGTTGGGATGTTAAGGGGGAAAATAGGTGCCTTAAGCCTTCCAAATAGTTAAAGCACCTACTTCATCCCTTAAAACCTCTGGCACTATTTTTGGAACACAGGAAGTGAACAGAGAAACAGCATAAAAGTGCTGGGGGATGGACAGAAATTGCCTCTCTTAAGGCTCTTTGAATCCTAAAAGCTACAATCTTTTTTTTAAATCACAGTTTATAGTTTGAGATGCTGGATTTCATTCTAGTTCCATGCAGGACCACAGAATACATTCAGTCTGTGTCATTAATGTAACTATACTAATTCTCTGCATACTTACCTTGGATCGATTGAAATTGATCTTAGTGTGAATTACAGAGAATTTAAGTATAGGATTAGGTTGAAAGTCAATATAAAGTCCTAGATTTCTTTAATAGGAGTTTCTAGCAGTTGGAACAAGAAATCTTAAAACAGGTCTATTATCAGACAACATTAAGAACTCTATATTTCTTACCAATAACCTGGGATTCACTTTGCAGTATATGTCAAGTTTACTAAGGCACATTCACTCTACTTATCAAGGAATCATGAAGACTGAACAAATGCAGGAAGGAAATGAAGGTAGATGAGATCAGTCAAGCAGGAACAAGCAGGTTAAGGCCACCTTATATATGCATAAGTTACTATATCACCACCAATTCAAGGAAAGGGAGGCATAATGAAGTGATTAAACTTTATTCCAGGGTAGGGCTATTTTATCTGAGCTGCAGTATCTGTACAACCACTAGATAGCAGAAAACCATACTCATTTCTGCCATCTGGTAGACATCTGGATTTTGCAGCCCAGAATTGGTAGTTCTAAACTTTTGCCACTCCTGCTTCTGTTAATCTTTCATACCATTTCTACAATGTTCTGCAATATGTATGAAATAAGTAAGTAAATAAGTAAGGTAACTGTATTCTATGGTACCAATCAAAGAGAATTGTATGTATTCTGTGGGTTATAACTCAAAGTCCTCTTATAGTTTTGGACCTTAACATCATCCTGGGCCAGAATGATCAGCTGCAAGGGACTGGCAAGTTGTGGTGCTGTCCATAACAAGCCATGATGACATCAAAATGACAGGTGCATAGTTATAATATTGTGCAAATCAAGCAATTGCGTAATTGCAGCATGATGTCTGATGAAGGTTGAGTAAACAGCTAAGTTAGAGTATGTAACTGTTAAGATAGGGCAGCGCCATGTGAAGAACAGAGATGTTAATAATGGGTAACTTCAAAGGCATTTTGAGAAGTGATCTGTAGAAGCTCTCCTTTTTTAAAGCAAGTGCTTTGCTGTCTCAATTAATTATGCTTCCAGATTTGAGAACCTGGATGCAAGCATTTATAACAAGCAACTTTTCTGGAAAAACAAGGGCTCATAATGGAATCATTATTCTCCATCAACTATAAAGTAATGGTACTTTAAACCTTTTGAGATTCTACAAAAGGAACATAATTTATCTGGAAAGGCTCAATGGCAATATATCCAGTTAAAACACTTGTTATCTACACTGTTTGGCCCTGATGCCCTTGCGGCCTCTCAAATGCCAGAGGCATTAAGTTTGCTGGAGAAGACTTTATTAAAACTAAACTGACAATTTATTACTACCAAAATTTAAAAAGAATAAAAATAAATGTGGACAATATACAAGAAATTTGGAATGGAGAATTGGAGTATACTATATTACCCAGTCAATAGCTTCAGGTTTTAAGGCATATGAAAAATTGTTCCTTATGATGTAAAACTAAGTTAACATTCTCTTTGAGGATTATTAGAGCCCTCAGGGAATATTTTTCAAATGTTGGCTCTTATCATTGCTATGCTTGACATGTGATAAATTTGAAGGAACTATAATGCATAGGTTATGGGTGTGTCCACTTGCAGTTCCTCATTGGTTAGATATTATTACTAAGATGAACCAGGTTCTTTGAAACCAGTTGAGGATTAAAGATTGCAATTAAAGATTGACACATGGACTATACTGCATATCATTATCAGATGCCCCTGATATTAGCTGGATGAAGGCCTGGGATTTCTTTCGTAATAGGGACAATGACATTATCTCACCTCTTTTCTGTGAGAGTAGCTTTAATCTTCACAATTGCTTCAGGGGAAATAGGTTTTCCCAGAAATCACATTATTATCATCGTTAATAATTAGGTTTATATACTACATTTTTTCTAGGAGTTTAAGGTGATGTACTTAATACTTCCTCCTCTAATTATTCCCCACAACACCAATCCTACGAAGTAGATTGAGATGAGAGACAGTGACTGGTCCAAAGTAATCTAATGAGCTTCCATGACTCAGGGTGGGCTTGAAATTTCTTTTCTCAGTCTATCCAATCACTTAATCAATTTACCACACTAGTTCCATGTATAGTACCAGGTACTATCCCTGTTGTAGTACAAAACACCCTTATGTAATTTGATTTGGAATGAGAAGAAGAGTCATTGAGTTTTCCATAAAACTTTCTGAGGGAGATGAAAACTGATGGGTCTGAACTTATGTTGCTTGCTTTTCCTTTCTTGTGCAATGTTATTAACTTTTTTCCTAAAATAGCTGGAAATGATTCTTATACCACTCATACACGTACATAGAATATAGATCTACAAATAAAGATAAATGTCTGTATGGGTGCAGAGTTTCTGTGAATGAGAGAATGGGCTTCAGAATTTCCACACAATACTGCTAAGTAAGTCAAAACAAACAAAATAATAGTCCTCGTGAAATTTCTAATAGGCCACCACCTATGACTGTCAATCTATACTGTATCTAACTTGGTACATATTAATTCATCAGAATTGATTAGTATTAATCCATAGTAAGTTCTCCAGCATCCCTAGAAGAGAACCTTCTGAGTGATGATGCCTATAGAACTTGCCCCTACTTATAAGAACTTATAGAACTTACAGAACTTGCCCCTACTTATAAGTTTGTCCTGTTCAGACTATGAGGCTAACAGGATTGAATAAACTAATTTTTATTTACAATTCAATTATTTACAGTTATAAAACTTTTAAAGAATGAATGTTCTTTGCGATTTAACTCCAACCCGGTAATATTGAAGAACTGAATGAGGTAGACAAAAAGGGCTCCAATGATGATGATGGCACAGCACAGTTGTGGAACAAAACGTGGCTTGATCTTGAGGCAGAGGGACTGACACAGGCTTAACTAGGTTCTGAGACCAGGCAGGACTGGAGTCAACTGGAAAATGCAGCGTGACAAGACTAGACTTGACTGGAGAATGTGGCGTAGCCATACTGGGGTTGCTTGGGAAACAAGGCTCGACTGAGGAGGACTCGACTGGAGAACTCGGCTTGGATAGACAGGGCTTAACTGGGAAACTTGACTTGGCTAGACAAGACTTGACTGGAAGACTTGGCTTGGCAGCTCTCAACTGGAATATGCGGCTTGACTTGGTGGGACTCGACTGGGAAACACGGCTGGACTTGGCTGGACTTGACTGGACAACATGACTTGGCTGGGCAGGACTTGACTAGAAAACGCGGCTTGACTGAGCAGGACTTGACTGGAAAACGCAGCTCGACAAGGCAGGACTTGGCTGGAGAACACACCATGGTAAGGCAGAAATTGACTGGAGGGCTCGGCGTTTCAGGACGGGATTCGACTGGACCCAGTGGCGTGGATAAATCAGGCGTGGCTGAAGTACTCGGTACAGCTAGGTAGGGCTTGGCAAAAAGGCACGGCAAGGAATCACGACGAGAGTTGAACAGTGAAGAATGCAGCTGGGGCAATTCCGAAATGGTGAAATGTGCAGGGTTTGATTCCACGGAGGCTACAGAACAAGGCTGGGCACATGGTTCCGGCTCTACTCTTCCTGAAGAAGCTGTTAGCTCAATGGAACATTTGTCACCGGCGGTCGGTTGCTTTCGCTGATGTCCTTTTATTCTGTTTTCTGCGCACCTTCTCTCCTCAGGAACCAATCAGGCTTCCTTCTGCTTGGCGCGCTTCTCAGCTCACCTTTCTCTTGCATTGATTGGTGCTCTTAACCTTGCTCCTGGTTCTGGACCAATCAGCTCCTCAGAATTTTCCTGCTATGCTGAGTCATTCCCGGGTCCGATTTCCTGCACCTGCTCGTCACGAGTTTGGTCACAAGTTTCGCCCTTTTGACCCCGCTCAGCACAAGCTTCAATCTCCTGCACCTGCTCATCACGAGTTCCATCTGCCTGGTGTTGCACAAGATAAGTTTCATTTTCCTGACAGGTTTCATTTTCCCCTAGCTCATAGTCAGTCAGGCTGGACTCTGACAAAGTTCCTACAGAACTTGCCCCTACTTTAGGGTGACCATATGTCCCGTTTTGAACGGGACAGTCCCGTTATTTTAGCATTTTTCAACCATCCCATCATTTTGATAAAAATCTCAATTTTGTCCCTTTTTTAAACCCGGTGGGAAGGAGGACAGGAAGACAGGAAGGAGGACTGGAGCCGGACTTGCCATTGGAGGCAGCCCAGAAGAGGCCCTATCAGCGCGGCAACTGGAAGCCCAGTTGCCACGTGCGATCCCAGCAGCAGAAGCAGCACAACAGTCCAGGTTCCTGCCTCCTTACCTGATCCTGAGATTGTCTGCCCAGCAGTGGTGAGGCCAGGGAAAGCAGGCACGGGAAGGTTGTGGAAAGAGGGTGCGTGTGTGTGTGTGTTTGTGTGTGCATGCGCGCAGATTACTTGCTCAGCGTAATCGCGCGCACACACACACACACACTAGGCCAGGGCTTTCCAAACAAAAACACGGAAGTGCCGGTGGCTGTGCTTCCAGGTTGCCGCTGCTGCCACTGCCCCTTCAAAAGGGCAGGCTCCGGGGACCCCGAAAATGCCCTCGGTTCTGGAAGGGAGGCAAAAGCCTCCTCCCCGCACGCACACGCTGCCCTGGAGCCGGGGTGGAAATTCTCCCCGCAGAACAGCTGAGCGCCGCTTGTGCGCAGCCTCCCTGCCTAAACTGAGGGCATTTTCGGGGTCCCCGGAGCCTGCCCTTTCGAAGGGGCAGCACTGCTGCTGCTGCTGCCGCTGCTCCTTTGAAAGGGCAGGCTCCGGGGACCCCGAAAATGCCCTCGGTTCTGGCAGGGAGGCAAAAGCCTCCTCCCCGCACGCACACGCTGCCCTGGAGCCGGGGTGGAAATTCTCCCCGCAGAACAGCTGAGCGCCGCTTGCGCGCAGCCTCCCTGCCTAAACTGCGGGCATTTTCGGGGTCCCCGGAGCCTGCCCTTTCAAAGGGGCAGCACTGCTGCTGCTGCTGCCGCTGCCCCTTCGAAAGGGCAGGCTCCAGGGACCCCAAAAATGCCCTCAGTTCTGGCAGGGAGGCAAAAACCTCCCCTCCCCACATGCACACGCTGCCCTGGAGCCGGGGTGGAAATTCTCCCCGCAGAACAGCTGAGCGCCCCTTGGCAACATGCGCGTGCACGCAGCCTCCCTGCCTAGACTGAGGGCATTTTCGGGGTCCCCGGAGCCTGCCCTTTCGAAGGGGCAGTGGCAGCAGCGGCAACCTGGAAGCACAGCCACCGGCACTTCCGTGTTTTTGTTTGGAAAGCCCTGGAAGGTGGGGTTTGCAGGCGGGAGCCAATCGTGTGGGGCGGGGGCGGGGTTTGCAGGCGGGAGCCAATTGCGTGGACTGGGGGGCGGGGTTTGGAGGCCGGCATGGTGGCATAAGACCCTGTCCCATTTTGCCATCCCCAAAGTCCCGTTTTCGTCTGAAGGAAATATGGTCAGCCTACCCTACTTATAAGAACTGAGTTTTGTAATGTATATTAATTAGCACTATTTTGAGCAGGATAGAAATATGATAGATAAATAGAGAGACTGACTGACTCCTGCAGTTGTAGCTTAGTTGATTCCCCAGTGTGTATACAGAATTAGATTTAATTTGATTTAAAGTGCTTTCTAGTCCAAGAAAATCTTGGACAATGTTAATGTTAAACTTTAAATGCCTATCAATGTCTTCCTTAAGTTGTTAAGGAAGAAATCTGTAGAGGCTGAAATATTCAACCTAATTGTCTTCATAGTTCTAACTGATTATTCTTTCATTGGGAGGAAAATCAGACTTGGTAGGTAAGCTCTGTGTTTGATAAAAACAGGTTGAATGACATGTAATTGTACTTCTAAATTTTTAAAATGTAATTGATTGAATACATATTAGGTATGCTTTTTCACCTCATTACTGATGACAGGTTAATCAGTGAGTAATTATATTGTATCACCTTTTTAAAAAATAAAATATTAATTTTATCAAACATCATATGTCATTTTTTATTACTTTAAAAATCTTATTAAAAATTGTGAAAACAAATGTAAGTTTATAAAAGCAGAACCTCAGATACTGGGAGTTACTTACAAGCCAGTTCAAGGTCCAAAGCTATCAGATGCTTTGGAGAATTCAACTGAGCTTCCTAAATTGGTAATCTTCTTAAATAAGAAATTGAAACTGACATTACATTTATGAAATTAACTATTTACACCAACTTTGGAATAATGAACTTGGGTGCTCTATTTTTCTGAACCAGTGGAAGGTTACCTTAAGGAAAGTGAAACTTTTGATATTAAATTGAGGTTAATGCTACAGAAATTTTGATCTTATGTATATTGGGCATCTTGGAGAATGTTTAATAAGGGTTTGGTACAATTTCCTGGCTGTAAATGTAAATTGAAAATTGAAACATTGAATGTACATATTCTATACTCTTCCTCCTACTAACAACTTTGAGGCTGAAATCCACAGGATTGTTAACATTTTGATGTCATCATAGATCTCTGCAGATGCCGCTGATTGTTAATGTGATTTTAAATTGACTGTTGCCAGTTATATTTGCATATGGTTCTATGTCCAGTATTTGAAATTCCTAAGACATCAAGAACTGTGGATATCTAAGCACAAGGGATGGTCAAAAGAATAATTATACAACATTGGGATGATAAAGCTACTCCTGATTTGCAGTTTGAGTCACTGATATATGTGGTCTGTCAACATTTGAATTAGATTACTTTCATTTGTTTGTTTGTTAAAGGGACAAGGAATTGGACTTTTGAGCAATCTAATCAATTTTGGTGAAGTTTAGTTCATGTGATAAATTATTTCCCACTTAATTTGGATACATTTTGATGTCATATAATTTCCCCTCTATCTCTCTTTTCTTGAAAATAAAAAAAATCAGAACAAATTATCACCAGAATTTAATCTCCTTGACATACACCAGCAAAGGCACAAATGTCCAGTGGTAATCCAGGTTGTTTGTTTTGCAGGAGGAGGGATACCAAGAATTTTAGACATGGAATTCACTCCCTTGCAAATGCCCATACAGTCTCAAGTAGCTGTTTTCTTCTCATTCATTTGCTGATATCTTTGTCCTACCTTTC
This sequence comes from Charina bottae, assembly GCA_023362775.1. Classification (NCBI taxonomy): domain Eukaryota; kingdom Metazoa; phylum Chordata; class Lepidosauria; order Squamata; family Charinaidae; genus Charina; species Charina bottae. Next base: position 273,941 of record JALMGJ010000030.1, on the reverse strand, counting down.
ATCTGGCCCATCTGAATCTAATCTGCTTCTTTTCTTTGTTATCCAAACCTTGGTTCACTCCTGGCAATCCACTGAGCCCTCATGGGTAAAACTTTCAGCTTCTCTTGCTTTGCATTGAACTAGCTATCAACCAATGTTCTGATATATTTTTTTGCCTTTTCCCATCTACTCTTTGCTTAATCCCAAGCAATCTTTCTGCCAGCAGAAGGGAGACTTCTGGTTCCAAATGTCCGTTTGCTCCCTCTTCTTCCTTGCCATACCATCAAAATATACGGCTTTTATATGCTGTTGAGCTAACTTTGTGCCTATTCACAAAACTCACTTATCTTTCCTCCTTTCTATTCCCCCTCTCATTACCTGACCTACTTAGGACTGGTGAACCTATAACTTGGAGCCACCAGTTCTAGTAGGAAGAGCAATTCAACTCTCTAGTTCTTATTTCCTCTACATCCTGCGATGTAGCTAATTTGCACCTTCCTACGTTGCACCGACTTCACATTAACCACTGGGTTGTTGAAGACTGGACATATCCACTACATTTGGATGACTATGATAGTAGCAATCTTGGAAGAGTAGTAAGTGGAGGAAAGGAACAGCAGTGACTTCTGACATCTTTACAACACCCTGATGGCAGGGAGAAGGTTGTGTGAAATTGTGATAGAATGTGAGGGCAACCTTGGGGAACAGAGGGAAGAGAGGCTGCCTAGGAAACAATCAGATAAAAGGAAAGGGGGTCCGAGAGAGGGTAACGGTCTAAAGAAGAAACTTAGGAAAGACCCGCCCTGAACACTCAAGAAATAAATGCGGGGGGGGGGGGATTTGTACTTTCAGCCTTGCAAGATTCTGTTAATGTAGCCTTACAATTAGTTCATCTAGTCGTGCTTCCTGTCTGGTTTGCCTGGAAGGGCTGACAGAAATGCAGTGTGCTAGGCAATAACTAATGCATGCCATATAGGTGCCTCTTTCAATACAGTCTAGGAGGCACCTAGAGCTGAGGCTTCCTGGGGTGAGTTAGGGGCACCGTTTGCCTCCTGTCTTTCCTCAAATTTGAAACTTGAGGTTTCTTACCCAAACCAATTTTGTTCTGCTTTAATGTCTCCAGGTTATATGAACCAGTATTGCTATTCGAAATATGAAATATGTCTACATCATACAGACTTGTGTCCTGTTATTACCATTGTGGAACATAACTTTTTGGTGAAATGAGAAGGATGTTGCTATTTGTACCTTGGTCATTTTTCCCAAGAGAAGATATGAGCCCAAAAGCTTGTTTAATTTCCACCAACAAATTCTGCTTCCAATTAGAGAGATCAAATTAAAATACTTTTGTTTCTCCTTCTACAGGGCCAGAACGGCATCCGTTCTCTAAACAATGTCCTGAGAGAACTTTAGTGGAAACAAGCAAGGGATTTAATTAATATTAGGGATGTTTATAAATGTA